>OW626790.1:8256892-9744371 GCA_939628115.1 Tribolium freemani
AAGTCAGACTATATTTCTATAGTCAAGGTTTAGGCCCCAAAAACGTTCAAAGATGCTGAAACGACAGATTCGTTTCTTTTTCCGGTGGTCAAGTAACGGAAAGTTAATTTATACCTAAACTGTAGAAGATAGAAATATGGTGTTGCGGACTTTTTATAGGAAATTTAATTCTCTACAACTTTGTTCCTTACACTTTTTTGTATATATTGCTTGAGCGTAGAGCGTCTTTGAACGACTGTGGGGCCTAAATGGTTGGAGATTGGTCTCGCGGACATTTCTGTGGAAAATTTAATTTTCTACAACTTTCTTTCTAACATTTTTCTTGCATCTGCTGAAATCGTATCCGTAGCGACTTAAAAAATATGGGGCAGAGTGCAAATTGGTAAAAATTTGAAATTTTTTAAAATATGGTTTATTATAAAATTTTTGCATTATGTTTGTTTATGTCTTACTATTGAGAATTTAATGCTTTATCTGTCTGTATTTTTTTGTTTGCTATGTGTTAACCGTTATACAAATACAACTACTTTTTCAAATTCATTGCTCTGAAAACTTAGACGGTGATAGAAGAACTGCGCTCTCTGGTGACATTAACGGAACTATCGAGGACGGGAATGTTTTATTTGTACGTCGTTTCATATCCTAACCTTTAGATATCAGTAGTGCAAACGAAGCACTCTTCTTACATCAAACTTTTCCAGTTGTCAAAAGCTGTATATTCCATGATGTCATTCATGAATTATGTTTCTGATTACATTAAAACATAAGTAAGCACAAAAATCACGTTTTACTTTTTTAACACCTAATATGGCACCTCAATTGACCTTGACCTGTCACAAAATTGTTTTTTAAAATAAATTGTCAGATGATATCAAAAATGTTGTTTTTTTAATAACCAGAATCAACATTAATGACCATTTGGAAGTGAATCCTAGACAAAAAAGAGCACTTTAGTTGTGTGGAAATGAGTTTTTGCATATTTTACAACTACCTCGAGTTACATCGATTTTTACTACGTGTACTACGTCTACTAAATGTTATGAGAGATTTTAGTGAACAAATTAACAGTTTTTCCTAATTTATGAATACAATTATTATTGGTATTTACAATATTGCTTAAGTGAGCTTTAGTCGAAATATTCTGTATTAGCTGTTTCAAAACTATAAAAACGCCAACGTCGCATTTTCTCTCAAAATTAGCTGTTATAAATTATTCATGCACTTCAAAGAAATAAAAGCCATTGAAATTTATACTTTCAATGAGGGATCTAATCATTAATAATTATTTTACAATTTTATCAATCTTATTTAAAAAAATAATTCGGTAAAATGCGACGTTGGCGTTTTTATAGTTATGAAACAGCTAATACGTATGTAACAAGCGTCTAAAAATGATTTACATCGTAGTACATCGCCTAAGCCAACGTAGATCTAAATTAAATATACACTAGCCTAGCCAAGATGCACTATGATGTAAATCATTTTAGACACTTGTTATATCAATCAACTTTTGCTACAAGTGTCTAAAAATTCGCTGAAGAGCTTTATGACACAAGAAACAATGAAAAAAATGTACAAAAAATTCGTTTTACCATGAAATAATCTGTAATCGGTAGATAAAATTCCATTTTACCGTTTTAGATCAAATAATAAATATTTTTCCTACGACACTACTCAAAAGTTGTCAATTTCACACAATTTAGTAAGCCCGAAAGTTGACTATTTCATTCATCTGTCATTATTATTATAACGCACGGTTCTAACGTAGGTAATTGTTTGCTTTTATCAAGTATGTTGCTATTCTGCTTATCTGCAAGGAGAGCTCCGAAGCAAGACAACTGATAAATGTGAACAAACTTTGCAGCTTCCTTAAAAGCATTGGCAACTTAAAAAACAACATTGTCTTAAATGATAGTACTGAAAACGCTTATTACAGTGAAAATCGTTTCTCTGTATCTGCTCTCTGACTTAAATTATTTCGATTTAAAGTTGGAATTATGACGACATAACCGCCTGTCGAGCATTTGGTCCAATATTAAGATCAAATGGTCTTTGACTTTTATGTGACACTGACAAAGTTTATTAAAAGTGGACAAAATTCCTCAGATGCTTTCGCGAAGTTCAACCCGAAATTTAGAACAGAAATTCATCTAAAAAGTAGTTATTTTTTGATTTTGTGAAAGATGTGCGAAAAAAAATATCTGTCAGGTTTTTGGAAATTGAGAGGGTTCAGTGATAAGAGGATTCTGTGATCAGAGGCGGTTGTGACGTCACGATTTCCTTCTTTCCAAGCGATTATCTCTCTTATTTTTCATCGTAGAAAATTTTGAAAAGAACCTAGTAGTATAAAACGAAAGATATTTTTAATTTCCGTTAAAACATAAAACAGGTAAAATAAGTTGCCAATACCTTTAAACAAATAGCCATTCATTTAAACCTTAAAAATCCAGAACTTTAATACACAGGACAATGTTTTCGGCCGTCCGCCGAAATCACAACTCTTAAGCGCCATGGTGGATGGAAATCTACTGCTGTCGCGAAGAATATACTGATGAAGTGATGAATCAGTTTCCAATACAATGCAAATTGCAGATAAAATTTTAAATGCGGTTCATTGAAATCTTTTTTCAATAAATGGCTTTTCTTCAGTGTCGTAGGAAAAACAGTGTACAAAACTCGCTGGAAAGTGTCTATCGTTGCTTGTGAGCTTTCCGCACTCGGCTGGCGCCTCGTGCGTCAAGATTCTCACTCGCACGGTATCACTCACTTTCTACACTCGTTATGTAATATACTGTCACATACGCGGAAATCGGGTCAGTTTATCATTACCAAATATTCCGTAACAAAAATTATGTTTCGAAAAGAGGTCTCGGTTGCAATGTCGTTTCATAAGTGTAACAATGAAACGTCATCAATACTGTCGACTCAGCTTCTTGAAACATAATAAAAACGCGGAATATTAGGGAGCGGGGGCTTTTTAGTCGGGGAGTCCTGTTAATGTCATTTGGTGTGTTCGTCGTTGGGTTGTGGTGCCAAGTTGTGACATGTGCCCTGTAAGGACAATAATCGCTCCACAAATGTAAGTAACATCCTATTTTATTCTAGTCATTGTAAATAAACCGTTTTATACAAAACCACCCACATGTTTTAATCTAACCCTGTGACATATGGTGGAGGCACCTGTGACATACCATGTGATCATTTGAATTTATAATTAGAGTAGGCTTTATTAGTTTTTTAACTCGGATGAAAACGGCGATTGTAATAATTAATCAATCTGAAGGGTCAAATAATATTGTTTTGAACGGTAATATTCAATTAAAATACATTTTTTCCCTCAGTTTGTACTAGTTTTTCATTCACAAAAACACAAAACGGCCTACTTTAATTATAAATTCAAATGATCGCATGGTACAATTTGGTATTATAAAATAATAGAAATTTTGTTAAAATAAAGTTTTGTAATCGTTAGAATCTGAAATCAGACATGTACGCAATTCCGCATCTTTCAAGCGTAGAATAGGAAGAATTAAGATTAAGAATCAAATACTTCTCTAATTCTATCTTTTTCTACTTAACAAAAATGTAGAATTATTTGTCAACATTTTTTAAAAACGTTTCATAAATTACACCTTTAACCTTGCACCTTTAACGCTCGGTATTTCAGTTGACGGTTAAACCAAAAATTTTTTGGTTGCTAATTTAATTCCTGGTTTGGCGTATTTCAGTACTTGGTTATGATTTAACCTTGGTTAAAATCTCTACCGAAGGAAATGTGTCGGGTTACTAACTTTTTTTCAGGGTTAGTCATACTCATGCGCAGTGTCCTTATTTTTCTAAACTATTTTTTTTCCGAGATATCACGCAATTTTGCTAGTTTCTGAGACTCGTTTTTGCTGTGTTTTGGTGACGTAGTAATTATTTTATAAGAAACATGAATGCTGTGGATATCTATTGTATGTTAAGGAACAATGAAAAGATCTTCAAGAAATCAAAAACAGATTCCTACTTTTCAACGTCAACAAAGCATGCGCATTTAAAATCTTAGCGCGCACTGTTGCCAAAAAGCTGAGAATTTAACCCAATTTCTAATAAAGCACTGAAATACGCATTTAAAGTTAAAATCTTGGGTAAGATTTACCAACGGTTAGTTACCAAATATTTTAACCATGCACTGAAATACCGGGCGTACGGGCATCAAAAAACCAAAAGACAATTAATTAGACTAAAGCATAAAATCAAAAACGATTGTAGCGTATAATTAAAGATAAAAAATCCAACTGTTAATTTTTGTCACAATTTATTAGTAGAAAAAATCATGAAGAGCACGTGTTTAATAGTAATATCCATATCCTCCATAAGAATATGGGAGAGCAGAATATCCGTAGCCATAACCTAATCCTGTGTATCCTCCATAAAGTCCAGAGTAGAAGTATTGTGGTGCAGCTTTAGGAGCAGCGAAAGCAAAAGCAAGAAGAGCGAAAAGTACCAACTATAAAATAAAAAACAATTCAAATTTTTTCCGAAGATATTTGCTTTATACTTACAAGTTTGAACATTGTGTGGCAGTTATTAGCAACTTCGGTATCACTCGAAATCTGTCTGGACCAGGAGCAAGAAGGTTTTATATACCTACCGTTTTGTAACAACAGGATGACCTCCCTTGAGTAAGTGCATATCTGCATCATTTTTTATTCAAATAACCCGTTTTGCATAAAGAAAATTTTATCTTACCAATTAATATTCGGCTGGTTTTGGTCATTTCCTGTTCTGAGATTGAACTTGAATTTTGACACACCTCCAAAAACCAGTATAAAAGTGACAAATACACGTCTCAACAGCCAGTGTTTGTTGTTATAAACTCAAGCAAAATGTTCAAACTTGTAAGTAATTTATTGATTAATGAATTAGTATTTTAACTCCTGCTTTATGAGAATTCTGAGTCTTAAGGTTGAACTGTACTGAATGAAAAAAATATTCGTCGTTCAAAAATTATGAAAAAAATACCACAATCTTATGATAGCCTTAGCAACAACATATATAAATTTTAAAGCAATCGATAGTGTTTTTTAGAAATAAAATGAAAAAAACCTCTATTTTTGACCTTTTTATTTTTTTATTGAAAAACTGTACTGACGATTTTTTAAAGAATTTTTGAGGGATAGTAGATAACGAATTTATGTTACTCTATTTTTTTCACGTGATTTGAACGTAAGGTTTTTTCATAAAACAATTAAAACTTTTGAATTTTCAAATTCGTTACAAATATTAAAATTGAAATGACAATTAACCTATGAGGTAATGATTTAATTCTGGAGCAAGGTACAAATGTAGAAAACCATTGTGATTACTGTTTTTTTGGTGTAAATTGAATTTCAATCTTGCTCATTTGAAGATTCGCCTGTAAGCCTCTTTTTCAGCGTACACTGGCAGCTGGCGACAAAATTCTTGAGGTGGAAAATTTTGGAGACGGCGTTGCACGATAAAAGTGCCATCTACGTAACAGTAGAATAAATAGTTTTGAGAAACTGTAATTTTTATTTTTATTTTATTTGTTCTCCATACAAATTTTGGACGCATCGGAATTAGGTCAGGTACTGGGAGTATTATAATCCCCAACCATCAAACTGTAATTAAGCGGTCCCTTATATATAAGATTATCGAGTTGGACTGAAAATTAGATGCCTAGCTAAAGTTTAAAAAATTGTGTAGGTAAAAGTTTTGACTCGGGGTGAAGAAGTTGAGATCCAATTAGGTGATTGTTGAAAAAATGTTCCTATCTGTTAGGTACTAAAAAGATGGCATGATCATTATTTTTAAAATTTTTATTTTTTGCATTAAGTACTCGATAATGGTACCAAATTTAAGGCGAATTTTCGTGAAAAAACACGGTTATTAATTATAAAAAAATTAAGTTTTGTGTGGGATAAATTAAAACACAGTGTTCAGCTGAAGTTTTCTCATCAAGTTTTTAACATTATAACTAAATTTAATCGCACCCAGAACCACAAAAAAAAACCAAATATTTAGAGATATTTAAAGACGTTAAATAATAATATTAAAAAAGCTGAGTAGCTTAATAGAAAGGTCTTCAAAAATAATTTGAGAAAAACTTGGAAGATACAACTTCGCCACTGAAATGATTCGAAAATCTTAACCGCGTAAAAAACGTGTGGAATACCGGAGGTCGCTATAAGCTTGCAGGGAATTATCAAAATTCTCTGCTGCGAACAGGCTCAAATCGGATACTCGGCAAATTTTAACTCCTCACGATCCATTGTCGTTATCGTCAATTTTTTTTTCCTATTTGTATTATAATATAGATAGTTAAATTTAGTTAAAAAAAAATTCAGATTGTACATCTGTTAAGTCCGTCTAAATTTTTCCATTTATCTAAATTCGCATGACGGCATTCTGTTGGAAAAAAAATTAAATTATAGGTACTTTATCGATTCGAAATTTGGATTAATTTTTGAATGAGAGTATGCTATTGGTCGAAATATTAATAAATGAAATAGTCAATGTAATTTTGGTAAAACGGTAGAACATTTAGCATTCTTCTGTGTCTTGCATAGTTACCATAAGTGAGTCAATAACAATAAAAATGACAGGTCTCACAAAATGCCGATTAAATCATAAACTAGAATGAAATCTTTATGAAGATCTTTACCAAGCTGAAAATAGTCTTATTGAATAAATGGATTTTCCCCTCATCCAAATGGATTACAGTTGTTTCATCCCAACTTCCTGGTTTTGAGCCGGAAATTTGTATCTCCCATTGATCTGAATGAAAAATGTAAATGAATACAAAGTCTATGACATCGCATTCAAAAATGAAAATCATATTGTGCGCAAAACTGGGTGAAAAGGGACTTGAGGATAATTATTGACTTAAGTTTAATAAACAAAAATTGAGTTGTTGCCATATAATTTTTGTAAATAATTTCATTTTGTTTTATTTACTCAATGTACATTTTTACATTCTGAACTATAATTGGAAAAAATGTAGTAATTCGGATATGATCCGTATATCATCCATTGCAGTGAACCGGATCAGCCTGATTCACATTTTTCTTTTTCTTGTCAAACGTTGAGTTAATCGTGAAAATTACAAATTGTTGGGTAATATCTCCTTGTTTAAAATTTTCGAAACAAATCGGTGTTTCAGCAAAATCATAATGTATTCATGTGCACAATTGTTTCTAAGTGTAAGAATTTCATATTGTTGGTAAGAACCCCAGGGTGCTTTTTGCCTGGGGCTAGCGGTCAGTGATTCAGTAGGTCGGCCAGATGTGTTTACCTAAAGTTCAAAGTCGGAAAAGAGCCCTCTAGTAACTAATAGAAATAGGGATGGCTTCTAAATAACAAAGGAACGAAGAAACGAACCCAAACTACTTGGCCAAAAATGGGTAAAATTAAGTGTAAAATTAAGTTGTGAGCCAGAAACACAATACTTCCCAGTACAGTTCAACCTTAAAACACGATGAGGTACAATACCGTGACTCCTGGCAACCCCTTACACAATTTAAAGAAATTTATGCAAAAATTTTGTTTTACTTTTGTATCACCCACAACTGATTTTTACCGATGTTTCACCGTTTTCTTGATTTAATTTATAAAAATTTAAATAGCAGTCAATTGATGGGAGTTGTTGTTACTTGAAAACACTCAGCTCAACTTTACTAACAAATTGGTGTATTAAATAACAATTTTTTTGTTTCCAGTTTGTGTTCTTGGCTCTTGTAGCGTTCGCTATCGCTGCTCCTAAAGCCGATCCTCAATACTTCTATTCTGGACTTTATGGAGGATATGCTGGATTAGGATATGGATATGGATATGCTGCTCCTTACGCCTATGGTGGTTATGGAAGCTACTTCTATTGAGCGAAAATTCTGGACTGATTTTTCTAAATAAAATTTACTTTTAAAATATGTTGTTGCTTTATTATTACGTCTTGTTTTGTGCTCAAAAAAAAACGAGGGCACAATTCCATAAACAAATATTTCATTAGAGACTACGTATATCTAAAACTTAGGATACGAAACAACGTATAAATAAAACGTTGCCGTCCTCGATAGTTCCGTTAATGTCGCCAGAGAGCGCAGTTGTTCCATTACCGTTAACTTTTCAGAGGAATGAATTTAAATAAATGGTTGTGTTAGTATAACGGCACCGCCTCCTTAATGAAATGTATCAATATCCCGCCTGGGCATTTCGTAAAAGATGCATTGAAACTGTGATTCCATAATTCCGCGCGTTGCTATGTGTAGTGCGTCAACTTCTGTCGTCAACTGCTAAGAGTGTCAAGTTATTAATGAGCTGTCAACAATGCCAATTTTTAAACGCAAGAACAACGAAACAGGAACCAACTAAACAAATAAAGAAAAACGCAACTAACAAAAGCTCGACAGAAAGGATACAACAAAACACCATATGTAAGAGATATTTTGAAGTTTTGAAAAACAATTTACCGTCAAGTGCAGCATGTGTCAAATATTCCTCGCAAACTGTAGCGCTGACGGGAATCACTTGAACTTGACTAATGCCCAGGCGAGATAAAGTGTCATTCTATACAGACGGCGATGATAACGGTTATCACAAGGCAAACAAAAAAATACAGGGAGATAGAGCATTAAATTCTCAATAGAAAGACATAAAGATAATGCAAAAATTTTATCGTAAACTACAGAGTAGTTTCGATATAACCTGCCAAAAAAATTCTGGGTCATTAGAAAGATTCACCAAGTCCAGAAATCCTTTTTTGTTAGGTCAAAAATTATGGAAATGAATTAATCCCTATCCACACACATTCGACGCTACTGATCTCAGTCATAGTCAGGAATTAATTGTTAGTGCTTGTAAGAATGACAATATCTATTTATAACAAATCTAACAAATTGAATCAAATTAATGGCATTTTCAATTATTTTTATCTCGAAATCGAAAAGTCTTATAAGAATTTTTTTTGTGTAAGTTCTACTCATAGTCACCTATTACTGGATTTTATTTGGCAGGTTATATCGGGACCAGCCTGTATATTTTTCAAAACCCTGCGATTACCGTTACAAATACAAGAAATATGTTAGGTAGAAAGTTGTAGAAAATTAAATTTCCTACAAAAAAGTCAGCAAGACTATATCCCTATCTCCAACCATTTAGGCCCCAAAGTCATTCAAAGACGCTCGAACGACGGATTTTTCATTTTGCCGGTGGTCAAGTGTTAGATAGTTAATTTATGCTTAAACCGTTGAAGATAGAAATATGGTGTCGCGGACTTTTTTGTAGAAAATTTAATTTTAGTTTAGGTATAAACTACTATAAACTAACTTTCCGATACTTGACCACCGGTAAAATCCGTCGCTTGAGCATATTTGAACGTCTTTAGGGTCTAAACCATTGAAGATAAAGATATGGTCTTACCGACTTTTTTAAAGGAAATTTAATATTTTTCTTGTATCTTTAACCGTATTCGCAGTATTTTAAAAAATACGAGACGAAGCACAAATTGTAAATTTAAAATATTTTTTTTCATGTTTCTCATAAAAATTTTAGTCGTCAGTGTTTCTCAGTCTGTTGAGAATGTAGAGCTCAAAATTTCTGCATTTTTTCAATTAATTAGTGAATTGGTTGTATTTAAATTAATTTAAAACAATTTGGCGTCGAGACGGTATAACGCCCGAAGCGCCCTCATTTTGACTCTGCCGTATTATATATTTTATCCACAATCACATTATAATTCCAGTTTTATCCACACTTATGAAGCATATAAAGAGACCACTATTCCACTAGTAGAATAATGAAAAAATTAAAACTTAACTTCGATTAATTCCATTTTGTTAATGTGGTGATTGTGGATAAAACGTTGTATTGCATTCGTGTTTTAGTCGCATTCTAACTATTTTTGTATCTCGTTTCGTCTTCTCTGTTATAGTTCTCCGTAGTTTGTTCGTAAGCATTGTTATTTTATTGTTCGAAGTAATACGAGTAGGTAAATATATGTGAAGTATCTTTAGTAAACTTTTTCATAAAATAGGGTAGTTACAAAATCTGTATTGAATTTCAGTTAAACGACGTCTTCAAACTACATGAGTTATTCTCGAAAACGAAGAAATTCATGTAACATTTATAAAATGTCATTTTTTGAAAAAAAATTTCGCGTTCTATGTAAAAAATTAAATTGCATACAAATTTATTTAAAAACTGGTTTGTATATACCTTTCTCGTTTTAAGATAAAATGAACTTGAAATTTATGTGATACATCCTTAAAACCAGTACAAGTTGTAACATTTAGTAATTGCAAACTTCAAATTTGTAAGAATTTAGTTTAATGATTACTTAAACCGCATATTTTGTATTTTTGTTCCTTGTACCTATAGTTTGGAGAGAGAAAAATCATTTTCTGGAGTTGTTTCATTTCGTTTCAAGGGTATTACTCCGCAAACGTGTTACTATAAATTCTTCTAATTAAAGACACGAAACAATTTAATTTTAGTTTTAGAGGCTTTAAAGGATTTGATTAAATTTGGACTTTATATCTGGGTAGATGTATTCTGGACGTATAACCGTATAAGTACAAGGTGAGTATGCTAAAATTATGTTTTACTATTCTTATCACAAGAACTAATAGTCGCACAGAAAACAGCGTTTGCTCTTAAATACTTTACTTTTTTCACTAAGCATGTGCTTTTTTCAGATTTATTTTACAATTCCTTACAAGAAATATTAATTACAAATGTTAAAATATTCATTAATCGAAATTTTATGATTTCTTGTGTTGTTCTAAAAAATGCTTCAAAATTTCATTGTTTGAAATTTTAATTTTTACCAATTTAATAAATACAGGGTGATTCAAAAGTATCGGACAATCTCTCAGGTGTTGATAAAGGACATCAAAATAAATTAAAAGTTCCTATGACAAAAAATTGTTTGACCCTTCAACGTAATTTGAGAATCTTAATCGACAATGTACTACTTTGCGCTCTTAATACACAAATAGCTATTATACCTAAACTGTAGAAAATAGAAATACGAGTATGGTGTCGCAGACTTTTTTAGGATTAGGGATGGTTACGGCCAACCCCAAGTGCACAATCTGGTGTCATTAGGCCAGGGTCAGGTTGGTGGATTCCAATCTATTGCACGATCTGGTTGTAATGAGGTGTGTTATTGAAATAATTTGATGAGGTACAAGATCGGGTTGGATGCTAGCGCCATGAGAGAGTTGGGCTAGTTGACCATTGTCAGATCAGATCAGCATGATCATTGCACAGATTTGTACAATTCGGTGTGAGAGATCTATGGCTATACATGGTTCTTGAAAGTTAATGTTAATTAGACTTAGATGTGTCATTTAGTTGTTGGCATAAATACTCAACAACCCTTTTTACTTCATTACACAATGAAGTCTGAGCACAATGAAGTCTGGTCTATCCGCTGGAACCATAGACCTTATATTACAATGGACGACGCGTTACCAAGCCAAGCATTGGCGTTGCTTGACTCCAACATTAGTGTGAAACAGCGCATACCTAATGTCAGCAAGTGGAAAAAGAAGGGAGAATTGTATACCACGTGACAGCTGGCAAGAAGCGCTGGCAAATGCATTCAGTTAAATGGGATTCAAATGTGCCAACGCAGAAATAACTAAATTTTGGGTGGAATCTTGGTACAATACCATTTTCATTTAATTAAAATTTAATCATAGTACTAAAATGTGGCAAAAAAGAATAGTTTTCCAAATAAACTGATTTAAAAGCCTGAGAATATCGCTATTTACCACCTATACATAGAACAAAGAAAAAGACAAATTATAAATAATTATTAGCTGTTTCAAAATTATAAAAACGCCAACGTTGCATTTTACCGAATTATTTTTTTAAATAAGATTGATAAAATTCTAAAATAGTTATTAATCGTTAGGTCTCTCATTGAAAGTATAAATTACATTAGCTATTATTTTTTTGAAGTGCATAAATAATTTATAATAGCTAATTTTATGAGAAAATGCGACTTTGGCGTTTTTATAGTTTTGAAACAGCTAATATATGTATTTATTAACAACAAATTAATAACAGTAAAAATGACTGATACTTGAACAAAATTGTTTTAGTTAACTTAGAACGGATGCGGTCTTTTATCTCGTTTTTATTCCTTTGGTTATACTAATGTATTCAAACTGTAAAATAATTCCTTAAAATTAAATATACAAGAAGATTTAAATAATTGTTGACTGGGTTCTGATTTAAAATGTGGTCATCAAGTTCAACAAATACATTTTTAATTTCAATATAACGTGAAGTCAACACAATTAATTCCATCATGTTTGTCATAGTCTTTGTTTTAGTATAACTTCTAAAAAACTTTTCGATCTGTTTGCAAATGTACTTAACATCATCCGAGGGATTTGTAAGTCCCCCTTTATTTTTAATCTCAATTAAATTAATTAAAATTAATTAAATTCAATTACTTTCAAAATCAGAAACCAAAAAGTGTTCACTGCACAATTTTGAATGCTTAGTCGGTGTAATTCTGCTCTTGTCATAGCAACAAGCCATTTGTCAGACAGGTTTTTGTCTTTCGAGAAACTAAATGTAAAAAAGTAATTTAAAAGCAATGGAAAACATAATTAAAAAATAGGAACTTATCTATAGAAAGAGATTTTATTGGTTTTATTAAACCGATTAGTGCAGTTATATGCTCAACGAACACATCAGGTGGCGTACGCTTTATCTCCAACATAACTTTAAAAAAATTATTTCGAAAACGGTTATACAAGGAATTTTTGTACCATTTTTTCTGGCATGTACTTATTTGACACTACCATCGGTAGAATTTTGTCGGTCTATTTAAGAATCACGCTGTATATTAGTCGTAGATAAATAATAAAGATCAATAAGTCATTGTATACTATTAGCTGTTTCAAAACTATGTAAACGCCAACGTCAAATGTAAGATAGTTATTAATGATCAGATCTCTCATTGAAACTATAAATTACATTAGCTATTAATTTTTTGAAGTGCATAAATAATTTATAAGAACTAATTTTGAGAGAAAATGCGACGTTGACGTTTACATAGTTTTGAAACAGCTAAGATGATAAAATGATACTATACTGGAAATTTTATTAAAAATTGTTAATATTTCACTAGTCCGCATTTTCTATTTAACTAGGTAACATGACGACCACAAAAAGTGATAACCATAATATCATTTTTTAATTTCATTTGTTTGAGAAATATTAATGTTTACACAAATTACCTTCAGATTTTCAGATGACCAACTCATTGTAAAATTTTCGGAACTAATCGTATTTTTTCGTCGAGGTAAACTTGTATTGAGATGGCACTACGAACAGAGTGGCAAAAAAATCTTATTCTTTTTTTTTTGTTTCAAATTAAAATAATGCATTTTAGCAATTACATTTTATTTGATATTATTAAAAATCTATTTTTTAATCATCATAGGTAAACTAGTTGGATTTAAAGTAATTCAAGAAATTTAAAACGGATTAAAGCTCTATTAGTTTTTACTCGCTGCATAAAATTTTTGAACACACACAGTTCTCCATAATTTTTAAAACAAATTGAAGCAACACACTTATCTTATAAGTAATTTATTCAGTCAGTACACATTTTTGTCTAAAAGAAATATCCTCCATAACCACCATAGGAGTAAGGAGCAGCATATCCATATCCATATCCTAATCCAGCATATCCTCCATAAAGTCCAGAATAGAAGTATTGAGGATCGGCTTTAGGAGCAGCGATAGCGAAAGCTACAAGAGCCAAGAACACAAACTAAAAATAGAAAAATAACAATTATTTCATTTGATAACAGACAAAATCAAACAAATGTTCAAACAGTTTGAACATTTTGCTTGTTTTGCGAGCAAACACTAACTGCTGATTCTTGTGTGGTGGATTTTATACTGGTTTCAAGGGGTGTGTCAGACAAAATTTCAAGTTCAGTTGCATCTTAAAACAGGAAATTATTCGAATGTTAATGGGGTCTAGTTTTTAAGCAATTTTTGCCAAACAGGTTATTTAAATGATGTGGAATAAAAATTGTGATTTACGCAAACAATGCACTAACAGAGGTCATCTTGTATTTTCAGGCTCATATATAAAATACTCCTTGTCTTAGGTTTTGCAGATTTCGAGTGACATCGAATTGATCAAAAACTACTACAAAATGTTCAAACTCGTGAGTTATTCAGTGTCAGTTTTTCTTTTAATTTATAATGTTAACATTTTTAGTTGGTACTTTTCGCTCTTCTTGCCGTTGCCTTTGCTGCCCCTAAAGCTGCACCACAATACTTTTATTCCGGACTTTATAGAGGATACACTGGATTAGGATACGGTTACGGATATGCTTCTCCCTATGCTTACACAGGATATGGAGGCTACTATTTTTAAATTTAAAATGTGAACCGCATTTTTAAATAAATTTTTCATTCCATCTGTTAGTTTTATTTATTTCAAACGTTTACATACCGTTTACATCAATACATAAAACATTATCAAAAAGTTTTCATTAATAAAAAATTAAAATCTAATGTAAGCACCAATAGTATATTATATATACAGGTGAGTTACTAGTGGGCTAATGGGTTATTTCTAATTTTGTTTTAATATGCAACCAGTAATACCAGAATAATACTGATTCCAGCTGACCAGATCGGTAATCGTTAAAAAAATTCAAAATTTATCCTAGAGAGACAAAAGTGCAGCATTTAATCCCGGGAGTGGAGTTTGTTGCCTTGAGGGCGAAGCCCGAGGGCAACAACTACTCAAGGGTTTTAGGCACTTTAGTCCCAAGGTATACAGGTGTCCGTTTTTCGAGCTTCACCATGGGGATCTTAGTTTTTATAAGAGATACGAGGTCGGTTAAATTGGGGCAAAGTTGCGCATTTTTATGCTGAAAAATTATCTGAAAGAAAACTGGATGTGTCACTTTTTGAATTATTTTTTTATTTTGAATTATTGAGAAAAATCAAGAATTTTTAATTTTCGATTTTATTTTTTTAAGCGATAACTAAAAGAACTAGATGTTTTTATGTAAGGGTCTGATTTCAAGTTGGGTCGCAAAGTTGCGTGAGTCGCAGTTGCATAGCAGCAACCAATGACATTGCTAGATTTGCGTCGTTGTTATGTCAATCACGATTTGCGTCGGTCGTAACTCAACTTGGAATCAGCCCCAGACATTCTTCAGGCATTTTTTTACAAGAAATCTAAATCTGTCATTTTCTTTTCTATGGCGTTCTTGATGTCAGAGTTACAACACTCAACTTTGATTTTTCTTATGGACGCCATATTTGACAATTGTATTTTTTTTTTCTTTTTGTTCCTGATTACACCATCATGAACGTTCAGGATAACCTACCGATCTCAGACAATAATTGCCTCCTTACAGTTCTTGATACTTAAATAACTATAACTGTTTAAAAAAGATTTTAGAAAGTTTAGTGGGGAAAGCTTAAAATGAAAGTTGTACAGAAGTAAATTTTCTACACAACAGTCTGCGACACCATATTTCTATCTTCAACGGTTTAGATATAAATTAATAACTTTGGTACTTGACCACCGGCACCGGTAAAATGAAACAAATCCGTCGCTTGAGCCTCTTTGGACGACTTTGGGGACTAAATGGTTGAAGATAGAGATATGGAGTGGTATGATTAAAAAAAGCATTTGCCCTTGCTTGAAGTAGAAGCATCTACTCTGTAGTATAAACTTTTACATAAAGTAAAAACTTTGGTGTGTACTGTGTTGTAAATGCTACGGCTTTCCTAATGTCAATCAATTCAATTAATTGACATTAATTTTTTTTTTCAATGTAAAATTAGTGTTAGAAATGGTGTTTGTGGCCCTGTGTGCATTTGTTCGCCCTAATGAAATGATACTTAAGTGTATGAGAAATGTCTTGACCAAAAAAGAGCAAGGAACGACTCGCCCGGTCAAGGGGGTAACGGGACGGTATCCCGGACGACAAGGAATAGAAATAGCCCTTAGGGTAGACAGAATTCGGTAGTGAAAGAGTCCACAAGTGTTAATTACCCTCTTGAAAAAAATCTTGATTTGAGCGTTGTGATTTTATTTAACTAATTTTAATAAAGTTTTCTAACAATATTTAATAGTTATTATTTTGACCATGAGTGAGAGTAGAAATAATGCAAATGCGGAGAATTGGTACTATATTAGCTTTAAGCATGGGTTTCGAAGAAAATCCAAAAGTCTTCCTATAATGCTTTTTCTTGCAAAATTTTTTTAACAATTTTGAAATAGTGGTTTGATGTAGTCCCACATCCACACCAACACTTTCTTGAAACCCAGGATAACAGAGACCTTAAAAATATTTCCAGTTATGTTACATTTTCTAATTTTAATTTGATTTTCTAAGAAGTGGTTGTAGCGATCTTCATCCATTCAACCTTCTCTGCAATAAAGCTACAATAATTCTACTTTATTTTAATCAATTCTCTACGTATTTGCCTATGATTTATATTATAATTGATAATTTAACAATTTTTTGAAGAAGTCACGAAATCGAAGTTACTCCTTGAGCAACTTCGCAAAAACTTCACTTAAGGGTGTCCAGGAGTGAACGAACAACTCAGTTTTCAGCGTCTTCAAAAGCAACCAGTAATACAACACCCTCCCTCTGGGCAGGGTTCAGTCTTTACCTGCGTTCACGGGTTGGGTTGGGATAGGTCATAAAATGGAAAAGATCAGTTGGCTTATATTATATTATATTATTATACGGACTGTTTATAAAAGAGTGTAGGATCTCGGGTGGTTCTGGAATTTGAATTTGCTGTCACGAAATGGAAGTTACTCCTTGAGCAACTTCGCAAAAACTTCACTTAAGGGTGTCCGGGAGTGAACGAGTAACTCTCAGTTTTCAGCGTCTTCAAAAGCAACCAGTAATACAACACCCTCCCTCTGGGCAGGGTTCAGTCTTTACCTGCGTTCACGGGTTGGGTTGGGATAGGTCATAAAATGGAAAAGATCAGTTGGCTTATATTATATTATATTATTATACGGACTGTTTATAAAAGAGTGTAGGATCTCGGGTGGTTCTGGAATTTAATCATTTTATTTCTATGAATTTTCTGAAAAGTACCAATGTTTATCTACCCAGGCAACCAGCAAGACTAATTGTTTCATATACTAACATTGTTCTTTTTTTCTTGAAAGAAATGGCAAACTTTTAGTACCTACTACGATCCTACATTCATTTCTAGACAGATTGTATATTATATTAAGTTGCCTCCAGAAACAAAGCTAAATGTTTTGAGTTTTATATTTCCAAACAATAAAAATTAATCGAACAAAGATAATTTTGACTATAAATCAAAGTCAATAAACATTAACCTAAGACCTATTGCTTTTGGGTTTAGTTGCAATGAGCCCAATTTATTTATTTGGGGGCCGATAAAATATACTCCATACCACAGTAAAACTTTTTTTTTTAGTTTACAAATTATCCAGGAAAATTTATTTTACGTAATTTTTTGTGGAAATGCCAATAAATGCAAGGTACGGTGTGTGCAGTAAGATTAAAACGGTTACAGCTTTTGAAAAAATCAAGAGGTTGGCCTGATAAAAAGAAACCATGTTTAGCAGCCACTCCAGATCGAATTTTGGAAAATGAATCTGTACTTGTGGAAACCAAATGCCCAGTGACATCAAGAAATAATACCCTAGATCTAGAAGAAGCTGGATGTTCTAAAAAAAAAATATCGCGTTCAAAAATTCACAAAAATCTAAATTTTGACAAAATATAATCCTAATTTTTTAACAAAATTTCTAGGAACAAAAACAATCAAAAAATGTAATTTCTTCACCAAAATTTTGACTTAGTGTAGACTTACACTAAGTGTAGACTTGGTCTATAAAAAAAACCAGTTTAAAAATTACGTATTTATGTACTAGGTAATTTCAATGTCAAATATTATTCTCCAACATGACAAAAGTGATATTCTACACCGAAAAAGTGAAGTTTTCAATTACTTATATGCGAAAATAATAAGCATAATAATAATCATAATAATACATTATTTTATCTCATTTGTTGTCATATGTTCAAAATTCATATGTATAATAAATAATCTTAAATCTCTACAAATCAGTTATTTAAAAAAAAATGGTTAGGTGAAGTTCAAATTCAAAAAATCTCCGAACAAGAAAATTGCTTTTCTCGCTCAAATGTATCAGCCATAGTTTTGTAAAATAACCGAAAATTATGGTAATCACACAACAATAAAAGTGACCGCAATCCGTCCTTTCCTTGGGTTGAGACAAGGACAGGTAGCGACCAAAAGACCCTCCACAGAAACGGCAGGAGCAACGCCTCTAGTGGCAAAAAGCATTGAACTATGGAGGATTTTAAGACAAAATGTATTCATTGATAATTTGCTAACAACAATGTTTTATTACATGGCATTTGTTAAATTAATTGAAAATTAATATTTTCTAATAAATACCAAAACACGAAAACGAATTTTTAAATCTACTAGTAAATAACGCGACTTTTACATCAACCACAATATCTCAAAAACAAATTTAAAAAAAAAAAAAATCCTCAACGCATCGGACTATAAAATATTCTTTTGAATTATTCTGCAAAATCCCAGATCGAATACTTTAAAAATAACTGAGTAAAATTGCTTTTAATATAAACATTTATGCATTTTCTTCCTTTGTTTAAAGGGATTTACTTTTTTTCAAAATATGGCAACGCATCGGCCTGTAGAATTAAAAAACCTTTAATTTGATGTATACCTAATACTTCAAATTCTGTTGTGTATTAAGAGAGAAAACTTCCTTTCAATATGCTAACGTCTCAAATCATTGGTCGCGGACACCCTTAATACTTCACGATGAAGCAAATACTACAGATAATTAGAGGTTACCATAGTACTGTCCTTTATATACCAAAGTACATAAAGCAAAGTCTGTAGTATTTGCTTTTACTACTTACTCTAGTATTACTTCAAGCATTGAATAAGGTACTTATTCAATGCTTCAAGTATTTACTTTGGAGTAAATCCGTGGCACAAATAACACCCGAATGGTACATACATACACGACCCACGACCCCCTAAATGGTGTCTATGGGGCAGAACTGGATTCCAACAATAACTTTGTTTGCTTAATTTTTTTGACATGTTTCCTTTGACATTAGGCTTGAATTCCGCAGACATACGTTCTTTAATTTCTATGCTTACTTGATAGATGGACTTTTTGATCGCTTTGTATTTACTTGAAGCAAAAACTACGACTTAGTAGAGTACTTACTTGAAGTAAAAGCAAATACTTTTTTTAATCATGGTCTCGAGGACTTTTTTGTCAGTTTTGTAAACCGGCGGTAAGTTATTATAAACCATTTGTAACATTTGACCACTGTAAATTATTTTTATCCGCATACGACACAAAACTGACAATTTTGTGACAGAATGTCTCAGGTAAAAGATCTAGTTCTCGGACCACTTTTTCCGGACTGGGGTAAAACGTTTTTATGAGATAAAGCGATTTTTACTTTTGTCTATCATCATGACTTACCATTGTTTTCACTTTCTTGTGTCTTTTGCTGCTTCGCTCAAGAGGTGATGATTCCCTCATTGTGACGCGAGTGACTGCACTAGTTAAATTAAAAAATACTCAACACATTCGAAAATCTCAACACAAAAATCCAAGACTGACGTTTGTTTATAAGCATTGTTATGGTAATGATTCACGTGCAAAGTTTCCTGATTATTTTATTCATTTACCTTTAAATTAGTGTTGCTCAAACTTGCTCTTTACTCTTCACCAATACGTTTGCGGATAAAATTGTATATTTTATTCGGAGTAAATGTGAGTTTATGTGGCTCAGCTGAATTATTTGCCTCATTGCATTCGGCAAAATAAACATTCAGCGTCCCACATAAACATTTACCCCTTATAAAATAAATTAATGTTTTTGATATAATAGGTAAATTCATCTACTTTTACAAATAATAAAATCTTTAAATAATTTTAAATAAATGAAAAAACAATTTGGGGTACCCCACCACACTAAACTCGCCACAATTTTCCAGAACACTAACGAAGGGTTAAATACAATTTAAGATAAAATTTTTGCATTATGTTTATTTCTTACTATTGAGAATTTAATCCTCTATCTGCCTGTATTTTTTTTTGCTGTGTTTTAACCGTTATACAAAGTGTGTTAAAGTGATTTTCATCTATAAGTTAAACTATGTAAACATTTCCAAATGGAGAGATCTAATAAATAGAGAATGGCAATAATATATGGCCTTGGTTAGCCGTCCGCACATTTGTGCGAATGACTATAACTTTGTGTTATCCGTCTGCACATTTGTGCGGACGGATATTGTTCTGGCTATCCGTCCGTACAAACACTATGTGTGTTAGAATGATTTTCAACTAGTCGTCAGTGAATTTCTCATGTAAAATCAGAAAATACCGCTTTATAGAACTAATGACAGGCATTTAGACATCGAATATTACCATTCTCCATTTATTAAGTCTCTAATTGGGAAATAAGCTTCGATAATAAAAGTGTTTTTTTGCACAGTGTAACAATTTAGTTGCATTTTAACGAAATTTTTAAAAGAAATTATTTGAATTTCACAACTGATAGATTTGACATTTATTGGGAGAGGATTCAATTGAGCAGAACGGCACAAATTTTTTTATACGTGAACAAATTTCAAAGTTAACTAGATGAGAATCATAAGAAAACAAGGCTGGAATGAATACAAATTGATAATAATGACATCACCGTTTGAGAAAAGTTTTGGAAAATAATTTTCTAATTTATTCTCACTCTCGTGTGATATTTGAAAGACTAGTTTTTAACGTTTCGTTCGAATTTTCTGTTAAGTTTGTCGTTAGAATACCCGTTTTGTTTGAACATTGTGATTTTGTTCCACAGACATCAAATTAAAAAAAAATAACTGGTGTATATTAAGTAGAAAATTACCACTAAATATAATAATGATTTAATTAGCTAAAAGCGGCTAAAAGTAGACCAAATTAAATTTAAATTTTTTTGGTTTTTATAATCGTCAAAAAATAATCAGTTAAATGTGTACTTAAAATAATAATACTAATAATATCAGGTGTTCATTATTAAAAAAACTCGCAGCATGCTCTGAGATTGTTACGGAAGTCGTAGAACAATTTTTATTGTATTGTATTGTTGGTTGCCTACTAAACTATCTCACAAGAATTCATAACCTAAGATTGATAAATAGTGCTCAAAGGCGATGTGTTATGTGTGTTGAACAACAAGGAAGACATTTCCAAACATAATAAATAAATATTTTTATGAAAATCTGTTATCTTTTTAATTGTCAAAAAGTAAGGTTATGAGAGAACGAATTAATCACAGACATGCAAAATAATTGTTTTTTAATTTCAAAGCACTCTAGAGTTTTTTTTTAAATGAACACTTGTTAATTCTAATGGCAAACTTAAAAGAAATTTCGAACGAAACGTCAAAAACTAGTCTTTCGAATATCACACGAGAATGAGAATAAATTAGAAAATTAATTTCCATAACTTTTCTCAAACGTGATGTCATTATCAATTTCCATTCAAGCCTTACGCTTGAACCGTTCATATTTGTACGGACAGATAGCCTGAATAATATCCGTCCGTAAAAATATGCGGACGAATAATACAAAGTTATGGTGCAGTTACATCTGGACACTTATTGCACGATAGTTATGTCCGATATTGAACTGTCATGATGTAAACAAGGTGGAATTTGTGTCTGACGTCTGACATATATATTCCAATTGTCAACAAAATGTATCAGACAGTTTTAGTGACAGGTGTAAACACTACGGATATGAAAGGTTCAGACATGGTTCAGACGTGTTTCACAGAAATTACGAGAGTTGACGAGTCGTATACCTTTGTGGAAGTATTGACTAGAAGAATGACTAGAAAAAGTGGTTGAAAAACGTACATTTATTGCTGAAAACCCATTTTGAAAAGTGTCTGACAAAATTCCATTAAAGAAATTGCAAGAAATATATGTCGAAATGTAAACAGCTACGGAACTTTTGTGTCCAACATTTGACACAAATGTCTAGAGAGAAATCGCAGATGTAAACGCACCATTAACCACGACCATAATATATATTCAGAAATATTTCTGAATACCTGTCATTAGTACTGTAAACCGGCATTTTTTATTTTACATAAGAGATTCACAGGAGACTAGATGAAAATCATTTTAGCATACCTTGTACAAATATAAAAATTTTTTAAATTCATTGCTCTAAAAACTTAAACGGTAATGGAACATTTGCGATCTCTGGCCACATTAACGGAATTATCGAAGACGGGAATGTTTTATTTGTACGTCGCCGTCGTTTGATATCCTAACCTTTAAAGCTTTAAATATCCGTAGTTCTTACTCAAATTTTTTTTTTTAATGGCACCCTACTACGGCGATTTTATGCATGTTATGCTCTAAAATTGACTTTTAGTATTGTTTTTAAACCAGTGTTTTTTTAATAAATTATTAAATTTGGGTTCCGAACTAAAAGCTATTTTTCGCAAAACTGAATCGAAAATATTATTTCGTTGTTCGTGGTTTAATTAACCTTAGCCCTAAACAGTAGGCATCTTTTGTTAATCATTTGTTTTTCCACTTGTGTCCATCTATTGGCCACTCCTGACACTACCGACCTTCCTCCAAGCTGCGTAAGATGGCGCCAAAAAGCCTCCAAGTGGGGAGATATTCACACGAGTTCGATTCCACTCCACATTCCTCGTTCTTTTACCTCTAACAGCTTATGTGATTGGACGGTTATCACACCAAGTCCAGAATCCTCCCTTCTGCTCGATATTTCACCGAGTGAGTAATAAAACAAGCACATATTCATTACTCTTATTAGTTATTTAATTGTTTGCGAAAACGATTCGTTTTCTCTAATTTATGAGTCCATTAACTGCGAATAAATGCGAGAAGCCGCTCCACGTGGTTTTCCAAATTGCACAATTTTTCATTCATTGATTTCGGTTTTATTGTAATTTTCTGATTGAAATGTCAGTTAATTGCGAATGTGAGATTGTAGCACGTTTGGGATTTGCATGCAATGTTTGTTGCATGCAATGACACTTGAGAAAACTTGGGTTAAGCCGACAGTGGTGTTTTTTATTAATTCGCAACGATAACAAGATACTACACAATAGTTTGTTGTTTCGCTTGAAAATGTTGCGAAATTGAAAAAAAAATTAAATGAAATCAAGTAATTTTATTTACTAGTTCTTGCCTCTTCCATATTACACGTTTTTCGGTTTATTAGCTTGTTTGTGACTACATTTTAACGAATTCGAATTAATTACAGATTCATCATTCAACACAACCCACCAAAAATAGCTTTGTAACTACAAGGTGTCCCAAAACGTCCGACCAATAGTGGTCAAGCTTGTAAAATCTTATAGATCGACCGCAAAACCTGAGAAACAGAGTAATTTAATAATGGCAAGAAACTTTGTAAACACATTTTTTTTGTTATAACATTTAAGTTGTTTTTATTATAGAGAAAAGATAAATTTAAACTCGAACTAACAAATAAAAGTGGTTTAATAAAATGCTATCCAAAAAGACTATAAATTTAATTTTTAACTAATTACCAATATTACATAGGTGTTGAAAAATTAGTTTAAAAATTGCAGTTTAAGAAAAACAGGACTTAGAATAACGAAGTCGCTGTTATACACTCAAAATTGAGAAAACTACGTACTCTACGTACTAGATAGAATAAAAGGGAGGAAAACTTAAATTTAACAGAATGCTTATTGAAATAAAAGAAAATCAGTCTGTTTATTTAAAATCTCATATTTATGTACCTATTATGTTTTTTAATAATATGACTTAAAAAAGTAAATGAAGAATTAGATTGAAATCATAAAACATAAAAATTATATGAATATTTATTAATGTTTAACCAAAAGTAGTTTGTTTTTGTCCAAAAAATAGTAATTAATTATTAAGAGTTACATCAAAATGCAATAAAATATAGGGTATTTGATAAAAAAAAACATGTTTATATATTGTAGCTCATTTCTGAAACACCCTGTGTAACTGAACATAGTTGTGGGTGATGGAGGTGGTTAATATCTATTAATTCTGTATAATTCTTGTTAAATCTGTTAACATTTAAAGGTTAATAATGTACTTTAGTAATTAGCTGGGACAGCCTGTATAACACGTAATAATTTTAAAATCACATAATTTTTGATCCACTTCATTGGTGCAGCAAAATTTTGAAAAAACTGCGTTTTTATTTGGAAATGCAAAAATTGCTCAGCACATTTTTGAACGAGTTTTTAGATTTTTTGGTTAATTTTTGACGAATCTGCTTTTGAGACTGGTGTAAAACACTGGACCCAATCAATTTAGTGATTTTTTGGCTGATTTTTGATTAATTTCGCGAAATAATTAAGTTTCTGAAAAGTGAGGTAAAACGCCTGAAATTGAGAAAACTTAATGTAATTTTGACTTATTTCAGACGAAATTCTTAAAAAGCGTTCTGAATAAACAACGTTAAAAAAGGAAAAATATTTTCGACTTAATTCGGCAATTCTTCGTGTTTTTTTTTACCAAATTTGTCGAAATAATGGAGGTATATTTATATATAATTTGGTGATTTCTCATCAGAGTTCCGTTATAACACAATTTCACTAAAAACTTTGTTTTTGTGTGTTTTGGCGTTTTTACCCATTGGAAAATGGCAAAAGAACACACCATTTCATTTAATTCCACGTTTTTTTTTGGTAATTTTTGAAAGGAAAGTTCTTGATCGCCCGTAAAAAGCAAAACTAACGAGCTTTTTGATCCAGTTCGATGATTTTTCGATTTACTTTTTTCGAAATTTCGCACAATAATTGCGTTAGTGGATGAAAAACTTTCTAAATAATAATAATGTCGAAAGATGTAATGTTATTTTCAATCCTTTTTTGTGCTTCTTCAAATTGAGTTTTTACAAAAAACGGGTTTAAACGAACGATGTAACATAAACATTATTTGATGTTTGAATAAATGTTACCTTTTTATTTTTGAAACAGACTAATTTTTGATAATATACTGAAGATTTTATTTTGTTTAGAATATCCATGGAGAAAACGCCAATATGAAAATTTAAAAATAGCGCAAACGTATGATAATTTTTGGACTACATTTAAAGTTAGTCAAAACCCAGCGCACTATTTTTACAATATGTAATCTGTATTTTGCACATATTTATTACTCCTAAGTACATATTGTTACACACCAGCTATAGTATTTCAATACTATCTGAACACAACAAAATTAATTTTTGTGTACATGTTTTACATATTTTTGTGCAACATCATTGTTTTTGACTAAAATGTCAACAAAAACATTTCATAGCATGTTTAAACCTGAAAAGTGGTAAATATTGCATGTTTTCTTCAATAAATTATGATTTTTCTTTAAGTAACTGAATAAATATAATAATTACTAATTCTCCTGGTTACGTATATTTGTTTATAGTACAGATACATACAAAAGATAGAGATTCATATGTAAATTATAAATTTGGTTTATCAGTTGTGGGTTATCATAGACTCCGTTTCGTGAATTAATGTTTAAACTAATTACAAAAAAGTATCTAAACTTCTTATATTCGTACAATTAAAAATTAAGTTTGGAGCGTCATCGTCATTATTTTATAGGTGCATATACTAAGTAATGATAAAAAGTGCGAACACATTGCTTTCTTTTCTTAATTTTTATAAGGATACAAATTCATTTATCCCTCATTTATCGCTCATAAAAGTGTAATTTCTTGCTTTCTTATTCGTTGTAGGTGCATGATTCGATATTGGTATAATTTATTTACATTTCAATTATTTCACTTTTGGTCTGAATATTTTAAAGTGATACGCAATGATGTTGGTGGTCGTGCATCTTTCAATTACATATTTCATAAAGGGAACATTGAATTAATAAAATTAAGGGCCGCTTTTACAATCCTACGATAACTTTATCAGAATTTTGAATTCTTGCTTTAAAAAATGCTTTACAATTCATCACCTACTTCTTTCAACTCAGCAAGTGTACACAATAAATTTAAATAAAGTTGAAATTGAAATTGTTAATGGGCGGTCAATAATCTACCTATTAAAGACACTCATTCGCTATCGCGCGTTCGTGTTTTATACAGGCCGATTCATAAGTGAGAATTCAGACTTTTTTTATTCAAGCAACTTAGTTTTAATATATTTTTTAATTAGTTTTCCTTCGCAACGGTATCGGTTTTTGCTCTTTTGTTTCCTACGATGTCGAATTTAATTTATTTTCTAATTTGCAAGTTTAATTGTTTTGTACATCATAAGACATTAATTGTTGATTTTTTTCAACATCAGGTATTTGCTTAATATTGCAAGAGCTGTCGTTTCTTTTAACTAAAGTCAGAAAAATATGATCTGAAGCACCAAAATCTTAACTTAAGAATTTAACTTTGAAGAGCTATATCTCGTGAAAAAAGGCTCAAACAATATTTTGTCATAGCAACTTTTAATTCAGTTTGATGTCGAGAGATTGTCCGGTACTTTTGAATCAGCCTGTATAGTATCACCTTCATTACCAAATTGATTTATTAAATAAGTATTATAAATACAGAAAAAACACTGAAAAAATTGTTCTAATTTAAGTGTTCTGCATGTCATAAATAATGGGTGTTTGGTGTTACACTTATTTTATTACGATTAGATAAATGTTATACTCGTAGTTTAGGAGGGCCAATTTTTTAACACTTTGGTATTCAATAGATTCTTTTAAAGCGCTTATCTTTGCTGATGATATCGTTTCAGCAAACACAACTTATGCAAATATAAATAGAGTTGTTTGCACAATAAAACAATAGTCTATTTTTTCCAGTACAATCAATAGTAGTCCAAATGGCTGACAGCAACAGTTTGCTTGAAGATGGCCAATCACTCCAAGACATGATGAACGATGGCCTTGGACTCACTTACAAGTAATTAGTTTCAACCCTTTGCAAAATTTCATCCATTAACTCGTTTGCTTTTTCAGTGACTTTATAATCCTTCCAGGATATATCGATTTTACACCGGACGCGGTTGTATGTTTTCTCTTAATTAGAATTTCATCCCCCAGTACATGATTACAATGTTTTAGGACTTGACGACCCAATTAACAAAAAAAATAACCCTGAAATCGCCGCTTGTTTCATCTCCGATGGACACAGTGACAGAATCCTCAATGGCGATTGCTATGGCGGTATTTTAGCATTAAAAAATTAATTCGGTTTAATCATATTTGTTTTTTAGCTTTGTGGTGGAATTGGGGTGATTCACCACAATTGCTCTCCCTCGTATCAAGCCAACGAAGTTCTTAAAGTAAAAAAATACAAACACGGATTTATTCATAATCCGGTCGTTTTGTGTCCAACAAATACGGTATGATTAATTATGCGTGTTTTTTTTTGTTAAAAATGTATTAAAAGAAGCGTTACAGGTTGCTGATGTGCTCAAAACTAAGAAAGAACAAGGTTTTTCGGGCATTCCGATCACCGAAGATGGAAAAATGGGCGGAAAACTTGTTGGAATTGTTACGTCAAGAGATCTCGATTTTCTTGAAGATCAAAATTACTCGAACTCTAAACTCGAAACTGTAAGTATTTTTCATTAGTATTTTACGAAGAACTAAATACTAGGTAAATACTAAAAATTTAATATTTTGGTAAAGTGTAAAAACATAGTCAACCCAAGTTTTGAATTTCTTGCCAACATTTTGTCAAGTATTTCAGAAACTACTAGTCGTAGTAAAAACCCGATTACAGTTTAAAATCCTCGGAAAATTCTGCATTAGTCAGGTATACTTTATTTTTTAAAACTATTTCCGATGTTTGAAAAAATGACAAAAAACTGTAGAATTTCTTCTCAACATTTTGTCAAATATGTCGGGAAGTATTGTCATTACAAATTTGAAATCGTCGAAAACTTCTGCATTAGGCTTGATAAAAAAAATCACGATCGAAAACTTCTGCATTAGGCTTGATAAAAAAAATCACGATGTTTGATAAACTGTCAAAAAATCGTCAAGCGGAATATTGCTTAATAATTATTTATTTAACGAGTTTGAGTGTAAATCGGACGTTTTATTTCACGAGTGGATTATCAAACCACGAGTGAAAACGAGTGGTTTATCATCCACGAGGTGAAATAAATGAACCGATTTACACGAAAACGAGTTGGATACAACATTTTATTCTTCGAATTAGGCTCACCAATGCTTAAAATTGCTTTAAATTTGTTAAAAATAATCTGACGTTTCGTATTGAGAAATGCCAAACAGTTGTCAAAACTGTCTTACATAGGAGAAATATCGGAAATTTTGACAGTGTCGAAGAATAAACGTTTTAAAATTTTTAGAATTTCTATTTTATTTTTTGATAAATATTTTGGAAAGTACGAGTCGTCTGAAAAATCCAATTGCAGATTTGAAATCTTCAGAAAATTCTTCATTAACCCCTTGAGGTATGAGATACCCCAGCGAAATCATTTTGTATAATATTTAGTCATTAGTAAGAGTTGAAGCCTGGCCTGTTCTATACCTTCACAGAAAACATATATTTGTCAGTTGTGAGTTTTAGTACATTTGTCAGCATTTATCTTCTTCTTTTATTTCTATTCAAAATATCGTGGGGTATACCCAGTGATACAATTTTGAGCTGTATTCTCGAAGATGCTTCATATGTTCAAGAAACATAGATTAGAAATCTTTCAATCCTGTATAAGCTGTAATATATCCTATTTCAGTTCATAGTAGAATTTTGCAACAACTCATTTGCATTTTTTGGAGTGAAATTGAGAGTTTCTTTGCTCAATTTGTCGCTGGGATTTAGTTTAACACAGAATTGTTTTCTTATACAGAAACTTTTAATTTGTGCTTTATTTCACTTCAAAAATTCAAATGAACAGTTGCAAAATTCTACTATGAACTGAAATGGGATATAGGTATATTTGTAAGACTCACACTAACCTTATTTGTGATGAATCTTTGGATTATAGCTGTATGTTTCGAGCTTTTCATTAATTTGTGTGCTGTTTTAGTTTTGTTTAAGTTGCTTATTTTTAAAAATAATAGTTATTTGTGTATCAAGGCCGTAAAGCTGATCACCCTAGGCCGAGGTGCACACTACGTTTTTTAGGCGATGATCACAACAGAATTAAAGAATTTGATAACAAAACAAACCAAAAAACATCTGTCAAATTTAATACCGTTGACAGATCGGTCCAAGAAAGTGACAGACGAGTCCAAGAAAGTGACAGATGAGTCCAAGAAAGTGACAGAAGTGTCCAAAAAAGTAAAATTTGACAGATGAGTACAAAAAACGAAAACTTTATGGCGCCAAAGGAGGCCACAGAATTATCTTTTTTGTAATCATCGCCTAAAAAAGTAATTTTTTGTAAAATTAATTCACCACTTCTTTCTAAACTACTATAATCATACCTGTTTTTTAGTGAAGCAAATATGAAATATGAAATAATTAGCTTAATTTAATACTTTTGCTCATTTTAAAAATTCTCGGAAATTTAAGCTATTGCGCAATGATAAACACAAATAATTAGTCAAACAATACTTTTTTACTACAATGTCATATTTTTTGAAAAAAATGATGATACAATTTTAAGGTGTACCAACGCCGGGTTAATCAGCCTTACAGATTCAACAAAATTTCACTAAAAATATTTCGGAAAATATTAGTCGTCGGAGAAATTCAATCACAGATTTGAAATTTTGAAAATTCTGCGGGAAACAGTCTTATTTGGTTTTCAAAATACTATTACGATAGTGTCAAAAAACGTCCACCGACATTTTGCTTAAATATTTCCAAATTTTGAATTTCTAATCAATATTTTGTCAAATATTTCGTAAAATACTAGTCCTACGCAAAATTCTGCATTAAATAGGCCTATTTGATTTTTAAAAATTATTTCGATATTTGAGTAAATGTCGAATAAGCGACAACGGTAATTTAGCTTAAACATTTTCGACTTTTGAATTTCTATTCAATATTTTGCCAAATATTTCAGAAAGTGCTAATAATCGGAAAAATCTTCGGAAAATTCTACATTAGACAGGCCAACTTTATTTGCAAAAATTACTTCAATGTTTGAAAAAATGTCAAAAAACCGTCAACGGTAATTTTGCTTAAAAATTTCCGACTTTTGAATTTCTTGTCAACATTTTGCTAAATATTTCGGAAAGTGCTAATAGTCGGAAAAATCCGATTAAAGATTCGAAATCTGCATTAGACAGATCTACATGATTTTCGAAAACTACTATTTCAATGTTTGCAAAAATGGCAAATAACCGTCAACCAGGAACCCGCTTAAAATCTTTCCGAATTTTAAATTTTTAGTCAACATTTTGCCAAATATTAGTCGTAGGAAAAATCCGATCACAGATTTGATATTCTGAAAAAATTCTGTATTAGACAGGCCTACTTGATTTCCAAAAACTATTTCGAATGAATAAATGTCAAAAAACTATCAGCGATAATTTTGCTTAACAATTTCCGACTTTTGAGTTTCTTAACATTTTACAGATTTTTTCGGAAAATTTTGTATTGCACGGCTTACTTGATTTTCAATAACTATTTCGATGTTTAAAAAATTGACGGAAAACCGGTAACGGTAATTTTGCTTAAATATTTCCGACTTTTGAGTTTCTTATCAACAGTTATTTGCCAATATCTTGGAAAGTGTTAGTAGTCGGAAAAATCCGATTACAGATTTGAAATCTTCGGAAAATTCTGCACTAGACAGGCCTACTTGATTTCCATTTCCATGTTTGAAAAAATGTCAAATAACGGTAATTTTGCTTAAAAAATTCTGATTTTTGAATTTCTTGTCAACAGTTTGCCAAATATCTCGGGAAGTGCTAATAGTAAAAAAAACTCCTACTATATATTTGGAGCATAAAAATCCGATTACAGATTTGAAATCGTCAGAGAATTTTGCATTAGACGGGTCTATTTGATTTTGAAAAACTTGTTTCGATCTTTAGAAAAATATCAAAAAACCGTCACCTGAAATTTTTAATAGTATTTAGTTTATACACATATCTTGCAAAATATTTTGGAAATTACTAGTCCTAGGAAAAATCGGATCACAGATTCTGCATGTTTTTCAAAAACTGTTTTGATGTTTGACAAAATCCTAAATCTTACACTGAATCAATAAACATCCTCAGCCAGTTTGAAATTTACCGTTAGCGTTTTAGAAGAACGGCCTTAAAAATTAAAAAATATTTTAGATAATGACCAGACTAGAAGATCTCGTAACGGCTCAATCTGGAGTAACCCTTCCTGAAGCCAACTCAATCCTTGCCAAAAGCAAAAAGGGCAAACTCCCTATCGTAAACGCCGAAGGCAACCTGGTGGCTTTAATGGCTAGAACCGATTTGAAAAAAGCGAAAAGTTACCCCACAGCATCCAAAGACGATAATAAACAATTGATTGTCGGAGCAGCCATTGGAACACGCGACGAAGACAAAGAACGACTAAAACTTCTAGTCAATGCGGGAGTTGATGTTATTGTTCTCGATTCCTCGCAAGGAAATTCAGTCTATCAAATAGAAATGATCAAATATATTAAAAAATCGTATCCGAGCTTGCAAGTGATTGCGGGAAATGTGGTAACCGCCAAACAGGCAAAGAATTTGATAGATGCAGGTGCCGATGCATTGCGTTGTGGCATGGGGAGTGGGAGTATTTGCATAACGCAGGAAGTGATGGCCGTTGGGAGGGCACAAGCCACAGCGGTGTATAGGGTGGCGCAATATGCGAAGAGATACGGAGTGCCTGTTATAGCAGATGGAGGGATTCAATCCATCGGGCATATAATCAAGGCCTTGGCTCTGGGGGCGTCGTCTGGTAAGTGAAATACGAAATTTTATTTATTTCCAATAATATTAATAAGTACAAAAATACAAAAGTAATAATAATTAAACATTTAAGAAAAATAGAATAACAAAAAAAAATATCCAAGGTGAGTTCAAAGTAACACAAAATTTATATCTTTGTTATGGGTCCTTTTAAAAAAATGGCTTTAGCTTTTTTGTTATTGCCTTATTTTATAAGGAGCGACAATAATTTCTTATAAAATAAATAAAGCACGTTGTGTAATTGTTCATAGTTTTTTAATTTTTTTATTTTTGTTTTTTTTTTGAGTTTTTTATAGATTTATCTGAAAGACGAAGGAGGGTACTATCACAAACAGTAGACAAAATGTCGTTGCCATTTAAAAAAATAAAAAATGCCGTTGCTATTTAAAAAAATAAAAAAATGCCGTCGTCTCTCAAAAAAACCAATGACGTCATAAATTTTGAAATGTCAAAGTGTGGTATTATAAAAATAAAGTCGACTTGTTTTTTTAATAAGCTATAACAAAGATATGAATTGCGTTAACTTTGAACTCGCTTTGCGTCTAGAATTAAATGACATCTTAGTGTGTCTAACATCACATTATTTTGCTTTTTCCTTAAAACATGAGTTAATGATTTGGCTTCTTCTTTCTAACTCAAAAATGTCCAAAATCTTCTTCACATGTTTCAGTAAAATTTGTAGATTTAAGAGAGTTTTAGTCAAAAACGTGCAAAATATTTCAAAAAAGGGCTTAAATATCTAATGGCGAACATTGCTTTTTAGGTTATTTTGACAAACTTCGTCGATTTTTAATGAGTTTTTGGATCACGAAACGTTTGAAATCGCTTGAAGATGACTGAAATAACGTAGTTCGGATCTGAGACGACTTTTTTTTTGTTTTTTCTTTTTTCAATCGTTAAGACGCTAAAGCATCTTTTTCATCAAATATCGAAATTGTTTAGGAAAATTTAATATCTTAACAAAGGTATACTCGTTTTCAAAACAAAAGATATCGCGTTAGGCCATGACTGTGTAAAACGACCTTTACGTTTTGTAACTAGAAGTGATAAAGTTACGTTTACGTTTGATTGTCAAAACTCAAAACGTCAAACAAAATTTGAGGTTACTCTAGAAAAAGCAATGTCACAGTGCTTGAAGAATACTAAAATACATATATAAAACTCTTTGATTTTCAAATTGAATAATCCAGTATAATGGAATGACACACAACACAAAAGTGACAAATCTTTTGACAGTTTTGACACATGTAGTTAGAAAACAAATGCCAACTATTAATATGTGAAGATACTAAAAATAGCAGTATAACCAACTTAAATTCAAATTTCCACAGCCTACTGGGATATCATTTAATTTGAAAAAGAGTATATAGAGAATGTTAATACCAATCGATGAAACCTTAAATGCTTTTTCATTTAGTAAACAAGAAAATGAGGCAAATACGTGGTTCAAAAATAGAATTATTTTTCGGACAATTTCAGTAAACGTAATTATTGTTTTAATTTGGTAATTCTTTCGGCCTATTTTGACAAAACCTCAAATAAAAACGAAAATTTGGATTGAAAACATCATTTTCGGCCTATTTTTTTGTTTGTTTGGCGATAATAAAAACCTCGTTTTTACTTCAAAAACATCCTTAAATTCTGTAAAAAAGCGAATTTAACGTCATTTGTTGCTTAATTTGCTAATTTTCATTCCGTTTTTAACAAAATTTTGGGAAATAATTATGTTTATAACTACAAACGTGTTAAAACACATGAAAAAGTACTATTTTTGAACTAATTTATTGATTTTTGCTTATTTTTTTAAAGAATTTCACAAGAAAAACTGCGTATGCTAAAACGCTCGAAAAAGTCAAGATCAATATCATTTTTTATTCGCTTTCATGATTTCAAGACGTGCTTAGTACGTTGAAAAAGGTAAAAATAACACAATTTTCTACCAAAACTTCTGTTTTTTTTTCGGTTTGTTTTCGACCAAGAAACAACTAAAAATAAACAAACAAAATAATATTAATTTCGATGTACTTTTATCATTCTTCGCGCAATTCTATTTATGAATGTAATTATTTTTATTCTTCGACACTTCAAAATTTACGATTTTTCTCTTGTGTAAGGAAGTTTTGACAACTGTTTGGCATTTCTCATTACGAAATGTCAGATTATTTTTCACAGATTTAAAGAAATTGTAAGCCTTGTTTGAGTCTAATTCGAAGAATAAAATGTTCAACTCGTTTTCGTGTTAATCGGTTCATTTATTTCACCTCGTGGATGATAAACCTCTCGTTATCACTCGACGTTTAAAAATCCACTCGTGAAATAAAGCGCCCGATTTACACGCAAACTCGTCGAATAAATAACTATATCTCATTTCAGTTCATTGTAGAATTTTGCAACAGCGCATTTGAGTTTTTTTGGAGTGAAATAAAACACAAATTGAGAGTTTCTGGTGGTTTTTCTTAACTCAAAACGTGTCGCTGGGATTTAGTTTAACATAGAATTCTTTTCTTATTCAGAAACTCTGAATTTGTGCTTTATTTTTCACTCCAAAAAATTCAATTGCGCTGTTGCAATTCTACTATGAACTGAAATGATATACAGGGTGTTAGGGAATGGCTTAGCAATATTTCGTTTGTGAATTTGTCATGATCAGACGAGTTAAAAAGTCTTATACCATTTTTCCAAAAAGTGCATACTTTCTTCAAAAAATTTTATTAATCCACCTGTTGAGAGCCACTGGTCGTATATGGTAGTTTATTAGCGGTTAATTTTTTCTTTAAACAAAGTGGACATAGTGGCGCATGGACGTTTTGAGAATTTTTCAAATTTGTAGATAGCATGGTCATTTGTATGGAAGGTTCGAACCCAGTTCTGGCATAAATTTCTTTTTGTTTTTTTTTTTAGAAAATTTGATCACTAAACACAAATTGAAATAGAAGAATTACGGAATGGACCAAGAAGTTAATTTACCTCTGCTGTTTTGTCAATAATATTAAAATTTACGATAATTTTATCATTCTAGTTCAGCGGTTCTCAAAATTTAGGACTTTAATTTCAGAACGATTTTTTGAGAAAACTATGCATTTTCGATTTACAAAAATTTTACTTAATCGATTCGTTTTGCCATTTTCTATCTACCTTTCAATTTATGCTAAACCATTCCCTAACATGCTGTATATTAGCTGTTTCAAAGGTATAAAAACGCCAACGTCGCATTTTCTCTCAAAATTAGCTGTTATAAATTATTCATGCACATCAAAAAAATAATAGCTAATGTAATTTATACTTTCAATAAGAGATCTAATCATTAATAACTACTTTACAATTTTATCAATCTTATTTAAAAAAATAATTTGGTAAAATGCGACGTTGACGTTTTTATAGTTTTGAAACAGCTAATAACTATAATACTTTATAAACAATTATCAATGTCTTGGCTTATAATTGAAGTACTGATATTAAGACAAAGTCAACGCCATTCGATAGAGCAGAATTGTTGGATTTTTTCAAGTAACGGAAAACCAAAACTAATTTTATATATCCTTTCAGAGCAACAAATCTGGAAGTTTCTGTTCTTGTTTCCGAAGCTGAAGTTTTGCATACATACGTATTTTTTTAACACTGTTGTTTGTTTGTAGTGATGATGGGGTCAATGCTGGCCGGTACCTCCGAAGCGCCCGGCGAATATTACTTTTCTGATGGTGTGAGATTAAAAAAATACAGGGGTATGGGTAGTATTGAGGCAATGAATCGGAAAGATGCCATGGGTTCTGCTATGAACCGATACTTCCACAGCGATGCCGACAAACTAAAAGTGGCTCAAGGTGTTAGTGGAAGTATTGTAGACAAGGGATCTGTTTTCCGCTTCGTTCCATATTTACAATGTGGAATTAGACACGGCTGTCAAGATATAGGAGTCAAATCTCTGACTAAGCTTAAGTAAGACATTTTTTGTACTCACTTACTTTAACATATTTTTATTGGGCTTGGGTGACAAAAATTTAAATTTGCTAAATCCATGCACTAGTTTCAGAAAAAAAAACTAAATTATGCGAAATTATTTATTTGATTTTTCTGAGATGTTCGTTACAAAAAATGTGCCTAACTTATTTGTAGCACTCCCGGCACTCGTACTGCAAACAAATTGTATTTTCCAAACTATTCTGATTTTGTATGTTGACGATTCATTTAATTATTTTGTAGAGAATTGATCGATTGTGGGGAAGTTCGATTTGAGAAGAGGACACATTCGGCACAATTGGAAGGAAATGTTCATGGTTTATTTTCGTACGAGAAAAGATTGTTTTAGCAAGAGTGAGGTGGGAATTAAGTTGTGAATAAATACTTATGTGATATAGGTACGATCGGTGTCGCATTTTCTGATATTTGTATATAATATTGTGTATTTCCAACAATTTGCGTTTACACTTTTAAACAATCATTTTTGTTGTGAAAGTATTATGGAAATTTTAATGCAATAGAAGCATATTTATTTAAGACTATATATTTATAAGTGTACCTATATTTTTTATATTAGTTATGTTTTATTAAAAAATTACGAAAGTGTTTGTTTGTCCTTCAATCCTATTTCTGAACGCGACATTTCGCAATTTCACACAGACGGGAGCGTTTGTAATTACTGTCAAAATAGATTTGTGATTATCGTAAAATTTTATCAAACATCTCGAATCGAAGGAAGATTTCTACCAAGCTCTGTTTTTAATAAACACTGGGAAAATACACAAAACGATCAAAATATGATTACTTAAATATCTTGAGTTTCGATGATTCCTGACCTAAAAAAACTCATAATCCTGGGAAATGAAATAAATCACATTATTTAAAAAAAGCAATTAATGAATACAACAGGAGTGGCTGAAAAATAACATTCCTAATTATAAACACACGGACTGTATAAAAGAGTGTAGGATCTCAGGTTGTTCTGGAATTTGAATTTGCCGCATTTAATTATTTTATTTCTATGAAATTTCTGAAAAGTACCAATTTTTATCGACTCAGGCAAACAGTAAAACCATATTTTTCGTATACTAACATTGTTCGCTTTTTCTGGAAAGAAGCGGCAAACTTTTAATACCTACTACGATCCTACATTCAGTTATAGACAGATTGTAGTATAATTTAAACGCTAGAAAACTTAAAAAAATACTAGAAGCTCCGAATTTTAAACTAAACTTAAGATTGTGTAATATGTGTTCCGAAACTGTAAAAACAGCTGTCACTTTTTTGTTTTAATTAGTGGGTTTTCTTGGCACTAAATTTGTCACCATAGAGTCCAATTTGACATGAAATCACAGAAAGTTTTAATTTGTGACCTATTTGACATTGACCTTAAAAAATGTAAATGCGTTGTCGTAATTTTTCTATAGTTTTGAAACAGCAAGTAAATCATAGAATGAGTGACTACAAAACAAATGCCGAAAAGTATTCTACAATTTTCTAAATTTCTTTTATATTTTTCTTTCCTTCTGTTTTTTATTATAGGTACTATTTTTCGATTCACTTATCTGATGTTTTGTTAATTTTTGAAAATCCTCAGAACAAAATACTCAAAGAAGATAACTTGACTACTGTTTCGGGAAAAATATACACATTAAAAAATTTATACAAAATGACTCGTCTAAAACTCTGGTCGTAGAAACGTGAGAAATGTCTTAGAACTATGTAAAAATTTTTAAGAAAATACTTAAAAGTACAAAACATTTAACAACGCTTTAAATAGAAAAAACTATTCATTTAAAAATTTTATCAAAAAAAGTAACAAAGATCAGGTTGTCATAAAACAAAAATACAAAAAAAGATATACTTACAGACTGTTTCACGACAGGCTACAAAAAATATCTCGGAGAGTATTCGGAAAAAATTTAAATATTATATTTTTTATTTTTGTTAATCGCCTCACACGTACATTACCCATTTACATTTATTTTGTTAAATAAAGGCGCATTTTTATTAATCGGACCAACAATTTTCAGACCAGTTTTGTTGAAAATCATTGACATTTAACGATTCTTTGTTTACAAAATAACAAAAATTGAGAACTATACAACAATGCACGAAACTTAACAATCTAAGCAATTGGTAAAAAGAGTATAGTTTAAAAACATATTTAAACGTTTATAATATAAGATATTATATCGATACTATGTTCAATGAAGGCGCATTATTATTACCTATTTGAACTTTTTTTTAAATCTTCAGAAAAAAAACTGGAAATCTGCTGTACAAAATTTGTAAAAAATTTAAAAGATAACAGTTACAATCAGAAGACATTTAGCAATTGAGGTTGAAAGAAAAAACATCAGCGTCGCTTCGAAACAGCATTCAAATGCTTAAACAAGAAAACACTGCATTGGTTGAAAACTTTTATCAAAAAATACCGAGAAAAATACTGAAAATAAGTTCCTTTTTTTGTTATTCCTTTTTCCATCTTCTTTTAGACTTTTGTTTTAACTTCTCTTCTTATGCGAGCAAATACAGTTTAGCAAATACCCACTCAAAATTCATCCTCTTTCGAACTCTTCTAAAGGTAAATAGTATTAAGTTCAGTTCTTTGCCAATTAAAAATGCGGCTAATGTAATCTGTCACGACCACATTTTTATAATGAAATGTAGCTAATCAATATTTATGTTTCGCAAAAGTGTGCTCTGTGATAGAATTTTACGAGAAACGGAAATACGTTTACGCCGATATTCAAATTATTCACAAGGGAAATCCCAATATTATTGTCTGGTGTTTGTATGCGTTTTATCATTTTATCATTACGTTTACTTCTCGGTTTTGATTACTTATCAGTCAGGCTCAAAATAAATTTTGAGAAAACTTGTTGTGGAAGTCTATTTCCAGAATTGCAAATATGCCATAAAACCGAATACCTTTGCAACTTACCTCAGTCGTTTCAAGAATGTGGTCAAAGCAGCTTTTAGTTTTACTCTTTTTAAACCATTTATTAAAATCACAAGGTGTTGAAGTAACCACACCTCTAGGGAAAATTTTAGGGTCAACAATTACAACACGACTGGGGAAAACCATTTTTGCTTTTAGAGGAATTCGCTATGCAAAGGCACCAGTGAATGAACTCCGATTTAAGGTATTTTTATTAATTAAACCAGTGGCGGCCCGTGTGTTCAAGAAGAACTAATGGAAAATTTACAATTTAAATGTTTCGCCTAAACACGAGCATAAGTCATCTAATTACGCTCAAAATTGAGCTATTTTCCAAAAAGGGCTAAACTCAACATCTTGGTTCAAAACCATAATTTTTTTCATTTTTAAATGTTTAAGCTCATTTTTGAGCACTTTACCCAATTTTGCTCAAACATAGGTTTACCGAGAAATTAGCTATGAAATTCAAAAATTGTTATAATGTGACTTTTTCTAAGCTTTTTCACGTCTACTGAGCCGAAATCGCGCACATAAAATAGCTAAAACATGTAAAAAACACAAATAAAGATGATTTAGCTTGTTTCGGGGCTAGAAATATTTATTTACTGTGAAAAATTCATCCAAAATTGCGTTCTTTTGAGCTTGCGATTCCGAAAAATCATCTAATAACATCAACAATTAATTTACATAATCTTAAGTTAAAAACTACTGTTTCCATTGATTTACATTTCCTTAAGTTCGTTTTATGACTGAGAAGCAAAAAGTTAAAAAACTGCGTGATTTTTCGCCCTACTTCAAATGCCTAAACCCATTATTAAATTAAAGACTTTTTTTTTATCAAATATACAGAGTAGTCCAGCTCAACTCCCGTCTTCTGCAACTCAGTTATTAGTAAAGTTGGACTTTTGATCTTTTGTAGATGTGATTTATACTCTAGTAAGACGCATTTTAGGAAAATATTTTTTAATGTAGTGTCCCAAAAAAGTATGGCGTCATAATAATAATTTTTTTTAATGGCATGCTAATTATTTTAATCCACTAATTTTGGTATTTTGGTAAATTTTTCGCAAATAAAAACATCCATGGATACAGCCAAGTTCGAAAAACCTTCGTAATGTGGTCTGAACGCAACTTTAATAATTTATTTAAGAAAAACCACTGGTTTAAAGTTAATTTTATTAAAGTAGAAGTTTTGAGATGACATTTATGCCCTTGAAAAATATGACCGGAAGAAATTGTTTTTGGTTATTTAGGGCAAGGCGTAATTAAAATGTATATTTTTAGCGACGTTTCGATTTTTATTAAATCTTCATCAGGCTGCAATATTGATGCCATGTCATCTTCTATCCTCTATTCTATGTTCCATTCGCTATCCGAAATCGGATAGGTATTGGCAAGTATATTTCTCTATTTTTTATTATGTACCTTTTATTCTCTACTGATGGAAGGGGGTTTGCAAGAAGTGTCCTCTATCATTTGTGCACTTCATCCTCCGTCTTTTAGTATCTTCTGCCTTCTTTCTTTTCTGTTCTTGGTTCACGTATCGCGGTTCGCTATTCTATGTTCTTTTTTTTCTTTCTCCCTTCTTTCTTCTTTGTTCAGTTTTCTTGTCTGCCATTCACTATTCTTTCTTAAATTCTATTTCTTCTATTCTTTTTTCGTTCTGTTTTCTGCGCTCTTTGATCGCTCCTAACAGTTTTCCTTCCTCTGTTTTCTCAATCAAAAAAAATCAGTAAGCATTTCCGGACATAAGTCTATAGAAACATTTGTTATTTTGACCTAAGAAGTTAATCCCCAAAATCTTTCAGATAGAAAGATATCCTGTATTGTTCATTGTTTTAAATTGTGTCTTCTTCTTCGAAGAATTGTTTTTAAGATTATATATTTTAAAATCCAAACAACTGCGGTTGTTATAAAAACTAGACATAATTTCAAAAAACAGTACTTTTTTAGTGCCATTTTTTGACCTTAACTAAATAAGCTCTCAATTTTACTTCAAGCCCCCTGTTCCGGTTGACCCTTGGCCTGGAATCTACAATGCAACAGAAGATGGCCCTGTTTGTCCCCAACCTGTCTTACTCCCCGCCTCGGAAGACTGTCTCTTCCTCAATGTTTACACCACTAAAGTATACCTAGTATTGTTCCCTTATTAAATTCTACTCAATTTCACTTCATAGTTTTCTGCTAAACGCCCGGTAATAATCCATTTGCATGCCGGTGGTTTCTACAGCGTCACAGGACGCAGCAATTGGGGAGGACCCCAATATTTTCTAGACCAAGACATTGTTTTAGTCACCCTAAACTACCGAATTGGTTCTTTGGGTTTCCTGAGTTTGGGAAAAGAGGCTCCAGGGAACAACGGACTTCGCGACCAAGTAGTCGCTATGAAATGGGTCAAAAAACACATCGAACATTTTGGGGGAGATCCAAATTCTGTAACTCTTTATGGCTACAGTGCAGGCGCTTGGAGTATTAACCTCCATATGGTATCACCCATGTCACGTGGGCTATTTCATAAAGCAATTCTTGGAAGTGGGTCAGTTGTGGGACAATGGCCTTTGCCCACAAAACAATTAGAAGTGGCCAAAAGACAAGCCCGAGCTCTAAACTGTTCGGACAAGAATCCCCAAGAAATTCTGGATTGTTTGAGGACGAAACCAGCCGAAGAACTTGGCAATTCTTTATTCCAAATGACGGTAAATTGCATTTTGCACGATTTAGAATGAGTCAAAGGTTCCAGGAATTTGGGATTAATCCCGTTTTAATTTGGTCGCCGGTTATTGAAGAAGATTTCGGACTGGAGCGTTTTCTCCCAGATGATCCCTTCAAACTAATTAACAGTGGAAATTTTGAAAAAGTCCCAATAATTCTGGGAGTGACCCAAGATGAATTTGCAAATATGGCATTTCGTAACACTTTACACACAGTTTAATTGCGTTTAATTAGTGTTTTGTAGCAATGTTAAGCAACGAAACGTTGTTGCAAACGTTGAGCGACAATTTCGAGAAATATGCACCGATTTGTTTCATTTATGAAAGGGAGACACCAAAATCGAGACAAGTCAGTAAAGGCATCCGGAAGTTTTATTTTAACGATGAACCTTTAACCAATGATTCGTTCAAGGGTTTAGTTGATCAGTGGCGGCTCGCAAAAATTTTTGTTGGGTGGGCAAACCAAAATAATATTCTTTCCAAAAAAAAGTAACCACATAATAGTTATTTACGCAAATAAAATAAAAACAACACAAAATTAATCTTCTAAATAAAACAAACAAAAATATAATTTCTTATTATAAAACGAATTTTTTATTCTAATAAAGAAAATTAGAAAGAAACAAAAACCGATAATATAATATTAAAAAAATTAAATAAAAAAATTCTACTCGTAATAAGGCGTAAAAGTACATTTTAGACATGTTTGTATGTTAAATCTATACGCCTGTTCTTTACTTGGGCAAACCTGTCTATAATGTTGTCAAAAAAACTTGAATCTTTTCGAAGAGTCTTTACAAGATCTTTTTCTATGGCGATTACTCCCAGGCTATTTAAACGGTTTTGAGACATCGTGTTCCTACTAAAAGATTTTATTCGCTTAAGAGTAGAAAAAGACCTTTCAACAGAAGATGACGTTGCTGGCAATGACAAAATTAAACATAATAATTTGTAAGTTTCAGTAATTTCATCTTGCAGCGAGTTCGATGTTATAAATTTTAATTTGTCCTTCAGTTCTGCTGATTCCCCTAATAACGTAATGTCGGAATACAATACTTTTAACTCATTTTCTAATTTGTCTTTAATAAATAATTTAGGATAATTCATACATAAATTATTTAATAGATCGTTTGGAAACTTTTTAAAAAATGTAGCAAATTTCTCACTATTTAAAAGATTAAAAAAATTTAACTTTTCAAAATCGGCAAATCTAATTTCAATTTGTGTCACTATTATATCTAATATTTCATTAAATAGTCGCACATATAAAGTCTTAGATTCATTTGGATCACATTTTCTTCTTTTTGTCAGTGGACCACAGTTATTAATCGCATCGTTATAAATACGAGTAAAATACATTTCATCATTTCTAAAATTTCTAAGTGTTTGCAAAAGATTTTCTATTCTTGTCTTGCAGTACGAAATATCAGTTAATTTACTTTGTATAATAGAATAGATTAACTCGGTCTGTTCAAAAATTAAATAAAATAAACTGAGTAAAAAAACTGTGTCAAAATTATTTAAAAATTTTTGGTAACCAATCGCTTCTCGAATTGTTATAGAATCTTTATTAAAATCTGGGCTTGTTAAAATCTCGTCAAAAACCCTAAGAAGTTCTTCCCTATGATTTAATACAGTCTGAACAATTCGAGACTTGAAGTTCCAACGAGTTTGAGAATTACTTGGTACTCTTCTGCTGCAGACAGTATCTAGGATGTTAGTACGTTTTGTAGATTTCGAAAAAAAAGCTGAAATTCCAGACAGTGTTGCAAAAAAAATTTTACATTCTTGAACTCTATTGACACAATCCTGAAGAATTAAATTTAAACGATGAGCGTAACAATGTGTAAACAAAGCCTGAGGAGCAATCGTTTTAATTTTAGTTTGTAAACCGTTCAGCTCTCCGGCCATCACTGAGGCTCCATCATAAGTTTGCCCTATTAACTTGTCTTGTAAATTAAATTTTTCAAAATGTGTTGATAGTAAACTAAATAAATCATCTGCCGTACGTCCTGCACTAACATCAAAAAAGCCCAAAAACCGTTCCCTAATTTCTCCATCCTGGATATAACGAAAAATCACTGACAACTGGGAATGGCAAGATATATCCGTCGTTTCGTCAACTTGCCAGGAAAAACAAATGGACTGACTGACAACATGGTTAACACAGTCAATTAAATCATTTTGTATAGTTTTGGACATGCCACTAAAAACGGAAGATGACTTTAAAAATTCCTCAAATTTTGAATCGTATGTACTTAAGAACTCTACAAGTTCCCTAAAATTACCCTGATTGTGAGAATCTTTTTTTCGTCATGTCCACGAAAACCCAGCTCTTGGCATGCCAAAAATATTGTCATGTCGATAAGTCGTTTTAAAATGTCGCGATTTTCTTTAACAGTTTCATTGTGTTTAACTACAGCAGCACGATGAGCCGAATCTACTGAATTTTGAATGTTTTGGATCCCAAATAATTTAAATTTTAAAGCTGAATATGTATGTTCTTTAGATTTATTATGCGTTTCCAGAGACTTATACAAGGTTTTCAAATTATCAATTCCTGTTGTTTTCCAAGGACTTTTGTCGTTTGTACTAAATAATATACAAGGCCAACAATATAATTTTGCCCTGGTTTCACAACCTGTAAGCCACAGATATTTATTGTACCACGATGTACAAAATTTTCTGTTTGCCGATTTTATGTTGGTATTGGTGAGGTTAATTAATGGAGGCGTGGGCCTCGATAATTTTTTAAGGAAAAATTTGTCGTCAAAAGATATGACCTTACTCGAATTTTCCAACAAATAGTTCACGACATCACCATTATTGCTCACCACATCCCTTATTGAGGCCATACTTATCGCCACCACAAGAACAAATCACACAAATCCAGTAAAAATCACAGCAATAACACGACTTAATATTTAATTAATGTGCTGAATGATGCATTTCGTTAATACGAATAATAACGAAAACATAGGGCCGATACCGAACATTGCCGAGCTTCTGGACTGGGCACACAACGTCTGCATTCGGTGTTCCAGGAAAATGCCACGTTTGGAATCGCAATTTATTGTGATATTATGAGGAAAATGACCAGAACATTAGAAATAATACAGATTTATTTAAAGTTTGTTTCAGTAAAAATTGCTTTCTTACCACTAAAAATAATTTAAGGTATAAAAAATCGCATTTATGTATTTTACCGTGAATGTTGATATTTACTACTTACCTACTTACTTACCTCTAAAGGACTCCATAGTAATTAAAGCATTCAGAGCATAATAAATATGATTTTGAAATAGCGAATACGTCTTCCTAAAAGCTAATAAAAATTATAATTTTGTATGCTTGTGATGAGTGATTAACTGATTATAATGGGAATTTTTAAAATAATTATAAAAAATATAAATTTAGGAGTATTTATATATTAATCTTTTCAAAGTGGTGATGAGAAAATTTAATGTAGTATACGTAAAAGTATGCATTTTGTAACATTAACATAGCGTTTCAGAAGTTTCAACCTGGGCATGCCACCGCTGCCGATAGAGTAGCGGTACAATGCAGACCTACGTCATCGTCGTTTCTCAGCTCTAGAGCACATGTCTTGTCACTTCAACTGCATTAACGTACAGCTGAGCTTACAACTTGGTACCGTGGCATGCCCAGGTTGATTATTTTCGAACACCAGAAAAACGCAACGGATTTCAAAATGACAATTAATAACTGAGGAATTATAATTATAATGTATTGTTACTTTTAAATATTATTTATGGGTACAAATACAATTATAAAAAAAAATGTTATTTAATGGGCATTTAAATTGGGTGGGCAGTGCCCACCCTGCCACCCTTGACGAGCCGCCACTGTAGTTGATGTTAGTGTTTTAGTTTTTTTTTTTGGAAATTAGTGATTTTTGAATTGTTTAGGCTTATGCCGATTTGGTGGGATTTCAAGTCAATCGGGCCGCAAATTTAATTTCGCAACATAGCACCCAACCAGTCTATTATTACAAATTTTCGTACCAAGGGCGGTATAGCCATTTTTATTTACCTGATTCGAATGGAACCATACCTTATGGTAGGACCTCTAATAAAATTGCATCGCTTAGTTTAACGCTTTTTGTAGGAGTGGTACATCATGATGATTTGATTTACTCGTTCTATATTTCTACCCTTTTTCCCTTTTTCAATGCGTCTGTTCCCGAAAAACAGATGGTGCAAACACTGACGACTTTGTGGGCCAATTTTGCTAAAACGGGGTGAGGGAATTTTTTGATGGGATTTTCTTAAATTTATGAGTATTTTTATTTGTAGAAATCCGGTTAGTGGAAATGAAGGATCAAGTGCATTTCCGGTGTGGCCTCCCTATGATACAAAATCTAGAAAATACCTAGATATTGGTGAACAACTTGTAATAAAGGAAAATATGTTCAAAGAAAGATATGATTTTTGGAATAAATTTTATCCGATTTCTAACTCTGTTTAAAAACAACTGGAACAAAAACTATGTTACATCCGTATTATATGATTTTTGCTATTGTTATTAATACATACCTAGGTTTTGCTTCAATAAACGATAACTTGTACATGTGTCTCATTAGTCATTATATTAGTCATTAGTCATTATTATTATTATAAAAATATTTTTTAAATAGATTTTTTTAATATTTTTTTCTGTGCTTGAAGTACGGCGAACTAAGTACTAGGAGGCTAAATAATTCGATTTTCTGTACCCAAAATCAGAACACTTGAAGCGCAAAATTGTACCAAATTGTTTTAAATTAATTTTATTTCAATTAGTTCACTAAGTCCTTAGAAAAAACGGTCGGAACATTGACGATTAAAATTTTCACGACACATAAAAGAAAAAAAAAATTTCAAAATTTTCGTAACGTTCCATCTTTTTACAACTCTACGATTAGGATGAAAGCTAAAAAAATGTGAGAAAGAATGTAGAGTCCAAATTTTTCGATTTCACAAGTTTACAATTTGAAGTAGAGGGTGGCCCAGGGGTGTGAGCAAGTTCCATAACTTTTTTTTCTATCCATTTTATAGCTGATTTTTTTAAAACGATAGGTTTGACAATAAGGCACATTCTAAAAATACTTGAATTTGTATATAGGTTGTTCCAAAATAAAATACCCAACTATAACTAAGTTCTGTTTTTCAAAATGAAAACCCCAACTTTTTGTTACATTTTTGAAATCTCGATTAAATTGTCGATATAATGCACTCGGGTTTCTTAGACTTATCTATCATAGTTTTTAACTTATCTTAATTTATATGTCAAAACAGCGTCGTGCATAGACACAGCAAAATTCTTAACTTCAGTATCATTTAAGATAATCTAACCAATTTTTTCCAGTCGATTCCCTAAGCAATGAAGGCGAACTCGGAATCAATATTCCATCGCCTACTACGATTTTCTGAAAATGACAAATTACAAATGGCAATAACCCGATTTTTTCGAATGCAACGCCCTATATTTTATTGCATCATTGCATGATAGGTACTTTTATGAACTTTTTGACACTATACAGGGTGTCCGTTTTTCGAGCTCCACCATGGGGATCTCAGTTATTATAAGAGATACGAGGTCGGTTAAATAGGGGCAAAGTTGGGCATTTTTATGCTAAATAATTATCTGAAAGAAAATTTGATGTGTCATTTTTAGTTTTTGAATAATTGTAAAAAAACGAAAATTTGTACTTTTCGTTTTTATTTTTTCAAGCAAAAACCAAAAGAAATAGACATTTTTAACTAGGACGTTCTTCAAGCACTTTTTTACAAGGAATCTAAATCTGTCATCGTATTTTCCAAGGCGTTCTTGATGTCAGAGTTACAATACTCAACTTTAGTTTTTCTTATGGACGCCATATTCGATTTTTGTATTTTTGAAAAGTGTTTTTATTTCTGATTCTGATCTGAATCTTACATACTGATCAAAATCGAAAAAAATCAAAAAACGCCAACAATTTACTAGATTTTGGTAGTTTAATTGAATTTGGATCTGGAAGGTTCACATTTCCACCAAGCTTACTTATTTAAAAACTAAACGACATGATAAGCTTGAAGATTATTTTTTGCAAAACAAAACAAGAAAAAGTTATAAAAATTCTGCTCGCATATTTAATAGAATTGTCAAGTCAGTTTGTTAAACAAAATTTTTGGCGTTTTTTTCCAAAACACTCTTTGCACAAACGCTTTTTTCTTAATTTTATCAACATATAATATTCGATCATATCATGTGATACATCGTTGTAATCAGAAATAAAAACGCTCTTTAAAAATACAAACAACAAATATGGCTTCCATAAGAAAAACCAAAATTGAGTGTTGTAACTAGGGTTGCCACCTGTCCGGTTTTCACCCGGACAGTCCGGATATCAGACGATATGTCCGGTGTCCGGATCAAATGTAAAACCGGACAATAATTGTGTTGTGTCAAAAATAAAAATTAACGAAGAATTTTGGAAATTCTACGATACGTTTATTACAACTGTAAATATTTTGATTGGAAGCTAGCCTTTTTCACTATTTTGAATCATTTCTTGTAGTTTATTATTGTTTTATATATAATTCTGTAATATAGTAGTAGTATGTGAAAATAAGTTTAATTTTTTTTTGTTTATTACGAAATTATTATTATTTATTGCGAAATTTATTTTTATTAAACTAGGTAAAAATTTCAAGAAATACAAACGAGAAGTCAAGTAACTCATTATAGAGTCATTAATCACATATTATAGATATACGATAGCTACCAGAAATTTGACTGTAATTACAATTAAGTTGTTGTTGTTATTATTCCTATTTATTTATTCCTATATATTTTCTTTGGTGTCCAGGGCTGAAAAAAACTTCAGGTGGCAACCCTAGTTGTAACTATGACATCAAGAATGCCTTGGAAAAGGCGATGACAGATTTAGATTTCTTGTAAAAAAGTGCCTGAAGAATGTCTTACTTAAAAACGTCTAGTTCTCTTAGTTTTTGCTTAAAAAAATAAAAACGAAAATTAAAAATTTTTGATTTTTCTCAATAATTCAAAAATTAAAAATGACACATCAAATTTTCTTTCAGGTAATTGTTCAACATGAAAATGCGCAACTTTGCCCTAATTCAACTGACCTTGTATCTCTTATAATAACTGAGATCCCCATAGTGGAGCTCGAAAAACGGACACCCCTGTATATGGTTTGTGGGGTTTATTTTGTAAAATTTGTGAGATTTTTGCAAAATCAAAAATATTGATGGTTTTTTTCGAAAAAAAGAAAGAATCATCGAGTAGGCCGTTGTAAAATTTAACACTTCCATACTATTCTGAATAGAACAGACTGAAAATTTTAAGCGTATTAAAAAGTTTTCGTCATAATGTAAAATGGTTTTAAATACTGTCTACTTGGAAATTGACTGGTTACATTCAGTCGTTTTGTAAATGACTGAAACATACCATCAAACATTTTATAAAATTCTACCTTCTGTTGTAGTTAGGTAGTTTTATAAAAAAAGAACAGTAAAATTGCACCCCAAATTTAAATTTATTCGTTGACAAAAACCCTCATATTTCAATAACTGTAAACGTTCTGTTAAGGCAAGTTGTTATTTTCACTTATTTTGAGTTCTACTGTCACTACTATGACCCTCTGAAATAACTATTTGCACAACTATCATTATTTCCCGTGTAGTATTTTGATTTTGAGGTCAATTTTTCTTTCTATACTTATCAGTTATAACCGTAAAATTTTTGTAGTTCTTGATAATACAACCCTTTATTAATGAAGACATTGCTTTCTGTATCTTCCAGCCAGGGCCGTTCCTAGCGGGTGTGCAGGGTGTGCACGCACAAAGGCGGCCAATTTTAAGGGGCGGCCAAAACCCCCCAAAAAAAATATATCAAGTCTACACTGTTTATATTCTTGTTATCATAACAAAAAATTCCTTGGAAAATTGTACAGAGTGGTTACAGGAGACTTTCGTAACATATTTTCTTTGCGATAAACTATAAAGTTAACTTTATCTGCGAATCGCGAATCGATAAATAAGCAGAATTCTGCCTTATCAAAAGTAACTTAATATTTAAAAATCGTAAGTATATTTTTGTTAGCTCTCAAGTAACTTAAAACAAAAAGGTTTTGGTTTCTATCGCGTTAAAGTTGACAACAATGATAGAGATCAATGATACAATGATCTCTTTTAAAGAATTTTCAAAATTGGGATAATGAGGAATTGCAAAAATCCTGTGCAGATCTTGACATTGCACTTAAAGATGGTGAATTGAGAGATATCATTGCCTCCGAACTTTTTCAGGAAATTGTTACTTTTAAAACATTGATTAATATAATTGATCCCATTGGAATAATAAAATATTTATACAGTAACAATTTAATTTCATCTTTTCCAAATTTTGTTATAAGTCTAAGAATATTTTTAACAGTTTCGGTTACGGTGGCATCTGGGGAAAGGTCTTTTTCTAAATTGAAGATTTAGGAGCATTGCAATGTTACTTTTATTCTAATAGACATTTATTTTTACTAGAATCTTGCTATGACACTTGATTTACCAAAAATTTGCATTTTTTTCCAAGGGTGCAGGCCGCTACCTGCTAGATGTGTAGTAGAGGATAGCTACTGTAAAGTTGCTGTAAAGGACAGATAATACACTGCTCGCGTTAAAATTTCAAAAGTTTATTAGAGATAACTTATTTAAACTATTTGACAAAAATTAAATTAATAATTTTTTATAGATTTCCGATAAACAAACTGTTGTAGTCTATAGTCTTAAAAATTAAAAAAATAATTTTTTATTTGCGTTCTTCTATGGGACAAGAAAAAATTGAGAGATCTAGCTATTTCAATTGAAAATGAAGTTTGTGAGGCATTAGATTACACAAAATTAATAGATGAATTTGACTTCGCTAAAGCCCGAAGAAAGACTTTGCTTTAATTGTCTGTAACTTGTTTTTGTGTTTGTTATATATTTATTGTTTTTACGTATTTTTTTATATTATATACAGGCTGATTCTTAAATAGACCGACAAAATTTTATCATAGCTTTCCAAGGATAAATACAATGTGTTCAAAAATGGCTGTTTATCAAGTCGACTATGTAATTCAAATTTAAAGTGCCGCTTTGTCCAAATGACTATTGTAGTTTCTCTGTCAAATCTTTGAATTAGCTTTTTACTCAGTTTTTCGGCAAAGTTGTTTCAAGTGTAGGGTTTGTCTTGATTTGTGTTTTGTATTTCCGTAATTTTTATTGTTGTGTACTCTTCGTTTTTGGATTCACAGCCTTTTTGCATCGTTTTGACGGATCTGTCACTTTGACGGCATTCACAATTTAAATTAGGCGGCACATTACGTTCAAATTTCATAGGTGACTTGATGAACAACCATTTTCAAACACATTGTAGTACGATGTGTACCATTTTTACGATTTTATTTCGTAGGGGTAGAACTTCCTTAATCCGTACCACTTACGACGCTCATGAATTTAAATGGAAGAAATCATGTTTGTTTTCGTCATGAATATCGATAATACACAGTGATTATTGTTGCAATGATCAAGTATATTATTATCAAATGAATACCATGCTTAATTTAACCTGTCCTATCACTACTTATGAACGCATCAGTGGCGTAAGCTTTATCTCAAACATAACTTAAAAAAAATTATTTTGAAAACGGTTATTCAGAAATTTTTTTTACTAGTTTTCCCAGCATGTACTCGTTTGGTTTGATGGGTAAAAATTTGTCGGTCTATTTAAGAATCACGCTGTATATAGATTATTATAAAAAAAGTGTTTATAGTGTTATTTATTTCAATTACATATTACATAACAAAACCTAGAACTTAGTAATTAAAAAAAACTTAACATGGGTCATGTCATGAGGGCGGCATTTTTAAAGTTGGCAAAATGATAATTTTTCTACTTTTGTTTCGTACTGAGATCATTACGATACGCCATTTGGGTTTCGTAATATCCAACGGAGTGCTATAATAATTACACTAAAAACCAGGGTAATTTAGTTGGAAAATGATGGCAACCTAGTTTTTTGACAATTATCTGAGAGAAGTGTCAGTGTCAATCGTCACCTGTTTCAAGTGATAATTTAATCAAATGAATCAATTTCGAACCTTTAGAGGCTTTTGTACCAACCCTGGTACGTAGTCCCTTCGAACACCTTTCGAGTAGTGTACAAACATGACTTCAAAAGCCAGTGCAAGTGAGTAATTTGAGATCCCATTCTCCTTAGGCCAATGTTCAAATTCCGCGTATTTGCCACAAAAGCCCGTATTCGTTGAGGGGTAGATACATTGCAAAACGTCTTGGACACTTTCAGAATACATTTTACGAATAAACTGATGACGATCCACATTATTAATTTAATTTCATGATCCACGCAAATCGCAAATGCTGTCAACTGCCACAAAATTCCCTAAATTTCGAAATTGATTTTTTTTGTTAAAAAAGGTGCAAAGTAGAAAAAATAGTGTATGATATCTCGTTTATAAGGCATTTTGTCGCACTTACTCCATTATGGCACTCCTCGCTGCGCTCGTCGTGCCCCAATTCCGTGCGTGCGACAAAATGCGTCTTATAAAACTCGTATCATAATATACTATTATAATATAAATTTAATGTTCAAAGTATAAATTTCAATGTTACTGACTTGCGCATTATAATACGCCTAAAGTAGGTATTTTACAATTAGACGAAAACTGGTTAGGCGTTTTATAATACGCCAAAAATTTTCAGTCGCATTTTAAAAACCTTACATTTATTCATTCATTTACAATTTGCCCAGTCGTTTACAATATGACTAGGCTTTTTATAATACGCCTAATTTTACAATTAGCCTACGACATATATACAGTGTGTTTACAAATGATTGTTCATCAAATCGACCATGGAATTGTTTTTGTTTCTGAGTACAGTCGGTTTTTTTTTAAATAAATTGTCAAATTGTTTCAACGTTGGCAACTCCATTTAAAATTAGTGGTCCAGGCTTCGTTCCTATGGCAATGTGGCAGGGTTCCAACATATTTCAAAATTTTTGACACTGACAGTTGATTTAAAAAAAAGAGGTATATTTACTCTGTCATCTCTGGCAAATCTTTGAATTAATTTTATTCCCACTTTTTTGCATTTTTCGGCCACGTTGTTTGAAGTGTAGGAATTTTTTTTATTTGTGTTGTATATTTCCATGATTTTTGTTGTATTATGCTTTTGTTTTTAGATTCGACGCCTGTTTGCATTATTTTGAAGGAGCCGTCACTTTGACAGAATTCACAATCTTAATTAAGCGGCACATTTCGATTAAATTTTATAGGTGACTTGATGAACAACCATTTTTGAACACATTGTACCATTCCAAACGTGTTACAGACTATACTTTTTCCACGCCAGTAAATAAATTAATTCTAAATTTTAAACATTATTTTAGATTTATTATATTCTTTATTTGTAAAATTTATAGTTAACTACGTCCATGGTTAACTACTACGAAAAAAATACTCAAAAACATTAATAAAAAAGTTGCAATAATTTGAAATCATTGTGGTAGGTACTAAGTGTGTATTTAATAAATACTAATAACGGAACAAATATTACATTGTATTTAATTTTCTTCTTTACCACCTGTAGGTTCCACCCACATGCCAAATGGGTTTCGATTTTCCAGGTCCTCTGACAACTTTTCCCCAGCCAGCGTTAAAATCGTGATTATCTCCCTTATGACCAACTTCAACATTCGTTTGGGTGTTTCCACGGTCATCTCTTGAAACGCTGGGATTAACTGACCATCCACCGTCTTGTTTCGAAGGTCCAGGGAAGTTCGGAGCTCCAGGTTGCAATGAACGTCTTTCTCGGTGGAGTTCGTACAAAGTTTCTGCTGGAGCGTATTCATTTTCTTCAGCTGGGATGTCCTGTTCTACGGAGCGTCTAGGTCGATAAAACTGGTAATCGGGTTCGAGGTCATAGTTGTACTCTTCGGCTGGCAAGGCCAAAGTTGATGCAACAAGTGCAAAAAGTGGCAAATAGAAACTGGTTCTGAACATTTTGAATTGTGTTCTTTGATTTTGATGGAGAGGAAGTCAGTTGTAAACTGATTTTGAGTTGCAAGTTTAATATGCTTTTATATCAGAGCAGGGTCGTTAGGTACTAGGGAAAGTCCCATGTGAATAACCTCTGGTAAAATATCTGTGAATCCCAAGATGTATTTCACTATTTCCAACATTAATTCACTACACTTGTAATCTTGTAAATAATGTTATCTCGTGTCGTGCTGCAATAATAAACATGAGATAATTACATATTTTAATAATATTGCAAACAGAAAATCTGCTTCAAAAAGCAAATACTTTAAATAATTTTTTGAAATTTATGTTGTTTAGACCGATTTGTTTATACCTAACTAACTCGTATGCGTGTGAAATTAATGAGAAAAGTACGCTTATACAAAGTTTTAAATTGCAAATTAATAGTGAGGCTCTCTAACTTTTATAGAATGAGGTATACAGGGTGAATCTGCTGAAAGTATATACACAGGGGCGATCCTAGGATTCCTGGGCTATGTGCAAGGGGTGCAATGCACACGGGCGGCCAAATTTTAGGGGTGGCCAAAAATAGTAAAAAAACATAATATTTAACTGGGTCAAATTTATGATACTTTATAAAAAATTTCTAATGAAATTTAGCAAAAAAATTCTAAACTTTAATTTTGTTTGCTCATTAGTTTTATGGTATGAAATACCTATCAAAGTTAATCTAGTTAGTAAAATAATATTACAAAATAAGCAAACTACCTTACAAACTGCTTTAAGTTCCTTAAAAATTTAAAAATATTTATAACATTTAAAAAAATTTTATTTGAAAAAGGTCTTCACGAAATTGCTCCTACTTTGGTTATTGCCATAATAAGAATACTCTTCACAATGCCAGTTTCTGTAGCACTGTAGCCTCTACAGAACGTTCTTTTCCGAAATTAAAATTAATAAAAAATTATTTAAGGTCCACAACTGGTCAAGAAAGGCTATCCAATTTAGCTATAATTTCAATAAAAAGTGAAGAGTGTGACTAAATAGATTTTATCGACAGCCAGTCTATTATTAGATCATAATACCACTACTAGGAGACGTCTTATGATATCCATAAGACACACGGGTCTTATGGAAAAATCATCTCGTGATTGGCCGAATAAAAATTAATTCGACAAATGTCACTTAAAATGTCATATAAAAATTTTCCAAAACATTGATTTAGTCTTTATTGTCTGTCTGTAGATAAAACGTTGTATTGCATATGGGTCTTACACGTATTTTATCCCCTTAACCTCGAACTTCGTTCTCGCGTTTAAACCTTCGCGGGGGTAAAATACATTGTAAGACTCTTATACAATAAATAACTATTAGTGAAATAAGTCAAAAATTTGCTTTTTTAAAAGCAATAAGAGTAAAATTTTAAAGTTTTTTATTTTGCTATTGCCTTAGCTTTTGTTTATTATAATTTTTTGTTAATTTGTTATATTGTAATTTAAAAAAAAAGGGTGTTCCCAAATTTAAAGTAAATTTGTGAAACGTTTATTGAAAAATTAAAAACAAAAAAAATGTTTTATTTGTTGAGCTGTTACCCGTTAAAGTTAACAAACGTATTTCTGATACACACTGTACGTACATAATATGTCTGTTGTCTCTTTTTATTTGGGACTTTTAATTTACCTGTTCCTACACCTTATAATATTATTAGAAAGGGCGCCCAAATGAATGTTGCACAGGGATCGCCCCTGTATATACATACTTACTGTACCTCTAAAACATACTATAAAAACCAAGATTTGGTATTAAATACGTTTTCTACAATTTAATTAAATAATTATAACTACTATTTAATATTAAGTTTTAATTTAATATTAAGTATAGGGTCAGGTCAGGTCAGGTCAGGTCAACAAACAATGTACAAAAATGTCAAACCCTAAAAAATAATTAAATAAATAAAAACTAAACATGCTATAAACTAAACTATAAATAAATATAATTTTGGGGTTAAGGTGGCGAAAGTCGATGAGGACGACGCTTATTCCCGCACAGGGGTCGCTCAAATCGGAATATTACCTAAAATGTTTGGGCCTAAAATGATTTATAACTGGGCTGAGTTTCTCTGTCTAATAATTTACAACCCCCTCGTAAGCCCATGGTCCCAACTTCAATAAACGTTGGGACCTTCATCTCAAGCAGGTACTTCGGACAGGGCTAGTGGCTTGTTATGAATCGAAATATTCAAAATATTACTCATCGTTCTTTCACGAGGAATCGGTCGTTTCGTTGTGCAATGTTCGATTCAGAGAGGCATCGTATGTATGCATGTATTTACGAAATATTGAGAGTTTATGCAAATTTTTGCTAATTATAATTATTAATTTTTAAATTGTTATTATTAAATTTTTAATCAAATAGAAAAAGAAGATAACTGTTGGCAAAATTTGTTATAATATTCCTAAGAATATTGTAATTTTTTTTCTTTGTGAATGATAAACTAATGCAAACTAAGGGAAAAAATGTATTCTAACTAAATACTACCTGTGGAAATGTTTTTATTTGACTCTTCAGCTTGATAAATTATGATAATCAGCGTTTCCATACAAGTTAAAGTATTATTATTATTATTATCGATAAAGTAATTATTATTATTATTTATCGATAGACTTCGTACAAAACAGAGTGTGAATAAATTAAAAATTATTTGATAAAACTTTTTGTAAACGTTGTATCCCCAGGGTTCCAAGCAAATTATAATGACCAATGACAACCCGTTTGAGAAATGTTTTGGAAAATAATGTTCTTCTTTGTCGAACTCTCGTGTAGTATTTGATGAGTAATTTTTTGTTGTTTTAATAAGACACTTTTTCGATTTTTTAAATTTGTCATAGTACTACCCATGTTTCAAAAATTTGTAGGTTTGGTTGAACAAACGTTAATTAAAAAAATATTCCTAAGAAGTTCCTTATCATTTTAACTTAATTTTTTACATTTGTCAACTTTATAAGAGTTATTTTTTTAGAATGCTAAAAAATTGACGTTTTACTAACTGAAACGAGTATAAAAACATTTTCTAATCGAATTTCACAAAAATCCAAAAAATCAATAGTTACAGCAAAAAATTAGTGGTATAATCTGTTAAGTAAAAAATTACTACTATAGGGGTCGGTCAATTGATAGAAAGTGAAATTAAAATTTAATTCATTTAAAATTTAATTTTAACACGTATGAATTTTAAATCCGACCCAGGCGGAATCAAAATTTTAATAATGAATTTGAAAAGGATTTTATAAATCAAAGTAAATCCTTTTCTAAAGATCAAGCAGTGAGTACCGAAATCATCTTATTTACTCTAACTTTGCCACAACAATGAGGACAAATAAAATTTACAATGAGGAGTTGACTCTCCACTACCTGAAGGGACCCGAGGAGATATTTTGCCTTAGGCGACAATTCAGACAGCTCAAATTTGAAGCGACAACTGGTAGCCGGTGCCAGAACTAACAAAAAATCGTTTTTTGAGATAATCTCGAGAACGAACAAACATTTTTAAAAACGGCAAAAGCAAAATCGTTTCAATCGACTATATCTAGTGAGATTACCAACTTTCTACAACAAATTTCGTTTCTTTCACAGAGATATCAAACGTATTTTTTTAATTAAAAGTCATTTTTTTCGGAAGTGGGTAATGTCACTAGATATTTTTGTGTGTTTTCAAATGGTCCCAGTCCGATTTATCTACGTATTATGGTTCTTAAGATTATCTCGATGAAGTGTTGAAGTGTTTTGTGATTTTTTATGTCAATTGCTTTTTTATGTACATTATTGAAATTTGGTAAATACTTAGTGAAAGATGTTAACAGTAACATATACAAAAATCAAAGTCGTATCTCTTATAGTTTAGTAGATATTGGTAGTTGAAGTTGACCAAAATCAGCACTTTTTCGCAGAGCGCCACCTTAACATCATAGAAGCATCGCTTGTTTCAGAATGAGACTATATCAGCTGTTTCAAAATTATGTAAACGCCAACGTCGCATTTTCTCTCAAAATTAGTTGTTATAAATTATTTATACACTTCAAAAAATTAAGCTAATGTAATTTATAGTCTCAATGAGAGATCTAATCATGAATAAATATTTTACATTTTTATCAACCTTATTTAAAATAATAATTTGGTAAAATGCGACGTTGGCGTTTACGTAGTTTTGAAACAGCTAATAGAAATCTTAAAATTTCGATTAATAAATATTTCCATACGGTTATTAATTTTATTTTTCGTTGACCGTTTATTAATTTCGATATTAATGAATTATTTTATTTAAAAAAGGATGTCTTAATAGACGTCATTAATACACTCTTTTTTTATTAAGTAGGTAACTATTTTTGGGATTTTGAGGTTTTGATGATATTTTAATATAAACAACCAGTTATACTCATACAAATGAAAAAACAATGACGACAAACATCATACATTTCAATGGTTACTATGTTTTTGTAGCAAACGTGACGTGACGTTATTCTCTTCTGATAAATAAATAAATAAATTAATAATGATTTATTTGGCTTAGAGTGATCACAGTTCACAAGCATAGTCTTTGTGGAAAAGCGAGGGCCCCATACACGAGCGGATAATCTGTCGAATCTGATACGTGGCGAGCCAAATTCGTAAAGATATTTGTGCGTTAATGGACAACCACGAGCCTGGTATGGCTCGAAAGAAAAATTCGTACGAATCCAAAATGCCTAACCACGAGCCTGGTATGGCTCGAAAGAAAATTCGTACGAATCTAATCTGCAAGTACTACTACCAGGACTGCCTAGCCAGATCTTTTAGCACAACTAAAATACGACGAGCCAGATCAAATCCGTCAGAAATGTAGAATTATTCTCCACTAACGAACGAATTTGATACTTCGAATCGAGTATGAAGATCTGATACGCGGATTTAGTATGTTAGTTAGTGGACCACGAAAGATCTGGCTCGTCCGATTCAAATCTGTCGAATCAGATATGTACAGATCTGATCCGTCGGATAATCCGCTTGTGTATGGGGCCCTAATGGAAAGTGTTGAAAAATTTAAAAATGATCTACCTCGAGGACAAACAAAGGATGAAGGTATTTTTTATTTTTTTTTATTTTATCGATGCGATGAAAAAGATGAAATTAGTTTTGCTTTGTAATTAAAAATAAAAATAAAAATATTGTAATAAACTCGCTATGCTTTAAACAGTTTCGTTTATTAATCGCATTCATTACCAAACTAGTTTTATTAAATAACTATAATATATAATGTGACTATTTTCAATTAGTAAGCAATGCGGCCAGTTGTGTGAAGGGAAACTTTCTTCGAAGATCAAGGAAGCTGTGGAGTAGGGATAGTTAGTTAGTGGTAACAACGGTTAAGCGCTGACAAACAATCAAAATGGGATGAAATATATTACTGTCTCAATCGTTCAAAAAATTTGTTGTTTGCGCATGTGTATCTGTGATTCGAAAAGAAAACACGTGTACTGCCTAACCTAACTTGGCTCGTTGAGCATCGAGTTGGCAAAAGTAGGTGTAAAAATTGTTTTTCAGTCGTATTTAATTTCGTGTTAGGCTTGTTTGTGTAGGTGTTAGTACTAAAATAATAATAGTATAATGGTTAAGTGCTTTGTAAGCACATGTGGAAGCAGAAGCAATCTTCATATTTTTCCAAGGGACAAAGATGTAAGATAGATTATCTTTTGATCTGATACCTAATGTTTAATTTATAATTTTCTTCTTATTAGATGTTCCAACAATGGTGTGCTGCTTTACGGCTCGAAGTACTGTACGAAAGGCGGAAGTACTCTTTTGTGTGTTCTAAACACTTTGATGGCTCTTATTATTTTGCTAATAATAAGAACAGAAGCACTTTAAAAACAAATGCTATTCCATCATTGGTATCAACTGAAGATGGTAAATGTACTTTTTGAAATGCTATTAAGTTATATAATGCACTTACTGCTACTTCAAAGAAAATCACTTCAGTTTGCAATTTTAAGTCGCATAATTCAAATTTTAAAACTTATTTTATTTATGAGTTTTTTGGTTTTGTAAACGAAACTAAAAAACACAATACATAAACTTTATTAACATAATCATAAAACAAGTTAGTATAAAAAATGCCATTAAAGGTAAATTAAACAAATAAGGCAAAAGTCTAAGCAACGAGCTGTTATCGAAAGTCTTCTTGATGAAGTATGTATAATAACCTTGATCTTTTTAAATACCGAGTGACTTTTAATGATGAAGGCAAAAAAATCTATTGGCAACAATGAGTTATTGGCCTCCCTGCTAGCTTGTTATATGGAGCCGGTAATGTGTGTCTCAACTCCCCCCTAAATCTGTCAACTTAGGCACAGCACAAAGATGGGACCATTTCAGAAAACTGATGGTAGATGCCGCCACCACAAATACAAAAAAAAATCGAAAATCTTTATTTGAAATATTTGTTTGGTAATTTTCTTACATTAAAGTGCCAAAGAATTGCGTACGTAGTAAAAGTATTTTATTTGTACCGTTTTTTATAATTTTGTTTGATTGTGGGACCATTTCGGAAACCTGACGCATGAGGTCGCTGCGAAAAAAATTTGACATTCACACAACTCAAATATGAAAAAAAATTATTGATAATGCCAATTGTATTACCAGTGCACTTGGCGTTTTGAGTTTTACAATTTTAAACTCTGATTTTATTTACGGAACGTCGGCAATTTTTTATAAGTGTCAACAATATAGCGCCATCTACCAGAAACACATTTTGGTCCCAAAATTTTCTCAAGTCCCAGTTGAATTTTGGTGTAGGGAAGGGGGGGGGAGTTGAAACACTGTACCTTTTACCATTATCATGGAGCCGTTTTACCGCACCGCCATGTCAGCGACAGCGATGGGGTAGGTCGGAAGTGAATGACAATTCATTGACATTTAAATTTGATAGTCAAGGTTTCCAAATTAAGATTTCAAATTTGTTACCAACCTGACTACAAAAATCACAATCATTAGAAGTTTCCCGGTATAATATGATTAATATGTAATAACTGTTTCAAAACTATAAAAACGCCAACGTCGCATTTTCTCTTAAAATTAGCTGTTATAAATTATTCATTCAAAAAAATAATAGCTAATGTAATTCATAGTTTCAATGAGAGATCTAATCATTAATAACTATTTTACAATTTTATCAATCTTATTTAAAAAAATAATTCGGTAAATTGCGACGTTGGCGTTTTTATAGTTCTGAAACAGCTAATACTAATCGACAGAAGTGTCAATGTTTTCAAAAAATAATTCAGATTATATTATGTTAGTAATTGCACAGAATTAATTAATATGCCTTCAAGGCACTATATATTTTTTGAAAATTAGATAAATCAAAATTGTAAAAGATAACTTTTACATCGTAAACAGAAAAAACAGATGCATTACAAATACTTAAAAATTATTGTACGCAATGTCAAACATTGTTGACGTTTTCAAGAGACTTGGAATGTTTAATGAGGTATATTCTTATTTTAAATCCTGTTCAATTCCATACTAGTTTAAATGTCAATACCAGCTGATTTGGGAGAAAATTAGACTTCATAGAGCTTATTCCAAACCTGGTGGCGAACTGACATTGACAAAAATGACTGAATTTTGGCATTAAACATATGTTTACTATTAAGAAAAAAATTGCCCATATATCCCATTTCAGTTCATAGTGGAATTGCAACAGCGCATTTGAATTTTTTGGAGTGAAAAATAAAGCACAAATTGAGAGTTTCTGTATAAGAGAAGAATTCTGTGTTAAACTAAATCCCAGCGACACACTTTGAGCTAAGAAAACCCACCAGAAACTCTCAATTTGTGCTCCATTTCATTCAAAAAAATGCAAATGCGCTGTTGCAAAATTCTACTATGAACTGAAATGGGATATAGGCGTGGTAATAAAATGTTTTCAAACCGACTTTTAGTCTTGAAAAAATTATAATAAGATGAAGAATAATAAAGAAATTATTAATAATAATAATAATACTTCTGTGTATCTTCGTACTCAAAATTTATTAATGTTAAAATGACAACTAAGTAAATTTTAGAGAAAAAAATGTACGCCTATGTATTTCATTATCCTAACCAAGTGAGTGCATTTCAAGAGTCTTTTATGTCGCTGTCAGTTCGCCACCAGATATGGAACAGCCTCTATCTGCATTTTTTAAACTATCATCTGATCCGTATTATCGGAATACACAAAAGTCGTTGTTTCACTCCGGATCAGTGGTTTGCAACACTCTTAGAAACTCCTTATAATGCAGGGAATCTTTGGGCACACAGTCAATAGGTCTTCTCCCCCTATTATCAACAGTATTACTTTTGGCACCTCTCTGGACAAGTCTCATAACGATACCCAGCCAGTCTTTCTCACACGCAATATGAATGGGCAACCTTCCTTCAGCATCAGTCTCATTTAATGACGCCCCACTTGCAATAACCAACATTAAAATATCACTTCGATCATTTTCAAACGCGAGACACATTTGCAGTTTCCTCTCCTCTTCGACACTACATTGTGGTAACCGTTTAAGCATCTTTATCAAAAACTTTGCAATCTCGAAACCGTTCAATCGATTCTTGCAGACATAATCGAAAAGTGTTTTATAATCCTCTAACGAAATTATATCTTGTCGCGAATAGATTATTCGAACAATATCGTACCCATAATCCTCATTCTGACACGCGTAATGTATTGGAAATTTGCCACCATGATCAGTCACATTCACATTTGCGTCGTTTAGTCTCAGAATTTTTACAACTTGGTCCCCGTTAATTGGATTGCGACAGGCGTAATGAATTGGATATAACCCCTTGTGGTCTTGAATTTCGATCTCACAACCGTGTTGTATCAAATTTTTTAAAACATCGATTGTTCCCAATTCAGAAGCAATATGGATGGGCATTTTACCAAACTTGTCCGGAATATTTATGTTGGCACCACTTTGGATAAACAACTCGAGAATATCGAAAGTACTTAACCTACAAGCGAAGTGAATTGGAGTTTGGTTATCGGCATCATAAGTTAATTTGGCGCCATTTTGAAGCAACAAATTAGTGATTTCCAGACGACCGTAACGACAGGCATAATGTAACGCTGTTTGGTTGCTTTTGTCACAAATATTTAAATCTGTTCCTTGCTGAATTAGAAACATTGCAATATCTGATGTCCATCCTCTCAAAGCAGCAAAGTGAATTAAAACTTTCCCGTCTGGGTAAGGCATATTCACGTTGGCACCATTTTGAATAAGCAACTTGACAATATCACTCTGAGTTGAGCAATAAATTGGTAATACGCCTTCCTTATCTTCAACGTTCACAATTGCGCCATTTTGAATAAGTAACGCCACGATTTCGGTTGATTCACTTTGGCAGGCATAATGAATGGGCATTTTACCCCGATCGTCACACACATTCAACTTTGCACCGTTTTGAATCAACACTTCGACTGTTGTAAAATGCCCACCACTGCAGGCATAGTGAATGGGCATTTTACCACAGTTGTCACACACATTCACCTTTGCACCGTTTTGAATCAACGCCTCGACAGTGGTAAAATGCCCACCACTGCAGGCATAGTGAATGGGCATTTTACTACATTTGTCACACACATTCACATTGACATTTTGAATCAAATCGGTCCAACCTCGCTCTGCCACAAAGTGAATCAACAATTTGCCGTCTGAATCAGGTTTGTCAACTTTTACACCATTACCAAGCAGGAATTTGACGATTTCGTAACCGTTTCGTTCGTTCCTACAGGCATGATGTAACAATTCATTTCCGTCAGAAATATTGCTATTATCGACAAGTATTTTGACAATTTCAATGCCGTAATGTGAAAGGGCGTCAATTATAACACTTTGGTCACTTTTAAAACCACTTTGAAACAATAACTTTAAAATTGAGGGACCGTACTCTTCACTTTTGCAGGCATAGTTGATGACAGTTTTACCGTTTTCGTCCGGAATATCACCTCTAGCACCATTCATAAGTAACAATTCTACTAAGTACATGTCGTTCTTCAAACAGGCATAATGAATTGGTATCTTGCCGTTTTGGTCAGGTTTATTAACTTCGATTCCATTTCGGAGCATGAAATTGAATGGTGTTAAGTCACCACCGTGGTTACACACATAATGCAAGATCCCAATTCCGCGGTGCAACTGATTTATATCCCACCCATGTTTTTCGAAAATTTGCAGCAATTTAGCTGATTGTAGGGTGCAAATTTTGAATGAAAGTTTCTCGTCTTCAAAGACACGACTTTTGTACAATTGGTTGGACATCAGATGGTTTATGCAATTGAAAGCTCGTGATTCTATTGCAAAATCTAACAGTGTTGTTGAGGAATTCGATATTTTGATGAAAGGGATCTGGTCAAAAAACCTAAAAACCAAGTCGTAATCAAACTTTACCGCATAGTACAGAAGTGAAGGAACGTGGAACTCGTCAAAAATGCTTTCGCAGAACGGTGTCATAAAGGGGAACAGGAGGAGGATTTTTTGCAACGTCAGGTCGCATATTTTATCGAATTTTGACGATAAGGTCTTGTCGTTTTGGTCAAAATGTTCGAAATCGCCTTTGCTTAAGTTATAAATGGCGGTATTTGTAATAAAATAATAATTGGATCGTTTCATTGTCTCTAACAATGGATACTTTTTGCTCCAAGTGCACGAAACTTGGAAACTGCTTCGCCCAGCTGAATCTTTCTGTAAAATATCGTTTTGGGCGCATTGTTCCAACAACTGGGGGTTTCTGTACAAGACTGCAATGTGGGCTTTGCAACTTTGGGCCAATATCAAATCACGGAAAAATCGAATGTTGTTAAACCATTCGTCAACATAGAATTCTGGTGGTATTTTTGCAAAGTTTTCGCGTTTTGTAAAAAACAACGCGGCAAAGTACTCGCCGTACGAGTTGTGCAAAAATTGACCGTTGCCATCACCAACGTTTACAATAAAACCAATTGCGTCTTTGGTCAATTGGATTTGTGGATCATCCTCGAAATACACTTGAAGCGCAATTCTCTGGTAATGTTCCAACATGGTTATTTTCTTTTCTTCGAATTCGTCCCAATTGGCGTCAATGTCAAAATTGAAATCCTTCTTCTCCTTGTAGTTATCGTAGATGATTTTGTGCACGAAGTGTTCGTACAAGTCTGCCACCGTGAAAATTTTCGACAAGAGGGCTAAGTACTTGTCGGTGTTTTCGAAAAATAGTTCAGTGATCATATAGATTTGTAGCGGAATGCCTAGAATGGTGTTTTTGGGGAAAAGTTGTATGTTTGATTGGATTTTTTCAAAAATTGAGGATAACTCATCTTCGGGACAACTTAGACGGTTTCTGATATAACTCTTTTGCTCCTCCTCCTTGAACTGATCAACTGAACGTGAAAAAACGCCAAACTCCCTTTCCAATCTTTGGATCAAATTGTTGCGCGACGTAATCCACTGTCTGTGCCCTTTTTCCGTGATACCATGGATAACACTTGTAATGTGCCTCAAGGTGGTGTCAGAGACTTCATCCAGACCGTCCCAAATTAACTCAAAATTTCCGTTCTGTAACAATTTTTCGAAAATTGTTCGTTCAGACGTTGTGTAGTGTTTGCAGTTGTGGTCCAAAATATAGTTTAGGAAATGTTCAACGTTGGGCCCATTTTTCCGGAAGTAGGAAGCATGATTTCGTGAATAGATCAAGATTGTCCAACATTTCCTGTTAATTTTCAAACTTTTCATCAGAACCGTTTTGCCCATTCCAGGGTTCTCACAAATGACGTTAACTAGGTTATTTGGTGAGTCAAATAATTCCGACTCTGTCAAGTCTTTATAACCGTTAATTTGAAAACTGCGCAGCCCCTCGACACCGTTCTTGCTTCGAATCCACTCCAAACCCTCGTTGAAATATCTAAAGTGGTGACAGTTTATCGCTTGAGAACACAATTCATCGAATGCTTCTTGGGTGCACTCCTCTTGACACACATAAATGACTTTATCACCTTCTCCAAACTCTTCCTTGGTCTCAATCACCACAATTTTAAGTTGCTTGAAACGTGATTTGAACATTTCGAAATTGCACACTTGCGAAATTATAACCACAGTGTTTTCATGGAATTCGCTCAAATATTGCAACTTGACCATGATTCGGGACAATGTCCTTGCGACGTAGTAAGGAGGCAAAACTTCCTTGACTTTACCAATCACAAGTGGACCGTCAAGCATTTGCACCAGGTGATCAGTTGTGATGATATTTTCAAACTCTTTGTCTTGGTGGAGTAAAACTTTCAACAGTGTTTCTGCTTGACCTTCCAAGGAAAAGGTGAAGTTGTTTAAAATATTTTCATATATCAGTGGTTCTTCGCTTTTTAAATGAGACAGTTGTTGAAAATGAGGCGTTTCCTCCAATTGCATCTTTGGAAGTAAGATGAGAAACCGTCCACTGTCACTTAATTTAATTGCTGGCCATATTTTTGGATCCCCTTCGACCACCAAAGGACACTTGCCCATAAGCCACAATAATTTGTTGACCCCAACCGAATCATCAATTTTTTCTATGTATTTAGACCCCACTGAATATTTTCTACAGATTTTGTTAAGTTCCTTAATGTCGACTTCAAGCGCAGCATCTTGCCAAAGTTTCCTCACTTTATCAAAACTTCCCCCATCAAGTACTGTTATTTTAAATTTCGACATGGCATTTTGGAGGATTATTTCCTTCTTTTCTACGTTTGAAAATTTGAATGACAAAGGTTTAATGAAAGGCGTCAACACTTGGTGGACTATCACACGTTTAATCCACGATTTGGTTAATTTTTCCTTCTTGCCTTCAATCATACTCCACTTGGTTAAAAAAGTGAGATATTCGTTAAACACCGATTCATCACATTGAAACAGGCCTTGAAACGCGTGCAGACATCTTGTTCGTAAGTTTTCCGAGCTTGATTGTCCAACGTATAAGAAAAAATTTGCAAAAAAGTTGCCATACTTCGGATCTGAATTGAATTTGTAACACTGTCCATTCGACGAAGTGTTTATTAAATCTTCCGGTTTCGAAGTTTCAAATACAACATCAGCCGTTTCGTTCAAAAAAACTTGAAATTCGTTCGATTTTTTTTGTAGTTTGCAGTTAGTAAATAAAATCGTTTTAACTGGACCTTCCAACTTGGTATGTTCGAAATAATATTCGCTGATACTAAAATTGCCCTTTTTTGCGGCAAGGTCTTCAATTTTTAAAACGTTGTTCTGTTTATGCTTCAACTGAAGGGCATATGTGTATATGTCAGTTATGTTGTGGTGTTTTATTTCGAGTACCACGTCATCAAATGATCCAAATTTTTCGTCATTTGAAGATATGTAGAAATCCTCCACTTGTGCATCTTGTAGTAATTTTAAACTTGCTTCTGCTATAAATAAGTGTTCGTAGTCTTTGCCCCTATCTGTGGTTCCAGACCTTTTTTTGAAATGCTGAAATTGTTTGAACTTAAGATAGGAATGTTTAGTTTCATCAATGAGTTTACCGTTGAAATGTGTATTTGCGTATCAGTGCTCTTGTGCATTATCTGAAAGAAAATATAGGTAGCCAGACAGAATCTTTCACAAAAAATACGGAAGCTCAATTAATTAACTTAGATTAGATTAATGTAAATAACTTAATTTTAACTCAAATTTGAATTTGTGTTATTTTGTAAATGTGCAATATGAATGAAAATTTAATTCGGTTCCTGTTATAAATATTTCTGTCAAAAGTAGAAAAATTTATTAAAAAAAAATAGTTTTAAATAGATGAAATATATTGGGTCTTAAGGTCTTAAGGTTTCTTTGTAACTTTAAACATTATTTACTTACGTTTTTTTTTTTATTAAAACGAATTATTCAATAACATTGTCTTGTGTTGTTTTTAATGTGTGAAATGCTAAAGTGCATTAATATCCTCAGATTTTCTAATTATAACAGGTTTTCAGCGCTAAAATAATACTTGTTAGTATGAAGTGATTATTATTTGTAATATTCTATTTACCATAAAATCGAGCAATTTATTTTACATATCAATGTTCCGCTGTACTTTTGCAATTCAGAGTTATGACTTGTGCAATAAATGTTAAGATATCAGATAAGCTAATCTAATCTTTAATTTTTTTGTATACTAACACGGCGTTACAATGAATAATAGTTATTTATTGTATAAGGGTCTTACAATGTATTTTATCCCCGCGAAGGTTTAAACGCGAGAACGAAGTTCGAGCGTTTAATTAAGGGGATAAAATACGTGTAAGACCCATATGCAATACAATGTTTTATCCATAGTCAGACAGTAAAGACTAAATCAATGTTTTGGAAAATTTTTATTTGACGTTTTGAAGTGACATTTGTCGAATTAATTTTTATTCGGCCAATCACGAGATGATTTTTCCATAAGACCCGTGTGTTTTATGGATATCATAAGACGTCTCCTAGTAGTGGTATTATGACCTAATAATAGACTGGCTGTGGATAAATAATATTAATAGCGATGATTAAATTAGGGTTTTGATAAAAAAAAATGTTGGAACTTAGAAACAACTTTACTCTACGACGATTGCAAAAAAAGGGCCGTGTTTTATAACTAACAACAATTCAACATTAGAAATAAGTATGCTGCTAAACACAGGGAAACACATGTAGTCATGGTCTTAGATAGCGTTTTCCAGATACAGTAGTGTCGCGATAATCCGAACCCGCGGTAATCCGGATGCTCCCATAATCCGAACTAGATTTCTGTTTCACTGTGTACTTTGTAGTCCGGATTTTTTCTTGATTTGATAATCCGGGTTCACCTTTATAAACATACTTTACTGGTTTATATTATTTTCAAGTAATATTTTGGTGGTCTAGGTCACGTCACAGACAGGGGCGGATTCAGAAATTAATTTGGGGGGGGGGGGGGGGGGGGGTTCCAAAATTGTTTAGAATGGTGAAGCTATTGAATATTGAATGAAACTTTTGTTATGTTAAAATACATATTTAAATAAATTTGCACAAAATTTAAGCCCAAAAAACTTTTTTCCAAAAAAATTTTACAATGCCAATTCATATTTTCTCAAATAAAACACCCTACATGTTGTGCATTTTTTGGATATTCATAGGTAGTTGTTGATCATAACGTTTTTTTACAAGTCGGTTTCGCTAAGTTTTTGAAATAATTAGTTCTCATTGACAAAAACAACACACTCTTTTTAATTATTAAAAAAACAACAACATAAAATACAACAGGCAATGTTAATTTACATACAGTTGTTTAAATAAGTTTAAGTAATAAAAAATTCTGGACGTAAAAAAATTTCTAAGCAATTTCCTTGTTTTACTTTTAGAGAATCTTCGCATAATATTTTATTAAGTGGCAATAATTTATTTTCATTGTAAGGAAAGGTATTTGGTATTTTTTGGCTATCATCTAAAAAAATACAACTTTCTAAAAACGTTTCGATGTTAATTTAATTTTCTTTAAGCCGTCAATTGTTTTTTATAAACGGATTGAAGAAGATTAAATTAAGACGAAACGTTGCCAGAAAATTGTGATTTTCTAAGTGATAGTCTAAAAAACACCAGAGGTACCTTTCCTTATACTGAAACTAAACAAAATGGACACAAACACATTAGAAATAAATAATTTATGTATTTATTTATTAAAAAAAGACTTTTTTCTACTTTTGTTTCGTACTGAGGTCATTACGATACGCCATTTGGGTTTCGTAATATCCAACGGAGTGCTATAATAATTACACTAAAAACCAGGGTAATTTAGTTGGAAAATGATGGCAACCTAGTTTTGACAATTACCTGAGAGAAGTGTCAGTGTCAATCGTCACCTGTTTCAAGAGATAATTTAATCTAATAAATCAATTTCGAACCTTTAGAGGCTTTTGTACCAACCCTGATACGTAGTCCCTGCGAACACCTTTCGAGTAGAGTACAAACATGACTTCAAAAGCCAGTGCAAGTGAGTAATTTGAGATCCCATTCTCCTTAGGCCAATGTTCAAATTCCGCGTATTTGCCACAAAAGCCCGTATTCGTTGAGGGGCAGATAGATTGCAAACCGTCTTGGACACTTTCAGAATACGTTTTACGAATAAACTAATGACGATCCAAATTATTTATTTAATTTCATGATCCACGCAAATGCTGTCAACTGCCACAAAATTCCCTAAATTTCGAAATTGAATTTTTTTGTCAAAAAAGGTACAAAGTAGAAAAAATAGTGTATGATATCTCGTTTATAAGGCATTTTGTCGCACGCACGGAATTGGGGCACGACGAGCGCAGCTCGTATCATAATATACTATTATCCTACAGGTGCAGTTTTTTAGGTACATTATACCACTGTTTTCGGTGAGAGAAATCAAATTTCTCTCACAAGAGAGATAAAGCTGTCAGTTGTAATTAAAAATTGTAATTTTGTATTAAAAATACAATATTTATTCAAAATTATTAACATTTTTAACACGTTGACTGCCATGAGATGTACAGTTGGGGACAGATCTATTTATACTACGTCACAGTCCACACCTTGTCGTTAGACCATATAGGGCACAAAAACTAGATAAGAACTCAAATTTAGGGAACTTAGGTGTTGAATATTTGTTTCATGTGTTTGACAGATGAGTAGATGACAGATGTAAACAATACTAAAAATTTAAAATATTGAAATATTTCTTTATTGTAGTAAATTACGGAAAAATTTACCCACTAGAACACTTAAAAACAAATAGAGAATCATTTAAATGCCTTGGAGTACCGTTGCTTGATTAGTTGCTTAGGTTATGTTTGACCTTGGTATGACTCAGATTTAAAGTTGAAATTTGCATTAAAAGGCCATAATAAGCCTCGAAGTACCTTTTGGGGGAGGCATTGTCTTGTTCCAATTGCATGGCCCCTCTGTGCCATATCAGCAAAATTGGTCACAAATGTTTAAAAAAAACACTTTAAGCAACAAAAAAGGCCCTCTCATTCTGGATGAGACATGTCTCGCTGCATGGTGCACGACATAAACCTCAGAGACCAATCTCACTGTGAATGGTTTTGTATCAGAGGTTTTTTGCATCGCTGAGATCAATTTGAGACGGTTTCATCGAGACTGACTTCGGTGGTAGGCTGAGATCTGCCTCATGACAAGTCTTTGCACGAACATTCGAATTCGTCAATGGCTTAAAAAATCTTCTGTGCTTAAAATCATAAGCTGAGGGCGTCGTAGAGTGTGTGTCTTTTGAGATTGGTCTTTGAGACCTGTCGCACCGCATGTAGCGACGGCAGCGAGGCAGACCTCTCGTGAATGGGTCCTTTAAAAAACAGTCTGAATGTACACAACAAAACATACACTGAAACGGCCTCATATCATAGCTTGTAATGTGCTGCGTTTTTTAGAATCGTTGTGCAGAGATAATCGCTAGACAGGCAGGTAGGTCTCAGCCTACCGCAGAAGTCGCTCTCAGTTGGACCATCATCTCAGAGATGCAAAACTATTCTGAGACCTACATTGTGCCACATGCAGCGAGGCAAATTTTATCGTGAATAGGCCCTTTGAATTGGGAGTGGCCTTTTTGAAAAAAGCAGTTGTCTCTCTTTTAACTTATTCACAACACGCTTTCATTCGATGCATTTACACTAACTCCATTACCAGTACTTCTTGTTGGATTTCCTTGGCGTGGAATGGTTAACAAAAACAACGATTAAAATCCCTTCACACCAAACGTTTATTTGCAACACGACGCGTTTCAACCACAAAGTGGTCATCCTCAGGTGAGAATAAACGTTTGGTGTGAAGGGATTTTAATCGTTGTTTTTGTTATTCATTACCAGTGTCTTGATTATCAGATAAGAGCAAAATAGAGTTGAGGGCAACCCAGAAATAAAACACTTTAATTTCCTTTATTAGTAGGCTATATTTTTTATCCAAAACGACTACTCTCAGCTCGAGACGTACAAAAATGTAAATAGAGTAAAGGTGGGTTTTTCACAATGTTTTACACTATTCTTCCACATGTCCACAGTAAAATTAGAAAGTGCTTCTTGCCATATAGCCCTTACCATGTTTGTCGACGATGGCAGAGACGTCATGATGTGTTTGTTAAATGTAAGTTTTCAAATACTCCATGTCAGTTCAAAGGGGTGGTATTAACAAATTTACGGGATTATTTTTAACTTTACACCCATTTTGCTTGAAGCAAGAGTGGTTACCATGAAATAACAACGAAAAAGTGGACCGAAAAGGCTTCAGCTGCAAATACAAACACTACTTTAGATTTTGCTTACAAATAAAAGTGCAATGACGATAAACATGTTAATATTGCTTTCTGATTTGGCTTGGTTTAAATTTGATATATGAAAACAGAAAACTTAACCCTCTACACAAGAAAAAATAAAAAACATAAAGAAAGTATTTGAAAACGTCGTGAACTTACTTTCAAGTAAACAGTAGGCCCCATCTATAACTCATAATTATTTGAACACTAATTCCCATTGTCAAAATGGGCAAAACTACGATGAGTGAGGTTATGCAGTTAGGCACTTTGTTTTCCAGTTCTTCACTCAAATTATAGCACAAATTGCACAAATCATACAACCTGCGACTGTCAGTACATCACAGCAGCTATCTCCAGCCCAATTCTGTGCTGTGCCATTCCCGTCTCATCTGGTCTCATCACATAACCTAAGAAATTGTTATGTGACAAGTCATGTTTCTGCCTTCAAAAACACTTGCTTAAACATATCTTTATCCATCAGTAGACACTTTTAGAGCAGATTACATAGGGTTAAAATTATAATATTTGCTTTGTTATTGTGTTATTGTTTACATCAGTCAGCTGTTTACTGCCATTTTCTAATGCTACCAACTTAAAAAATGTCCCTGTTACAAAAGCTCAAGGACCATAGAATGGGAGAGAGAACATTTTTTGTTCATGTACACGCCGTACACACGTATAAATTTCTGTCAAATTGAGTTTTTTGCCTCCAAATAGAAAAGTCCCGGACTGTACAAGTGGTGTCTCACTGTATTGTAATTATTGGCCATGTGACACCACAGGTACAGTCACCCAAAATGAAAATGACGCGTCCATAAACGAACGCCTACCCTGCAACCCCGATCCCTTGACCGCAACCAACCCCTGCTATAAATCATTAGAGATCGTAAACTAGTTTTGAGTCGTGTTCCACATTTCATTTATCGGCTTTTGAAATGTTTAAGGATTTCTTGATGGAAATTGTTCCAAATGTGAAATCATACAATTTTTAAGTTCTTCGCAACGCGATGTTTCGACGCTTTGAGAGAAGGTCACAAAAATAAAATTGTTAGTTGCAAATTTAATTTATTATTTGGTTGATGCAAAATAAGTTTTAGTGTGCAATTAAAATCTGCCGAATAAAAAACACGGCAAAACATGGATTCTTATTTCATTTTGTTTAAATTATCATTAATTTAAATTAATTTAATTATTAATTGCACAATCGTTTTTGTGAATATTTTAGTTTACCGGTCTATAAACCGGCACTAGGCCGGTTTATAGAAAGCTCCATTAAATTTTAGTTCGTTGTTAACAACGTGTTAAATTTTAATGGAGCTTTTTGTAAGCCTTTACTTAATGTTTTAAAAAATTAGAATCGCCAGAATAAAAGTTATCAATGAATGTTACGGCAATTCATTCATGGGAATACCCGGATTAAAATTCCGACTATTACCGCAAATAAGATTCACTGGAAAATATTTAACAAACCCGTAACACCACAGGGGATAACTTAAGACCAAAACTGCAACGAAAGAATTTTCAAATTCTTCTCCGAATTGATAAATATTTATTAATTTTCTTGGAAGACAAATGAGAAGTAAAAAAAGTTTCATGTTCGTCGCCACGTTTCGACACTTTGAGAGGTCAAAGAAAATAAATTTGTTTTTTTGCAAATTTATTTACTATTTAGTTGATGCAAAATAAGTTAAACTAAGTTTATTATAATAAATAAACACTCCAAGTCTTATGATTTTATTTAGAATACCATTTCGAAATAATGAATAAAATAATTAAATATTATAAGTAGATAAATTTTTATTGTTTTCTGCATTTGTTTAAATTTTAGAAGAACCCACAAAAAAATCACTATAAAAATTAAAATATTAAAATTGAATTACCACTAATTTTTGTTAATTATAACTTTTTATCTTAAGATTTTCGTAGTCAATCGTGTCTTAATTAAGTATTTACTATTAAAACAAAAATTGTAATCCAATTGTATTTCAAATCTCAAACAAAGACGTTTCAAAAAATTGGAATAATCAGAATAAAAGTTATCAATGTTACGGCAATTCATTCATGGAAATACCCGAATGAGATTCTGACCATTACTGCAAATAAGGTCCACAGGAAATGACAAACAAACCCTTACCGCAGGGGATAACTAAAGGCCAAAATTTCAAGGAAAGAATTTTCAAATTCTTCATAACATAAACATTTATTAATTTTCGTAGAAGACAAATGAGAAATAAAAAAAATTTCATCTTCGTCGCCACATTTCGTCACTTTGAGAGGTCAAAAAAAATGTATTTTTTTTAAATTTAATTTATTATATTTTAGTTGATTCAAAAAAAAAACAATGTTATAGTAATACTATTTCCAATTCATGAATAAAATTAATTATTCTTCGAATTAGACTCATCAAGGCTTAAAATTGTTTTAAGTCGGTTAAAAATAATTTGACGTTTCGTATTGAGAAATGCCAAACAGTCGTCAAAACTGTTTTACATAGGAGAAAAATCAGAAATTTTGACAGTGTCGAAGAATAAAATTAAATACTTATTATAAGTGGTTTAGTTATTTATTATACAACACGATAAAATTAGATTTTATTTTTGAGAACGGTTTCAATTTTTGGAATTTTAAGATTACAACTTATTTGTCGTAAGATTTTCGTACTCAATCTTGTCTTAATTAAGTATTTATTATTAAAACAAAAATTGTAATCCAATTGTATTTCAAATATCAGACAAAGACCTTTAAAAAAATTGGAATATTCAGAATAAAAGTTATCAATGATCGTTAGCTTTTAACAAGGAATTAAAATTTAATGGAACTTTCTATAAACCGGCACTAGTAAACCAAAATGTTCACAAAAACGATTGTGCAATTAATAATTAAAATCATTAGGAGTGTAGACGTCTTTGCTTGAAATTTAAAATAACAATTGGATTTCGATATTTTTATTTCATCTTGTTTTATGCACAACTATTATTGCAATAAGTTTTATATTCTTAAGAAATAAACTATAAAGACGATCAAATTTTTAGTTACAGTTTGTGACAATCAGATTTTAAGTATAATAATTATTTTGAATTGAAATAATTTTTGGACAATGGTGATCGTTTCGCGATCGCATCACAATCCGCGAAATTTAATTTAATGATCATTTAAACAAAATGAAATAAGAATCCATGTTTTGCCGTGTTTTTTATTCGGCAGATTTTAATTGCACACTAAAACTTATTTTGCATCAACCAAATAATAAATTAAATTTGCAAACCAACTAACAATTTTATTTTTGTGACCTTCTCTCAAAGAGTCGAAACATCGCGTTGCGAAGAACTTAAAAATTGTATTATTTCACATTTGGGATAACCAACAATTTCCATCAAGAAATCCTTAAACATTTCAAAAGCCGATAAATGAAATGTGGAACACGACTCAAAACTAGTTTACGATCTCTAATGATTTATAGCAGGGGTTGGTTGCGGTCAAGGGATCGGGGTTGCACGGTAGGCGTTCGTTTATGGACGCGTCATTTTCATTTTGGGTGACTGTATGTCTCAGTATCCGTTCGTCTGAAACGCTGCGTGAGCCAACGGTTGTGTCTCAGTGCTATCTAAACTGTGCGGAAATTGGGGAGCTTGGCTGTAAGAGTCGAGATTAGTCTTGGCCGATGAATCTGAGACACGCCAGCGGCTCCACGTGGCTTCAACTTAAAAAAATTGCAGAAAAGAAAAAAAACATTTTTATTGACTGAAATACTAAAATAAAATAAAATTCAAATGTGTGAGATAACAAGAATCGTATTAGGTACTATAAATTACTTTATAAAAAATTATTTTGTGCAATTATGTACTAAAAAAAAACACTAAGCAATAATTTTTGTTACACTGAACGCATCTAAATTTCGTACGAGCTGCTTTGCTTTGAGCATGTGCTCGTCCAAATTCACTTTGTAGTTTTTCGTAACACACAACACACCGACGTCTACAATTCCGACCGGCATCTTCCAAAGTAAGTTGAGGTTCAACGACTGATTCCCTACGTGGTTCTTGTAAATCAACTTGTAAAAGTTTTGTTGCTACCTCCTCCTTGAATTTCGTTATTGTCATTTTTTCATTTGCCACCTCTTGGTGTAGTATGAATGCATTTACCAATGCACTTCCAACAAGAAGCTCAATCGCTAGTTTGCGATACCACTTTACTCCTCTTCGCAAAGATGTGGCGTAAGCTTTCATGTGATCTGACAAATCAATGTAGGCTTTATGTTTATTATAATCAATAATCGCAATTAGTTTTTCACATTCTTTGCGACCACATGTAATTTTCACTAACTCGTCAGTATACTTTGTCGATAGAGTAAGCACGTCCCGTTTATCTTTCCATTTCTGAACTACTACGCCTGAATTACTTTCAACAGCGAAAGTTTCCCCTTTCTTTAGTTTTTTTTCTGTTACTTCTTTTGGGTTCAGTTTTCTATTTGATCGGAGAGTTCCTACGAAGTGAGTATTTTTTTTTCAGTAAACTATGTGCCAAATGTATACTTGTATAATAATTGTCTGTATAAATTGTGCGTCCTTTCTCAAGTAAGTTATGTGCTAAAGAAAGCACAACATTTTCAGTAGATGACTGTCCCTGTACCTGGTCTCGGCCACAATAAACTTGTAGGTTGTACGTATAACCTTTCTCAATGCATAATTTATATAATTTTATTCCAAATTTATGTCGTTTATTTTTTATAAATTGTCGAAAAGACAGGCGTCCTCTAAATGGTACGAGTGTTTCGTCAACGCATACGTCTTCTTTAGGTGTGTTATAACGTTGAAAATTCTTTATAAGCATATTTATTAGCGGAGATATTTTTTGCAACCTATCTTCAGTTACAATTTCATTATTACTAAAATCACTTTACACACTTTTATTGTCATCTTCGTCAGACAAACTTTCCTAAATATAACACTTTCAGCATCCACTACATACCTAATTTAGTTTGTTATCCTACCTGCCATAGCTGCTGCAAACGCTTTTGCTCATCTTCGAAATTCATTTTTGTAATTTCTTGACATAAACAGATACAAAAATATGTATGTCAGCTCAGAGACAGTGTACTGACATTACTAGCAAGTAACCAGCAATTCCTGCATCATTAGGAACACTTATTATAACAAGTTGAGTCCAGACGTAGTGAGACACCACATAGGGTTCTCGCAGCTATTAAAGTAAAACTGACCTTTGAGGCCGCGAGACACGATAGGTGAGTCTCATGCAAAATATTGCTATTAACAACCAATTTTTGTAAATAAATATTGTAATCAGCTATGAAAAGTAAAAATAATATATGAGAAAAGAAAAAAAGTTTTGGCTGGAACAGCTCAATTTTTTTTAACATTGCGGCAGTCAACGTGTTAATACATTTCTAATTCTTATAAATGTTAACATTAACGGTACAATTCGCGTTGTTAAAGTACACTTCTTTATTAGCACTAAAAGCTACTTCTTTGTTCTGTTCCACAATCGCGATTTCATGATTAACACTTGTAGAACTGCTACTCCCATCTCCACGAATTCCTTTATTAGCAGTGAAAGCTACTGCCTTGTTCCGTTCCACATTCGCGGTTTCATGGTTTACATTTGTAGAATTACTACATCCATCTCCAAGAATTTTTTTCGCAATATTAACTTTATTCTGCAGAGAATCCTCTACATATCCTTCAACGACAGCATCACTCTTCCAGCCACCGAATCGCTTCAGAGTTCTTAGATCAGCACCACAGTCAGACAACAAAGTAGCAGCCGATCTCCGAAACGAGTGCCCGATATACATTTCGGGGTTTTTTAACTTCAGAAATTTTGCTATCAATTGTGGCATCTTTCCAAAACAGTTAATGCCAATGGGTTGTATCGTACATTTTCCATTTCGGTAGCAAAGAAATAGTCTTCCTGTGTCCACTTTCTCTGGGCGTAAATTGATATATTTGCGATATAAATTAATAGGATTAATTCCAAATCCAGTGGACAACATAGTAAACGAACGTTTCTTATGGGTCTTGGTGTAAGGAACATGGATCAGGAGAAGATCGCCTTTGTCTTCTATATTGGTGATACACATTTTTAATAATTCATCACACCTACAGCCGCCAGCAATTGCAACAACAGCCACAAGCTACACAAAATATGCAAAAATTTAATACTTTGTTGACATAGATCAAAATGTATACGTACTTTTACTAATAAAAACGTGTCATCAGACGCGTTAAGAAGAAACATCGATTTCATCTCTTGAAAAAATCAATGATTTTTTTGCTTCGTAACCAACATGTTTCTGTTTCAAAAATGCAGTTAATTTGCAGTACTTCCCTGTCCACATTTTCATGTAAATTTAGTGAAGCTTTCAGCATTGAGTACTTCGCCCAAAGAGAAGACGATTTGTATGTTTGTGACTATAAATAAATACAACAATTATTAATGTATAACATACCCATACAGTACATGAGTTACCTTTTGAACAAAATATGCCAATAAAACCTCTTCCGTGTTGACATTCAAAGAGTTCTCCGCTTTCCACTTGACAAATAGATCAAATTCTTTTTGGTAGATATGTTTTGACTTAACCGGAAGCAAACTAGAAACTGCGGCTTCCACGTCTAATTGGATATGTTTTGGAAGAAACTCCATTTTTATTAAACTTGAGAAAATTATGAAAAGCAATGAGACTGTTTATTTCATGACTATAGCAACCACAGGTCACTACGAAAACTGATATATTGAACCATGCTAATGTTACAGGCGGATATTTACTTGAATTTATTGGATTTTTTTACAATGAACCTGTAAGATAAAACGTCGTATATCACACGTGATCGAAATGCCATTATGAAGCTCGTGAGAAGTGTCCCACTCGTGCGCAAGCGCACTCGTGGGTCAAAATTCTCACTCACGTATAATGATGCATTTCTATCACTTATAATATAATATACTATTATTAGTTTTGTATAAAATTTTCTGAGTTATTCACGTTTATATAATTCGTTAGTCAGTAATGTACTTGAAAAGTGCAAGAAAGTATAAAAAAACACCGTAGGGATCGAGCACCAGGGCTTAGTTGTCGTTACTCCCGTTACGACAGCTAAGATCCAATGGTCTTATACACATTGATCCAGATAAACTGAGTCTGTTGGCAACAGATTTGAAAGTATTTTTGATCGTAATTTGCTACACTGCAACCGGATTCGGTTTTTCTTGACAATTATTTGACGTACAACCCCTCGAGATTGTTGAATTGTTGTTAACTGAAAGCGTACTTCATTGATATCCTTTAAAATTTTATTCCAGTTTTGCCAACAGACTCAGTATTTCTGGATCAGTCTGTATTTTGGGGTATCCAAATACCCCACAATACCAGTTACGTTCCAGTTGAGGGTTAAAATCGGAAGATTTATAGGACAAAATCCATTAATATGTTATATTATTCAAACACTTGTATTTTCCCGCTTTAAATCTGAACCGCATGATGCGTAACAGTCCGGCGCACAAGTTGAGTTGTTGAGGTTATATTTGACCTCTTATGAGTTGAACTTTCGTTTGATTTGGAAGTTTTATTCAGTTATGAATACTAGTGACGAAACTAAGAAGCGAAGGTTTACAAACTCTTGTTCTGTGCCGAATTGTAGACGTGGGGGCGTCCCACCACTGTACAGGTTTCCAAATCCTAAAAAGCAATTAGATAGACTACGCAAATGGAGACAAGTTGTGAATAATGAAAGATATCGGAACTTGACTGCAGAACAGGTGTTTAAGAGAGGATTTGTTTGTAAAAGACATTTCCTTCCAACTGACTTTTTCCCAAATACTCACAGATTGCGTGAAAGTGCAATTCCGTCCGTAAATTTGCCAGACGGTGAGAATACAATTATTCGTCGAAAGTTTTGATTGATTTTCTGTTTCTGTGTAGCCCAACCAGAGGATTACAAGACTGCGGAAAGAGGAGTGATTGGTAATTTAATTTAGCCCCTGGTTTTGATTATTAGTTATCTCACAATGAAATAACACTATTTGTTGAAAAACACCTAAAAAGTAATAAAATCAAAACGTAAATTTAAATTTTCCGTCACGTTGTCAGCGCCATTGCCGCACTCTTTTGAACCATCGATGAGGCATCGATGTAAACTTGACAGAAAAAAGTGTGGTTAGGATAAAACGGATAAAATTTAAACAATTTTGACTAGATTTTGGTTTGAGTTTTTATTGTATAATTCGCGGGTCCAGAATTTTTGTTAAAACTCAAATCAGTTTTTGTCGGCGTTTTAAAGAAAATGAAGTCGAATTATCATTGTGCCGTCAAGGATTGTAAACGCGAGTTTAATGCTTTACATCGATTTCCAAAATTTAATGAACAGCCTGAACGGTTTCGACTTTTTGTGGAAGCTACCGGCAATGATAACCTCAAAAAATTAACACCACGAGAAATTTATGGCAGAACACGAATATGTAACAATCATTTTAAATTGGAAGATTTTCGGCTACTAGGTGATACCCGGTTTACATTGCTTCGTCATGCGGTTCCTTCAATTAATATCTGTGAAAGTGAGTTGTGCTGAATTTTACTTCAAAACTCTATTTTTATGCTTAACTTAGGCAAAACACCGGCGTTTTGGGTGTATCAGTTTTTAGAAGGCTCAGATGTCTCAGAAAATGCATCGGGTAAGTGATTAAGGGTAAACTTAATTAATAATTATTGACACAGTTTGGTTAATGGGTTTATAATAGTGTATTATCTGTTTCAAAACTATGTAAACGCCAACGTCGCATTTTACCAAATTATTTTTTTAAATGAGGTTGCTGAAAATGTAAAATAGTTATTAATGATTAGATCTCTTATTGAAACTATAAATTACATTAGCTATTAATTTTTTGAAGTGCATAAATAATTTATAACAATTAATTTTGAGAGAAAATGCGACGTTGGCGTTTACATAGTTTTGAAACAGCTAATAGAGGCTGTTCCATATCTGGTGGCGAACTGACAGTGACATAAAAGACTCTTGAAATGCACCCACTTGGTTAAGATAATGAAATACATGGGCGTGCATTTTTTTCTCTAAAATTTACTTAGTTGTCATTTTAACATTAATAAATTTTGAGGACAGAGATACACAGAAATATTACTATTATTATTAATAATTTCTTTATTATTCTTCATCTTATTATAATTTTTTAAAGACTAACAGTGGGTTTGAAAACATTTTATAACGACGCCTATGGGCAATTTTTTTCTTAAGGCATTGGCAACTTATTTTACCTATTTTATGTTTTAACGAAAATTGAAAATGTGGTTCATTTTATGTCGTAGGTCCTTTTCAAAATTTTCTACGATGAAAAATAAGCGAGATAATCACTTCGAAAGGAAGAAATCCTGACGTCACAACCGCCTCTCATTACAGAGTCCTCTTATCACTGAACCCTCACATTCACTAAAAACTTGACAGATATTTGAACATTTTCCACACATCTTCCACAAAATAAAAAATTAACTACTTTCCCGACTTTTTTCTGTTCTAAATTTTGTCTTGAACTTCGCGAAAACATCTCAGAAATTTAGTCAAGTTTATCAAAACTCTGTCAGTGTCACTTATTAGCTGTTTCAAAACTATAAAAACGCCAACGTCGCATTTTCTCTCAAAATTAGCTGTTATAAATTATTTATGCACTTCAAAAAAATAATAGCTAATATAATTTATACTTTCAATGAAAGGTCTAATCATTTATAACTATTTTACAATTTTATCAATCTTATTTAAAAAAATAATTTGGTTAAATGCGACGTTGGCGTTTTTATAGTTTTGAAACAGCTAATAAAAGTCAAAAACTATTTGATCTTACAATTGGACCAAATGCTCAAAAGGCGGTTATGACGTCATAATTCCAACTTTACATCGAAATAACTCGAGTTAGAGAGTAGATTCAGAGAAACGGTTTTCACTACTGTAATAAGCGTTTCCAGTACTATCAATTAAGACAAAGTTGTTTTTTAAGTTGCCAATGCCTTTAATAGTAAACATATGTTTAATGCCAAAATTCAGTCATTTTTGTCAATGTCAGTTCGCCACCAGGTTTGGAATAAGCTCTAGTACAATTATTGAATAACTGCGAAATAATATATCATAATGTACATAATTTAAGCCAAAACATTGCCACATGAGCTCCCAAATCTAGAGTTCTTAGTTTTTGGGTGTTGATGTAAATAAATATGTTGGAAGTGTTTACGTAAACATGTGTTGGTTGTTGATTGTTTTTACTATTACAAATAGTAACAAGAACTTAAGAGGTCTGTTTTTGCCTAATTAATTGTCTATGTTTTGGATTAAAGTTGCACATTTTGAGGTTCAGAATTATCGACGCAAAAGGTTATGTCGGTAAAGTCACAATCTGTAATCAGCTTGTGTTTTTACTTTTTAGTCAACGTAAGGAAAAGAAAATGTGATTTATTTTGTATATTTAGTTAAAAGTGGCAAAAAACATTATTAATATTTAAGGAACTACTAGTTCTAGTGAGGTGTAGCTTAGTTTTTTAAGGTAAGTTGTTTTTTAATCCACATTATAACATTGTTTATATCACAAGTTTTTGCTCGAATTTAACATTATTTTTATCTATTTATTTTTTCGTAATGTCTTAGGAATATTGTAGTGAAATACAATTTAACCGTTAATTCAATAAAATATACTATTATTAAGTCACAATTTAAATGTTACCTACTATGAATTACGTCCGGAATTACGTTTGAAAACCATTGCCTGCATGATTTAAAATTTGTTGCCCGTTACCATGTTTAAAAAAAAATTGTTCTAAGTAGATTAGGTATTGTATCTCTGGTAATAAAAATGATTTTTGATTTGTAGATAACATGTCTACTGGGAAACATTCCTGTGCTATATACGGATGCCATGAAACTAAAATAAAAATGTACCAGTTTCCAAATCCTATCCGCGAGAGGGAAAGATTTTATGCATGGCTAGATGCTGCTGCAGCAAATCCCCGATTTAACAATTTGTCACCTGAGACAATTCATCGTCGAGGATTTGTTTGCAAAATGCATTTTGATGGGAAGCATTTTATTCCGCAATCAAGGGGCAGATTGTTTAGAAGTGCCATCCCAACCAAAAATTTACCTCAGTGTAAGTGCCGGTTTTAATAATTAATGTGTAAAAACGCAAATTATAATGTAGTTAAGGATTGTAAAATCGAGTTCAGTTCAGATAGAATTATTTCCTAATGCGATTCCTTCAAATAAAATCCGTAAAAGTGAGTTGTGTTGAATTTTAATTCAAAATGCTGTTTTATTTTTAATTTAGGCAAAACAAGAGCGTTTGTAATGTCATGTTGGAAGTGAGGTTACGTTTATGTAAATGTGTTGATTGCTGATAGTTACTACTATCACAGGCAAGAACAAAAACACAATAGTTAAGAGGTCTGTTTTTGCTTCATTTATTGTCTATATTTTGAATTACTTACACATTTTGAGGCTCAAAAATGCCGACGAAAAGGCTGTGTCGGTAAAGTCACAATCTGTAATCAGCTGTCAAATAATAAAAACGCTTGAGACGCCTCTTCCAAAGCTTTTTGAATTTATTAGAAATCGTTGGACTAAACAAATATTATAAAATAACGTTTAACAAAACCTACTCGACTGCAGAAAATGAACAGTGGACATGTTTGTTCGGTACCAGGATGTACCAACAAACAGAAGCCTATGTTTCGTTTTCCTAACCCCAGAAAGGGGTTAGACGTGTGCTATCAGTGGAGACAGGCCGTCAACAACCCCAGATGGGAAAATTTGACAGACGGTGATCTCAACAGAATTGCGTAAGATAAATAATTTGCTGGATATTTTAAATTTCTCTATCTGTTCTGATGAATTTCCAATTTGCCAATTTGTACGTTAGTGTTTGAAGCTAATTTATATATTACAGCCGTGTTTGTTACAAACATTTCGTAGATTCTGATTTTGTTCCCACCAGCACCACAAGACGTAAAATTAACCGTTTTATGGTTCCATCTGTCAACTTACCAACAGGTGAGTGCACTTTGGCGAAAAATTCAAGAAAAGTTGTGGGGTAAGCAGTATACGTGCATACGTTTTCTAAATGAAACTTACCACACATTCACTTTTAAATCGTTCAGTAAATAAATAAGTAAATCAAAACGAAATTACCTTGAAATTACATAGAACTCTGACGATTTGAAACCAGGATTTGACACTTGAGACATGCTGAAGGCATTGGCTTTCTGAGTCAATCGAAGTGACAGAAATTATTTCAAAATGAGTAAATGCTTAAAAGAACTCATCGGCAAAGATGGAACTGCATTTGGTTACAATTTTTTTGTTTTTGTTGCTCTTAATGTTACAGAATATATTGCCTATGGTATTTTTTCTATCTTTTGTAAAATATAATAGAAACTTTTGTACAGTCACAAATTTTTGGGAAAAAGTGACTCTGACAGTGTAAGACCTGTGTAAGATTAATAAGGGTGATGGTATGTCATAACCGACATAAGTAACCTATAAGTAATAATAAAAACTTTAAAAACAACTCACTTTTCACAATTGATTTTCGCTTTTAATTTGTGGTGTTTCTTGGCACTAAATTGGTCACTAGAATGCAATTTAACCCAGAAAGAAAGTTTTAATTTATGACCTATCTGACCCTGAAAAATGTAAGTGCGCTGTTGCCATTTTTTTTTTAGTTTTGAAACAGCAAGTAACTATCTTTTTCTAGTTTAGAACTCAAGTTCGAATACTACGTAGAATAACTCTTTTATAGAACCGGAACACAATGGTTGGCAATGAATTCCTAGCTGGCGCCATCTAGCCGCGTCATCATGTACTAAAAATGGCCCGAGTTTTAAATATTCTTGGTTGCTTTGTATTTTTTAAATTTTTGCTCATGTCATAATGATGTCAAAACCTTTCCAAATACAATTATTATGAAATTTTTCAAATTGTCTTTGGAAAGGTGGATTCACAGGCAGCACAAATGCATGAATTTTACCCAACATTACACGATGTAAACACATTTAACATTAAAGATGTTTATTAAAATCCATTAGGTTTACAAAACTACTGATCGTCACCGAATCGATGATAATGGCGCACTTGTAATTAGTCAAAACAGGGTCTTATCCCAACTTTTCCAAACTGGCACCTTATGTTTGAAACTTCTGGAGTCTCCCTACAGTGTAACTCACTTGCGTTTTGGTCTCAAAAAACTCACTTTCGGGACAAACACCTACCTTCGAAAACCTTCCGGAGATTTTTGTTCAATTAGTTAAAAGGCTCATCATTACGTAATATTTTTAGCGTTCAAGTTGTTCGTGACTGATAGTCTAACCCAAACACAGCATCCCTTGAACCGCTATCACAAATTGTGTTTAATAAAACTTTGAAAAATAAACTCAAATTTGGCTGACGTTTGTAAAATTTTTACTTGACACCCTCGCATCGGTACCACGTTTTTCCTTAGTAATCTGAAACTTTAAATCCGCCAATAGGATTTCTTTTTCCCATGAAACACTGGCGCCATCTATCCGCATCATCACTAAAATCTATTTCAGTGAGGGTTCGATTTGGCTATATCAGTTCGGGATGCCTGGAATACTAGACATTTTGACAATTACAATAAATCAATAAAGGCTGAAACAATGATGTTGGGATTATTAAGCTGACAAGATAGATTGATTTTAGGCTAGTGGACAAACTTTATATAGTCATTTTAATATATTAGCTGTTTCAAAACTATAAAAACGCCAACGTCGCATTTTACCGAACTATTTTTTTAAATAAATTTAAATTGTAAAATAGTTATTAGTGATTAGATCTCTCATTGAAAGTACAAATTACATTAGCTATTATTTTTTTGAAGTGCATGAATAATTTACAACAGCTAATTTTGAGAGAAAAAGCGACGTTGGCGTTTTTATAGTTTTGAAACAGCTAATATTTATTACTTATTTGCAGCAGATCGTTCATTGGAGTTGGAGCAGTCACTTCCATCCGAATTTGTCTCTTCCAACATAGAAAAGGGAAACCTGTCTTCTTTGGAGGCAGTAGGCGAGAAAAGGGTGACACATGCCAAAGGTGATATGCCAGTAATTAACCGTGAGAAAATAAAAAACATTTCAACGAACAAAAAATATTCATTGATTCAGGGAGTATAATAAAATACCTATTTGTTGGTTTTATAAAATTGCAGGTGCACCAGTATTTTCTTTGGATAGAGAAGTTAAACAAGTTGTGTATTCGTGTAAATTTCCGTTGTGTAAAAGTGCCGCTTATCGTAATTATCAGTTTAATAAGAGATTCTTCAAATTTCCCAGAGATCAAGAAAGACAACAGGTTTGGAGAACAATTTGTAACATTAAGCCTCACGTTCGATGCGAGGATTTTCGCATTTGTGAAGATCATTTTGAAGCATCTGATTTTTTGGGGAGTCGAGTTCTTTCGCCCTTTGCTGTTCCTAAAGCTGTTGTCTTGAATGACAACGGGGAACAAGTAAAAAAGTCTGTTGGTCCTTCATACAACAGAGGTACGTGAGTGGTTTCTTCGGAAGATAAGTGGAGATACACTCGAGCGCATAACTATGGCAAAAATAGTTCCACTTGCAAAATTTTTTCTACTTAACATATTAACTAAGAAAGGTGAAATTTTGACTACACAGAATGAAATTTTAACTTCATGGCATGTTTAATTTTCCAGCTATTTCGTTGAGCGAATGGCGAATTGATCGCCAAGGAGGGGTCTTAATTTTTGTATAATTTGTCATTTTTTTTGCAAATATAAAATCCAGTTGGAGCTATAGTTGTGCATCTATTTATTATTTATATTGTATGCCTTGTCAAAAAATATAATAGGCTACCACTTTAAAGACTTCGTTTCATTTTTGAATACCTAGTGTCTCTACGACTTCTAGGAGAATCCTTCTATTGTACAACATTGCATAAAATTACATTGTTCTTAATATTTAAGAATTATCCTAATTCTGATATTTCTTTTCAGATAATCAAAGAATCCAAATAGACCTACCAACAGTACGAGCCGGTACGTAACAACGTAATTTTTTTTTATTTTTCATAGGAAATATTATAGATAAGGTGAATCGTCAAAAATTCAACTTTGAAAATTTAGTTCAAAATATTAATCCAATAAAAACCTCATTAAAAGAAGCATTGGGAGTTTTAACCGAATCAAACGTTGAACCTAATATTTTTCACGAAGAAACACAACGATATGAGACTTTTGATAATGACAGTGAAGATTGTGCTCCATCATGTCTGTCACCAACTCCACCTATTGTTCCAACATATGTGCCTCCGCCTCTTACTATTCCGTCATACAGTTCGATGTATCAAGACATTAATCATAGAATAATCGAAATTGGCTGTCCCACACGCGATGAAGTTGTTGAAGTAACAAAACCCTACTTTAAAGCACTGAAAAGTTTTTCATTAGGTGAGTTACACCCTATTTATTTTTTGTTCTTATTTTTGATTATTTTTTATACATATTTCAGAGAGTAATTCAGTTCACGAGGTATGCCGGATTTGTCTCCGTTTATTGAAAGAAGAGGAAATTGTCAAATTGTATGATGAGGGGCCTCTTTTCCAAGAAACAAAAGAATTGCGAGATATGTTAGAATTTATTTTACCCGAATTGGACCTCGACCTATATACAAATGTTGTTGTTTGTACGAAATGTAGAGATCTTTTGGCCTACAGTTATGAGTTACAACATGCCTGGATGTGTACGGAGGAGAAATTGCAGAAAGTAGTTGAAGAGAAGAAAAGTTTAACAAATGAAAACTCTGATTTAGTTATTGTAACGGAATCATCAGTTGGCGACGTTATGAGAGAACACCATCAAGACGTAATTAACGTTGATCATGATTACGAAAAGAATGTTGAAAATGCGCCAGTTTTGAAAAGAGATGAAGTGCAAGATGTTGCGCGCAGAATTCTTGAGAATGTTCCGGAAGAAGCAATAAATTCGTATAATGATCCACTAACAAAGAAGAAGGTGAAATTTTTTTACAAAGGAGTTAATTTGAGTTCGTACAATCTGATTGGGTTCAGAAGAAGAAGGAAAGAAGGTGGGACCAAGTGGGGTGAGGGACCTTACATTTGCGAAATGTGTGGTTTTTGCACCAAAAGCTTGGTTTCCTTTCAACGACATTTGCGCAAACATGCGACCAATAAACTGTTTGGTGATATTCCAAAGAAGAAAAAACCAAAGATTAAATCGTTCAAATGCGATAAATGTGATCAGTTGTTCACAAGTCAACAGCATCTCGAACGGCATTTCTTAAAGCATCAGACTTACAGATGCGGAATATGTGACAAAGAGTTTAAACTGAATTGTATATTACGAAAACATGTTAAGCATGTACATTTGAAAGATTACAACTACTACCAGTGCCATCTGTGCGGGAAACAATTCTGTTATAAGAATTCTTTAAGGCTGCACTTTGTTACTCACAATCCTATTAAAACAGTAAAATGTGATTTATGTCCGAAAAAGTTTGCGACGAGGGTTGGATTAACTAAGCACCTTCGATCAGTACATAGCGATGCTCCTCCATTAACTTGCAGTTATTGTGGCAAGTCTATAAAAAATGAAAAGAATTTGGAGAAACATGTTCAGTTGTATCATTTTCATCAAGGGGATATTTGTGATATTTGTGGGAAACCATATTCAAAAAAGGAGTATTTGATGAAACATAAGATGCGTGTTCATGGTGTTGGGACATTGTGAAACTGATTTTAAATAATATTTTTTTATAATACGGCATTTGGTTATTTCAAACCCTTGATCCATATCCAAATTCCTACTATATTTCGTAATTGAAGATATATTAACTGTTTCAAAACGTCGCATTTTCTCTCAAAATTAGTTATGCACTTCAAAAAAATTATAGCTGATGTAATTTAAAGTTTCAATGAAAGGTGCAATCATTAATTTTACTATTTTATATTTTTATCAACCTTATTAAAAATAATAATTTGGTAAAATGCGACGTTGGCGTTTACATAGTTTTGATGGAACAGCTAATACACAAACAAATTTGGAATTGGAGAAAAGAAAACTCACTTTGGAATAATAATTGGCTATAGATGTGAATATCTTTGGAACACTTTACATAGTTTGACTAGTCTTTTAAATTTTTTAAAAATTAAATTTCCCTCACTTAAAACGCGACAGCAATGTAATGCGCATACGGGGAGCAAACACATGTCGCTAGATGCTTGTATTATTATTGTTGTTTACATGGGGGTGTCGCTTGTATAGAGAAAGAGGAAACATGATTTTAAATTTCGCGCTATGTCTCCACCTTGGCCTGTCAACAATGTCAACCCATATAAGGCATAAAGCACAAATAGCATGCGCAATTTCGTAAAACGGTTGACAGCAGACAGTAATGACGTTTTTTTTAAATGTTTTGTGCGTCGTGTGCATGTTGTGTAGAGTGATGTTTTAGTGTAAAAATCGCGTTTACCTCATCACGGGACGGGAATATTCAGGTAAGTAAAACTTCATACAAGATTATTAGTACTTAAGTTACAGTGGTGGTCGGAGTCAAAATGGAAAGAGGTCAGAATGTGTATGCTTGTAAATTCCCCCTGTGTAAAAGCGTTGCCTACCGTAAGGACCGCAATAAGAGGTTCTTCAAATTTCCAAGGGATCAAGGAAGAGAGCAGCTTTGGAAAACAATTTGTAACATCGAACCTGGCGTTCGATGTGAAAATTTTCGTATATGTGAAGATCACTTTCAAGTTTCCGATTTTCGAGGTAGTCGCACACTGTGCCCTTTCGCCGTTCCAAAAGCTGGCTTCAACGCTCGGATTAATGAGGAACATTCTTATTGTGGAACTAATGCAGGAATTTCAGAAGTAGAAATTGAAGGCAACGTACAACCCTCCTGTGATTCAAAAGTTCTCGAATGTGATGTAAGTGAAGAACTTCCTTCATTAGCGAAGCCTGACGATCTAGCAGTGAATGAACAATGTCAAAATTTTGAGTCTGTAGAAGGAATTTTGCCAGTTTCAAATATCATTACAAAAGATAATCAACCAAGTTGTTCATTCGCTGCTACAGAAGGTGATTGTACATCAGTCCAGAAGGGGCCGTACTCTTTTCTCTCTGAAACGTTTCAAAATTCATTTGATACTTCCAAGCGAAAAGGAATTCTTTCAAAAATTGGTTTAAAAGACAACGAGTTGACGCCCACATTATCACGCCCACTAGACGATTGATGTACAAAATTCATCGTGGCACCTTGTCGAGGATTTCGAAACTGAAAACTGTTTTGTCAAAAGAACGCGATCAATTGAAGAAATTGAAATTTTTATTTGAAAACGATAAGTTTGAAGTAATTTGTGATTCGTTAAATTTGATAAACAAGGAATTTATTAATTGCCAGTTTCGAAATCATAAGCTGCAACCATCAGCAAAACGTTACACAAACGAAATGAAATTGTTCGCGTTATCGATGTACAAAAGAAGTCCAAGATTGTACAGATATCTTCAAGTACATTTTGAACTTCCCTCTCCTCGAGTTTTGAAACGTTTGCTAAATTCGGTCCATTTTGATCCTGGCTTTAATAATAATTTGTTAAACAGTCTACAGTGTCAAGTAAAGGGCATGGATCCTTTAGATCGTCATTGTACATTATTATTTGACGAGATGAAGCTGAGCACTGTTCTTTACTATGACAAAAGTAGATAAGTCATTATCGGATTTGAAGATTTAGGTCATTTGGGTCGCTCCCTGAAATATGCGGATCATGCCCTTGTTTTAATGGCAAGAGGTATTCGCAAAAGATGGAAGCAGCCCATCGCGTATTATTTTACCGCGTCTACAATTTCGGCAGTTGCGTTGAGCAAATTATTGTTAAAGCCGTAGAAAAATTAAAATCATTAGGACTGATTGTTGTTGCTACAGTCTGTGACCAAGGTGCCACCAATAGATCAGCTATGAGTCAGTTGTGTTCTTCAGTAAATGACACCCCTTCAGGTTATCATTTTGAAGTCGACAGTTCCAAAATTAATTGCATTTTCGATCCAGTTCATTTATTGAAGAACACTAGGAACGCACTCATTGAATTCGCGCCAGGCAAGAGAGCAGATTTTGAGCACATCCTAATGGTTTTCGAATCAGACCAAAAAAAGAAATTTAGATCTTTACACAAATTATCCCGAGAAGACTTTAATTTAAAAAATTCTTACACTAAAATGAAGTTTCTGTTGCTGCGCGTCAGTTGAGTTACAGTGTTGCCTGTGAGTTAGAAACGTATGTCTCACATAATCAATTACCAGCAAATGCAGTTCACACCGCGGAATTTGTCCATTTAATTGATCAACTTTTTGATTCTTGGAATGGCAACACAAAATATTCTAAATGCGAGAGCAAACCATTGCGATGTGCAATTAGAGAAGATCCCCCACATATTGATTTTTGGACAGACCTTTTGGCTAAAATAAATAATTGGAAAATAATAAATAAAGCAACGGGTAAGAATGTTACTAACCAATTTCATTTCATTAATGGATGGAAAGTAACAATTCGTTCTATAATTGCAATTTGGCATGATCTTCAAAATTTGGGGTTGGAGTATTTGTGTGGTCGTGTTTTAAATCAAGATACGGTGGAAAATTTGTTCTGCTGTGTTCGCCAACATGGTATTGCAAATACCAACCCCACGTGTTTTCAGTTTATGTCTGCTTTGAAGACGTGTGTTCTTAACAATCTAGTTATGCCGCGCAACTCTCAAAGCAACTGTAAAGATGATGGGGATTCTTTACTTGACAATCTAACGGCTCTTTTAAAGGAAGGTGTTCAAGATGATTCTGTTTCCGCTACGGATGTAGTGTTTGAGGATGAGTCGCTTGGACACCAAGACTTTTTTACCAATGTAAACGTGGAGGACATCCAGGGATTGGCCTATGTGTCAGGTTATATTGTCAAGAAAATGGCAGTCCCCGATTGTGCTCCATGTAGAGACGCTCTTCATTTCCCAGATGTGACTCCTGCACACACAACCGTAATGTTCCGCGATGATGGTAAACGTCTTGTTTATGCATCTGAGAGTTTCATTAATTTTGTTAACGGAACTAATGAACTTCTGTGTTTGTTTTTGAAAACATGTGCTAATAAGAATTTTTTGGAACATCAGTTTAAGGGTCATTGTATGTCGAAAGACACTTTTCAAAATTTTTTTACTTGTCCACTTCACCGTGCTCACATGTTGGATGAGTTTTTCAAAATTTCAATTCCCTTTTTAATCTTCAAGTATGTTAATGAAATTAACAAAGGATCGCAACATGCTGCGACCCGCGCATTGAAAAAACATGTTTCAAAGATCCAGAAGTTTAAGTTAATTTTACTTTCGGTATTTTATTTTATTTTGTTGTTATATTGTTATTTATATATTTTATTTTATTAGAATATTGTTTGTTTTTTTTGTTGAGAAAAGATTTTTTGTTTTTAGAGCTTTTATTTTTATTTTGTTTTTATTCGAATTTATTTTTTAGAAAAGGTTTTTTTGATGTTTTCAAAATTGTTTTTTATTTTACATTTTTTTTAGAATCTAATTTTAGTTTACCATTATTTGGGGTGTACGGGAAATATGGGAGAAGTACCAAAATTTCTATTGGACGATCACGTTTTATATTTTAAAACGGTTTCAATAGATAAGGCTTTTTCTACATATTTCCAACTCTCACCTATGACTCCAAGAAGTTATCTGTTAAAATAGCGGTCACACCCCAGTAAACTGTGTTGATCCACAGGCTAAACTAGGTGAGGGGATGTCTACTTATTGCGAAAAAACACGAGGTACGTTTTATTATTTGTTCTTATAATTGTTATAATTATTATTATTTCCGATTACTGAATGGAAAGCATCAACTTTTTTGCAACTACCCTCGTCGACCACATCTGTGCCTTCATAAAACGCAGTTTGAATGTAATGTGAGACTGGAAGTGTTTTATAAAACGGAAGTAGTTTCGACGACTGTTAAAATTAAGTTGTGCATGTGAAAAAAATACACAAGATGTACTTTACAATGTATTTTGTGGTACTGTTATGTAATAAAACTGATTTTTTTAAATAGTGTAAATTTGTTAGTCCCGTATTTAGTGATATTCATTTTTATATTAATTCAATTTTTGTATAGAACCAATAATGCAAACTAATAATAAGGGTACCTACATAAATTACGTAAATGTTCAAATTGCGCGCGGTTTTTCAATTTTAAATATGGTGGATTTAGTTTTCCACCCGACCGTACGCAGCGCAATAATCATTAATTTGTTTCCTCAAAATAACACGGCGCTGTCACTTCTTATCCTTTATGTTCTTTGGTTGTTTATTTGAGTACACAAAATAAATTTATTTAATTTAAGAAAATGGCGTCCAGTGTCGCAATTTGCCATATTTGCGGCTATTCAGAGTATGAGGTGCTTAAAATATTTAATTTCCCCAAGAACCTCGAAAAGTGAGTAGTTTATTTGCTTCAATATTGTCTTAAAAATAATTGGTTTTTAGATCTAAATTATGGCAAGTAAACATGGGAGTGCCGTATAGTGGAGAGTCGCTCCACAATTACAGAATTTGTAACAGACATTTTACCATGGATAGTTACCAGTATCTTTCCCCACACAAACTTTTTCGAAATGCAGTGCCAACGTTGTTTCCTATGACTGTAGCAAAGCAAAGCTCAGTTGTAGGTGAACCGGTTTTAGCAGAAATAGCAGCGATGGAAGGTAAATACATTAACACATACTCAGGGGCGGATGGGGTACTGTTAGGCGGCCCGGGAAATTTTTTAAAACGGCCCACTACCACAGATGATCGCTCTCAATACGCAAAAGTTTAACTATGTACAAGGGTCATGAGTCGTATTTAAACTTCTTTGCCTGTCTGAACTGAACAAAAACGATTTTCTTATACAGGATGTTTAGCTAGGTAGTGCACATATTTTAACCATAGCTTAAGCATTAAAAAAAATAAACTAACGCATATTTTTTACTTTTTTTCCAAAAACGTTTTATTTTAAAATTATTGGCCTCCAAAAGTTACTCCAAAAATACAGATTATATTTTTTATCTTTAAAACTATTTATCCAATTTTTATGAAAATTTGTTATATCAGTAGTCGTTATGAATAATCCTTTAAAAGTGCAAATTGTAAGGTTGTGGGACATTGTTAAAAGGGGCTGCGAGGGCCCCCTTGACATAAATTGTTTCATAACATTCCAGCACAAATTAATTTAGCTTTTTTGTTACTATTAGCTGTTTCAAAACTATAAAAACGCCAACATCGCAATTTACAGAATTATTTTTTTAAATAAGGTTGATAAAAATGTAAAATAGTTATTAATGATTAGATCTCTCATTGAAAGTATAAATTACATTAACTATTAAGTTTTTGACGTGCATGAATAATTTATAACAGCTAATTTTGAAAGAAAATGCGACGTTGGCGTTTTTATAGTTTTGAAACAGCTAATAGAGTTTGAAAGCCCATTACATTTACAAACTTTTTTGTCCCTTGTAAATTTTTTGTAAAATGTACCGTTTTCGAGTAAAATAATAAAATTTGAAAATATGCAGTCGATATGAACACATATATCAATGTTTTTAAACTAAATAAATGGCTTGGATTTTAAACCTGTCAGAATGCAAATATTATTGCCAAACGTTTTCAAAGTTTATTACAATTGTTTTCGATATGCCTGTCCATTTTATAAACGAGTAACCATTTCATAATTAAACTTTATTTCATTTTCAAAAAGTAACTGATTTTATTGACGAAAGAATACACTTTATTAGATTACAATACAAAATACAAAAATATGTGCATATTTGACAGGTTTGAGATCAAAATCGTTTAAAATCCGTCTATATTTTGTTGAATTTTATGATTTTAACTTTCCAAACCATTTTATGAGGGATATAAAGAGGGTGGTCGTAAAGCTATTGTTACCAAAGCGACCAAGATGGTAAGCGACCCTGGAATCCTGTCTCATAGTACACGCCGGTAATTTACAATATACTTACAATTGAGGGGCTGGGGTTTCTTTATAGCTTAAATCCTAAAAATTTAATTACCTCTATTGCACCATAAAATTCAACAAAATATAGACGGACTATAGTTTAAAAACATTGTCATGTATGGGTTGATCTCGACTGAATCTTTTCACATTTTATTATTTTACCTACAAACGGTACATTTTACAAAAAAATTACGAGAAACAAAAAGTTTCTAAATTAAGTGGTCTTTCAAATGTTAGTAATACCAAAGAGGGCCCTCGCAGCCTATTTGCACTATTAAATGATTATCTATAACTACGACCTTTTTTTTTATAAAAATTGGATAAGTAGTTTTAAAGATTAAAAATATAATCTGTATTTTTAGAGTCACTTTTGGAGGCGCCAATAATTCCATAATGAAACGTTTTTTGAAAAAAAATATGGGTTGGTTTACGTTTAATGCTTAATCTATGGTTAAAATATCTGCACTACCTCGCGAGCCACCTGTATAATAAATTTATTGAAAAAAAAAAATGAACATATTGTTTACCTAACTAAAGCATTAATTCTCTTTTCAACAAAAAATGGTACTGGCTAGTTTATCGACAATAACATAATACTGCTTGAACGAATCATCAGTGAAAAAAATTGTTTGGGATACTCTTACAAAGTATAAATAATTTTATTACCATAAGAGCTTTAGAAACAATTTCTTCATAAAATCACTCACAAATTCTTTATAGTTGGTCTGAATTTTGAGAAATTGCGTATTCACTTGTTGCCAAATTGACTAAATGGGATGAGCCGATGCAATGTACTTACGTTTTCATTACCATCGTTTTTTACTTAAACCGTACATAATTTCTTAAAGATGTTGCAAAAAAAATTTGCCACATGGACACGACAAGAAACAAAGCATGTTTAGTTAGTATCAGTAACTTAATATTTTATTTTCAATCAAGCACTTTGATATCATTAAAACTACCCAGAGTAGGTATAAAATAGGTGCCGTTTTCTACTGTCTACAGACGAATGTTATTTTATTTTTTGTTCTGTCTGAAAGCGGGTAAACCCCGAAAAGAGATGGTCCGTTTTGTTTTACATATAAAGTACATTTCTGGTTATAGAATAGTAAGATTAGGTGATATTTTTGGTAGCGGCCCACCACCTGATGGTCGATGGGCCAGCAGCCCATTAGCCAGTGGCCCACCGGGAAAATTCCCGAACTCCCGGTGGGCCCATCCGCCCCTGCACATACTACATAACTTAAAATTAACTACTAAACGTCATGGAAGTAACTTCTAACGTTGCTGTTTTTTTTTTATTCACCTCATATACTAAACGAATGTCACAGCTTTGCAAAAATTGTGTAAAATAGCGAGCCAAACTTGAAACTTATAATCAAGTTACGACGGGCTGATTTCAAGTTGAGTTACGACCAACGCAAATCGGGATTGACATATAGTAGGAACCAGAAATATTTGAGATTGACTTATGCAAGCTTTATTGAGGGCTAAGCAGCTTTGCGGTTACCGTAACAATTTTTCACAGCTGGTGGCAGAACCCTAAAGATTCACAAATGAGCCGTATTGAGTAATTTTCATAGTAAACTTTTCATTTGTTCCAAACTAAAGTTTCAAAATTCATTCGATTAGTTAGTTTCTTAGATCACTTTATTTGTGAACAAACATTTCAAAAATATACCTAAATATTAATAAAATTGTATTAAATATTTGTTTGGTGAAAGCCCATATAGTATTATTTTTATAATTTTGGCCGAATGTCGTAAAACGTTGTTGTCTTTCTCACTCTTCAAGAAAGTAGGTAGGAGCAAGTAAGATAAACGTTGGGCCACTCTCGGTTCAATCCAGGGGTATGTTGTCTTTCTCGCACTTAGGTCATTTAAAAGAGACAGCAAACTTTCGCCAGCCCAACCACGTCACCCACCTAAAACATACCAGTGATTCTCAACATGTCTTTGAGATTTAAAAATTATTTAAAAATTGAAATTCACAAATAACATGGATGTTTGCTGTTAATAAAATAAAGATTTTTTTTATAAGGTTGACCAGGCAAACATACAAAAGACGTATTAATTTATTTAACAACAAGAAACAATAACAAAGAGACATCCCATAGTTTGAGAACGACTGGTAGACCCTCCCATTTTCCGCTACGCTTGACGGTTCGTATTTTGTTTCACTCATTCGCATAGTAACAACAAAGACAAAACTAGCAGCAGATAGAAAAGTGTTATTTGATACATTTATACGACAATCGGCCAAAATTATAAAAATAATACTATACACAAATTTCTGTTACGGTCCATCACTCCGTACAAACGTTTGAAAGGTGCCTGCCCTAAGAAATGTAAACTTGTTTATGGCATCTTTACCGCAAGGGACATAAACCATTGTGAGGGGCAATCGGCTTATTCTAACCACGACCAACTGTATCAATCTCCGCTTGCTTCGCTTCTCTTGCTTCTCTTCGATACGGCCATACCGCTCGGTTAAAAAACTGTTCCGATCTAGTAGCCGAGATGGCGTTCGGCACGTGCTGCCCCCAAATTATTTGAACTTGTCAAATTTGAAGTGTCAAATAATTTGAATCAAAACGAGTGTTACCCCACCGTATAATGGAAAAGAAATGTGTGATTTGTGGAAAGGAGGTTTCTTTTCGTTTGTATCGTCGTCTGCGACGATTTGTATGAATATTATTTTTCAAGAGATGAGTAGATGACACTAATGACACTAACAAGACAGGTAAATTATAACCTCGAAGCACCACTCTGACTTCTGACCTGACGTCTGACATCATTTTAATTCACATACTTGTCACTTGGGTGCTCTACCTGCCGAACTTTCGTTTCCAAGGTCAAGAAATTGGTTTCTTATGGATAAATCGACAAGCGGTATGGCCGTATCGGAGAGAAGCGAAGCAAGCGGAGATTGATACAGTTGGTCGTGTTCTAACAAGTGTTCAATATTGGTTCTGGTCAGGTCGCCTATGTGTGGCAATTGTCACAAAAAACGTATGTCTCGGAAACAATGACACATGACAGCTGTCAGTGCTCCGCGGCCAAAAATTCACACGTTCAACTGAAATAACGCTTGCAGAGTAAATTCTTGAACGTCTGCATACAATTATCATGATTTGCAATGTGATTTTTATCAAAAACTCCTAAATGCAAAAATAAGGCAGTTGATAGCAAACCATATGAACTTATCACGCAACCTACGTTCATGCTAGAAAGAGAAAACCACAGCAAATCACGACCGGAACCAATATTGAACACATGTTATAATGAGTCTCAAATATTGTTGGTTCCAACTATAGCAACGACGCAAATCTAGCAACGTCATTGGTTGCTGCTATGCAACTGCGACCCGCGCAACTTTGCGACCACACCTGAAATCAGCCCCTAAGACGCTTAGACGTAGTTATAGATAGTTTTTTGATGTTTACTTCCCACACTATCATTGTTACATCATTAAAGTGGTTTTGTTATTCCTGCTTTCAGACCATTTTTTTGGATCAATCGTTGGGTTTTCATCCTGATAATTGATCCTATAACGCCCGGTATTTCAGTTGATGGTTAAACTAAAAATATTCTGGTTACCAATTTATTTCTTGGTTTGGCGTTATGGCGTTATGGCGTTATGATTTACCCAAGGTTAAAATCTTTACCGAAGGAAATGTGTTTGGTTACCAACTTTTTTCAGGGTTAGTCATACTCATGCGCAGTGTCTTTGTTTTTCTAACCTAATTTTTTTCGAGATTTGACGCCGTTTTGCCACTTTCTGCGACTCGTTCTTGCCCGTGTTTTGATGGCACGGTAATTATTTTATACGAAACATGAATGCCCAATTTCCACTAGAGCACTGAAATACGCATTCAAAGTTAAAATCTTGGGTAAGATTTACCATCAGTTAGTTACCAAAGATTTTACCCAAGCACTGAAATACCGGGCGTAAATAGTGTTAAAATTAATAATTGGCAAATAGTATATTACGTCTCAAGGGCCGAAAGTAGGCATTAGCGGCCCGCAGCCGTTTGATGCCCGAGCGAAGCGAGGGCAGCAGGCAGCTAAGGGCCGCTAATGCCTTTCGGATCATGAGACGTACAACTGTTTTTCGCCTACTTGATTTTACATTTAAAAATTTTTCGTCTTCTGTAACTGTGTAATGTGTAATGGTGACAATTGTGACAAGGATCTCTAGGAAAATCCAGACCGGTAGGGTGCTTTGGATTATTTGTCAGTTTGGCAGTTAGCTTTCACAAAATTTTATTTCTTGTAGCTTGTTTTTCCAATTAGCAGATACTGTTTGAGCTTAGAGATTGCATATAGAAAGGTAAAAAACGATTATATTTTTAAATTTTAGGTTACATTTTCAAGTAGACTTCCAATAAATTTGACAGAACGGGCCCGTAAAAATGGCCAAAAGCCCGCATTTGATCAGAACAGCCCGCTCATTATAGCAGCTATGATGATACGCTTTCGGTTCAAGTAGGCGAAAAATTCTATTATTCTCCTGCAGCACCCTCTGCCAAACGGTTGACAAGAAACAGTCGCCCAATTCGTTTTTGCGGAGTGAAATGTTACATTGTGAATCTGTAACACAAATAACACTTGAACGTTACCCAACCTGTAAATGGTGTCTACAGGGTGTCCGTTTTTCGAGCTCCACCATGGGGATCTCATTTATTATAAGAGATACGAGGTCGGTTAAATTAGGGCAAAGTTGCGCATTTTTATGCTGAACAATTATCTACAAGAAAATAAATTACAAAGAGGTGTAAAGTGCCTGAATGTAAAACTTGACTCACCCGGTATAATATTAAGTCATTAGTAAGAGTTGAAGCCTGGCCTGCTCAATACCTTCACAGAAAACATATATTTGTCAGTTGTGAGTTTTAGTACATTTGTCAGCACTTATTTTGTTCTTTTATTTCTATTCAAAATATCGTGGGGTATACCATACCCCAGCGTACCACTCTCGTTACAATTTTGAGCTGTAGTGAAAACTGGTGCTATTTAATCCTATGGTTATTTACAACTGTAACAACTGTAATAACGAAGAAATTACTTTGACAAAACGGCCACAAATGGAAAGAGTAAAATAATGTTCGAAGACAACTTCAAAAAAGAATTGAAAAATTTAGTGAAAAGTCTAATCACGTCTAATAACGTGGTTATTACAACAAAAATTAAAAGTATTCTCGAAGGTGCTTCATATGTTCAAGAAATATAGATTAGAAATCCTTTAATACCTGTATACCTGTAATAGCTGTAATAGTTGTAAGACACTATTTGTGAGTTATTTGTGATGAATCTTTGAACCTTTGGATTAGCTTTTCATTAATTTGTGTGCTGTTTTGGTTTTGCTTAAGTTTCTTATTTAAAAAAAATAAAAATATATAAAAAAAATGTTTTTTAAAAAAAGCTTTTATTTAAAAGATGCGCTAAAAAGTAAAAAATAATGTACTTCAATCACACGAGAATATTTTTTCCTACAGGTTAAAATTCTAAAATTTATAAAAGCTTTGGGAGTTGTCAACTGAACAAAGTAATTCTGTAATGCCGTAGTTTTATAACTCCCAAAGCTTTTATAAATCTTAGAATTTTAACCTGTAGGAAAAAATATTCTCGTGTGATTGAAATACATTATTTTTTACTTTTTAGTGCATCTTTTAAATAAAAGCTTTTTTTAAAAAACATTTTTTTTATATATTTTTATTTTTTGCTTTTTTTGAAAGTCTTCATTTAGATTTATTGTTATTACACTGTGCATCTATCATACCGTCTATGTCGGTATAAGTTACGGTATGTACAAATCGAGAACCCCTTTGTAAACATAACCTAAAATTTGAAAACCTCATTTAACACCTTTAGGGGGTAATTAACTATATAGAATTGCATTGTCACGCAGATTACGTAAGCATGTTAAATTTTATTTCATTGCGACTACAGGAACCCTCTCAAATTTACAAATGGAGAACCCCTTTGTAAACATAACCTAAAACTTCAAAACCCCATTTAACCCCTTTAGGGGGTATTTAACTACATGGGATTGCATTTTCACGCAGATTATGTAATTATGCCAAATTTCACTTCAGTGGGACAACAGGAACCCTTTCAAATTTCGCTCCGAAAAAATAGCAGACAGAAAGATAACATTGTGAGCTAAATAAAGGCTTTTAATAAAAGTAATTTTTTTTTAAATTAATTCACCATTTCTTTGTAAACTACTATAATCATACCTGTTTTTTAGTGAAGCAAAATGGTGTAATATTGAAATAAATAGCTTATATTTAATAATTTTGCTCATTTTAAAAATTCTCGGAAATTTAAGCTATTGCGCAATGATAAATGAACACAAATAATTAGTCAAACAATACTTTTTTACTGGATGTATGTCATACCCCAATGATGATACAATTTTATGGTGTACCAACACCGGGTTAATGATTATCATAATTGTATATTAAAAAACAAGTGTCATAAGCACTTAAGCACCAATTCATTTTCAAAAACGAGTGGCGTTAGCCACGAGTTTTTTGAAAGAATGAGTGCTTCAAGGTCTTATGAAACGAGTCTTTTTAGAGCTGAGTAAATTGGATAAGAGCACACCTGGGCGGAGCCTAATTGCGCACAAATGTAAGAGGGGAGAGGGAGCAGTGGCGTAACAAAATGTGTCAGTAGATTGTTTAAGAGATAATTGCTTGTGAATAATAAATTCCACTGCCAACATTACAGTACACTTGCAATTGCTCCAAATGAGCTTTCAAATGATGTCTTTCCTTTAGTTCTTTGTGAAATCTTGCGATAATAAAGCACATCTGCACGCCATTGCTTTAAAAACTCCCGTTTTTTATAATGGACTCGTGCGAGACGCGTTTTGGTCATCTACGCATACACGCACAGGTGTGTGCTTCTCTCATTTGACAGACTCTAATACTGTTTTTTGTAATTTGCCTTCTTTTTGCCGTTTTTAAGCAGAGTGTTATTTTAAACGACTTGGGGATTTTTGTGACGATTGGTAAGTAATGTCTCAATTTTGAAAGTGAAAAATGTATTTAAAATTTTTATTCTATCTAAATTCTGTCAAAAAAAACACGACCTTGGATGATAATGAAGCTAATCTTGCATGAACGCCCTCTGAAATTTGTGAAATTGGCAATAATACGGTCGTAAATTTGCTTCCTGCTTATTAAATTTTTCTTACCATTTCACCTGAAAATGTTACGTTCATAACAGAGTGAAAATACGGGAAGATGTATACTGTGCATAAACCAAATTTCAAAAACCACAACATGATTTGGATCTCATGACTAAACAAGTTTACTTACAACTTTTATCTTATAATTTTTCATCACTCGATTGGTATCGCTTTTTAGTGCGGAGCGCCACATGCTGTTGGCACCCGAACTAAAACTGTGTTGGCGGGAATTGGTGAGAGGGATATATTAGCTGTTTCAAAACTATAAAAACGCCAACGTCGCAGTTTACCGAATTATTTTTTTAAATAAGATTGATAAAATTGTAAAATAGTTATTAATGATAAGATCTCTCATTGAAAGTATAAATTACATTAGCTATTATTTTTTTGAAGTGCATGAATAATTTATAAGAGCTAATTTTGAGAGAAAATGCGACGTTGGTGTTTTTATAGTTTTGAAACAGCTAATAGGTAAACCTCTCTCTTATATTGATTTGTTGCCCACACACACTCCACACATCACATATGTACTAACATGTGTTCAATATTGGTTCTGGTCGTGGTTTGCTGTGGTTTTCTCTTTCTAGCATGAACGTAAGTTGCGTGATAAGTTCATACGGTTTGCTATCAACTGCCTTATTTTTGCATTTAGGAGTTTTTGATAAAAATCACATTGCAAATCATGATAATTGTATGCAGACGTTCAAGAATTTACTCTGCAAGCGTTATCTCAGTTGAACGTGTGAATTTTTGGCCGCGGAGCACTGACAGCTGTCATGTGTCATTGTTTCCGAGACATATGTTTTTTGTGCCAATTGCCACACATAGGCTATCTGACCAGAACCAATATTGAACACTTGTTATTAGATGGGAAAGGTAAGTGGAATGACGTTGAATAAAATTCTAGATTTAAACCACTTTTAACGACAGCTATGATTTGAGCCTGATTTATAAATTCCCGTTCTGTCTACATGACGCTGACGTTCCCGCTACCGCAAAAGATCAGCATGCTATTTCATATGACGACGTTTATAAAATCCCGCTACCGCCGTCTGTACAGAATGACACTTTAGGGATTTTCGATTTGTACATACTACAATATACACGAACATACGCGGTATCGTGAGAATGATGACGTCACGGTATATGTGTACAAAGCGCTAAATTTAAAACCTAGGGAATTTATCGTTGTTTGTGTTATCTTTGGTTGGTCATATTGGACATTTGAACATCCCCCGCCTCTTGCCATCGGAATTTCCCCAACGAATCCAACGATAACTTTTAAACATTTATTTAAACAATAAACATTCCAAAATCAAACGAAAACGGGATGCGAATGAATTCTTTATTATTATATGAAACGTTTCAGCAGGCAAAATTTTTCACTGTTCACTCACTTATTATAGAAATACATTAATACCTAATCATTTTTATTACATTTTGTTAAAAACATAAGTCGCATTGTTTTTGAAATTCCTCTATTTTGGATTATAGACACAGATCAGAGGTTAGGATCTTCTGTCAAACGCTAAACAACTGATTCTTACCACATACCGCTAAACAAGGACAGAGCACGTACTAGGCTCTGAGGCTAGTATCTTCGTGTTCACGTACCGGAAGATACCGTGACGTCATCGTTACAAATCGAATACGCATAGTATGTTGTAGTACGAAGCGGTAGGTTGTAGTATGTACAAATCGAAAACCCCTTTTATCCCGCCTAGTCAAGTTCAAGTGATTCCCGTCAGCGCTACAGTTTGCACGGAATATTTGACACATCCTGCACTTGACGGTAAATTGTTTTTCAAAACTTCAAAATATCTCTTACATATGGTGTTTTGTTGTATCCTTTCTGTCGAGCTTTTGTTAGCTGCGTTTTTCTTTATTTGTTTAGTTGGTTCCTGTTTCGTTGTTCTTGCGTTTAAAAATTGGCATTGTTGACAGCTCATTAATAACTTGACACTCTTAGCAGTTGACGACAGAAGTTGACGCACTACACATAGCAACGCGGGGAATTATGGAATCACAGTTTCAATGCTTTTTTTACGAAATGCCCAGGCGGGATATTGATACATTTCATTAAGGAGGCGGTGGTTCCCACTAACGCACCCGTTTACGCAACAGATGCCCATGATCCAAATTTTGCGTTGCGTTGCGGGAACGGGATAAGCGGGGGCCAATGATATTGAAGCGGTAACGTCAATTTTTTTGACAAGGTGCAAGTGAAGTGATTAAAATAAAAATGTGCGGTAGAAGCTGTTAGGCACACAATTTCGCAGCTAGCCGAAAACATTTAAATTGTGTCTATCGTTCGGATAAACCAGATATTGACAATGTAAAGGTAAAATTTTTGAAATTCAATTAAATAAACACAACCAATCAAAACACGACGTTGTTACGTGGGTAATGTAAGACTTACAAGTGTCTCAACTCCCCCCTAAATCTGTCAACTTAGGCACAGCACAAAGATGGGACCATTTTAGAAAACTGATGGTAGATGCCGCCACCACAAATACAAAAAAAAATCGAAAATCTTTATTTGAAATATTTGTTTGGTAATTTTCTTACATTAAAGTGCCAAAGAATTGCGTACGTAGTAAAAGTATTTTATTTGTACCGTTTTTTATAATTTTGTTTGATTGTGGGACCATTTCGGAAACCTGACGCATGAGGTCGCTGCGAGAAAAATTTGACATTCACACAACTCAAATATGAAAAAAAATTATTGATAATGCCAATTGTATTACCAGTGCACTTGGCGTTTTGAGTTTTACAATTTTAAACTCTGATTTTATTTACGGAACGTCGGCAATTTTTTATAAGTGTCAACAATATAGCGCCATCTACCAGAAACACTTTGAAATGGTCCCAAAATTTTCTCAAGTCCCAGTTGAATTTTGGCGAAGGGAAGGGGGGGGGGGGGAGAGTTGAAACACTGTACCTTTTACCATTATCGTTACTTGTAACGTAAATTTATAAATTGTAAAGACATTTCGTAACGGGTACCGAGCGGGGACGTCAGCGGGATGTAAACAGAACGGGAATTTATAAATCAGGCTTTAAACTTAAAACTTTTGCCTTATCGCGCAACCAAGAAAAGAAAATCACACTTCTAATGAAATAAAATTCTTTAAATTTTACACACCTGACTGTACATTGTTAAGGACCACTCTCAATTTTTTATAATTTTTTTTTTGTTAATAAATAAAGTCGTAGCAGTTTGTGAGTTTTCGAGTAGTAACTGTTAATTTAGTTATAAAGTTTTTACACTAAATGAATCCCTACCTGCTAGCACGGATCGAACCCTGATATACCAATTACAAATTTTTACTTGGTTTAATAATAGTCGGTCTTTTATATGTAAACGCAAACCAGACTCGAAGATGATATAATTTGCCAACAAAGGGATCACTTTACCAGTAGTTGACCTGTTTGAATCCCCTTATTTACAGTATCGCAATAAAATTGACAAAAACTGATGCCTGCATTCAAATACCCCAACGAAATCTTTCACAATTTTACCCTAATAATTACAGTTCACATTGTGACTTAAATTTACGAGGCCAGAAGTAGCAGTTCATAAATAAAAATAATTTTTAAAGTTGAAATGTAAAAGTGCGTTTAATTCAAAATCTGATTTGTATTTTTTTTCGCTAATTTCGTAAATAATCATCTGACGTGAATAGATACGCATAGTAATCGTAGTATACCTAAATTTCAGAATTTAACTTTTTGGTCATAATTTTTTTTTGATTGTTTTGGTTTGTAAGTGAAAAATTACCAAAAAATTAGTGGAGATACCTTTCTAATGTACAGTCAGGCGTGTAAAATGCAAAGAATTTTTAATTTTTGTTACTGGGTTCAACTTTGAGAAGAAGTCAAGTTTTTATAATTGTTTAACCAAATGTGTGATTTGTTTTGTATTGTTTATACAGTTCTTGATAATGCCGTAACAGGCGAAACTAATCGAATCATTAAAAATTTGAAGAAAGTCAGGACTCTAATCATTTCTATCCTTCACCTCAAAGAATTTTTATTTAATGAGAAATTGCGATTTTCTTAAATGCGGGATAAGGTCGCCGGACTCAGTATTGACAATTGCGCAGCCGATAACTACAGTTTCTGTAAGGCCGTCTTAACGGTTTATATTCACAGCTGACCAGAGTTGAAGGTCTTTTCTTTTATGTTGTGATTTCGAGGTTAGTTTCTAATAGTTTTTCCACATTTCTCTAGATTTTTTGTTTTTGTTCTTTACTTGTTGGATTTTCTTGGCGTGGAATGATGAACAAAAACACAGTTTTGAAACCCGACACACCAAACGTGTTTTTGTTCTTTGTTCTTTACGTTCCAATTTATTAGATTCACTTAGTTTATTTGTCCTTTTTGTTTTAATGGTTTTAATTAGATTGATCTAGAAATACTGTGTCTGTCGGCAACGCTGAAAAGGATACCAATAGAGTACACTTACATTTTTAGTTTAGTGTTCTGTGCTTACATCAGGGGGTGGTCACTCTAGCCACTCTAGCAAAATTTCAACAAATTAGTTCTACCTCAGCTCGCAGTAGCGCTAATAGCAATTTCACTGCTTTATTTCACTGCAATTTTTCCGTTAACTCAAAATTTGTTAGTGCCCTCATGGCAAAGCCAAACACAAAAGGGATTTTCGATTTGTATACATACTACAACATACGCGGTATGTTGAGAAACAAACAAAATTAAACGAAAACGAGATGTGAATTATTTCTTTATTATTATGTGAATTGTTTCAGCAGGCAAAATTTTTCACTGTTCACTCACTTATTACCGAATAGTATATTACATAACGAGTGTGGAAAGTGAGAGATATCGCGCGAGTGAGAATCTTGACGCATGAGGCGCTAGCCGGAAAGCTCACGAGCAACGATAGACACTTTCCAGCGAGTTTTTTCCTACAACACTGAAGAAAAGCCATTTATTGAAAAAAGATTTTGATGAACCGCATTTAAAATTTTATTTGCAACTTGCATTGCATTGGTAACTGATTCATCAGTATATTCTTCGCGACAACAGTAGATTTCCATCCACCGTGGCGCTTAAGAGTTGTGATTTCGGCGGACCCCGAAAACAGTGTTCTGTGTATTAAAATTCTGGATTTTTATGGTTTTAAATAAATGGCTATTTGTTTAAGAAAGCTGCAAAGTTTGTTACGTTTGTTCACACCTACCATTTGTCTTGCTCCGGAGCTCTCCTTGCAGATAAACAGAATAGCAACATATTAGCTGTTTCAAAACCATGTAAAACCATGTAAACGCCAACGTCGCATTTTCTCTCAAAATTAGTTGTTATAAATTATTTATACACTTCAAAATGTTAATAGTTGATGTAATTTATAGTTTCAATGAGAGATCTAATCATTAATAACTATTTTACATTTTTAACAACCTTATTTAAAAAAATAATTTGGTAAAATGCGACGTTGGCGTTTACATAGTTTTGAAACAGCTAATACTTGATAGCAAACAATTACGTTAGAACTGTACAACATCATAACGCACAGGATTTTGACAAATGTATGAAATTGCCAACTTTCGGGCCTACTAAATTGTGTGAAATTGACAACTTTCGAATAGTGTCGTAGGAAAATACATTAATACCTAATCATTTTTATTACATTTTGTTTCAAACAAATGTCGCAATGTTTTTTAAATTTATTTTGGATGATAGATACAGATCAGAGGGGGGAGCGTGGCAACGCTGAAATTATGTTCCGACAAAGCCGTACATTATAAAATTGCAAGCTGAAGGCGCGCGCAGGCAAAACAGCAATGGGCTAAAACGGTGTGCCTTTAAAACCTTGTGGAACTAAAATAATAAATAAGTGAAAACGAAATTGACTAAAATAGTGCATTTATAAAAAATTACACAACAAAACGTTGCATTTCCAAAATCGGAAATCCCTATAAAGTTGCAGTACTAAAATCAGACTTTTGTAAAATGCTGCAAACTAAAATGATACAGTCAGCTATGTTTAGTTCAACTACTACCGCATAGATGTTGCTTCAGATGCTATCTAAATACCGAAAAACACAAAATTTCTATTTATTTTATTTTTACAAAGTTGAAGACCTCGACGGAAGAAGGGGATGTGTAACAAAATGTAAATTTTACAGGAAAGACAAAAATTTTTTTTTCAAGGTGTAGGTTTCAATACATAAATACCGAAGTGATTGTTGAGAATTGATGTAGTACAAGTTGCATACTTTTTTTAGACCTGGTTTCGGTGATAGCTGTCAATTATCCGACAGGCATCCGACCTTCACCTTGGGGTGTCTCATCTCTTCTCATAAAATGCAAATAATGTAAACCAAACTGACCAGTTTGTCATATTTCAAAGATTCAAGCAACAATTCAACAAAGTGAAAAATAAGCGACCCATACATAGGAGTATTTATTTAATTTTTACCAATTTTATTCCGCAACGTCATTAAGTGTTTTAACAATCATTATTTGACGGAACATTTTACGAAAATTTTTAGGATGGCAGGAAGCAAATTCGGGACCGTATATTTGCCAATTTCTAAAATTTCAAGGGGCGTTCAGGCAAGATTACCTTCATCATCAGACATACTCGTGTTTTTTGACAAAATTTGGATAAAACAAAAATTTTAATTTTTCACTTTAAAAACTGAAACATTACCAATCGTCACAAAAATCCCTAAATCGATTAAAATAACAATTTTTGTTTAAAAACGGCAAAAAGGCAGCAAACTACAAAAAATAGTATAAAAAAGAAGTTTTATAAGACCTTGAAGGACTCATTCTGTCAAAAAACTCGTGGTTAACGCCTATCTTTTTTGAAACTTGAATTCGTGCTTTAAGAATGGTTTTATGAAACTTGTTTTTTAATATACTATTATGCACTTCAAAAAACTAACAGCTAATGTAACTTATAGTTTTAAAGGCATTGGCAACTTAATTTACCTCTTATATGTTTTAACGGAAATTGAAAAAATCGTTTCGTTTTATACCAGTACATTCGGTTCACTTTCATAAAAACCATTGTGGTGGAAATTGGGTACTCTTGACATTATCTTTTATATGAGTTGTCATGGTAACAGGTTAGTCAATTCCACCACAATGGTTTTTATGAAAATGAACCGACAGTAGATTATTTTCAAATTTTCCTACGATGAAAAAAAAAATAATCGAGATAATCGCTTCGAAGGAAAGAAATCGTGACGTCGTAACCGCCTCTCATCATAGAATCCTCTTATCACTGAACCCTCTCTATCACCAAAAACGTGACAGATATTTGAAAATTTTTCACACATCTTTCACAAAATCAAAAATTAACTGCTAATTTCTGTTCGAAATTTGTCTTGAACTGCGCAAAAACAACTGAGGAATTTTGTCAAGTTTTGATAAACTTTGTCAGTGTCACTTAAAAGTCAAAAACCATTTGATCTTAATATTGTATCAAATGCTCGATAAGCGGTTATGACGTCATAATTTTAACTTTAAATTGAAAAAACTTGAGTTTAGAGAGCAGATACATAGAAACGGTTTTCACGACTGTGATAAGCGTTTTCAGTAGGCTACTATCATTTAAAACAAAAATGTTTTTTTAAGTTGCCAATGTTGTTAATGAGAGATCTAATCATTAATAACTATCTTACATTTTTATCAACCTTATTAAAATAAGTAAAGTAAAGTATAAGTATAAAGTATAAAATAAGTAAGTAAAATGCGACGTTGGCATTTCCATAGTTTTGAAACTGTTAGTAATAATTGTAATAAATATTCATTTTTGATTATTTATTATTCCACCAGTCATACCAAAAATCACTTCTATAAGATACGAAGATAGGGCAAAAGCAATGTAAAAGTTTATAAGAGATAACTCACAAACGCTTCAAAATTTTTGAATGGGGTTTTCACGACAATAAAGCATCTACGTTTCTAAAGTCACCTATTGTCGTATAAATCACAAAAATTCATCTGTTGATAATTTTTTTTATTTTTATTTTTGTTTATATAGTTATTTATTTACCGAGTTTGAGTGTAACTCAGGTCTTTATTTCACGAGTGGATTTTTAATCGTCGAGTGTTAATGAGACGTTTAACATCCACAAGGTGAAATAAATGAACCGATTTACACTAAAACGAGTTGGATACAACATTTTATTCTTCGAATTAGACTCAATAAGGCTTAAAATTGCTTTAAATCTGCTAAAAAAATCACATGTTTCGTATTGACAGTTGTCAAAACTTCCTTACATAGGAGAAAAACCGTAAATAATGACAGTGTCGAAGAATAAATAGTTATTTATTGTATAAGTGTTAAGAAAGCATTTTATCCACGCAAGAATGAGTAAACACGAGGGCATCAGCCCGAGTAACATTCTTAAGTGGATGGAATGCGACTAAAACACGAATGCAATACACCGTTTTATCCACAATCACCACATTAACAAAATGGAAATAATCGAAGTTAAATTTTAATTTTTTTCTTTATTTCGCTAGTGGTATAATAGTATATTATGATACGAGTTTTATAAGACGCATTTTGTCGCACGCACGGAATTGGGGCACGACGAGCGCAGCGAGGAGTGTCATAATGGAGTAAGTGCGACAAAATGCCTTATAAACGAGATATCATACACTATTTTTTCTACTTTGCACCTTTTTTAACAAAAAAAATCAATTTCGAAATTTAGGGAATTTTGTGGCAGTTGACAGCATTTGCGTGGATCATGAAATTAAATTAATAATTTGGATCGTCATTAGTTTATTCGTAAAATGTATTCTGAAAGTGTCCAAGACGTTTTGCAATCTATCTGCCCCTCAACGAATACGGGCTTTTGTGGCAAATACGCGGAATTTGAACATTGGCCTAAGGAGAATGGGATCTCAAATTACTCACTTGCACTGGCTTTTGAAGTCATGTTTGTACACTACTCGAAAGGTGTTCGAAGCGACTAGGTATCAGGGTTGGTACAAAAAAGCCAAAGTAGTTTAGTTTGCAGCATTTTAGAAAAGTCTGATTTTAGTACTGCAACTTTATAAGGATTTCCGATTTTGACAATGCAACGTTTTGTTGTGTACTTTTTTACAAAATGCACTATTTTAGTCGATTTCGTTTTCACTTATTTATTATTTTAGTGCCACAAGGTTTTAAAGGCACACCGTTTTAAGCCCATTGCTGTTTTGCCCGCGCGCGCCTTCAGCTTGCAATTTTATAGTTTGTCCGGTTTTACATTAAGCCACTTTTAGAGGCATACGCGTCCCCATCAGAGGTTAGGGTGTGCTGTCAAACGCTAAACAGCGGTTTCTTTCCACATACTGCTAAACAGAGCACACGTACCCGAGGTTGAGGATGGTATCTTAAAGCTTGGTTTTACGTGTTCGCCACGTGTTTGTGTAAGGTTGTAGTAGTTTCAAGTCTGTGTTTTATTATTATATTATTCAAGATACCTTTTAAATGCTGCGTTCCTCATTGTGAAGCAGAAAAGGAAACAATTTTGCATACATTTCCTGCAGATGCCGAAGTAAGTTCAAGTTTTTTGTTTTTTATTTATTGCAATTCTTATTTAAGAAAAGCAAGTTACTGCCACAGGTTACTACATAACACTTAATTATAAATTTTAGTTATTTAACACTTGGTGCCGTGTTATTGGACGTCTAGAACTATGCGATAAAGGAATAAAATTAGTAAGGAAATATTATCGAGTATGTGATATTCATTTTGATGAAAATTCCAAATTTGAACAACATCATAACCGCACCAGTCTTAAACGTGATACATTTACCAGGTAAGAAAATGTCTTCATTAAGGAGGTAATAAATTATTATGTTTTATTTAGGTGTTTCACAACATCAAGATGCTGAACCTGATGTCCAGGAACCACTTGAAGATATTACTACATTTAAAAATCCAGCATTAGGTCTTTTAGAAGGTTGTGTTCCTTCCACAAATTCACAACCGGATCCTCCTGTTGAAGGTAAACAACAACAAACATTTAATATCCATTCAAAATCAATAAAAATAGCAACACCGCATTTTCTCCCAAAGTTAGTTGTTATAAATTATTCATTCACTTCAAAAAATTAATAGTTAATAGTAATTTATAGTTTCAATCTAATCATCAATAATTATTTTACATTTTTGGCACTGGCTAAACAACCGCCGGCGGTACTCTTAAATTATATTAAAAAGACCGGCGTTCGGCGGCATTATCGCATCACGTGTAAAAAAGCCGCCGAAATTCTAAATTAAATCGTTAGGTTCGACGGTTTGATACCGGTCGGCGGTATTCTCTACAGGGTGATTCTTAAATAGACCGACAAAATTTTATCACAGCTTTCCAAAGATAAGTAGAGAGTATCTGTACCACATTTACGTTTTTATTTTGTAGGGGTAGAAATCCATTAATCCGTGCCACTTACGGCGCTCATGAGTTTAACTTGGTTGTATTGGAAAAAAATGTGCTCGTTTTTATCATGCATATCGATAACACACAGTAATCCTTGTTGCAATGATAAAGTACATTATCATCAAATGAATATCATGCTTTCTACTGACTGTGCTAATACTACTTAGAACAGATTAGTGGCGTACGCTTGATCTCCAACATAACTTTAAAAACATTTATTTAGAAAACAGTTATACAAAGAATTTTTTACCATTTTTCCCAGCATGTACTCATTTAATACTACCATGGGTAGAATTTTGTCGGTCTATTTAAAGTGCTAAATACCGCCGAAAAATTTGTCATACCTAACCCTATATGTTATTCTTACAATTTCATAGTATCTTTCTACATGTTGGCCACTTGAACACACATGTTTATACAGCGTGTTAGGGAATGGTTTAGCATAAATTGAAAGGTAGATAGAGAATGGCAAAACGAATCGATTAAGTAAATTTTTTGTAAATCGAAAATGCATAGTTTTCCCAAAAAATCGTTCTGAAATTAAAGTCCCAAATTTTGAGAACCGCTGAACTAGAATGATAAAAATTAGCGTAAATTTTAATATTATTGACAAAACAGCATCTTGATCCACTCCGTAATTCTTCTATTTCAATTTGTGTTTTGTGATCAAAATTTCTAAAAAAAAACAAAGAAATTTTTGCCAGAACGGGGGTTCGAACCTCCCACACAAATGCCCGTGCAATCTACAATTTTGAAAAATTCTCAAAACGTCCATGCGCCACTATGTCCACTTTGTTTAAAGAAAAAATTAACCGCTAATAAACTACCATAAACGACACAGTGGCTCTCAACACGTGGATTAATAAAATCTTTTGAAGAAAGTAAGCACTTTTTGGAAAAATGGTATAAGGCTTTTTAACTCGTCTGATCATGACAAATTCACTTACGAAATATTGCTAAACCATTCCCTAACACCCTGTATAAATTTAGTTTATAAAATAAAACTTACAACTTACAAGTACAACTTACAATATACGGAGTATATTGAAATAAATAGATAAAGCAAAATGTAAAACTAATCAAAATCGTTCGTTTGGAGTAATTATTTAGAGCATTCAAATAATCTTCGCAAGTGTCGCCAAGCTTAATTTTTTCACGTAGGTACAACCTGTGTATACATACTGAACAAAAATATGGAAATATGAAAGTTTTTTATTGTTTAAACTGTTTAATGTAGTTTAAAATAAATACTTGCCAAAAAAATAATAATTGTTGAAAGATATAAGGTTACAAATAATGTAAACATATCTTAAAAATAAAATTTTATTTTGATTTGTGTTATGCATAGTTTCTTCTCAAATGAAAACAGAGTATGAAAATGTCTTTCGACAAAAACTAAATTTAAGTGAGGTAGTTGAAGTTTGCAGTCTTGAACAAAAAGATTGTTTCATTGTAGGTTGCTATTCAGAAAAATTGAGCTTGACTCAAAAACAAACTAAACATTTTTTTTTTTTTTTGAAAAACAATCACATTTTTACAATACCCCCTAAAATGTGACATATACCTAACTTTAATTCTTACATTTCTGTATGTCCACACGGTTGTTGTAAATAGTACAAATACAAAAATTAAATATAATTTTTGAAAAAACTTATCGATAAATGTACTCTAGGTAACTACCATGAGATCGCTGTACTGAATTAGAGCAAGCCTTGAAAGTGAAATGTAACTTTAGCTCTATTTCTTTTCAAAACATTGTGTTACAAAAGATAGTGGAGGAGACTAAGAAAGTATCTAGAACTCTAGAACAATATTCTTAGATATTTCTCCCGAAATTTTGCCAAGCATTTCTCAAATGAGTATTTCCACTGTCCATTTATTTTTTCAGATGTTTTCTGATGGCATTCTACAATGTAGGCTTTTTGTTGGGTGGTACACACCATTTCGAAATAATTTTGATTCAGCAAGCATTCAATTTTTGAAAAATTATTTTTTAATTTTTATCTGTACGTCAATTTTTGATATGTGGCTAAAATTCCGCAGACAGCCTGCTGTAATCCAGTTCATTTTCGATTTCATGTTATAAAATAGTAAAAGGATTTTTTTAGGTTTCTAAGTTTATGCTTATGTTTCTTCACAAAGACTGCAATCACAGGATTATAACCATCTCAATTGAATTCAATTTTTGTCGAATGAAATTTTCATATTGGAATTAGAATTAGACTTATGTATGACAAAATTTAGGCGGTATTTGGTATTTTAATTAAAGAAAACCGCCGACCGGCGGCATATAACAATATATTTGTATCATACCGCCGTGACTAACGATTTATTTCCAATTTTCATGAGTGAGGAGATAATGCCGCCGGACGGCGGTCTTTTTAGTATTAACTAAGAGTACCGCCGGCGGTCGTTTAGCCAGTGCCTACATTTTTATCAACTTTATCTAAAAAAATTATTTGGTAAAATGCGTTGTTGGTATTTCCGTAGTTTTGAAACAGAGTAATTTACACTGACCGGCAAAATTTCAACGAAGTTAATATTAATTTTAAGTGAAAATATTGATAGCATTAAGTTTAAAATTTGTTACCAACATGATGTTTTTAAAGGAATTTGTAAATTTACATTGTTTTACATGGCTAAAAAATGTATTTTAAAAGGTAGTATTGATGTAAAAACACGGGACCCATTAACGTGCAAGCTAAACAAATATTTTTAAAATTTAGGAAAAAATACATATGATGAAATAAAAAAACTAAGCAGTTTATATACATTATACCTGTAAATATAGGGTGTATCAGAAATGCGTGTTAACAGGTAACAGAACTCAACAAATAAAACATCTTTTTTATTTGTAATTTTTCAATAAAAGTTTCGACAATTTACTTAAAATTTGAAAAAAATAACATATCGAAACGTGTACCCGCCTGCGGGTACAAAAACAAAAGTACCGAACTATTTTCGTTGTGATAGAAACGGACAATTTGAACAATTTAAATAGTGAAAATTGTTGCTATGGTACAAACCAATTATTAAACACCGACCGGCTCGCTTACACAAAAGAAAGAAGCAAAACAGTGAAAATAATAAATAAGAATTTTGTAAAATGTTATATCGAAAAGTTGTCTACTTGATGATTTTATTATATGGTAAAATTAACACACGTATTTCTGATACACCTGGTATATACTATACATGTCAAATTGAATTGTGTTTTTATTATGCTTTATTTATTTATAATTAAATGCATCAACAATGATAATGAACCTGACCAAGTTTGTAAAGCGATTAACTTTACTTTTGTAAAGTATCTGTCCTGTTATTGGAATTTTGTATTTCTGTTGGACAATAAAGTATTTATTTATGTATTTATTTAAAAGTTTCGTTTTATTCTAAATATGTAATTTGTTATTGTCTCAAAAAATTTGAAATCAGAATTACGAAATTTTTGCAAAAGTAAAATTCATTTCCATCCAGAATCTTGTCGGGTTCATTATTACTCATAAAATACTAGGCAAATCAATAAATAAAACTGTATATTTGAATTTCTCTCTTTTTATCTATGTTGTGTTTAGAGCGCCGTTTGCGGCGTTAGATTAAATTAAAATGAATAAACCGTGAGTAGAGTTTCAAATATTTTCAAATCTGTTGCCAACAGACACACTATATCTGCATCAGTCTGTATATTCAACAAATTTAGTTAGATACGTGACGTAAATTTTAATTTGTAATTTCTTCAATCTTGTTATGTCTTATTTTATTTCAGAGAAAAAATTGTGTATTGGCCAGTGTAATCAATGGAGTCTCCTTCATTTATATCTAAAAATAAGTGCAGCGTACTAGGTTGTAATGATAAAGAGAGTAAGCGACATCGCTTTCCTAAAGACGACAATTTATGTAAATGTTGGGTACAAAATATTGGTTGTCCGAAACTATCCACTTTATCAACAGCAGAGCTTTATAACAAATTTGTGTGTGATTTACATTTTGAAGAGCAGTATCGGGTCCCTGGTACGAAGAGAGGGCTTCAGGTGGGCGCTGTTCCAACCCTGCATTTATCAGGTTTTTGAAATTAGGATAATTTTGTTTTACTGGACAAAACAATTAAATTTATCTTAAAAAGCAATGAAAACGCCCGCTTCAAAATTAAAATTAAAAAACGTCACGTGCGACTGATGTAAGAGTTCATGCCTCTTAAAAAAAATGTATCTTAAAAGGAAAATCGCAAGATGTAACTATTGTTTTATATCGAGCGATCTAATGAATTTGTTATTAGGGTTGGCGCTGAGACTGAAGCCGAACGTCTTCTTGAATTGATACAGTTAAAGTCGAATCACTTTTGTAATATTGGGAGATTAGAGATTTTTATTCTGTTATATTCGAGCCAAGTTTTGTTACTAAATTTGACAGTTGGCAATGCTCACACTAATGTCATGAAAATTTGAACTTTGTCTTTGGCCATGTCAAAGTTAACGAATTTAAAAGAATTAAGCGAGCAGCAACGAACTAAGCCCCCTGTTGCTGTTTGTGTAACCTTATCGAATTGGCATGGGGGCCCGCCAAGACGCTCTGCAACCACTGACAAAGGTTATTTTCAATATTATGTCGAGTGAGTTTAAATCGATCTGCAGCTCACAAAACAACATAAAACACGCTGAAAAATCTTCCAAAGTCTTCTCTACTTACTTCTCGCAAGGGTTTCTGCCAATTTCGGACGAACAATAACTAATTATTTATCTAAAATAACTTGTAAGGTAGGTTTTACCGGTCTCCTTTTTTTGTCCGTTCATATTTTTAACAATTAACAACTAAACAGGTTTGTTTAGTTAGTTGTCCATTAATTTATTTAGGTTTGTTACATGTTTGTTATTAAATCTGTTATATTTGATAGTTTTCGTCACGTTTTGACTGTTAATAAGCTTGAGTGAAGCAGTTGTATGAACGTCTGAATGTACCTTTTTAGCGGATAAAAGTGCAAGTAATGTACTCAGATTTCTTTAAAATGACTAAAAAATGTTACTTACTTCCAGAAAACTTAACTAACTTAACGTATTTTGCAGGATTTCCACTTAAAGAATTCAACAATTTGACACTGACAAATAACGTAACCTATTTTTGAAAGCCTAAATTCGCGGTAAATGACGCAATTTACAATGACAAAATTTTCAAGTTGATGCGATTTTGTTTAATATTACAAAAGTGATCGGAATATACAGGGATGTTTTTTTATTAGTATACATGGCCCCATGTATACAATTAAAAAAACCGAGTCAATTTCATTGTTACTATGACTATTATGTGCTATTAGGATTGGGCCGTAGGTCTAGGTTAGCCTAGGTGCAGGCAATCAAAATTACAATTCACACAGGGCAAAAAGGTCTTAGGCAAATAACACCCCTAAGGTCAAATTTTTGCCTGGAATAGACCCAAATCATTAGCCTCAAATGCCATACACCAGTGCCGCTCAAGATCTAACAAATTTAAACCGCACTCATTGAAATAATTAGGGACCGATGTAAAAATTTTATGGTGGCTAGAAATTTCGTAAATAAACTTATACTAGATAGTACCCAAATGTTACAAAAAGTTAAAAGTAACATGTGTTCAATATTGGTTCTGGTCGTGGTTTTCTCTTTCTAGCATGAACGTAGGTTGCGTGATAAGTTCATATGGTTTGCTATCAACTGCCTTATTTTTGCATTTAGGAGTTTTTGATAAAAATGCGCCCTTCAAAATACATATTGTTGCGGACAACCGTTGTATATGCTAAAATTCAAATTATTTCAATACATAGCGGTTTTCTATCTAAGGTATGTGATTTGTGCTAATTTGTGTTGGTGGGGATTGGTGAGAGAGCGGTACCTCTAAATATCTATCTTACCTATGTTTCATTTTAGTGAAAAAAATTAAACGCTCGATAAAAATACAATGTGTGTTGAAATGATTCTCATCTAATTATTTACATCTAGTGATTTACATGTAAAAAATGTGTGCCGCTCAACTCAAATGAAATTCACAAATTGTCAGTTAAGTACATTAAATTATCGTTAAAAAGGAACTCAAATTTACAATACGCAAGAAAACACTTTTATTATCGAAGCTTATTTCTGAATTGAAGACTTAATAATGGAAAATGACAATATTTGATGTCTGAGTGCTATGTCATTAGTTCTATAAAGTGGCATTTGATTTTACATGAGAAATTCACAGGCGACTAGATGAAAATCTTTTTAACACACCTTGTATTAATAAATAAAAATATCAATAAGTAAACGCTATTTAAAGACACTGTGTACGTAGTACTAAAGGTTATTTATATTTAAGAAAAAAATATCAATGCAAATCCCTTCGTCTAATAAGAGGCGACACTTTTGACTTCCCCCTACTGTGCCCTACTTAATTCACTCCTGAGTTTGTAAACTCCATCTCTTAAAAAAAAGTCAAGTTTAACAGAGATTTTAGTGCAGTCAGTAGAATAGATAATAAATTGATATATGTACTAGTAATAACCTCATCTTTCTTCAGTTTGGAACAGAAGCTTGAACACTATACACTTAATAATTGCAATATAAAGTCTGAAACAAAGATAGATTATTATGTACAAGAGATCAATATTTCATGTCAACAATTGTTACATTTTCCACAAATTTATAAGTTCAAATAATAATTAGTCTTCTGGAGCGTCAGGTGCGAGTCATCAATTGGGATTAACCATTTTAAGAAGTTCATGATTTTTGAATAGTGGACAGATATTATACCGGGTGACCAGTTTTAGTACTCCCGAACACCACATATCAAATATGAATGTCGTTGACTTTAAATTTCCCTAATATTCCTAGCATTCCCTTAGAAACGAAATATGTGGTGTTCGGAATTGAAAGTGATCGCCCGGTAAATTGTCGATTTTATTAAATATACATATTAGCTGTTTCAAAACTATAAAAACGCCAACGTCGCATTTTATCGAATTAGTTTTTTAAATAAGATTGATACAATTGTAAAATAGTTATTAGTGATTAGATCTCTTATTGAAAGTATAAATTATATTAGCTATTTTTTTTAATGCATGAATAATTTACAACAACAAATTTTGAGAGAAAATGCGACGTTGGCGTTTTTATGGTTTTGAAACAGCTAATACATGTATTACTATTTGCAGCAGATCGTCGGGAATGTGGTACTTCATTGGAGTTGGAGCAGTCACCTCCATCCGAATCTGTTTCTTCCAACATGGAAAAGGGGAACCCCTCTTCCTTGGAGGCATTGGACGAGAATGGGGTGACACGTGTCAAAGGTGATATTCCAGTAAAGTGTGAGAAAATAAAAAACATTTCAACGTACGAAAAATATTCATTAATTCCGTGAGTGTATAATAGTAGATTATACCACGAGTCAATAATAGCCATTATTGCGAGTAGTGTACTCTACTTTATCTACGACTTAGAGATTTGTACAAATTCACAAACACTACGCGTTTAACAACACTTTTGAGTTTGTGTATTTTACTATTTTGTTGCCATGGTATTATTTGAAAAATTTTCTAATTGGTGAGCAAGAGGGAATAATGACTATTACTCCCTGGTCACTATTCCCCAAAGGAATATTATATGGCATTATAATAATAAAAATATAATACTATAATAACAAAAATATAATACTTCCATTATACAGAACTGATTCAGAAATACTGAGTCTGTTGGCAACACTGGAGTTAAATTTTAAAGGATACCAATGGAGTAAGCTTTCTGTTAACCACAATTCAACAATCTTGTGGGGTTGTACGTCAAATAATTGTCAAAAAAAATCTAATTCGGTTGCAGTGTTATAAATTACGAACAAAAATACTTTCAAATCTGTTGCCAACAGACTCAGTATTTCTGAATCAGTCTGTACATTAGTCGTAGGTATGTATACCAAGGGAATTATAAAGGTCTTAATGACCGTCGGCAACGTGTTTACTGGTCAGGGGCATTTCGTTGTCCAAGGTTATTAGCATCCAATACTTACAATTCTCACTAAAATAAATTTCTACAAAAAATAAAATTTTTGTTAGTTTTGTCATTTTTGACAGTACTGACAAGTTTTTATAAAAAATTGTCGCTTTATAAAAATGAATTAAAAGTAAAATATCGGACGAAATGCAACAAAAACCGATAAAACACGTTCTGGTTTGGTTCCAGCAAAGTCTGAAACACTGTACAAAAACGGAAGAGTTGAATGATTCAAAAAATCGTGTTAAAGAGAACTATGGATTCATAATTCCCAAGGGAATTATGACCACCTTAATGGTTGCCGTAACTAAGACAATATTTGACTATAATGGATTAGTGAGAAATAAAATAACTATTTGTTGTTTTATAAATTTGCAGGTGCACCAGTATTTTCTTTGGATAAAGAAGTTAAACGAGTTGTGTATTCGTGTAAATTTCCATTGTGTAAAAGTTCCGCTTATCGTAATTATCGCTTTAATAAGAGATTCTTCACATTTCCAAAAGATCAAAAAAGACAACAGGTTTGGAGAGCAATTTGTAAAATAGAACCTCACGTTCGATGCGAAAATTTTCGTATTTGTGAAGATCATTTTGAAGCATCTGATTTTTGGGGGTGTCGATCTCCTTTGCCCTATGCTGTTCCTAAAGCTGTTGGCTTGACTGACAGCGAGGAACAAGTAAAAAAGTCTGTTGATCCTTCATACGACAGAGGTACGTTAAGTGGTTTCTTCAGAAGATATAATGGAGATACACTCGAGTGCATAACTTTGAGAAAAATAGCCCTACTTGCATTTTCAATTTTTTTTTAATCCCGTTTACAAATGTCATATTCTATGTTAATTCTGACGTGATGTATTATCAAGTTACATTATGAATTTCGTTAGCGGTCGAGCCTATTAATTTGTTATTTACTCTTTTTGTTAAAAAAATAAAATTAGGGGAATAAATTTCAAGTTCAAGTTTGACAGTGTTGAAGAGTAAGTTATTTTTATTTATTCTAATTCTGTTATTTATTTTCAGAGGATCCAAAAATCCAGATAGACCTACCAACAACAGACGCCGGTAAGTCAGTGTTTCAAATTTTAGTGCCAGTCAAAAAATAAAAAATTTTAGTTGCCCAAACAAAAAAAATTATATTGAAACGTCTAAATTTTCATGGTATGAGCGTGAAATGCAAAAAACTCCATTAAACATTTTTTGTTTTCAAATTATTGACATCGTTTTGTCATAACAAAATTCCTCTTATTTTTTAAACTGAAACATTAAAAACCTCAAGGCGAAACCTCAAACGCAAAAAGTTAGAACTTTTTTGTTAAGAAACTTTAGATTCAGAATTGCTTAAACTTTCCGGCGGGGACCGAGTTGTGTCGACCACTCTGTATAAATTTCTTCCTTTGGGCAACTAGAAGTATTTATTTTTTGACTGGCACTAAAACTTGGAATACCCTGTATACAGTGTATAAATTTCTGTTTTTGCTTTTTTTATAGCAGATATTATAGATACGGTAAATCGTAAAAAAATCAATTTTGAAAATTTGGTTCAAAATATTAATGCAATAAAAACATCATTAAAAAAAGCCGAATCAAACGTAGAACCTAATATTTTTCACGAAGAAACACAACGATATGAGACTTTTGATAATGACAGTGAAGATTGTGTTCCATCATGTCTGTCACCATCTCCAACTGTTGTTCCAACACCTCTTACTATTCCGTCATATAGTTCGATGTATCAAGACATTAATCATGGAATAAACGAAATTGGCTGTCCCACGCGGAATGAAGTTGTTGAAATAACCAAACCTTACTTTAAAGCACTCAAAAGTTTTTCATTAGGTGAGCCACACTCAGTTTTTTTCAAATTTTTATTTTTGATTATTTTCCATATATATTTCAGAAAGTAACTCAGTTCACGAAGTATGTCGGATTTGTTTCCGTTTATTGAAAGAAGAAGAAATTGTCAAATTGTATGATGAGGGGCCTCTTTTCCAAGAAACAAAAGAATTGCGAGATATGTTAGAATTTATTTTACCCGCACTGGACCTCGAACTATATACAAATGTTGTTGTTTGTACGAAATGTAGAGACCTTTTGGCCTCCAGTTATGAGTTACAAAATGCCTGGATGTGTACGGAGAAGAAATTGCAAAAAGTAGTTGAAGAAAAGAAAAGCTTAGCAAATAGAAGCTCCGATTTAGTTATTGTAACGGAATCATCAGTTGGCGACGTTATGAGAGAATACCATCAAGACATAATTAACGTTGATCATGATTACGAAAAGAATGTTGAAAATGCGCCAGTTTTGAAAAGAGATGAAGTGCAAGATGTCGCGCGCAGAATTCTTGACAATATTCCGGAAGAAACTATAAATTCGAATGAGGATCCTCTAACAAAGAAGAAGGTGAAATTTTTTTACAAAGGGGTTAATTTGAGTTCGTACAATCTGATTGGGTTCAGAAGAAGAAAGAAAGAGGGTGGGACCAAGTGGGGTGAGGGACCTTACATTTGCGAAATGTGTGCGTTTTGCGCTAAAACCTTGATTTCCTTTCAACGACATTTGCGCAAGCATGCTGCCAATAAACTGTCTGATGATATTCCAAAGAAGAAAAAACCAAAGATTAAATCGGTTAAATGCGATAAGTGTGATCAGCTGTTTACAAGTCAACAGCATCTCAAACTGCATTTCTTAAAGCATCTGACTTACAGATGCGGAATATGTGAGAAAGAGTTTAAACTGAATAGTGCATTACGAAAGCATATTAAACATGTACACTTGAGAGATTACAACTACTACCAGTGCCATCTGTGCGGGAAACAATTCTGTTATAAGACTTCTTTAAGGCTGCATTTCCAGACACATAATCCAATAAAAACAGAAAAGTGTGATTTATGTCCGAAAAAGTTTACAACAAGGGTTGGATTAACTAAACATCTTCGATCAGTACATAGCGATGCTCCTTCATTAACGTGTAGTTATTGTGACAAATCTATAAAGACTGAAAAGAATTTGGTTAAACATATTCAGTTGTATCATTTTCATCAAGGGGATATTTGTGATATTTGTGGAAAACCATACTCGAAAAAGGAGTATTTGGTGAAACATAAAATGCGGGTTCATGGTGTTGGAACATCGTGAAACTAATTTTGAATAATAATTTTTTGTAATATGGCATTTGGTTATTTCAAACCCTTGATCCATCCAAATCCCTACTACATTTAATACAGTGGATAAATACAAATGTTGAAGGGGAAAGATAAGCCCTTCCTTGTTTAAAAACCAGATACGGCAGAAAAACACTCGAAAAAAAAATTGGCCACAACGGGTTATGTGTAGCGACGTTTGTGTTTATTATAGTTTGAACGACGGACGCATATGTTGGATTTAAGGATTATGAACGTCTCTTTCGTATTAAAATTAAAACCAACCAACGACTAACACTTTGGCTTTTTTTAAACGCATATTTTGGGAACAAAGTCGACCATAGAGGGTACTTTATTTTTGGAACACTATAGTTTTTTTGAACTGTTTAGAACGGCTCCGAAATTCGTCATTTCGCAAAATTTTGTCAAAATAAGCCTAAAAATCAGTCACCAAATTATATCCCAATTTACATTATTTCGGAATGAATGAACAGAATTCTCAACATGAAATTTAAAGGCATTGGCAACTTATTTTACCTATTTTATGTTAAAAGTCCAAAACTATTTGATCTTACAATTTGACCAAATGCTCAAAATGCGGTTACGACGTCATAATCCCAACTTTAAATCGAAATAACTCGAGTTAGAGAGCAGATACAGAGAAACGGTTTTCACTACAGTAATAAGCGTTTCCAGTACTATCATTTAAGACAAAGTTGTTTTTTAAGTTGCCAATGCCTTTAAGATCAGAAACAATTTTATATTAATTGTTGTTAATTTTATATTAAATGCTGTTAATTTCACATTTTTCTAGAACAAAACTGTATTTTCTTAGCTTAAAATGTTTTTTTAAACAACTAAACGTCTTATGACGGACAATTTGAGTTTTGAACTATTTTAATTCAATTTTGATGTTTGGTCGAGCGGGTGTCAATCACAGAGAAAATTATTTATTTGTACGTAGGTAATCCCCGGCCATGTTGCGAGGCCAACCAATTTCAGGAGAGGAATTGCAGTCATGAAAACTCTAGCAATTTCTAAACTAATTTAATATAAAAAAAACACAAGGGTTTACAAACATGAATCTAATAAAAATAATATAAAGAAAGGTTATATAAAATGATCACGTTTTCTGAACAGTTCCGACTTACAATACATTTATAAATTGCAACAATTCAGGTTTTATTCCAAAAACTTAACGATGACAAACTTAAAAAGAACTATTTGTAACAACAACATTAATTCAATCATATTCTGAGACGAATCTCAAAGGTGTGGAATTATTCCTAACAAGTGGGTAATGGAAGTTCCTAATACAGAACAAGTTAACATTTTGGAGTTTAAATGCACAATGGTTAAGTAAAACCTAAAATTATAATAACTGATTCAGGGAGTGATTATGAGTGGACAAAGAGGCACAACTTTTATTATTACTGACTTTAAAACAAATAATTTCATATTTCAAGACCACGATCGAAAATCCAAGCTCATCCCAACCAAATTATGTTAAATTCTTAATTTCGTGTTTTAATTAATGGAACAAATTCGACGATTCACAAACGATATAATTGTATAAAACATTAACCGGAAACAAGCGTAAGTCGTCATATTGGAGGAGCAGCAAGTCAAAAACAAATCAAAACTTACATTTTATGCTGAGCTGGGCTTCCTAGACTGTTCTGAACAGGCAAAGACTGGTGCTGGTTATTCACCACTACTAACGAAAAGACCAAGGTTACTTTCTGAAGACTGACTGATCTCTCACTGGTCTCTGACTGATCTCTCACTGGACTCTAACTGATCTCTCACTGGTCTCTGACTGATCTCTCCCCTAATTTATAGCCCTGCGAAATGACGTCGTTTCCTTTGTTCTCAGGGTCTAATGATTCGTCATTTTTGCGAACACGTGAGCAATTAAAACTGTGGCTTCTGGGTTTTTAATTAGTTTTTTAATTGGTTTTTCAAGCATGAATAGAAATATAATATTAGTCCGGTGGTCTAAGGACTAAGTAGCGCAAGCGTGCGGGAGGGCCGGCGTGGTCCTGATCCACCATGCAGGACAGGAGTAATGTATGTCGGGAGACGACGAGAGACACTCAGCTTGTGAAGCGGCCTTTCTTTCTATTCTTAACAATTCTTAAAATGATTAAAAATACTGGGCCCTATTTTGGCCCATCACAGTCTCTAAAATACTTATATCTCAGAAATTAGGGTGTTTGGCACTAACATAAAATAGGTTTTTTAAGAACCAATTCACTCATACTCAATCTAATGTTTCCAAAATGGGCGTAGAACAGAAGAACTTGTAATTTCATTGAATTTTTTTTTACAAAAATTAACTAAAAACAGATACTAATAAAGTGTATGACCATCTCTTGATATTACACATGCTCTCATTTGTACAGACATACTCTGAACTAGAGTAGCAAATTCCTCTTTTTGTCCTGTAGACCAAATTTCTTGCAATTTGCAAAAGACTTCTTGTAAAGTCCTCCGAGGATTTTCGTGGGCTCTAATTTTTATTTTTGGGTTGCCTCAGATTTGCTTAATCGGGTTGAGATTCAGATTTTTAAGTGGCCACACTATAACATTAATCCCTGTTGTGGTAAGCTTCTCTGTCACAATATTTGCAACGTTTGGTCGAGCGCAGGGCCGTGCCTAGTGGGTGTGCAGAGTGTGCACGCACAAAGGCGGCCAATTTTAAGGGGCGGCCAAAACCCAAAAAAGTATATACATCAAGTCTACACTGTGTATATTCCTGTTATCATAATGATAACAATGATCTCTTTGGGTGTTTAAAAACATTTCAAAATTTGGATAATGAAGAATTGCAAAAAGCCTGTGCAGATCTTGACATTATGACACTTAAAGATGGTGAATGCCTCCGAACTTTTTCAGGAAATTGTTATTTTTAAATCAAATGATCCTATTGAAAAATATTTATACAGTAACAATTTAATTTAATTTTTTCCTAATTTTGTTATAAGTCTAAGAACATTTTTAACAGTTCCGGTTACGGTGACATCTGGGGAAAGGTCTTTTTCTAAATTGAAGATTAAGAATTATTTGCGTTCTTCTATGGAGCATTAGATTAGATTACATAAATTTAATAGATGAATTTGACTGCTAAAGTCCGAAGAAAAACTTTACTTTAATTCTGTAACTTGTTTTTGTGTTTGTTATACAGAGTGGTCCACGAGTAATAGAGCCTGAAATTTTTTTGAAGCAACCAGCATTACATTTCATAGATAACGTGGATATTAAAATACTTGGTTTTAAAAATTAAACATAGTGACCACACAGCCCGTCAACTTTAAATTAAAAAGTTAAACCCCTGTCAAACCTTGTTAAATTTGTAATTGAAATTAGTAAAAGACAAAAGACCGACATGATTTTTATGTATGAAGAATGTTTAAAAAACGCTTGAGAGGCTGCACGTTTATGCACCACCTATGGAGTGCGATATCCAAATAGACGGACTCGGTCTGATCAAAGCTGTTGAAAATTAATTTGCAAGAAAGTGACCTCCAATTAAAAGAAATCGAAGAGTAGCAACATCGGCTAGAAACGAAGCTGCAGTTGTTGCAGTTGCAGTAATGAAAATCCTAATTACCAGGAGACTTAGACATTAGGTGTAATGTGGTTTCATTCCCCCATTTTCATAAAGATGTATACGAGCATTAGGACATTTATGAAGATGGATGGATAGGAAGAGGTTTCGTGTATCTGTTGCCCTCTAGAAGTCCTGTGACACCTCGAAATTATTTCTTGTGGGAAGTGCAGTTTTATAGTGCGCCTAATTTTGATCGGGAACATTTAGAAAACAGAATTGTTGAAGATTCTGCGAAAATTGAGTCTAGAACACTTGCAAGGGCGCGGAGATCGTTCTTAAGAAGAATTGATGCCTGCGGTAGAAACCCTGGTCAGCACTTTGAACATCTTTTAGATTACGTTTGATTATTTTGAATGTAAATCAATTTATTTGTATTTGAATTAAATAAAATTTTAAAACTGGAGTAATGTCAGTATGACTGATACAAATTTGTCAAAAGTACGATTACTATGTTTACTTAAGTAAAACCAAATTTTTTTATCCACGTTATCTTTGAAATGTAATGTTGGTTGCATCAAAAATTTTTTCAGGCTCTTTATTACTTGTTAGCGAGGTTTAGACGCAGTGAAACACAATAAAATCAATTTGATAAAGAAACGTTTATTTTGGGCGACTTTTCAATACAACTTGACACTAGGCAACTATTTTTAAAAAGGCGGTAAATAGCAAATGCCAACTTAACAAAGAGGAAAAACAATTAGGCGCGTTAATTGAATCTCTAACACTTCCCCTCAATTACAAGGTTAATTGCAAATGACAAGTAAAAATAAATTTTCGAAAATCGAAAACAAAAAGATTAATCTTTTAAGCCCAAGCCGCGAGTACAATTCTCCAGCTTGACTCCAGATAATGGTTTTGTTAAGATATCGGCCGTCATTTCCTCTGTCGGCAAAAAATCCACGCTGAGTGGGTAAGTTTGAACAGCCTTCCGAACAAAATGATACTTTATGTCCACGTGCTTGGTGCGCGCGTGGAAGACCGGGTTGTATACCAGTTTTGCTGCCGATTGGTTGTCGTTGTAGACAACGATCTTCGACAGTCTTTCCCGGCGCAGCTCCTTGGCGAAATTCGATAGGTGGATGGCTTCTCGCATGGCTTCGGAGAGACTCACGTACTCCGCTTCCGTTGATGATGACAGGGCGACGATCCTCTGCTTGCGTGAATGCCAGGAGATTGCTGCTCCGGACAGTGAAAACGAGTATCCCGAATACGAAACTCGGTCGATCGGGCAATTTCCCCAATCTGCGTCCGCATGCCCGATGATCCCGTTCTGGTCCTGTATATAGACCAGCTTCCGATCCACGGTGCCTTTTAAGTACCTCAGTACCCGTTTTGCGGCGAGCCAGTGAACTTGATCGTGTGCACAGTTGAATTGGCTCAGCATGCTGACCGCATAGGCGATATCCGGGCGTGTTCCGATGGCAAGGTACATAAGAGCACCAATGAGTTCGCGGTAAGGAAACTTTGCCTCGTTCCCTCCGGAGCTCGCCTCGAGTTTTGTGCCGGCGGAGAGTGGCGATTTGACTGCCTTGCAGTCGGACATCCCAAACTTGTCCAGGATTTCTCGGATGTATCCGCTCTGGCAGATGGAGATCTTGTTTTTCTCCTGTTTGACCTCGATGCCCAAGCAGTATTTGATGCGTCCGAGGTCCTTCACCTGGTACTCTTCAGCCAAGTGGTTTTTGATCTCGTTGACGCGTTCCGGGTTGTTCGAGACGATGATAATGTCATCTACGTACAGCAGGACGTAGGTGCATCCCCCAGAACGATGATCAACGTATACGCAGGGATCGGATTCCGTTGGTACCAGCCCCACCGTTTTAAAGGTGCAGTTGACCTTTGCGTGCCATTGTCGACCAGCTTGACGTAGCCCGTAGAGGGCTTTAACCAATAGGCAAACTTTGTCTCCTGACTTTAGCGCTTTAAGCATTTGCTGAGCTTTTGCGATCAGAGTTTTGTCTCTTTCGGTGGCAACTATCCTCTCCAACGATTTCCTCAATAGGATCGGCGGCTCCATGTACATCTCGGTATCCATCTCGCCGTTGAGATACGCCGTGGTGATGTCTAGCTGGGAGATCTGGAGGTTGAATTTGGCTGCCAAAGCCAGTAGAAACCGTAGCGAGTCTAGTCGCGCCACAGGCGCGAATGTGTCGGTAAAGTCGATACCGGGCCTCTGGGCGAATCCGCGAGCAACAACTCTGGCTTTACGTCGATCCAAACTTCCATCAGCATTAAACTTGTTGCGTAAAACTGTACGGCACGAAATTACATTGCGATTGGTAGGTCTGTCAACCAGCTTCCAGGTGTCGTTCGCCACCAGACACTTGGCTTCCGAGTAGATTGCATCAAACCACTCGTTCTTGTCTTCTCCTTCCAGGGCGTTGTTGAGAGGAATCTCGATGGCCGTCATCGTTACGTACTGGTCGGTTTGATAGAAAGCGTGGTTATCATCGATTTGGTCATTGTTGTCATTGAAGTTCTCGTCGGCGCTGTCGTCTTCTTCGATTTGATTCTGAGTGAAAACTTGCTCTTCGGCGTCCGACTCTTCTGCAATGACCGCCTCGTGGTACTGCTTCGACGGGCGACCCCTCTTGCCAGTCTTCATGGTCCTGGGTCTGCCTGGTCCTCTTTTCGCTACCTGTCTTCCTCGTGGTGACCGCTGCTCTGCTTCCCCTGCTTCATCATCCTCGAAGCCGTGGAAGGGCTCCAAAACTTCCTCGTCGTCGATTTCGTCGACTTGCTCGTTGATTTGATCGACAATAACTCGAGGTGAATGATTTGGGAGTTTCGTGACGCTGGCATCCAACACAAGGTCCAGGTAGGTGCGATTTGTTGGTTCGTCGGCGTCCTTGGGCGGCTTCTTGTGTTCTCGAGGAGCATCCTGCTTCCGGGCTGGGCCCGGCTTGAACTCGTTCAGGAACTTGACGTCCCGAGACACTCGAACTTTTCGCTCCTCAGGTATCCAGATGCGATAAGCCTTGGATTGTTCGGAGTAGCCGACGAAGGGTCCTGGGATCCCCTTTGGATCGAACTTCCCCTTTCCGGGAGTTTTGTCCAAGACAAAAGCTCTTTCGCCGAATGAGCGAAGAAAGAACAAGTCTCCGATGCGTTCGGCCACTAGTTTCACGTCACCGAAACAGTTTTGGACGATCGCGCACGACTTCTTGAACGTGACCTCGTAACCATGATCCACGATCTTTGAGATCGAGAGGAGGTTGGACCTTAAGTCCGGAACGTACAGAGTGTCTTTCAACATCACAACATTGTCCGGGTTGTCTGCTGTTGCGATACGCACATCACCTTTCCCGCACACTCGCGTAATCGAGTTGTCCGCAAGCTTTAACTGTCCGAGATTATCGCGCATATTCACAAAAACATCCTCATTCTTGCACAAATGTGACGTGCACCCGGAGTCCAAGCACCAGAGGTTGTTTGCACTTTTTGAATCGCGCACTTTGTCGATGAGGAAAGTACAATGAACTTCATCTGGTTTGTTTTTGGACGCTTGCTTTTGCCAGCAATCAGTCTCTTTGTGCCCGATTTTGTGACAGAATCCGCACTTGTTTCGGCGTTTCTCGTACTTCTTCCCCTTTTTGGTGTCCCTACCGTCGCCTGTGCTGCCTCCACCTTTGTTTCCTCGCTGGAACTTGTTCTTGCTTGAGGAAGCTTGGCCTTTTATGAACATGGCAGCGCCATTTTCGTTCGACTTTTCCCGAGCGTTGTACTCCTCGATGATTTTTATCTTCAGGGCTTCAGCGTCGGGTAATTTGTCGCGAGATTCGATGGCGAGTTTGTCCACGGCGTCGAAGAACTCTGTGAGATGCTTCGAGACGTCGTCGCCATCTTGCATCTTTTGTTGTATGAGGCGTTTCAGCAGCGTTGCTTTCCGAGCTGGTCCTTTCGAGGCGTAGATAGTCTCCAGCTTGACCCAAACGTCCCGCGAGGTGATGCATCCTCGGATTTGCGTCAGCTCCGAGGGATTGATCGCCAAGATCAAATCGGCCTTTGCCTTGCGGTCGTTGGTCCGCCAGATTTTGGCTGCGGCTTGCGCTGCTACCAGCGCTTCGCCTGCGCCTTCGACCACCGGTTGCTCTTCTTCGCCGGAAACGTAGCCCCAGTGATCGTTTTTCACGAGCAGGGCCTCGGCTTGAATTCGCCACGTGTCGTAGTTGTCGCGAGACAACATTTCGAGTCTCGTCGTTGTCGCTTGTGCCATTTGCACGTTTTTACGACTTTCTACTCGTTCGATTTATGATTTGATTAATTGTGTTAATCACTGTCTGTGCCCATAACCTGTTAGCGAGGTTTAGACGCAGTGAAACACAATAAAATCAATTTGATAAAGAAACGTTTATTTTGGGCGACTTTTCAATACAACTTGACACTAGGCAACTATTTTTAAAAAGGCGGTAAATAGCAAATGCCAACTTAACAAAGAGGAAAAACAATTAGGCGCGTTAATTGAATCTCTAACATTACTCGTGGACCACCTGTATATTTATTGTTTTTACGTATTTTTTTATATTGTACCGGATGTCCGTTTTTCGAACTCCACCTTGGGGATCTCAATAATAATTGAGATAATAAGAGATACGAGGTCGGTTAAATTAGGGCAAAGTTGCGCATTTTTTTTTTACAAGGAATCTAAATCTGTCGTCGTATTTTCCAAGGCGTTCTTGATGTCATAGTTACAACACTCAACTTTGGTTTTTCTTATGGACGTCATATTTAATACTTATATTTTTGAAAAGTCTTTTTGTTCTTGATTACAACGATGTGTCACACATGATATGATCGAATCTTACAATCGTCAAACTGTATTCGAGCAAATTCTAGTCGAGCTCTTCAGTCAGCTACCGTTACGACAGGACCAGTGTCAGAGTGATATGGTTTTAGTCCAGCCTTACAGACCTGACCTTCCCTTTAAGGTATCTAAGCTAATTATGGTACCTGTAGCATGCTGAAGGTCATTTTTTAATTTTTTTGCAGAACAAAAATGTTTTTTTTTAGGGTAATGCGTAAAAATCGCTCTTCTGCATTTGCTGTTTTGTGTTTTCTATCTTGCTTTGGTCTACTACGGGTGCTGCCATTCCTCCTATAACGTAGCCAAGCTCTACTGGCTACTGGATTGTTGCATATCCAATCTTTGACCAGCTTCTTCTTGAGAGAATCCTTCTTCAATAAGAGTCATTATTAAGCGACTTTCGTATCTTTTCTCTAAAAAAAGTACGTTTATACAAATCTTTTATGCCAAGATCAGAGATGGGCGTGTCAACAATACAAGGTAGACAATTCAATTGTTGACCTGTCAACAATTACGTCGACGTCAACATTTAAAGTGATGTCAACAATGTCAACTATGTCAACAATATAAAATATTAAATTTTGGCATTTTACTGACGGTATTTGACTATAAAATTGGTGTATTTGTTAAAAATAAAACTTAAGGGTAGAAGAAAACTTTTAGAAAATATAAAATATGTGATATAAAGACAAGTATAAAAATAAGTAAATAAAAATAAGATTCTCAAAAAACAGTAAAAAAACAAATTATTCTCTTTTTTCATTTTTTTACGCTTCAGCCATTATCCCCTTCGTTTTCATTCTCAAAAGAATATTTTCTTCAAAAGAAAAAAATGTCACGTAAAATACAACATAACCTCAAATTCTCATTGTTGACCTTATTGTTGACATTGTTGACATTGTAGACATTGTAGACATTGTCGACGCAATTGTTGACACGTAGTGTAGACAATCAAAGTCGACGTGTCGACGCCCATCTCTGGCCAGGTCAGGTCAGGTCAGGTCAGGTCAGGTCAGGTCAGCCATTATCCCCTTCGTTTTCATTCTCAAAAGAATATTTTCTTCAAAAGAAAAAAATGTCACGTAAAATACAACATAACCTCAAATTCTCATTGTTGACCTTATTGTTGACATTGTTGACATTGTTGACATTGTTGACATTGTTGACATTGTTGACATTGTAGACATTGTAGACATTGTAGACATTGTCAACGCAATTGTTGACACGTCGTGTAGACAATCAAAGTCGACGTGTCGACGCCCATCTCTGGCCAAGATGAAAATATTAAAATATCCCTTAATTTTGCGGCGAAGTGTAGTTTATAAACAATGGGATCATTAGAAACTTTTTTATTCTGCTGACAGTTTGAAATTAATACAGATCAAAACCAATATTATTTCTTTACATAGAATTTTTTATCACATCTTTAGCGATCTTTAACTTTGACAACTTTCACTAAAATTAGCTGTGAATTTTTGCAAGAAAAACGGTGGAAATTTGGCAGTAATCAGTTGTTTCAAAAGTGATAAAGTGAAATCATTTTTGCATTATTTTAACTACTGATAGTATTTTCTGTAAATTGTGTCCAAACATGGGAACCACGATAATTTTACCTCAATGAACCGTTAGGGGCGTAGATTATGCACACTTGCTGAATTGAAAGAGGTAGGTAGTAATTAAATTTTTAAACGTAATTCTCGAACAGAGTTATGTTTATTTTATAATAAACGTATATTATTTTATAAAAAACGTCTATGATTACAGTTTTTTTAGACAAAAATAGGTCATTAGTTTTGATATTAACAAACCATTAAGGGGGAGAATTCCTCTGTTACCAACATAACTGGCCACAAGTCATTTGCCGTCACATATTTGATGTACTCTACGTCAGCTGGCCAGGAGAGGGTCCACCAGTGGCGCTAATAATTCATTATTTGTCCGTCTAGGTTGAAGGACATACTATTTCAACTGATTTCCTTACAAAATTCGAATCCGAAGTTCGATTTTCTGTGTGGAATTGCTTTCATCATGAAAAAGAGGTTTCTGTGTAAATTTTTGAAAAACTTAAAATTGAACAAGTTTTGTGTTTACTTCGTCATATATCTTTCTTCTGGATAAGTTAACGAATGACAATTTCAAGTTAAAAAACAAAAGCCACTTTATTCCTAATAGTGCACTACAGGGCCAAAAGTATTTCATGTTCTCTTTAACACCCATTGTTGAAGGTAAATAATGTTCAAAAGAACACCAATTTTTTTCAGTCTCCAGGAAAATGGCTGAAATTCGACGCTGTTTAGCGTGGGTAACAAAAAATTGAAAAAAAATTGTTTGGGTCACCCAGTAGATGAGTTCGTTCGAGTGCGGTGACTTCCGACCTGACGCAAACTCGACTTTTCAAAAATAGACACCGGCCGGTCCGTTCATTTTTGCCACAGTACAAACACATTTCGGTTCTAGTGTAGTTCTCTGTGTTTGATTTTATTAAGTTCCAATGGCTTACAGCTGGGATAACAGAGTTAGTTTCGTCGTTAAATACCTATACGGTGGGTAATTAAATAACACTGAAAAAAAACGATTACTTAAGTACTTCCGTGTCACGAATAGATCTGTCACAATTCATAAATCAAGACGTATTTTCGAACCCACACAGCATGTTTTCGGCGAAAATAGACTAGAATTGTATTATTATAATTTGTTTTTAGCGCGAAACTATGAAGCCATCCACTATTAATAAAACATTACCGGACTTATTATTTTTATTCTGTTTTTATAGCGGTTTATTTATATGAGCTAGTAATTTTGTCGATTACATTTATTTTTCGAGTCATTGTCCCTTGGTATAGAGCAAAAACCTATAATTATTTTCAGCTTCATTGGCAAAATAGCGAAAGCTTACGTAAAAATAGACGATTAAGAATTGTTGGTGTTAGTTGAAAATAAAATCATTTCAGATACGGACAATAACGGTTATTTGGACGAGCGCGATTTCGCCTGTCTGGCCCTAAGGGCGACGATAATTGAGGGTAAAGGAGAGTTCAGCTTTTCACGTCTTCAGGAGTACCAACATATCATGTTGAGTTTGTGGGAAGAGATTGCTGAATTAGCCGATTTCAATAAGGTTTGGCATTTAGGTAGTTTTGCCAGCTTTATTTCGATTGCTAACAGCTCTTCGCACAGTGCACAGGTTTTTTTCATTTCCACACACAGGCGCTCACTCTGAGTAGGTAGATTTGGAAACGCGAGGGGCTAAACACTTTATTTTTTATCAAGTCAAAAGAAAAAAATGCTTTGTTTAATTTTTTTTTTGTTAATCGTTTGTTAATGTCACCAGTCAGTGCTAATGAATGATTTTGACGTTTAAAAATTCAATTATTCACCTACTTGTTCCGAGTCAGTAAGTGTACATTAATTGCATCCTAAACGGTCCGTTGAGGTATACAATAATCATGGCTCCTGGCGACCCATTATTGAACACAATTTACAGAAAACACCAACATTTAAAAAAATGACAGAATTCCATTACGTATGTTTTTTCACTTTTGAATCACCCATAAATCCCATAATAACTGATTACACTAGTTTAGAACGTTTTTTACCAATAGATGAAAGCAATGTGTATAAGTAGAATAATTAACCCTAAGTCTGATACTGAAGTCAAAAAAAATTAGGACGTCAAGTCTTTTAAATATTCATTATATTCATTATCAGTATTTGACAATCTTTGCAACATCAAAAATGTTACAGACTGTTTAGTTTAGTTTATCTTAATGTAGATTAGTAGTAAACGAATAATATATTTTTATCCCAAAAACCTTAATAACTCTCTTCAGAAGATTTTAAATCTTGATGGAAATATTCACCATGTTCATCGCTTAAGCTTCCCAGGTTTTGTTAGGATAATTTAAACACAAACGTAGAAAAAGTTGTTTGGGCTTAATTTACATTCACCTGATGATAGTTTAAAGCAAATAAAATATTTAAGAATTTGTTAATCACGTCAATAACGAATGTCAAAGACACCACAAAAAGATTGATTCAAAACTTTTGAAAAATTAAAAATGGTACAGATGGTTTCTTTTTTTGTACTGATTAGTGTCAGTTTCTCTTATTGTAAACCAAATTTATCAAACCACCCTCAACGGCAGTACCTCTGTCTATGACAGCATTCAGTACCTTAATTACTACTGTAAGCAGGATGAGCCCCCTGTAAAACTGTAAACATATTTTTTCTATCAGCTCTAGTTTTTGAGATGTAGGTAATTCAAGTTAGCATTTGTTTTGAAAAAGGACATAACTTTTAGTCATTTACTTATCTGTTGCCTCAGATTTTTTGTTGTTATTTACTTATTTAGGCAGTTTGATGCTAATTTCAAAACAGCAACACGTTTTTTCTTCAACTTCAGGTTTCGAGGTATAGGCAACTCAAATTAGCATTTATTTAGAAAAATGCACGATAGCTTTTTTATAGTCATTTACTTCTCTATTGCCTCAGATTTTTTTACTGTTGTTAAGTAACTGTTGGACGCCAATTTCGAAACTGCCAACAGATTTTTTATATCAGCTTTAGTTTTTGAAATATGTGTAAGTAACTCATATTAGCACTTTCCGCACTTTTCATAAACTCTAAAATGCAAACTCTAGCTGATGGCCACATTTGGGCATCAGATTTGAAATATACCCTCCAAAAGTATACTTCTGTTCAGTAAAAAAGCGTATAAGGGGTGAAAGCCAATTTCGCAATTTTTAATCTATGTGAAACTGGGTTTTTACTATTATTACTACATTGTCACGGAAACGGTATTTTATACTATGATGTGCGATTTTTAAACGAATTTACACCTTAATCTGTCGCCAACTTTCGGAGTGACCATCCGCATTCAAGTTTGGCCACATTTTGTGCTTTTTGTTGAGATGCATTCTGAACTTCAGAAATGACTGTTTAACTTCAAAATCAAAACATATTTTGTGATAGTGACAATACTGATAATTTTTTGTCAAATCAACAATTAAAGATTTAATTACACAACCAAAATGAAGGGGTACGTTTTTTAGAAGTGAATCAAAATGTTAGAATAGAATCAAATGTTACATTTGGAACAACAAACAAAAAGTGAAATTTTGTAAACCAGTGTAATTAAATGACAATTTTGACGGATATATTTGATTAACACCAATGGTCCTTGTCAATTCGTAAATTTGAACAGGGCAGGCTTCAAAAATTTCTAAAAAATGAAGTAATTGTATCTTCGTTATCAACATTTTACTAAGGTGTTTTAGGCTCTTAAGAACAATGCATAATGCATACTCTGTTAAAAGGAATGCCTCAACTTCGCGAACACGCTGTATACAATTGTATACAGCGGAAATGTGCTATTGGTAATAATATGGATAGCAAAAATAAAAAAGTAGGTCTTTTATTATTCTTCAATTGTGAGATAAGTTTGCTAATGTTAGGTATGCCTCGATTCCTCGATTTTTATGGGAGAAGGGATGCTCGAGTTAAATGCTAAATGCGTGACCAAATTGAAGTAATTTGATTAGTCCATTCGCGATGTTAACGATTAACAGCGAATTAAATTTTGACGCAGTTTTCTATAAACTAGTCCTTAGATTACTAAAAACATTATAAAATGCAATCAAATTTTAAACAGTTGAAAAGTAAAATTATTTCGTGTTTCGAAGTTCACGACAAAAATAATTTATTGTCACAGATGGTTGCGGTCGGAGTAGGTACCTACCGATCCCAAAGCCGGGGTTTAGTGGCATGACATTTTCAAATCACCCCACTGTACAGGGTGTTTCAAGTTTTAGTGCCAATCAAAAAATAAATATTTCTAGTTGCCCAATAGTTATACCGCAAACGATAGAGTTTCTAACACGCTTCAATCTGATGCTTTGTTATCCAAAAGTTTCATGGGATGAGCGTGAAATGCAAAAAACTGCATTAAAGTTTTTTTATTTTCAAATTATTGCAATCGTTTTTTATAATAAAATTCCTCCTATTTTTTTAAGTGAAAATTCCGAAACAGAAATAGTAAAAAACCCAAGGCGTTTTGAGCAATTGGACATTTAAACTTATTAAAATGAGATAAATGTTTTATCTTAGTTACCTTTGACAAAACAGAGCTTGATTCACAAAAATTTCTACTGTCATCACTTGTCAAATAATGATTTGTCATTTAAAAAATGGCCTTTCAATGCTGCTTTGAAGAAAAACTCTTAATGGTGTTAATAGCGTAATTCTTGGTGTACCTCAATGTGATACGGATGGTCCTTGTGTCGTTTGTGTGCTCTAGTTCGGCAAATACCTGCGGCGTGTGGCGTTGTGAATTTCATTTAAACTTAAATTTGGATTATTCACCTCAAGATTTACTACTAACGTTTGATTTGGATCATGGGTCACATGAAGAATTTCGAGACCAAAATTTCCGTTTACACTAAAATTGGCAACAAGTTTTCGAAATAATTTTCGACTTGGATGTTCCTGGTTGAGAAATGTTTTGTGTACCGTTATGCAGCTTGGATCGCATTTTTGCCACATTCACCATTTTGAGTTTGTCTTCAAAGGAGAATTGGAAATGTTGTGAACGGGAGAGTGGTATTGAGACGCTGGCTCTGGCTAAATGAAATTCACAACGCCACACGCCACAGGTATTGTCGAACTAAAGTGCCCAAACGACATAAGGGCCATCCGTATCACATTGAGGTGCACCAAGAATTACACTATTAACACCATTTCGAGTTTTACTTCAAAGGAGCATTGAAAGAGCATTTTTTAAGTGACAAATCATTGTTTGACAAGTAATGACAGTACAAATTTTTCTGAATCAAACAAAGACACGAGCTCTGTTTTCTCAAAGGTGACTACGATAAACCATTTATCTGATTTTAACAAAATTAAAATATCAATTGGTCAAAATGCTTTTTGTTTTTTACTATTTCAGTTTGGGAATCCTCATTTAAAAAATAGGGGTAATTTTATTACGATAAAACGATTGCAATAATTTGAAAAAAAATATTTTTTAATGTAGTTTTTTGCATTTCACGCTTCTACCATGAAAATTTGGGATAATGTTAAAGCATCAGATTGAAGCGTGTTAAAAATTCTATGGTTTGCAGTATAATTTTTTTCGTTTGGGCAAGCAGAAGTATTTATTTTTTAACTGGCACTAAAACTTGAAACACCCTGTACATTAGCACTGACTTCAATTTCTTCCGATTCATTCATTGTAAAAAATTAAAAAAATGGTGTTTATTGCGCTTTGTTTTTCAAGCATCATATAGTAACAACACCGACCTGACGCTAGATTTAAACAAAAAAATTAAAATTTTGATTAATTGGACTGAGTTAAGCATAAAGGCACCAAGCCACAAAATGCTTAATCTAAAATATCTTGTGCGGAAGTTTAAAGTAATTTAGAAAATCACGGTAATTCTGTTATTCGGATTTTATTTACAATCTTTCAGACATATGGTCATAAAAAGTATTTTCAAATACCCAACATTCAAACATGACGCTAACTCAATAAAATGACGAAATTTTTGTGGGTTGGTTCCCTTTTGCAAATTTTTTTTTGTTGAAATAAAAGTATTTGTTAGAAAACCAACAAACAATAATTTAAAATAATTTATTCAGAATTCAGAATCAAAGTCTAAATTACGGTTAAATCCGTCTAAATAGTCGCTTTTACGGTTTGCATAAAAAATTTTTGCATCTTCAGGAATCAGATGCATCAATGACTCTATATCTTTCAACTTTTCTTGCGAGATAGGCTTTCCTTGAGGCCAAAGCGGAACCAAGCACTTCGAAAATAATGTTGTCGGTCTTAAAGTCTGACGTGGTCGTCTTCTGCTACCTCTACTTTTCTTGGTTTGGTTCCTTTATGCTTAATTAAGATCCAATAAAATAAAGATACTTTCTTTTTGTTTTTGTGTAAAACACGAAACAAATAATTTTATATCATAATAGTTATAAAATACACCTTTGTAGGCGTTTTCTTTTCGTTTTTTGTACTCATCAGTCAAATTTTACTTTTTTGTACACTTCTGTCACTTCCTTGGATTCATCTGTCACTTTCTTGGACCGATCTGTCAACGCTATTAAATTTTACAGATGTCTTTTTGGTTTGTCTTGTTATCAAATTCTTTAATTCTGTTCTGATCATCGCCTAAAAAACGTTGTGTGCACCTCGGACTAGGGTGCTTTTTTGGCCTCACCTCTGCTAGCGCCTCGACCAAAAAAGATCACCTTTACGGCCTTGATACACAAATAACTATTTTGCTAATATCAGGTTGATGGTAACTTATGTTTTCTCATTTTGTGGGTTGGTTCCTTTATGCAAACTCAGTCCAATTATTTATTATTATTATTATTATTTATTAGTTAATTTCGTTTTGTAGTAGTGAAATAAAACGTAGTGAGCAACGCGTAGGTAAGTTTCTTTTTTATCCTCGGTAGCTTTATGATCTTCAGCTCCGCTTCAGTCCACAAACTACCACCTTGAATAAAAAAAAATCACTTACCGCTACTTGGAGCTCAAATAACTATTAGTTCATTCATTAGTCATTACATTACATATCATTACATATTATTATTCATTACATCGTTTATATTATAACAGAAGTGTTTGATTTTGACTGTATAAAGATCAACACTTTCTTAATACCGCTGGAGGACCTCCTTCAAATAAACTTTGATGAGAGTCAAATACATGCCACATCATGTTGTTTTGATAAAATTATGCGAAATAAATGAGTTTTTTTATTATAATGAATGTTAGCCCCTCGCATCGTCGCTTCGTAGACTTTGTCTTTGTAGCTTAGATTCTGTGGTTTAGATCCGGGCCCCCGACACACAATCATTAAAAATTTCTGTAATATTTCTGACACAGGAGCTATTACAGGACGGTAAAATCACCACCGAAGAATTCAAGCAGGCGGTGCAACAATGTTGCATGGGCCGAAGATACGAGGACTTCCCCCAAGCCATGAAAATGTTCATCGACTCGAATTTCAAGATGGTTGATTTGAACGATGATGGAGTTATCGGAGCGGACGAATATAGATTCAACTGTGTGACGAAATTCGCAATAGACGACATCGAAGTGGTCGATGAAGCTTTCAACAACTTGTTAAGCGTGAGTTAGTGCATCGAGTTGGCTATGCAAGTGATGTGATGATTTGCAGGACGATGATAGGCGAAGAGGCGGCTTGACTTTATCGCGTTACCAGGAATTGTACGCTCAGTTTCTTGGCAACCCTGATGACAAATGCCCCGCCATCTATCTATTCGGACCGTTAGCAGAATTCCAACTTTAAGGCTGATGTTAATAATTTAAGTGTTGTTGTTTTTGTTGCATTTTTTAAACAATAAATTTTTGGGTAATAAAACAACGCTTTATTTTAACGAAATTGTACCAAGTACTAATTAAATTAGCTCAAAAACAAGCTAAATACCTTAGAAACCCTAAAGTTTTTAATAATAATATCCAAAAGGACCAAAGGAACATTTCTATGAACTCTGAATTAATTATTTTGGATATACTAATTTATAAAAAAAATATACAGCGTTGGGCAAAAGTATGGAACCAAGCGTTTTGTGCCTAAACTATGATCTTACAAAAAAATAATTAAAGAACTATTTCAAAAATGTGATCATTTTTCAAGAATAAATTTTTTCGAAATTCCTTTTAGTTTTCGAGTTATTAAAAAAATTTTTTTCAAATGGCACCCTATCATGGTGATTTTTTTGGTAAAAGATTATGCTCTAAGAATAATTTCTGTTTTAATAAAAATAATTTTGAACCAATGTTTTTTTTTAAATAAATTATTGAAATTGCAGTCCGAACTCATTACGAAGATTTTTCAAATTTGGCTGAAGTGGTTGTATCCATGGATGCTTTTAATCCAGTAATTTGATTCGTAAATTTTTCGCAAACATAAACATCCATGGGTTCAACCACTTCGGCCAAGTTCGAAAAACCTTCGTAACGAGCTCGGAACACAACTTTAATAATTTATTAAAGAAAAACAACTGGTTTAAAATTAATTTTATTAAAGTAGAAGTTATTTTTGGAGCATAATCTTTTGCCAAAAAAATCACCGTAGTAGGGTGCCATTTGAAAAAAAAATTTTTTTTTGAATAACTCGGAAAACAGGAATTTCGAAAAAATTTATTCTTAAAAAATTATCATATTTTTTAAAGATGCACTAATTAGTTTTTTCGTAAGGCACATAGTTTAGACACAAAACGCTTGGTTCCAGACTTTTGCCCAACGCTGTATAAAAAATTCAAATTCGTTGTCTAGTGTTATCTATGAATTCGAATATTATGTTATTTTCGTCTTTTAATACTTCTTCAAAAGAAAGATAAGCGAAAAAAATCAGAATTAATGGTTGAAAATTATGTTATTGTGGCTTTTTTTGTAAGTTTCATCTTACTTTTGAATAAAAATGCCATTTTGCACAATTTCGTCTAAAATAACCATTGATCGTTTTTTTATGATTTCAAAATTAGTTCCTTCTTAATGCGGCTTCTGAATAAACGCTTTACAATTCATCACCTACACCTTTCAAGTTAGCAAGTGACATAATCTATTAAACGGTTCGTTGAAGTACAATTTATGTGGTTCCTGGCGACCCATAAATCACTATTACATATGAAAAAAAGATGTGAATTTGTTACTTACCCGTCACTTAATAACTGTAATTTAAGGATTGTTTTTTGGGTAATAAAACAACGAGTTGTAAAATACATTTATACACACAGTTCTAGCACAAAATATAAATTTTTACAATAATAATTTTCGGAATGTTCCAGAAAACTTAATAACGTATGAAACGACGGCCATAAAAAAGACCCTGTTTTTCCCAAACAAATGAGCATTTTTCTAACACAAAGCCACATACAAAAATAAATAAGCCGTTACAACATTAAGTAAATTCATCTAAGATAAGTACAAAATTACAAATGTAATTTTGAACAGGATTAGTCAAAGTTTGCGACTGAGCAGTCTTAGAGAAAGAAATGATATTTTAATACTTTGGTCAAGATTCTTGATCACAATCGAAGACATGTACACTCATCACAAAACTCACCAAGTAACAAATGAGAGTAGCTATATATTATGTACACACCACCTATTCGATAAATCTAACAAATGGCTAACTTTCTTTAATCATTATCTAACACTAAATAGTCACGTGACTAATCACGTGTCTACGGATACTATAGCATCGTAGTGGGCACTTGAAGTGGATGGCAGCAGAGGTGACACAATTGTGGGTGCGCCCTCTGGTGGTGTGTGATGGTATCGGCGTTTGGTTTGCATCACGCCTTAAACAAACACCAAATCACCAAAAATTCATCCAATTTTTTAAAAATTGGGCAAAAAAAAAGAAACTAAATTTGCGACTAAGCTGTGTTAAAACACTACGATGCAATGAAACAAAATAGCTAAAATTGACATGAAATTCTTACTCTGCCGAATTCCGTTTCCTGGAAATGGTCTCCGTTTAAATTCCTGTGTTTCGCCAATTTCTCTTTATTCATCGGGGTTCCTGTATTAAAACACATCACATGCTTTATTCAATGATTAATCATCACAAGATTTATTTACACCCAAAAATACAAAACCGGCCACATCCAACGTTTCGAAGTGACGAATCGGTGAATGGGCTAAAATAAGAATTTCGTGTCCAGGAAAAATGAGTGATGGGGTTTAAAAGTGATCACAAAGTGTGTTACCTTGACGGATTTTTAGTTACGGATTAAATAAAACAAAAAAAACTAAAATAAAATTAAGTGTGTAAGATGTTTTGCCAGTTACTGCCATTATTTATAATGTTCTAAAATATTTTGTTGTTTTTTCTTCGAGGACAAACGAAAATTGAAATTTTAACAACAAAAATTTTGAAAGAAGCCGAGCGGTTGTGCCTCTAGTTTTATTAGTGAAAGACGTTAAAACATGAATCTAAATAAAATTACTAAATAATAATTAATAAGAGATAAAAATTACTTCTGCGTGTACGCAGACATTACAAAATACCTTAAACAATAAATAAAACAAACATTTGTATCCAGCAGTTGTACTCTAATAAGATACTGGATGCTGTCATGGACAAAATCATATGATTTTAACAATGACAGCGGCTTTTTGACCTTGAAAAAATGCCAAAAAAGTGTCAAGATTTAAAAGTTTTAGTATCAGTGTCACATGTTGTCACTATTTATTGACACAAAAATTAACCTAAAATATCAATTTTTGACAATATAGTCGATTTGACAAGGAAAATTTTCAAGGTCAAAAAGCCGCTGTCATTGTCAAAATTATATGATGGCAGTACCTCTGTGCGTGACAGCATCAGGTACCTTATTATACTCTATTAAAACGTGGTGAAAAACGAAAAATTTTGAAAATTGGAGGAGATAAAACCGAAAATTCAATAAAAAAAAATCTATCGAAAAAGTGTTCGAAATATAAAAATTATGCAAGCCGATTCAGTTAATATGTAAAATGGAAATACACACTTTCTTTTTATTATTAAAAAATCAATCAACAGTTTTGTTTTTAAACAGTATGTTTCTTGCGTGCGGGAAATGCTGCGATCATAGCAAAAGACGTTAAAAGAAAAACAAAATTTAAAAAATAGTAATAAATTTTCGTCAAATGTAGATTTTCCGAAACGTTTCAATTGAATGGTTCAAATGTTGCTAATTTGTGCATTAACGTTTTCCTTCACTCTACAAGCGGTGTTCGATCACTTTAACTCACCGTGTACATGACTTAATTTATTGTAGTTAAAAATGAACTAATTTGGACACAACGGATTTTTCGAAAAAATACTGAAAGGAATTTCCAATTAATTGCTAAAACTGTCCAATTTTAATTTTTGTTGTTATGCACTTATTCAGTATAATATCGTATTTCCAATATTTTTATTATTTTTTTTAAACACAAATCTGTTATTTCTTCACTTAAAGGGAAAAAAATTCAAGCTTCTACTGTATAAATGTACAAGTCAAGAGACTAGATGCTACTTCATTCAGTACTTCAATAAACGAATCACGAAATGTGACAGAACTTTTTGAACAATATATTATAATTTTATTCTAAGTTCAACTTCACTTTTATGACTAACAATTTTCTTATTGACATTATCAACATAAAGATAACTGAAATAAGTATGAAACAAACACGTAAGTAATGAAATAGTAAAAGGATATGACAATAAAATTCTCATATTAAGGATATGAATTTATTAACAACTTGACGACAAGGATCACTAGCGTTTACAGCCAGTCGGTACTAAAAATGGACGAGTCGTAAAACTGATTTACGGAAATATTCTTTGGATAAGAGCCAATTTTCAAATTAATGAATACAAAATTGATGATTCTAATTCCGAAATAAATCTCAAGTATAAAAGCGAAAAAAACATGCGTCTTTTTCATCTTCCTTCATTTTAAAAACGCAACTGGAACCTTTTAAAAAGTACTTTTATAAATTATCGTTATAAATATTTTATAAAAAGGTAAAAAAAAGAAAATTTTATTTTCGGTATAAAATTCTTGATATTTAAGCTGAAATCTTTGCTTTGCAAACTTACTTCTACGTTACAACGAAAACTTCATTAACTTTGGTTAAAATTGGAGAAGTCCAAAATTTAGCACCGTTAGAAGCACTTCAAAAATTAGTCTTAAAGGAAATTTTGCATCAAATTTTTAAAATTTGTAATAAAATACATAATTACTGTAAATTTCAGCTGTTTCAAGGTACTATTAATGCAACCATACTCCATAAATATTTTATATAATTTTAATGGAAAATCCAAGGTTGTTATAACCGATTTTTTGGCAGCAATAGGGCATTGTATAGTGTTTTATTGATAATGTCACAACCACCTATGACTTTCATTTAAAAAAACCAACTTAATGTTATCACAGCTAAATAAATCGTTGAAAAGAATTGCTGACTACTATCACTAAATTCTTTGTACGTCTTTCTTTCAAAAGTCTTTTGTAGTAAGGAAGATATGAATTTTTTTAATATTACATTGAAAAAAAAAAAAAAAAAAACACCAGTCCGTATACACAAAAAATTATTAGGGTAAAGACACTTTTTAATATGAGACACCGGTTGCTTTAACTTAGCTTTTTTCAAAAAAGGAACCACTGTACTATATCGGGTGTTACGTATATTTTTAAATGAAATGACAAAGTCTATTATAGGATAGAACCATCGATTTAGCTTTATATTTGTCAAAACGGTGGTTGTCAACTTTTGTTTAAATGGTATGCTGTACAATTTGTTACACCATTTACTTCTAATTTTAAACATGTCACAAGTATGACACAATAATAGTAAATAATTATAAGTGTGCAAGATCCGCAAAAGGTAAATGGTTTCAGAGGCAAAACGGCTCATTTGCGACTAAGGGCTTATAAACAAAAAATTTCTGTTTCATTGACTGCTATAACATCCTAACGTTTGGCAACATTTTTTGAACTACCCTGTATACGGTTTATTAAGAACATTAAGAAGTTATAAGGAAGGGTGCGAATATCAAACTGAAACACCCGACATAAAACACTTGAAATGGGCACATCTGCAATGCGGGGAAGTGAAATCAAAAATGTTTTTCTGTGCCTTTTGTTGTAAATGTAAATCCTAAGGTTTTTCAAATTTGTTTTCAGCTATTTTATGTTTTGAAAAAAAAATGTTGATTTGCTTGATGAAAAATTGTTATTTTGTTCTAGGAAGTTTGTCATGTTTATCTTTTATTTTATATTACTAAATGAAAAATGTCTTATAAAGCGGTGGGTTGTTTTCGACTTGGTTCCCTAAATATGAGAAGTCTTAAAGTGAGAACGTACACTGTCTCGTATCAGGAACTTATTTTTTAAACAGGCAATTTCACATATCCGACAGAATCAATCTTATAAAGTAAAATAGAAATTCAAAACGTTGTTCGTTGCTGCGTTTTCATAATGAAAATAGATATAAACCCCCTAAGAAAACGTTCATTCACGCTAAAAAATATTCAAATTAAAAAAAAAAGATTTTTTGCAGTGTCTCATAAATAATGGGCATCTTTACCCTAACCAAGTTAATAATAAATGAAATAGTTATTATACTTTGTGATCACACAATTATTAAATGAAGCGTTCCACATTCACATAACATTCATGATTCAAATCACAATACAATAACTAATGCTATTTACTCTTTTACAAACATAAAAGCACCAAAAATTAGTACACCTTTATTAAAAATTTCTCAAGACAATAGTAATAAAACAATCCCGTAGCAAAAAACAAACACCACCATTACTCCTCCTATAAAAAGCCGAAACTCACCGACATAGCTAAGCAGCACTGGAAGGAAAATCAAGCCATGTGCCGCCCCGAAGAGCACAATCCCCAAGTACATCCTGAAGTAGAATACTTGGAAAATCTGCGACTTGGCGAAGCCCAACACGATAATCCCTCCAAACTTCGTCAGGGTAATCCCCGAGAAAATCGAACTTCCCATCCTTGTCAACGAATCCGCCGCCCGTTCCACACGCGTCGTCTTCAGCGAAACGGAAAAGCTGTGCACCAGGTGCGAACAGAACTCCACGGCGATTCCCACCGCCATGACCAAATTCACCAACGAAACGGCGTTAAGTGTTATATGCCACCAGTACATCAAGCCGCCTAAGTTGACCACGATCATCGTGATCGTGATCACGACAACAGCCGACGAGAAGAAGTCCAATCCCATGAGGAGGAACGTCACGACGAAAATCGCAGCTAAACTTATGGCCATACTTTGAAGTGTGTCGGGCCACATGGTTAAGTATTGCTCGTAGAAAACGTAGAATACGGAGTATGGGAATACTTCGATTTGACTAGAGGGGATTTTGGTGTTGATGGTGTTTGTTATGTTGGCGGAGACTTTACGCGCTGAGCGCATGCTTTCGTAGTAGTCTTTTGATGTTTTGAGGATTGTGTGGTAGGCCATGAAGTACGAAGCGCCGACTTTTGATAGGTGTGTTGTTTGGTTTCTGGCGTAGTTGACACCTTGGCCGTAGGCGGCATGACCGGCTTTGGCACATGTTTCGTCGGGATTGTCTTGGAGGAAGAACGAAACGTAGTGCTCAAAGTCACTGGGGGTTGGACGGTGGTTGAGGGGGAGGTAGGAGATGTTGCAGGTGGCGCAAGTGCCTGAAACAAAAACAAGAAATAAAACAATGCAAAATGAATAATTAGTAATGATTCGATCCTTAAATTTCCTTTCGATTTTTTCACTTAAGATTGGAAGAACAATTTTAATAATCTCAAAAATAAAACCGAAAATTCAAACAAAAAATTGGTTATCAATAAAACTGTTGGATGTTCAAATCAAAAAAAAAAGTCACAAATGTTCTGAATGCGTGTTCACAATAAAACGGTTGAATCTTTATCTTTTATTTTCACATATTAAAAAATAGATATTATTTAGTAGTGATTAATTACTAATTAGATGTTCAGGAATGCAAAAATATTTAATTTTGGTTGATTATTTATTGTCTACGTTTCGCCACCTTTTTGGGCTTCTTCAGGACAATAAATAGGGAACCATTTTGTTAAACATGTTTAACTTCACGAATGGTTCCGTACTTATTGTCCTGAAGAAGCCACAAAAAGGTGGCGAAACGCAGACAATAAATAATATACTAACAATTAAATGTGTCTGCATTCCTGAACATCTAATTAGTAATTAATCATAAATATTAAAATATTTATGAATTTATGAATTTCAAAAATGTCATAGCCAACTATAATTCCTATTTAAAAAAATAAAACTTTATGTTATTACAGCTAAACGAATGGTTAAAAAAAATCGCTGATAACATTATTAAATTCTCTGTAAAAAAGTGCCTGTATAATGTCTTTATTTCAAATATGTATGTTTTATAATAAGAAAGATATAAATTTTTTAAGCTTTCGCTAAAATGTCAACTTTTGTTTATAAGTCGAAAACAAAAGACGATAGCGGGATGCGGTTTTGACCAAAATTATTTTCTCAAAAAACGGACCCGAGAATGTGTCACTCGTTTTTCTCTAAACCTCTTAGTTTCGGAGATCCCCTATTCGGACATCCAAAATGCAGCACCCTGTACTCGTATTGTTTTATTACCTAATGTTCCTTAAAGGCATTGGCAACTTAAAACTTTGTCTTAAATAAAAACGCTGAAGACGCTTATTAATATAATAGCCAATGAAATTCATACTTTCTATGAGGGATCTAATCATTAATAACTATTTTACAATTTTATCAATTTTATTTAAAAATATAATTCGGTAAAATGCGACGTTGGCGTTTTTATAGTTATGAAACAGACAATATGTTTCAAAAAGTGGTCTTGGTTGCGAAGTCGTATCATAAGTGTAGCGGTGAAACCGCTTTCATACAAAACCAGCCTTTCAATCTCACCCTGTGGTGGTAGTTATTAGATTATACAGGATATTTGGTCTAAACCGCACCTTAGAAGTAAGTTCTCATAGTGATATTTTAAAATCATATTTAGTCAATTAAAAATCAAATTTTTATTCGCATTAACTTGACATTTTTCAATGCAATATTGTAAATGGCAATTTAATTTGCCTCCTATAAAGCAGCCCAAAATCTTATAATCAAATAAACAACTTATTATAACAAAATAATATTTTCCAAGCATTTTAAGTTTTACCTGGGAAAGGCTGTATAAATTTTTTCAGTTTCAAACTTTGTCCATACATTTTTAATTGTTAATAACAAGCATCTAGCCAAGACACACTGCAATGTCATTCATTTCTAGACTCTTGTTATATTTTTAAATTAGATAATTAAATACAAATATTTATTCCCAATTCTTGTCCAGAACTTTGGTGCTGTAATGGATCTTAAAGTACGTTTCAAATTTAGTGTAATTAATAATTTGCTTTGCAATCCTGGTAATAGTCTCAAATTCTGATTTGTTTAAACTTTGTTAATTTTGTCAACAAAAATAACGAAAATGAACGAAACTGACATTTAATGATAAAAATACATTTTATCGAGAACGAAAACTCGTTTTTTTGTGATTTGCCTCTCTGTAGCCATGAAGTCACGGAACGTTTTACGAAAACTCTTGGTAACAGAACGCAAAGAAAATTTTTGAAATCCAATTTTAAAATCTTAAAAAAATAAATAAAAATAAATGGTAAAAAAACTCCTTTCATAATTTTTTAAATAACTCGTGGCTTCTCAACTTGCGTTTTTTGGAACATATTTTTTAATGTATAATGACTTCTTTTTAAATTGTTAAAAGTCCTTACCTTTAGTATGTGGACAGAACGCTCCCGTCGTCTTATTATATCTACAACACGTCTTCGCCGCCGCCGCCCAATCAATATAATCATCCAACCAACTCGAACTCGGCCTCGCAATATACGACCTTTCCGGCACCTTCGACGCTTCAAAAACTTGCGTAACCAACGAATCCAAATCGCAATACTGTCCCCCACATATCACATTCTGCGCCTTCGGATCGCTATAATCCAACCCATCCTTGACCACGAAATACATCGGCGGTCCAATACTCAAATCATCCTTCAAAAACTTGAAATACTTCAACACATAACTATCCTCCGGCATCGACAGTTCCTGATCCAATCCAATCTCGATATGTGGCACCACGGCAATGGACGAACACAACCAACCGAAAAACACAATCATGACAAACGCTCGCACGAAACGGTTCATCAAAAGTGGGACATAAATCGATTTGAAAAATGAGTAAAGCAACCCTTCTTGATTCGTTTGCACGACTTCTTTCTTCGAACCTTTGATGAAGCAACAAATATCGAAGCGGTTACTGGCCTGCCTGATGGTGTCCAGCGACAACAAACTGACAAAACAGGTGATTTGGAGGAGGAAATCGAACAAGAGCGCCATCCCGGCGTACAAAGCGAAAGCTTTAACAGCTGGCATGTCTGATAAACTACCAAGGAAGAAACAACAACTTTCCGACACACTTGTCAGAAGCATGGAAGGGCCAACTTGACCCAAAGTGCGTCCAATGTGTTGCGCATGTGTTTCTGTCGGTTTTTTCCCCCCTCTTTGATGCGTTTGTACCAAGATAAAAATATTATCCACACCCACTGCCAAAACCAGAAAGGGAATCACCTCAATTATGATTAGAGTTGCGGGCAACCCAACAAAACCAAATAAACCAACGGACGAAACCACCGAAGCCAAAACTATAAGGACACCACCCAAACCCAATGTAATTTTACTATCGATCAAAAGGCGGGAACAAGTATTGACTTGGCCTAAAGATACGGCAATGTATGCAAACATAATAATGTAGGAAACTAGAATTGTGATAACGTCTGATTGGCTTTCGCGGTCGAGTTCGTCTTCGATTGAACGTTCCGAAGTGAAGGCAATTTCCATGTAGGAGGGTTTTTCGCTCGTTGTATAGTTTTTCATAAATGCGACAAAGGCTTTTTCCCATTCCATTGCCGGGGAAAGTTTGGTTTTGTTGTGGTAGTTGTTTACGAGGAATGTGAGGATTACGGCTGTGGCGTTTTGGTAGTTTGGTTGTTTTGAGAGGTTTTCACCCGGTTGGAGGAAGCCGCCCATTGCGATGGCGGGGTCGACAGGGCCGCCGTAAGGGGCGAGGCATTTGGGGTTGTACGGGTTTCTGCAAAAAGAAATTTAATTCGGATTTTTTTAAATTAATAGTTAAAGAATTAAAACGATTTCATATTAGTATTTCAATTAAGAGTCGAGTCGATAATTGTTTCTGCAAATTGTTAATTATTAAATAAGATAAATATTATTGTAATGTCATGGAGATTACGAGTGTATGCAAAATTTCAGCTTATTCGGTTAACCCTTTCAATACAAGGTGATTCAGAAGTCTCGGACCACCTCTTGAGAAGTTTTAAAAGATATCCAACAGAGTTAAAAGTGCCTGTAACAAAAAATATCTTGAGCGTTTTCTCACGAGATATAGCTGTTTAAAGGTTCGATTTTTGGGTTGAAAAAAGTCACCAATTTGTCAATTAAATTCGACAACAATGGAAATAAACGATAAGACGATAAGATTTAGAGCCGGTTTATAGAAAGCTCTGTTAAAATTTAATTCGTTGTTAAAAGTTAACAACGCCTATGGACCAACCAAATTGCCTCAATTTGGTCACGTGATCAGTTAATCACGCATCTAATTGCGGATTAAATTAATGACGTTTCTAAAAACCGGTTCTAAAAGTTAAAAATTAAGTTTGACATTATTATGTGAATATTGACACACCTGTGTGACATATTTTTGGTAGCACGTCTCAAGTTAATTTGATAAACTTTTCAATAGAAAAGATAAAGATTGGCTATTTCGAAAAATATTTAAAATATTTGAAAGTCTTTTATTAAATTTCCAATAAAATTCTTTGCGCTTGATTAAGCGCATGTTTAAGAATAGAAGAATAAATTATAAAAAGAATCAAAGCATTCTTGTTACCTTTGAGCAAATCACTTTAAAAACTGAATCTCCCGTTTGTTCCTTTTACAAAAATGCGAGATGATTCTCTACCATGCGATTATTTGAATTTATAATTAAAGTAGGCGGTTTTGTGTGTCTTTGTGATTGAAAAACTAGTGCAAACTAAGGGAAAAATATATTCTAATTGAATATTACCGATCAAAACATTATTATTTGATTCTTCAGTTGGATTAATTATCACAATCGGCGTTTTCATCCAAGTTAAAGCCTACCCGAATTATAAATTCAAATGATCGCATGGTACATAGTGTAAAAAAATAGAAGAAACTACATTAAACATTGGTAAAAATAAATGAAAAAATACAGGGTGATTCAAAAGTGACCGACAAATTCTCGTATGATGATAAATGAAGTTCAGTTTTTTTCAAGCAACTTAAATTTGATATATTTTTTAATTTGTTTTCCTTAGCAACAGTATCGATTTTTGCTCTTTTGTTTCCTATGATGTCGAATTTAATTTATTGCCGAATTTTCAAGTTTTTAATTGTTTTGTACATCATAAGACAATAATTTTTAATTTTTTTCAACAGATATTTGTTTAATGTTTCAAGAGCTGTCGTTTCTGCCAACTAAAGTCAAAAAAATATGACCTGAAGCACCAAAAACTTAACTTAAAAATTTAACTTTGAAGAGCTATATCTCGAGAAAAAAGGCTCGAACAATTTTTTGTCATGGGAACTTTTAATTCAGTTTGATGTCCTTTATCAGCACACGAGAGATTGTCCGGCCCTTTTGAATTACCCTGTATAGTATTCTAAAAAAAATTTGAACAATGTTTTTGTGTAAAACATAGTATTTGAAAATGATTACGAACATGTAACCACGGCAGCTGTTTTACACAAAACGTATCAAAATGTAAGCAACTCTTCCAAGCATAGGTGTATACAACATATTTAATGTTTTTGGAAAAAAAAAACTTTGACCTATCTAAGACTGTCTTTCAATAAAGTGACGCTTCTAGCCGTATTGCCACAACATATCAACAAAATATGCTGTTAAATTTAAACTCGATAAATATATTTATGTTTAAAAAACACATTTTTTTAGGATCAAGTTTCTCACTTTTGGATATTGATATTGAGAAGGGTAAATTCTTTATTTTTTATTGTAAATGCTCTTAATTATATTTACTAAATTAATGATCAGCTAATTAATTTAATCGTTGGGTTTTACGTTCACTTTTTGTGGTTTAATTATTTTGTTGCAACATTTAAATAAAGTCGATAAAAACTGCTATTATTATTACTACATTCTGGTTTGTTTATATTAATATTGTTTATTAATATTAATGGCGTAATTTCAAAATGTTAAAAACGAGAAAGTTATTGATATTATTATGATATTACATACCAACGTATGCCATTCGTGTTCCACGAAAAATGATGCACAAGCAAATCTTGCAGCTTCTTCAATATCATCCATTTTTCTATTTTCACTTGAAATACCTTTAGAACAGTATTGAAGCGTTGATTTTGCAACAAATGTTGATTTAAAGTGATGTTTTTTTTTTGTTTTGTATCCCTAACAAGAAACACGCCACACAATTTTTTAATTTGACAACAATCTGACGTTTATTGCATTTTCATAAAAATTCATTCGAAAAATGTTTTACTTTTTCTTATTTGTGCAGGTATTGCTAAAAATAGCTTACTAACCTCAAACTGCAAGTTCTTTTTTTGGTCTCGAACGCTTAGGAAACCTCAGTACCATCGGTTTCCCAATATTGCATTCTCGACTAAAAAAATTGCACTTACAGTATGTCACTACTTTGGCGGTTTGCAAGTTAAACAATTAATTTTTAGATCGGATATTTTTCCTGTATTAAAAACAACCAGCTAATTGAAGAAAACAAGTTTATTTTCGCAGTCAGTGGAAACCGAGAAAGAAAAGATGACATGAATACAAAAATCAGGACCAGCCGTTGCACACAAGTTTTTGTGAAATTCCATTTTTTATACTTGTTTGGGAAAAGTTCAATTTTTTCTAATCAAGATGGAAAAATAAAACAAGTGTTTTAAAATTTTCCACAAGATAGTTGGTATAAAAAACTGATTCTCAAACTGAATTGTGCTTAACGACATATTAATTAAAAATTAGTTTTGCAGATACTTTTAGTCGTTGTCTGCGTTGATTGACAGTAATATAAAGTCTGTCCACCCTAGAATACTGTCCACTGTCAAAAAATGGCCGCTTGAGTTGGCGCTCCAAAGGAATCTATTTATTCTGGTTTGAACCCTTGCTAAATTTCGTTTGCGAAAAAAATGCTTTTGTGTTTTGTGGGTTGTCTATTTTTATTGTTTTTTTTTTTAAACTAAATCAAATACATCACAAATTATGATATTTTATACGCAAATATAGTAATTTTTGAAACATAAAGATTTATATTTGAGTCAGGGAGTTTTGGTATGCCTAAAATTTCCAAATTTTTAAGAGCACAATCAAACATTGTAGTAATTGTTTATTATTCCTTTAATATTTCGAGTCCTTGGGTCTCAGTCCTTCACAATTCATTTACAGTTGAAACACTGCACCTTTTACCATCCAATCAACGCAGACGACGCTTTTAGTTTTAGGAGTATGTTCCACGTTCAGAGATTTGAATAACTTTGTTGTGTAATGACTTAATGAAACAGTAATTTAAAAAAAAAACTGTTTACAAGACCCAATTTTATCAATAATATTTAACGTATTAAGTGACAATTTCAATTTGCAAAAAATTCATTATATCACGCAATTTAAGCTTGGGTTTCCCATCAAACTCGATCAATATTTAAATGAGTCAATGTTTACTTACTGCGCACACGAGATGAAATAATCCAAATAATTCGTCTCAAATCCATCCGGATCAACATCCGTCTCATCGAATGTCTCTTCATCATTCTGATAATACCCCCAAATACTTTGCACTACGCATTCCTCCACGTCTGTGCTGACCTTTCCTACACTCCTTAACGGCGCAAAACAAATCCTCCCCAAAGCATAATCAGTTTCGGCCCCAATCGCTTTAATCCTCTCTTGCAATTTCAACACTTCTTTCAAAAACGTCGCATCAAAAGCAGGCCCAAAAACAACTTCGCCATTCGAAGTATTGTGATGTATCTGCGGCAGATTCACCGCTTTGATTATGACTTGTTCGTTTCGATAGAACGGCTCGAAATGACTATCGAAATATTCCTTCTCGATGCGGCTTCTCGAAGTTGGCGATGCCCACAACTCCACCGGATCCGTGGTGACTTTCAAATATTTGATACCATGTCCCAGGCCTACGACAACACAAGCGCCCAAAAATAGTACCAGCCATGGCCGTTCGGCACATATTGTGCCCCACCATTCGAAAAATCGCTGGAGGAAAGTGTCGGTATTTGCGCCAAGTTTTTCTAAAAATGACGAACTCGATTCGTATTCGCCGGGCATTTTGTTGATAGAATGGGTGTCGAGTTCGTGGCCCACTTCGGACGTTACACCTGGAGGGAAAGTCGTAATGAATGGCGGGGGCGAAAAAATAGTAGTTCCAAGTCAACTCAGTTTAAGTAAATGTTTGATGAAAAATAAAAGTTATATCGTGTCGGTACGTCCCACGTTTTGCTATTGATCTTTTATGTGCGTATTTTATTATCTATTTATGCGTATTTTATTATCTATTTATGTGTAATTTTATAATGTCACTACCAAATAATTTGTAACGAATTTGTAAAAAAAAAACACCAGCCCGTTTGCACAAATTCTTTTAGGGCCTGCGTTAGAAACTTTTTAACTTCTAATATAGCTGATACAATCCAAATCGACCATTCTGAGTTCAACTTAAATTATTTTCCGGACTGAAATTCCAAAACAACAAGAAATTGGCGACAACTTTAATTTGAAACAATAACCACACAATTATATTGCATTTTTTAATTCATTATCTCAGGGTGCAGTTAGACGTCGTTTTTTTTCCACGGTTTTGCACGTACGGTTTCGCCCGTTCGGGTAAAACTGTCTGTGTAAATGTAAACTGTCAGTTTTGACAACGTTTCAAAAAGTCTGTGACATTTCATCGCAACGCGCAGTTTTTCAATAGGTAGTGTAGTTTTAATAGGTAGTGAAATCTAACTAAACCCTCGCTGGGTGTAAGTTAATCCGCACCAAGGGGTGGTGGTGAAACTCGGTCCTGAGATTAGAGGTCTCCCGCATCCGTGGTGAAACTCGGTTACACCGGTTTTTCCAAGGTTTTTCCAGTGAAGGAGAATCGAAGACAGTGTTCAATGGATTTAGTCGTAACTAAATGTATCTATATTGACAAAAAAATACCGTAAACAATTTATGGTAGAGTATACAACACTTTGTAGAAATTCACCATGTATTTCGATGGATTATTATCATAAAAAACACAATTAAATTTTTACACACGCCACTGTCGAAGTAAAAAACGAAAAAACCGTCTTTTTTGAACGTGTCTTGTAAACACGTTCGCGATGTTCGTTCTTACCCGTACGGACAAAACCGTGGAAAAAAAATGACGTCTAACTGCACCCTTTAACTAAGTAAAATTTACCCAAGTTGTTAATACTTATCTGTCATAGTTTTTGACATCTTTTTTTTTTAATTTTCATTTGCAATAAGGGAATAATTTTTTTTGCATTCGAAGGTTGGAAGAGCCTTCTAGAATTTTCAAAATTGTCAACTGTCAAAATTCAAGGTTAATATGATTTTTCAAATCGGTTATCAAAAAATTTATATTGTCACGCAGGAGTATTTTGTAATGCAATTGTTGGAACTTGCAAGTTGGCTGTTTAAAGTTTCGGCAATAGGATTCAAATTACAAGACACTCAAAAGGAGGACAAATTACAATTATTATTCCCGTAATCGGGACAGTCAGTCGTCGGGTGCGGGGCGTAAGTGACCACTGCGTGTCATCCTCCTTTTGGGATGTGATGACGTATGAACGTGCCCTTAAAAGTTAGTGGTTGTACGAGTACTGTGTCTTATTGCAATTACGTAAGTATCTCTTTTTTTTTCTAAATAAACTATATTTGTAAATTCGCCTTTTTCTACCACCTGAACAACCCCCAATCACGCAAGGCGTGACAATATAACTCAGTTTTTTCAAATGAAACAACTCTATTTTCTTAAAGGCAAACGAAAGAACATCGACATTTATGGTGACTTTTGTCCACACGTCCTATGCTTATCTTTTACAGTTTTTGAAAAAAATCACAAAAAACGGATTTTTCTTTGCAATTTTCATCGTTAATCACGTAAGCTTTGCTAAATGGTCAACAGTTATAAAACTTCAACATTTTATGTAGTTTTTATCTGGTTCATTATCGAATAAGCCGTAAATCAATAATATTTAATTATAGTTTATTATAACTTGGTAAATTATGTAAAGTAACCAAGTCAGTCTGCCATCGAATTTTGAACTTCTTCGAAAGTTTACTCAATTAAAAATGAAAATAATGAACTAAAATTCCATTTTTTGGGATTCTCGCAAAAACTGTAAGAGATAGATATAGATGTTGATAAAAGTTTCTATAAAAATCGATGTTCTTTTGATTGTCATTTAAAAAAAGGGTCATTTCATTAAAAAAACCTGTATTACAGGATGATTTTTAAATAGACCGACAAAATTTTATTACAGCTTTCCAAGGATAAGAAGAAACGATCTGCACCATATTTACGTTTTTATTTCATAGGGGTGGAAACCCCTTAATCCGTGCCACTTACGGCGCTCATGAGTTTAAATTAGTTATATTGGAAAAAAAATGTGCTCGTTTTCATGAATATCTATAATAAACAGTGATCATTGTTTCATTGATCAAGTACATTGTCATCAGGTGATTATCATGCTTTCCACTAACTGCTAATACTTCTTACGAACACATCAGTGGCGTACGCTCTATCTCTAACATAACTTTAAAAAATTTTATTTATGAAAGGAATGTTTTTACTATTTTTCCCAACATGTACTCATTTCAGACCACCATGAGTAGAATTTTGTCGGTCTATTTAAGAATCACGCTGTATAATAATTTTTTATCATCATTTTCAAAAAATCAGAGTAGCCTTGCAATTTGACAGTTGCTAATCTTGAAGATTTTAGAAGATCCTTCGAACATTTGGTTATCAAATGCAAAAAGAATTATTCAAAATTATTTAATAGCTGTGATATTTTAAATGAGCCCCTGCAAATGAAAATTTGCATACAAAATTTGACACGTCAAAAACTATAACAGATAACTACTAACTAAGGTACATTTTAGTCAGTTTCAAAGGGCGAATTCAAAAATGCAACAATAATAGGTGGTTACTCTTTGAAATTTCAAAGTTGGCGCCAATTTCTCCTCTTTCGGAAAGTTCAGCGATTTTGAAAATAATTTAGTTGAACTTAAAGCTTTAACTATATTAGAAGTTAAAAAGTTTCTAAAGTAGGCTTAACTTTCTAATGGCGTTTTAGAATCTAAATTAAATAGTTTGTATATTTATATTTAAATAATAAAGTTAGAGAACGTCATATTGTTCCGAGCCAATACATAAATTCCGTAATTAATAAATAAAAATTGTATTGAGAACGGATTTTACAAAGCTTTTTGTTCAATTCGTACAACACTATTCGATTATTCATTTCATTATTTCATTTTTTGTTAATTAAGGATTTAAAATTTCAACTGTTGTCGCGTGCTCAATGTATAATAACGTAATTAATTTTTTGTGAGCATATTTAATGAATTTTTCATTTGAAATCACTGTTTTGAATATTTGATTAATTTTTTAAACAGGTTGTAATTACCTAACTTCTGAATTTTTTAAGATTGTGTTGTATAAAAAACAAAACTAACGGCAATTAATTATTGTTACGCAATTGTACCTGAATATTTTTTTTGGTAGGTATAAAGTTTCAAAAAATATTCTTTTATTTTAGTTTTTTACCGCAACTGGTTAGTTGTTACAAAATTGTAATTTTATTTTTTTAAGTTTTTAAAAAGATAACATAAATGTTTAAATATAAATAAACATAAATAATTCAAACATGAATAAAGATAAGTACCTGCTCGTACATATTCTATTATTGATACCTTTTCGTTCTTTATTTTTTTTTGTTAAGTTTCCTAACTCTGAGCTCCAAGTTTATTGACATTATTAAGAGGTCATTAAAATTTTGTTAATAAATTGTACTGTAATAAAAAATAATGATATAACAACATACTTCGGGAATTGTATTTCTTAATACCAGGTGATTCTTTTAGGTCCTACATTAGAAGCTTATTAACTTCCAATGTAGCTACGGCTTTGAAATTTTGAACACAAAGCAAATCGACCATTCTGAGTTCAACTAAATTATTTCCAAATTGACCGAACTTCCGGAACAACGAGAAATTGGTGCCAACTTTGAAATTTTAAATCATAAGCACATATTTTTATTACACTTTTAAATTCGCCTTCTCAAACTGAGTAAGATCTTAATATTAACATGAAACTGTTTCAAAATTTCATATCTGACGTTGATCTCTATCTAAGAATATCAATCAAAATTCAGTTCGTGAAGGGAAAAATTTTATGTAGATAAATGCTCAATTTAAAAAATTTGTCAAAAAAAAATAGTGGACTTTTTGCTCCTCTTATGTAAGAGGGGCTCAAATTTTCTTCAAATTTTCTAATGTAGATAACCTTATTTTTCTCGTACGATGCCTAGTTCTTTTTAAAAAAATCCGTAAAGTTAGACACTCAAAAGATCTCACATTTTTTGCACATCTCAGAATTTCAAATCTCATCTTAATTCTCATTCACGACTAATATTTAATTATAGTTTAATTATAAAAATCCGTTCTACAACAATGTAAGAATTTAATTTTAATTTAATATTTTTTTCCTTAACAATAGTAAGATTCCTATGCATACGTTCCATACAATGATTAAAACAGTTTGATTGAATTGCGACAGGAATCAATTATGCAATTAATTTCCATGTGAGTAAACTTGTAAATAATAAATTAATAAGCTATTGTTGTAATACACTACTAGCAAATTCATAAATAGTTAATCGTATTATTAGTTAAAGCAAAACAAATCAGAGATTAACAAAATAATAAACGATACTTCAACACAAAATGAAAACTGACCTAAAAATCAATTTTTCAATGCAGGTCAGTTATTTATTTATACCTTTTTACTAATTTGTACGAGTTGACAAGGAATAATTATCTTCACTTACTACATTTCGTTCAAAACTGGAAAATGTTAATACCCTAAACCCTTTTGCGTTTTTGGCCGTCTGTCGCCGTACCGTCACGTAACGTACATTGACAGCGCACCGTCATGCGCAGAAGCACCACCAATTTGAACTAATAATAAGTAATCAAACCTGTTATGTTTGTCGTTTAGTAAATGAAGGCTTTGAGAAAAAAATATGTATTAGAAAAAGGGGGGACACATACTGGATCTTTTAGAGTCCTGAAGGGGGCTATCTTCCTCATCGCTACCAAGCACCAGTCTGGATTGTCTGTCGACGCCCGCCAATCGTCTACCAACGGCAGCACGCATCTCTTCTGAACCATGCCCGGTCACCAAACCCACTGCAACCCATGCGACGTCACACACTAACCAACTACTCTTGCCCAAAAATTGGCTTCGAGCAGCCACCAAAACCCACCCACTGAAGTGGTTAATTGAAACGGTTACAGATTTATTCAAGTTGCATTTTATAACACGCTGATTTTTACAATTTTGTGTCGTCTGGTAGGCGATTTTGAAATTACTCAAAGTGACGGGAAATTAAGCAATCTTTTCCTACAATATTTTTTTTGCAAGTATGTAATTTGATTGTATTGTTAATGATATAACTCAAAGTGCAAAATTTCAACTTTATGTCACATTTAAATATCTCGCTATAACGCCTAAGCGCAATTTTAGAATTAACCCCCAGAGAGCGCAACACAGATCTAAGCACGAATAGCCTTTTGTCTAAATTACGGAGGATTATAATTTAGGACACGAAACGAGTTACTAATTACTTGGAAAAAAATGCAGAAATGTTCGAGTTCTGCACATTTTTCTTTTTTAAGTGCGATAATTTGTGGTTTCTATTCTCCATTCATATTAGCCGAATTGAATTAATGAATAACTGTAGAAGATTTATAAAAGTCGATATAAAGTTACAGTATAGTATTCCAAGCGAAATAGTGAAGATTGATTAGAGTAATATATCACTGAATAATGCTGTTAGGGAAGAAGATGATTAACCTGCAGTAAAATGCAAATTAGGTTCCCTTGGGTAAAGATGTTTATTGCTCAGTTCGGCTCACTTTTCAAAACAGATGTTGTTGCAATACACCGGAACTGAATGCAACCCTAATTTGCATTTTACTACAGACTGATTCGTGATTATCTTCTATCCTAAGCTGCATTGTCATATATGAAATATTACTTTAGTCAATCTTCACTATTTCGCTTGGAATTACAAGAAAGTTTTGGTAATTTGCAATAAGCATTTATTAAAAAAAGAAAAATGTGAAATACGGTTTGTGACTGAAAACTATCAAAAAATGGAAATAGAAACGATTTAAATAGCAAAGTTACTGCCAAGCAGGCTGCTGAGGACTTGATTCCTTTTCTTTTCGAAATTAGGAGCAATTTATATAAAATTTGTTTATAAACTGACAAAAAAGATAGCCAACTCAGCTTATCGTATTATGCATATTATTGAATTGTATAAAAATAAGTACCGAAGTATTTTTTGTATAATTGAATGTGAATTTGAATTAAATTTTTTTGTACGAAGTAATGATCACATTCGAAAATCAAATCCAAAATGACCCTTTTCAAAAAATAATACATTTGTGTGCTAAACACTTATTTTCAGTAGGTTGTTTTCTAAGGATTTCTGCTTTATGAAATTTCAGTTTGTTTTATCACAAAAATTTGTTGTGTAGAAGGTGCCTCAGCTAGGAATTTATCGGTAAATAGTTCTGGTACTAACTGTTTTAGAAAATATTTCTACGTCAAAAAGAATTTCTTCAAAATCCAACTATGTTTTTATTTGAAGCAAATTATTATTTTGTACAAAACTGTTCGGAAATTCCAAAACTTCTTCAATTACACGTTTTAAAAAATCGTCATAGCATGTTAGATATTGTCATTTGCATAATATCTAATTATCTAGTCTAATTTAATTATACTGAAAAAAGGAAATAAATTTAAAATTATATAATACAATACATAATCACATACATTAATGTTGTAACAAACATAGTAAACATATTACCAACAATTTAAATAAACCAGTGTTTGACACAGTCACGTTGTTATAAAGTATAATGTTGTAATCTGTTTACCAAAAAATTTTATGAATTTAAGAGAAGCACGAAAAAAATTGAAAACGGTATCATAAATAAATCAAATTTTTACGAATTTGTTATCAAAATGCAACTTCAATAAACCTTTTTTAAGACATCGAAACATGTGAACCCAGTTAAAGACCCAATATTGAAAGTGAGGTGGGGGTTAGTGACTTAAGAGTCAAATACAAATTAATCCCAACTGTTTAACACAGCCATAAAATATGTACAAAAAATGTGTCCAAACGTTTGACTCGATTATAACCATTTTACGACCAGATTAACCGATAACAGCAATTCAAACATTTGAACACAAATTTACCTTAAAAAGAAAAAAAATCATTAAAATAAACAGAAATGAAAGATTATTAGCGGAACATCACAAACTTCAATTATTCACAAAAAATGACAAATGCAATTTCCTGTTAAGATAACAATAATTGAAATTTGATGACATTTCAAATTTTTTAACCTTGTTTAGCACAAAGAGCTAAAAAAGTAAAACCAATAAGTTAGTAAAAAAAAACAAAACAAACACAAAAAACATGCCAAAAAAAATCATCACACAGCCCTCGACATTTAAAAAACAGCTACCTTGACAATCCTCGGCCAAATCTACACCGGGTGCTCTTTTACTTTTATTTAAATGAAAACCTGTAAACAGATGGGCTTGTGACGGCATGCAAAAAATCCCAAGTACAAAACGAAACCCTAGGTTGTGTGGCTCACACAATATTTTTTCTCTTACCGATTTCGGCTCTGGACGGACAGACGAAGACGACGAGGAGGAACATGAGAGTTCCAACGCAAAAAACAATAATCATGAGGAAGAAATAACCGTCGAAACCGGCGATTGTAAAGGGTTGGGGTGCAGGGGGTTGGGGCGGAGGCACGGGGCAACTTTCTTCGCAGTCGACGCAACTGCATGCTGCTGATTTAGACTGCAAGTAAAAAAAATATTTCCATAAACAAAATTCACATACAGAAATGAAATTAGAAACAAATTTTTATAATTAATACTCTTAAAGCACGAACGAGCGATAGCGAGTGAAATAATAATTAATGTAAAATTTTTACAAAATATCATTAGTTTTTAAATTCTTCAAAAAAATTTTTTTCTTTTATAAGTATTAATAATGTTGGTTATTCCATAGATACGAGTACAAATGGTTACTATGGTATAGTACTTCTAAAAATAATTGAATACAGAGTCAATTGCTTTATGAATGTAATTATCCTTGGTAAACCCACAGACGGCTACCGGTGGTTTTAACCCCCAATAAAAATATCTCCAAACATAGCCGACTGGGCTGGTTTCGAGTGCCGAGGCAACTTAACAAATTTTTGATCAAAGATTAGACATAATCTAAAAAATACAATCTTACATTCAAGAAATTTTTTTCAATTGATTAAAATTAAAATAAACATCAAAAAATAAAGTTTTGTAACACGATGTATGATAATAATTTATACTAATTTATATCCTTCAAACAATAATGTACAAAATTATTCAGCATCAAATCGACTAAGTAATTTGTAAATTTTAATATTTATTGATCATCTTTTATTCAAATCGGAAATGAAATAAAACTCAAGTTTAACGTATGAACTGACTCAAAAATTCGTAAATTCAAATTAGACATCAAACTTTTTGATCAACAGCAAATTATCCAAATACGAAATTTGTTTTTAAAATGTAATTCATTGTTCTGAATATATTTTTTGGAGCTTGACGTAGTTATTTTTCAAAAGAAAAATGCAAAACAAAATGACGCATTTAGATTTTCTAAAAATTATTTGATTAGTTGTTTATTGGAAAACAAGGTAATAATACATTATACAAAAAAAAATATTAGGTATAATTAATTAGGCCACGTTTTAATGATTGTTTTGAACGCATGTTTTTCAAATTCTGTCAAGTTTGTTATTGCCTTAACATGCATAATTACCAAAATTAGTAGAACATAACTCTAATCATTAGTAAAAAAATATATGTATTGTAGACAAGTGGGTACTCAAAAACACCTGTACACACTTTTGATCAACAAAAACTTATTGAAAAGTAAACGCTCTTGTGCCATCAAGAACACATTGCTTCACTTTTATCTCATTCTAAGGAATTATATTCGTAATAAAACACCTGTATTTGTTGGGAAATATCAATGATATCACTTTAGTGATAAATAAATATAAATATGCGTATGGTGGTAATGCCCATCACCCAAGTGCCAGAGTTTTCAGTCGCATCTACAGCCTTTGACCTGACCTAACGACCACTAACTAGTAGTGACCGGGACCGACGGCTTAACGTCTCCTCCGAAAGACGAGTTAGTTGCGATGTTTTTGGCATTACATTATCCGGTCACCCATCCAAGGAATGACCGGGGTCAGTGCTGCTTAACTTCATAAACTAATGAAAACCTATGAAATCAGCTAGTCTATGCAACTAACTAACTAAACTAAAGTGATAATCATTTGAGAATCAATAATTTCCTGTAACTTTATATGAATAATTCTACAAAAATTAATGGAATTTTAGTTACACTGGAAACATCGTGCTAGTTATCCATTTTAATACATTAAATCATATTCTTCCGTATTGATTGGCCTACATTTCGCACCGAAAGCGTAATTCAATGATAAGTTCTTACAAACTTTTAACAAACTCTGATCCAATTTTATATCAAACTTTTAGGTGCCCTGCCGGTATTTATTTAAGCGAAACTGGAGCAAAACAACAATATAACTTTTTACTACGGTAAACTTTTTACACTCCCAAATGTGGAAAAACAAACCGTTCGTAAAAAAAAGATAAGAAATACCAAAACATAAACGTGAATATTTAAAGATGCATACTTTTAATTTGAAATGACTTACAAGTGGTGGTAATTATTGTAAAGCCAATTAAACCGAAAACAAGTCTCACTTGTCCAAACTTAAAAACCTATTTTGTAACAAGACAAACAAGTTAAACAACTTTAAATCTTGCTACTTGCCCCTATTTGTTTAATTTTTTATGCACTGACACATTGCAATTTTGTCATTGAAAATGAGTTCCTTAATGCTTGACTTATTGATTTAAAATTGTCATTCGTTGAAAAAAAAACACTATTATCAGTTCCTCGTATTACGATAAAAACAATTTTTTCGACCAGCAGTTATTACAACCTATGTCCATAAATGAAAAATCGTGAAAACCTGTAATAAATCACTCAGAATGAGTTTTTTCCTCCTCATAAAACTTTCAGTCATGTCCACCATTGATTGAGCTTTAAACATACATTTTTTTTTCGAACTACTACAACGGATTTCTTATTTGCCTTGTTTAAGGCCTTGTTGGCAAAATTTTGAAAACACGACAATATTGTGATTTAAATTCTTTTTTAATGACTCACTATGTACACATGTAGGTGATAGTGTACAACAAACGTATCTGAAATCAGTGGGTTTGTTTTTAAGTCACGCCACACTTAATTAATCTTTATATTCATCCTGTAGCAAAAATAGATCAGAGCATCAACAACAAAAAATAATAATAGATGCACTGAATCAACGTCACAAGATTTAGTTAGCACTTTTAAATAAATCTAAAAACAGCATCAAATGTAATCATCATCGGTACAATTAAATTTGTCTGATTTCACTCATTTTGAGGTCAACATCAATTAGTCATTAGTGAATAACGTCCCCGAAAACAAACCGTGAATCCATCGAGGTCATTTTATTTACTTACTTCAGTACGTCTGAAGATAAAAGTATTACAATGCAGCCATTCAAAAATGTGCTAACTTATTTAACTCCCAAAGTTAAATCGATTTGGAATATTAAAGGTGATTTTGATGCGGCAATCTGTTTTCCAGATGTTCCACCTCACACAATCATTAAACATGCACATAAAGAGATTTTATTTTTCCTCAAATCAAATAAACTCGCTTTATTCTGACCGGTGATATTAACATATATTATCACATGAGTGTATTCGCTATAAATAAACAATGACATAAAACTGGATTTAGAAAAAATCCGAAAATTTAAATGAAGCTTTTACATTCGAATGAACCTGAAACCGGAAAGAATAATTTGACATTGAAATATCGGATCAAACAAATAAATATTTATTACACCTTTAATTAAAAACACACCGAATTGATGCCCGAAACAAACAAGTTTTAATGATCAAAACAACCGACAAGTTCCTAAATTTTAACAACATTAAAAATATTTTGTACTAAATTATTGAAATGTTGTTTCCAACTTCCATGACAAAGAGAAAATAGCAATGTTTGTGCAAAATTATATCATAATAAGAATTCTATTTTTTCTGTGAAACAAGATACCTACCTAAAAAATGTTAATTTTATAATTTTAAATTTAAATTACAAAAAATGTTTCAAAAATACGATTTTGCACTCTAAAAATAAAAACCTGTAAATATCAATAAGATATTTATATTTAATAAAATAAAACTGCTTATTTGAATTTTTATTTTTATAATTCAAAATTGCGTTCCTTAAGCAGGAGGACAATTCAAATAGGGGTAAACAAGTGATTTACAGCCCAAAATCAAATACTTGTTTTTGTAACTGTGAAAGCTTTTCACCATCATTATACACAGTGTGTCGTCATTCTAAGGAACTACACTACTATGTATTGTTTTTCGGGTTGCAATTTATCTCAATACAATACCAAAGTCTTTATCTTCAGAAAAGTTATTTGCAATTTTGAGAGTCACTAAGCAATTTTATAACCCACGTTCCTTTCTAAACATTCCGTATCATAATAAGTTCTGTTTAAAAAAAAAGTAGAGATGTTTATTTTGCAATAGAAGGCCATATGGTTTAGAACACGAGCGAACACAGTGAGCGAGTGATATAATTATTGAAGTGTAATCAATATATACACGAATTGAATACTACACTTTATCTAGGAATGTAAAGTTTATTGTTTAGTTATTTTTTAATTAAAAGGTTGTTTCCTTAAACACACTTTCACTTCAAGTTTTATCTTTATATTTAAATATAGACTGAAAAACGCTATGCCAAGATACCCCCATGTTAAAAAGTAGGTTGCGAGGGAAAACGTGGATATATCAAATTATGGGAAGTTACAGTTGTAACCAAAGCGCCAAAATGAGAAATACAAAGCAAAACAAAAACAAAAAAATTATCGCAAAATAATAAGTCAAAATTTTTGGCAGAAGTTGTATTAGCTGTTTCAAAACTATAAAAACGCCTACGTCGCATTTTACCGAATTATTTTTTTAAATAAGATTGATAAAATTGTAAAATAGTTATTAATGACTAGATATCTCATAGAAAATATAAATTACATTAGCTATTATTTTTTTGAAGTGCATGAATATTTTATAACAGCTAATTTTGAGAGAAAATGCGACGTTGGCGTTTTTATAGTTTTGAAACAGCTAATACGTTTATTATTTATTCCAATAAATAATTTAGCTGTTTCTTTTACTGCTATAACGATTTTTAATAAAGAAATGTAGCCCATCTCCAAGGAGTAACATTCTAAAATAACCGATGTTAGATAAAATATCGCTAGCTCAAAAAATAATGAATTAGCTAAAAATAAAAAATTCAAGTAATAACTACTTCTGCAGAAAGTATACCACAGACATACTTTTTAATATTCTGAAATATTATTGTTCTAAATGTGAATGTTTATAATAATTCACCAATTACTTCGAGTCCCACAATCGAACTTAAAGGTAAGTCCATAAGTAATTAGAGTTTGCAATTTTACGCGACAATCGTAATTGTTTCATATTACGCATTTAAATTGAAACATTTCCTGTTATACCTTGGTTACAGACGTCAGGAATTTTGCCGAATGTATTTTTCCCCATAAAACCCTAAAATAATAAAAATTTAATTACCGGTTTTCGCAACAACAAAACGGCAGAAACAATTCGCCCATGCAAATTTTTTCCACCAATTTATTTACGTAACCTTGCGACTACGCATAACTTTGATTCCATATAATAATTTTAGCAACAGATATAAACAACTTACATCAAACGCCTTATTACACGGCGTAATTTCGGGATTCAAAGGCTGATACTTGACTCCATCCTTATCAACCGGTCCCGTACTATTCAGATAATTAATCTGGAACGGTACGAAAGGATTCGTATCTCCGGCAGTTCCCATAAAGTTAAACCACCTCATCGCCGAACATTTACTTGCCCCCCAGCTACCACACATCAGATCCAGGGCGAGTTGTCCACTCGAAGGGACACTAACTTGCTTACAGGACTTGTACGTCCCTTCCAAGTACTGGTTCGTGATGAACAGGTCTATTGCAGTGATGTATTCCACCCCTTTCGTATTATTTTTTACTTCGACGATTTTCATGTAGTTAGTTTGGTCCTTTCCGCAGGTGAAATCGCACAAATGCCGTGCGAGATTCATCATACACGAGGGACATCTCTTGAGGAAATTGGCGGCTAGTTGAATATTGGTGGCGAATGTGGCGACTTGAGCAGCGTCACAACAAGCGTTTATGGTTTGACTAGAGTCGGAAATTAGGTGTGGACACCATTTCGAGAGGGTCTCAAGGGCCGTGGTGTCGTTGAGGGGTTTTGGAGGGCCGTCGTAAGGGCAGTATTGCGTCAGGCCAGTCGGTGAGGTGTTACATTCCCCGTACCAGACGCAATGGGCTTGAGTGTCTTTTCTACTGGTGGATGCGTTGTTTTCAGCACCGGAAATCTGTAAAACGATTTTGTTTTTAAGGTGTTGGAGATGCGTCATGATGGAGGAATGTAAGATGATACCGTTTATTACCGGCTATTTACAGCAGACAGTGTAATTAATTGTATGGTCTGTTTACAGTGGTTTAGTTATGATCGCACCCAGTGGAAGTTTTAGGTTTTTACAAGGGTCAAGTAACTTGCGATTAATTCGATTATGTTTCATAAAATTGGGATTTACTGTCGGCATGTACAGAGCAAGTGTTAATGTGTAATAAAAATCATTCCAAGGGTTCATCTGGTACTTAAATTAGAAATGAAATTAATTGTCTTAAGAACAATGTGTGGATGTTACTTTTGTAAACGATCGAATAACACTACACCTTTTCCACTTGCATGTCAAAAAGTATCAGTTGTCTTTCGGAATATCAATTGTATTTCAGATTAATCAATTCTGTTTCAAAAGTTATCAAAATGTATTTCAAAAAGAATCATTTGTAAAGACCCTTTATCTTTTCTGAAATATTGATTGATATACAATTTTGATAGACTATTTCATCAGCTTATGCCAATAAGTCAATCTACGACGTATAGGTCGTGCGAATTTGACGAAACAGCAAATAACAGAAAAAATAATTCCACACTTTCGACATAAATTGCTGAAATATTTGTCGATATTATCATGTTTGAGTATTAAAATACAACAAACCCAAAAACGAACTGTAACACCACCTGAGACTTTTTCGAACTTCAAATAAACATAGGGATGCTAGAGATGGATTTTCTTTAATATTTTTTATTGAAATACTCGTTATTTCACAATTGAAATCATCAGAAAAGTGGGGGTAAAGTCTTTCAGTCAATAATAAGCTCATACTACTCCAACTTTATTTCCCTGTTTTTAGCCTTTTCGTTCTCTAAAACACTTAACTGACATAAAGCTATATTCTTTAGTTGAAGCTTTATTTGAAGACAATTTGGAAATTGTTTCATTTCCTGCATCAACTGCTTCCATTGAGATTAAAACTGAACCAAAAGTGGTTGCAAAGCTCACAAATTCTGATAACAAATAATGACTGCTAAGCTCAAATGACAGTAAGCTTAGGTTAACAGACCAGAAGTCATTCAGTAAATGTTCTGAACAATACAAAATACGTAATGTTTGTTCCATCAATAATGTATACGAAAAAAGAAGACAAAAAAGGAACAGCTGAAGTGTAAATCCACATTTAGCAAAAAGAGTAAGCAAATTATTAAAGAAACTTTCACCTCCCCAAACATGTATTCAAAAGAAAATGCCACTTTTTTAGCAACAACTCAAAATCTTTCACAAGATCAGTGATATACAGGCTGGTCCAGCCCAGCTCCCGTCTTCTGTAGCTCAGTTATTACTAAAGTTGGAGTTTTGATATTTTGTAGATGTTAGTTATACTCAAGGACACATTTCAGGAAAATATTTTTGACTTTACAGTACAGAGTGTCTCAAAAAAGTATGACGTTATACTAATATTTTTTTAATGGAATGATATTATTTTTTTGTGTTCATTATAATACCTTTTTAGCTTCTTACATGTCCCTAACGTCTTTTTCAAAATCGGTTCAGGGATTACTGTTAAAAAGATAAAAACCAAAAAAAATCAGTTTTTCACCTTTAGTTTTGAAAATTACTAAAAAATAGAAACAGTGCTTTTTTGATTACTTTATTACTAGGTACGTGTTGAACAAGGTCTAACAGACTTATTAATTAAGCTTGATTGATTTAAATCACTACAGGGTGTTTACAATTTATTTCCAAACTTTTAAAACTTTAGAGCTTTTTATTTTGCTTATTTTAAATGGCAACCTCTTCAAAACAAACCACCCTATACGTAAATACCCTTGGTATTAATATATTACCTGCTACAGTGGCTGTACATCTAAAATATTACTACATATAACTACTGGACAGCTTTCTAACGGAGCCCAAGAAACCATAGAGAGTGAGAGAAAATATAACATAAAATCTTCAAATTAAGATACTCTTCATAGTCGTCTTACACCGTCTGATCCACAAGTATTATACATTTTTTGAGAAAACAAGAAAGGTTATAATACTGGAAACTATGAGCCATTTTATTTAGCTCAACGGTAGTAGAAATATAATGGAAACTATCTTTGAAAGATGTAATGTACGATTTTGAGAAACCTAATTCAGAAAGAGGAACATGTTTATTATGATTTATGAGTTTTGTTTTTTTACTTTTAAAAACATTAAAGTAAATGGTAGTTTATGAATGGAAAACTAAATTCACCAAATATCATTTAATAATCAGAACATAATCAACACATATTGCTGGTCTAAGTGATAACGAATTGAATTTGCATTGAATCAATTTAGCAACAAAGTGATAACCCAATATGTGCTCAGACAACACATGTGCACCTGTACAGCACCTTTAATATGTACTTAAGCCGGTGATACAAACAAATGGAATTAATCATTGATCAAATAAAATTGGTATTCCACTCGTTCCTTCGACCTTGCCCTTTCACAACAATCCACTTTATTAATCTTCGTTTAAAACTAAAACATATTACGACTAAAATGCTTGAATCCTTCCATGCAATTTTTTCAAAACATAAAACATTACTCCACAGTTTGATCAATAAGTAACCATTGCGTGCAATCCAGGAAAGCTTGATGTAATTTGAATAATCAATACTGAAGATGTGAAAACAATGTTTGTGTCGTATTATTTTTCAAATAACTTCGTCCAACCCGTCATTATTCAATCCACTTGTCGCAATTTGAAAATTGCGTATGTCATTTCGCCATAACGCAGGACCTTTCTCGACTTAAAAACATTCTCTACACGTGGAGCAAGTCCGTGCAATTTTCAATTATGGCACGATTACGTCTGTTATACCTTTTATTGCTCGATTTATTTTGATCACGTCCTTGACGTCAAAATAATAAATGCACCATGCAACATAATGCGACCTTTCTGAGATACTAGTGGCGGCCGACATCTTATAAAGATTAATTCAATTAATTCGACGAAGACCATGAGAAATGCACGAAAGCAGTCGCCCCACGATGATGACATTATTGACCCTTTCACCTCCGGTGATTGGATACGGGTCTGCTATTGACAATGATTTTCCAGTGTTAATTAATGACGTGGGATTTTAAGTAAACACAGGTTTATTGGCAAAAACATTGCATTTAATTTTAGATTTGTGTCGATTTAAATAAATACGAAGAATGTCAGTATTGCAATTTAAAAAAAAAAGAGAGATAACAAAGGGGCCAATTGGGATCCAGAACCGATCAGTTTTTGGGATTATCTAATCTCTCGCAACTTATAATCTGATACGAGACAAAAATAACACTTTTTAATTTTCTCGAATTATTAAAATTTTTTTTGTTTATGACTCTGACGTATTATAAATAAGATAATCGAACGCTTGGTCAGAATCAGCAAAGATAAAATGTCTAATAATTCGAATGAATCAAGTCATGGTTCAATAACTCAATGGAAAATATCAGAATTAATGGTGCAACCAACCATAAAAAGATACATTTTTTGGACCAACATAAATAAACAGTCTTAGGACAATATTTAAAGAAGTTCTATTAGAAAGAATTTTTGTAAACGGTTTGTGCATCAAAAAGAAGATACTTAAAGATCTGGAACTAGGTTACTCTTCATACATTTAAGAATAGAAGACCCTGAATATATTTATAAAAGCGAACAGAAACAATAAATTAACTTTTCGAATAATAAGTTTTCATTATAGGTTTGCTCTAAAATCGTAGGAATATCGATTATGATTGAGTAATTAAAAGACAATAAACTAATATGCATCTCATAATCATGTCTACAAAAGAACAATTACCTAATGGGTTACAAATAACAAGACATGACATATATTTCTCTTCTAACAACATTTCTCTTTTAATTTTTCCAATATCTCACTTATGGGCACGTATCAAAGTTACATACTTTATGTGAAATTTGTTGTATGGTTCAATCAAGTATGACTTTTAACCCAATTGCAAAATATAATTTATACTTTTGACAGCAACTATTTCATACAACAATGTAATGGACAATTAAAAGAAGATTACAAACTTACTAGTAAGAATTGCTTAACTTCAAACTGAAGAATTGTTATTTATAATTTTTCCATAAATTCACCCACAATTTTATCCTTCACAAAACAATAATTAATTAAAAGAAAAAAGTTGCTAGTAAGAATTATTACTTAATTTTAACTGAAGACTACCCATCTTGATTATTATTTATTGTTTTTCCACAATAAAATAATAAATTTAGGGTCCGTTCCACAAACCTCAGTTAACTTTATTAGTAAAATAAATCCACAGAAACAATTGTTATAATCATAGTAACGATTGTTTTTAACTGTTCATTAACTTTAACCAACGTTGGTGAAACCGGGCCTTAATTAATAGTGACACACATCACAATTTGTAAAATGTTGTCTTATTCTTCCATTCCATCAAATTATTTAATTTTTTTACTTAACTCGTTACTACGCACTTATTGCTTTTTTCATTGCAAAAATATAGCTTTAGACTTAATAGAACAGTCATAAATCAGCCTCATGAGTATTATAAAGGTTAATAAAAATATTCTTCAAGCTTCAAGTATAGCTCAAATAGCCAGTAGAAATTTCTATTCCCATTTTCAAAGTTTTTATCAAAAATTAGTAGCTACAACCAATCATTCATTTCATTACCAATGACTTTACCTTTGAATATCCTGAATCATCAATAGAGTGAAAAACAAATTTAATTGAATAATTGGATAATGTGGTGACAAACAATATCCTAAACGTGTTATTTACTTAAAATTCTAGAATCAAGGAAACACAAATAGATCAGAAGTAAAAATAGCTAATCATCGATCATTTTAACCAACAAGAGCAACTTTCTAACATATTTATGATCTTGTAGTTATAGTTAGTCAATCCTACCATAACAACAATCAATCAAAAACAACGTAAATTCCTAGGATTTTTTTGCGATTTTCCACGTCCCTAAATATTATTAACCTAGAAAATTCCAACTAGGTCACAACACACATTTGCACCAAGGACGCCCTTAAGACTAAACAGGCTTCCCGAAATTGTCTGGATTCAATCGAGTAAAAATGGGTTATCCCACATTTAAGCGACCTTCTCTCAAAACAATGCTTATTAGTTGGATTTTGAATCGTCGTTAGCTAAAATGATTGATTTAAACATATACAAGGCACGGATTGTGATAACGACTTGCAAAAGTTCAAATTTCAAGGAAAAACTTGGTAGTGATTACTCATTACCCAATGAAAATTTCTGAATTAAGAAAAAACATTATTACCACTTTTTCAGCAATGTCTACAACACGTGCAACAAATTGTACTTTTCATCGATAGTTCAGCAGTTTATCACTACATTCTGCTTTATATTAAAAAGTCAATAACTTTAAATATTTTTACTTCATTTTATTATACAATTTACACTATTAGTATTAATTCTGGTCTTTTTGTGTTTCTTTATTTTGGGCCATCTTTACCTTTACCTTACCTACAAAAATTTAGAAAAAACATAAATAAATTAATAATTACCACTGTTGCAAAAACTATAAGATTGAAGTTTGATTTTATAATTAAATGTAATGTAACTTTTGTTATAAAGATATGCTATTTCTTTCAAAATATACATTCAAAACCAATTCATTTTGCTGCAAATTCTATACAAGCTTTAATTAAACATAAATATGAAGCAAGCCAAAAAAACATACTTACCAACAACATATTATTATTAAATAAAAATTAAAAGAACTAATTAAACCAAGTTATATTATACAAAGTGTTGACACACAAGTGTCTGTTTTTGAAAATACAAACCTAAAATTTATATTTAAATACTGTTTGTAAAATTAAGGCAATAGACATTCTTCTTGAATTTTATTCAATATTTGCTAACTAATATGTAAAAGAACATCTCATAAAGGCCACATGAAGGGTACAGGGGAAAAACGACCTCAGTCCACTTGTTTAAGAAAATGAGGTGGAGTTGTAATATTGTAGTTTTTGATAGTACTATCACTACTATCAGATATTCAAAGGGGGAAATAGCTTTGAATATCTTTAGTATAGAGCAAAATGTGTTACAAGATACAGTCGTTTTTTTTTTTTTAAATCAATTGTCAAATTGTTTCAACGTTGGCAATTCCATTTAAAATTAGTGGTCCAGGCTTCGTTCCTATGGCATGTGGCAGGGTTCCAACATAATTTCAAAATTTTTGACACTGACTTGATTTAAAAAAAAAGAGGTATACACTATTCTAAAGAAAAACCATAGAAAAGTTTTAATTTCATTGTTCGTGATATTAGTCGAGATGGACTGAGATCGTTTTTTCCCTTCACCCTTCACATTTTTTTCTCAAAAACTAATCAATAGTCGTAGCTGTACTTTTGTTAAATCTCCTAACAGACTTAAATATTAGGTGTATAATTTTTTAATCGTTTTGAACCTTTTTCCAAACTAAAAAGCATCTCAAAATAACAAAACAATTCCTCAATTATTTGTCCCACTTTCCTTTCAACGAAGACAATTTGTGACGGTTTTCGGAATTCCTTATCAAGGAAGGTTGCTCAGGTGATTCATAATTACGTCACTTCGAGGTTCTCGACTTGTTACATGGGGGCCACTTTCAGTATTGTGTGTAACTTGTTATTTTTATACAAGTTAAAACACAACTCATGTCGTGTTAAATGGAAATGCCTAAAACACTCGCAGGAAAAACCTGAACATTTGGCTTTATCTTTGAATGTGCCATAAAACATTTAAAATCCAAGCTGAGATAAAATAAAAATGATCAACTTTCTCTAGGAAGTGACAGGTGGATTCCTGAGTGTGTAAAATGAGAAATTGAGAACACTTACCCTATTTACTAAACATAATATCAATAATAATAATTCACATAAAAGTCTTGAGGATTTCCTAAAATTGGCCATTTTTGCAATTTTCGGATGTCACTGCACACAACAATGCAACGTCTTATGTCCGATTGTGATTACCACTTAAATAACATCACAGCGCGGTTTTCATTTCAATTCGAATTATTTTCACTTTGTGACTTTCTGTTTCAACAGTCGTCTAAACACTGTTGAAAATCACCGCGACGCCATTACAAAATTGACCCACCTTGACGACTTGACGTTTGACGTCACTTTGACGTGAACTGTCACCAGCGCCCTCTGCCAAACGCGGCAAATTCGAATGAAAGAGAGCACGGCCTCCGCGTTGTTGAGTTTCAGGCCAAAAAGCTGTTTTAAAGAGGGCGCTGACGTACGGTGCATTGTTGGTTGTCTAACTCAAGGCATTTTATAAATTTTGATACAGAATATCAGTTTGCTGAGTTTGCTTGTGAGTATACAGCGTGATTCTTAAATAGACCTACAAATTTCTACCCATGGTAGTCTGAAATGACTACATGTTGGGAAAAATAGTAAAAAAATTTCTTGCATAACCTTTTCCGAAATAAAAAAAATTAAATTTATGTAGGAGATCAAACGTACGCCACTGATGTGAGCTATGCCTAAATATCAAACGTGCCGCGCATGGGCAGTGCCATTTAAAGCTGTCATGAGTCTGTCCGTGCGAAAACCGACGCGGTAAATTTAAAAAGAAGTTTATATGTAAATTGTTGATAGAAATATGAATGCATGGTCGTTATTAATGTGATTCCTAAGAAATATGGTTATTAATTATTTTATTAGAATGTTAATTTCATATTAAACTTACATTTATGTGGAGTAGTAGGTATATAAGTAATATATAAGTAATAAAATATACAAACGTCAAATATTTTATTCTGAACAAGTTACCCACCACCAAAAATAATTATAAGTAAGTAGTTAGGTATATAGTCACCGGGATACCGTTTTTTTCAGCCTCTTTGTCGAGTGCTATCAGTATTTATGCTTCTAGATATACAAGATTTTGTGTTCTTGGGTATGTGGGTTTTCTCATCAATCACACGTAAAGAATCATCGAAAGAGTTATACCTACTATTTGGTTTTTGTTTCAATAATAATAATCGATGGATTAATTAAATTTAAATGAAGTACCATTAGATTAAAATTTTAATAAAGTATTAAACTTTTGTTTTGCAAAATTGAAAAATTATGTACAATCGTATAAAAGTGTAATTTTTTTATTAAACTTGGTAACAAGTAATATTAAATAAATAATAGTAAATTTTGTAAAAAAATTAAATCAAATATTAATCGGCTGTCATTAAAACTAAACTAAAATATTTGTTGAGACAAAAATTAGTCAATTGTCTAAAAATATTGTAAACTTATTACAATTAGGAACGTCCACGGTTTATGGGCTTATTACTGTTCTGAGTATGCTGATCGTCTTCGGAATTCGGAAAGGGTCTTGTTTCAGTTTACCTGCAGATGCGGAACACTTTTTTTATTTAAAATTTGAATCAATTATTACGAATCTCACCTAATAATAACTAAGTACCTATGCAATAAATGGACCTATTAAGATTGTTTTAATAAATACTTAATTAAAAGCGAGATTAAATGCAATTTTTAAACATACGAGTACATAATGTGTTAACCCTAGTAATTATTACTAAATACTAATCAATAATCATAGTAGATAGTACTAATTTATGTTTACCACAAAATTATGTAAAAAATAGATTTACCAAAAAACCTGATGGTCATATGTTGAACGGAAAGTCCTTTTCGTACTAACTTTTTAATTTATTAGGTATTTATTTTACCTAGACTCTATGTGGGTATACAATTAATATTTATGCACCTTATTACCACGTAAATTCAATTATTATTTGGTATCATTTCAACTTTTATAAATGATTTAAAAAGGTGCGTATTGATAGCAAAGGAACTTAAAATCTCGAAAATCATTTTTTGCAAATCTAAATAATACATAAGACATCTGTTTGTATTATTGTTAGAGAACGTCATGATCATAAATTATGCCTGAAGTTTGGGTCTAATTGTTGCGGTTACTTTTTATTTGGGGGTTGTAAATCTTCTCTTGCTCACTCGATTTTCGAGGGCAAATAAGTCTACCTCTGTGGAGGTGTTATTTATTAACATTTTTTCATCGGACTTGAAATTATTGGCTTAGATAACAACGATCTACTTATCCGTCGTTTTAAAAATTTGAAAAAACCTCTTAAATGCGATTTCTAGAAATCACCACTTTTAGTCAAAATTTCTCTACCTTTATTACAGGTTGTAGGTAACATATCGCAATTCTAAAACGACCGAAAAATAGCAAAAAAAAATCTCTTTTATATGATCCCAAGTTTATGAAAATACGTTTAATAGTTTTTGAGGTACCGAGGTAGGCATTTACATGGGAACTCCCATAAGAGAATTCGCTCCGGACGGCTCTTAAAAGTTCTTTAACAGTTTGTTGTGACGTTTAAATGACAGAAGTTTGACATTTGACATTTTGCATGCGCAAAATAGTTTTGCGCATGCGCGGCACGTTTGATATTTAGGCATAGCGATAATGGTAAAAGGACAGTGTTTCAACTCCCCCCCCTTCCCTGCGCCAAAATTCAACTGGGACTTGAGAAAATTTTGGGACCATTTGAAAGTGTTTCTGGTAGATGGCGCTATTTTGTTGACACTTATAAAAAATTGCCCACGTTCCGTAAATAAAATCAGAGTTTAAAATTGTAAAACTCAAAACGGCAAGTGCACTGGTAATACAATTGGCATTATCAATAATTTTTTTCATATTTGAGTTGTGAGAATGTCAAATTTTTCTCGCAGCGACCTCATGCGTCAGGTTTCCGAAATGGTCCCACAATCAAACAAAGTTATAAAAAACGGTACAAATAAAATACTTTCACTACGTACGCAATCCGCAACAAATATTTCAAATAAAGATTTTCGTTTTTTTTTTTGTATTTGTGGTGGCGGCATCTACCATCAGTTTTCTGAAATGGTCCCATCTTTGTGCTGTGCCTAAGTTGACAGATTTAGGGGGGAGTTCAGACACTGTAAGTCTTACAGCTACTGATGTGTTCGTAAGAAGTATTAGCACAGTTAATGGAAAGCATGATAATCATCTGATGACAATGTACTTGATCAGTGATCACTGTTTATTATTCATATTCATGACGAAAACGAGCACATTTTTTCCAATACAATTAATTTGAACTCATGAGCGTCGTAAGTGGCACGGATTAAGGGATTTCTACGCCTACGAAATAAAAACGTAAATATGGTGCAGATCGTTTCTGCTTATCCTTGGAAAGCTGTGATAAAATTTTGTCGGTCTATTTGAGAATCACCCTGTATCAGTGATGAGATAAATCAGGAAATAAAACAGGCATGTTTTATGTTCAACATTAGCAACTAAGCATTTTTGCTTCTTTTTCAGATTGATTTAATTTAAGATGTTGTGAATTAAATATGAACCTATTATGTTTTTAAGATAATATACATGGATTCAGCTCGGTTTGCATGTGGGGATGAGCTTCTTCCCTTTGTTATTCATGCTTTGATGACTAAAAATTCAGTCATAAATGTGTAAACAAATAGTATTAGGGTCTATAAGAAGATAATATGTCGAAAAACTACATTACATTTACCATTGCTTTGCAAAAATTGTTTAAAATAGCGAGCCTCACGCAATCCGTAGTGAACTGACCCATATCAGTATTCTTTTATGGTAGACTTGAAAGTACTTTAAAGGCTTACATATTCCACCAAAGCAACAAATCTTCCACTGAGATACTTTACACCTCCTCTATCTTGCTGAATATACGTTAAATCCAAAGAGGGCAATTTTTTCTTTCAGAACAATCACGTAGTCGGTATAGTTTTCGCATTGTACTGCTTTTTCAACCTTCATTACTAAATTTCCGCATAAAAATGCACCGGAAAACCAATGAACGTCGTTTGCTTGAATAATAAATGAATTTGCACTAAAATGTTTGTTGCACACCAAGAAACCATCTGTTAAATTTTCAACATCTGTAGATAAAACTGAGGATAGAGGCTTTTTAATTTTCGGTGTTACCCGTGTGTTCAACTAAAATTAATTTCTATTTTAAATGTAAATCAACTTCCTGGCAAGTTGTGGTAAGAAATATTGTAGTTTTCTAAAGTTTTGCCTTTAGATGGACAGTTTTTGATGCAACACTTTCTAATTGTAACTTTCAATCCTATGCTGTCATATAAACACAAAAACACCAGCAAACCAAACCAGCAACAACTTAAAGCACAAATCAATAGAAAACGATTCTTAAAACAAGGAACACTATATTTCAGTCAGAAATGACGTAGAAAAGTGGAAACCTTGTGTAAACGGTCAAATTTGATTTGCAAATATGAAATTGTTTCAACATTTTTGCAGTTACTTGTAAATGTATCTTAAAATCGCCAACAGAGGGCACTGACGTACGGAACTTTTTCAAAAACAAACATTTGACACGTGACGGGCCGTATAAGAGACGTAAAGTCTATTATCAATCAAGGAGGCCGTGAAAGAGAGAGATAAATAATTACAGATTTATTTTTTAGGTAAATACAATATTTACATAATGTATGGTAATGAAAAATGCACATTTTATCAAAACTTATCCAAATGAAATCACAAGTTACTATTTTAAATGCTCAACATGTAAAAACTAAATAATATTTTTCAACAACTGACTAATCCAAATAATAAACAACATTTAGTAATCAATCAAATTACTGTAGAAAAATTCTCTTATTATGATTAGACGAAGTAGATTTTGAACATAAATAAATTTTATTTAGATAGATACTAGGCGTCCAAATCATTTACAAATAGTACTTCTCGATTCTTAAGTCCCGCTTCTTCTAAAGTCTGTATTTTTTCGGCTGAACTGTCAGGTTTGCACTTCAGCACTCTTTTAGGAAAATTCGTCGTGATTTCAAACGAATCGGGAGAATTCGGATGGCAGAATACGAAGTAAAAAACGGCCTGAAACAACACAATTAATCAAATCAGATGTCAAATTGTTAAATAATAAACTTAATATTCACAACTTATTAAAAACTAATCTTAAAACAAACGACATAACGGACGTAACTCAAAGAGTGAAATGTCAACTTCTTGTCAGATTTGAATATCCCGCAATATTTCTGAACCAACCTTAATTAGAGAGCGCAACAGTCTTACTCAGTGTTGCCAACTTGGTGAATTTTTCGCAATGTTGTTGAATCAAGAATATTTAAATAACTCCTACAGATCCGTTTGAAATTATTAGAAAACATGATGAATTCTAAAATCATGTAACAAATTTTTAGAGAACATTACCCCAAATATTTTTTTTAGTAATGATAAGGATACTGTAGGATAAAATCCATATTTAAAATTAGTCAACTTTGTGTTAAGAATGTTAAGTTTTGTACAAAAAGAATGCTGGAGAATAAACTAAACAAACTCTAAACGAAACGGTAATAGAATTTTGAAAAAGAGAAGAGTAGAATCTAAACGAGAAGAATTTATAATAGTATATTAAAAAACAAGTTTCATAAGACCACTCTTGAAGTACGAATTCAGTTTCAACAACGAGTGGCGTTAGCCACGAGTTTTTTGAAAGAATGAGTACTTCAAGGTCTTATGAAACGAGTTTGTTATACTGTTTTTTGTAATTTGCCTCCTTTCTGTCGATTTTAAACAAAAATTGTTATTTTAATCGACTTAGGGATTTTTGTGACGGTTGGTAATGTTTCAATTTTAAAAGTGAAAAATTGATTTAAAATTTTTGTTTTATTCAAATTCTGCCAAAAAAACACTAGTATGAATGATAATGAAGGTAAATTGGCAAAAACACGATAGCAAATTTGCTTCCTGCCAACCTAAAAATTTCCGTAAAATGTTCCGTGAAATTATGACTATAATGATTTCGCGCTTGATGACGTTGCGTGCTTTTATGTGCACATTAAAGCATCAAAATGGCGGCAAATTACAAAAAAGAATCTAAAGAATTTAAAAAATAATCTAAGTACAAAAACAATGCTAAAAAATAATAAAAAAATTCTGAACAAAACTGTAGAACGAGAGTGGATTGTAAAAGAGAATTTGGACAATGTACTAGAAGTGTTATTAACGAATTTTGAATAAATTTTATAAAATAATTCCAAATAAGAATCTAGAGAATTTTTTTTTAAATCTAAAATAATATATTAAAGTATTGTATTTCCAGCGAGAAATTGGACTTTTTTAAATAACCTGGAAACATTAAAATCACTAAGATATACGTATTAGCGGGGTGTTTAGTGCGTACTGTTAGGTTGGTAGAATTCCCGCGCTTGTAATCCTCCGCCGATTTTGCACCTGTCTTGTTTTGTCGTCCTGTCAAATTCGATTTCAAAACGTGTTGTGCTAAAGATTTGGGATTATATTTGTTTAGCGACGTTTGTAAAGTGTTAATAACCGTTTTTAGATTGTGTTCTAGTCAATATTTATTGTTGGTAGTGAATTTGTTTTTGGTTATTTGAAGACACTCACAAGACGAACATTTTAAAGAATTTTTACAATTTTCTTCAGGTAAATCCAAATATTCCTGGTTGATTATTAATAGGGGCTTAATCATAAACATTGTGACTCAGCAAAACGAGAAATAAAACATTTTAAAAGAAAAACTAAAATTTGGTCCGGTACTACTTTAATCGCGGAGTGTTAGTGACTTGTTTTTCACTTAATTATTGAGTGGAAATAGTATATAAGTGTATATTGAGGTCTTAAAAACACTCGCGATTTTTCGAGCACGACGGCGTAGAGCAAGTGTTTTAGAGACCAGTTATCCACAAAAACTTATTTTTTTTTTTGGTACACTTTAAAATCATAAATACTAATATTAATATCATTATCTGTTGTTTCAACACTATAAAAACGCCAACGTTGCATTTTACCGAATTATTTTTTAAAATAAGATTGATAAAATTGTAAAATTGTTATTAATGATTAGTTCTCTCATTAAAAGTATAAATTACATTACCTATTATTTTTTTGAAATGCATGAATAAATTATATAAGCCAATTCTGAGAGAAAATGCAACGTTGGCGTTTATATATACAGGATGTAAGCGAAATAAGTACATTAACTTTAACCAGTGGTAGAATTCATCAAGACAAACACTTTTTCTATGTACCATTTTTTCAAAATCGCATTTTTTTAAATCATTTTTTCCCCCTACAAATTGACGAGCCTTTTATGAAATGCTTCAACAAAGAAAAGTAACAATAAATAATAGCCGCAACCAAGGTAACCGTTTCAAACGGTAATCTTGTCGACTAGGTAACTTTGCTTGCAGTGGCGTGTAAGAAAATTGTGTAAGATTTTAAAATAATCATAACTCAAAAATTAAAACGTTTTGAAAAAAAAGTTATTTGGAAAAATTGTTTGCCTTGACGAGTTCTATTCCCAGTTAAAATTAATGTACTTATTTCATTTACAGCCTGTATAGTTTTGAAACAGCAAATACAATTGGAAATAATGTACTGTGAGATCAGTATATCTTTCGTTGTCATGGAATTAATTGTCATTATAAGAAAAAATCATTAAAAAGTTGCTATTTATAGTTCACGTTTCTTTGGTTATTGATGTTGCCATGGACACTTTAAAAAATGCGCGTTTTTAAAAGTTGGATTTATACACGCTGCTGAGTGTTTTAAATAAGCAAAATAGATTACCAATAAAAAAACGAATTTATACAATAACACCGGGTGCTCAAAAATTGGCGCACCAACTCAATGGTGTGTGGTAGAGAATTGCTTACATATTGTAAAGGTAAAAATAGTAAAAAAATTCTTTGTATTAAAATTATTGATAAATAACGAATTTTAAATAAATGATATGTGGCAACGTTGTCTAACAATCGTGATCGCAATAGAATTTGATCAACAATAAAAATAAATTAATTTTGAAACGGATTCCTAGGAAATAATTCCCAGTGTTGGCACATCTACAAATTATGCTTTTTTGATGGATTTTATTTTTTTTTAATTCAAAAAACGGCTAAAGTCTGATAGTAAATGAGAAGGTTCCCGTCTTATGGAAATCAAATGACCACTCAAATCCAGATTTTTTGGTAACAATCGATAGCTCTTGAAATAAGGATCAATTCATATCATTGCGTCAACTTTATATCTGTTCAAATAAAGTGGCTAAATTAATTTAAAGTTCAGATGACTTCTGTCACAGAGTTTATAAAAGCGTCACCAAACCGACCCTTTTGCCCGCAGGTAATTTTCAAATCAGGAAATGCTTTCTTTTCCTCAATAGATCCCAAATCTTATTGGACCCGCCATGGCGGTAAGCTTATTACGGGTACAACTAGCTTTGGTGATTTATGGACTCCCAAACTTTCCTACCACTTGATTTCTCTTGCATCGCACTCTTACCAATGCATTTCGCATTTGCCATTTTTAATTTTTCAATCTTCAATTCCGCCTTTATTTAAAGAGATACAGAGTTGGCGCAATGATACGAATTGACCCTTTATATCAAGAGCTGTCGATTGGGGTAAAAATATCCGGATTTGAGTGGTCATTGGATTTCCAATGAAGTGGTGAGAACCTTCTCCTTTAATAGTATATTGTATTATGCGAGTATATGCGAGTGACAATTTTGACCCACGAGTGCGCTTGCGCTCGAGTCGGACACTTCTCACGAGCTTTATAATGGCATTTCGATCACATGTGATATACGACATTTTATCTTATCTTATTTTATTTTATCTTATACCATTGTACAATGTGTTTAAAAATGGCTGTTCATCAAATTGACTATGGAATTCAAATTCAATGTGCCGCCTCGTCCACATGACGCACAGTGGTCCAAATTGCTCAAAACACGCGCGAAATTCATTTTTTGAAGTTTGTCATAGAAACATGTAATTTTGGTAAAATGAAGTACACAGTGCTTACCACCTATGGGCAAAAAAAGAGAAAATATAAAAAACTCCAAACCAGTAAAATGGCTGGTTGAATTTGGTTAATTTGGTGTGTTTGAATTTAACTGTAAATACGCGGTTTTGAATGTGACATACAGTCCATAGAAAAGGACTCCAAAAAATTCTACTTTCATTATACCTTTCTAGAATTCTTTGGCTATATGGACAGTTTGACTGCAGAGTATAAATGTTCCTACAGACTTAACAGCTGTATTTTTGTTAAATCCCTTCAAATTGTCACTTAATCGCAACTACAAAAAATGGTACACGACGGTACACGCCAATTTCTATGTTTTGCAATTATTTAGACGCATTGCAAACAAATAAACCCAAATTCAGCTGCGAATACGTGCGGATGTAAAGAATACGTACATAAACTGGGAGTAAGGATGCAAGCCGTTTTAGGTATAGAGTTTATTCGGAAAAACTGTTAAAAGCTTTTGGGACGTGGTTCCTTAGACCAAAATACAAAAACAACTTTCTATGGACGTTTGGCTGAGAATGCTTCCTAAGGGAGCTATAGCCCCTTGAAGATTGCAAACTAAAGATGAGTTTTCTCAATTTTCTCAGTCAAGGATTGAAGGAAATGTATAAAAATTCGCATTTGGGGTAATTTTGGAGTGTAGAATCAACTGGTATGATAAAAAATTGAGAAACTGAATCAGGGGAGCGTTGGGTAATGTAGGCAACCTGCTGTGGAAGTAAACTTGTGCTTTGGAAAAGGCTATTCAAAATGTTTTCCAGCAAATACTAATAACTACTCTTTCATATAATAACTAACATAATACATCTTAAATGAAGTCATTTACTTGTCTGAAAACATGTTAAATGTGCGTCGTTACAGTTAAGTTCGTACTTTTCTTGTTCTGTTATTATACAGAGTAAATCAAACGTAATGAATACAATTCGTATTGCATTTAGATTACAGTAGTGCCCAATTGTGATGTCAAAATATGTAAAAAAGTTACTACTTTTTGAAAAGATATGTGCAAATCCAACACTTTGCAAAAACGTGAAATATTTTGAAAACGGCTAAACTTCAGTATAAGGATGGTCTATAATAATAGTCGTAGAATAACTGGAGTCATCTAACAACGCAATAAAAACCAGCTTTTTACTCAAATCCGCAAAGTTGCTACTTACTTCTGGTATAACCGGAAGTACCATACTTTTGAAACTGCCTTCACTGGACAGGACTTAATGAATTATGACTGTGTACAAATTTTCAGAAGAACCTTTGCGTTGGAACTCACAATACTGCGCCATTTTCTTAAGGGGTATAAAAAATACGGAAAACTCTGCCTTGCTGATTGCATTTTAGAGGCGCAGGCCACGTAAAATTTTGTAAAACGGCCTGTTTGTTACTTGCGGCAGCATTTGCGTAAATATTAATTGAATACAACAAAAACTGTTTTTTGCCTTTTTGCCCTTTTTCAAAATTTCAACTATAGTTGAATTCAGACTTGCATATTAGGTGTGTATACAAAGGTTGGTAAAGATATTTACAAAAATAAACGAGCTATGATTTTAGCGCGTATTTTTCGCATTTTAGACCACTGTGTGACGATTGTAGTTTCTCTGCCAAATCTTTGAATTAGCTTTTTACTCACTTTTCTGCATTTTTCGCCAAAGTTGTTTCAAGTGTAGGGTTTGCCTTGATTTGTGTTTTATATTTCCGTGATTTTTGTTGTTGTGTATTCTTTCGTTTTTGGATTTGAAGCCTTTTTGCATAATTTGACGGTTCTGTCACTTTGACTTTATTCACAATTTAAATTAAGCGGCACATTACGTTCAAATTTCATAGGCGGCTTGATGAACAGTCATTTTTGAACACATTGTACATAATACCATTGATTTCTCTCACCGAGAACAATGGTATAATGTACCTAAAAAACTGCACCTGTAAGATAAAAATAATTATTCAGGGTTTTGTTAGGGAACGATTACTTAGTGTGAAACATAAAAACATTGAAAAATAATGAAAAAATTGAAGAAGTTAACAAAATAAGTTTTTCTATTTCGCATACACAAATGCAATTTTGTGCAACTGTTGTCAATGGAAACAGTTAGACAAAATGAAATTTTGTCTCATTGAAATAGTAACTTTTTTTGTTCATGATTGGTAATGAATTTCTGTCAGTTCTGTCAAACCGCAAACCTCCCAATTTTCATATTCAATGTCGTACAACAGAAATGCTACAGAATTTGGTCGGATTGAACGTAAGTATTAGATAGTTAACTTGGTTATCTTGTGTTTGGCCCAAAAGGATATCCCTTTGGTTACTGAATGCGATCACGTGACTGTCGTCATCGTCAAACTCACAGCGAAGCCGGGTCAACTGCACTTCGTCGGGAACAATTTACTCACAGCAGTGTTTGCGATGTCTCTCAGCTCGGAAGGAGTGCACAACATCCATCAGAATCCATATTTAATTAAACGAAGTAATGAGAAAACTATCAAATATGCAGTAACAATGCAATAAGATTTGAAATTTGTAATTTATTTTCAATAAACTGTCATTTCATCCCATACGTCATATTACCAACCCAAAATCTCAAAAGTTACTAGGTCATTATTTAAATGATTTAAACAAAGAATTTCAATAAATAAAGGCGAAATAGAAAAAATAGCATATTACACTCGTTGTACAAGACATCTTGTCGAACTCATTCCTTTGGAACGTTCGACAATGGGTTGTCTTGTACAACTCGTATAATAATATACTATTTCAAAACTATAAAAACAACTGTCACTTTTCACAATTGGTTTTCTCCTAAGAGCAATAGTTCTTAAGAAAACAATCAAGGTTTGAGGAAGTGGTTAAAATTTAGTTTGTTAAAAACCAAACACTTCTAAATATATCATTCTCTTTGGCAAAATGAGAAACGGTTACATTTCAGACAATTTTTTCTGACAGCTTATAATTTTAAAACTTTTCCTTATCAAATCCACCAGTATATTGTCAAAATGAGTAATTTAGACTAGGTTTGATGTCAAAAAATGTCGGCCAATATGTAACACAGGAACTCAATCTTTTGAAACATGGCGTTTTTCACCATTCACGCTTCAGTGTCAAAAACACGATCATAAAATGGCAGGTCTGGAAACTCCATTCATAAGTACGTTACGAAAATGAAGCATTTTTCCTGGATCACAATAGCTATGAAGGGCAACTATACCCGTGGCGCTCTCACACGGTAATTTATATAAGTCTCCAATTTGGAATCAAATTCTTTATTATTCCAGTAGTTTTTTGGATCATTCTTAACACAAAACTCTGTCATTGTGTTCTTGTGACCTTTATTTATGTGTTACTCACTTGCTTTTGGATATTTATCCCGTTTTTTGTCTACTTTACGTGATAACCTCTGGGACTTGATTACCTCTTTTAAACTGGTATTTTATATTAAAAAAGGTAAATTATTAATATCTACATTACTGCACAGAAAGCATTTTTGAAAGGAAAATGCAAATACACACTTTCGAACGTCTCACGGAGCCCTCCTTGCAGTTGTAAAAATCAGTTTCTTTTGATAGAGACTTTCGTTATATAGCACCAATTCTAGACGTAATATTCGAGTTTCTCCAATCATCTACCTCAAAAATTTGCTTTTGTTGAGTTTGGCTCATATTTAGAGTAAAATAAAGACCAAAGGACCGGTTAATGCACAAATAAGGTTATGTCCCTACATGAATGTTTCAGTACGCAAATGGCTCGGGAACGTAAATAAACTCAACTAAAACCTGTCTACCACATTCATTACCACCGTTAAGAACAATTTGATTCCCATTTTGGGCATTGCTGATTACCATTCATATCCGTCAAAATAATTTGACATTTGTCAAATATTACGCAAATTTCTCGTTTTTTCATTCATAAAAATCCACTTTCATCGTAGTATCCGCCAGAGGCGCTACGGGTATAGTGGCCCAAACAGCCACCCACGATCCAGGAAGAAAACCTCAGTTTTGAGACATGAGTTTCCAGACCTGCCAATTCTAAGACCGTGATGGTGAGACAAAGGTGGCGTGGAACGCCACCTGTCGGGGTGCATGGGGACTCTAGACCTTCACATCGACGGGCGGGAATTTGCAAAGCAAATCTCCCGTAGCGCCCGCCGAGAGAGGTAAACCAGCATTAGCCAAAACAGCTACTCCTCCGGCAAATACCCCGCCAGGCGCTGAATTACATGACCAATGCCGGCGCCCCCACATCACTGGACAAAACTGCCCAAGTTTCGATGTATAAAAGAAGCCAACATCATTTCATCGGACAGCTGCAGACCGGTTTCGCCCTTTTGGGGCTCGTCACCTTTGTCTCACCTTTGTCTCACCATCGTCGTCGTTAGTCGCTTAAGACTCCGAAGCCACATCATTTCATCGGACTGCGCTGCACTGACGAGCCCCAAAAGGGCGAAACCGGTCTGCAGCTGTCCGATGAAATGATGTTGGCTTCTTTTATACAACTAAGACCGTGGTCAAAAATTAACAGTACCTCTATTCCGCCGCTTTTTTTTTAATAGTAGAGGGTGCAAAATATGGTGGAATGACATTCAAAAATTGCAGTAACGTCAAAACTGTCAGCTTGACAATTCGAATTTAACGTCCTAAGCTCAAAAATGTCACTTTACCTTGAATTAACTTATTAATACCGTAAAAATTGAGACGATACGCTCATTTAGATAGTTTTGCTGAAACTAAGAGCATATTTACCTCCAAGGAATGTGTCTTGAGGAATCGCCGCTCGATGCGACTTCCACACGGCAACTTAAAAACTACATGCACAGCATCGGGATGATGTTTCTCGGGCTCATCAGGCACTTTATCCACCGACTCAATCTTCTCCCTTGCAATGCTCTGTCGCCGCTCCTCTTCGGCTCTAGCCTCCTCCTCCTCCCTCCTCAATTCGGCCTCCCTAGCCATACGTTCCTCCTCCCTGCGTCGTTCCTTCTCCTGATCGGCCCTCAAACTCTCCAAAAACGCTTCGTCTTGATGCGCCCTGAGCGATCGGTTTAAACTTGCTTCGTACCGATCGGCTCGGGTTTGCACTAGACTGATTTCAAACTCGCTGACTATTGTATTGAGACGTTGGAGGAGAAGTGTAGGGTCGCAATAGCCCTCCATACGGCCAACGACTGTCATACTGTTATCGCGTAAAACTAAGACTCCGAGGAATGGAGCTGAGCCCGCTTTTATCATGTTTTGGGCGCGACGGCCCTCGTGGCTGCTTTGACTGCATGCCCAGAAAATGAAACGCGAATTGATGTATTGGATTACATCTGGATGGGATAATGACTCTCTTAAAAGAAATAAAAATACATTGATTAGTTGAAATGCAATTTTCCACTTGAATAATTTATGTGCAGCACGACCGGAGGGAGTCGTGTTGCAAACAAATAGCTTGTTTTGTAACGAAAAGTATCACAAAAAAAACAAAAATAAATAATCAAATTTAAAGTCATTTGTCGTACAAAAAATCATCGTTTATCTCAACGGTAGGGATATCAGCTTAATCATGTCCCTCTAGATGTAATTGCGAAGTAAAACACGCTGAAGATAACGGAAAAATAGCTACCTAAAAGCTATGAATAAAACAAACTACGGATTTTTCTTTCCTACTACTAGAATATCCAGGTTAGCCAACTTATTTAAATCCATTGAAATACATGAAATCACCAGAAAGCGTTTTCTTGATTCTACTGGGGATATTCAGTTTTAATTCACCATGTTTATTAATTTATGATTGTTATATATATTTTTTATTTTATTTTCTTCATTATTATTATCATTATACAAAGCGATCAAAAAGTCCTTCTATCAAGAAGGCGTATTACTTGAGAACGTGTGTCCGGTGTCATGTATTAGTTCAGCTTGCTGGCAAAATTTAAACTCAAATTACCTCAAACGTAAACTGTTAGATGCCGTGAATCCGTGGCACAAATAACACCCGAATGATACATACACGACCCGTAAATGGTGTCTATGGGGCAAAACTGGATTCCAACAATAATTTTATTTCCTAAATATTTTTGACATTTTTCTTTTGATATTAGGCTTGAGTTCCGCAGATATACGTTCTTTATTTCTATGCTTACTTGATAGAAGGACTTTTTGATCGCTTTGTATTTGTATTAAAATTATTGTTATTAAATTTGCACTATGTAAAAGCAGGTTCCCGTCAAAAAGTACTATTTAACTTAGCAAGTGTTAAATACTTTAGGCAGGTATAGCGTTTTATTTTAGTTAGAAAATGACCATTGTTTCTAAGTTTCTAAGTTCCTAAGTTAACATTTCAGTTTCTCAGTATCATATGTAGTTATTTACGCTCTTAGTATATCACTTTATTACATTTCTCTTGGTTTTTCTACTTTTCAATTCTAAAAGATATATTTTTTTTATAGTTTCTGTTTGTCAGTTAATTATTATTTTCTCAACGTCTTACCCCCGGTTTCTTAAACGATTTATCGTTAGATAAATTTTATGGGTTGGATAGTTGCTAAGGTAGAAATGATCTGATTGGTGTTTCTATAGAAATTATGAAACCGATAGTATTTATCTAACTTTTAACTCGTTCAAGAAACCGGGGGTTAGTCACGCAGTTTCTCAGAGCTAAAGTATTCTTAAACCCAATTTCATAGTTTCTTACTGCTTCAACCTTTCAATGTTTTAGTTTTTCTAGATTATGTACCTTTTTAATGTCTTACCACCGGTTTCTAAAACAATTTATCGTAAGATAAATTTTATCAATTTCATAATTTCTACAGAAACATCCCTACCTTAGCAACTATCGAACCGATAAAAAGTCGTTCTAGAAACCAGGGGCCTATTTCATAAAACTTTTTACAAGTGATTTGCTTACATTTTCTATTGTATAATGTAATGTAAATAATAAACTTGTCACTTGTAAAAATCAAGTTATAATTTTTATGAGACGGGCCCCAGGAGTTACCTATTTAGAAAATAAGTTTTATTTATTTTTCCACTTTCAATAATAATTTCTTAGAATTAGAATCTCAATAATCTTTTAGTTTTCAGTGTTTCAGCTTATCACTTTCAGCTTTTCAGCGTTATTAGAGTGTTAGTTTTTCAATTTATTTGTTTATCCACTTTTTAGCACCATACAGGGTGTCCGTTTTTCGAACTCCACCATGGGGATTTCAGTTATTATAAGAGATACGAGGTCGGTTAAATTAAGGCAAAGTTGCGCATTTTTATGCTGAACAATTATCTGAAAGAAAATTTGATGTGTTTGAATTATTGAGAAAAACAAAAATTTGTCATTTTCGTTTTTATTTTTTTAAGCGAAAACCAAAAGAACTAGACGTTTTTAAATAGTACATTCTTGCGACACTTTTTTACCAGAAATCTAAATCTGTCATCGCCTTTTCCAAGGCGTTCTTCATAACACTCAACTTTGGTTTTTCTTATGGAAGCCATATTTGATACTTGTATTTTAGAAATGTCTTTTTGCTCCTGATTACAACGATGTATTACATAATCGAATCTTATATGCTGATTAAAATTAAGAAAAAAGCGTTTTTGCAAAGAGTGCTTTGGAAAAAAACGCCAAAAATTTTATTTAACAAACGAAAATTTTACAGTTTTATTAAATATGCGAGCATAATTTTTATAACTTTGTCTTGTTTTGTTTTACGAAGAATAAGCTTCTAGATTATCATGTAGTTTAGTTTTTAAAGAAGTAAGCTTGGCGGAAATGGGAACCTTCCAGATCCAAATTCGATTAAACTTCCAAAATCAAGTTTATTGTTTAAAAACAAAATTGTTGGTGTTTTTTCCAAAGCACTTTTCGCAATAATGCTTTTTTCCAATATAAAATAAAAACAGTTTTAAAAAATACAAAAGGCGAATATGGTATCCATAAGAAAAACTAAAGTTGAGTGTTGTAACTCTGACATCAAGAACGCCTTGGAAAATACGATGACACATTTAGATTCTCTGTAAAAAAGTGCCTGAAGAACGTCCTAGTTAAAAACGTCTAGTTCTTTTGGTTTTCACTTGAAAAAATAAAAACAAAAATTACAAATTTCCGTTTTTTTTTCTAATAATTCGAAAACTAAAAATGACATCAAATTTTCTTTCAAATAATTGTTAAGCTTAAAAATACGCAACTTTGCCCTAATTTAACCTATCTCGTATCTCTTATATGAGTTATAATAACTGAGATCTCCATTGTGAAGCTCGAAAAACGAACACCCTGTATAGTATGTGAATATGTCACTGATAGGCTGATTTTAACTTTAATCAATTGTCACTTATCGTAAAATAAAAATATAGAAAAAAATGTTTTTTAAAAAAACTTTTATTTAAAATATGTACTAAAAAGTAAAAAATAAAGTATTTCAATCACAGGAGAATATTTTTTCTTACAGGTTAAAACTCTAAAATTTATAAAAGCTTTGGGAGTTGTCAACTGAACAAAGTAATGTAATGTAAAAAGCTTTTATAAATTTTAGAATTTTAACCTGTAAGAAAAAATATTCTCCTGTGATTGAAATACATTACTTTTACTTTTTAGTACATATTTTAAATAAAAGCTTTTTTTAAAAACATTTTTTTTTTTTTTTATTTTTTTATTTTTTGTTTTTTAGTCTTTATTTATTGCATAGATTTATTGTTATTACACTGTGCATCTACCGTGACGTCCAAATGACCAACATACCATCTATGTCGGTATAAGTTACGGTATGTAGAAATCTAGAACCCCTTTGTAAACATAACCTAAAATTTTAAAACCCCATTTAACACCTTTAGGGGGTAATTAAATATATAGAATTGCATTGTCACGCAGATTACGTAAGCATGTTAAATTTCATTTCATTGCGACTACAGGAACCCTCTCAAATTTACAAATCGAGAACCCCTTTGTAAACATAACGTAAAACTTCAAAACGCCACTCGACCCCTTAGGGGGTATTTAACTACATAGGATTGCGTTGTCACGCAGATTAAGTAAGTATACAAAATTTCAATTCAGTGGGACAACGGGAACCCTTTCAAATTTGGCACCGAAAAAATAACCGACAGACAGATAACATTGTGAGCTAAATAAAAGCTTTTAAAAATCACTGTTTATCTCAAAGATAGCGACATCAACCTAATAAATGTCTTCAGACGTTACTAAAAGCTATGAATACAAAAACTAAAATTGTCCATTCTTGAGGTGTTTTTTTTTGTTTTGTCAACAAAACTGTATTTGCAAAAATGTATGAAACTATTTTATGGACAACTAGTAAAATATGTAACACATGCTTATACATATCTGTCTAGACAGATGGCGAATATTTGTCATACATACTCGTTTACGAAAAAAACAACAACCATCTTGTTCCAAAAAGCAATTAATATAAAACAAATAAACAAATAAAACACCATTTGCGTCAATAGAAAATTTTGCTGTCATATATCTTAAAAGCATTTGAATGTAGTGAATTTGAATGTCGTGTAACTAAATACCTTGAGATTATTAACCGCAAAATATATGAGAATGAGACACGGGGATTGTATCAGTTAAGATTTTAACGTTGGTTACATCAACACAAACTGCATTTGAAGACACCAGGGAAAAAACAAGGAATGCCATTTTTTCAAGAATTTGAACTAATACAGTCATCTGATAGGAAAAAATTAAAAACGAGTGATTGGTAGATCCTTTTACGCTTTTTTTTCTAATTGATAAAGATGTCAAAAATTAGGTTCAAGCTTATGCTGTTTAAAATCCTTGCACTGCAGTGTTAAAACTGCTATATAATAATATAAAAGTTAAACCAAAAAACAATGACAGATTAAATTAATTAATTAATTAAAAATACTTTGCAAAGTCGCAACCACCTTTTCGTCACTAAAAACTAGAGCAGCTTCAATTGTCTTTAACTCTTAAAATTTTTATTAATTATTTATTTTTTAGAACTGGGACCAATTTTTTTACGTATTTTTTGCTCAAAACAACATATCTAAGCTTTGGGAATAACGTAAAAAAATATTTTTTGTGCAGCCACTTAATACTAATTATACTGTGCAACTATTAGTTTTTCATTAAGTAAAAATATTAGCTGTTTCAAAACTATAAAAATGCCAACGTCGCATTTTCTCTCAAAATTAGTTGGTATAAATTATTTAAGCACTTCAGAAAATTAATAGCTAATGTAATTTATAGTTTCAATATTGAGATCTAATCATTGATAACTATTTTACATTTTTATCAACCTTATTTAAAAAAATTATTTGGTACAATGCGATGTTGGCGTTTACATAATTTTGAAACAGCTAATACACTTATTGGCCTTCTAACCTGTAAACGTCAAATTACCATTCGATTGACAGCTATAGTGCTGATACCCCTGAAGCAAATCTTAAGCAGAGTGATAATAAGTCTTTTCGTGCCGCAAGATCCGCAAATGGTAAATGGCTCCAGAGCCCAAATGGATCATTTGCGATTAGGGGTTTATAAGCAAAAGTTGTCTGTCTCAATGAGTGATACAACACCCTAACAACAACCGTTTTTGCAAATGTCAGTACAGTAAACATTCACGAAAAACATTACCCTCTAGAAACTTTGTTTATAGCGCAACTTTATAAAAATTTCGTAATGGCTGAATGATTTTAACTCTGACTGGATTGGCGCCATCTAGTGATGATGTATCCATCAAGATACCTTGTTATTTTGACGTATAATAAAAAAATTACTTTTGTTTTTATAATAAAAAGGATCGGCCAAAAAGTTAAATGCAAATCTTGTGTGTTAACCATTTTACAGGACGAAATTATTTTGACACACGAAGCGTCAACTGAGTAATTACCACACACGAATGCAAATAACTATTTAACAAACTCACCTTATATAAATTTCAACATAAGACCAATTTAAATTCTTGAGAATATGGGATATAAATTATTGAAAAAGATATATTTTCAACAGTAAGTTCAATTAAATTTCTGATCGAAGGACAAATGACTTTAAGTTGGCAACACTGTAGAAACAGAGGATATGAGATTTAATCAATGTGCTTGATTCACTTTCTTTTTAAAGAAAAACCCCTCGAAAAAAATAAATCAAAAATAATTGTACATATTTAGTTTGGCAAATGATAACAGTGGCTTTGATTATACACATAATTATACACATTATATACATTTACTTAAATCCTTGCATCTGGTATACAATGTTACCAACTTAATTTCAGAACAGAAGACCAATGTAACTAGAAATTTAATTGACCCAACTTACCTGCAAAACAAGTCAGCATCGTTGTGGTCTTCTTTATGCAAATAAACTAAAAGGAACCGTAATTCTCGTTTAGCATCATTAAGGGCATGTGTGAAAGTTCCCTGGTAAAAAACTGGATGGCAATCTCCATACTTCTCCTGGTAAAGATTAATAAACCCAACAACATCATCTAGCGGATTAGTCGCTAAAACAGCCCCCAGTTACGCCAAAACTCACCTAAGTAAACCCTCCCTTACGCCTTTCGGGCTCAAACCGAATCATCCTCCTCCCCAATTGAAACAGGGCCAAAATCGTACTATAGCAAATATTGTAGAAAAAATTAAACATTGCTTTGGCAAAACCCAGAATCCCGCCACCGCCCCCATCCCGAGGCATCGAGTAATAAATGTGTTGCCCCAAAAGGTCGCTCACAACCGCCGGCGGTCTGCTCTCCGTGGCATAAATCGAAGGTCTGCCCTCTCTGATATTCAGCTGCTCCTGGACGGCCACCTCCAGGTTCCACTGGTGCCTCTGCAGCACGTCGCGGCATATTGTCATGTCGTCGATGCCGGTCAGGTCTTGCAGCTGTAATACTTTCTCGGTTTGCTCGCTCGTGAGCCCCAAACCAGCGTTGTCTCCGAGGTAATTCATTGTGAAAACACAGCGTGGCCGGGATAATCACATGTGCACATAAAAGCGTGGAATTTTTAGATACGGTGCGGTGTCACACTGCATAAATTACAAATGCGTGAATTGATATCGTGAGCATTACACTTATTTTCGAAACGTCACTTTGTCTTGAAAGTTTCCACAGAAAAATGGGGAAGTTTCGGCTCGACAGGTGAGCGTTGGCAGCACTGCGGGTGTGTTTTTTCCATTTAATTAAATTTTGAATTTTCCCAATTATTGTAAGTCCCCCCTTATCGATGTAAATCACTCCATGTTTCAGGTTAAATCCACAATTTATTTTATTCAAATTTTACTGCACTGTTTTTAATGACATGCGTATTGCTGGTTGTCTACTCTGTCATTCAAATTAATCAAAAAATTTTGCAATGGTAATTTATTAGCTATTTCAAAACTATAAACACGACAACGTCGCATTTTACCAAATAATTTTTTTAAATAAGATTAATAAAACTGTAAAATAGTTATTAATGATTAGATCTCTCATTGAAAATATAAATTACATTAGCTATTATTTTTTTTTAAGTGGATGAATAATTTATAACAGCTAATTTTGAGAGAAAATGCGATGTTGGCGTTTTTATAGTTTTGAAACAACTAATACATCAATTAACACTAATAGTAACATGTGTTCAATATTGGTTCTGGTCGTGGTTTGCTGTGGTTTTCTTCTTCTAGCATAAACGTGGGTTGCGTGATAAGTTCATATGGTTTGCTATCAACTGCCTTATTTTAGCATTTAGGAGTTTTTGATAAAAATCACATTGCAAATCATGATAATTGTATGCAGACGTTCAAGAATTTACTCTGCAAGCATTATCTCAGTTGAACGTGTGAACTTTTGGCCGCGGAGCACTGACAGCTGTCATGTGTCATTGTTTCCGAGACATACGTTTTTTGTGACAATTGACACACATAGACGATCTGACCAGAACCAATATTGAACACTTGTTACTATTAGCCGTTTCAAAACTATAAAAACGCCAACGTCGCATTTTGTCTCAAAATTAGCTGTTATAAATTATTCATGCACTTCAAAGAAATAGTAGCTAGTATAATTTATACTTTCAATGAGAGGTCTAATCATTAATAACTATTGTACAATTTTATCAATCGTATTTAAAAAAATAATTCGGTAAAATGCGACGTTGGCATTTTTATAGTTTTGAAACAGCTAATAATAGCAAATTATTAGTTTTGCTCAGTTTTTCAGTTTTGAATTTTTTATCCGTAACTGACTCTGCGTGCGCACCTGTAACTGTAAACGCGGCTGTGTAGCCAACATGGTGATTCTTCCCTATTCTCTGATGGTGATTCTCTCGTAATTTTGGTGAATTCAAAGATTATAATTATAAAAATACTATGGGAGAAAATTCATTTTGAAAATTAGTCAACTTTGTAGAATATTAAGTTTTGTACATAAACAACGCTAAAGGATAATCCAGAAGAATTCTAAACGAAACAACTGTAATTGAGTTTTGAAAAAGAACAGAGTACAATCTAAAAAAGAATTGGTCATGTTATTGCCGCGATGTTTACGTTCGTACCTGGTCCGAACCAAATAAAAGGCGAGCTCCGCGTACTATTCTTCACTTCTTGCCGAACAATACTACCGGCAAGATGGCCTGAAGTCCCAGCCCCAGGTGTGGTGCGAAATACTACCAGCTCAACATCCCCGTAGCGTTGCGAAATATTACTGACGCTTCCCCCCCGTACCGTACTTTTCGTGCAGCACAATAATACCAGCACACCATCCTCGAGGAGCGCGGCGAAAGACCACCGGAGTTCGGCTCTACGTTTGTAAATACTTTTAGGATTAGGGAATCATTTATTTATTTATTTGTACATATATTATTATTGGAATAAACAGTTTATTTGGAGCTTGTCTCTCTGATAAAGTCCCCAAGTCCCCCGACGAACCCTACAGTCGACCGTCTACCCGGCAAAGAGCACTACAACCTAGTCGACGAGATTACCGTTTCCAAGCAAGTTCATGAAAATAAAATTAAATTTGCTATTACTTTTCTTTGTTGGAGCATTTCATAAAAGGCTCGTCAATTTGTAGGGAAAAAAAATTTTTTTTTAAATGCGATTTTGAAAAAATGGTATATAGAAAAATTGTTTGTCTTGATGAGTTCTACCACTGGTTAAAATTAATGTACTTATTTCGCTTACATCCTGTATATAACCCATAAGAAGAGTTCAGCGATTTTAGACCTAAAGACGCATTTAAAAAAGAATCAGGTGAAAATCTTGATACAAATTTAGAGAACATTACATAAAGAATGCTTAAATTAAAATAATCTAGAAAAATTCATATCAACAGTACAGAATTCTGAATCTAAAAGAATCTAAAGGAGATGAACTTGGAGAATGTAGAACAAATATAAAAGAAGTGTAAACAATTTAAAACAATCTAAAGATGAATTTTTAAAATAATCGAAAAAAGTGTGCGGATTAAGAAAATCTACAAAAGTACACAAATAAAAAAAATGATCTACTAGAAAAAAATTAAATAAAATTAAAAAGAATTTTTTAAAGACGCAGTGTAGAATCTTAAAGAAAATATAAAGACTATACAGTTGATTCAAAAGTGCCGGACCAACTCTCGAATACTCGGTCATAAGAGTAGTTTCATTAAAGCACAAAAATGAAGTAAGATTTTATTTTAAAGCAACTTGAATTTTAATTTATAATATTTTTTATCAATTGTATTCTTTAGCAACCGCTTTAATTATTGTTCTATCGTGGATGTTCTTAGTGTTCGCGAGGTCTACACTCGGTGATTGTAACCTTGACAATTCTACAATCTACAGAAATGTATTTATATCCCATTTCAGTTCATAGTAGAATTGCAACAGCGCATTTGAATTTTTTGGAGTGAAAAAGAAAGCAGAAATTGAGTTTCCGTATAAGAAAAGAATTCTCTGTCGTAATAAATCCCAGCGACACGTTTTGAGCTAAGAAAACCCACCAGAAACTCTAAATTTGTGCTCCATTTCATTTCAAAAAATGCTGATGCGATGTTGCAAAATTCTACTATGAACTGAAATGGGATATATACGTTTTTTGTTATTAGTGTTTTTTGCAATAAATAAATGTATGACTGTTTGCCTTTTTAATACCTATTTTTATTTAAAGGTGAGAATTATCGTACTTTTTACCAAGCTCTTTTGAAAATAGTTGTCAACACTGTTCAGTTCAGTTGATATTTTATATAAATTTAATTAAAAAAAAAAAACTTTTTAACTGGAATTCATAATTAATTTAAGTTGATTAAGTAAAAAAACAGTTCACATGTAGAAAACTGACAATTTATTACTTCTTGAATGTCATAAATAAAATATACCAAAGAACCTTACTTTTGTAACCTTAAGAAATTAATGGATATAAGTGGAAAATTGAGTTATAAATAATTTACAGTTACAATCAGTGTCTTCTTGCACGTTTCTTTGACCTGAAAATAAATCAAATCACTAGGATTTAATTATTCAAAACCAACAAACTTACTTTTTAGGTCCTTTGACAAAACACCAATCAACTCCAACTGTTTGCCCTAACAACAAAGACCCATTCAAAGCCTCCCTGGCTGCGAAAGCTTCCTCATACGTCCCATACTCAATCAAAGCGTAACCTTTCAAAAAACCCGTCCGACGATCCAAATTGATACTTATATTTTTGATAGCCCCAAACTCGGAGAACTTCTCGCTCAGATCATCCTCACTGGCCTCTTCATGCACCGAAGTGACAAACAAAATCCACCCCTCCACGGCTGGAACGCAAAATAACTGTTCACAACACTACCACTGTTTAAAATGCAAATTACATTTCTGTGGCCCGGGCTCGTCCCCGTGATCTCCCGAATCTATGCTTTCATATCCTCGAATTTTCTCATGTTCTTTGGTCTCTCCCGGCCCAAAACCGCGACCTTTCCGCTTTACAACTTTATCTTTCAGGCGCAAAACGCTCTCTGGAAAAGTGAGGTTAGCGAAAAGAGAGGTTATGTAGCGGCTTGCCTACGGTCTCCTTCGTCTTCCACGTCCAATTCGACGGAATCGTTGATGTCCAAAACATCTGCCATTGTAATAACGACACTAGACGAGTTTATTTATTAAAAAAGACCGATTTTGAGCATAAATTTGGGATGCTTCACTGACGTTTGAAGTCGCGGCAACCTTGCCAACCATGTCACTTACAACACCATAATTCCCCAGATTTAAAAACACTAATAAAAAGTAAAAAGGGAAACAGGATGATACGGCTGATAATTTCATTTATTGCACAAAATACTAATATTAAAAAACAGCGTTCTACCTGCGACTTTTCAAAATTCTTTTTTCGACATGGTTTCTGTGTTCTCCCCTAGATTTTTTTAAGACTCTTCTCTTATTCGTTTTAGCCGTTTTAGATCCCAAATCTAGACTCTAGATTCCTATCTAAGTTATCTGCTCCAGATATTTTTTAAATTATACAGGATGTCTCAAAATTGACGTCTGTGCTTTGGGAATTCGATTCAGGGGGCTAATACAAATCGCAAGTTAAGAGTAACAAATTTTCCATTTGTCCTTCGTTATGGAGTTATTGTTAAAAGTGTAAATAATAAGTTTTATGCAGTCTTTACAATTAGTTGTGCAACATAACTCATTAGGTGGTTATAGCGATGTTAAAATTCTTTGAATTGCTCTGTCTAGTGACAAGTATTATTACTTTTCTTCGGTTTTGTATGTATATTAGCTGTTTCAAAACTATAAAAACGCCAACGTCGCATTTTACCGAATTATTTTTTTAAATAAGATTGATAAAATTGTAAAATAGTTATTAATGATTATACCTTTCATTGAAAGTATAAATTACATTAGCTATTATTTTTTTGAAGTGCATGAATAATTTATAACAGCTAATTTTGAGAGAAAATGCGACGTTGGCGCATAATTATATAATTATATAATAATTATTTTTAAATTTACTGTCAGACTTTAGACGTTTTTTAAATTTAAAAAAATTTAAATTTATCAAAAAAATCACAACTTGTACATAGATGTGCCAACACTGGGAATTATTTCCTAGGAAACCGTTTAAAAATTAATTTATTTTTATTGTTTTATTGTTGATCAAATTCTATTGCTATCACGACTGTTATACAACGTTGCTACATATCATTTATTTAAAATGATTTTTTTTTAATACACAGATTTTTTTTACTATTTTTACCTTTATATATAAGCGATTCTCTACCACACACCATTGAGTTGGTGCGCCACTTTTTGAGTTTTGAAACAGCAAATAGAATGATACGATTCATACGATACTATTAGCTGTTTCAAAACTATAAAAACGCCAACGTCGCATTTTGTCTCAAAATTAGCTGTTATAAATTTTTCCTGCACTTCAAAAAATGAATAGCTAATGTAACTTATAGTTTCAATGAGAGATCTAATCATTAATAACTATTTTACATTTTTATCAACCTTATTTAAAAAAATAATTCGGTAAAATGCGACGTTGGCGTTTTTATAGTTTTGAAACAGCTAATGCAAGACGAACATTTTAAAGAATTTTTACAATTTTCCTCAGGAAAAGGCAAATATGCAAATATTCCTAGTTGATTATTAATAGGGGCTTAATCCTAAACATTCTGACTCATCAAAACGAGAAATAAAACATTTTAAAAGGAAAACTAAAATTTGGTCCGGTACTACTTTAATCGCGGAGTGTTAGTGACTTGTTTTTCACTTTATTATTGAGTGGAAATAATATATCAGACATACAGCGTGGCCTACAACTCATTCCCCACCGGAAATGTGTTGGAGATAACAGCAATGGAGATGACAAACATGCCAAAAAAGTAGGTCTTTTATTCTTCGTTTGGGAGATAAAAAGGTTTCAAAGTGACCAATCCCAGAAGCTCCCTGCCAGGTGTAGTGCCTACAGTAGATACGTTGCTAAGGAATGAAAAATATTTCATTATCCGCTCTACCTATTTTGGTTTCTTAGCAACGTGTTTTATTCCCGTAATCCTCCGGAACAACGCCTCTGGTGATTGCAAGGTAACTATAGAGACAGGTAAACCAAGTCGCCGGCATTTTTGAAAAAAAAGTTGGTGCAAGTTGATAGATGGCAGCACGGTAGACTGGGACTGTCACAATTTTACAATGTTTATTGTTTTTTTATAAAAAAAGATGCAAAATAAAAAAATGTTATCTTACGTTAATCATCTAGTAACGAGGTCTTTTTTTTGTAATGTGAAACAGTAATTTTTTTCTGAGTAGTTCTGACTTTCGTTTCGACGCATTTTCGACCGCGAGAGACATCAAAGCATTGAAGTCGGAATAAATGCTTTACAGAAAAAAAACTTGACTACCATTCGGTGCGGACATCCTTCAATAATTGATAATTCTTCATAAATGCCGCATTTTTAACAACTTGAGGCATGAATCTTTTTTTTGTAAACATTCTGACAGTCCCAGTCTACCCTGGCGTCATCTATTAGATAAAAAAAAAGCTCCAAACTTGCGCCGGAAAATCGGGTAAGCTGGTCTACCAGGCTCTCTAGTTATCTTGGGTGATTGGTTTTGCGTTTGATGAGTTTTATTACGTGGTAAAATTGACACACGTATTTTTGATACACCCTGTATTTTGGAGGCTGTATTTAAATTTCTTTAAAAACACGCCTTTAATACATTCCTCAAATTCTCTTTTCAACTCCACTTTGCGTCTTCTCAAAAATCTTCAATAGCTTCGTTTAGAATTTTCCTAAATTATTTTTATTTTAGCCTTTTTTCTGTGCGCTCTTATCTAAATTTTTCTAAGAGTCTTCTCTTATTCTTTTCTAAAGCACCTGGAAACTAGTCTTTAATTCGATTATTTTATAAATTCAACTTTAGATCCTTATTTAGAATTATTTTGTAGATTGTTTTTATAAACATTTTTACTACACATTCCAAATTCTCTTGTAGATTCCACTTCCTATCTTTTTACAGTTTCCTTTAGATTTTTTTATTAATTTTCAGCATTCTTTTCGAGCCTAGATCTAAAATCCAGTCTCTTCTTTAGATTATTTTATAAATCCACTTTTTGATTCGTTTCTAATTTCTTCTCCAAATGTTTTTTGTAACTTATTCCACTGTGCGTTTTCTCAAAGTCCTTCTAGCTTCGTGTGAAATTTTCATAAATTATTTTTTTGCCTTGTATCTCTAGATTTTTTTAAAGGCATTGGCAACTTAAAAAACAACTTTGTCTTAAATGATAGTACTGAAAACGCTTATTACAGTAGTGAAAACCGTTTCTCTGTATCTGCTCTCTAACTCAAGTTATTTCGATTTAAAGTTGGAATTATGACGTCCCAACCGCCTCTTGAGCATTTGGTCCAATTTTAAGATCAAATAGTTTTTGATTTTTAAGTGACACTGACAAAACTTGACAAAATTTCTCAGATGTTTTCGGGAATTCAAGACAAAATTTAGAGCAGAAAAAAGTCGAGAAAGTAGTTAATTTTTTATTTTATGGAAGATGTGTGGAAAATGTTTAAACATCTGTCAAGTTTTTAATGATTTAGAGGGTTCAGTGATAAGAGGATTCTGTGATGAGAGGCGGTTGTGACGTCAGGATTTCTTCCTTTCGGAGTGATTATCTCGCTTATTTTTCATCGCAGAAAATTTTGAAAAGGACCTACCGACATAAAATGAGCCACATTTTCAATTTTCGTTAAAACATAAAATAGGTAAAATAAGTTGCCATGCCTATAACATTCTTCTCTCATGCTTTCCTAAACCATCTGTAGATCTGTAGATCTCTAATTAAATTATTTTAAAAATTCATCTATAGATTCTTGGCTACATTTTTATTTAGAATTATTCTTTTATAAAAACTTCTTCTAAGTTTTTCAAATTCTCGACTCTACTCTCTATACCTTTCATGTAGAATTTTTCTTATTAATTTTTAGCACTCTTTTCTAGATTTGTCTTTTCTCTAAAAATTATAATTTTTCTCAAATTATAAAATCTAAAAACCAGTCTCATCTTTAGATTATTTTATAACCCCATCTTTCTATTTTTTTTTTATAAATTATTCTTTAGATTCTTCTTTACAGTAATAATTTTCTAGGATTCTAGGCTCTACTCAAAATCCTTTTATAAACATTTCTTCTACATTTTTCAAAATCTCTTTTAGATTCTGTACTATTAGTTGTTTCAAAACTATAAAAACGCCAACGTCGCATTTTACCGAATTATTTTTTTAAATAAGATTGATAAAATTGTACGATAGTTATCTCTCATTGAAAGTATAAATTATACTAGCTATTATTTGTTTGAAGTGCATGAATAATTTATAACAGCTAATTTTGGGAGAAAATGCGACGTTGGCGTTTTTATAGTTTTGAAACGGCTAATACGTCTTTTAAAAATTCTTCCAGGTTCTATACCCTTCTTTCTTTTTTCTTAAGATTTTTCTCAGACTCTATTCTAAAGCCGTCTCTACAGCGTGTCTCAAAATTGGTGAATTCCGAGTTCAAAAACGTTGTAGAGAATCACTTCACTTATCCAAATATAAAAACAAAATAAAGATTCGGGGTTTCCCTACAAAGATACAAAGATATTTTTGTGTCGCCCTTTAGCTAAGAGTCGATTTACAGAAGGCGAAATAAAATTTAGTAATTATAATTGTTGCCGTTTTTAAACAAAAATTGTTATTTTAGTCGATTTAGGGATTTTGGTGGCGTTGGTAATGTCTCACTTTTGAATGTAAAAAATTTATTTAAAATTTTTGTTTTATCCAAATTCTGTCAAAAAACACGAATATGGATGATAATGGAGATAATGGAGGTAATGATAAACGCCCCCTGAAATTTGTGAAATTCGCCAAAATACGGTCGCAAATTTGCTTCCTGGCAACCTAAAAATTTTCGTAAAATGTTCCGTCAAATAATGAGTATTATGACATAGCACTTGATGACGTTGCGTGTTTTAAGATGCCTATTAAAGCATCAAAATGGCGGCAAATTACAATTTTTTTTTATTGCAATTAAACTGGACCTTATTATAACAGTATATTAAAAAACAAGTTTAATAAGACCAGTCTTGAAGTACGAATTCAATTTCAGAAACGAGTGGCGTTAGATACGAGTTATTTGAAGGAGTGAGTGCTTCAAGGTCATATGGAGCGAGTTCTTTATACTATTTTTTGTAATTTGCCTTCTCTTTGCCGTTTTTAAACAAAAATTGTTATTTTAATCGATTTAGGGATTTTTGTGACGATTGGTAATGCCTCAATTTTGAAATGAAAAATTTATTTAAAATTTTTGTTTTAGCCAAATTCTGTCAAAAAACACGAATGTGGATGATAATGACGGTAATCTTGCATGAACGTCCCCTGAAATTTGTGAAATTGGCAAAAATACGGTCTCGAATTTGCTTCCTGCCAACATAAAACTTTTCGCACTTGATGACGTTGCGTGCTTTAATACAGGGTGATTTTTTAAAAACGAGCCACCCTGAATATCTCCGAAAATAAGCAAAAAATTAAAAAATCTCGAGAGAGGTCAATTTTTATTTAAAGGGGGACAACTTTTAGTGTATTTTTAAAAGTTATAGCACCAACCCCCTTTGCAATACAAACAACCCCTTCAAAATTTTAAATGGCATCACCCCCTTTGAAATACCTTAAATGAAAGGTATTTTGATCAGGAATTCGGCTGTGTAATTTTTTTTGAGTTTTGAGTATTTTTATTTACATTACGCAGAACAAGATTTTGCAGAATAGCAGAACAAATTATTATAAAAGTCACTTATGAATTTTAAACGTGATGTGCCGCTAAATCGAAATTGTGAATTTTGTCAGAAGTGATGGATCCGTCAAAGTAAAGCAAAAACGCTTCAAATAGAAAAACGACAGCTCAGACTAGTCAAGTAAGCACGAAAAAATGTAAAACACAAATCAAGACAAACCCTACAATCGAAACATTGCCTAAAAATGCATAAAAGTGAGGAAAAAAATGTGACAACGATGACATTTCTCAGAAACTACAGTTGTCAGTTGAACGAAGCGGCACATTGAATTTAAATTTCATAGTCGACTTATTGATAAAGAACGATTTTTAAACAGTGGATTATCAACTAATTGAGCACCATGTAACATAATAAAAAATTATTGAAACTAAAAAAAAAATTGCACAGCCGAATTTCTGGCCAAAATACCTTTCATTTGAGGTATCATAAAGGAGGTCATGCCATTTAAAACTTTAAAGGGGTTGTTTGTATTACAAAGGGGGTTAGTGTTACAACTTTCGGAAATACACTAAAAGTTGTCCCCTTGAAAATAAAAATTGACCTGTCCAGGTCGCGGTTCGTGGCGCGGTTGGCGCGGTTCGAGGCTCAAGTCTGGACGCGGCTTTAGGATTTTCTAATTTTTTGTTGTTTATTTTCTGAGATACTTAGGGTGGCTCGTTTTTAAAAAATCACCCTGTATGTCTATTAAAGCATCCAAATGCCATCAAATTACAAAATAGTATATTAAGGTTGAACAATACTGGGAAGTATTGTCTTTCTGGCTCACAGGATGGCGCAGTATTTAGCGCCGTATTAGATAACCCATCATACACTTACATTTGCCCATTTTTGGCCAAATAGTTTGGGTTCGTTTCTTCGTTCCTTAGTTATTTAGAAGCCTTCCCTATTTCTATTAGTCACTAGAGGGCTCTTTTCCGACTTTGAACTTTAGGTAAACACATCTGGCCGATCTACTGAAGCCGACCGACCGCTAGCCTCAGGCAAAAAGCACCTAAAAAAGCACCTAAAGGTTCTTACCGACAATATGACTATAAAAATTCTTACACTTAGGCACAATTGTGCACATGAATATCTACATTATGATTATGCTGAAACACTGATTTCTTTCGAACATTTTAAACAAGGAGATCATCAACACATAAAAAACTATAAGACAATAATTATCCTCATGTTTTTTTTTCACCCAATTTTGCAAATATGGTAATTACAAAATTATTTTCATTTTTGAATGCTATGTCATGGACCTTATGTTAATTTTTTTCTCAAATAGGGCAGTAAACCAAATCCATAGGAGATACAAATTTCCGGCTCAAAACCAGGTAGTTGGGATGAAACAACTGTATAAGGAGAAAATCCATTTATTCAATGATACTATTTTCAGCTTGGCTAAAATTCTCATAAAGGTTTCATTCTAGTTTATGATTTAATCGACAATTTTTTTTAATTTGAAACGTGTCATTTCCTCTCATTCAACAATTAATCCAAATTTCACATCGACTATTTCATTCATTAATATTTCGACCAATAGCATACTCTCATTCAACAATTACTCCAAATTTCAAATCGACAAAATCCAATCCTGCAATTTTTTTCGGCTTTTCGGCGAGACGTCATACCTTATTTGCGGAGTATCCGATTTGAACCTGTTCGCACCAGGGAATTTTGATAATCCCCTGCAAGCTTATAGCGACCTCAACTATTCCACACGTTTTTTTTCGCGCTTAGTTATTTCAGTGGTGAAGTTGTGTTTTCGAAGTTTTTTTCAAATTACTTTTGAATTATTTTTTCTACTAAGTTACTTAACTTTTTTAATACTATTATTTAACGCCTCTAAATATTTGGTTCTTTTTTTAGGTTCTGGGTGCGATTTCATTTGGTTATAATGTTGAAAACAGTACTTGATGAAAAAACTTTAGCAGAACACTGTTTTTTAATTTATGCCACACAAAACTTAATTTTTTTTATGATTAATAACAATAACCGTTTTTTTTACGATAATTCCTCTTACATTTGGTACCATTTTCGAGTACTTAATGCAAAAAATAAAAATGTTAAAAATAATGATTATGCGGTCATTTTAGTACCTAGCAGATTATTTTCAACAATCACCTAATTGAATCTCAACTTCTTCACCCCGTGTCAAAAATTTTACTTACACAGTTTTGGAAACTTTAGCTAGGTATCGAATTTTCAGTCCAACTCGATCACTTTAGAAGATAATCAAAATCAAAATTACAGTTTCTCAAAAACTATTTATTCTACTGTTACGTAGATGGCACTTTTATCGTGCAACGCCGTTTCCAAAATTTTCCACCTCAAGAATTTGTCGCCAGCTGCCAGTGTACGCTGAGAAAGAAGCTGTCGGGCGAATCTTCAAATGAGCAAGATTGAAATTGAATTTACACCAAAAAAAAACAGTAATCGAAATGGTTTTTTACAGTCGTATTTTGCTCCTGAATTAAATCATTACCTCATAGGTTGGTTATTATTTAAATTTAAATGTTTGTAACGAATTGGAAAATTCAAAAGTTTTAATTTTTTTATGAAAAAACCTTACGTTCAAATCACGTGAAAAAAATACAGTAACATGAATACGTTATCTACTATCCCCCAAAAATTTATTAAAAAAAAACTTAGTAAAGTTTTTTAATAAAAAAATAAAAACGTCAAAAATAGAGGTTTTTTTCATTTTATTTTTAAAAGACACTATCAATTGCTTTAAAATTTATATATGTTGTTACTAAGGCCATCATAAGATTATGGTATTTTTTTCATAATTTTTGAACGACGAATATTTTTTTCATTCAGTACAGTTCAACCTTAAAAAACAAGTTTTATAAGACCACTCATGAAGCACGAATTCAGTTTCCACGAGTGGCGTTAGCCACAAGTTTTTTGAAAGAATGAGTGTTTCAAGGTCTTATGAAACGAGTTTTTTTATACTTTTTTTTGTAATTTGCCCCCTTTCTGCCGATTTTAAGCAACAATTGTTATTTTAATCGACTTACCCCCGGTTTCTTGAACGATTTATCGGTAGATAAATCTTATCGGTTGGATAGTTGCTAAGGTAGAGATGATCTGATGTGTTTCTATAGAAATTATAGAACCGATAGTATTAGCTGTTTCAAAACTATAAAAACGCCAACGTCGCATTTTACCGAATTATTTTTTTAAATAAGATTGATAAAATTGTAAAATAGTTATCAATGATTAGATCTCTCATTGAAAGTATAAATTACATTAGCTATTATTTTTCTGAAGTGCATGAATAATTTATAACAGCTAATTTTGAGAGAAAATGCGACGTTGGCGTTTTTATAGTTTTGAAACAGCTAATATTTATCTAACGATAACTCGTTCAAGAAACCGGGGGTTAGAGATTTTTGTGACGGTTGGTATAATATAATAATAATAATAATAATAAAGGGCTTTATTGAGAAAGAAAAAAAATGTTAACAATAAAAAACAGAAAAAGAGGCGAAGTCTAGCTAATAGCTATTCAACCTAACCTAAATGGAAAATTAATAAAAAATATATAAAAATTTCTTAAGAACTAAAAGAAACACTGTAAGAAAAAGAACCACCGTTGCCAGTCTCAAGAAACCAGAAATAAGAGACAATTCTTTAAAATGAAAGATGAAAGGCAAAAAAAAATAAAAATAAAAAATAAAAACTGTTATTTTAAGCATTTATTACCAACAGTCAGCTATTCGTTGTGCAAAGTTAATTATTAAAAAGCAAATTCTTAATTTTACTTCTGAAGGTGAATACTGAATTCCCAGAATTAAAGATTTCGATATATTTGTTGTATGTTCTAATTACGTTATACGTGAATGACCTTTGACACAATGTGGTACGAAACTGTGGCATCGATAACTCATTTAAATTACGAAGATTTTTTTTGAGATTCAGAACGCTTTTTCTAGAATGAAACTTACTCCTTAGGTAGAGAGGTGTCGATGTTAAGAATAAACGATAAATAACCCAGACACACTTAAAAAAATTTTTAATCAACCCAAATCTTTAATTTTTTCTGATACATGATCATGCTTCTTCAAACCAAAAATAAAACGGCAGCAATTATTTTGAATTTTTTGCAGACTGTCTAAGCAAGGATATTAGTAAATAATGAGTCCATAATTTATAAACGAAAGCACAAGAGTTTCACAAAGTTTTTTCCGAAGTTTAAAATTTAATATATTGTAATTGGAGTACAAAAGTTTAAGAGCGACATAACATTTTTTTAATAACAGATGACACATAATTAGTAAATCTTAAATCTTTGTCAATTATCAATCCAAGGCATTTAATAGATTGTACAACGGGAAGATTTTGATTATCAATTTTCACATTTAAATTCTGAACCACTGAATTGTAGGCACGCTTATTTGGCAAGCAGAGTAGAACTTTACATTTATCAGAATTTAATTTTAAATTCGTTTTACGCGCAGAATTAGCACTAGATTCTAGATCCTTACTCATGGCAACAGAAGCAGCAAGAGAATGACCTGGGACAAAATTCATTTGCAACTGTGTGTCATCTGCAAAAGCTCGTACTTTTGAACCTTTACCTAGCTTTAGAAGTTCGGCTGTATATATTACAAATAATATGGGTCCCAAAATGGAACCTTGTGGAACGCCGGAGGTTACAAAACTGATTTTAGATTTTTTTGTTCCCAAAATTACAAATTGCCATTTGTTACTTAAATACGATTGGAAAAACAAACTGAAGAATGATCGAAGCCACAATATGTAAGTTTGGCACAAAGAAGGCAGTGATCAAGCGTGTCAAAGGCTTTGGAGAAATCCAAAAGTGTTAACACAGTTGCTTCATTACGATCAAGTGCTGTAAAACAATCATCTAACATGTAGTTATCGTGCTGTGACCAGATCGAAAACCAGACTGCCCAGCTAACACACAACGGTAGGCAAGGCATTGGGCCTTTACTCCTAGAGGCGGTGTTTTGCTGGCAACTTTTTCCTGTAATGGCCCAGTGTTGTCCCAACGGTGTAAAATAGTCAGTATTGTTGTTGGTAATGGGAGTGTTGGGCCAGCGATAACAAAAAATTAAATTTCTTCCAACGGTTTGCCACTAACTCGCCGACAACGGACATGTATTACTTTACAGCCACCAATGGTCAGTTGATGGTGAAACGTTGCTTTTAATTAAAACGTGCAAATTTTTTAATTTGGCGCACATATTAATGAAGCTCGTGACATTAGTACAATGTACACATAGCATTATTATCATTTCGGAACTTGGATGGAACTTTTTCTTACAATTTACAGTTTATTGTGTGTTTATTTACAGTAATCTTACATTTTACTAGCGTCTAATCTAGTCTAATTACTTGAATTCGCCAAAATTTTCTGTATTTATTTGTGGTATTCCGTTATGTCCTATATATTAAATTACTTATTACATATGCATATTTATCTGTATCATAAATAGGTACTTTTAATATTACACATTTTGTTTCATTTTAATGTGATATAAAATTTGCGCAGTATCAGCCGTTTGATAAGAAGATATCTGAACTAAAATAAAAAAATTATTAATGCTTGAAAAGAACTATAAGATAAAAAATATATTTTTCGATAAAATATTACGGGTTTTTTTTTGGAGTTAACTGAACCCATTTTATTAAGTTTTTTAAAACATTTTTTTGATAAAAATCGGCAACATTTTTTATAATGCTTCGATATTATCTAACGGTTCCCCACATTAGAAGGTTCTCCGTGAGATGGCAGCACGGCTTTCTACATCCGAGCGCCGTTTATATAAATACCCTTAGTTTTAGACATTTTAATTAATTTAATTCAGCTTGGGAACTGTATTAGTTCTTCACTTTAAGGAAGTGTAAGGAATGTAACGTTCTACTTTGAGGAGCGTGACGTCCAATCCTCGATTGAGTTTTTTAACAGCCATAATAATTTAAAAACTATTATCTGTTTCAAAACTATAAAAACGCCAACGTCGCATTTTACCGAATTATTTTTTTTTAATAAGATTAATAAAATTGTAAAATAGTTATTAATGATTAGATCTTTCTTTGAAAGTATAAATTACATTAGCTATTATTTTTTTGAAGTGCATGAATAATTTATAACAGCTAATTTTCAGAGAAAATCCGACGTTGGCGTTTTATAGTTTTGAAACAGCTAATACATAAATAAAGCAACGGCCCACCATCGAAAAAGTAACAAAAATATTGTGTTTTTCAACTTTTTGCCCCTTGACTACGAACTGCCATTGAACAAGAAGTTAGCTTCCTCTTGCCCCTCACTCCTCTTGCCATACATGTTGGCTTCAAACAGTTCAAACTACCTGCCTACAAACTCGCTGTATGGCGTGTCTATCTAGTATATGGTCGAAGATTTTTGCCAATGCAGTGCCAATATTCCTATTGCCGGGCCGTTGCAGGGCCAATTTGTTTGTGCTAGCTGGGTGACCATCTGGTAAAATTTTTTCATTACAAACATATTGATAAACTTGATTATAAATAAACCTTTTCAAAACCTTTGACAGTGCTGGAAGAATACTAATGGGTCTAAGATCAGCGAGATTATTTACGGCCTTAGCTTTTGGAATAGGACGAATATGAGTAAGTTTCCACATCTCCGGAAAGTAGCCAGTTACAATGCAACTATTAATAATATGGGTAACATATTTTACTATAACTGGGCAACAGAGTTTTAGCATTTTGGCTGAGATGCCATCGTGACCACAAGCATTGGATTTTAATGCAAGAATGGGCCCGTCCCGCAATTTTTTTAACTGCATTTTTGAAAAATTCATAAAAAATTAGGTTACTATTATTTTTTTATTTTAATAGATAGGCCAAAAAAGCAATTTTTGATCGCGTGACGTAGTAGACCGAGCTATTCCCATTTCAAAAAGCGCATGCTCACTCATTGTAAACGCATTCGACTATTTGGATTATTTCGAGGTCGATTAAAGAACGCCTGGGCGCTGGTTTTCATGATTTGTATAAACTGATTTAGGTTAGTTTTTGTATTTCTTACGTTGTTTATGCTGTGTCTGCTTATTGTCATCACATAATTGCTTACACACACCAATAAAAACACGCCAAACGTTATATGAACATGAACATAACCTAACTTTTGATTTGCGCTTGCATCTAGGATACGCGTTATTTTGTTACGTCAGGTTAGTGAACCAATCAAAAAGCTAGTGGGCGGTTCTCGGCCTGTGATGTCATGATGACTTAAAATTCATTTTTTAGGCATTCTTGCAAATTTTTGGGCATAGATCTCGTAGAAATTGTGTTGTTTTTCTTTGAAGTTTCATTAGGTATAAAATTAACAAAATCTACGATTTGCGGGACGAGCCCATTATATTTAGAACTTCTTCATCAGTAGCAAGAGCAAGAGCAAGAGACTTTTTATTAAATTTTTTACCTTGCAGATCTTTGACAGCTTCATTGCAGTTGAGGTGGAGTAAATACTGCCATGAAATAATTGTTGATATTCTCGGGCGAAAATGGAATACTATTATTATCAGGTTTTTTGGTTAATTTAAAATTTAAATTGTTAAGATTTTTCCACAGGTACTTGCTATCGCGATTTTTACTTAAATGATTTAAATAGCATTTTTTTCATACCTAATAGCAGAGACTGTAAGATTTCTTGTCTGTTTGTAATTCATCCAATCATGTACCGACTTTGATTTCTTATACGCACTAACGCACTGAGGGCTTTACTGCGATTACGAATTAGTTCCTTAATATGAGGTGTTAACCAGGGTGCATATATGGCTTAGTAATGTAAGAGGTAGTAGTGGGGGCATGTCTGTCAAATAAATGCAAGATATTTTCACATAAATATAAAATTTTACTATCAATATTAGACATGTAGAACAAATTTTCAAATGAAACTAAGCTTAAGTCATTAAAAAAGTTTTCATAAGTAAAATATTTAAAGTTACGATAGGTAACATATTTTGGAATGACACGTGGTATTTTGTGACGGGCCAAATTGGCCCTTCTTGATTGTCGCGGGTCACGACCTCCCGGGGTACCAACGGAAAAGGATCAGACAAGCAATGTAACATTTATGAACACGTGCTAGAATATCAAAGATCACGGGAAACTAAAACAAAGCCCAACAAAATAAGTGCGCAAAGGGGGCCCGTGTGATCGCAAAAAAGGTTGTAAATAAATAGTACTTTTCTTAAAATGTTCAAATATAAAACCAAATATTTTCAAAAAAATTTAATTAAAAACTTCTTTTAACAAAATGTTTAAATCAATAAATGTTCACTAACGCAAAAGTACGCGGGCAAAACTAAAATTGAACAAAATTTTTTTAAGCAATATGTTTCTGAGCAAAACGGAATATCGCAAAGCGTTCAAAAACAAAATCCTCGTGTAGAAGCACAGCAGTGCAAGAAGTGCATGCGCGAGAACAAAACACAATTTAGGTCCTATTTATATTATAATAATAGTTAATGTTATGTTTTTGGCGATAGCAACAATTTTGTTTCAAACTTTTTTAAAAATAACTAAAAGGTATTTATAAAGGCATGTATTATTAAATTGGGTATGCTGGACGAGTTAAGTCCCTCCTCTCGCTTCTGCGACCCTGGTACTCACTTTTTGTTTTTGAACATTTTAGCACCGAAAATTTTAGGTTATATTATTTTGTTTCTATTTTATTTTGATTAAACATTTTTTAAGAATTAACAGTTTACACAAAATTAGCTTTGATTCTTTCAAATTTTGTATTTTTTGTATTTACCGTATAAAGATTTTGTTTAATACGTATTTTTGACTTAAATATTTTATAAAATTTGCTTTTTACTTTGAACTTTTTGACAGTGAACCACCCTCCTGCGCAAAGTCAAATGTCTGGGGCACATCCAGGCCGAGTAAAATGAATAGTAGGTCTCTAAAATGCATTAAAATGCGCCCTCCAAAAGTCAGAAACAAAGTCGAATAAAAACCGTCTGGGGCACGAGAAAGGAAGCACAGGGCAACACCAACAGGAAATTCTCCAACTTACGTAACCTCTGGGGTTGACCAAAATTTACAATCAATGAGGGATGAGTAGGGCACCGAGGTAACGAGTTAAATTAAAACAAAAACCAAATCAGTCTTATGCCGATTTTACGCGATGTAAGAAGTCACGAGTGGTGACGGGGTGGCCTTTGCTGTGCTCAAATTCTCGAAGTGCCGATGGTTCGGAGTGTGCTCAAATGTTCTAAGTGCCAATTGTTTTGGATTGTGCAAAAGCTTTAAGTGCCCTAATTTTTAGATTAATTCTTGGAGGCGACATAGCATGATGCATTGTGAGTCTTATTCGATTTGAATTCTCTTTACTCCGAGCATGGATTGTTACATGTTTTTCCGTATTTTGGTTTATATGCTTTGATGGACTTTGTTGCGATATTTTGCCGAATTAATTAGACAGACTGAAGTATGCATATTAACAAGTTAGGAAAACACGGCAGCGTTAGGAGTTGGATTTATAGATTGGGTACCGCACCCGCATTGGTTCCGTAGACTGCACCGTAGAAATATAAAATATAGAATTGTTATGGCATTATTTATAAATCCCATACCGTAGTCGATAAACGCACCGTATCCGAAAAATTGTCCCAATTTATCTTATACGGTACGGAGCTTGCGGTAAACCAATGAAAAAATTAAACAAAGTGACGTTTTGTTTGTGTCATTAAAATAAGTAAAGCCTTCAAGAAATGAGTCTCTGCGATGTGTAATTGCCCCACAAGTAAAATATTTTAGTGAGTACACATTATTTTGTAGCTTACGTTCACTTGGGATTATTAATAAATTTTGTAGAAAGAAAATGTCCAAGCGTATGTCATTTCTACCTTACGGTTTCTATAAATTGCATTCTTTCGTACGCACGTTCCGTTTACGGAACCAATGCGGTACCAATCTAGATGCGGTACGGTACCCAATCTATAAATCCAGCTTTTCTTCCATCACGATCGGGGGTTGCAAAACGGTAGATTTTAACGATAAACAAATTGTTCCTTTTCTCGAGGTGGCCAGAGTTTTTCACGTTGTTTGACATGGACTTGGTTGTTAAAATTAACATAAGTACCTGCCGAGAGTTTCGGGGTTGGAAATTACGTAACAAAAGCGGTTGACGACCTTGTTTATTTGACCGATTCAAATGTAATGGCGATTGATAAATGGACGTAACTTTATTGGGTTTTTAAGAGTAAAAGGACTTTCATGACTGTATTTGTAAGACTTAGCATTAACATAGACTTAATCTTTGTATTCGTTAATCTCATTTACTCAATTCGGAGACGGGATTTTGGTGAATCAGTTCCCATAAGAGACGTCGTGATTCATTAGAGTTAGTACTTGTTTAGTTGTCGTAAGCGTACTTGGTAATCTTCTGTACCTTTTTAGTATGTTAATTAAATTACCTAGTAGTAGATGCTGCTTTGATTTGACTGCCTCTATATTTCCCAAATAATTTTTTTCCGCAACATAGCCGGAAATACCTCCAAATAGATGTTTTTCGCTCTTGTGGCGCCTACCACTCGGTCCAGAAATACTTAAACTCAATCATAGTTAATTACCCGCCACAATTTCAATTTTTAAAATACAATACACAATCTGATGGTCAGACACCAGATCATTATTTATTACCCCAGACTCTAAAATAAGCTCAGTATTGTTGATAAATAAATAACATCGATCAATGTATCAGTAGTATAAGCGTAGTTCGAGTACTTTCAGTAATAAGTTGTTGAAATTCGTACATATTAAAGCATGATTCTAATGGATTATCAAAAAAACAATTAATGTTGAAATCCCCTAAAATAATTATATTGACAAATTGAGGTGAAACAAACGGTAAGAAATTATCCAAATATTCAATAGCTGAAGCAATAGAAGAAGATGGTGGCCTATAATATAAAAGATTCCTAACAACAACTCTTCTTTTTTTATTTTAATTCTAATACAAATAAACTCAATATCGTGAATTCTTTCAAGATCATTAAGAACAATCTCTGCAGTAAACGCATTCTTAACATAGACACCCACACCTCCACCACTTTGAATACGATCATTCCTAAAAAAGTTATAATCCTTAATGTTTACAGCGTTTGAAGGAGTATTATCGGATAACCAGGTCTCTGTCACTCCCATTACATCAAAGTTACCATCAATAACCGAACTCGTAAATTCCTGAAATCCAGTGAATAGAGATCTAATATTAAGGTGTCCAATTTTCAAGTTATCCATAATTAATTTTGCTTTTCAACAAACCAAGCTGATGTTGATAACAAGGACAATCAGTACTACTAGCTGAATAATCGACTAACAATTGCTTTCTTGAACGCTCAACAGTTGGGACAGACAATAGTTTCTGATTTACATTCTTTGAAGTCATGAGGACCCGAACATTTTCTACAAACAATATCACTTTTGCGATTATCTTTTAGATGACCATAATTTTGACATTTGTAACACCTTGGAACATAAAATTGTTCGCTAGCTCTACATTTTTTCTAACTTACATATAAAAACTCATTTTTTATAATTTGCGAAAAAAGGGGATTGGCTATTGGCTTCGAACACTAAGTTTACTGCGGCTTTATACTTAAGTTTAGTGACTAATTTAAAATCGTTATCATTAAGGACCTCTAAATTATTTGCAGATATCACACTTTGTACAAGATTTTCATCATTAGCGGCCTTGAGTGATACATCTTATACAATAATTCGAGGGTTAAACTTTACAGGTGACATCACTTTATACGAAGATCCAAATTGCTGGGATATGCTATTTTTTATTTTTTCAAGATAGTCATTATCCCTGCAATTGATAACAAAGCCTGTTTTTAGGCACTTGGTACTGCTCACATTGGCTTTGATAGCATTTAGATCACATTTTACTTTAATGTCATCCGCAAGTTGCGAAGATGAAATTTTATTATCAGATGACTTTACAATGAGTACACTAGACGGTTGCTTATTTTCTACCGAATTCCTTAGCACTGCAGTACAAGAAGTGGAGATCTTCGAAGACGACGAACACTGATTAGGATTATCGCCACTTTTTGCTTCATATTCACTGAATCGACGCTTTAATAGACTCGAAGAAAATTCTAACCCACTCAACAATTTATCTAACAACAGTTTCTCACGTTGAAGGCTTTCCAGTTGCACTTTTGTGATAGTTAATTCATTAAGAATTCCAATGGACGCCTTGAGAGCACAATTTTTACATTTCCAATCAGCTTTATCAATTTGCACCACTTTCGCAATAGCTTCAAAACATTTTGGATGTAACACAACTGAACACTTAGATGACTGGGCTGCTATTCACTTTTTTATTACAAAATTTACACACATTTTTACTGTTATTATCGGCTGCTTCAGATTTACCATCTGACCCGTCCGACATCGTGTGTAAAACGATTTAATTTTAAAAGTGAAAAACTGATTTAAAATTTTTGTTTTATTCAAATTCTGTCAAAAAACACGAGTATGAATGATAATGAAGGTAATCTTGCATGAACGCCCCCTGAAATTTCTGAAATTGGCAAAAACACGGTCGCAAATTTGCTTCCTGCCAACCTAAAAATTTCCGTAAAATGTTCCGTGAAATTATGACTATAATGATATCGCGCTTGATGACGTTGCGTGCTTTTATATGTCTATTAAAGCATCAAAATGGCGGCAAATTACAAAAAAATATTTAATAAGCCGTCACAAGAAACACCTCCATATAACAAACTAGCCGGAATGTCAATTACCCAGTTTTTGGCACAACTTTTTATAATCATTCGGTATTAATTTTTTTTTGGACCACTACCTGAATATTTTGAAATACAGTTGTTTCGTATAATTTCATAACAAATAAAAACTAAAGTTGAAGTTTGTAGAAGATTTTGTAACATGTAATATTTCAATTACGAAAGTGGAAACAACTGAAATTTTTAAAAAATTCTCCAATCACCACAATGTTGTTGTTTCACCTTGTTGTGTCTTGTCTCCTTGCTGAAAGTAACACGGATTTAGTGTGTGACGAAGATACTGTAACACCTTTGACCTTCTATGAAAAAAGAGAAGGTTCTCCAAAATGGAGAGATACTGTTATAACATTGAGTGATGCGTATGCTATTAGAATAGAACCAAACGAAAACACTGTTTTGTGTAACAAAATGTTTAACATCACAAGCAATATTGAAATTTTGTTTTTTACTGCGGGAAAAATTGCACAAATTGAAACCCAGTTTCTTGAAAATGTGAACGTTACACAATCTATTTTTATAATTCATAACAGTATAAAAACGATTAAGAAACACACATTTAACAACCTTCCGGTTGCGAACATTGTGCTAACCTACGATTCGATCTCAGTAATAGAAAACGAGGCTTTTGTGAACTTATTCAATTTAGAAATGCTTGATTTGCATCAAAATTGCATAACTCACTTGAATTCTCAAGCATTTGCTCGCTTACCATCCTTGTTTAATTTTATAATTTCGAACAATAATATTTCAAAACTAGAAAAGAATTGCTTATCTTTTATTGAGCAAAACAGGACCTTCATTGATTTTTCAAGGAACAATATTGTCAGCATTGATGATGAAGCCTTGAATGGAGCCCCATTTTACATAAATGATCTCAGTCTATTTGAAAACCAACTACATGACTTGTCATTTAAATTTTTGAGGAATCACAAAATAAAAAAAATAAATGTGGCGTCTAATCAAATTAATGATATTTCAGACGAGTTTTTTGAAGAAGATTTTGGAATTGAGCTTCTATTGATAAACTTAGAAACTTTGAGTAATGATAGTTTGATAAAAATAGCTAATTTTTGCAAGAAAAGAAGTAGTAACCAAACAAGTTTAAATTACATATTATGCCAGTCTGGTGCTGAAAGAAATAAAATTGTTTGGATGGTTTTAATATTTTTTGTTACTTTGTATTGTACTGCAATGTAAATTTATACACAAAATTATTTTTTGTAAGCTTTAGTGGCATCAAACTAAATATGAAATGTTACAACAGAGGGAGTGAAATAAATTATTAAACGTTATACAACAATAAATTTCTGAGTGTTGTCATGTTGGTATACAAGCCAATAGTACCTACTAGCTACTAGTACCTGGTTTTCCCTCCAATAATTTTTGACAGGAACGCTTCTGTTGGCATTACATGTATGCCTGAGACCTGAGTACGGCACGCTAGAATTTATCTCTAGTATTAGGTCATTAGGTTGGTAACGTAAAACGAATAAATAAATTTCTACTTTCCTGCATGTTTTACTCTTCAGTTTCATTTTTATCACAGTTATTTTATTTTTACCGATTTGATTTGTTATATTTTTGTATAAAATTTGCTTACGCTTGTTAAAACTTTTCTGCTACAGACATAACCTCAAGTTTTGGCATTTTGACAATAATTAATAATTTAAAAAGAAAACACTCTTTATGAAAAAGAAACAGCAAGTTGAAGAGCAGAAGCACCTCAAAAAAATTGTTATATAAACCTCTGCTGAACTCAAATTCGAGGATCGTTTTTGTTTGGAAATTGCCTACATTAAACATTGCCTACGTTTTGAAAAAACGTGAAAATTTCTGAATAAATAAAATTGACTAGATTTTGCGTTTACGTCTTCACATTTTCCTTTTGGATAAATCTAGACACTTCATTTCTTTGCAAAAGATTCCTCAATGATTATAGCTTGTAACGAGTTTAACGTATGTATAATCTGTTTCAAAACTATAAAAACGCCAACGTCGCATTTTACAAAATTATTTTTTTAAATAAGATTGATAAAATTGTAAAATATCTATCAATGATTAGATCTCTCATTGAAAGTATAAATTACGTTAGCTATTACTTTTCTGAAGTGCATGAATAATTTATAACAGCTAATTTTGAGAGAAAATGCAACGTTGGCGTTTTTATAGTTTTGAAACAGCTAATATAAACATACCTACAATAAGCTTTCATTTTGACAAAAAATAATTGAGAAAATTGCTGTTTTTATTACCAAGCGATTTTTAAAAATTTTGATATAGTTATCCATGACAGTTACCTCAGCAGTGAAATGTATTGCGTAAATAACTTCAGCATCGTTTTATCTGACAATATGTCCAAAATGTTCACCGAAGAACATAAAAAATGTATGTTGAAATCTTATTTCCGTAATGGACATCGGGTTAACGTAACTGTCATGGATAGCTAGATCAAAATTTTATAAAATCGCACGGTATAACATATCATATTTGTCCCATTTCAGTTATTCATAGCAGAATTTTGCAAAAACGCATTTGCATTTTTTGGAGTGAAATGGAGCACAAATTGAGATGTACTGGTGGATTTTCTTGGCTCAAAATTTGTTGATGAGATTTAATTTAACACAGAATTCCTTTCTTATACGGAAACGAGAGAATGAAAGAAAGCATAAATTGAGAAATTTGTGCTTTTTTTCATTCCAAAAAATTCAAATGAGCTGTTGCAAAATTCTACCATGAACTGACATGGGATGATATAGTGATATTTTCGATATGCGTTTTTTGTTTGTTTTAAAAGCAATCATTTTTTTTACATAGTGATTGAACTTTAATTTAGTTTCGGATTTTTGTTGATATCTATGTATAAGTAGTTAATAAATTGAAATTTAATTTATTAATTTATTTACTTGGTTATAATGAACCTATAGTTTTAATTCGTCTATTAAATTGTTGCCTTTATTGAAGTCTTTGATTTTGACTGCACACACAAAATTAATTCTTTCCCATAGAAAAAAAACATAACTGTAAAAACTACCTCAAATAAATTTATCATCTTGTGGGCAAACCTGTTCGGATCCCAGAAAAAATGTTAAACCACATCGCCACTTGTTTGACATTTTTGTCGAATTTTTTTTAAATGAGTGACTTTCTACCTCAGAGCTTTTAGATCAATAAGTAATAAAAATTTTCCCTTTAGGAACGATCAATAGTAAACATTTTCGCGAAATTTGATAACAAAATTATTGAATGTTTAAACCTATTTAAATTAATTAAGTAGCAAATTTAACCAACTTTAATAAACAATGTCAAAATTTATTAAATTAAAATAATAGTATCTTTATTACAGGTGCCTATGTTCCCTAATGCTAAAAACTGCAAAGTTCATAAAGTGATATATCAATGTCAAGACTTAAGGTTATTACACTAATTTTTAAACGTCCGACAAGTTTTAATAGGGGTAAGCAAATTTTATACAAAAAGACAAAAAAGACTAATACAACACGGTAAAACTGAAACTGAAAAGAATAGTAAAGTGGGAATTAATTTATTCGTTTTACGTTGCCATTTTAATAACCATCAAATAATTAGCGGGTGCTAGTGGCTCATGCTCATACCAATATGACCGCACTTTGACAACTATAAAAAAAGAACTTTATTAGGGTTCAAAGTTTCAATGTTGCACAATGTTTGAAAATTATTTATTTGCCCGGCGCATCCACCATCTTTCTCATTGAATTCTAAATTAATTTTGAAATAGTTTCACCAAGTGTCATTAAAGTTTACAAAAATTATCTTGCGTATACATAAATATTAATAAAATGTTCATATTTAAATTACAGTACAACAGAAAATAACGAAAAAAATATTAAAACAAACCAGATAATTGTATTTCTTGCAGTGCCAGACTCGCATAATATTTTACTTAAATCTGTTGGGTTACTGCTTCTTTTCTTGCAAAATTACTCAACGTTTCTAAGTCTACTATCAGACTTATCAGAAACTCAATTCCAAAACCATCTTCAAAAAACTCGTCCGAAATATCATTAATTTGATTAGACGCCACATTTATTTTTTTGATTATGTGGTTCTCCAAAAATGTCCAGGACAAGTCACGTAATTGATTTCTGAACAGATCAAGTTCACTTATGTAAAATGGAGCTCCATTCAAAACTTCCTTATCAGTGCTGACAATGTTGTTCCTTGAAAAATCAATGTAGGTACCGCTTTGTTCAATAAAAGATAAACAGTTCTTTTCTAGTCTTGAAATATTATTGCTCGAAATTATAAAATGAAATAAGGATGGTAAGCGAGCAAATGCTTAAGGATTCACGTGAGTTATGTAGTTTTGATGCAAATCAAGCAATTTTAAATTGATTAAGTCCACAAAAGCCTCGTTTTCTATAGCTGAAATCGAATCATTGGTTAGGAGAATGTTCGCAACCGGAAGTTTCTTAAATGTGTGTTTCTTGATCGTTTTTATGTTATTATTAGCAATAACGATATATCGTGTAACGTTCACATTTTCAAGAAATTGGATCTCAATTTGTGTAGTTTCCCGCAGAAAAAAGCAAATTTTTAACATTGCTCGTGACGTTAAACATTCTGTTACACAAAACTGTATTTTCGTTTGGTTCTACTGTAATAGCAAACGTATCATTCCATGTTGTGATAACAGTATCTTTCCGTTTTAGAGAACCTACTCTTTGTACATAGAACGTTAAAGGTGTTAAGGCAATTTCGTCACACAATAAATCAGCGTTACTTTCAACAAGAAGACAAAACACAACAAGGTGAAACAACAGCATTGTGGTGATTGGAATATTTTTAAAAAATTCTCAGTTTCCACTTTCGTAATAATACTTATTACATACGTGTTACAAAATATTAATACAAACTCATCGAGCTTTGTGTTTTTATTTATTATGAAAGTTTATTACAAAAATTGTATTTCAAAATGTTCAGGTTTCAAATCGACGAGAATTTCAAAATACAGGCTGGTCCAGCTTAGCTCCGGTCTTCTGTAGCTCGGTTATTAGTAAATTTGGACGTTTGATATTTTGTAGATATTATTATTTATACTCTAAGGGCCGCTTTTACAATCGTCAGATAACTTTATCCTGAGGATAAATTATGAAAAATACATTGTTGTAACAATTGTACCTAACCATAGTAATTATACTAGAAATAACTTATCACGGGGTTATCTGACAATTGTAAAATCCACCCTATAAGGCGCATTTTATTAGGAAAATATTTTTGATTATACAGTGTCCCAAAAAGTATGATATCATAATAATAATTTTTAATGACATGCTTATTTAATGTTTTTATGCTCATTGGGGTACCTTTTTCAAATCGGTCCAGGGATTACCATTAAAAAAAAAATTAGAGCAAAAAAATGGTTTTACAACTTTAGTTTAAAAAATTAATAAAAAATTAAAACAGTGCTTTTTTGATGACGTTATTACTAGCTGTTGACCAAGGTCTAACAGACTTACCAATTAAGTTTGATTGATGTGAATTACTATAAAGGTTGTTTACAATTTATTTCCAAACCTTTTAAAATTTAGAGCCTTTTATTTTGCTTATTCCAAATGGCAACCCTTGTTTATTTTTATATTATGCGATGGGGAATTAGAAAACGAATGTTTTATTAAAAACTTGTTTTGTCAAGTATTTTAATGACAAATTTAATGAAGAGATTTTCTTTTTATGTCAAGTCTTGAGAATTAAAAAACAAACATTTTTTGTTATCACAACCCTATTGCAAATCCTAACATATTCCCATATTCGGAGTTATTTGCTAAAAAATCATTCTGTCAATAACAAATGACTAATGATTAGAAGTCAAACATGGTTAAAGTTTTTGGCAAATAACTCCGAACTGTGTTAGGATTTGCAATAGGTTTGTGTAACAAAAAATGTTCGTTTTTAATTCTGCATCGAATGGTATCAAAATAAACAAGGGTTGTCATTTGAAATAAGTAAAATAAAAGGCTCTAAATTATAAAAAGTTTGGAAATAAATTGTAAACACGCTGTATAGTAATTCAAATCGATTAAACTTAATTAATAAGTCTGTTAGACCTTGTTCAACATGTACCTAGTTATGATGTCATTAAAGACGCACTGTTTCTAATTTTTATTAATTTTTAAAACTAAGAGTAACAACGTTTTTTTTGTTTTTATTTTTTTAACAGTAATCCCTGAACCAATTTGAAAAACACTTTAGGGAAATGTAAGAAACTAAAAAAGAATCCTAATGAGCACAAAAAAAATAATAGCATGCCATTAAAAACGTTAATTATTATGACGTCATATTTTTTTGGACACTGTATAACCGAAAATATTTTCTTAAAATGCGTCCTAGAGTATAAATAACTTCTACAAAATATAAAAAGTCCAACATTACTAATAACTGAGCTACAGAAGACTGGAGTTGAGCTGGACCATCTATCTGTATATCGGGTGTGTCAAAAAGGACGGACGCGCTCTTGAGAGTGGATACTAATGGCTTTACTGACCCCTAAAAAAATAATAATAATTATTTATTTAAGATGCAGCAGCTCGTAAAAGTTGCAAAAAATGGCAACGCCATACAAGTACACCTATTTTCATTTCATACGTTTAGAAAAATATTAACCAAATGTATTTCCATGGTAACATTACTAAATGTTGCCAAATGTTGCTGCACTTTTAAATTGGTGTTTTTAACTCATTTTAAAAACCAAAGGAAATGTTTTCCTACAATTCTTTTTGAAAAATTAGATAATAAATCAAGTAAACATTAAAATAAATCATTAAAAACAAAGTTAACAGATCTGCTTTTCCTAAAATTCCACATTAAAGCATGCATTTTTTGCAACTTTTACGAGCTGCTGCATCTTAAATAAGGAGCAATGATTTTTTTAAATATTTTTTTAGGGGTCAGTAAAGCCACTAGTATCCACTCTCAAGAGGGCGTCCGTCCTTTTTGACACACCCGATATTTCTGAGCGGTCAAAAAAAATAAAATTTGATTACAAAAAAAAATTTTTTTTTTCAAACAGTCCCTAAACTCTATTTTGCATTAATTTAATTAGTGAGTTTTAGGTTAAAGTACCGTCAAAGATGTTTTAAGTGACAAAAAGCTAAAATTCTAGTAAAAACAAGTCCTTGCCCTGAATGGGTTTTACTTCCATTTGTGCTACACGTGGCATATAATATTACCTACTCTTGTTCCACTAAATAATTAATGAAGCCGTAGTTTTCTTCTCTCAGTTCCGCCATAAATTACAACCCTGCACCATGATTTTCTTTCAACAATGATAGATTTTCCCTAATAACAGACTTGTGTATAAAAATTTTAGTTTTCAAATGCTTAGAGACACGAGAAGAGCCTCTAATTACAAAACTTTTACTCATTAAATTGATTGTTTTCGATGCAAATAACAGTTTGTCCAATGCTTTCGAAAACAGTTGTTTTTCGTGGATAGATTGGCGTCACATTCGTCCTTTACATGCAACGCAGACGTCAGCATATCGATTTTCGGGGCAATAACTTGGACGTCGCCGACACCACGCCATGTAGTTGGCGTCGAGACGTTACTGGAGAGACACTCAGTGGATGGAAATGTCGCCTAAAATACACGCCCATTTGTAAAAGGTATGGTGATATAAAAGTCTTGTCTTTTTACGTATGATAGTAACCTTTTGATATAATGTTATGTTTGTTTAATTTCAAAGTTAAATTATGTGTTGTTTTTTAGTATGCTCCCAATTAAATTAATAAAAGTGTCACCATGTTGATTACAGTGTCACGATTTAGGTATACGAAAATATCTGTTTACTTTTTGATAAATATGCACTAATTATTTCATTTGTTTACGCAAAAGGCTGCTCCTTAAATTGGATTTTTGGTCAAAGTGGCCAATTGTTTTGAATTTAGTCTACCTCTTTATGTTGACACTTTTGCAAAAAGAATTTCATAATCATATCTCACTTTGATAAGAAATTTTGATGCGGTCGCCTTGTGTTTTTGAGTGAATTGTCCAATAATTGTTTGTTTAATAAATTACACTACTATGCACATATCAGCTGTTTAAAAACTATAAAAACGCCAACGTCGCATTTTCTCTCAAAATTAGCTGTTATAAATTGAAGGGTACAGGGGAAAAACGACCTCAGTCCATCTCAAATAAAATCACAAACTATATATCAAATTCAAAGTTTTCCAACGTGGATCCGTCACTTTTTTTTCGGTATAGTGTATCTTGTAACACATTTTGCTTTGTACTAAAGTCGTATTTGCTGTTTCCGGCTTTAATTATCTGATAGTACTCTCAAAAACTACAATATTGCAACTCCATCTCATTTTCGTAAACAAGTGGACTAAAGTCGTTTTTCCCCTGTACCCTTCAATTATTCATGCACTTCAAAAAAAATAACAGCTAATGTAATTTATACTTTCAATAAGAGATCTAATCATTAATAACTATTTTACAATTGTATCAATCTTATTTAAAAAAATAATTCGGTAAAATGCGACGTAGGCGTTTTTATAGTTTTGAAACAGCTAATAGTATAATTTATTAAACTTTCTTAATTCTTAAATTAAATTGTGTTAGTTCCGAAATTGCTATGAAACCCGAATGAACATTATACCGATACAATTTAACTGAGGTTTAACCATTTTGAAATCGTTATCAAGCAGCAACTGATGAAAAAATCAATCACAGGGGCACTTATTTGACCAACTTTAGTAAGGAACTTTAGTAGTACGATTCTCGTAGATCCAAAAATATTTTGAAAATAATTTAGTTGAAGCAGGTTCAAAATTTCAAACCCGTAACTACATAGTACATTGGAAGATAAAAATGTTTTTAATTAGACCCTAAAAAATCAGTCTGTATTTGTTTCATTTTCTTATATAAAATCCAAAATATAAGAACTGAGTTAGGTATTATGTTTTTTGTAATTTGCCGCCATTTTTGATGCTTTAATAGGCATATAAAAGCACGCAACGTCATCAAGCGCGATGTCATTATAGTCATAATTTCACGGAACATTTTACGGAAACTTTTAGGTTGGCAGGAAGCAAATTTGCGACCGTGTTTTTGCACAATTTCAGAAATTTCGGTGGGCGTGCATGCAAGATTACCTTCATTATCATTCATACTAGTGTTTTTGGCAGAATTTGAATAAAACAAAAATTTTAAATCAATTTTTCACTTTTAAAATTGATACATTACCAACCGTCACAAAAATCCCTAAGTCGATTAAAATAACAATTTTTGTTAAAAATCTGCAGAAAGGGGGCAAATTACAAAAAATTGTATAAAAAACCCGTTTCATAAGACCTTGAAGCACTCATTCTTTCAAAAAACTCGTGGCTAACGCCACTCGTTGAAATTGAATTCGTGCTTCAAGAGTGGGCTTATGAAACTTGTTTTTTAATATACTATTCAATAATGTAAAACTTAAATGATATCTAATCGTAATTATGATCATAACAAAGTTGTAAAATTTTGTATTCTTTACATTGTATGGTTTTGTGAGGGCATCGTATTCTTATCTACATATTTACAATTTTCTTACATTAATATACAGGCTGGTCCAGCCCAGCTCCCTTCTTCTATAGCTCAGTTATTATTAATGTTGGAGTTTTGATATTTTGTAGATGTTATTTATAATCTGAGACACATTTTAGGAAAATATTTTTGATTGGACAGAATGTCCCAAAAAAGTATGACGTCATAATTCTAATTTTTTTATTGCTATTATTTTTTGGTGTTCATTTTAGCTTCTTACATGTCCCTAAAGTTTTTTCGAATTGGTTCAGGGATTACTGTTACAAAAAATAAAAACCAAAAAAATTTGGTTTTACATCTTTAGTTTTGGTTTATTACTAGGTTACTAGCTACGTGTTAAACAAGGTCTAACGGACTTATTAATTGAGTTTGATTGATGTGAATTAATAGAGGGTGTTCACAAAAAAAATATGGCAACCCCTACTTATTTTTATATCCTTCGATGCAGAATTAGAAAACTAACATTGTTTCTTCTTAGTTCTTACAACCCTAACGTAAATCCTAACACATTCGGAGTTATTTACCAAAAACTTGTTTTGTCTGCTATTTTATTGACAAATTTAATGAATAAAAGTCGAAGATGGTTCCACTCCTGTTTATTTTTATACCATTCGATGCGGAATTAAAAAAGCAACATTTTTTGTTATCACAATCCCATTAAAAATCCATTCGGAGAACACATTCGGAGTTATTTGCCAAAAACATTAACTATGTTCGACATTTAATGATTAAAGTCATTTGTCATTGTAGAAAGAGTTTTTAGCAAATAACTCCGAATTTGTTAGGATTTGCATAAGAGTTGTTATAACAAAAATCTTTTGTTTTTTAATTCCGCATCGAATGATATAAAAATTAAACAGCGTTGGAGCCATCTTCGACTTTTATTTATTAAGTTTGTCATAAAAATAGTTGACAAAACAAGTTTTTATCAAATAACTTCGAATGTGTTAGGATTTACGTTAAGGTTGTAACATGAAAAAATGTTCGTTTTTTAATTCCCCATAAAGTGATATTAAATACACAGGGGTTGCCATTTTAAATAAGTAAATTAAAAGGCTCTAAAACTTAAAAAGTTTGCAAATAAACTGTAGTAATTCAGATCAATCAAATTTAATTAATAAGTCTATTAAACCTTGTTCAACCCATATCTAGTAATAATATCATCAAAAAGAACTGTTTGTATTTTTTATTAATTTTTAAGATTAAAGGTGTAAAACCGATTGTTTGTTTTTATTTTATTTTTTTTACAGTAATCCCTGAACACAAAAAAATGATATCATACATTTAAAAAAATGTATTATTATGACATTATACAATTTTTGGGACACTCTGTATAATCAAAAATACTTTACTAAAATGGGTCCTATAGTATACCTAACGTGGACAAAATATCAAAAGTCCAACTTTACTAATAACTGACCTACAGAAAACGGGAGCTGAGCTGGACCACCTTCCTTAATTTTCGAAATTTTTAAAATTCCAGTTATCAGTTTTTCCATATACATAGTTGAAATTTCTTTATGCGAGTATACAGACTATTTTTACAAAGAAACGAAAGCTTAGGTATCATTAAAAAGTTATTTAAACGTAATTATACTAAAATGAAAGAAAATATTTCTTTAGAAAACTTTAACGATCTATAGGTTAAGTTAATTCTTTATTTTGTTGGCAGTTCACCATATGTTGAGTAACTTGTTGCCATTGTTTCCAAAGTTTAATCATAATTTGATAGTTTTTTTAAAATTATGGATGTTTGCACGACAGAGAATCATTAAATAGTCAAAATTCACAACTATAAATCTTACTCACGTCAGCGTTTGCACGATAAAAATAATTGCGTACACCAACAACAACAAATAAAAAAATTGACCAACAAAATTTGAATTAAAATCAACGTAAAAACGTGATCAACTTAGTTGAAACTAAGGTTCTCATGATGATTTTCATTCAAAATTTGTTGATCTACTATTACAGGGTGTTTGTGGATTGCGCGCACAAATTTTAACCACTAACGGAATACATTATGACAAGTCAATTTGAAGATAAAACAAATTCCGTATCCAAAAAAATTTTTTCCATTTTTCCCCCCACGATTTTCACGAGCCGTTCAGTGAGTCTCTCTTTGTTAGGTGCAAGTAAAATATCAATGAAAATAAATTGCATTGAACGTTGACCGTGAACGTTTTTGTGCACAAAAAAGGGATAACTTTGTGCACCAAAAAAATTATCTGGTTTGTTTACACGTTCGGTGACTCAGTTCCAAGCGGGCTTTCGAGTGAATTCGAGTGTCAGTTTGAAATTAAATCATTATGGCCAATTATTCAAACGCCGAATTAAGTGATCTGGCCCTAGTGTACGGGGTAGTGGAAATAATCCCATTCGCACGCACTTTTACGGCAGTGGTCCAACACTTACGGATTTTCACCCGTGCAACCACGAACTGTACACGTTTTAGAAGTGGGTCTGAAATTTTGGAAGCCGTCGAAGAAGAGCCCAGTTTGAGCATCCACAGAATGGCTTTGTGTGTAGTAATGTCTCGTTGGTTGCACTCTTACCATCTCCAGGCTCTCCAGATTTAAATCCGTGTGATTTTTTTGTGGGTTCACGTGAAACAACTAATGATCAAATTGTGTTCCAATTAATACCGCAAAATAGCTGACCGTTTGTGTTATGCAAGCATTAATCGCATCAATTAAAAATCTCGAGGGGAGTGTGCAAGACCGCAAGCTCTCCTACCCTGAAGGGTTCAAGGGCAACATTTTGAGCAATTTTTATAATGGTACTACTGATCCACTAACATTGACACTGATAAGTTTTTTGTCTTTACGCTGTTTACGTTCCATAGTTTTTGTTTGAATGAATGGAAATATCGTATCAAACCATAAGCGGAGACGGGTTTTCAGCCTCAACTTATTTTTAATTTTAACTCCGAAATGACATGTTTTCGGCAAAAGTTGGAAAGAGAAAAGTTGTTTCTTTTGACGAGGTCTATTAGTAGTTAAATTTCCTGAGCGCAATCCACAAACACGCGGTATTTGAACAACTAAAATCGATCGGTGAGAACGCCCCTTTTTTATTTAAAACAACTTGTTTGTTATCACCCATTATCAATTTTACCTTTTTCAAGTATTTTTAAATTTGTTACTCTACCACAATAAATATTGTTTGTAGGTATTACAATGAAGGTGTAAAAAACTATAATTCTTCCAGCAACAAAATGATTTTTTAAATATTTTGTCTTACAAGTAATGGACAATATTCTTAAATGGGTCCTAGTCTATAAAATTTAAACGATTGTTAAACAACTATGAGGGTTATGTTTATATTTTTTATTTTTGTTCAAATAATAATTAAGTACCTTATTATCATGCCGAGAAAAATATTTAAATAATTAAGAATTAACATTGCGGAAATAAGAGATTATGGCTAAAACTGATAAAAACCACGTGAGCAGGTTCATTTTTTGATACACTTAGGAGACATCACGATCTGAATGCGTGTAAATATAGCCTTTAACTTTAGACTTTTATGGTAGATAATGTAAATATTTGAAGGTACAGCATAAATGTATTAAGCAAAATTTTAATCAAAAGAATTTTTTTTATTAGTGTTATTAATTATTATCTCAGTAATAATATTCTTTATATTATAATATAATTCTGAAAAATTATTTTTTTTTCAAATTCTTTTAAGTTTTCGATTTATGGAAAATCTGTTTGTTTTTAAATGGCATCCTACGTACTATAACGATTTTTTTGGTATGTTCATAGTCATGTTTAAAAAAAAATGTCGTTCCTTAAAAATAACATCTTGCGTAACTCTCAAAAACTAAAAGGAATTTCAAAAATTTGATTCTTCAAAAATGGTTATACTCTTTGAACGGACTTGATAAGATATTTATAATTATTACTCTTTTCGTAAAGTAAATACGAGTTTAAGCCAAAGATGCTTTGTTTCATACTTTCGTATATTATTGTGTTACACTTCGCCTGACGATGACACAATAAAGTATTAAAACGTCGCGACGAATTTAATAGTTTCATTTATCGTGTGTCCTATATGTCCTATAACCTATAACACCAGGGAACCAGCAGTTCAAGTTTCAACATTTACAAGGACAATATAACAAAATGGAGAATTTTGCTCAGTGTTTAATAAACTCTTAGGTTTTTCGAATGGCAGACAATCTAAACCCTTGTGTGTAACAAATTGTCACATCACGACATGGCATATATGCTACTTAAATCACATGCGTTTCAGGGAAATAATTAGATAATAATTAGGTATCATGTACCTACTCGTGAAATGTTTACTCAACGAACGTCACCAGACAATATTTACTAAATGTAGTACACCAATTAGGAATATTGATTAATCATGAGTCATGTTTACTTGTGATTTAGTTTTTACGCCATGATCTTACTAGGTACCGAAATTACTCACTACTCACAAGTATTTTTCAATATCTTGTTTACATTCTCTGCAGATCGGAAATTTGAACTCTTGATTGTTTTATAAATCTATTGCCGGATTCTGTTATAAATTCTTCTCCAGATAATTCATTACAACTATTTTCTAGACTTTACTTAATATTATTTTGGAAACACTTTTTCAACAGTTTTTCTACATTCTCGAAATTCTTTTTTTATACCGCTTTACGTCTTTTCAAAATTCTTTTATAGTTTTGTTTAGAATTTTTCCACATTATTCCTTTCTATATTCTTCCTTAGATTTTTCTTGATTCTTTTCTAAAGCCGCTTCTATATTTAAAATCGGAATTCTTCATTGATTATTTTATAAATCCGTCATTAGATTAGTTTCTAATTTTTTCTCCAGATTTTTTTTTACAATCATTTTGTAGACTGCATTCACAATTGTTTTAAAACACTTCTTCCACATTCTCCAAAATTCTCTTTTCGATTCCACTCTATAGTTTTGTTGAGAATTTTCCTAAATTATTTTATTCTTCGACACTGTCAAAATTTACGGTTTTTCTCTTGTGTAAGGAAGTTTTGACAACTGTCAATACGAAACGTCAGATTATTTTTAGCAGATTTAAAGCAATTTTAGGCCTTGTTGAGTCTAATTCGAAGAATAAAATCTTGTATCCAACTCATTTTCGTATAAATCAGTTCATTTATTTCACCTTGCGGATGATTCCACTCGTGAAATAAAAACCCAATTTACACTCAAACTCGTTAAATAAATAACTAATTTTTGTTTGCATTGTTTTGTACTCTTCTCTTGATTCTCTTCTCTGAAAATTCTAATTTTTCTTAATGCTTTTCTTCTTTAGATTGTTTTGTACACCCATCTCTAGATTTTTCATTAGTTCTTCTATAGATTCTTCTTTACAATTATTTTCTAGGCTCTACTCAAAATTATTTTATACTTTCGTACATTCTCCAAATTTCTATAATTTCGTTGAGATGTTGAGAATTCTTTCAGATTATCCTTGGACATTGTTTCTGCATTCTTCTCTAGATTTTTCTTAAAATTATTCTCAGAGTCTTTTCTAAAGCTGTATATAGATTTACCTAAAATCTAGACTCTTCTTTAGATTATGTTATACAGGCTCATTCTTTTAGGGCCTACATTGGAAACTTTTTAACTTCTAATAAAGCTAGAGCTTTTTTGTATACAACCCAAATCGAGCATTCTGAGTTCAAAATGGCTGAACTTCCGAAACGATGATAGGACCTACAGAAAAGTGACCATAAATGTCGACGACCTTTCGATTGCCGTTAAGAAAACAAGGTATTTTCATTTGAAAAAACTGAGTTATAGCTGTTTTTTGATAATCATTTTGAAAAAATCACACTAGCCTTAAATTTTGACAGTTGACAATTTTGAAAATTCTAGAAGACTCTTCGAACCTTCGGTTAACGAATGCAAAAAAATATTTCCTTATCCAAAAAGTTCAAAAGCTGTGATATTTTAAATAATCCCCTGCAAATGAAAATTATAACAAAAAAATTGACATATGTCAAGAACTATGAGATATTAAGTACCAACAACTTAGATAAATTTTACTAAGCTTGAGAAGGTAAATTCTTAAAAATACAATAAAAATGTGTGCTTATTATTTAAAATTTCAAAGTTTGCGCCAATTTCTCGTAATTCCGGAAGCTCAGCCATTTTGAAAATAATTTTGTTGAACTCAGAATAGTCGATCTGGATCGTATCCAAAATTTTAAAGCTCTAGCTATATTAGAAGTTAAAAAGTTTCTAATGTAGGCTCTAAAAGAATCATCCTGTATAACGTACTCGTAAACCCAACTTCAGGCTCTTTTATAAATCCTTCTCGAGATTTTTCTTTACAATTTTTTTCTAGCCTCTACTCAAAAGTACATATTTTTAATACTTCTACATTCTTCACATTCTCTTTTAAATTCAACTCAGTTCTTTTTCAAAATTATATTAGTTTCGTTTTAGGAACTTAATTTTTTTAAATTTTTTTAGATTATTCTTTAGTCTTGTGCAAAACATTCTAAAAATATAGTTGTCTAAAACGGATTCCCTCCCACAATATGCTTATAATCACGACGAAGTTAGAAAAAAATTGAACGTATATAAGACTTTATATACAGGGTGTTCCGTTTTTATTGTTACAAATTTAAACAGGTGATAGAACACTCAATTTTAAGACAAAAGTTTCTTATAAACATGTATCGAAAAATTCTTCGTAAGGGAGCTACACCCCCTGAAAGGGGTGCTTTTTTTAGTGAGTTTTTCTCAATATTTCAGAAACCATTACAGATAAAATTACAAAATTTGGTACAGTTAATAATCTTTATACGCCAAATAAAATTCGAGGATCGAATGTAGAAATTTTTAATCAGGGGCGTCCCAAACTGGAGGAGAGTAGGGTAAAAAATACCCTAACTCTTTTTTTAACATTTTCAGCAACAAAATCATAAATTCCATAGTTTTTTACACAAAAATGGTCTCTTGTGCTGTTTCGGTACAACTCACCGTTTCTGAGTAAAATTAGTTTAAACGTTGTCTAACAGACCATAAACAATATGAAAATCAGAGATGAACAGAGGCTTTCGTGGGCGGAACCTGTCCTGAAGATACCCCTTGCAAGAATGGGCGAAACGCCGACATTTTGTTACAAATTGATGCCGTCTAACCTCAAAAGACCCAGATTTCAATTTGGTTCTGGTCATCCTTCCTGATTTTCATGCTGTTTATGGTCTGTAACATAAACTTTAAATCGATTTTACTCACAAACGGTGAGTTGTATCAAATAACACAAGAGACCATTTTTGTGTAGAAAACTATGGAATTTACGATTTTGTGCCTGAAAGTGTCAAAAAAGTAAAGCCAAAATTGTTAGGGTAGTTTTTACCCTACACCCCCCCCCCTCAGTTTGGGACGCCCCTGACTAAATTTTTTTACATTTGATTGTCAAATTCGATTAGACGTATAAAGATTAACTGAACCAAATTTTGTAATTTTATCTGTACTGGTTTTTGAAATATTGAGAAAACCCACTAAAAGAAGCACCCCTTTCAGAGGGTGTAGCTTCCTTACAAAGCATTTTTCGATACATGTTTATAGGAAACTTTTGTCTTAAAATTGAATGTTCTATCACCTGTTTAAGTTTGTAACAATAAAAACGGAACAACCCTATAATATATAACGTATATGTATAAAACGTTATCAAAAGACCAATTTTATTTAACAAGCATAATGTTTGCCAAAACGAGTGGGCACAGCAAATTATGCGATTACGTAAATTAACTATTAAAAGACCTTAGAATTAGCTGTTTTCTAATCATCACTAACTGGTTTAAAAATTCGTAGAATTCACCAAATTTGTAAAAAATTGAGCAAAAGTTGCATTTTGAGCCTGGTGGTGTAATTTGACGTCCTCGCATTTATAGAACATTGACCTTTTCCAACATTATCAATTTAATCTAAATCGATGCTAATTTACCGATACAACCGCAATTATTCGATAAGTAAATACATAATCCATATTTTTTGTTCCAGATATGATCAAGTTCGGCACAATAATGCTATTTCCAAGTTCCGAAGTCATCGTAGTGATTAATAACAACTTGTGCAATTCCCATAAACACTTTGTTTATCAGTACCTTTTGCGGACTGTGTGCTACAGTGATTAAGTGCTGTTAAAACGTCACTTGATAGACAGCTCCATTGTTTAGCGACTTTACGTCACACGAGTGGGGGGACCCCCAACCTTTTAAATATCCCCCATCCACCTTTCAAAGATAATTCAGTTTATTACACCGAAGTAGAGCGAGCAGAGAGTAGTGTGCTACAACCTCGTTGTTTCTTCGTTTCTTATTTTTATTTTGATCGTTCGTTGTATGGGTAAGTATTTTTTTACCAATATTATTTAAACTGCTTTTTTTAATTAACGAAGAATGAACGTCCTTGAACTGTCGTAAATACTAAATAAGGGGTGTGTAAATGTACACTCTGCGCCAAAAATAATTTGATTCAAGGAAATGATTTCGCGTGACGCATTTTCGCGTGTCGATGACGCATCTAATGTTCCACTTTTGCGAATCATAAAATTTTTGTTTCTTTAAACAATATTTTGGCAAAGATTTGTTGCTAAGCCACGATTTTATGTTTATATTTAATTCCTGGGTGATTTTGGCTCGGATTCAAGGTTCGCTAAATGGAGAAAGTTCGAAAATGAAATGAATTTTTCTAATAACCTCGGAAGGTCAAAGGTTAATAGTCTGTTATTATTTATTTATTATTATTTATTACTAACAAATCGCATGCCAAAGTTTCAGAATTCGAGGCCAAATTTCTAAATTAGAAGTGTGTTTATCATTAAACTGTTTGGATTATTATTATTATTATATTTACAATTTACTATTTCCTATTACTATTTCCTATTCCTTCTATTCCTATTATATTCTACACATGTGGTTTAATGAACCATTAAGCATAATTTTTGTCATAAAAAAGAACTAAATTCCGTTTCTACAAAATTATTTAATAAAACAACGTTGTATGGATGGAATCATGATTGTAATTAAGTTAAAAATAAATAAGAAAGTAGCTAATTAAGTATTTTAATTTTAATCGGTACTAACATCTACCTAAGTTTGTTTTCAAATAAATAAAGTGAAATTTAATTCAAACCAATCTTTGTGGTATTCTGTATTTTGTAATAGGTACCATTTCTAAAAAAATGTACAAAAATTATAATAATATTATACATCGTATAATCTAATTGATTTCAGACTGTAATTTCAAATTAATTGACATAATCTTAAAATAATTCCATATTACGTAAAGTGGACAGCCCCTGATATGCAACTAAAAATACATTCTGTATGTTATGTAGGTTATATTTTGAGTTGCATTTTACTTTTGTGAAGCTTGCCAACTTTAGTGAATCAGTCATTTAGTTTAGTTTTAGGTAAAACATTATTATTTCTGCGATTTATTCAAAAAATTCAAAAATTTTATCGAAACAAAATAACACCAAATTTACAAGTTTACGAGTACAACACAATTATAATCCTAAAATGCATTTCACATTATTTTGAAACATTGACGTACACCTTTTTTTTTGCATTTCTACCTTTCTCTTAAAAAATCGATTAACTCGGCCATTGTTCAATATCTTAAAATCGCTTTTGGAAATTGGGAAGAGAAAGTTTCGATCTGTTTTTTGATAATTTAAAAACTGGAAAAGTTAAGCTCTTTTTGAAATTTTTTTTTCTAAATTTTTGGATTCATACCTTCCTATCAAAAAATCAATAACTCAGCCATTTTTTAATGTTATGAGATCCTTTTCGACCATTGCAAAGAGAAAATTTCGATTTTTCTTTTTGTAATTTCCAAACTGGCAACGTTTATACCTTTGAAAAATAGGTAACTTTTTCAAACAATTTTGCATTTCTAAAAGTTTAGACTAGAAAAAAAAAATTTTAATTTTGTAATGCGTATTTTAAAAGCATATTTGTGCACTGGAAAGAGAAGGTTTCGATCTCTCCTTTGATGATTTCAAAATTGGAAAATGTTAGCTATTTTCGGAAAAAATATTTTTTTATTTTTGGATTTTTACCTTCCTCTTCAAAAATTGGTAACTCGACAATTTTTTAAGATTCTGAATGTTCGATTTCCCTTCTTACGGTTTCGAAATTGGAAACGTTTAGTACTTTTCGAAATAGAATTTTGGTTTTCTCCCTTCCCTTTTCCAACTCAGCCATTTTTTAATATGTTGGAATCATATTTTTCATTAGAAAGCAACAGTTTCGATCTCTCTTTGATGATTTCCAAATTGGAAAAATTAAGGCCTTTTCGAAATTATACAAGAATATTTTTTAATTTTTTTTTAGAAATTTTTAGACTTCTACCTTTCTCTTTAAACACCATAACTCGGTCATTTTTTAGTATTTAGGAAGCGTATTTAGGCATTAGAAACCTAAATTTTATGAATTTAGTTTGAATTTATGGAAAGTATAACAAAAAGTTGTGGTTATTAATGTCAAAAAAATCAAAATAACTTCAAAACTATTGAACCTTTACCTATATAAGAATATTAATACCGATCGATGCAGAATTAAATGCTTCTTCATCTAGTAAAGAAAACAAGAGCCATTTCATTTGAAATTCTCTTTCAACATTCACAGTTTGGGCTCTATTAACATTTTTTTTCGAAACTTGAAAACACCAAAAAAAATTACAAATGTTCAAATGCCAATTCAAGAAATAATACAATTATCCTCGAAATTTTTGTAAACAAATGAATAATTTTGACTAATTAATGTTACAGTCATTAACTTTAGCACCAGCTCTAACAATAGTATTTGAAACAATGAAATTATTGAATTACTGTGGTACGTGATGGAATTTGTTAGTTAAAAATTAGAAATAATAGAAATAATAGTTTTCTTCAGGAAAACTTGAAATGAGCCAAAATCACTCGAAATAAAACAAAAGAAATAATAAATTTGATTTTCCTTCACCCAGAGCGTGAGAAACAACCGCTAAGTACCACAATACCATCAGCTGTTCACGATGCAGCTGTCCAAGCAAGCTGGGAGCCTCCACACGGGGGCTCCTTGCTCCCCGTGGGTGAGACAAGCGGCGAGCGTGCCTACGTACCCACCGTGGGCCGTTGGGGCTGCGAATGGCCGAGTTGACTCGAACAAGCTGGAAGCTGGGGTCCAGATTGCGCCCTCCTAGGGGGGCCAGCAGTGCCCCCTTTTGTAGGGGGGCCCTTTGACATTTTCACCACCAATAACAACGCCGGCGACTTGTACGAACTCATCGAAAGAACACAAATCGAAGGATCATGGCCCATTGATCATCCACTACCATTGCCCAGATGGTCGTGCAAGTCCCAAAAATGCTACCAGCTGGATTCGCTAACCCATTTCGAGAATTTGGCCGCCAAAATCGAACTACACGTGCAGAGGTTGTTGGAGGAGCATAACTACAACACCGTTGGGAATTTCATTGATTTGTACCAGAATTTTAAGAAGAGTGGATGTTGCAATTTCTTCAAGTATTTTCAAAGGTGCCTAATAAAGATATTCAAATTTAAAACATCAGCAAAAATATACAAAAAAAAAGCTTCCAAACATATATACATAATGTTCGTTGTGAAAAGGTGTCCGTTATCAGAGGTGTTCATTAAGGGAGGTTTCACTGTATTTAAAAAAAAAAGAGTAGACAAATCAATTAACCCCGCCCGTTAATGGCTTACTTAATACTGATAAAGGTTAAAAATTGCTTGAAAACAATCTGAGTTCATTCATCACCTGCTGTATAACTTTCAATATCTTATCTATTTTTTTCAAAAATGTCTTATTTTTGTGTTTGCAGTTATGCGCCTCCAATCACTCCAGCCCACCACACTTGCGTCGGCTTGGCTTTAGAATTATGGAATCGTCTTCATCAGCTCGAAGTCAGCTTTCCGGAGATTAGCCAGCACTTGTTTTTAGTATCATGTGAGGAAAACATTGAAGCTTTAAGTGAATACACAGCCTTGAGTGAACGATTAGACACTGCCGCTTACGATTTAGAAAAAGAACACGTCCTCTTATGCCTCAAATTTAAAATAAACGAACGGCAAGGATTACTATTATGCGATCCCGGTTATCATGTTAGCAGAGTTGTCACCATCATGCAAGATCGAGCATATCCTAATACCGGTTGGTTTATCCAATCGGAAGAAAACAACATCCGGAAGGAATACAACTATCAATTCTCGCCTTTGAACGAGAAATTCGTTGAATGGAACGAACAAACAACACGGAACGGAATACAGGAAATTTTCACTGGATTAATCTATGTTGCACATCCTTATTTGACTGCAATCGATGTAACAGAACGCAGAAACTTGGTCTACAATTTCAGGAGTTTGCTAGCAAGGGACCAGAAGGGACATTTGATAGCCGGTGTTTACTTCAAAGTGAAAGAGAACTGCGATGAGTTCACCATCTTCTATCAAGATATGGGCAAACAGAGGATGAAAATGAAATTCTCGACACTCACTCAACCGTTTCAGGTACGGATTTTCACAATTAGTGTGACGTGAATGTGATAAAAAAAATAGATCTGACCTGACCTTTAAATTAAAAACATGTTTAGCTTCAATTTGAATAACTCGATTTTGTTGTAGGTGAAAGAGAAAGCACTTAACATTATCACCATTTGCAACGAACAGTTAAACCTACCGGAAGGTTCACTTTTGGATGTTTTGCTTCAAGTGGGAGATTTGCTGAGGGATAAATCGTATTTGCGACAGCTTTTGGAGGTTAATGAGAGTATTAACATCATGTCGGCTAACAACTAGCATATAGCAAATACAGATTTTCGGTTTGGTTTTGTGTTCTTTTTTATTGCGGTTGTTGGTTTAGTTTTATATTCATTATCACTTGTTTGGTTAGGTTAGATTTTAATTTATGTATTTGCGGTTTTCAACTATATTCACTCAAATATTATCGACTTGTATTTTAAGGAAGTTATAAATGCTTGTATCGTTTATCACTGTACACTGCTATTGCTAGTAGAATAGACTGGAAGCTTAAACTTGTGTTTTATTTATTACCCTTGGGAGTTTGAAACTAATTAATTAAGATCAGAGAAGGTCCATGGATTCATATTTCAAATTCATCTTATTTAATAGCTGTCAGCGTCGTCTGAAGCAAATGTGTTCTGATCTTAAATAGGTAAATTTTTTTAAATGCTTTTTTTCAACAACAGTCTAATGACTGTATTACCTTCTCTACTAAAAAGGTACAGTACTACCAACTGTGAGGAAATAATGGCCTCCATCTTAAAGAAAACACTACGAACAAACATATATTAAAAATAAAAATTCATTGTTGCTAACTGAATTCGCTATCCTTCACGCTTTTCCTGAGTATACCTTCCATGCAACCGAATTTTATGCTTCAACAAACTTTCTTTTTTCCAAAAGGGTTTATTACACACATCGCATATATTTTCGCCTTGATTTAGATGAAACAGTTGTATGTGTTTCTCCAAAGACCCAGCATACTTAATTGTCCTTCCACAATACTGGCAACTTAACGGAGTAAATTCGGTATGTCTCGACCGAATATGATCTTTGATTGCTCTGAGTCGAATAAATTTTTTAGGGCAAAAGTTGCAGTTGTAGATTTTGGTGGGGTTGTGCATAAGAAGATGAAGTCGCAAAGCTGGTGCAGATATTTCTTTCCCACATAAGTGACATTGCCGGTATTCCTTGAGATGTACGTATCTGATATGATTTCGTAGACTGGACTTAAATTTGAATGTTTTATCGCATATGTGACATGTGTGTGCAGTTTGGTGTTCGCGCGAATGTAAAATCAAGCGATCGCGCTGTGCATATGTCGCTGGACAGTGATCACATTTCCATAGTTTTGGTTGAATTCGAGGTTGAATTCGTTTCCTTAGTAGTTTGTTCTTTTCGTGTGTATTTAAATGTCGCTTGAACGAATTGTGTCGTTTGGTGAAATAACCACACTTGTCACAAACAAAAGACTCAGACGCTCGCTTTTTCGGTTTCATTTTTTTCATTTTCACATCTGTTATAATTATGTTGTTATAAACGTTTTCATTTTGTCCATAGTTTTGCTTAAGTTCAAGATTAGTATCTGTTATAATTATGTTGTTATAAACGTTTTCATCTTGTTCATAGTTTTGCTCAAATTCAAGGCTAGTATCTTCCTGCCATTTATTGTCTTGATGTTGGCTGCAATGTCGCTTGAACGACTCGTGACGTTTGGTGAAATAGCCACACTCCTCACAAACAAAAGACTCAGGAACTCGCTTCTTCGATTGCTTCACTTGTGGTTTATCTGCTGTTATGTTTAAACCGTTATATACCAACTGTACTTTTTCGCTTTGTAATTCTTGGTTTTCCCAAAGTTTGCGTTTGATGTCCAATAAACTCGGACTTAAACCATAGTTATGATCAAAATCACTACTAGTTTCCTCCGAACAATACTCAACAACACGTTCACCAGCTAGTGATTTCGTCACTATGATTAAGTCAAGGTTCGGATTTTTCGTTTCTTCATTTTTTTCAATCACTTCTTTAATTGTTTCCTCTGTTGCCAATGAAACTTGTCTTAGGTCACAGCTGGTGGTTAACATTTTCTCACAGTTGACACAAATTACAGGATTTTTGTACAAGTCTAAATCTACTTCTGGTAAAACAAGCCGTAACATTTCTTTTACTGAGTTTATGTTTTCACCATGCATCTGAATCACATCTTCTTGGTGAAAAGAACAAAAACAAAGACGGCATATTTCGTAGTTTGTGCAAGAATCTGAAACAGAAAAACACTCCATTGAAAGATTTTGATCGCTTCGTAAAATAATAAATGTAAAAAAATACTTACCTAACGAAAAGGTTTTCAATGCTGCAAAGTGCGGCTTCTCATTTTCATCTGAAACTTGTATTGAATTGTCATCACATAACAACAATGTTTCTGTGTTTGATGTATTTTTAATGATGAGGGTATTCTCTTCCGTTTCAGTATCTTGACTATCGTCAATATTTAATGGTTCGACATACTCGTATAAATCAAAAACTGACGAAATTTCGTAATGTGAGTCAAGAATTTCGACGCTCTCTTCAAAAATTCCTTGCAAAATACATTTCATTGGTTTAATATTTTCAAGTAGTTCTTCAAAGTTAATCGTCTGACGGTCTGCTCCATCTGTAATTTTCATTTATTTAATGTCCTAAGTTGGCAACACTGAATAAACCATATTTAGTGGTACGTACCTGTGATGGGTAAATCCGCCAGATTCTCGGGGTGGTCTAAAAATGAAATTGAAATCATCAAACTTATGTTTGTTTAAAAATTTCTCTTATTTCTTTAATTAATGTTTTTCCATGTCGTTTCTTAATGATTTAACCTTATTGTTACTTTTTATTTATAAACTAGCTTTCCCAACAGACGATGTCCTGTCTTAGCTATGAACAATGTGAGGAAATTTAACGGGGCGGCCATGACACTACAATCGACCAGCTGACTCGTTGCGAAGTTCAATATTTATCGACAATTGGTCGGCTCAAGGTCCGCTGTAGCCTGCAGCTATTCTATTACAATAGCAACAATTTTCATTACTGTTTTAAATTGTTCAAATTGTCCGTTTCAATCAACGAAAAGGGTTTGTTAGAATTTAGTTTAGTTTTAAGCTCAGAGAATTTCTGTTTATTTATTTCGAATTTCTCCCGCGGTCATGCGCGATCCGCAAAGGGTGGTTTTTTGTTTTAAGTTGTGGCGCGCGTGTGACCTTGAGACAGAGTTTTGAGTTTTCGTTTGAAGACGCATTTTTCTCGCCCCCGTTCTTGGTTGTTTTTCCGAAAGAAAAGGCCGGCCGGCCGGCGAAGATTTCCAATAAGACGCCACAAGGTAAGAACCACCCCAAGCTCGCCGTTCTCGTTAGTTTTTGATCCCCATTTTTTCTTGTGGTTGAACTGCCCATACGAATTTAGCCGCTTACATTTTTTTTTGGTCCTTCGAGCCCGAATGCAAAGTGCATCCGGAACCATTGTTGTTAGTTTAAATTCGCTTCAATTCGCAAATTCGTATGGGTAAATTCTCTGAGCTTGATTCGTCGTTTCGTAATTACAGTTTTTCGGTTCAATTTGTCGCGTCCTAGAACAGGTATTGGTTATCTCGCTTTATCGCTGGGTTTTTGCTTTCGGATTATCGCTTTTTCTCGCTCTTTTCGTGGTTGTTTCGAATTGTTAATCGATTTATTTATTTCGTATTTGAAATCCAGGGTTTGAATATGGCCCCTAAATCCATAAAAAAATGTAGTGCTCTTCGGGAGACCGCTATTACGCAAATGAACGAGTTAAAAAAGGTAGCGGAGGTGGCTGATCGTCAAGAAGCGCTTTACGAAAGTTCTTATCCTGAGTTTAAAGCTCGCTATAAATTTATTGAACGCATATACCAGGATTTTTATCAATATCATAACATAATAATTGGTACGTTGGCAAGCAGTGATGAGGAGTTAACCCAAGAACAACAAATTCAGGCTGTCTTTGATAATAATTATTATTTTGTTCATATGGTGTTCGAGCGCGTTTTTAAATCAACGTTCGCAGTCAAATCAGTCTGAAACCACTAATAAAGATCACATTCAATTAGAGTTAGAGTTGTATAAATTTAGCGGAGAATTAAAAACGTGGAAAACATTTTTGGACATGTTCAACTCAACAATTCATAAGAATGCGTCGTTGTCAGACGTTGAAAAATTCAGTTATTTAATTTCGTCTCAAGGGGGCTGATTCCAAGTTGAGTTACGACCGACGCAAATCGTGATTGACATAGCAACGACGCAAATCTAGCAATGTCAGCCCCTTAGGGCCTAATTTCAAGTTGAGTTACAACCAGCGCAAATCATGATTGACATAGCAACGACGCAAATCTAGCAATGTCATTCGTTGCTGCTATGCAACTGCGACCCGCGCAACTTTGCGACTAAACTTGAAATCAGGCCCTTAGTGAGGAGCCACTATCAATTATTAGTCGTATTCCTATGGTAGGCACTAATTATCAAATCGCATACGATGCTCTCGTTAAAAGATACGACAACAAGAGATTGCTTGCGACGCATCACTGGAACCAAATCGAAAATGCCCCTTCGTTGACGAAGAGTTATACATCATCGCAATTTAGAACATTGTTGTCCACATTCGAGGAAAATTTGGCGGCATTAAAAATGTTACAATTTCCAGTCGAAACTTGGGATTTTGTATTATTTAATATGTTGTTGAAAAGGCTTTCCTCGTCGTTAGTTAGTCGTTTTGAACTAGGTCAAGATTCGCCAACCGCTGTCCCAACTTTTAAATCGCTAAGTGAATTTTTGTTTTTGATGTCGCAAGCCTCGGACAATGTTTCTCAAAATGTCACTCCAAATACGTCGAAATTAACCCAAAGAGTTCCAAAAATTGTTTCTTCTCCTGTTAAGCCTCGACAAGGTTCGGTATTCCTTGTAAATTCGGAAAACTCCAAATGTGCCTTATGCAATCGCGATCATCCCATCTATAAATGTCCCTCATTTCTCGCAAAATCACCACAATCTCGTTATGAAATAGTAAAGTCGAAACAGTGGTGTCTTAATTGTCTTGGTGCTAAACATTTATTGCGCAATTGCAACTCGTCGTCGACTTGTCGAGACTGTCGTCAACGCCATCACTCTCTTTTGCATTTTGTTAATTCGAGTACTCCCTCAACAGCCTCGACTCAGTCCAATTCCGCAACAATTTCGGAAAATGTAATCGCTCCCTTGGATACTTCCCCAAAATCGCTAGATTCGCCTACTCGCATTAATTCGCTCACTAATTTGATTCCGTCGCAATCTGTCTTGTTGTCTACCGCTGTAGTTGAAGTCCAGGATTCGTTAGGACAGTTCCAAGAAGTTCGCATCCTCTTAGATAGCGCTAGTCAAGCGAATTTTATTACAAAAAATTGTGCAGAGCGCTTAGGATTATCACGAAAACCTCGACTTTTATAATTAAAGGCTTGGGAGGCATGAATGACAGCGCCTCAAAAGAGGTTTCATGTACGCTTCGATCGAAAAATGAAACATCTATTCGTTTTTCAATTAACGCAATTGTTCTTGACAAAATTTGCGATGATATGCCAAGCGTATCATTCTCAACTTCCGGTTGGACCAACCTAGTGAATTTGACATTAGCAGACAGTCAATTTAATCTTTCTCATGTATTGACATGTTATTGGGAGCGGATATTTTTCCTCTTACCTTAGAATCTGGTCGTCTTCTCGGAAATTCGGACGTTCCCACCGCTATTAACACAGAATTTGGTTGGATTCTTATGGGTCAATTTCGGTCAAATACGCATAGGAAGCACAGTTCTTCACCACATATTCATAGTTTTTGCGCAACAATAGAATCATTCGATATGATACCTCTCGAAAATATCGTCAGGCAATTTTGGGAACTTGAAGAGCCTAATTTACCTTTGGATGCTACTTTGCCACCCGAAGATAAGTTAGCAGAAAATAACTTCGCGTCGCTCTTTTATCGAAATAATTCTGGTCGATTTGTCATTCCCATGTTGTTTAAAGAAGACGATCCTATTTTTCCCGGTTCGTTCGCTAACGCATTTCGGAGACTTCAGTCAATCGAGCGTCGTCTTATTAAAAACCCCTTGCTTTACGAAGACTATAAGGCCTTTATGAACGAATACTTAGATCTTGGCCACATGCATCTCCTTACAAGTGGAAATTCGTCGGAAGGATATTATATTCCCCACCACTGTGTTATAAAGGATGATAGTCCCAGCGTAGTTTTCGATGCCTCCTGTCCCTCGTCAGAATGCAAATCTCTCAACGATAGCTTATTTGTAGGTCCAAAACTTCAAAAGGACATTTTGACTATTCTTTCGCGCTTTAGAGTTCATCCCATCGTGTTCACCGCAGATATACGACAGATGTATAGCCAAATTTTGATTCTTCCTGAACATCGCCAATTTCAGAAAATTTTGTGGAGAAATTCCCCAAAGAAACCCGTTCAGGAATATCAGTTAAACACCGTTACCTACGGAGTGTCGTCTTCTTCCTTTTTGACAATTCGCACATTAGGCGAACTTGCATCTCTGGAAAAAACTCGATTTCCTCTCGCTTCAGAAGTCCTGGTTAACGATGTTTATATCGATGACATTATTACAGGTTGCTCTTCGATTGCTGAAGCTCATAGTTTGCGGGATGAACTAATTGACTTGGTCAGTACTGCAGGTTTCGAATTAAGAAAGTGGTCTAGCAATGACCCTATCGTTTTAAACAAAATTCCCCTTTTGCATCAATTAGATCAAGCTCTCGGGTTCAATAGTGAATCAGAGTTTTTCGTTAAAGTTTTGGGACTGCAATGGAACCCGCGTAACGATAGTTTTTCTTATAGTATTCAACTGTTCAATCGTCCGTGCTCAAAACGATCGCTTTTGTCTGAATTGGCTCGCATATTCGACCCTATCGGGTTTTTGGCTCCTTTAACTTTTTACGCAAAACGCTTAATTCAGTATCTATGGACTTTGAAGTTGTCTTGGGATGACTCGCCTCCCGACGACATTATTTCGAGTTGGACGCAATTTTGTTCGGAACTTCCCCAATTAGCGACCTTGCAAATTCCCAGGAAAATTATCGTAGAAAAGGTTCGGTTGTGTAGTCTCCATGGTTTCTGCGACGCTAGTGAGTCTGTTTACGCCGCAGTGGTCTATTTACGAAGCATCTCAGTTACCCATGCAATAGAAATTTGTCTCAGTTGTGCAAAGTCAAAGGTAGCGCCGTTGAAGAAAATTTCCATTCCGCGTCTAGAGTTATGTGCGGAAGTTTTATTGGCGAAGTTAATAGATTAAACCATTACCACGCTTAAAGGTGTCATAGAGATTGAACAAGTTTACGCGTGGTCTGACTCTACCATAGCCCTTTCGTGGATTCAATCGTCTCCTCACTTTTGGAAAGTATTTGTTAGCAATAGGGTTGCTCTAATGCAATCATTAGCACCCACTGCTACTTGGCATCACGTTTCTTCGGATGACAACCCCGCCGATTGCGCGTCTCGTGGCTTAAGTCCTGTGCATCTCCTGCAGCACCCACTATGGTGGGCGGGGCCCACTTGGTTACGCAATTTTGATTTGGTCGTAGGTAAATCGGCGATACCAGATTTGGAAAATGATTCGATAATGATAGAAGAACAACGCAAGGTTGTCTTAATTCTTCAAACAGAAGAAAGTCTTTTTGATCGCTTATTGAGTATCTACTCTTCTCTTCGCAAAATATTACGCATTATCGCAGTGTGGCTCCGGTTTATTAAAAATCTTAAAATTAAAACTCGCAATTTTGAGGCTTTAAGTGAGGACGAAATAAACTACTCATTAACCTTAAGTGAGGACGAAATAAACTACTCATTAACCCTGCTCGTTAAACATGTCCAACAACAAGTATTTGCCTCGGAAATTAAAAATCTCGAATCTTGTTCCAAAGCCTTCAGAAAATTGTCGCCCTTTGTAGATTCTCAAGGGATTTTGCGTGTAGGTGGTCGTCTCAAACACTCTGGTCTGTCTTTCGATGCTAAACATAACATGTTACTTCCTCGTGGACATCGTTTAACCGAGCTAATTGTTGAAGATATGCACATTCGGTATTTTCACCCCGGCACTCAAACCCTACATTTTCTATTATCTCAGAGATTTTGGATATTGGGGGCTAAAAAACTTATTTCGAAAACAATTTCTCGTTGTTTACGCTGTTGGCGTTTGAACCCTCATTCTCCTCAACCTCCAATGAGAGATTTACCGTCGATGCGTATTTCTCAAATCAAGCCTTTTTCGTGTGTTGGAGTGGATTATGGTGGTCCTTTTAAAATCACTTTAGGTAGAACTCGAGGCTCAAAGTCGCAGAAAGCCTATATTTGTGTATTTGTATGCTTTACTGCTAAAGCCATTCATATCGAATTAGTATCGGATTTATCCACAGAAGCGTTTGAACTGCCCATACGAATTTAGCCGGTTACAGGGTTCGATATTTTTGTTTTTGTATCCATAGGCGGGTACACGTTTCAATATGTTATATTTTCCAGATTTTAAGTAAATTGTCGAATTGTTATGGAAAAATTACAAATAAAAAAATATTTTATTTATTGAGCTGTTACCTGTTAAAATTAACATACGTATTTTTGATACACCCTGCATGTATTGAAAGAATAAATAACTCCATATAATGTTAAAGTAATAAACTTTCTCCGGTTTCTCCTAGACTTGGCCATATTTTCTTAGGTATATATATATCTTTTCTTATTTTACATATCTCCAAAATTACGAATACGTAGAACAAAAAATAGGCATACATTTAACATAAATTTTCAGTTATTGTAATTTTGATGATTTTTTTTATTGGCAGGTAATTATTTTCATAATTTTCAATCGATTGCCACAATATTTTACTCAGAAACAGAGGGCTATAAATCGGGTTTGATCAATTTCTATTTTTTGTTTTTTATTTCTGGCAGATTAGAAAATTCAAATCAACCATATTTTGTCTCATATCTCCAAAACTACAAATCGAAGAACAAAAACGAAGGCATATTTGTAATTCTCACACAATTTTACGTCCAAGAGGCATACGTTTAAAATAAATTTTCAGTTACTGTAATTTTAATGATTATTTACTGGCACGTAAGTAAATAAAAAAATTGACCAAGTTGTTTTATTCGGATTATCTGCATGATTTTGACTCGATGGCGACAAAATTTTGCTCAAAAATAGTTAATCAAGTAGTCGTTTTAGGTCAATTTCTGTTTTTATTTATTATTGGGAAAACCAAAGAATTAAAATTGGTCATATTTTGTCTAATATGTTTCTTCAAAACTAATAAATAACGAATCATAGAGCAAACATGAAGACAAATTTGGAATCTTTAAATATTTTTACGTCAAACATACGAGAAACAAAACATTTTTTTTAGAAAATTTTTCCTCAAAAATTATTTTTTCCTTTTTTAAATGTTAAACGAGCGAGTAAATTGTCCATTTTCATGGGGATATTTGCAACACAAGCCGGAAGTGAATGGAGTAATACATCCGAGTAGAAATGGGCAACTTCCTCACGAGCTTAACTCTATACTTTTTCTAATCATATTAAAGATTTAAAGAATTTTTAAATAAAAAAGTTGGTTATTGTTCAATTGTAGAAAAAGGCGGCCATGAAACGAAGAGATTTTACTTTTCTCCACAGTTGAAGACTGATCAACTTTCCCAATTAAAAACATGAGAAATATGCAAATTATTTCATATGATATTAAATAAATAAATTAAATCAAAATACTGTTTGTTTAGCTTCAAGAGCCAATCTATCGTTATAAAAGTAAAGATAAAACAGTAAAATGGATTTTTATGTTTCGCATTTACAATGAATACTTTGTCACACTACAGGATGGTCCTCGAGTAATAAAGAGCCTGAAAAAATTTCTGATACAACCAACATTACATTTCAAAGATAACGTGGATAAAAAAAAATATTTGGCTTTAATTAAGTAAACATAGTAATGGTAGTATCATTTTTGACAAATTTGTATCAGTCATACTGACGTTATTCCAGTTTTAAAATTTTATTTAATTCAAATACAAATAAATTGATTTACATTCAAAATAATCAAACGTAATCTAAAAAGTGTTCAAAGTGCTGACCACGGTTTCTACCGCAGGCATCAATTCTTCTCAAGAACGTTCTCCGCGCCCTTGCAAGTGTTCTAGACACACTTTTCGCAGAATCTTCAACAATTCTGTTTTCTAAATGTTCCCGATCAAAATTAGGCCCACTATAAAACTGCACTTTCGGCACTCCCCACAAGAAATAATTTAGAGGTGTCACATCAGGACTTCTAGAGGGCAACAGATACACGAAACCTCTTCCTATCCATCTATTTTCATAAATGTCCAACTGCTCGCATTCATCTTTATGAAAATGGGGGACGGGGACCGTCTTGTTGAAACTACATTACACCTAATGTCTAAGTCTTCTGGTAATTAGGATTTTCATTACTGCAACTGCAACTGCAACAACTGCAGCTTCGTTTCCAGCCGATGTTGCTACTCTTCGATTTCTTTTAATTGGAGGTCACTTTCTTGTAATTTATTTTTAACACCTTTTAAAACTGTATCAGTCCGTCTATTTGGATATCGCATATACAGGCTGTAAATGAAATAAGTACATTAATTTTAACTGGGAATAGAACTCGTCAAGACAAACAATTTTTCCTAATAACTTTTTTTTCAAAACGTTTTAGTTTTTGAGTTAAGATTATTTTAAAATCTTACACAATTTTCTTACACGCCACTGGAAGCAAAGTTACCTAGTCGACAAGATTACCGTTTGAAACGGTTACCTTGGTTGCGGCTATTATGTATTGTTACTTTTCTTAGTTGGAGCATTTCATAAAAGGCTCGTCAATTTGTAGGGGGAAAAATGTTTTAAAAAATGCGATTTTGATTAAATGGTACATAGAAAAAGTGTCTGTCTTGATGAATTCTACCACTGGTTAAAGTTAATGTACTTATTTCGCTTACATCCTGTATGGTGTATAAACGTGCAGCCTCTGAAGCGTTTTTTAAACATTCTTCATAAATAAGAATCATGTCGGTCTTTTGTCATTGCAAAACATTTTAGTACATAAAACTCACTAATTTCAATTACAAATTTAACAAGGTTGGACTTTTTAATTTAAAGTTGACGTGCTGTGTGGTCACGATGTGGTCACTATGTTTAACTTTTAAAACCAAGTATTTTAATATCCACGTTATCTATGAAATGTAATGTTGGTTGCTTCAAAAAAAATTTCAGGCTCTTTATTACTCGTGGATCACTCTGTATTTGTGAAATACTTGACGTCGTTTTGTCACTGTCAATATGTGCCATGTGGGCAATACGATGAAGTATTGCCAACATAAATTATTTAACATAAAAGTTGCTATACCTGTTTTTTTATTTAAAAAAACATTGTAGTGCAAATGACTAACCTAACTAACCACGGTTAATATTCGTAGAGTCGTAGACAATGTTAATGTTACAATTCGTTGTTTTAACACTTGCCATTTAATAAACTTACCAATGATCCATAAAAAACCTGAAGCAAAACCAAAAATACAGCTATCGTAATATTATTAATTTATCCACTTACTCTCCTGGCTCGAGGGTGGCAAATTAAGCGAAGGCACAGCATGTTTTCGCAGTTTGTTTCCACCAACTGTTTCAAAATCCTCATCAACAAAGTGTTTGTAGCAAACACAGTTGTTCCAAATCTGCTTCACGGGTATGTTTGCATGTTTAGGATTAGACACAACTCGAACCCATTCCCAAAACCTGTCTCGATACCGTTTAGGATTTGGAAATTTGAACAATGGTTTTATTTTGCCCCCACACTGTGGTACACAACAAGTAGTGCGTACTTCAGCACTGGGCTTCAACAGTTCACCTTCAAGCAGCATTGTTTATGCTTAAATTAATATTTTGGCGTCATAACTGTTGAAGTGTTGACTTTTAAACCTAACCTAAATCACTGACTAAACCTAAATCTAACGCGCCAAACAACAGTCAAATTCATGCGCAATTTTACGACGCACCATGCCTACAAAAGTTGGAGAATTTGAAGAAGTGAAAATTTGTGATATCGAGAAAACAAAAAGGCCTGGTTTATAATTAATAAAGCAAAACTCCTTTTTTTGCAAAAGATTGCTCATTGAATGTACTTTTTAAAGTAAATACACAAGTTTCAGTTTTGGGAAAAGAAAACTGAGAAAACTGGACAACATGATGAACGTAATTCCAAACTGAAAATCAAACTTCGGACTGTTCGGACCCACTTCGGACCATGTTCGGACTCGCAGTCAGTAGAAAATTTTGCATAAGAATCAGTTTAAAAAACGTGGTCCTCCAACCCGGACGAACAAATAAATTATTAATTATTGCGCGCTGCTGATGGACCCTCTCCTGGCCAATTGGATGCAATAAAAACGGAAAATGTCACAGCATAAAAATGTCAGATTTTTATATTTTTCCATAGTTTGAACATGGCTTTTTTCTAAAAGGTTAAGTTAGAACTGACAATTAATCAGAACTTTAACAAATTTAAAACAGTCATCAAATTATCTGAGCCCGTAGTTTTCATTAGTGTCCTAAGATAATACACAGAAATAGAAAGAGATAGAACGCTGACGCACATACAAAACGTCCAATAAAAGTGCACGCCCCATTGAGTCCGCCATTTGGTCCCCAATGACAGCCAATAATACAATAATACCAATAAGAACAAAAGTCCCTAAACATTTAGTAATATTTCAGTTAAGGTTGGTATGAAGTGTTTTGTTGGTTGCATAGACTAAGCACCTTACGCTGTTGGAGTTGAAGATAATATTATTAAACCTTTCCAGCCGAATCCAGTGCATTTCACTGTGCCATTAGATCAAAAATTGTTTGAATGTGGCAGTTGTCAAATTGCCAAGCAAAATCTGTTTCAATCTAAAGAAAATTCAATTTTCCGACTTGTGGCCAGTTATGTTGTATTATTTGTATTATTGTTGCTTTGGATGTAGCATGGCGGACAAAAGTCTTCATACGTCAAATCAAAAGTGGTTATCTTTATAAAGCCATTTCACTACTAGTTAGTGGTCGTTAGGTCAGGTCAGAGGCTGTAGATGCGACCTGAAAACTCTGGCACTTGGGTGATGGCATTACCACCATACGCATATTTATTTTTTTTTATGAAGACTTTTGTCCGCCATTGTAACAAAATCCTGTTTAACTTGAATCAACCTGTATTCTTACGTTAAAACTCGTCGGCAAAAGTTTAAAGATTTCATATTTTATTGTTTCTTGAATCTTTTGAAACTGAAGATTTCAAAAATAATTTTGTTTTGAATTACCATGGCGGACAAATCAAAAGTGTGGTTATTTTTATAAAGCCATTTCACATCATCATGACATTGATGTATGAGGCCTTTGGTCCGCCATTGTACATGTCTAATTTAATAATAAGTAATTCGTTTCTTATATTATAAGTTTATTCAACAAAATGAACATTCAACTTTCATTTTTTTATTGTCTTATTTTTTTCTTTTGATGAGATCAAAGATTTGTCGTCATAATATAAATCTTCGAACTTACCACACTCAGAAAAATCCAGCTAACTCGTTATGAATACAGGTGTCCCAGAACTCACGCCCCAGAGAAAAGCAGAGAAATCGTCATAAAAAGACCAATAAATAATCCTAATGACAAAATTTTCTATCTTGAACGATATTGATCCGCATGAGGAGAATATTGGCATAACTCGAGTGAAACGGACAAAAAATGGTGGTGTTGCGATTACTTGCAACGATAAGGAAGATCTGCAAAAATTAACTGTGCTTACGGAAGAAAAGCTTGGTGATAAATATACGATCCAGAAGCCTGCAGTCCACAATCCAAAGATCAAGTTGATCGGATTGAGTGAGGAAATGAACGAAGAGGACTTAGGAAGATGTGTTATTAAGCAAAATCCAACTTTAGGAATCGTTAGCAAAAAAATGGTTAAGAAATTTTTTGCTATCATTGAGGTGGATCCTAAAACCTTCGAAGAATTTATAGAACTTAAAGTTATTAATGTGAAATGGTATACTTGCAAGGTATTTTAACGTGCTGCGATGTTTTGGCTGTGGCGGCTTCTATCATACAAGGGAAAACTGCAAAGAAGAGGAACTGTGCCTAAATTGTGGTCAACAAGGACACAACGAAAAGGACTGTGAAAACAATACTACATGTATGAACTGTTCAAAGGTAAATCATAAATTAAAATTAGAACTGGATGTTAACCACTCGTGCATCACTCGTACTTCGATTATAAGTGTGAAGTTCTACAGAAATAAATTGAAATTGTGCGAAGAAAGACTATACGAAATCTAGCAATTAAAGTACGATGACAAAGCTGAAAGTCATAACGGTAACTCTCAAAATTTTTTATTCCCAATTTTGAATGTATATCACCTAAATATACATCAGTGCTTAAGCAATAAAATCTTAGATCTTGAATTGTTTCTAAAATGTAACCAACCTCTCGACATTATTTGCTTAAATAAGCATTGGTTAACCTTAGATGAAATGCAGGTCGTATGTCTTGAACGTCTTGATGACTACAAAATTGCACCTTTTTACTGTCGTTCTGGTATCTGGTCGTAAGCATGGTGGTGTGTGCGTCCTCACTCACAAATTACTTGGGTGCTTTTCAAGCTTTGATTTGAAAGAGTTTTCTTCTGAAGTGGATTGCGAGTTTGCAGATATCTGGCTAATGAATGTAGCAATTATTACAGTTTATAGATCTCTAGGAAATTTCGATGTTTTTCTCTTTAATCTTGATCGTCTGTTGGTGCACATAACCACAAAGACACGTTTATCTGTTGTGCTGACAGGGGACTTTAATGTGAAATTTGGTTCTCAGAATCGTGAAGATAACCTTCTTGTCAATTTATTACTTTCTTTTGGTCTTAAACGAACTGTTTTCGATCATACACGTGAAAGTTCATGCATTGATAATGTATTTACGAATATTGATAGTAATATGTATTTAACCACTGTTCATAATCCACTTCTTTCTGACCACTTTGGCATTTGTATGACATTTTTTGCCCCGGTCCAAAACAAACAGACACCTGCAAAACCTGCTATTACATTTAGACCATTAACAAAAAAGGAATTATTTAACCTTTATAACGAACTTGAGTTAACGAATTGGAATTTTATTGATGATGAGCAGTATGACTGCGACAAAAAAGTTCTCGATTTTGTACAAAAAATCGTATCTGGAATAAACAATCACTTACCAGTGGTTAAAACTAATACCCGTTCGGCTAAGAGTAAAATAAATTGGTTAAATAACAACTTAAAATTAATGCGTGATTATTTAGAATATTATTATGAACTTCTTAAAAAAAACTACATAGAACAAATACAGGTCCGTTTATCGTGCTCAGATCACGCTGGCCAAACGTAGAGCTTATAAGGAAATCCAACAACAAATCTAAAGCTACTTGGGACATAATTAATTCCAATCATAAAAGAAAAGTTTCCCCTGAAATTAATGCTGATTTATCAGCAGATGTCTTTAATACGTACTTTACCAATATATCATCTCAGCTTGTACACAGTATATCTCAATCGAACTCTAAATACCAAGATTATTTACAAGTGCATCCAGTTGACTCAACTTTTCACTTTCGTGAAGTGTCATATAATGAAGTGCGTGACATTGTGGATGGCTTAAAATTCTCACATAGCATGGATGTTTTCAATATATCTTCGATTATGCTTAAAGTACTAAAAAATGTTTTGTTAATTCCACTAACAAAAATTATTAACCTATGCATCAAAAACAAAGTTTTCCCGGAAAGTCTCAAAACAGCTAAAGTGATTCCCATTCACAAGAAAGGCGACACTTCCGACGTAAATAACTACCGCCCCATATCCTTAATACCGACTTTTGGGAAAGTTTTTGAAACAGCTTTCAAAAAACAACTAGTTAATTTCTTGGTATTAAACAATCTTTTTCATCCATCTCAATTCGGCTTTAGAAATAACATGTCCACCACACTAACTGTCAAATCACTATGCGATGTTGTCTTATCTGCCTTTGAAAACAAAGACTATACTTCAATAACTTGTTTTGACGTTACAAAGGCAATAAATTGCAATATTATTCTATAGATGACAACTCAATTATGTTACTTAAATCGTATTTATGTAAACGTAAGCAGTTTGTGTATCTAAGTGGATATACTTCTGCTTTAACCGATATCGTTAATGGAGTACCGCAAGGCTCGGTTCTGGGACCGTTGTTATTTTTGATTTTTATTAATGATTTGCCTCATGCGTATTCGAATGGTCCTACGGTACTTTTTGCAATACTGTTATTAATAGAAGTAACGATTTAACTTCCCTTAGCCTGGCTGATAAGGCAGCTCGTGAGTCTATTTCTAACTGGATCTCCTCCAATAAGTTTGTCCTCAATAATGATAAAACTCAAACTGTTGTATGTTCGCTTAAACTTCTTGACAACAAATCCACGGTTAAATTATTAGGCATTACTATTGATTCGAAGATGACTTGGGATAGTCACGTTAATTATATTTTACATAAAGTTTCCAAACACCATTTTTTGCTTCGTATGATGCGAACAGTCGCCTCGACTAACACGTTACTTGCTCTATATCATGCATTTATTGAAAGTGTCATATCGTATGGTATTCTTATCTGGGGACATTCACCTCATGCTTCTGAGATTTTTGCTTTTCAACGTAAAGGTACGGTCTATCTGCAGCGATTAATCGAAGCGAACAAACGTTACGAGTAAATGCAGCGATAATTCGTTCAGGCATGGTCTCAATTGCAACGATTAGTGGAAACGATTCATTGCAGTGTGAGTCGGTATTTATTTATAGTTGTGTTCTGCAATGTAGTGTTTGTAATTTGAAAAGCATAATGAACAATATAATGTTGGCTGCAATAGCGTTAATAGAAGAGGAAGAGGAAGAAGAAGAGGTTTTATTGACAACCATCTGTAAACCACGATGCCAAACGAATAAAATTTTTCTTAATAGGATAAGCGAGGGATGTTTCAATACACTGATTCAAAGACACTTAATGGGTGATGACACTAAATTTAAAGAATATTTAAGACTCACCAAGAGCCAGTTCTTCAGTATATTGTCATATATATCCGAGGACATAACAACAATGCCCTCTACCTTTGTGAAATATCCTATTTCACCTTGTCAGAAGCTTGCCATAACCCTGAGGTAAGTATTTTATTAATAATTTCAACAACTACAGAAAATCTCGATTCAAGAAAAAGTATGTGCGTAAACATATAGGTATGGTTTGTTTCAGATTCCTTGCTACCAGAGAATCATTTCGGTCCATGGCTTTTAATTTTAGAATTTCTCATAACCATATAAGTAAACTCGTCAGAGAAGTTTTGAAAGAACTGCGTAACAAATTGCTCTCGATTTATTTACCAAAGCCTACGACAACAGAGTTGAAGCAAATAGCTGAGGATTTTAACGCTAGATGGAATTTTCCAAACTGTTGTGGAGCAATTGATGGAAAACATATACGCATAGTTTGCCCGAAGGGGAGTGGAAGCCTATACTTCAACTATAAGTCATATTTTTCTATTGTCTTATTGGCAATAATTGATGCTCGGTACAAATTTACTTGGGTTGATGTTGGTGCTTATGGCAAAGAAGGAGATAGTGGAATATTCCAGAGGTCTTCTATTTACCAACTCATACACAATAACAACTTTTTACCAGAGCCTACTCTTTTACCTAGGACTGATATTATTCTACCTCATGTCATTGTTGAGGATGAAGCATTTAAATTGACTGAAAACGTTTTGCGACCTTATCCTAGAGATCAAGCTAAGGCAGACAAGGAAAAGAAAATTTTTAATTATCGTTTGAGTCGAGCCCGAAGAACCTCGGAAAATGCCTTCGGCATTTTATATCAAACTTTTCGTATATTTTATACACCTATTGCAACGCATCCAACACTCGTAGATGACATTGTTATGGTTTCGTGTTGTTTGCACAACTTACTCAGGGGTTCACGTACAGCTAATCAAGAAGAAGATGATATTGATATTGAAATGCCCACCGAAAATATGATACCTTTACGTCACACAGGTGGAAACACTTCGGCAGCAGCATTTCAAAACAGAAATACTTTTAAAGACTATTTCAATACTAGTTTGGGAACTATTGGTTGGCAGATGAGGCACATTACTAGAACCGATATTCAGTAACGTTTATTAATAAAAGTCATACAAAAATATGAGCGTATTGTCTTTACTGGAAAGTTGTGCTGCTGAATAAATCAGCACAGTCTTTGTAAACTCTAGGCGGCTCAACCGAACTGGGTGCCGAATAACACGAGTCTATATAAGATGTGGTAGTATCTGACTCTCGCCTTGTAGGGTGATACGATGACGTAGAACTCAAAGAAGTAGCAGGGGTAGGCACTCGGCTTAGGGAGTCATACGCTGACGTAGAACTGGCTCCATAATTTTCCAACTCCAATTCATGGACGACTTCCATCACTCGCATCTTAGCACAAGCAGCAAGCGCTGGCGGAAAAACCATGACAGTTTCTGCCATACTAGCAAAAAACAGTTTTATCGGATGAGGTTTGTCTTCAATTGCCGATTCCAATTTCTTGAATAAAACTGAACGACCTTCTGCTCTTTTTTTGATAGTGTCCAACAGCTTTTCGTTAGTTGTTTTTCTTTACCTTGGTGGCCTGCACGGAGTTGATTCCACTGTGTTCCCTCCACACTCACGGTATTGAGATTCTGCCATTTCGTCCACTGTTTCAGTGTCTTGAGATGCTTCCCCTTCTAGCGTTTCGTCTCTATTTTCGACCACGTCTTCATCAACTACTTCGTCTGCTGCTTGCGATGAATTATTATCTTCCTCGTTTGTTGCCGTTACATTAGTTACTGTTCTAAAAAATAACAATAAAAATCAGTTACCTCAACAATTTACCAGAGTATGTGTTCATACTGTCTGTATGTTGTCACTCCCATTTGTTCCCATTTGGTGGTTCGCTTGGCTGCTTCACCAGTTCTGTGTTTGCCTTCCTTTTTCTTCTTCCAATACACATCCTTCAAACTTTTCCATCTTTTCTTGCACTCCTCAACTTAAATATAAAATACATATTTTAAGTTCATTTTATAATCGACTCTTGATCCACCAAATACTAACCATTTTTGCTTACCACCTGCGAAATTTCTTCCCAGGTATTATCTCGTACATTTTGATCCTTATATAGATTATGTTTAGGGTCGTACAGAGCAGGATGTTGAGCGACGTCATTGATCAGTCTTTCATCTTCTTCTTTTGAAAACTGTAATCTGTGACCTTTATTATTATGTTTCGCCATATTTTAAAAAATAATAATATGGAAAAATTCAACAGGCACAGTATTTGACACTATATACAACTTCACATAGAAAAGAGGGCGATTAGCAAAACGTGCGCGTTTAAGTTGCCTTCGAAGCAACTCGACTGTGAGACGCGGCGTTTTGCTACGACTTGTTGCGACTTGTCACAGAAAATAGACCGCTTACTCACATACGCATATCAGCAACCAGCGCGTCTTATCGCTACGTCTAATCGCTTCGATTAATCGCTGCAGATAGACCGTACCTTAAGTGTGTCCGACTGACAGCGGACCTTGGTTATAGAGAAGATTGTCGTAATGCCTTTTCCACTCTCAAAATTCTTACTATGCCATGCCTGTACATTCTGCAAAGTTTGATTTTCATACATTCACGCATATCCAAATACAATATAGCTGACCATACTTACGACATAAGAAACCGTGAGTTACTACGACCTACATTTTCTCGAATTAATAAATCAAGAGGTGTGGACTATTTTGGTGTCAAATTTTTCAACTTACTCCCTGAGGTAGTAAAAAAACTAAATGCTTCGTGTTTTAAAAATCAAGTCAAAGCATTTCTTATAAATAATGCGTTTTATAATTTTGACGAGTATGTTCGTCATTTGGAATCTCATCATTGGGTATAGTGTCCTGCATTTTGACGAGTGTAAACTTATTTTGTATGTAATAACACAATAAAGATATTATTATTATTATTATTATTATTATTATTATTATTATTATTATTATTATTATTATTATTATTATTATTATTATTATTATTATTATTATTATTATTATTATTATTATTATTATTATTATTATTATTATTATTATTATTATTATTATTATTATTATTATTATTATTATTATTATTATTATTATTATTATTATTATTATTATTATTATTATTATTATTATTATTATTATTATTATTATTATTATTATTATTATTATTATTATTATTATTATTATTATTATTATTATTATTATTATTATTATTATTATTATTATTATTATTATTATTATTATTATTATTATTATTATTATTATTATTATTATTATTATTATTATTATTATTATTATTATTATTATTATTATTATTATTATTATTATTATTATTATTATTATTATTATTATTATTATTATTATTATTATTATTATTATTATTATTATTATTATTATTATTATTATTATTATTCAAGAAAAGTACATTTTAATTCGACCAATCAGAGCTTTTTAAACCATCCAGGTTATTTCTCATAATTGTTGCTAGGTTGCATATTTTATTACCTTTCGAAAAAACTGGTCGACTATGAAACTTTCGAGAAACGTCAGCAAACGTCAGTGTGAAAATTTTAAGAGCACTTTAGTACTGCCATCGAGCTCAACCGTACTCTTGTCTTCATGTATTATGCCGGGGATTATGTGAAAATGTTGATAGTTTAGGGAACATGTGGATAGAGTGCTATTAAGCCTGATTTATAAATTCCCGTTCTGTCTACGTGACACTGACGTTCCCGCTACCGCAAAAGATCAACATGCTATTTCATATGACGACGTTTATAAAATCCCGCTACGTTCCCACCAACGCACCCGTTTACGCAACAGATGCCCAAAAGATCCAAATTTTACGTTCAAAACCAAATCAAATGTCTTTCTTTGCTGCGAATTACCTTATTGCTTTTCAGTCAGCTGTAAATCATACAATTTCAACTCATGTCTAAACCAAAATACAGCCACAGCATTATCTTCCATTTTTAAGTGGGATAGTGTCATCAAAGGAATATGTTAAAAGCTAGTTAACAGCAAAAGCCTAATGATCCATTTAGTAAAGCCAGAAAATATCGATTCCAGCAAAAAAAATGCCAATATACAACTACAGCAAAATAGCTGATTTTGACACATTTGCTTAGATTTCCTAAACCTTATTGCAACCATATTACAGTTCTATAGCTGTGAAAATTTTTTGGCTGTTAATAAGTCATGAAAGCCAATACGCTGCGTTATCAGTGATGCAGTATTTTAGCCAAATTTTGGAATTAGTAAACAAAATGGCTGTTTATACTTAATTTTAGCTAAAAAGTCTGTTGACCAAAATATTGCTTAGAGTCTTATTACAACCTTATTTTCGTTATGTTAGCTGTGAGTAAGCAATAAAAGCCAATACGCTGTGATATACCGTTACGGATCTGTGGAAACATTTTAGCTATTGATAAATTATGCAGTCTAATATGCTTCGAGTTGACTGCTACATTTTATAGTAGCTACCTAATAAAAATTAGGTACAAAGAAATTTGTGGCCAATAGACATAACCGATGCTGTGGAATTTGTTGAAGCTCAAAGTAGGTTACAGCATAATAAGATTATTAAGCACACTTTAGTACTAATTTTTTTATCAAATATCAAAATATAATTGCCTTTAAAGATGTCTCATATCAAAGAAGGGTTCTTTGAAGATATACAAAAAAATTTCAACATTGATGCTTCTCTGATAATTGTTTATTGGGTGAAGTAAAAAGACTTCTCTTTTATTTCGACTTTTACATAATTTCAGTCATACTTCAACACGCACCCTTAAAGCTTAAAGTTACTAAATGTGGAAACCACCGCTATCGTCTGCTATTTTGGGCAGTAAGAAAGTGGAAAATTTGATTTGTATCGTTTCGTGGTTCATTGGAAGACAAAGGACAAAAATAAATGAATAAAATCGAGTTAGTAAGAAAGTCACTAAAATCTGGTAACTTTTCATGTCATTCAGCTACGTTGGGGTGGTTTTATTGTTATCTCTTTCTAACACAACGGTACAATGCGGTTCTTTCGATACCTAAAGTCCCTAGATATCTAGACTTTACGATACCTAAAATTTTGCGCCATCTGCCTCATCTCATTGTCACAGGTCTTTCCCGCTATTTAGAGGAATTTACAACCAAAGGCGCAAACCCCTCACAGACAGAAAGAGAAAGTGAAAAACATTAGAAAGTTCGAAAGAGATAATTGCAGGTGTAGGGAAAATTAAGCTAAAAACTAGCATATTATTCCACATCACAGCCTTATAGTTTTAAATGGCAGTACAAGGGAGCAGGAGGACATGTAGGATAAAAGTGAAAGATCCTCCATGTTGTTTTAAAATTAAAAAAAAAATAGGAAATAATAAATTTCTAGCAGATTTATTCAATTTACCGTCGCAATATACAAGTGTAACGTTACTAAAGATGTAAAAATTTTTTTTTCAAATTAAATGTTTTTTTAAAGAAGTATTAAAAAATTGCAACAATGAAAGATTTATTGTATTTTCTGTTATTCTGAAGGCGCATTACTTTTTCGGATCTTTTTTATGCGTATTTGTCAATAAACCTCAGTTCGCACAAACTTTTATATTACTGGAACTGGATATCAAGCCTATTTATTATTATTATCAAGAATTATTTATCAAGAACACAAAAAAAGTAACATCATCCGCCATTGCTATAACAGAGTCTTACATCTGGTGTAGCCATGTTGTAGTTATTTAGTTTTCTGGATGGATGCATAGCAGCATTTACAGGTTTTTGCTCTTCTTTATCTACAATATAACCATTTTCTCCCCAAAAGCAAATATTTTGACCATTTGGCCATAAGAGCAAATTAGGTTGAAAAGATGTTTTTATGGCTAGTTACCTTTTTTGCCTACATTTTAGCTTGTTAGCTTTAAAAGCTTAAAAGCTGCTACTTTGCAATTCTCACAGCCAAATGACTGTATTTCAGCAAATATTGATGGCTGTTTTAAAGCTGTAAATGCCAAAAAATGGTGCGCCAAATCGGTCAGTACAACGTCACAGAAACCTTACCAAAGCGCTTCTGTGGATAGCTGTAAAAGTTAAATGGCTGTTCATTTTGCTGCGAAAACGTTTTGGTGACCAAATAAAAACTGTGTGTGCTACTTGGGCTGTTATTTATCTTTTGGGCTTACAATCCCCGCTGTGGGCTTAAGATTACCCGAATAACTGATCATTTTGACCGTGTGACGAAATTACATACTACCCTTATGGATTTTGTTGACCGGGTGGCGAAATTACAATGCACCCCGATTTCTTGTCTGATGATAAGACCCGTAATTATAGTTCACAGTTCTAGTCTCATTATTAAAGTCCAAGAATTACCTGCGGATTTAGTCCCCCATATAACTTTCCCCTCACCAGTTTAACAGTTTTAAATTTTAAGATTTCAAGTTCTGCAGGATTAAATATTACGATAAATGTTGGTATGTGTGGTTTTCTGAATCCGTTAACAATATCCGGTGACAATAATCTCAAATTCAAAATTTATATTAATTTTAAGTCTTTTTAATGTTGTTATGGGAGCGGTTTGGTTTTGAATTTAGAAAATTACGACTAATACGTCAATTTTCAGAATTTGTTGGAATTCTTGTAAGAATTTTCTTAGAGTTTACTTTCGTATTTATTTTAACACATTGTTTTAAAGGTGTTTTACAAAGTTACTTCTTCCCTTTTTTGTCATTTTAAAAGCTTTTATTTTTTGTAGGTATATACCAAATATTAAAAAAATAATAAAAAATATAATTTTTCCTATTTTCACAATAATTCAAGGTAACCTAGGTTTCAATTGAATTTACGTATTACGAAAAATAAACCAAATAATTTTTATTTTTTAAAACTAATTTTTGGAGAAACTGTTTTACATTATTATTCTCAATAATAATAATAATAAATTAATAATAATAATAAATAATAATAATAATAATTAATAATAATAATAATAATAATTTATTCGTTCATCTTATCTGAATACACAGAGCTTAAACACGTCAAGTATGGATAGTAATTAGGATATATAATATGATGAAAAATAATAAATATAAATATAAACATATCACGTTAAACAGATAACAAAAAGGAAAAAAAAATTACATACAAAAGGCATAAAATTACGAATAGAGAGACAGCTAGATCGCGAGGGAACTAGATAAAAATTCATTTATACTATAATAACCTTCATTTATAATAAGGTACCTTTTAATAACGGTTTTAAAAGCATTCAATTTAAGAGACTTTGTGTTTGGACTGAGCTTATTATAAAGATTGAGGTTTAATGTATTTCTAACGGCACTGCTACTTTTGAAACGGGGTGGCAGAAGTAGCTGTGCTGATCGTGTGTAATGATTATGAAAGTCTGCATGTTTATTGAAATTATGGGATGATTTGTGGATTTCAAGCAAAGAGAAATAGATATATGTTGAAGCAAGTGTCATTATGTTAAATTTGATGAACCACGGTCTACAAGAATCATAGATTCATAGCGGCTAATGTTAGCTATGACCCTAATTGCTCTTTTCTGAAATTTAAATATTTTATTACCGTGAGAGGCATAACCCCAAAAAATCACTCCATAGGTTAAATGTGAGTGAAAAATTGAATGGTATGCAGTTAATAAGCATTCCAAACTTAAAACTTTCTTTAATTGTCTGATAAGATACACTTGACCCGATAGTTTTTGGCATAGGCTTTCAATGTGAGAACTCCACTTTAGAGCATCATCCACAACTACGCCCACAAGTTTAACATGGTTGCCAGTTATATTGTTATTGTTAAAAGAAAAGTCAATGTGCTGTGTCTTATCTGAATTTACCACCAAGAAGTTTGATGCGAACCACGACGTTGCTTTGTCTGTCAAAGTTTGCCTGCTTAGTTGAAGGGAATTTTTGTCTTTACCTGATACTATGAAGGTTGTGTCATCTGCATAAAGAACACTTTTAAAAGGAAGTAAATAATTACAAAAGTCATTTAAATATATTGTAAATAACACAGGCCCAAGTACGGGTAAACCTGGGTGATATGATGGTGAATCGGGTGAAATGGTGAATTGCTTTATTTCTTTTCTGGGCACACCGATGTCTCTGTATATCTGTATACCGTTTGCTTATGATCATCCGTGCAGTGAGCACCTGTTGAAAATCAGCCTTGTTTTGAAAATCGTAACTAATTTGTAAAAAACAGTTTCCGATGCTCAATAATTTTTATACGGTGCTTAGGTTTGTAGTTATTGCTCCAGATAGTGTAGTCCGCGTGATATTTTTTGATATGTTCTGCCTTCGTAGACTGTTTATACACTACATATCATAGAAATCGTTCCCTCTGATATTTTGAACTGCTTGCTACACTATTCACCGTTTCACCCATGGCAAATGGGAGAAATGGTGATCTCTGGCTTGGGTAATACGGTGAACGACTTTTCTCACATGTACTCGTATTTTTTGGCCAAAGTAAAAGTTCTAGCTATCAGCATGGTTCCAGACCAAGATGCTTACATTTTATAAAAGGCAAACAATATTTTTTGTTTTTTTTTCCAAAACATTTTTCGCAAAAACAAGTTTTTCACAATTTTAATAATAATAATAATAATAATAAGTTTATTGGTGGCAAAAATATACATTTCATACACAAGTCAAGAAAAATATGTAGGTATATAAACATAGAAAACATATGTATAAGCAATTACAGAAAATAAGTACTGTTTATATCAGTATAATTATAAAAGGCGTTTTGAATTAAAATGCTTTTTATTGTTTTTTTTAAATAAATTGATATTTAGATCCTTTATTTTATTAGGCAAAAGGTTATAAAATTTTATAGAGTGGTGTTTCATTGCTGTTTGTGTTCGCGTTAATCGAATCCCATTCTGACAAATTTTTTCCTTGTTGCGAGTATTGTAATCATGATAATAACCATTGGAAAGAAATTTAGAGATGTTAGACTTTACGTATAATACACATTTATAAAAAAACAGTGATGGCTAGGTTAATACTTGTAGTTTTTTGAAGGCCTTTTTGCAATCAGCCCGATAGGGTATGCCAGCAACAACGCGAATCGCATGCCTCTGAAGAGAGAAAATACGATATAAACAGGATGAATGCCCCCAAACTATTAAGCCATACGACAATAAGCTATTGATTAACCCATGATAGGCTGTTAAAAGGGTTGCTTGTGATACATGCTTAGCCAAATTACGTAGCAGAAATATATTTTTATTGATTTTATTTGCCAAATGCTCAGCGTGAGTGTGCCACAAAAGTGTGGAGTCCACATGGATTCCTAAAAATTTTGTGTTCGTCAGATAATCATTAGGTATTTTTTTAAGAGTAAATAGTACTTGAACACTTTTGTCCTTATTGACGACTAATTTATTACTGGTAAACCAGTCAAAGGCTTTTGACTGTGACGTATTATTAAAATTTAGCACTAAATTTAAATCTGCACCTGCATTTACAATAGTGGTGTCATCGGCAAATAAAACCACTTCGTTATTTTGCAAGTATAGTGGAAAATCATTTATGAAAATTAAAAACAGAAGAGGTCCTAGGATTGAGCCCTGTGGGACACCAATATTAACGATAAGTTCTTTGGACAATTTCCCACTCATAGTTACTCTTTGGGAGCGGTTAGTAATAAATGAAGTGATAAGTTTGCAGCTGTTGGGATAAACGTTGTACGAATACAATTTCCGTAGTAGAGTTATGTGGCAGACACAGTCAAAAGCTTTTGATAGGTCAAGGAATGATGCCATCACATTTTCTCCGTTGTCAAAAGCTTCGGTAATTTTTTCAATGAAATCAATAAGTGCATCGGCTGTGCATCGACCTTGTCTAAAACCGTATTGCACAGGAACAAAAATTTTATTTTCGAAATATTCAGTCAACTGCCTCGCTAATATTTTCTCTAAAATTTTTGAAAATATAGGAAGAAGTGAAATTGGTCGGTAATTCGACATGTTGCTGGCATCACCTTTTTTGAAGACAGGGACTACTAACGCTTTTTTAAGGCATGCAGGAAAGACGCCACTTGTTATGCATGCATTTATTAATTTAGTCAGAGGGCTAATAATGATATCTACTATAGTTCTTAATAGTTCGACATTCATGTTATATATGTCTTTAGTTTTTTTAGGTTTTAGACTGAATATGACTTCGCGAACACAGCAAAGAGACACCTCTCTAAACGAAAAATAATCACAATTTACATTACAGTCTGACGTACACATTGAAACTAAGGGATCTTTAATATCGTCGGGTAAATCTTTGACTAGAGAGGAAGCAATATTATTAAAAAAATTATTAAAATCATCTACGCTAATATCACAGTGCAAATTATCACTTTTGAAACAACGGCTATTCTTATGATTTATGATATTCCACATGGCTCTATTTTTATTGACTGAGGATTGTATAAATTTATTATTGGCAGAAAATTTAGCCTCGTGTAGAGCTATGCGATACAATTTCCTAAAACTGTTTCTCTCTTTTCTTGCTTCCTCATTTCCCGAAAGTTTGTAACACTCATCCAGTAACAGTAACTTATTTTTCATCAATCTCAGATCACTGGTAAACCAATTCACACGTACTGTATTGTTATTATTACTTAATATAGTTTTTTCTGGAAATACCGACATATATTTGTCTTGTATAATGTTAATAAATTTAGAAAATTTAGTTTCAATGTCTATTTCATCAGAGTTGATGAAAGACCAGTCAACACTTTCTATATAACTGAAGAAAATTAGTTTGGCGAGATAAGTTATGGGCCTAAACACGGTAGTCTTGCGTTTATCAGTAATCTGAGGATTGATGAAATTATACTGAAAATTAAGTCCAAGGTGGTCTGACAAGCCGACATTAATCGATGATATGGAATATAGAGATAAATCAATATTGCAAAAAACATTATCAATACAATTGATACCTCTTGTGGGAGAGTGCAATAATTGTGTTAATCCAAAACTTAACATTAAATTATACAGTAATAGACAATTTTTGTTCGTACCGTCAAATAATACATTAAAATCACCACCTATTAATACATTCTGATTAATCGTATCAATTGTACTTAATACTGAAGAAATTATAGTAAGAAAATGATGAAAATCAGCAGAAGGTGCTCGATACAAAGAAATTACTATCATATTTAACCGAAAAACATGCACTGCCGATATTTCACATACTTTTTCAACAGAGAGATCCGATATCTTCGTGATGTTGTGACATCCAATGGTGTGGTGAGATAGTATGAGTGAGCCCCCATATCCTTTAGGTGATCTTGAAAAGTGGGACCTCAGCACGAGCTGATCATTATCAGCTCTTATCATTGATCATTATGTAAGATTCGATAATTCGATAGTAATAATTTAACCGACCTCGTATCTCTTATAGACAGTAACTGAGCTCCCTATGGTGGAGCTCGAAAAACGGACACCCTGTATGCCGAAAAAAGCAGGAAAAGTAAATTCACCACTTCACCCATATGTATGGGTGAAATGACGAATTTGATATAAATTAATATAGTTTTTTTTTTCAAATTATTGTAATGTACAGGGTGTTTCAAGTTTTAGGTCCAGTCAAAAAATAAATACTTCTAGTATTCCAAAATAAAAAATATATATCGCAAACGATAGAGTTTCTAACACGCTTCAATTTGATGCTTTGCTGATATCCCAAATTTTCATGATATAAGCGTAAAATGCAAAAAACTACATTAAAAAAAATTTTTTTTCAAATTATTCCAATAATTTTTTATAATAAAATTCCTCCTATTTTTTAAGTAAGACTTCCGAAACTGAAACAGTAAAAAACCCAAGGCGTATTGAGCAATTGAAATTTCAATTTGCAAAAAAAAGGGCATTTTTTAATTGACAAGTAAAATTTTAGTCTGACAGTTAATGACGTTTCAATTTTTTGTGAATCAAGCAAAGACACGAGCTCTGTTTTTTCAAAGGTGACTAAGATAAAACATTTATTTGATCTTTTGCAAATTGAAATTTCAATTGCTCAATACGCCTTGGGTTTTTTATTGTTTCAGTTTCGGAAGTCTTACTTAAAAAATAGGAGGAATTTTATTATGAGAAAACGATTGCAATAATTTGGAAATAAAAATTTTTTTATCTAGTTTTTCACAATTCACGCTCATACCATGAAAATTTCGTATAACATTAAAGCATCAAATTGAAGCGTGTTAGAAACTCTATCGTTTGAGATATATATATATTTTTTTTTTGGACAACTAGAAGTACTTATTTTTTGACTGGACCTAAAACTTGAAACACCCTGTATAAAAGAGGATATAACACTGTTAAGTTATTGTCTGTATATCTTCTGAAAAAATAGTGTTTTTCGTTTTTTTAAATAAACAACTTCTTGTGTTCTAAAGGGCTCAACTTTTTTGTTCACCATATCAGTGAATTCATATTCAAAAATTATAAGCTTAAAATTTTGGAATTACTTTTACACTTTTATTTCGAAAACACTAATTTAAGAAAGATCGAAACTTTCTCAAAATAGTGAAAAATGTTTTACTACTCTGAGTTACCGCGTTGTAGGTACTACTAACTACTGTAAATACTACTTTTTCAGAATCTCTAAACTCATATAATCGGCTCACTTATTATTTAAAATCTCTTTAAAACCCTGATTCAGATATTAATAAATCCATGTAAATATAGACCTATTACTTGTCTTTCCACAAATTATAAGGTAATGATACAAAGCGATCAGAAAGTCCTTCTATCAAGTAGGCGTATCACCTGAGAACGTGTGTCCGGTGTCGTGTATATTAGTTCAACCTGTTGTCAAAATTTAAACTGAAATTATCTCAAACGTAAACTGTTAGATGCCATGAGTCTGTAAAATAATCACAACCTGAACGCTATACGACCCCTAAAAGGTGTCTATCGGACAAAACTGGATTCCAACAATAATATAATTTGCTTAATTTTTTTGACATTTTTCCTTTGACATTAGGCTTGAGTTCCGCAGACATACGTCCTTTAATTTCTAAGCTTACTTGATAGAAGGACTTTTTGATCGCTTTGTATTTTGTATAGGTATCTGCGTTAACTGATATAAAAATTGCGAAAGGAATCGTTTAAGGAGTTTAAGTTTAAGGAGTAAAACATGTTTAATTCCCCTAAACATGTTTTAATATATATATTATTATTCCTCTGGAAAAGTCAAAAATCACCAAAAGGGTGATCAAGTAGGAAATTTTTATACCCAAAAATCTCTCCAAGAAAATAAATTTGCACATATTGTATGTTAAAATATATCTGATAAATACTATAATCATAATTTTATAAAGCTTTTTCTTTTGAAATCCACAAATTCTTGTTGGTTTTTGAAACAAATTCACTTTGTTATGGTAAATTTGGTTTGCGTTTCTAGTGATTAATGATTATAGAGGTGATTTTTTAAATAAAATCTGTAAATGCTTCTAAGATAAATACCATGAGATCATTTGAATTTATAATTAAAGTAGGCGGTTTTGTGTCTTGGCGACTGAAAAACTTAGACAAACTGAGGGAAAAATTATATTCTAATTGAATATTACCGTTTAAAACATTATTATTTGACTCTTCAGCTTAATTAATTATCACAATCGGCGTTTTCATCCAAGTTAAAAAACTGACAAAGCCTACTTTAATTATAAATTCAAATGATCGCATGGTAGTAGGAAATGTTTACTTTTTCAAATGGTGTTGATCTCATAAAAAAAAATGATGTTTCATAAAAGAGATAGGTAGCGAGGCTTCTTAAAAAAATACTTCTTTAAATCGTTGTGATAACAATAATATTTTATTCAAAGTGGGCACATCGAATTCTCACTTTTCGTTAACAAAAACTAACATTTTTTCAGAAACAGCAAATTTCATTTTGTAGTTTAAGATCAAGTGTTTAATACAAAAAATTATTAAAAATAATAATATCAAAAATTATAATGATGATCTTTGCAGTTGTGTGGAACCCAATATAAAACCATTGTTTTATGCTCATATGCATAAAAATAAGTGAACGATTCTACTATGCAATTTATTTTTTATGCATATCAGCCAATAGATCTCCTTTCTTCTTCTTTTTCTCAAATTACAATCAAAAAATGTGTATCGCTTTGATGTTTTCTTCAGATGTTCCTTTAATTTTATAGTTGCTCAAAATAGTTGGCACTATTATGTCTTCACAAAATAGAAATTATTTGAGGTTAGACTCTGTATTCTGTATTTTAATAAAATTGAATAGATGCATTATAAAATTTATTTTACAAATTCAACTATTTACAACTTCTTATCACTATCTATACACTATTTACAACAACTAATTCAAATTTAAGCTTGAACATGATTTTCAATGCAATGTTTCGCAAGCATAGTAAGTGGCCCAACCCACAAACAACCCTGACCTCTCCTTGGGCACGTCCTGGGTCCAAACTTGCACTTTTTCTCGTGGATTTTCATATCCTTGCCCCAACAAACATGTCTGCACCCCCGACTATTAAATCGGCAGCTGACCCTCAGGCTGTCGTAGATTGCCTCCAAAATATGAGATGGAGGCAAGGAGTATCCGCTACGGCAAAGCGGACAGCACACATTTTGGCTCACCCTTTCCATCTGTTGACGACAGTCGCCGCAAATTGGGTGTCCTTGGTTGCAGGGGTGGATTGGGGGGCGCAGAATGTCGTAACACACAGGGCATTCCATTGCTGTCATTAATTGTGTCTTGTTAACAGCTGCCATCTTATTGTTTTTGCAACTGAAAGTAGATGAAAAAAGTGTAACCAAATGTTTTTTTTTAAGTTGATTTTACTTACAGGAGATGGCTTGGTCACACTCAGCTACGATAATATATAATAATAATAATTTTTTTTTTGGTTGTTTCTCCACAAAGCTAGTAGAAGAAATGAAATTTGGGATTGTTATTTCTTTTATTTATAGTGGTGGGGAAAGTCAGGTAGGGGGTGGGACTTGGGTTGGGCTTCAACAACTTTCCCAAACAATAATACTCAACTACTGAAGCAAAAATTTTAAGAAAATTCTTAAGAATAAACAATTTGTTTCAAATCTTTAAGCATTTGTTGACTTATTGCTATCAATTTTTCAATCTGAAAAAAAAACATTATACTTACCATGACAACTCATATAAAAGTTAATGCCAAGAGTACGCCATTTGCACCACAATAGATGAAGTTAAAAATACCCATACGGACATCTAAAATTTTTTTGAATAAAAAAATAAAGTTCACAACCATTGTTGTTTTTCTGTTTTTGACTTTTTTTTATTGTTAAATTTTTTTGACCGAAACATTTTCAAGCGGGAACCCTTTTTTTTGTAAATTGCTGCCATTTTGATGCTTTAATAGTATATTAAAAAACAAGTTTCATAAGACCACTCTTGAAGCACGAATTCAGTTTCAACAACGAGTGGCGTTAGAATGAGTGCTTCAAGGTCTTATGAAACGAGTTTTCTATACTATTTTTTGTAATTTGCCCCCTTTCTGCCGATTTTAAACAAAAATTGTTATCTTAATCGACTTAGGGATTTTTGTGACGGTTGGTAATATCTCAATTTTAAAAGTGAAAAATTGATTTAAAATTTTTGTTTTATTCAAATTCTGCCAAAAAACGTTAGTATGAATGATAATGAAGGTAATCGTGCATGAACGCCCCGTGAAATTTCTGAAATTGGCAAAAACCGGTCGCAAATTTGCTTCCTGCCAACCTAAAAATTTCCGTAAAATGTTCCGTGAAATTATGACTATAATGACATCGCGCTTGATGACGTTGCGTGCTTTTATATGCCTATGAAAGCATCAAAATGGCGTCAAATTACAATAAATATTTTATTCTTCGACACAGTCAGAATTTACGGTTTTTCTCCTGTGTAAGGCAGTTTTGACAACTGTTTGGCATTTCTCAATTCGAAACGTCAGATTATTTTTAACAGATTTTAAACAATTTTAGGCCTTGTTGAGTCTAATTCAAAGAATAAAATGTTGTATTCAACTTGTTTTCGTGTAAATCGGTTCATTTATTTCACCTCATGAATGATAATCCTCTCGTTTAAAAAATCCCTCGTGAAATAAAGCGTCCGATTTACACTCAAACTCGTTAAATAATATACTATTTCATGGTTTTAATTGAAAATCCAAAATTTTTTCGTGGCCTATTATAAGGAAAAAGCGAAATGTTATGTTTTTTTTTAATACTTAAAAATAATGTATTACACAATAGACATATCAAATCAGAAAAAAATAAGCTTTTCGAAAATGTCATAGCCAACAATGATTCCTATTTAAAAAAATACAACTTTATGATATTAAAGCTAAACGAATGGTTAAAAAAATCACTAATAACATTATTAAAGTGCCTGTATAATAATGTCCTTGTTTCAAATGTGTATCTTTTATATTAAGGAAGATAACATTTTTTTAAGATTTTGCTAAAATGTTAACTTTTGTTTATAAGTCGAAGACAAAAGACGATAGCGGGATGCGGTTTTGACCAAAATTATTTTCTCAAAAAACGGACTAAAGAATGTGCCACTCGTTTTTTTGTAACCTCTTAGTTTCGGAGATCTCCTATTCGGACATCCAAAATCCACCACCCTGTACATAAAATATGTGACGGCAAATGACTTGTGGATAGTTATGTTAGAAACAGAGGAATTCTCCCTTGGTAACTGGTAAGAGAGAAAGTTTTATTGGGGGGTGCTAACATTAAGGTGAAAACTGCTTTTGGAAAGGTAATAAAAGTGTCTTAATCCCCAGGTGTTTCTTCTTTACAAGATATTCCTAATCGAATTATGGTCGGCCGCTGTGTTCTGATTTGAAACTGATCACCCGGGACATACAATTCGAATATTTGAAATTTGAAAATTGGCCTAAGGAGAATGAGATCTCAAATTATTTACTTGCACTGGCTTTCAAAGTTATGTTTGTACAATGTGTTATTGTGTTCATCAAGTCACCTATGAAATTTGAACGTAATGTGATGCCTAATTTAAACGAAATTAAATTGTGAATGCCATCAAAGTGACAGATCCGTCAAAATAATGCAAAAGGCTTCGAATTCAAAAACGAAAATATACACAATAACAAAAATCACGGAAATATAAAACGCAAATCAAGACAAACCCTACACTTGAAACAACTTTTCCGAAAAATGAAAAAAAGTAAGTAAAAAGCTAATTCACAGATTTGACAAAGAAACTACAGTAGTCGTTTGGACAAAGCGGCACATTGAATTTGAATTCCATAGTCAACTTGATGAACAACCCTTTTTGAACAAATTGTACAGGGTGGTGCATTTTGGATGTCCGAATAGAGGATCTCCGAAACTGAGGTTTAGAGAAAAACGAGTGACACATTCTCGAGACCGTTTTTTGAGACAATATTTTTGGTTAAAATCTCATTCCGCAATCGTCTTTTGTTTTCGACTTATAAAAAAAGTTGACATTTTAGCAAAATCTTAAAAAAATCTTTCTTATTATAAATGATAAAGATTTAAAACACATACATTATACAGACAAGTTTTATTTTTTTAAATAGAAATCATTATTAGCATTATATGACATTTTCGAAAAGCTTATTTTTTTCTGAACTGAAAACAATACAGGCTGATTTTTAAATAGACAAAGTTTTATCACAGCTTTCCAAGGATAAAGTAGAGATGATCTATACCATATTTATATTTTCATTTCGTGCCACTTTCGGAGCTCATGAGTTTAAATTAGTTGAAAATCCGAGAGTGCTATAATAATTACACTAAAGGGGCATTTCACGTGAAGCGGACAACGAAAAAAATTTGACAACCTGAAATTCGGTCATATTCAGGATAATTGTTCTCTTAGAAAGCATTCCATTCAAAAACCTAATGCATACCAAAATATTTAAAATAGTGCTTCATATAGAAAATTCTCTGTTCTTTTTGATTCTGAAATCCGATTTGGAATTTGAAATTTTTTTCGGGTAGAAATTCGGAAGTGAAGTTTCAAATCCGAGTTTTAGTAACTTGGACCATTTTTTTTCATTTATTTTTATTTCAAAAAATAGCTTATAATGTATAGATTTTACACTATAAGTCGCAAAATGAGATCTCTATTCGTTTAGGAAATATAGTACTTAATGTACAGGGTGCTGCATTTTGGATGTCCGAATAGGGGATCTCCGAAAGTAAGAGGTTTAGAGAAAAACGAGTGACACATTCTCGGGTCCGTTTTTGGTGAAAACCGCATCCTGCTATCATCTTTTGTTTTCGACTTATAAACAAAAGTTGACATTTCAGCGAAATCTTAAAATATTTATATCTTCGTGTAGAAAACCGGAAGTGAAGTTTCAAATCCGAATTTTAGTAACTTGGACCATTTTTTTTTAAATTATTTTTATTTCAAAAAATTGCTAAGTAAATAGAATTTACACTATAAGTCGCAAAATGGGATCTCTACTCGTTTAGGAGATACAGTACTTAATGTACGTGATAGGCCGGTTTACGCAAGAAATTACGCACTTTTGTGTACAGGGTGCTGCAAATTGCTTCAAATTTGATTTGAGAGTTAAAAAGAACAGTCTCTTTTCTGTATAAAGCATCATTTTAAATATTTTGCTATTTACTGTTTAATTAGAAAAACAGTTTACAAGAACGTTATGCTTAATATTTGGTCAATTTTTAGAAGTCAATAACTTTTTTAATAAGTCGCTCACAAAAAAATCATCACGTATTTACATTCATACCTTTTAGGAGAACAATTGTAACCTAATTTCAGGTTGTCGCATTTTTTTGAGTTGTCCGCTTCACGTGAAATGCCCCTAAAGTGATAATTTAATCAAATTAATCAAATTCGAACCTTTAGAGGCTTTTGTCCCATCCCTGATATGTAGTCCCTTCAAACACCTTTCGAGTAATGGCAAACATAACTTCAAAAGCCAGTGCAATTAATTTGAGATTCCATTCTCCTTAGACCAATTTTCAAATTCCGCATATTTGCCACAAAAAGCCCGTATTCGTTGAAGGGTACATTGCAAAACGTCTTGGACACCTTCAGAATACATTTTACGAATAAACTAATGACGATCCAAATTATTAATTTAATTTTATGATCCACGCAAATGCTGTCAACTGCCACAAAATTCCCTAAATTTCGAAATTGATTTTTTTTTGTTAAAAAAGGCGCAAAGTAGAAAAAATGCTGTATGATATCTCGTTTATAAGGCATTTTGTCGCACCTACTCTATTACTCCTAATTCCGTGTGTGCGACAAAATGCGTCTTATAAAACTCTTATCATAATACAGGGTGAGTCAATAGTGGGTTATTTCTGACATGTCCTAAGATGCAACCAAAAATACTAATTGCACTTACCACTTGGATACTTCGTTTAATTTTTAAAAACATTAATTGAATCAACATTGGTTTTTTATCTTTTAAATAATAATAGTCCATAATGAAATTTTGGCAAAACTGTCAAGACAAACTTGACAATACCCAGAACAATAATCGTGGATTAATTTTGAAATTTTGTAACGATTACCGATCTAGTCAGCTGGAATCACTATTATTGGTTGCATATTAAAAAAAACTTCAGAAATAACCCATTATTGACTCACTCTGTATACTACTTATTATAGCACTGTTTTGCGTATCGTAATGGCTTCAAAGTATACCAAAGTAGAAATAAAAGGGTTTTCCGGTTCACCCTTGATTTTATTCCATTTTCCATTACTTCGATTGAATTACTGAGTTATTTTGATTGACAATTATCTAAGCGTCAAAAAATTTAACAATGAAAAAAACGTGAAAAACAGAAAAACAACAATGGTTGTGAACTTTATTTTTCTATTCAAAAAAATTCTAGATGTCCCTAGGGATATGTATTTCTAAGTTCAAAAAATGCATAACGGTTTTTTCTAGATTGAAAAATTGGTAGCAATAATGTCAACAAATTATACATAATAGTAGATTATACCACGAGTCAATAATGATAGCTATACCCGAGGAAAAGTATTTACGAATGAGCGCGCAGCGCGAGGGAATAATAGCCATTATTTCGAGTAGTATACTCTACTTTATCTTCTAAGAAATTTGTAGAAATTCACAAACACTACGCGTTTAACAATGACACTTTTGAGTTTGTGTTTGTGTATTTTGTTGCCATGGTATTAATTATTTATTACTAGAGAAATTTTGTAATTGGTGAGCAAGAGGGAATAATGACTAGTATGACTATTATTCATTGTTCCCTAAGGGAATATTATATGCCATTATAATTCAAAAACCACAAATATAATACTTCCATTATATATTAGTCGTAGATAAAGTTTTTAAACAAATTCTTTATTCTTAAGAATTTTCTTCTAATTTTGCTTCAGTAGTTGAGTATTATTGTTTGGGAAAGTTGTTAAAGCCCAACCCAAGTCCCACCCCCTACCTGACTTTCCCCACCACTATAAATAAAAGAAATAACAATCCCAAATTTCATTTCTTCTACTAGCTTTGTGGAGAAACAATCAAAAAAAATTTATTATTATTATATATTATCGTAGCTGAGTGCGACCAAGCCATCTCCTGTAAGTAAAATCAACTTAAAAAAAAAACATTTGGTTACACTTTTTTCATCTACTTTCAGTTGCAAAAACAATAAGATGGCAGCTGTTAACAAGACACAATTAATGACAGCAATGGAATGCCCTGTGTGTTACGACATTCTGCGCCCCCCAATCCACCCCTGCAACCAAGGACACCCAATTTGCGGCGACTGTCGTCAACAGATGGAAAGGGTGAGCCAAAATGTGTGCTGTCCGCTTTGCCGTAGCGGATACTCCTTGCCTCCATCTCATATTTTGGAGGCAATCTACGACAGCCTGAGGGTCAGCTGCCGATTTAATAGTCGGGGGTGCAGACATGTTTGTTGGGGCAAGGATATGAAAATCCACGAGAAAAAGTGCAAGTTTGGACCCAGGACGTGCCCAAGGAGAGGTCAGGGTTGTTTGTGGGTTGGGCCACTTACTATGCTTGCGAAACATTGCATTGAAAATCATGTTCAAGCTTAAATTTGAATTAGTTGTTGTAAATAGTGTATAGATAGTGATAAGGAGTTGTAAATAGTTGAATTTGTAAAATAAATTTTATAATGCATCTATTCTCCTTTTTTTAAATACAGAATACAGAGTCTAACCTCAAATAATTTCTATTTTGTGAAGACATAATAGTGCCAGCTATTTTGAGCAACTATAAAATTAAAGGAACATCTGAAGAAAACATCAAAGCGATACACATTTTTTGATTGTAATTTGAGAAAAAGAAGAAGGAAGGCTGATATGCATAAAAAATAAATTTTTACTTTAAGTAAAAGTATGGTCTTGGGAGTAAATACTATAAGTGCCAGTATTTACTTAATTTTATATGCATAATGTTTTACATTTACTATCAAGTATATACTGAAGGATTTTCTCGTAAATACTGATTTTTAAATTAGAAGATGGCTGTACAGCAAGTTTCCTAATTTTAATTTGAGTGCACCAAAAGCACAGGGATAGTTCTAGCAAAAGACGTTTCGCTTCCTACATTTCTTCATGTCTTTTGTAAATTTTATCCACTGATCAGCTTTCTCAAGCATAGTCAATTGTTCCACAGACCGTACTTTGATGAGCACCACTGTCTTCCTCTGCTCTAACCTGAAAAGCTGGATCGCCCATATAGGTACCGCAAATAAATTTCCGTTGGCTGTTTGCTCAACTTCTTTGCTCAAAAATATTTCAGCTAAATATTCAACATTAATTTCCTCGAAACTATACGTATTGGCTCGTATTTTATTTGCATTGGCTGATGTTAACGGTTTATAAATTTTCCAATGTGGAATTTATTGAAAATATGCCATTTCATGAAGTCCTTTGAAGACAAAATTTGATAAAAAAGAAATTCAAATCACTTAAATACCAGCTTGAAAAATTTGAAGTGTTTACTATAAACTACTAGTAAATCCTTACTTTTATGCATTTTTATTTAAGTTTTTACTGATGGGAAATTAAGCAAAAGCTTAACAAATGCATATGCTCAATTTTATAAGTGTTTACTAATAAATAGTTGTTTTTTATGCACGCAATTGGTAGTAAAGACTTAATAAAAATATATAAAAAAATGTTTTTTAAAAAAAGCTTTTATTTAAAAGATGCACTAAAAAGTAAAAAATAATGTATTTCAATCACAGGAGAATATTTTTTCTTACAGGTTAAAATTCTAAAATTTATAAAAGCATTGGGAGTTGTCAACTGAACAAAGTAATTCTGTAACGCCGTAGTTTTATAACTATTTAGGTATTTAGGTATTTCTTTTTTTACTTATTTGTTTCTGAATAATTTTAAGAAAATTCCCAACGTCGGTATTAGAATAAGCTTGTTTCACCTACCATTAATATTTGGGTCATGATGCAAAGAAAAAAATGATTCGAAGACTAAGAAAAAAAGGTCAACGTTTTAGACTCATTTATTTTAAAGTATAAATAAGTATATCCACCTTATGGGTGCCGTACTGATTTTGGTACAATTACTGGAATTACAATACTTCATGTGTCATATTTCTGAGAAAGTGTTTCTGTAATCTTTGCGTTGTATTTAAAACAGGTAGTACCTAGTGGTAGACTGATAAAAGAGGAAAATATATGGGGTGTTAAAATTATGGTTAAAATTCCTTCAGGACCGATAATAAGGGTGTCTTAATCCGCAGGTGATTCTTGGACTTTTATAATAAGACTAAAATTATGAAATATAATTGTCTGGTATTAGCGTCAGACAAGAAGTCGGAGGTTTCTGAAAACTTTCTAATCATTTTCTAAGAAATTTTGTTGTTGTTATAATAAAGACAAAAATGATGGTTCAAAAATCAGTTAGATAAAATCAAGTATGAAATTAACATGTGTTCAATATTGGTTCTGGTCGTGGTTGGCTGTGGTTTTCTCTTTCTAGCATGAACGTAGGTTGCGTGATAAGTTCATATGGTTTGCTATCAACTGCCTTATTTTTGCATTTAGGAGTTTTTGATAAAAATCACATTGCAAATCATGATAATTGTATGCAGACGTTCAAGAATTTACTCTGCAAGCGTTATCTCAATTGAACGTGTGAATTTTTGGTCGCGGAGCACTGACAGCTGTCATGTGTCATTGTTTCCGAGACATACGTTTTTTGTGACAATTGCCAAACATCTGACCAGAACCAATATTGAACACTTGTTATTTGTTCTTCGACACTGTCAAAATTTACGGTTTTTCTCCTGTGTAAGGAAGTTTTGACAACTGTTAATACGAAACATTATTTTTAGCAGATTTAAAGCAATTTTAGGCCTTGTTGAGTCTAATTCGAAGAATAAAATGTTGTATCCAACTCATTTTCGTATAAATCGGTTCATTTATTTCACCTTGTGGTTGATTATTCCACTCGTGAAATAAAAACCCGATTTACACTCAAACTCGTTAAATAAATAACTATTATAACTCACAAATTCCTATGGTCAATAACAATAACGCAATTTAGGGTTGTATTTTGTAATTTAATTATTATTCCAAAAGCATTACAAAAAATTTTGACTCAAAGTTATTAAAATCCCGTCTTAAATCTTTAGAAAAAATGACAAGAGCGTCATATTTGCAGTTTGTTTTAGATCAAATAGGTCAAAAATTAGACTTTCCGGAAAAAAGAATTCATTATTTATTTTGTTGGCAAATTTAGTTCCAAGCAAATTATAACTACAAAAACAAAAAATTATAAACAATGACAATTTTTACCAAAACTTTGAAATAAAATACAGGTTGTCCCAAAATTGGCGCTTCCCGAGTTCAGGGCGTTGTAGAGAATCACTTCACTAAAGATTTGGTATTTATTGTTATTTATGGTGTATTAGCTGTTTCAAAACTATAAAAATGCCAACGTCGCATTTTCTCTCAAAATTAGTTGTTATAAGTTATTCATGCACTTCAAAAACTTAATAGCCAATGTAATTTATAGTTTCAATGAGAGATCCAATCATTAATAACTATTTTACATTTTTATCAACCTTATTTAAAAAAATAATTCGGTAAAATGCGACGTTGGCGTGTTTATAGTTATGAAACAGCTAATAGATGAGTATGGAGAATAATAATGTAAAACAGTTTCTCGAAAAATTAGCTTTAAAAAATAAAAAACTATTTGGTTTATTTTTCGTAATACGTAAATTCAATTGAAACCTAGGTTGCCTTGAATTATTGTGAAAATAGGAAAAATTATGTTTTTTAATATTTTTTTAATATTTGGTATACACCTACAAAAAATAAAAGCTTTTAAAATGACAAAAAAGGGAAGAAGTAACTTGGTAAAACACCTTAACAACAATGTGATAAAATAAATACGAAAGCAAACTCTAAGAAAATTCTTACAAGAATTCCGAAAAATTCCGAAAATTGACGCATTAGTCGTAATTTTCTAAATTCAAAACCAAACCGCTCCCATAACAACATTAAAAAGACTTAAAATTAATATAACTTTTGAATTTGAGATTATTGTCACCGGATATTGTTAACGGATCCAGAAAACCACACATACCAACATTTATCGTAATATTTAATCCTGCAAAACTTGAAATCTTAAAATTTAAAACTGTTAAACTGGTGAGGGGAAAGTTATATGGGGGACTGATAAAAAGGGACTAAATTCGCAGGTAATTCTTCGACTTTAATAATGAGACTAGAACTGTGAACTATAATTACGGGTCTTATCATCAGACAAGAAATCAGGGTGAATTGTAATTTCGCCACCCGGTCAACAAAATCCATAAGGGTAGTATGTAATTTCGTCACACGATCAAAATGATCAGTTATTCGGGTCTTAAGCCCACAGCGGGGATTGAAAGCCGAAAAGATAAATAACAGTATATTTAAACATGTTTTTCACAGATGTCTTATATTATTCAGCTAACTAACTGGATAATAACGAACAGAATTTTGGTGAAACAATTTTTTATTTAACTAATAAATAAAAATTATTGGCCAAATAACTAACTGATGATTTATTTATCGTTGGTGAAACCGACCCTTAGAGATTTTTGTGACAATTCGTAATGCTCCAATTTTGAAAGTGAAAAATTGATTTAAAATTTTTGTTTTATTCAAATTCTGTCATAAAACACGAGGATGGATGATAATGAAGATAATCTTGAAAGAACGCCTTTTGAAATATGTGAAATTGGCAAAAATACGGTCGCGTATTTGCTTCCTACCAACCTAAAAATTTTCGTAAAATGTACCGTCAAATAATGACTATTAGGACATCACACTTGATGACGTTGGATGCTTGGCAGAGACCGAGTTTCTCCACGAATTGAAATGTAATCCTAAAGCTTAGTAAGAAAGGATTAGCAAGTGTCTCAACGGGGTTGCTTTGCAAATTATACCTGGGTTCTGGGTTCAACACTTTACAAATAATTAAAAGTATTATTAATTTTACCAAAAATAAATTTGTAACAAAACTACAGTTTTCTTCAAGAATTTGTAACAAAGTGTTAATTTTCATGAAAGCCATGCAGCAAAGTCCGATTTTTTTTATCAAAATTTTGATAATATTCCGCTAAATAAAGCCGGTTTTACTAAAATTTATCAGAAATTAAGCTAATAACTAACAAAAAGTATAAAAACAGTTTAAACAGTGATTTTGAGTCAATTAAATTCAGCATAAAGTTGCCAAAATCTGAAACATAAGCCGATTTGACTGAGTTTTTTAAATAAAGTTACTAGATCTTAAAAGGCTAAAGAAGTGATTTTGAGTCAATTAGATCTATAAGACCGGTCTATAGAAGCGTCATTAATTTAGTCTGCAATTAAATGCGTGACTAGTTAGTTGATCACGTGACCAAATTGAATCAATTTGATTAGTCCATTCGCGTTGTTAACGATTAACAACGAATTAAATTTTGACGCAGTTTTCTATAAACCGCCGGTCTGTAGATTACTAAAAACATTATAAAATGCAATCAACTTCTAAGCAGTTGAAATGTAAAATTATTTCGTGTTTCAAAGTTCACGACAAAAATAATTTATTGCCACAGATGTTTGCGGTCGGAGTAGGTACCTACCGATCCCAAAGCCGGGGTTTATTGCATTTCACCCGACTGTGAAATGTACCTATTGGTAAGAGAGAAAGTTATATTGAGGAGCTAAACTTGTGGTTTAAAATTCCTTCAGAACAGATAATAAGGGTGTCTTAATCCCCAGGTAATAATAATGAGACTAGAACTGTGAACTATAATTACGGGTATTAGCACTAGACACGAAGTCGGGTCTTTCTGAAATCTTTCTAACAATTTTCCAAGGAATTTTGTTGCTGCAACAATAAAGACAAAAATTATGGGCAGAAAACCAGTTAGATAAAATCAAGTTCAAGATTATTTACAATTTACAAATGTCCATGGTCGATGTTTTAATAAGTATCTAATAATAATAACACAGTTTAGGGCTGGCTATACGTGTATTTTGTAATTATTATTTTATGAAAATACTTTGTCTTAAAGTTGTTAAAATCCCATCTTAAACATATCATATTTGCAGTTTTTTTAAGTCAAAGTTTCCGTAAAAAAGAATTTGTTATAACATGAGATCGAAAATAAACTCAATTAGAGCAAGCTGTGCCTGCAGAACTTTAGCTATATTTTAGCTGTTTATTTATACTTTAGCCACATTTTAGCCGTTTATTTATAGCCGCACTTTTGACGTTATGTTGTCTTATGTTGGTTTTACACAGCATATGATGTGGCTACAGTTACACTTCATTTTAAAGGCTCGCTCTAATTGAGTATATTTTCGATCTGATGTTATGTATTTTATTGGTAAATTTAGTTCCAAACAAACTCACCACAAATTTTACAAGAAAAAATTATTATGAACAATGACGGTTTTCACTAAACTTTGAAACAGAATACGAGTATAATGTTTTTATTTTAAATAGCTAAGCAATATTTTATTGAAAATTTAATAAAAAGTATGAGTAATTATTTGTCATTCTTCTCCTCATAAAACCCGATTAGCAGGAATTATACCTACTTTGGTCTCCACAAATAATCCAATTCTTCATTTTGTGTAACCCCTTAAATTAAAAAAATTGTGACACCAAGACTGCATTTTCTTGTTTAAATAAATGACTGTTATATCCCATTTCAGTTCATAGTACAATTTTGTAACAGCGCATTTGAATTTTTTGGAGTGAAATAGAGCACAAATTGAGAGATTCTGGTGGGTTTTCTTAGCTCAAAACGTGTCGCTGGGATTTAGTTGAACACAGAATGCTTCTCTTTTACAGAAACTCTTAATTTGTGCTTTATTTTTCACTCCGAAAAATTCAATTGCGCTGTTGCAATTCTACTATGAACTGAAATGGAATATATGTTGTTTCCTGTTAATAAATAATAACACTAGTTTACAAAAAAAATTTTTTTCTCTTACCAAGAGATAATTTATACTGATTTAGTTTCCTTCTTACTCACTGATAACTAAATTATACGTCACATTTGTCTATCACGTCTAGTTTTTTTAATATATTCACTAAAAGTTTTGAAAATTTGTTTCTAGTGTCTAGTTTGGCATTATTTTTTTCTGTGATAAACTAATTGTTAAACATTGTATTTGCTTTAAAATATCGCCAAGTGAATGTAGATTAAGCCCAAACAACTTTTGTTTTGTTTATGGTAAAATTATCTTTATAAAACCTGGAAACTTAAGCGATTAAATGGTAAACGTTTTCATAAAGATTTAAAGTCTTATGAAAAGAGGTATACAAAGCTTTTTGGGATAAATTTTATTTTTATTTTTCAAAAGATTTGAATCAATCTTTTTTGTGGTGTCTTTGACATTCGTTACTGACATGATTAACAAATTGTTAACTATTTTATTTGCTTTAAAATATCATCAGGTGAATGTAAATTAAGCCCAAACAACTTTTTCTATATTTGTGTTTAAATTATCCTAAGAAAACCTGTGAAGCTTAAGCGATGAACATGGTGAATGTTTCCATCAAGATTTAAAGTCTTATGAAGAGAGTTATTAAGGTTTTTGGGATAAAACTATGTTATTCGTTTACTACTACTCTACATTAAGATAAACTGACACTGATAGTACAAAAGGAGAAGCAGTCTGTAACATTTTTGATGTTGCAAAAATTGTCAAATATAGATACTTTATAATGAATATTTAAAAAACTTGACGTCCTAATTTTTTTTTCGACTTTGACGTCAATGTTGCCCCTAAATTACTACAACTATTTTAAATTTTAAATAGGGTACTTTAAATATTTGAAACCCAATTTGTAATGGGTTCAATAGTTTTATACAGGGTGTTTACGGTCTTGGAGTTGAAACCTAAAGGAGATAATATGTGTGATAGAAGAACCTCAAAACGCTGTACAAAATAATAATTTACATTATTTGTTTGTGAACTGCTGCTTCGACTACAACAATTACCCTTACCTTGTGCTTCACCGTAAATCCTAATCATGACAACCACTTCATTATTTTAATAATCCTAGTCTATGGACATGAATTTAATAAAAAAAACATCACAAAACACAAACCAAACTTGCTCAAAACGATTTCGATAGAAATGAAAACAGAAGACTTTCGAATTTAAATTTTGATCAAAACTAAAGGAAAGCCAAATAAAATGATGATAGTGTCAAAACTATGAAGTGACGTTTTTCACTGTCGTGGTTACGACATTCTTATTTGTTGCAACAATTAAATTTTATTTTAACAAAGAAATTATTCCAGTGATCCTCAAACCTTGTACTAATTAATACTTCGGAGTTAAATAACATTCTTAAAAATAACAATTCCCTGAGTTTCTTTTTCCGCAATTATACCCTATTTCTACACTCTCTTAATACCAGGTAAAGTTTCGACTCCAAGACCGTAAACACGCTGTATTTTATGAAAAAACAATATTATATGAATAAGCAATATCGTAGGTAATTTTCTAGCAATAAATTGAATTTGAAAAAAAATATATTAAATCAGTAGGTGACCAATTTATGTTTCTCTATTTTTTTTTTCATGAGATTTGAACGTTAAGCTTTTCCATAAAAAATTGAAAGTTATATTCCTTTAACTCAGTTATAAATATTTAAATTTGGTTTATTTTTCCTACTTTAGTAAAAATCCGATTCCAAATTTTCTTTTCGTTACATTAGAACCCAGTTTACTTGAATTTTTGTGAGAATATAGAAAGAATTAAATTACCGTATTTTCACATATTACCCAGAATATTACATACTAAAAAAATGACAAAAAAGAGACAAAGTAACTTGGTAAAACACCTCTAACTGTGAACTGATTTGATTATTTACGTAAAAGTTTCGTGTTTGTAATACCAAACTTTAATAAAATTCTTACAAGAATTGCGATAAAGCTTTTTCCTAAATTTGTATATTCAAAACTAAATCGCTTTCATAACAAAATTAAAAAGATTAAGGCAATATATTAAAATATATCCATTGGTAAATTAATAAGAGAGAAAGTTATATTGGGGAGCTAGAATTGTGGTTTAAAATTCCTTCAGGGCTGATAATAAGGGTGTCTTAATCCGCAGGTAATTCTTGGACTTTAATATTGAGACTAGAACTGTGAACTATAATTACGGGTATTAGCACCATACAAGAAGTCGGGGCTTTCCGAAATCTTTCTAATAATTTTCCAAGAAATTTTGTTGCTACAACAATAAAGACAAAAATTATGGTAAAAAAAAGCTAGATAAAATCAAGTATAAAATTATTTACAATTTACAAATTTCTATGGTCCATGTTTTAATAAGTAACAACACAGTTTAGGACTATATTTTGTCATTATTAGGTATTTTATGAAAAATCTTAAAGGGTTTGCCTTAAAGTTGTTGAAATCCCATCTTAAACATCAAATTTGCAGTTTTTTGGGTCAAAAATTAGACTTTCTGCAAAAAATAGAATTCGTTATCTTTTATTGGCTTTAGTTCCAACAAAGTCACCTCAAAATTTAAAAGAAAAAAATAATTATGAACATGAACAGTGACAGTTTTATCAATCTTTGAAACAGAATATAATGTTTTTAAAAAGCTGGACAATATTTTATTGAAAATTTAATACAAAAAAAGAATTATTTGTCATTCTTCTCCTCATAAAACCCGATTCGGAGGAATTATGTTTTAATCCCCACAAACATCCCACTTCTTCATTTTGTGTAACCATAATTAAATTTTAAAAAAGCATGAAAACAGTATAGGTGACCCACTTATTTTTCTCTATATTATCATGAGATTTTAGTTAGAAATATTTACGAGACCTAACATTGATAACATCCTTACAAGAATTGTGAAAAATTCGAAAATGGACCTATCATAATAAAATTTAAGGGCCGGTTTATAGAAAGCTTAATTAAAAAAATTAATTGCGCTGTTAAAAGTTAACATCGCGAATGAACCAACCAAATTGGTTCATTTTGGTCACGTGATTAGTTAATCACGCATTTAATTGAGGATTAAATTAATGACACTTCTATTATAAACCGGTCCCTAATGTTTTTTTTATTAAATAAAGCTTTTTAGTAAATTTGTAAATTCAAAATCAAATCGCTTTCATAACAAAATTAAAAAGATTAACGCAATATCTAAAAATATAATCAAGTAACTATATTGATAAATTAAGAAGAAGAATGTTATGCTGGGGAGCTAAAATTGTGATCAAAATTCCTTCAGAACAGATAACAACGGTGTCTTAATCCGCAGGCAGTTCTTGGACTTTAATAATGAGATTAGAACTGTGAGCTATAATTGTAGGTATTATCACGAGACATGAAGTCGGAGCTTTCTGAAAAATTTCTAATTATTTTCCAGGAAATTTAGCATAGGTTATTTTATCAGAAAGTTTGGTTTTCATATTAGCCAAATTGCCTTGGACAGTTTATAAACTATGCATCTATTTTGTCTTTCAAGTAAATTATCCAAGATTCTCAGCTAATTAGTAAACTAGCCTCTATTTTAATTGCAACTGCGTTTTCCATTAAAATAGCCAACGATAGGTTTTTTTATCACAAATATGTCAAAATATTAAACTTTCCGAAAAAAAAATTGTTTCAAGCAACCCACCCACAAAAGTTAAAAGAGAAAAATAACACTACACAACAAATTTGAAATTTTTCTTTGTCCTCTATGTGAAACATAATGTGTTTCCTTTAACTCGTCTGGTTTCACATATGATCCGAGTTTGATTTCATCACGTCACGTTTGTAAATAATATCAAAAGAAATTTTAATTATTGCTTACAAATATTATTTTTACAATTTTTTACAATTGAACACAAACAAGAACCAATCAAGATGGTTTTTTCAAGTTATTTCCATGTGATTGTTATTTTTCTGATGTTTTTACAGATAAAGAAACGACTTTAACAGTAAACAGTTTTCACCAGAACAGTAATAGCGCTCAAAAATTATTTTGACAATCAAAATTTACAAAATACTTCAAAGCCTGTTCAAAATTTGCTTTTATTATAGTTTTGATAAACTAACAAAACATAAACGTTTAAAAAAAAGTTATAGAAATAAAAATATCTTAACTTCGTGAGTGGTAAAATGATAAACATAATCGTTATTTAAAAAAAAATATGTGATGTAATATGACAAAAATTTTATATTATTCGTAAACTATAGGCCAAGAAGTATCAACTTGTACTCAATTTGTTCAAAGGACATAACTTATTGTGTTGAGTAGTGTAGTTAGAGAAATATGACAGTGAGTGCTAAAAGTTTGAAACAAAATTTTTGTTTTAAAACATTTGTATTTCAAAAATTGTGCAACAATTTATTAAAAATGTAATGCAAAAAAGATAGTTTTTTGAGCTTGAGAATGTTAGGTTTTTTTTATCGAAACCTTATTATGTCGAGATAAAAAATACATTCGAAAGCTCAAAAAACAGCTTTGCGAACGTAATATAAACAACGTTTTTTCTACAATTGCAGTGTTTTAAACTGCAAATTAATTATTATTAATACCATGCGATCATTTAAGTTTATAATTAGAGTAGGCTTTATCAGTTTTTTAACTTGGATGAAAACGCCGATTGTGAAGCTGAAGAGTTAAATAATAATGTTTTAAACGGTAATATTCAATTAGAATACATTTTTTCCCTGAGTTTGCCTAAGTTTTTCAATCACAAAGACACAAAACCGCCTACTAATTATATATTCAAATGATCGCATGGTCGTTAGAAATTTTGACATTACAGTGCGCAAAGTAAAACAATGAAAAAAAAACAAATGCTTTGTGCACTAATAAGATTAGTGCGTAAATACGTGTTTTGTGGTCAGTTGTAGAAAAAGTAATTTTTTCATTCAGTTGATAAAAAAATAAAACTCGCATTAAAATGACCACTGTTTTAATGTAGATGTTTATGAAATATGTGTTTGATTTGTTTGAACTTTTCTATATCTTTTTTAGTGGTACAATATTTAATTCATAAATAAATTAATTACAAATAAGTTATCGCAAAATAGGTCGAATCAAAATTTTAATGTAATCAAAGTCAAATTTGAAGCGCGTAACTAACGCAACTTAACTTAACTGTTTCTTCTTTTAATAAAATTTGATTTACAATATCCCCGAACTGTTTTCAAACCGAACAAAAATTGCTTCTCCTAATTTTAATTCTTCACTTTTCTGGTCAAGAAAAATGGACCAATAGGAACGCCTCAAACCCCGCTTCAGGCTATAAATGCCAAAGGACTCAAACCCTCAGGCAGTCGTAACTCTTCTGCAGTACAGGTGTTAGTAATCGTGCATTATCCCTGACATGAAAACAATTTACAATTCAACATTTAACGAAAATTGTGCCCCCGAAAAAATGGAAAACCTCTGGCAAGGGAGTTCCCTCAGTTCAATTGAAGAAATTTTCGACCCAATGGAAATCAAAAAAGTTGTGGACTCTTTGGTCATGTCGCGATTTAGTGTCCAAATTATGAAATCTCGCACACGAAGATCCAAATCTTCAAGTACCCAAAGCCGGGACAATGTCTCTCTTTCAAGTGGGGTAAGTTGAATTACTTTTGATTCCGATGGTTATTATTTAAATGTTTTGCAGCGTTCCGATTCCAGTATAAATACTTACAATTTATCGGAATTAATTTCAAATCCATACCCTCATCCATATTATTACGAGAATATCTACACTTGCTCTGAAACTGAACCCAATCGTGAATTAAGCGATTATTGCTCAGTTGGTTCCAATTTTGATTTAATGGACACAAAATTGTTCATTTTGAGCCAAAATAAGGACCAGATTTTGAAGGCCATTCATTTTGACGATTTTTATAACAAAACAAGATTAAGTAAGGAGAGACTTGAGGCCGAAAAACTACTTTTAATCAACGGTAAGTCGTATTTCAATGTTTAAACCATTTAGCAAAACGCCTTTTGCAGATCTGACAAGTGCTTTATTAATAACACGAAATGATAGATATTTATTTGAGGACAAAAATGAGCTGTGTACAGGATCAGTGAAAATCAAGAACTGCCACACATGGTGTGACAATCAACAACCTGAAGAATTTTTTCTTTGTGTGATAATTTGTGGTTGCAAAATATTTGCTTCCGAAGTGACTCAAATTAAATCAAACGGGGTGATACATTTTAAGGACGAATTTGTTGTACCAGGACTGCGACCAGACTTTGTAATTAACATTAAAATTTATTGTGCTAGCAGAAAGGTAAATATTTTTGCAATTTGTTTGGTGCTTATTATAAATTTGATAATTTCAGGCCATGAAAAAGTCGAAACAAACATTTGTGTGCAATTACGCTCCACGTCCCGAGGAAGACATCCCCTTGCGGACATCACTTTTTACGTTATGGGGAGAGACCTACACAACGTTACAAGACCTCCCAAAATCGAATTTAATGGAAGTATGGATGAAGTCTGGACGTTTTACTGCCAGCATTTTCACTTGGGCTCATTTAAATGTGAATTTGTCTGGTTTTTTAAATGTTAGTCAAAGTGAAGAGTGTCCGTTATGGAATAGGGAATGGTGTTGTTTGGATGGGAGATATTTGCAACATTTTAATTACCCTCCGGATGGCTCCTTTGAATGTAAGCCGCTAGGAACAATTGATTTAGCAACCTGTGCTCATTTCAAGCCTCTTTCCAGAGAGGAATGTGCTCGAAAGCAAACACTTTTGTTAAAAACTTATTTTGGTAAAACTATTTTATTATCATGTGATACGAGAACAGAATTTGATTGTTGGCGAAATTGTATCAAGAGCATATTGAGCGCAATCGAAATTTGGGAACGCTAAGCCTCTTCTTTATCTTTGTATGTTTTGTTTTGTATATTTAATAATAAATTTATATCGAAAAAACCGTCTGTGATTTCTTTAAAACCATATTATGAGTAACGAGAAATAGAAAAACACCGAAAAGACCTAAACTTTTTCAATTTCAAATCGGAACTTTCTCTCTCCAATGTCCAAAAGCAATTTCAAAATATTGAAATATGGAGCTATAAAAAGATACTAAAAAATGTTTCAAAACACAAAACCTTCTCGAGAACTTGCAGCTACTGAACAATTGCAAATGTCTAAAAAACGAATTTAAAAATCGCGCCACACTTTACAGGTTTCTGTTCCAAAAAGCGCAAAGAATTATCATGAATAAATTACGGCCGAAAGGAAGTGACACCGTTTTGTATAGATAACACAAACTGTACCAAATTCATATACTTCTACATTTACGATAATTTCGTTCAATAAGCGCGCACTTTGCTGACAGGCACGTAGATATTTGGATCAATAAAAACAGTAGGGCATGAGGGCGGCATAACGCTCAACATGGTGCCAACGGGTCAAATATTTCTTCACAATACGACAGATTCGAATTAAATATTGACTCAAGTGTGTAAAATGATCCTAAGTAAAGATGTGTTGTTAGTGTTCTAAATGGTAAGTAATAGTAAAAGCGATATTTTTGTATGTAAAACTTTTTACGAGGATATTCTGGATATTGAACCAATTTTTGTATTGGTTTATTAAGGAAACCTAAATTAACAAAGGTTCGATACTTCTATGCCATGAAATTTATAAAAATTCCTCCTAAGCTGTATTTAAACAAGTTTCAGAAGCGAGCGCGTTATATGACTGTGATTAAATTATTTTAGTGACTGTTTAAAATCAATGAAGTGTAAATTACAACATAAGGATTTTTTTATTTTTTAGTAGTAAAAACTTTTTTATTACTAGGCGCTTTTATTGTTTCCGTTCATGATATCTGTTCCTCAAAAGATATATAAATTTTGAAAGCACCTTATAGTCATGTTTCTCAGATTTTATAAGTTATTTAAACAATTCAAGTTTTATAATTCATTTATGCACAGATATATCATAACCAGATCATTTTGGCCACTTTTACCTGAACATAAACGTTTCGTTATGGTCCTACATATCCAACGTTCGAGGGCAAGAAGAAAAAATGAAAACGACGACACTAAACGAAACATGAAAAACTTAGATCCTCAATAAAACGAACGAAAAAGCTAGTAAATAGCTGGAAGAAATTATTGAAAATGAATAACTTAAACAAATATAGGAAATTATTAAAACATATTAATAAAGATAAATAATAGTAAAAATTTATTAAGAATTATTAAGAATATGTGGACATCAAAAAGTCACTCAATTGAAGAAGATAGAAAAAGTAATTAAAAAATCAAAACCTGAAAACCTAAAAAGAAAAAAGAAAAACATAAAAATAAAACGAAAGAAATAAACAATTAAACAAAAAAGAAATAAGAAAACGAATAAACTAAACGGAAAAAAGTGAAAAAGCGTTAAAAACGAAAAATAAGTGATAAATACATGCTGACCCAGGGATGCGTAATCGGTCTATAACTTTTTTGCTATTTGAAATATTGCCATGCCGTTTTCATTATCCGATAGACCGACTTAAACATCATAAACTAAATTTTTTTTAATATACACAAGGTGTTGTATCGGGTGATTCAAAAACATGTGGCATAATTTTAACCACGAATAACCCTTTACAGATGATAATAGATAGGACCGTATTTACTGGCCCACCTCAAAAAATAGAAAAATTACAGCTATTCAAAAATCAGTATGTAAAAATGATTTTTTCTACTTTTGTTTCGTACTGAGGTCATTACGATACGCCATTTGGGTTTCGTAATATCCAACGGAGTGCTATAATAATTACACTAAAAGCTAGGGTAATTTAGTTGGAAAATTATGGCAATCTAATTTTTTGACAATTATCTGAGAGAACTGTCAGTGTCAATCGGCACCTGTTTCATGTGATAATTTAATCAAATGAATCAAATTCGGACCTTTAGAGGCTTTTCTACCATCGCTGATACGTAGTCCCTTCGAACACCTTTCGAGTAGTGTACAAACATGACTCCAATAGCCAGTGCAAGTGAGTAATTTGAGATCCCATTCTCTTTAGGCCAATTTTCAAATTCCGCGTATTTGCCACAGAAGCCCGTATTCGTTGAGGGGTAAATACATTGCAAAACGTCTTGGACACTTTTAAAATACATTTTACGAATAAACTAATGACGATCCACATTATTAATTTAATTTCATGACCCACGCAAATGCTGTCAACTGCCACAAAATTCCCTAAATTTCGAAATTGATTTTTTTTTGTCAAAAAAGGTGCAAAGTAGAAAAAATAGTGTATGATATCTCGTTTATAAGGCATTTTGTCGCACTTACTCCATTATGACACTCCTCGCTGCGCTCGTCGTGCCACAATTCCGTGCGTGCGACAAAATGGGTCTTATAAAACTCGTATCATAATATACTATTTTGGAAATATTTTTGTTATCGTTTATCCGATTATTATGAAACTTTGCACGTCAAGAGACAAAAAGATGCTCTTTGATATGGTGTAAACGGAAGTCTTGTCAAAGCTATACATTTTCGGTGACAATGGGGCCCTTCTAGTTTTTGGGTCATAACTCCATTTTTTGGCCTATTAACACGTATTTTTGATGCCAAAAATCGAAAGCTCAATCATTTTTTCATAAAAAAGGTACTCTTGTTTCATATCGCCAACATGTACAGTTCTCGAGTTATTTGGGTTTAAAGAAAACTCTACACGGCCCTGCAAAATCAAAAAGTATGAATTTTGAGCGTACCTTGGAAACAATCCACTACAAATGACATAGCTGTCAATGCTGTCACATTTAATGTCAATTTCATTCAATTTAAAGTAAAATTTGATTATTTCTTGATGATCATAGTAAAACACGATTTTGTGTTGAATGAAACAGTGCTTTGGTTGGCATGAGCCATCCTAGCCATCACATCTTCTGAGAATACACCACAGAAATTTTCACACCGTAAAACGATTTTCCATCCAAAGTGTTGTTTGTTCTTCGTATTTCATTACTTGCATTATAAAACTACAAACCAAATGAAAAATTAAAACGTTTAGACCGAGAACATAACCTCAACTGTAACAAATTATAAAATAAAATGTTAATAACCATTTGTAGTAGCTCGGTGAAGATAGCAAGTAGCTCCTTGCTAGCAAGTAGAAAATCACAGCGGACCAATTCAATGCTGTTTAATTAGAACAATGAAGGAAATAAACGCTAAACAGCCACAAAATGTTAAAAAACAAGCTTTTTGCAGTTACTACAAATACTAATGCAAAAAGTTAACTAAAATAATCAATGAAAAACACTAAACTCTAGGAAGAAAAGCACCTTTGTAATTTTTCATGGTTTCAACCCCTTCCCAGGATTCGATTTTATTTAAACTTTTTCATAATGTAGAGTCTTAAACGCTCTTTCGACCTGCCGTAACAAGGAAGTGGCACATTGTCGATAACACTTAGAAAAAAATTAAAAACCTTCAAAAATTATAAACAATTCAACTTTCCAACCCCTTCCCAGGTCTCGATTTTGTTTAAACTTTTTTATAATGTAGAGTCTTAAATGCGCTATCGACCTGCCGTAACAAGAAAGTGGCACATTGTCGATAACACTTAAAAAAAATTAAAAACCTTCAAAAATTATAAACAATCCCACTTGCCAACCTCTTCCCAAGGCTCGATTTTGTTTAAACTTTTTCATAATGTAGAGTCTTAAATGCGCTGTCGACCTGCCGTAACAAGAAAGTGGCACATTGTCGATAACACTTAGAAAAAAATTAAAAACCTTCAAAAATTATAAACAATTCAACTTTCCAACCCCTGCCCAGGTCTCGATTTTGTTTAAACTTTTTCATAATGTAGAGTCTTAAACGCTCTTTCGACCTGCCGTAACAAGAAAGTGGCACATTGTCGATAACACTTAAAAAAAATTAAAAACCTTCAAAAATTATAAACAATCCCACTTGCCAACCCCTTCCCAGGGCTCGATTTTGTTTAAACTTTTTCAGAATGTAGAGTCTTAAACGCTCTTTCGACCTGCCGTAACAAGAAAGTGGCACATTGTCGATAACACTTAAAAAAAATTAAAAACCTTCGAAAATTATAAACAATCCCACTTGCCAACCCCTTCCCAGGAAGTAAAATTTGATTATTTCTTGATCATTATAGGAAAACCCACGATTATGTGTTGAAAGAAACAGTGCAGGAGCTGGCATGAGCCATCCCAGCCATCACAACATCATCTGAGAATACACAACAGAAATTTTCACACTGACACACCGTAAAACGATTTTCCATCCAAAGTGTTGTTTGTTCTTCGTATTTCATTACTTGCATTATAAAACTGCAAACCAAATGAAAAATTAAAACGTTCAGACCGAGAACGTAACCTCAACTGTAGAAAATTATAAAAAAAAATGTTAATAACCATTTGTAGTAGCATATGGTAATTTTTGCTTTAATAGGAAGTTAATTTGTTCCACAGGTTCCAAAAACGCACTGTTTAAACTTTATTTACATTATTTTAAATTACAACAACGTCAAGAACAAGTAGCACAAATGCGGCACATGCCGCTAGTTGTGCTGTTTTTCGTAAAGCGCTTGCGGTGTTTCGTACAGCGCGAAAAACAATGAAAATTTTTATTTTCACCAACAATCGTCTGAGAGATAAAAGAACTTACCCGATTTGTAAAATACAAAAATGAACTTATCTCTTTTTCCCCGAAACCACGGAAATGGTTATTAAGGTTCTATTTTATAATTTGTTAAAGTTGAGGTTATGTTCTCGATCCGATCGTTTTAATTTTTCATTTGGTTTGTAGTTTTATAATGCAAGTGATGAAATACGAATAACAAAACAACTTGGATGGAAAATCGTTTTACGGTGAAAATTTCTGTGGTGTATTCTCAGATGATGTTGTGATGGATGGGATGGCTCATGTCAGCTCATGCACTGTTTCTTTCAATACAAAATCCTGTGTTTTACTATGATCATCAAGAAATAATCAAATTTTACTTTAAATTAAATGAAATTGACATTAAATGTGACAGCACAGAGTAATAGGCACCTATTACTCTGTGGTGACAGCATTGACAGCTATGTCACTTGTAGTGGATTGTTTCCAAGGTAATGGTACGCTCAAAATTCATACTTTTTGATTTTGCAGAGCGGTGTAGTGTTTTCTTTATACCTAAATAACTTGAGAACTGTACATTTTGGCGATATGAAACAAGACTACCTTTTTTATGAAAAAATGATTAGGCTTTTGATTTTTGGCATCAAAAACACGTGTTAATAGGCCGAAAAATTGAGTTATGACCCAAAAACTAGAAGGGCCCCCTTGTCACCGAAAATGTATAGCTTTGACAAGACTTCCGTTTACATCATATCCAATAGCGTGCTTTGGTCTCTTGACGTGCAAAGTTTCATAATAATCGGATAAACGATAACAAAAATATTTCCAAAAAAATGATTTTTACATACCGATTTTTGAATAGCTGTAATTTTTCTATTTTTTGAGGTGGTCCAGTAAATACGGACCTATCTATTATCATCTGTAGAGGGTTATTCGTGGTTAAAATTATGCCACATGTTTTTGAATCAGCCGATATACAGGGTGGTGAACCATAGTTATATTTTTTTAAATGGAACACCCTATATATTTTTGCATATTTAGATTCTACGCAAAAAAATAATGTAACTTTATGTAAACTATTATGAGTCTTATCTCTTTTCATTTCGGAATTATTCAACTTTTCGTTGTAAAAAAGACCAATTTTTGAAAAATCACTGCGAAGTCGTGGATGAATATTTTTGGACAAATTTGCAGCAGAAAAACTCAGAATACTCTGTAGTTTTAGCAATAGTGGACTTTTACTTGAAACACGCAGATAATGTACAGGGTGTACCAAAACGCAAAAAGTTGAATAACTAATTTTTTTCAAATGGAACACCATGAATTTCTTCACACGTATGGATAGCATTTTTCATAAGCTTTCTAATGATATGCGGTTTGTATAGCAAATTTGAAATATTTCTTAAAGAGTCCAATAAGAAATTTTTCTTTTTTTATTTATTTTATTATTAATTCTTGATGAGTGAAAATCCTTTATGTATCAAGTAATAATTAGATTATTAATGTAATTAGTCACATTAGTCCACATCAAAAAATAAATTACCATTTGACTTAGATTAGATTCTAGGCTAACACATTTTTTTGTATTTAAATAATTTTTTTTTCAACTTTTTGCGTTTTGACACACTTTGTATATTATCTCCGTGCTTTAACTAAAAGTCGACTATTTGCTAAAATTACAAAGTATTCCAAGTTTTTCTGTTGGAAATTTATCGGAAAATATTCATAAGCGACTTCGTAGTGATTTTTCAAATGTTGGTCTTTTTTATAACGAAAAGTTGAATAATTCCGAAACGAAAGGAGATAGCCCCATAATATTTTATATAAAGTTACATTGTTTTTTTGCGTAGAATCCAACTATGTAAAAATATACAGGGTGTTCCATTTAAAAAAAGTATAACTTTGGTTCACCACCCTGTATACAACACCCTGTGTGTAATAAAAATATTTTTAGTTTGTGGACTTGAAGTCGACCTATCGGATAATAAAAACGATATGGCAATATTTCAAATAGCAAAAAAGTTATGGACCGATTACACACCCCTGGGTCACGCTGTAAGTCAATATAAAATATCGCAAAAAATAATATTCTTCGTAATAAAAATTTCAGTTAAGTGTGTGCTTTTGCAATAAAGTTGGTCATATTGCAAAACAGAAGCTGTACATCTTGATACCTATCACATATTTCGTTTTTATATTATTTAACGTTGTCAACCTATAATAAAGGTAGCTGTTAATAAACAGAATGAAATAATAGTAAACTATATTATAAGTGATAAGTGAAGAAATGCATCATCATATGCGAGTGAGAATTTTGACCCACGAGTGCGCTTGCTCACGAGCTTTATAATGGCATTTCGATCAGGTGTGATATACGACATTTTATCTTATCTTATTTTATCTTATACCATTGTACATTATACCATTGTTTTCGGTGAGAGCAATCAAATTTCTCTCACAAGAGAGATAAAACTGTCAGATTTACTGTCAAATTTGATTTCTCTCACCAAAAACAATGGTATAATGTACCTGAAAAATTGCACCTGTAAGATAAAAAAATTAAACCTCTTTTCAATTCAAAGACTGAAATAGTTATAATGTGAAATGAAACTAAACATTCCAAGAAACAAAAATTAAAATATAAAAGATTAGTAGAAGCAAATCACATTTAAAAATAAAAAAAAAAGTATTGTAATTCACTGAAATATTAAAGAAAAACTTAAAACAAAATAGTAAATGAAGACCAAAGCAAAAAAAGCGGGAAAAAAGATTTTAAAAAATATACAGGCTGTTCCGTCTAAACCCTACATTAGAAGTATTAAAAGTAGTTCTAATAAAGATATTTATCTGAAAGTTGGTATTTAGCCACAATCCGTTACGTTCTGCTCAATCAGAAAGAAGGCTTCGGCCATAAAACTATCTTTACGCCCATAATCATACAGAAGTAACTATTTTTTTATAAAAAGGAATACAAATGAACTTTATAAGTCCGTAAAGTAATCATTAAACATTAAAATATTTAATTGAAATTCGCAAATGGATTTCAAATCTCCATGTTTTCGACTACTTCTGTTCGGTTTGGTTTACTTTCCATCAAAATCGCTTGTAATGAATTTAACCCGTTTTTAAATGAATAAGTTTAAAGCTTTAGCTGTATTAGAAGTTATAAAGTTTCTAATGTAGACCCTAAAAGAATCAGCCTGTATATGGAATTATTGTGATATTAATTCTATAAAAATTAAAAATAGTAATAATAATAATAAAAAATAATAAAAAAATAATAATAAATTTTATAAAAATTTAAATTAATTGATTGCATTTTGTGAAAAATTATTTGAGCGTTCATAAATACACCAATTTTTTTTTGAAAGGTAAATAATAGAATTCTAAGTCGCAGGGAGATTGAGTATCAAACATAACTTGATCAAATTGAGGTTTCCTTCTCAAAAATATGTATATTTTCAAATTAGAACTTCGACGAAAAGTTGAAAAATAAGCAATATAAAATATACTTTGTGTATTGGACGTTTCAAACAATAGGTTTGGTCTAATTAATTTAGCAGATGTTAATAGGAAAATTAATTTATGGTTTATTTTATTTATACTCGTTTATCTTATCTTTTTTACCTGTGATAAATACAGACATCCTGCCTATACGCAAAGGTAATAATATTACTTTTTAGCACCATGTGCTGAAAAATATAAATAAATCATAAAATACAAGTTGAGTCTGCTAAAAGTATTCAAAAACTAATAATTACACAGAACTCCATGAATGTAATTTGTCTTAAAATTTACTACAACTCATAATACACGTAATTATTCATAATTTCAATAAACATATTCAAATAAAATTAAACCAAACTTTTGAGACAATTGGTAACAAAGAAGCAGAAATCAATAATTTTGAATCAGTGATGACTGTCTTCTTCTTTTTCTTCACTCTTCTAAGACCTCACGTTTACTTTATTATTTCAAACAGAAAATTTCGAAAATACGATTGGATAACACATGTTTTCAGAATGAAATCATGCCTCTGGCAGACATAATTCGGCGCGCGTCGACGTATATTTTGGGCACCGATGAAGAGTTATCGAAGATGTCACAATACGAAGACAACGAGGTGCTCTTCTGCAAAAACAACGTGTGTGTGCATCCCCCAGCGATGGTACGGCAAGACACTGATATTCTCCATCATCCCGGATATCTTACAATCACCTCCAAAGTCTTTGTTGATCAATACAACGAGACGAAAAGACCCACGCTTTTCCTCACCTGGATTCCGAATACAGCTCTGACCAAATGCCCGAGTGCTTTACAAAATTCATACAACCACAACAAGCAGAATAGCATGGAGAGTCTGAACTCGAATGATTCGAACGGAAGCATTCCAGGTAATTAATCTTTTACTATTATTATTTTTATTATTAATAATAATAGTAATAATGATAATAATAATAAAAATTTGAGTGAATTTGAGTGATTGCGATTCTTCGAATTCCAAATTAATTGTTTTTAATAAATTTTATTTAAAACAGCTAGAGCTTTAAAAATTTGTATACGATCTAAATCGACCATTCTGAGTTTAACTAAATTATTTTCAAAATAACCACCTATTTTTGAATTGGCCTATTGAAACTGAGTAAAATGTACCCAGTTGTTACCTTATACTTATTTGTCATTGTTTCTGACATATGTTATTTTTTTAACCAAATTTTCATTTGCAGGGGTTCATTCAAAATATCACAACTCTTAAACTTTGAACAATTAGTGAATTTTTTTGAATTTGATAACCAAAGGTTTGAAGGGTCTTTTAAAATCTTCAGGATTGTCAACTATCAAATTGCAGGGCTACTGTGATTTTTGGAATTGATGATAAAAAATTGATTATAACATAGCCGAGTTTAAAAATTAATAAAAGTAAGCTATACCTAAATCCCAAAATTCATTTATTGTTTTCTCATGATTTTTGCAGAAAACTAAAGGGCTTGTGACTATAAAATAATGGTAAACCGACAATATAGGGCTTTAATAATTTTTTTGATTTCTCAAAGTACCTTAAAAAAACATTTACTATTATTTTTTTGTGCCATCTCATGCAGCAATTTTCTTGATTCTCACAGAAATCAAAGCTTATTAATGATATTTTAATATTATTTTTTAATGTTGTCCTTTATATCATTATTCTTAATTTTTTATGAAAACAAAGGCTTATTAAAATCGCCTTCGAATGTAAAAAATAGTGAACCGACAATTACTTCTTAAAGTCCTACTAAATTTCTTTAGCTTATGAGGTGTCATTCCATCAGTTCTGCCGATTCTCCCATTTCAGTTCTTAGTAAAATGTTTTCAAAAATGGTTGTTCATCAAGTCGGCTATAAAATTCAAGTTCAATGTGCCGCTTTGTCCAAATGACTATTTTAGTTTAAGAGTACTGTCATCTTTGTCAAATCTTTGAAATAGCTTTTTACTCACTTCTTTTGTATTTTTCGGCAAAGTTGCTTCAAGTGTATTAGCTGTTTCAAAACTATAAAAACGCCAACGTCGCATTTTACCAAATTATTTTTTTAAATAAGATTGATAAAATTGTAAAATAGTTATTAATGATTAGATCTCTCATTAAAAGTATAAATTACATTAGCTATTATTTTTTCAATGTGCATGAATAATTTAGAACAGCTAATTTTGAGAGAAAATGCGACGTTGGCGTTTTTATAGCTTTGAAACAGCTAATAGGGTTCTTGATTTGTGTTTTATATTTCCATGATTTTTGTTGTTGTGTATTCTCTCATTTTTAGATCCGAAACCTTTTTGCTTATTTTGACGACTCTGTCACTTTGAAAGCATTCACAATTTAAATTAAGCGGCACATTACGTTCAAAAACTACCATATCTGAACAGTGTGTAGACTTTTGCAATAGCGCATTTGCATTTTTTTAAGTGAAATATAGCAATTCAAAGAGGAAAATAATTATGAAAATTGTCTGTTGTTGATAAAGGTTAGAAACGGACCATAGTAATATTGCCAAATTTATTGACACAATTTAACAATTTGGTAGCACGTTTTTGCAAAATTTCGAGATTTTAGCTCAAAAATATGATTAAATGATGCTCAAAAAACATTGTTTTCGACTTGTTTTAAACAAAATTTCGTGGAAATAAGTCGATTTATGGCAATAACATTACGAGTCTTGCGCATATTGTACGCACCCAAGTCACAAAACACTAGATAGATTTAATTATTTAATGTTTGGAAACCCATGTTTCATTAATAGTCCTAAAATGCTTTATTCTTCGACACTGTCAAAATTTACGATTTTTCTCTTGTGTACGGAAGTTTTGACAACTGTTTGGCATTTCTCAATACGAAACGTCAGACTATTTTTAAAAAATTTAAAGCAATTTTAAGCCTTGTTGAGTCTAATTCGAAGAATAAAATGTTGTATCCAACTCTTTTTCGTGTAAATCGGTTCATTTATTTCACCTCGTGGATGTTAAACGTCTCGTTATTAAAAATCCACTCGAAAAATAAAAACCCGATTTACACTCAAACTCGTTAAATAAATAACTATTTTTTCAAAATGCATTATCATGTATTCTATCAATATGAATGAATATGATCATAATCTATCTGCTTATCTTAATCAATAACTAACTAAAAACGTTGCACTGAAGGGGTGGACAAAAAAGTGAAAGCAATTTTACCAAAATTTTTAATTCAGTTTATATCGAAATATGTACTGTTGATTGCCTTTTACAAACGCAGGCCTCGTAAAATTATGTGAAACACCCTGTATAATGTAATTTTTCACTTAATTTAATATTTTTAATTTAATATTTTAACAAAATTTCCCTAAAAAATCGAAAAATTACGAAATAATTTTGCGAAGATACTTCATTTTCAACTTATTTTAACAAATTTGTGGCGAAATTTATCGAGAACAAAAACATTAAACATTTGCCCGGCGCATCCACCATTTTTCGTAAACCAAATTTTATTAAACATCTCTGATAATAATTAAAAGCTAAAAACAAACAAAAAAATGTTTGTAATGATGATTGTAGTATACAATGGCGACAATAAAATCAAAAATATTTTAGTAGATTTATTAGTATACGCTCAATAAAATTCCGGTTTATTCTGGGAAACATTTTGCGAAGCTTTTTTGACTAAAAGACAAACAAAAATACTTAAAAAAAAAAGAGAAAGGTAATATCATTGTGACCCAATCAAAAGAAAATATTATTTCTGACTCAGTTTAGAAATTATTCCCAAAATAAAGTTCTTAGCTCAAAATCGTGCTTTAACCTTCGAAAAAAGTAAAAAAATATACGAAATTTATACTCTTCTCGAGATTCTTTTTACTTTGTAAACTGTATTTAGAATTATTTTATAAACACTTCTTTCACATTGTCCTCCAAATTCCCTTTTAGATTCTCCTCTGCGTCTTTTCTAGATATTTATTATTAAGGTTTTTCTTTAATTCTTTTTCAAAGTCGACTGTAGGTCTGAGATCTGTATTCTTCCTTAGATTATTTTCTAAATCTGTCTTTAGATTTGTTTATAACTACTCTAGACTCTTTGGAATTATTTTATAGACTGTACTCAGAATTTTTTTATAAACACTTCTACATTTTTTTCCAAGTTCTCTTTTATTATTGTTATTATTATTATTATTATTATCAACTCAGATTACTTGCTGAGGTTAACACCTTTACAGCAAAATAATATTCAAGTCTTTTTCAAAATTCTATTATAGTTCTCTTCAGAATTTTTCTAGATTATTCTTTCTGTACAAAATTTAACATTATAAAAACAAAGTTAACTATAATTCAAAAAATCGATATTACATTTGATAAAATGGAAGTGGTACTTCTTAGGTCTTATACAGGTGCTTTTGTACGTTTGTACGTTTTTGTGCGTTTTGTAGTCTCTTTATTCCAGGAGCAGTCCTTCAGAAAATAATACCGTATTTTATAACTAAAGACATATGCATGATACGCCATTATTATTGGTTTTAGAGTGGTATAGTTGCATAATGTCCTAATTTGATAACATAGAGAGTTTAGTTAAGAAGCTAGGATATCTATGTGAGTGTTCCCTGTAGTCTTGAGTCTAGGTGGACACATAAAAATCGAACACTACCTTGTACTAAGATGTGTTTCAGGAGTGCTAATCTTAAGTTAATCTTAAGTTCAGTTTTCAATATGTTTAAAGTTAGTGCATTTTCTTTAAACTATTTTTGTAGAGACACGAGGGTGGCTTCTGTTTTATTTAGGTTATCTGCACTTAGTATTAATGATGTGTCATCCGCATACGAGATAATTTCAATTGAATTTTTCATTGAATGTTTTTAGTGGAAAGTATTTATCTAGTAAATAATGCAAGACTGTTATTTCCAGAACGCCCAGCAAGCATCGAACTGAAAAGCACAAACCCGTTCCTAAACTACGACACCACCGATTCCCTCAGTTCCGAAGACAGTGACAAGCAAGGCACTATCATCAACATCAACGTCGACATCGCAAATCCCGACATAGAAATCGTCACAACCCCCGACAGCGTCAAAGATCCCGCCGAAAAATTCGAATTTTCCCGCTCCGGCAGTGTTACTTCAAACGACAGCCAATTGAATTGGATCACAACACCGGAATTTCTCGCCCAAAAGCATAATTTGATGTTCCCCGAAAGCAACAACTGTTCGCCAATTTTACCAACAAAACAGCTACATAAATGCAGGAGGTTCAGTGTTGATCTGAGCCAAATGAGGTCTTTGAGATTGTTTTTCAACGATGCAAATTGCACGTGTGGACAACTTGTTGTGGCTTCGAGAGAATCGCAATACAAAATTTTGCACTTCCATCACGGAGGGTTGGACCACTTGGCGCAAGTGCTGCATCAGTGGCATTCTTTACTACATAACATAAAACATGCTAAAGGTAACGTCAAGACTATAAAGTGATACTAATTTAAATAATAAGCGGAGGGGCTTCAGTTTTTTCATACTTTCCTTAAATTAGTTCAAGAGGGGCCCAAACAACAGAGAAAAACATCATTTGAGCGTAGGACACCCAGCCGTGATTTGTGAAAACAACCAATTTGAACAGATTTCATTTCTAAATGAAAACGTAATTTAGTACTCGAGGCCGATGTCGTTATGTCCAAGAATATCCCGCTTAATGTGAAGTACAATCTGTCTATAAATGAATGTAGGATCGCAGTAGGTATTGAAAGTTTGCCGCTGCTTTCAAGAAAATACGAACAATGTTAGTACATGAAAAATTTGGTTTTACTGGTTGCCTGAGTTGATAAAAATTGGTACTTTTCAGAAATTTCATAGAAATAAAATAATTAAATGCAGCAAATTCAAATTCCAAAACCACCTGAGATCCTGCACCCTTTTATAAATAGTCCGTATAATGTTAATGTTAATTGTTAAGAATTTAGATCGAGTGAAACTTTCCTGATACTAATTCTCAACTCCTCTTTGACTTTGGTTCAATTTATTAGCTAACTGCCTTAGAAAATTTAGTAAAAATTCGACTGAATAGACTTATTTTGTTTAACGAACTTAGAGAATTTAGAAAAAATTCGACATGAATTTAATGTACTTAATAAATTTTAATCATTTTTGTTAGAATCATAACTTCTCTTTGATTTTTGTTCAATTTATTAGCTAACTGTCTTAGAAAATTTAGTACAAATGCGACTGAATGGACTTATTTCATTTAACGAACTTAGGGAATTTAACTAAAATTCGACATGTATTTAATGTACTTAATAAGTCCTCTTTGATTTTTGTTCGTTCAATTTATTAGTTAGCTGTCTTAGAAAATTTTGTAAAAATTCCACTGAATGGATTAAATTTAGAAAATCTAACGAAAATTTGACATGAATTTAATGTGCTTTTAATAAATTTTAATCATTTTTGTTAGAATCACAACTTCTCTTTGATTTTTCTTCAATTTATTAGCTAACTGCCTTAGAAAATTCAGTACAAATTCGACTGAATGATTTATTTTGTTTAACGAACTTAGAAAATTTGACATGATTTTAATGTACTTAATAATTTTTGTAAGAATTATTCGGTGTAATATGCTTAAAAAAACTTTAGCTTATCAGGCCCCAAACAATTTCTAATCTCATTTCAAATTATTTCAAAAGTTAAAGAGTTTGGTTCTGAAACGAGGAAAGATGTCGTTAAAATTGACTTAAAGTGGTGAATATTTTTTTTAATAATCTTCGGTGTTTGAAAACTTTAAATTAACCTCGTATTTATCGGGTTTAAAATTTGTTTTTATTCATTAATATTGTCTTTTGACTTAGTTGTTGAGATCTATTACGTTAATCATTTTTATTAGACATTAATTTGTTTGTGATTTTTATTAATAATGATTGGACTTGGCTTTAATTTCTTGATTAATTTACTGGTTTATCTTGAACCTAGACTTAGTTCGTTTATTAAATTATCGTTAATTTAATTTGTGATCGTTAATTCAGAGTCCGAAAAACAATACTGCCCAAAGTGATTGGTTCCACAACGTATCACTGGAGAACCTACCTCAAATAAATATGATTCGTTCGTGGCTTCGTTATCAGAAAACAAATTAAACATTTGTAAAAGAATTAATTACTTGCCACATTCGTAACTCTATCGATGTAAACAATAAAAAAGTAGTGTTACGTGAATAAAAACACGGTAAATACAAAAAATGTGAACTGGGAAAGCTGCAACACGAAATTGGGTAGATGCATCACACGAGCGATTAAATTATTGTTCTTAACGTAAACATTTCATATTCCATATCGAGCGCGATCATCAGCCTCGATGATTCAATTAGTTTAGAAATTAATAGAGTTGTTATTACTTATTACTTTCATGAAGTTGGTTGTTCTCACAAATATGGCTGAGTGTCCTACGCTTAAATAAATTTGTTTTACTTGTTGGTTCGGCCCCGCTAGAGCCAATGTAAGGTAAGATCGAAAAAACTCAAAACGCTCGCCACGTATTACTTAAGTTAGCATCATTTTAAAATCTAAATTATAAAAAAATTATGTGAAGGTACTATTTGTTTAGGTTATGAGGAAAACCTCCCCTACCGTCACTTTATGGTATGTCGGCCTGAAGTCTCCGACCTTGAGCTTCACCCAGAAGAGGGCCAAGTTCCCAAACTCACCGAAGAAATGTTCCGAAATCTGTTTAACGAAATCGGTCAACTCGAAGACGACTTGAGCTTGCGCAAATCAATATTTTTCTCCGGAATGGAGCGAAATCTTCGAAAGGAAGTCTGGCCCTTCCTCCTCCACGTCTATCCCTACCAAAGCACTTACACGGAACGAAGCCAAATCGCAGAAATCCGCCGTCAAGAATACGACGAAATCACAAGACGAAGACTTGACCTATCTGGAGTCCAACTCAACCAATTTCGACGAAAAGTCCAAAGTGTGATTGAGAAAGACGTCGTGCGAACCGACCGAGGAAACCCTTTTTTTGCCGGAGATGACAATCCAAACTTAGACGTGATGAAGAATATTCTACTTAATTATGCCGTGTTTAACCCTGGTTTGGGGTACACGCAAGGGATGAGTGATTTGTTGGCGCCTGTTCTTTGCGAGTTGAAAGATGAAGTGGCAGCGTTTTGGTGTTTTGTTGGGCTGATGCAAAGGGCGGTTTTCGTGGCGACACCCACGGATAGGGATATGGACAGGTCGTTGAGGTTTTTGAGGGAGTTGGTCAAGTTGATGGTGCCGAGATTTTACGAACATTTGGAGAAGCACAAGGATGCGACCGAGCTGCTTTTCTGCCATCGCTGGATTTTGTTGTAAGTGTTTTACATTATTTTGTGTCTACCGTTTTTCAAACGAATGTGCCAGGATATCCTAGGTTTAACAACAAATAAACAAACTTTTCTAAGAGAAACATTTTAGTTAGAAAAGAGTTTAGTTTGTTAAAGGCACTCACTCGTTATCGCTCGTTTGTGCTTTAAACAGCATCGATTATTAATTGCCTCAATTAACAAATTTTTTCTTTTTCCAGGTGTTTTAAGCGCGAATTTACCGAAGCTGTGGCCTTGCGAATGTGGGAGGCCTGTTGGGCAAACTACTTGACGGACTATTTCCACTTGTTCTTGTGTCTTGCTATAATCTGTGTTTATGCCGACGATGTCATTGCTCAAGATTTAAGAGCTGATGAAATGTTACTGCATTTTAGTTCGCTAGGTAAACGCACTATTAGTTCTTCTCTGTTTGATTACTAATTCTGTTTTTAGCCATGTATATGGATGGACAAGTCATTGCACGTAAAGCTAGAGGTCTGCTTCATCAGTTTAGACAACTGAGGGAAATTCCCTGTACTTTGTCCGGACTTTGTACGAGATGTGGGCCTGGAATTTGGGATAGTTCACACAGTCCCAGGATTTATTGTACAGGACACGACCTTCCAGGACATTGTAATAATTGCATCAACTAAACTTTGACTTTTCTTTAAGACTAAATAGGTATGGAGTAAAAGCGGTGTCTAAATATGTTTATATTTTCTCTCTCTGACAAGAATATATAATTTTATAAAAAAAAATGTACATACTGTTCACATTTTTATTTGAATTTGATTGATAATCGTCATATCACGGTTGCGTACAACTGTACAATAATTACATTGTTATAATCGATTTGCAAAACTGTATTTATTATTAGAAATAAATGCTTGGCAAGTGTTGACAATGGTTTTTAAATTTTCAATCATTTTGTAGTTTTATTCCTAAGAGCGCCTGAACAGATACCATTAGAGAACGAATAAATTTATTTGAACGTAGGACTTTTGCAGAAAAAATTGTAGTCAATTAAAACCATTAATAAAATTTTAAACCAAACAAAAAATACAAATCAAATTACAAATACTGAAACTCGGTTTAGAAGATTTTTCTAAAAATTGAATATTTCTTGTGCTGCGTTGTTGGACATAGGAGCTGGTATGGAGACGAGGGTTGATAACACAAATTAAAAGATAGAAAATAACTTTATTTCATATAATAATAATAAGAGTATATAAAATATTTACATGTATTTTTATCACAATGTGGAATTTGAGTAAACGTGGAATGTTCTGTTTAGGAGTCGTAAAGACTTATTGCTAATAACTTAACTAATAGTTAAATTGAATATTTGGCCCCTTTAACCTACTTAACCTAAAAATAAGGCAATTTTAAAGCTATGCTTTCCCATTAACAACCCCATAATCAATCGGGAGATATTCCTGGACAGTTGGTTGAACCTGTTTCCAAACATCGGCCAACTATAAGAAAATGCAAGTCCAAAATCAATTCTATTACTTTCGAATATAATTATTACCTCTGAGTGTGATCTAATCCGCAGCGAAACCAAACTATTCAAAATGGAAGACAAAGTTTCAAGATAAGCGTACACCAATTGTGTTTCCATATGGACACAATAAAGACTAAAATCAGATCTGAGCTCAATATTCGAAATAATATTCTCTTGTGTTAGCATTTTTGCTTCAAGTTGTTCAACACTTTCGGTCTAAAAGCTTAAATTACTTTTAAAACTACATTTTGCAACTACTCACATCTGTTCCTCTAATGACTCCCTGAATTTTACGTTTTTTCAAAGAGAGCATTTTGGAAAGAGCTTGTTGGTGGTCGTGGGCTAACCCTTTTTCGAGACGTTCGCATAAATCTTTGTGCGAAATTAGAACATCGAGAAGAAGGGCAAGACGTTCGCAAACAGTGATTTGCTCCACGTTGGCGTTTTGTTGCGATTTGTTTGAAAGGGAGTAAAGTTCCCTAAAGAGTAAGTTTAGCGAAATTAGTTGAAGCAAGAAATTCTGTTTCTTAGATGTGCATTTTGCACATTTTATGATAGTTTAACATAAAAAATATTTAAAAACTTTGGGAATTTTGGCGACATCATGTTTGCCAAGGTACTAGATACTGGGTAATGACAACCGTTCTTTTGACATTGAAATATTGCTAATTAAGACTAAGAAACTGGAAAGAAACAATTGACATAAAGGAATGTAAAGTCCTTCATTACAGCAAACAAAAATTAGTGAAGAGCTGGAAGTAATCGTAATGAAAAGGAATCAGAGGACGAAAAATCAAACCACAATAAATAGAACTGAAGAGAAAACTAAGAAGAAGCCGAAAATATCTAGAGAATCTATACAACAACCATATTAAGAAATGGAAATAATAACAACACAATTACAACAATTAAAAAAAATGCAAATAAAAAAATTGAAAAGAAATGTAAGATTGCAAGAATAAGATTAAAAAAAAAAGAAAACAGATAAAACAACTAAAACAAATGTAGAGAATAATTTTAAAAAAATGATACAAATTTATTAACCATATTGAAGAACATGTGGACAACAAAAAGAGTAAATAAGAAATCCAAAATCTAAAAAACTAAAAAAATAGGAAATACTTAATTACAAAATAATTAAGTAAAGAAGAAACTAAACGAACATGAAGAAATGTCAAGACCTTCTTCAATAAAACAATTGAAAAAATTAGGAGAGCTGGAAAAAATTATTGAAAAGGAATCAGAGAAGAAGCAAAAAATTGAACTAAAATAACGAAAACTTAAAAAGATGAAGCTAAGAAGAAGCCATAAACAAAAAAATATAAAAACCGAAAGATTGAAAAAAATAGAAGAAATAGGGAAAAAATGATAAGAAAGCAAACAAAAAAAAATCAACAAAAAAACTGAAACAAAACATTCCAATAAAATAATATGTAAAAGATTACTGAAATGTAATCACTTCCTTGGACGATTATGGTGTGGACTAGCTTCGTTCCTCTACTGAATATCATCAGGATCGTTAAAACATGTTAATAAAGTCTTGCCGCTTCACCGCAGTGTTATTTCCGTACCAATATTTTCATTTTTATTAACTTAACTTTGTTTCAACGATCCTGATGATGTTCAATAGAAGAACAAAACTAATCAATCGAAACATTTTGTTTTATTTATCCTGTCCCTGTATAATAAATAATAAAAGATTTGTAGAAACAAGAAAACAAACAAATTTAAAAAAATCGAAGAAAAGTATTGTAATAAAATATTAAAGAAAAAATATAAAAAACAAATGAGTAAATAATAATAATAATATTTAATAATAAAAAGAAATAAGAAAGAAAAAATAAAGAATTCAATAAAAATAAATTAAAAAAATTAGAAACTAAAAAATCAGAAAAATGCATGAAGAAATTAGATGTTCTCATCGTGGCCGACGAAAATGACATTTCGCTTCACTCATATGGCCTTCTCACTGGACCTGAAATTCTGATTCAGATCAGAAGGCCTTGAAGCAGCCGGCACGTAGAGCCCTCTGCAGGGCAGAATAGCAGAATAAAACCGCGAAATTCGAATATAATTCTACCATTTCTTAGTTACTGTTTAATATACATTTGAATAGGCATTGTTGTGAATGTTCAACTCTTGACACGTTTCTAATAATTTCGCTGAGGTATTTTCTTCGTTTTTTTTTGTCATTGTGTTTTTCTTATTCAATGGGTAAACGTAAGTGTTTCGCCTGCATTAACCCGAATAAACATTTAACATTTTTAACATTCAAGCAACTAAATCCCATTTCAATTCATAGTAGAATTTTGCAACAACGTATTTGCATTTTTTGGAGTGAAATGGAGCACAAATTGAAAGTTTCTGGAGGGTTTTCTTGGCTCAATATTTGTGGCTGAGATTTAGTTTAACAGAGAATTCTTTTCCTATACAGAAACTCTCAATTTGTGCTTTATTTCACTCAAAAAAAAATTAAATGCGCTGTTGCAAAATGAAATGGGATATATTTATGAAGACAGCAATAAATACTTAACTTTCTTTGGTTATTGTTCTAGTCATTACTTAGTAAAAGCAAGCAACATATTTCTCAATATATTTTTACTTTTAGAGACTTCAAAGATTACGTATAATGCAAAACTTTGCGTAAAACATTTTCACAACAAATTATTAACAGGGATGTAGAAGTTCACTGTTGAAGAATCTTTTACCGAATGAGATAAAAGTACAAATCAAAGTCTGCCATATTTTATACAACCTAATCGAAAAAATTACTCTGTCTCTGTAGCGTCTTTTGATGGGCTTGATGATAAATACAAATGTAACATGTTTTGAACCCACTGAGAACAAATGTTCACATCACAAACATGAAACTTGTGAACTAAAATTAGGGACGGTTCTAAAACCTGTGGTCGACAACTTCTGCAATGAAAAATCTACCTGCTAAACAAAAAGTGATTGAATTTAAATCAGTAAGTAGAGAAACTTTAAAGCTAGTATAGTACGAAAAATTAAACTTTATTATAATCCCATTTTGTCTGTTGCTCAACCGTTGTCTTATGTTTATGTTAATTTTGAAGTTAATTTAACGACCCATTTCATTTTTTAAACTTTTTGATATTTTGTCTTGAAGAAAAAAAAACACATTCGTTTAAAAATTATTGGTTTCATAACGTAGATATTTGATGTACTTATGCCTTTTCTTCGGTTTACTCATTGGAGTGAGTGTTGAACTTACTTGTATCAGAGCGTTTTTGTATCGCTGAGACCACTATGAGACGGTTTGAGTGACACCGACTTCAGTGGTAGACTGAAATCTGCTTCGCGACAAGTCTCTGCACGATCATCGAAATCGCTGTCTATGACTTAGGTATCATGAGACCGTCTCAGTTTGTGTGTCTTTTGAGATTGGTCTCTTGAGACCTATGTCTCGCCGCATACGGCGAGGCAGATCTCATCGTGAATGGGCCTTTTCATATCAGTGATATTTTCGCTGTGCGAACTCATTATTATAGCATCTCCAGGTCCGATTCCACATACTGTTTATTGTATTGGGATTCAGTTACGCTTTTTCCAAAAGTACAAGTTTAACTACCATTGCTGAAATCTTCCTTGAAAGCTATTTTAACTCACCACGTTGTTCTTAACGCATGTATGACAAAATTATTTTATTTCTTTAACAAATAAAGTTTGGTTTGACGCCAAATGACAGCGCTTGACAGATAAAATTTTAAACTCAAACGACGGTAGAGGTCTCGACCTGCCGTGCAATGGAAATGTCAAATAGAATCAATTTCAACAATGGAAACTAGGCTCGGTGGAACGGCCAAATGAGTGAAGCGAAATGTCATTTTCGTTGGCCACGGTTCTCATAAAACGAACGAAAAAAATAGTCAGGAGTTGGAGGATCAATTGCTTGAACTATCTAACTTCAATAAAAAAAATTATCACTCATCTCTTACTCCAACTAATCTTTATCTTGGGGGAGCAAATTTTGACCGGTATCTCAGAAACTGTTGGCTGAATGTGAAAAATAAAGACAGTTTCGAAATCCTCAGACAATTTTCCGTTAATTTGCTTCTCCCATTTAAGAAAAAAAAAATTTTTCTGAAGTTATGACAGATCCAGTACCTTATAACCAGTAACTTATAACTACTTCACTAACCTGAATATTGCCGTGAAGCCCTTCTGCATACTCCCCCACTGACTCCCAAACACCTGTCCAATACTCGACGCACTCAGAATCTTCAACTGAGCGGCAAAATCTTCCGAATCTCTGGCATAAGAATTCTGTCTTTCGACGGCATTTTCAGCTAGTAATTTTAGTTTTCCAATCACTTGAACTAGAGATCGAATTTGTTCGCGACTCGATGCGATTTCTCCGTGATCTGCTGGAAGTAAATTCTTAGCTGTGGCGGCTAGATCAGAAGTCATGAATTCGTCCGGTGCTCGACGGAAAATATCTCTGATCCGGTGTTGGATGTCTGGACCATGGTCAGTCAGAAAGAAAGCGACAAGAGCATCGTGGCAGATCGTTGGATGTCGACAGACGAGAGTAAGCCATCGATGAAGACCACGACGGCGAGATTCGAGAAAATGGGCGTCGGAGACGATTTTTTTAGGAGGAAGGCGAGGGACTAGTCTAGGAAGAAAATTAATTCTTTCAAAGAAAAAATCGCTATCAACAATTTGAGTTTGAACTTTTCCCATCAATACTGAAAGCCACGTCCAAAAATTCAATAAAACTTGAAGTGTTCCATTTAACAATAAACATAAATTTCTATTGTAGCTCATTTCTGAAACACCCTGTATATTTGAATAAAATTTTAGGTAATGCAAACAAAGGGTTAGTATCTACGGCTTTTGTAAAAGAATATTTATTTTTCAATTATTTAAAACTCAATAATGGACTTTTTCAACTCGCTGGGACAGCCCTGTATGTGTTCCCTAGTTTCTAAGGTAGCAAAAAATTCATTTGTTCTGAATTTTTGTGTGAATCTGCGATTAAATAAAAAGTGCATTTAGACGCATTAAAAATGAAAACAGTATATCTTCTATCAATGTTTTATAAATTTAAAGGTACTAAAAAAATACACAGCGCGCCAAAATTATCTCATAACTGTAGTTTAGGTATTAATTAATCATAAAGTTCGGTCGTTTTTTTGCTTTGTAGCCATTGGAAACTGTTATTCCATTCAAACAACCAAATTATGAGTTTTAAATTATTAAATTATTAGAATTCTATCATCGTCTTATTATGACACTCGAACTCGTTACGACAGTGGCCTCTAACTTGTGCCGTAATTTACGTATTCGTGTCTTAATACCCGTTACTAAATGCTCGTTGCATAAAATAAGTACTACAGTAATGTCTGGATAATCCGAACAGAAAGTTGGCAGACCTCGTTCGGATTACGAAAACGTTCGGATTATAGATTTCATAACAAATGATATCAATAATCCGAACTCGTTCGGTTTACAGATATATCTTACTAACCACGCAAATACGAGTACATATTCCCACCACAAAAATATACTCAATGGTCATAAAAACCTTTGTGTATTTCACAATAAAAAAAATACAAAAATAATTTAAAAAATTATAAAATAATTTTTTTCTCCAACCATCTTAAAACTTGAGATTTCTAATACTCCTACCAATTATGAAAGGTAAAATTGACGTTTTTGTAACTAAGCAAAAAGTTCGCGTTACTAAAACAATGGGTCTATTTTAATCTATTTTAATCCGGCGGATAAAAAAAAATTTTAATAGGAAAAGATTTTTTAAATCATTTGCTACTGTTGGAGAAAAAATAACATGTTTCATTACGATTAAAAGTGGTTTTGTGCCTCGCAATTATTGCATAGCTCGGGTACGCTTCGCTTCGCCTTGCAATCCAAACTAATTGCTCGCCACTTTTAATCCTCATAAAATAATCTACTATTTTTAGAATACATAAATTTATTTGTAAAATAATTACAAATTAATCAAAAGTTTCTTGTGCATATTTTTTTTGTGTTTAGTTCGGATTAAGGAATACAGATGTTTGATTATGGATACCAGTTTACACAAATGGGGACTTCGGATAATCCATGCATTACTGTATGTATTTGATAATAACATTGACATTATTTTTTTTTAATAATCAAAGACAATAAAGACGTGCCTTTTATTGTATTGTTAGATTACTTAAACTACTCTGAGAAAACTTTCTCTTTTTTTTAATTTGGATTTGCACCATCCCCATCAAAAATTTATTATTTTTAAATATTTTGAAATCGTGTCTCGGCATTTGAAAAAGAAAGCTTAGAGCTTTCCTCTAGGTTTTCAAATTTCAAAAAAAAGTTAAAAAATTTCAAATTTTGAAATTTCGGGATCTTCAATTATTTCTAACTCAATTTGTCCAAATGGAATATGCCTCATTTTTTTACCAAAGAAATGAAACGCTAATTCTGCATCGATCTGTATTAATGTTCCCTATACCTATGTTTAATAGTTATTTATTTTCCACTTGTATATTATTGATTCTTTTCGTCTATGATACGCGTTATACAGCGTGGCCCACAACTCATTCCCTACCGGAAATGTGGTGGTGGTAACAGCAATGGAGATTGCAAAAATGCAAAAAAAGTAGGTCTTTTATTCTTCGTTTGGGAGATAAAAAGGTTTCAAAGTGGCCAATCCCAGAAGCTCCCTCCCAGGTGTAGTGCCTATAGTAGATGCGTTGCTAAGGAATGAAAAATATTTCAAGTGCACACTTTTATAATCCGTTCTACCTATTTATGGTTTCTTAGCAACGTGTTTTATTCCTGTAATTCTCCGGAACAAGGCCTTGGTGATTGGCTACTTTGAAACGTTCTTATCTCCCAAACGCAAAGAGTTAGAACTTTTTTGTAAAGAAACTTTCGATTCAGAATTGCCTAAACTATATGCACTTTTCCGGTGGGGAGCGAGTTGTGGGCCACTCTATATAATCCTGTTCATTATGTCCGAGGGCTATAATAAGCGGGTATAATGATTACGCCGGCTAATTCGTACTAATGCTGACAAAAATAAATCAATTAATTTTCATATTCCAAGTGGAAAATAAAGCGTTATATGCACCACGAGCATAACTCGATTTTATAAATCTCGGGCCGGAGGCCCTCGACTGTTGCCCTCGAATATAAACATCTTCATTATGCCCTTGGTACATTAAATACTATTAAAAAATGGAAAGGAAATTTGTAACTTTTATTATTTTGACCTAAAAACTTTCGCTCAAAAACGAGTTAAATCGATTGAAACAGTCAAACACCATTAATTCCCATTTACGATTTCTTTGTAAATTTTAGAAGTGTTAGAAGTGTTGTAAGATCTTACAAAAGTAAATAAGTCCCTGCTTCAAAAACGAACTAAATTGAATAAAATAAAATAACTTAAATTAACATAAATTTCGACCTAATTTGGTGATTGTTTCACTTGTCTTTAACCAAATTTTGCAAAATAGTAATTGCTTAAAACGAAAACGATCTAAAACGATAAAAAACACAAATAACCTAATTATCCAATTTATTTTGCGGAAAGTTCACAAAATAACTTAAAACTATCTCAAAAACATGTTTAAAAATTTAAGCGCTTTTTGACCTAATTTAAACAGATTTTTTTTACCATTATTACAAATTTCTCTCAATAAAGGCATTATTTATTTGTTTATAATAAATGCCGTACATTTAATAATTTAATAATTTGACTTGGGGTGCTAATGCTAAAACTCTTCGTGTCTCGGCTCTTGCATTAGTCTTTTCAACGGCAGAATATTGCAGTGCTGTTTGGATGAACAGTTCATATACAAGCAAAATTGATGCAGAGTTAAACACTGCTATGCGAGTCATAACTGGCACTTTGAAATCAACCCCCACTGAATGGCTTCCAGTATTGTCTAATATTGCTCCACCGATACTAAGAAGAAAACTTTCAGTCAAGAAACTGTGGATCAAATATAGCAGACATCTCCAAGATTATCCAATATGGTCTGATCTAATTGCCCCCGAAAATCGATTAAAATCCAGAAAACCTTTTTGGGTTGACACTTCTGACATCGAAAACTTTTTCATTATTAATGAGTGGCGCAATATGTGGTCAAATATCCAACTTTTCAATAAAGATTTAATAGAAGATCCAACAAAAAGTGTACCTGGAATGGATCAACCAAGGTGGGTCTGGGTGAAATTGAACAGACTAAGAACTGGCCATGCCAGATGTAATTCAATATTATTTAAATGGAATGCTATCGAAAATCCATATTGCCAATGTGGTCAAGTGGAAGAAACTGTCCAACATCTTGTCGAAGAATGTCGACTTACGAGTTTTCAAGGAGGCTTCACCGAAATTCATGAGTTGTCGCCAGAAGTGAAAACTTGGTTGGCCACTATCAAAGTTTTGTAATTTCTTCTATGTACAAGTATTATTGTACTTTTTGTTGTCATACGAATATATATATATATAAATAATATAAATATATATATATTTAATAAAATGAAATTACTATCTTATTATGTATTTGCTTTGGCATATTTTTTTCTTTTTTTTTCAATTATCTTTCTAAAATCTCTGATTAAAATTTGTTTTATTGAACAAATCAATCTTTCCGTGTTTTAGTCCTAAAAAACACAAGTTAATCAAAGTAAACAAATTTTTCAAAAATTTTTTTTAGGAAAATAAGTAATAGGTAACGTAATATTGAGAACTAAACAGCAAGTTCCTCTGATGTTATTTTTAAAATATTATGACATTGTTCAATTTCAAGGTAACACTATAATATTTTACTGCTTAATAACAACTATTATTATTAATTCCGGGACATTTTTCAAGTGTTAATATTTATTTTACTTTTATCACTCGATCATTGCGATGCAGATTTTTTTAGTAATTGAGACCTCCACTAAATCTATTAGCTGTTTCAAAACTATGTAAACGCCAACGTCGCATTTCCTCTCAAAATTATAAATTGTTATAAATTATTTATGCACTTCAATTAATAGCTAATGTAATTTATAGTTTCAATGAGAGATCTAACCATTAAAACTATTTTACATTTTTTCAACCTTATTTAAAAAAATAGTTTGGTAAAATGCAACGTTGGGGTTTACATAGTTTTGAAACAGCTAATAATTTATTTTAATGACATTTTAAAATTTACCAATTAAAATTCTCCGGGTTATTCATTGCTACAATAAAACAAACGATTTAAAAAATTGTATGGTGTTTTAAACAATGTTATCAAAATTAAAATTTTACTCTTACCTGTATGGAAACCGATTAAGCAGCAGTTCTTGCAAGGCCCAAAAATCATTATACCTCCTCGTAACTTTGGAATTAAATCGTCGCGAACCCACCAAATATTCCGAATATTTCAAAAACAGCCCCTTCTTCTCAGGTACCAATTCAACACTAATCGTATCTAACTGCGTGATTTCGGTATATGTGAGCCCCAAAACGGCAGGATTGGCTTTTAAATTGAGCTTCAAAACTAGATTTTTAACTGGGGTTAGGTCACCAATACTCGGGGTCGGATATTCTGTTGAAAATTGCGCTAAAATTGCAGTGATTTTTAAGCTCACATACCTTTTCCCGAAGAAGTTTCGAAGAGTTTTTCGGACAGTGTTTTGCCTTGTTGTGCCCATGCCACTAACGCTAACGTTTTGTAAAGGTTGGTTCGTGTGATAAGGCCTTGCGAAGGCCCCGCAAGGTCCCAAATAACTTTCAATTGAGTGGTGTTTAGGCTACATTGGGATAAAAGGCACTGGTATACGTCCCTGTGGACTGGCTCCCCGTTGTGGGAACACACATCGAACACTTCGCGATACAAAGGGGGCACTGTCCCTGCACTCAAATCTGTCGTCATGTTAGCTGGACGAGGACTTTTGCGATGTCCAGATCGAAGCGAGTGTCGATTTCGAGACTATCGTTTTGGGGGATTTCCACAATTTTGCATCTACAATCACTCGCGTGCGTCATTTGTGGGTGGACACGACACCGGATAGAAATAATTTATTAATTATCACTTGGCCCCACGGGAATGACATTTAATAAACATAACCTCAATGCTTCGTTGGCATTACTTTTTTACAGTTTTTATTTTTAGAGGTTAGGTTAAGTTTAATTCGTAAATAAACAAGGAAAAGTGAAATTCTCCACCTTCTCCACAACTTACACAACACTACTGAAAGGAATTTAATTGAACACACGCTGGGATTAGAAAAATTCGCACTTTCACTTTGCGCAAAAAGGTCAAGAGGCATTGTTTATTTGTTTCGTTTCATTTTTCTGTATTGTTGATGGAATCAGAGATGGAATCGTGGCTGTTTTAACACTAATTAATGGTTTCAAAGTGCTCGGTACCCCCTGGTACCACTGCGCCTATTATTTAAACTTATGCAAATATCCGGACTTATCCGGTTTGTGAGTAAATAAACAGCGGTGATAAATTATTAATCTTAACTACCGGTTGGTATTTTCATGAAAATAATACGAATTGGTAGAATTCCATTGATTAAGTTGGTGGTACTGTACCTGTCACTTTGTAAAAGTCCCCGACTGATTAGTTTTCTTTCGGCGAAATAAAACATCCCATTTTCGATCAATTCGCCGGACCAGTCCTGTCTTCGTGGTCGATTGTGAATGGCGAAGTTGAGGGGGTGTACGCTCCCGTCTTGTCTTTGTATCCACCTCAATTTATGTGATCTATTTCGAAAAAAGTTATCCAAAATCATTACAACCCTAGTTATTTATTGTGGTTAGGTTAGTGGTATCCATATTTTTTATTTTAATGAAAAAAAAAGTGTTAAAGTGGCAGTGAAAGTAAACTTTCAAAAACGAAGTGACAGAAAGCAAAAAACTTTAGAACTGAAAAGTGGAAATGTAATAAAAAAATTTTAAACCCACTTTGCTGCTACAAAGGCACAGAAACCGAGGGGTAAAACACACTCCAAATTATGTACAACAGATTTCCGCTGTTTTCCCCTGATTTTCTCTGATTTCCTCAAGATTCCGCAAGATTTCCCCTAATTTTGTAAAATGGTTTCCCATGATATTCTCAACTGAAAAAGTGCGATTCTGAGAAACTAATTTAAGACTCTGGGAAACTAAGAATCTGAGACTTAAGACACAGGAAATCTTAAACTCTAAACTAAAATGTTGAAAAACTAATAAATTAGAAAGTTAATATTTTACGAGAATAAAAAGCTGAGAAAGTCAGTAATTTAGGAACTGAACAACATAGAGCCAGTTTATACAGGATAATTCAAAAGTGTCGGACCATCAAGAGATGGTCTATCTAAGAGGATAAGTTATAAAATATACCCAACTGAGTGAGAAGTTCCCTTAAAATTTAATTTGCTGTATAAAACTTAATTCGCGATAAGGTCGTGAATTTAAGCATCTAATTGGTTCAATTTGGTCACGTGATCAGTTAGTCTTATGTTTGTAATTAACTTAACAACGCTTCTGTAAACTATGAAAAACTGGGAGACAAATAGTTAAGAACCAAAGGATTGAATAGTTAAAAACACTGAAAAACTGAAAAGCTGAGATACTAAGAAACTAAAAGATTTTAAAACTTAGACGTGAGAAACCAAAAATTAAAAGACTGAGAAACTAAATGACTGATCTCCGTTTTCTAGAACGAGTTATCGTTAGACAAATTTTATCGGTTCCATAATTTCTATAGAAAGACCAATAAGACCATCCCTACCTTAGCAACAATCGACCGATAAAATTTATTTAAGGCTAACTCCTAGAAAACGGGGATAAATCACTGATAGTCAAGAAATTAGAATCTACTGAACTAAAAAGAGTAAAAAAATGACAAGAATAAAAATCTGCGAAAGTAAAACAATTTGGTAGTGGAAAACTGAAGCTGATAGAATAATGACAGTCCAAAAAAACTGAAACACCAAAAAACTAAAAGATTATGAGACTGAGAAACTAAATGACTGAATCACTGATGCTCTATGGAACTGCAAGACTGAAACTGTGAGAAACTAAAGAACTATTAAACTAGAAAGTAGAAAAATCAGTAAATTAAAAAACAAACATTTGAAAAAGCCGAGAAAGTAAGTAATTAAGGAAATGGAAAACTATTGAATCTAAGAGACTTATAAATTAAATTAAAATAAACTAAAAGAGGAAAGAGGATATTACTGAATTTCAAAGAAAATCTATAAAAGCACGGATATATATTTTCCTATGTTTTTGTATTTTATAGTTTTGCACACTGTATCTCATTCGATGCTGAAACTGTAAGACTAAGAAACTAGGAGATTGAAACGATGAGAAACTGACAGCAAGCTGTGAAAGTATAAGAAACAAAAAACTTAAAAAAATGTAGAAAAACTAATAAATTAAAGAGCTAACATTCCACAAGAGTAAAAAGCGGAGAAAGTAAAAAATAGGACATACTTGAAAAACAAAAGATTGAGAGACTAAGAAATAATCAGTTGTTAAATTAATAGCTAAAACACTGAAAAACTGAGATATTTACGTAGTGAAACCTATGACTATAAAACGAAAACTCTAAGAATGTGCGAAACTGGAACAATAAGAACCTAAAAAAACTATTGTTCTAAGAAGTGTAAAGAAAATACCAACATTTTATTATGCAACAGTGTGAAAAAAATTAAATGAAACTGATAAATAAAAAAATTAGGAAACTGAAACTTGGAGTGAGTGAAACACTGAGTCTCTAGGAAACTGCAAAACTGAAACAATGAGAAACTGATAAAAAGCTGAGAAAGTAAGAAATTTAGGAAGGCTAAGAAAATATATTTTTCTCTGCTGGAGATTTGAATTTTTTTAACTTGCAGTTTAAACATTAGAACGAATGTTGAAAAACAAGTTAGCATATTTTGTGTCATGCTTTTCTTGCTTTATTCTATTGTTTATTACCTCGTAACGGAAAAGGCACACTCCTTCCCCTTGCTAATTTCCTTGAGAGCTTGTCTTAAATAATCAGCTTTAAGAAAAGGTGACGTACACTGCACCAAAGCAATTACATCCACTTCTGGATGTTTTTGAATGAAATCCAAAACTCCTAAAATTGAGGATGCAGCATCCGTTGCAGACTCTTCAGATCTCCAATGCACGTTAACAGGACCAGCCTCTTCTAAAATCTTGATATGGTCCGTAGAGACCCACACTGAAGAAAAATTCACTTGCAAAACAACACTCAAAGTAATGGTTAAAAGTGAACGACCATTAAGTTTAGCTAAATTTTTCAACGGAATTCCCTTTGAACCACCACGAGCTAAGATTAGAGCAGCGACATGGGGATGCTTGTAATTTAAGGGATTCCTATCGGAACACAATTAATTTTTTGCAAAGTTAAGAGTAAGAACTTACCAACTGTTGGATTTGCATGAAAAAGAGAGAGGGATAAATGCAAGGAATAAGACGAAAACATGATTCATGGTTATCAGAGTTGTGTGTTGGTTCGATACTTACGACGCAATTACCACATTATTCAATTGACTAAATTGAATTAAGCTAGGGATAGAAATTTGGTAACATTGGAAATTGTGTACCTACAATAACTCTGCTTAATTCCTTAATTCTTTGAAATTATACTTAATTCAAGCACTTGAATATCCGAAAAAAAATTGTTAACGCCTCTATTTTTTTAAGTTTATAGATTTATTGTGTGAAGTTTTCCTCAAATACTTCGTTCAAATTATATTTATTTTTAAATTAGTAAAATTTCGTACATGAAACAGAATATGATAGAAATTTTTATTGTAAAGTATTGCATTCCCCAATCTTCAATTTCTCCATCTCTCTAACCCTTGCTTGTATTTGTTGCTGAATCACCAGCTTATGCTTTTTCCCTTCACCAAGTTCTTCCATTTGTTTGAGCCACTCCTCCCTTTCTTTAATTTCATGTACAACTAAAACCACTTTATTAGAACACTTTCTCCTATAAACCCACATTCACTTACGTTGATCAAATCTGTTAAAAGTTTCTTCACTTTCTGGTGGTTGCTTCGTTTTTTTCGATGGTTTATTCGGTACAACTTCTTTCCCAAAAGCCATCTTATTTTGCAAACGATTTTTCTCCTTTTCTCTATCAATTTTCGGTCCACGAGGAACAAATTTCTCTCTTTCGTAGGCGCCAGATTTGTGGATGGTCTCCAAACTGCGACGTTTGGAACTTCCAGGGCGAATCAAAACTTTAGGTGGTTTTTTTCTAGGTGTGATGGAATCACAACTGCGATTTGTTGGTAGAGATAAAGGTTCACCGTTGCGGAGGCAATAGTCGAATTTTTTGCGCTGCATCATTGTTAGCTTGCTTTCATCCATCAGCACTTGGAATTAATGCAGTTTTTGTTAGTAACAATGGATAAAACACAAAAATAGGAACAAAAATAGAAAAAAAAACAAAAAAAAATGGTAGTAGGTACTTTACAAAAGAACAGGAAAATAATATTCAACAAAATTTGAAAGATAAAAATTTACTAAAAATAAAATGTGAAAGAAAAAGAACAAACAATGGAAGTTGTTACAAAATTGATTAGAAAAAAAGAACGTTAACAGAAAAAACCTAAACATGTTATAGAAAATTAGATGGAATTAGATAACAAAAGCTGATACAAAAATCCAATTTAAGCGAAAACGAATGACAAAAAAGAGTAGTAAAAAAGGAATCTCTTGACAAAAATAAAATAAATTACAAAAGTCAAGTTGCTAAAAAATTAACTACACTCAGAACAGAAAGAGGTCAAGAAAAAAAATAATAAGTTTTTCAGGAGATTTTGTTACATTTGTTAAGTAGTACAAAGTATTTAAGAAATTGAGCTAAAACAATGATAAACAAAAATAATAAAAGCGAAAATATTTAACACAAGAATTATTAAAGATGAGGTGTTAAAATACGAACCTAAATAAGATACGCAAAAAATTAGAACAAAAATAAAAAACGTATAGAATAGAAAAATGACGAATAATAAATAGTAGATTACGAAAAAAATTGACATTGAAAAAAATAAATTAACAAAATAAATTAAGAAAAAAGTAAGGTTAAACAAAAATACCTCATACAATAACTATTGTCTAAAACAGCTAATTGGTCACAGTAAAAGAATACAAATAGAAAACGACCAAAATAAAAGATGCTCAAAATTCTCTCAAAAATCATTCTTATTTCAGTAAAAACCAAAAAAAACGAGAAAAAAGTAACAAAGACGATATAAAAAGTATTTTTTTATAAATGTTGTTATGCCTATTGTATTGTATTGTATTGTATTACACCTTGCAGACTATAATAAAATGTAGCATAGACAGAAAAAAAATAAAAAAGGAAAATTTGAAGTCATGACAAAAAATTGAAAAAAAAGATCATTAATTAATTAAAATTAAGTATACTTCAAAAAATGTCCTTCAATAATAGCATCGCATCTATAGAAAGGCATCTTGTTCTTTAAAATTGTTATAGTATAAGAAAAGAAGAGAAAGAAATGGCATAAAAGTTATTAAAAATATGAAAGAATATCGACATGTAAAAAATAGGATAACAAAAAATGATAAAAGTGAAAGCAGATAAAAGAAATATAACTTACTGAAAATTAGGTTTTAAAATAGGAGAAGCAAAAAAGACAATAATAAAAGGAAAAATAAGCACTGAGAGAGAGGAAGAAAAAATTACCTAAAGAAAAATAGAAAAATAATAATGTATTGCGAATAGAAACACAAACATAGGGGAATGATAAAATAACATTAGAACAGCAAAGCCACAGTGAATAAACAAAAATTACAAAACTGGAAGAAATAAATTAATAAGAAAACAAGTAAAAAATTAATGTCTAAAAAAAGTAAAAATGGAAATGGAAAAACCGGTACACAAGTAGAAGAGAAAAATAATATTGAATAAAAAAGGCAAAATGAAAGAATAAACAGGTAAAAAAAATTAAAGATCACTTTATAAAAAGAAGCGCAAAAAGACAATAAAATTCCAAGTGTCAAATAAATACTTAGCGAAGAATGAAAATAAAGATATCAAAATAAACGAAAAAAGAATAAAACGAGATAGGTAAGTTTTTATATCACAAAAAATGGAAAAATAAATAGACCGTGAGAAAGAAAGAAAGAAAGAAAGAGAACTAAAGCACAAAATTTGAAAAATGTAGAAACAACAACAAGCTACAAAAACCTAGACAATGAGAAAAAGGAATGTAATAAAAAATAGAAATAAAAAATGGGACAAAGTAGTGTTCTATTTACTTACACTTTCTAATCATTACTCAAGATTAAAAGATACAATTTTTTCTTATACTGTATTGTCATATTATTTAAAAGCCTTAGTAAATGTAAATAAATATAAATCCCAGATTTGTACAATAAACCTCAATGAAAAAGCATCATTATAACCATGTATAACCATCTTTTTACGAACTTTCTCCAGTTTTGATTAACAATAAAAAATACGGAAAAAATTTACCCACCTACCTCTCAAAAACTGATGCGTCTCCGGGCTGTAATTTGCTTTGGCGGGGTGTAAAATGCCCCCCATTTGGACATTTCTGTTCGGCCACTGCATTGCAATTTAAAAGCGACAATATATGACACAAAACGTCATACGTTGCCTTGGGTGCATGTTGAATCAATTCGAGTAGTTGTTCTGGTAACAATCAAAAGCCACCCCAAAGCGTGTGTAAATGAGAATTGATTGTAATAATTTGATTTTCGCGCCCCATATTTGTGTTTCTATCGATCTCTCCCCACCAATTCATTAGTGAGAAAGAGACGGTTGTATTGGGGAAAGACAAAGAGTGAGTGAGAGGGTTAAAATCGGCAGTGATATTTTGGGAAAGTGAAAATGCAACGGTTGTTATTTTTCGTTGAGGGTTGATTCAGTTAAGTTTTATTTGTGGAATGTTGCCTGTTTTAAGGATAAATAAAGTCGTCGATTCGAAGCAGAATAAGACGGCGTGTTTTGTTTGTATTACGTTGCGACAATGGGCGATTTTATTTTCGATTTTAATTTTTGTAAGTTTTGTTTTGTTAGCCGAATTTTTGTGATTTTAATTCAATTGGATGCAGATTATTATGGCGATTATAACAACATGTACCGTTTTGGGAACTTTACATACCAAACAATTGCTGCATCTTCTTGAAGATGATATTGAAGAAGAAAGGGATAAACATCGATGGGATGAGGAGAAATCAATCAGTTCTAATGAGGCGCGATTGCAACATTCGCAAGATATTGTTATGAGTAAGAAAATTTGCTTGTTTTATCTAATTTTATTTGATTGTGTTTATTTTTTTTCAATTAAAGTTAACGGGATAGATAATAATTGTTGTTTTTCTTATTCTTTTTCTCTTATTTGAATATCTTTGAATTATTTTCCATTTTCTGGTTTTATTTCGTTCATAGTTGTTCACAGAATTTTAATTTGTTGATTCTTAAAAATCATCAACATTTATTGAAACCAGTAGCAGATACGAATATAGTATTAGTAAAATAAATTAAGTCATTATGAAAGAAAATGTTTTTTCTTATTTTTTCAGTTTTCATATTTTTTAATCGATCATTCAAAATTGTTTGACCTTAAAGGCCTCATAAACACGTCCGAGGTTCATACTTCATAGCAACATTTATTATCTTTTCTAATAAGGAAACTGTTTTGTCTGTATACAAAGGTAGAGAGACACGCAAGGTTTTAGACAAATTAATGTTTTCGTTTTGTCCAATTTATTGAAAATACAAATTAGGTTGAGATTTCCGAGCTTTTACCACTCCCTTAATAATCCAATATTTTGACATCAAAGCAGTTTTACGAATTTAAAGGAAGACAAAACAAAACCAATAACTCCATGTTTTTTTAATCATTTTTTTATTTTATTGGAAATACAAAAACTTATCCATTTTTATTATGTCCTGCGCTCTGTCAAAAATCCAAACTGACAAAAGGATAGGGTGGTTATAGTTAGTGATTCTAAATTTGAAAATCTGACGACCATTTTTAAAATTCTTAGAAGCTTTATTATGCAGAAAATACACATTTCAAAAAAATGCATAGTGCCATCTACCGATAAACATTGGAACAGGTTCGTGTCCTTTTCACTCGGTTCAGTTAAAATGAAAAATTGGAGAAGCTTTCACATCATATATTTTTAACATCGCCCCGAAAATGATGAGATAAAAATGACAGAATTTAGCATCTGACATTATTTATTTTTGTCTGTCCTTCCATATATTACGAATGAAAATTGGCTAAGAACGATTGTAAATAAGAAACTCTAAATGTCAAACGAAAAACTATTAAATCGGGAAATACAGATTTTCGTATGTCAATACATACGGCATTTCCAACCACTGTTGCCAACCCTTCAAACATAGAATTCCTAGCGGACCTCTTAAAACTCCCTTTTCGGGACCTAAATTCCTTCTTAAGTAAAAAAACAATTATTTATTTAAAATTTTACTACCTCTCTCATGTTTTGTTCAAAGAAACAAGGAGCAATTTAACATAAATTAGATTTCAGTCAATAATAATCATTAATCAATCTTTCGAACTTTTCCGAAAAATGGAGAGTCAAAGCAGTTCAGATTTTAGCTCCTCTCAAAGACAATTGTCAGAAGATGCCCAATTTGTCTTTGTTTCTCATCCACAACAGTTTTTGAGTTATCGGTAAAATGTTATAAGGGATCACTGCTTTTAACTGTTTTTATGAAGTTAGTAGACAGTTCAGATAATTTATACTCCAGCTTTACATAGAAAATTATTCAAGGATCCTGAATCTGTTTTGTACCTACAAGCAATATTTTTTACCAGTCAAAATTTGAGGATCTATTAGCCATGCAGTTCCTTGTGTCTATTGTGGTGCAAATAGCGTACTCTTGGCATTAACTTTTACATGAGTTGTCATGGTAACAGGGTAGTCATTTGCATTTGCACCACAATGGTTTTTATGAAAATGAATCGAAAGTAGTTAAATTTTATCTAGTTTATCAAAAATGCATGTCATAGATGACAGAATTCAGTACGAGAGATGTCGAAAAAGTAACTATTCGGTACTCGAGTATTCGTTACACGAGGATACCCGAGGTAACGAGTAGCAACTCATAATGGGAATCGTTACATACAATTTGATTACTTTTATACAGATAGTTACATAGTTTTGAAACAGCTAATACATTCGACTAAAGAAAACATATAAATCCAATTTTAGTGCATAGCAGAATTGCAACAGCGCATTTGAATTTTTGGTGTGAAAAAAAAAAACGACCAGAAACTCTCAATTTGTGCTCCATTTCACTAAAAAAAATGCAAATGCGTTTTTAAATTTTTTTAAAATGAACTGAAATGGGATATAATTGATTGGAAACTCGTATTCGATTTCAACATTACTGATACGTTGAAATGATACATACGGAATACTGAAAGTAGTGCCATGAATATAAGTAATCAAAGTAATCATATTAACGAATATAAAAAATGATTACTGACTACTCGAGTAACGAATAGTAACGATTACTCAAAAGTAACGAGAATCGACACCTCTATCAGTACCTTATTGTAACAATGCTGCTAATCTAGCAATAAATACCCTATTTTCATTGAAAAATCCCTTTTTCTCTTTTATATTAAAAGCCCAGTGGTTGGCAACACTGCCTCCAAGGCAGGAAATTTAAAAATATAAATACTGTTGTCAGCTTTTAGCAAAATTCTTTCAATCTGCATGTGGTTGGCATGGCTTAATCTCGTCTTCGCCGCCATTTTGATCTATGGTGTAACCACAATGACGTCCGTCTACATCTTACCTTGGATTCTCATCAGTGGCACCACTTATCTGCTAGCGATCACAACTGTGATTATGGCATATCTCAGTTTAATCCCAGGATTATACATCAGTTACTCGGTCTTATGTAAGTAGTATATTAGTTGCATTATTTTTTTGCGAAAACTTGAAAAACTTTTGAGAGTCACTGGTCTAGTGATTATACAGGACTATTTGTGTTTATGCGGCAATATTTGTACGTAGGCTCAGCAGAGATTCTGTGATTTTATCCAACTGATTTTAATATAATTTTCCTTTTTTTGGCATTTTTTTTAATTTCAGTGGTGTGTCTTGCCGGCTCTCTCATCTTCATTGAAATGTGGTATACCATCGTATTGTATTACGTAAGTTTGGGTCGAGCTCGCTGCTCAAGATATGGTTCCTTGTCTCCGACCGTGATCCACGCTTATGGGGGCTACACTCACACCATTCAACCGATGAATAACGACCCGAACAAACCTTTAGTGTAAAGTCTATTTTTTGAATAATCAACTGTCAAAGAACCGTCAGGTTGGCCTCAGCAAATGGTAAAATATTTTCAGTTTTTAAGGTGGTATCTGAATTTTGACATTGACAGTTGATTAAAAAAAAATGAATTATAATATTTCCCAAAATTATATCGATTTTTATTGATGTTAGACGGCGACGCTCGCCACTGCTTCGTAGAAAGTCCAAATTAGAAAAACAATGACAATAATAATGAGACCTAAGCACTCATTATTAGCCATTTGTGATATTATAAGTGAGTTTCACAATCATTTTCTTCCTCCTATACTGTTGTATTGAATTGATTGTGTCTTATATGAAACTTGCACAAATGTGGCGCTATTTTTCTGTGAATTTCCATAGACATCTACTGAATAAAAGTTTATGTGATTTAACAGTCTCTCATTCCTTCTAATACAAAAAAAAAGATCACAGTAATCGAAAATTTATGTCAAAAGTTGGCTTATTTGAGATAAATTTGTCTGAAGATTCCAAATCTGTTTTTATTTTTGTTTTATGTTTCGTAGTTTTGAAGATATTGGACAAAATATATTCGGTCTTATTTTTAGATTATTCCAAAGCTAAATAAAAAATATAAATTAATTTAAAACGACTTGTAGTACTCAAGCCATACTCCTTTGCATTACGAATGTGAGTTCGAATAAAGTTAGTTGTCTAGAAGCAATTATTAGTTCGAATCTGTGGTTCGAATTGAAGATCTTCTATCCAGGGTCTTCAACTGTACCGTGGACAACTTTATTATTATTAGAAAAACTAAACAGTTGAATTCGTAAGCAATTGTTTCTAATTTATTAGTGCTTGTATTAATCAACGACACAAATTACACCAATCATTTCGAAACGCAACTTAAGAATTAATTAATTAATTCAAATGAAACTGGTAGCTCGCGAAAAAATGCCTGCCTGTCATACGTGACGCATGTCAGTGACGTTTCCAACTTTGAGGTTAGAAACTGAAAATAACAATAATAACAAATCGGTTCCGACTGTCAACGTTTTAATATGCGTAATTCAGCCAGTTTTAAATAACTGCAATGAATTTGGGTCCTACGAATCCCTACGGTAACGGATTGCTATTTGCCGGTTTCAACCAAGACCATGGTAAGTTTTTGACAAGTGAGTACAATATACAAAAATAAATACTCAAAATTGCAGGTTGTTTCGCTTGTGGTACCACTTCGGGGTTCCGAATTTATAATTGTGACCCACTTAAAGAAAAGGAACGCCACGACTTTGATAATGGGGGCTTAGGTTACGTCGAAATGCTGTTTCGATGCAATTACCTCGCACTTGTTGGAGGTGGTGTAAATCCCCTATTTTCACCCAATAGGGTTATGGTTTGGGACGATTTGAAAAAGACAACACCTATAGCTTTGGAGTTTAATACTCCTGTGCTGGCTGTAAGGCTGAGAAGGGACCGAATTGTTGTAGTTTTAGGTATGATTTTTTAAAATTATCATACTCATTGAATAGTACGAATAAAATGTAGTAAAAGCTTTTACTATAGTTTTATCTCTTTTTCTCTCATAAGATTTAAATTACATCCATCTTTTACTATTTCAACTAAAAGCATTTATTTATAAATTTATAATTTTATACTTTATATTTATAATTTATATACTTCACTTTATTCATACGAGCCCATTATGGGGTTATTATGGGGTTATTTTTATGCACAATTATAAAATTTGTGCAATATCAAAGATATGGTCGTTGGGGGAGCCACGAATCCACGCTGTAATGGAATCTATATATTTTGGTTTAAAACTTCGCTAAATTTTGTAGTAGGTGTGGAAAAGACATCAAAATGTGTGCACTGTACAATGGCGAGCAAAAAATTTCGGACACCTTTAACATTTCGCTGACATAATCGTGTGTAATTCCCTATCCTTTTTGACAATGAAATGATAAAAGCTATTGTACACCTAATAGCTGTTTCAAAACTATAAAAACGCCAACCTCGCATTTTACCGAATTATTTTTTTAAATGAGATTGATAAAATTGTAAAACAGTTATTAATGCTTAATATCTCATTGAAAGTATAAATTACATTAGCTAATATTTTTTTGAAGTGCATGAATATTTTATAACAGCAAATTTTGAGAGAAAATGCGATGCTGGCGTTGTTATAATTTTGTAACAGCTAATATGTATAAATTATAAATTTTTGAGATAGTTTTTCTGATAATGTTTACAATCGCTTCTGTGCACAATGTTTACATTTGTTTTAATATCATCAACAAATTAGTGCGTATGTCACCTGAATCGGTAATAAATATGATATCCGTTTGTTTTATTCGGATTATTTGCACAATTTTGACTGGATTGCCTCAAAATTTTGCCCAGAAATATAAATAATCAAGCAGTAAAAAGTCACCACAATGATATTTATGAAAGTGAACCGTATTTATTTTTCTAATATTTTACACACAGTGTATTCTTATCTTATTTTGTGTAAGAAAATTGAGTTTGTTGTTTCAGAGGGGGTCATCAAAGTGTACACCTTCACACAATGTCCACAACAGTTGCACGTTTTCGAAACTAATACCAATTCGAAAGGTTTATGTGTGCTTTGTCCAAATAGTAATAATTCGTTGTTGGCGTTTCCTGGTAGAAAAACCGGTCACGTGCAGTTGGTCGATTTAGCCAATACTGATAAAGCGCCTTTGGATGTTGTGGCACATGAAGCAGCTCTTAGTTGTATTGCTTTGAATTTACAAGGAACTCGAATGGCTACAGCTAGTGAGAAAGGGACTCTAATTCGAGTGTTTGATACTGGAACTGGTGATAAAATCGCTGAATTGAGGCGCGGGGCGCATCAGGTAAGGGATTATTTGGTTACTTTACAATTTTTAAAAATTAAATTTTCAGAATGAGAATTAACCAAAAAAAAAAATTAAAAAATTAATTAATCGTGTACTCTTTTTTATAATAATGTGCATCAACCAGGCATTGTTGTTTAGATTGATCGCTCTATAGCGACAAATTCAAGTGAGGTTATTGTAAGGTGACCAACTGTACTGTTTTTGTAAAGTTTTTTTTATGGGGAATACCAACCTAAAATATACAAGGCGGTGAATGTTGGATAACCGAATAGGGGATCTCCAAAACTAAGTTGATTAGAGAAAAACGGGTGGCATATCGTTTGTTCGTTTTTCATGAAAATAAGTTTGGTCAAAACCGCAGCCCTCTAGCGTCTTTTGTTATTGACTTATAAACAAAAGTTGACACTTTAGTGAAATCTTAAAAAATTCATATCTTATATTTATTATAAAAGATATATATTTGAAACAAAGGCACTTTTTTACGGAAAATTTAATAATATCAACGATTTTTTTAAACCTTTTGTTTACCTATAATAAACAAAGTTGTATTCTTTAAATAGAAATCATATTTGGCTATGAAATTTTTGCCAAGACTATTTTTTTTTTATCCGAAAGAAGATATAAATGCAATTCGATATTTTTATATACTTTTGATAAAAAATACATTTAATGCTTGATAGTAGTTGACCATGGAAAAACATAAAAGGTGTGAATCAGCTTCTAGATAGAAGCTTTGTAAACGGTTATTAAAGTCAAAATGGGAAATTATATCAAAAAAAAAAAATAATAATAATAGACTGAGATTTTTTGTTAAATAAAATTTTATTGAGACGCATAGAAATAATATGATTTTTCTTTTTCTGACATTTCATATTAACTACCATGCGATCATTTGAGTTTATAATTAGAGTAGGCGGTTTTTGATCTTTGTGATTGATAAAGTAGTGCAAATTGAAGGAAAAAATGCATTCTGATTAAATATTCCCGTTCGAAATGTCATTATTTAACTCTTCAGTTTGATTATTTACGATAATCAGCGTTTTCATAAAAGTTAAAAAAGTATTAAAGCATACTCTAATTATAAATTCAAATGATCACATGGTAGAAAATAGAATGGCACACTTGATTGCACGGAAATCGACTACAACTAAAAAATCAAGTGAACCTTATTTTTAGCTTTTTCTATACAAAATAAACAAGGCTTTTATAAAATAAGGTTATGATAGTCATGTCACATTCACGTTTTCAAAAATATTTTGCGCTATCATCCGTCATAATTAAGAACAAAGCAAAAAATAGTAGTTTAATAACAAGAAAATATAACACAAACACAACAAATCTTAATATTTTCTCATCGCACCATATTTTTGTAACACTTCATTTAATCCCGGAGGATAGAATGAACTAGATTTCTAAATAAATCAGGGTTTTCATGCAAATTTTCCCATGCATTAGTAATTAAATCCCATAATTGTTTTGCATTTTGTGGTCTAAAAGTAGTAATTCGATATTATTTTTTTGCAACCACTGCGTACAGATTCAAACGGATTTTTCCTTGAAACATTTAAAAATGCGTCATCCTGTTCTGGCGTTGATAATTTGGAACCACTAGATCCAACCTTTCTTGCAAGTGTGCCTTTTTGCTCCCATCTCTCCTTTACTATAAACACTGTATTTGTAGAAATTTGTAACTCATTTTCAGTCCCCTAAGGGACCAACCTTCCTCCAGTTTTACAACATTTTAATGATTGACATGAATAATTATTTTGACGTAAAAAACGTTTGAATAAAGGCAAGTCACGTAGGCAAAAAATCAGTGTACTCGATTTCCGTGTAATGAAGTGAACGTAAGCTTGCTATTGCAAATCCTTAAACAAATCATTTTTATTAATCGCATAGAATGTGATCCAATAATAATTTATTTTGTTTAATGTTTAAAAAATCATTAAATTATAAATACTGGGGCGTAATGTATTCTATTATCTGTTTCAAAACTATAAAAACGCCAACGTCGCATTTTACAGAATTATTTTTTTAAATAAGATTGATAAAATTGTAAAATAGTTAACAATGATTAGATCTCTCATTGAAAGTATAAATTACATTAGCTATTATTTTTCTGAAGTGCATGAATAATTTATAACAGCTAATTTAGTGAGAAAATGCGACGTTGGTGTTTTTATAGTTTTGAAACAGCTAATAGATAGTTTTAATTGAAGATCCAACATTTTTTCATGGCCAACTACAAAGAAAAAACGAAATATTAAAATATCAAAGATAATTTAAAAATAGACATAGTAAATCAGAAAAAGAATAGCTTTTTAAAAATGTCACGGCCGTCTGTGATTTTCACTTAAAAAATACAACCTTAAGTTATCAGTTATCAGTGTTAAACAGTTAAAAAAATTGTTGACAACATTATTAAATTCTTCATAAAAAAGTACGTTATGATATCTTTGTTTCAAGCATGTATTTTGTATAATAAGGAAGATATGAATTTATTAAAATTTTTCTAAAACGGTAACTTTTGTTTATCAGTGTATAACAAAAGACGATAGCGGGATGCGGTTTTGACCAAAATAATTTTTGGCAACATCTAATACGTCTAATGAAAAAATTTCTATAAAACGGAGATATCTTAAAAGCAATTATTCATTCTTCGAAGAAATACAAGGTGTGGTACACTGATTTTCATCTAGTCGCCTGTGAATATTTCGTCTAAAGTCAGAAATGCGTCTTTATAGAACTAATGACAGGCATTCAGACATTGAAACAAAAGTGTTTGCTTGCACAGCATAACGTTTTAGTTGTTTTTTAACGAAACTTTTAAATGTAATTAATTGGCTATTTGTGAATTTCACAAATGATAGTTTTGACCACGGTTTTGACATTTATTGACAGCGAATTCAATTGAGCACAGTGGTACAGATTTTTTACATTTAAAGCAATTTCAAAGTTAACTAGACATTGTATAATTTTAAACAATGAATAATGCAGGATATTTGGAAAAAATTTGGGGTGTGATTCCTTAGGTCACAACTTCTTAGGATAAAATAAAAAAAAATCTGTAAGCGTATGTCCGGAAATGCTTTCTGATAGAAAGAGGAGAGTAAATAAAGAAAAAGTAAAAAAGAATAGTGAATAGAAGACTGAACAAAGAAGAAAGAACATAGAATAGAGGACTGTGAAAGCAAACCAACAACAGGACAGAAAGAAGACAGAAGATAGAAAGCAGAGGTTAAAGAATATAAATTTCATAAATTTAGAAAATTTGGAAACCGCTTTCCAGTAGATAATCGAAGGTATACAGCGTGTATCAGAACTCGCTCCCCACCGGAAAGGTGCAGATAGTTTAGTTCCTTTACAAAAAAAATTCTAACTGCGTTTGGGAGATAAGAACGTTTGAAAATAGCCAATCACAAAATACCTTGCTCGGGAGGACTACGAGAACAAAACATGTTGCTAGGAAATCAAAAATATGTGGAACGGACAATAAAAAAGTGCACTAGAGTTATTTTTCATTCCTTAGTAACGGATGCACTCTAGGAGAGAGCTTCTGGGATTGGTCACTTTGAGACCTCTGTATCTCCCAAACGAAGAATAAAAGACCTACATCTTTTGCAGTTTCGCCATCTCCATTGCTGTTGCCACTAGCACCTTTCCGGCGGGGAGCGAGTTCTGGTACACGCTGTATAAAGAATGTAGAAATATACTTGCCAATGCCTATCCGATTTCGGATAGAGAATAGAGAATAGAAGATAGAAAATAAAAATAATATAGAAGAAAGATGATAAAAGCTAAACTGAAAAGGAGGAACAGAAAACAAAGAGTGGGTAGGAAATTATACAAGACAGAAGATAGAAAATAGAGCAAATCAGAGAAAAAAAATTTTGGGCATAGATCTTTAGAAACCAATAGGACTTTTTTTTTATTTTGTCCTAAAGAATCACCCCCAGTTTAATAATTAAGTCTAACTGAATTTTTTATTGAAGCTTTCTTTGTTGATATTTATTTTATTTCGTTTTTGTTTGTTTGAAATAAATATCTTTTTTTACGTATTGCTCTTTATTAATATTTAAAACGTATAAGTAGGTATTTAGTATCTTCATTGAATAAGATACACTGACTTATTCAATAGTATCTCTTGACAACTTTTTGGTTTTCTTTAGTTGGTCACCTTAGCCTTATCTAAGGGGTGTTTTACCTTGAAACCTTGCTGTCCTATTTATTTTAATCGCCTTGCGATGTAATATGCTTCTTAATGCATTTCTTTTGTTACATAACGAGTATACTGTTAGTGTACAGATATTGGTTCTAAATGGACGTTCATTGTGTTTACTTTGAATTTATTATTTTCAGTACGAATTTGACGTTTAAAACATGAATTTTATTTGTAATTTTTATTTACAGGCAACGATATACTGTATAAACTTTAATCACACTTCGACATGTTTATGTGTGGCTTCGGACCACGGCACCATCCACATATTCGCATTGGACGACCAAAAACTAAACAAACAATCGACTTTAGCTAACGCTATGTTTCTACCGAAATATTTCTCTTCCACTTGGTCATTTTGCAAGTTCACAGTTCCCAATGGACCGCAGTGTGTCTGTGCTTTCGGTGCAGATAACAATTCAGTTATCGGTAATTAAAACTTTTACTTACAATTTGTTTAAAAAAATATTGATGTATTGTTTTCAGTGATTTGTGCCGATGGTTGTTATTACAAGTTCGTTTTTAACCTGAAAGGGGAATATGTGAGAGAGCAAAGTGCACAGTTCCTCGAAATGAGCGACGACAACACATAGACTGGGAAATATTTTTGTGATTGTATAGTTTAGGGGGTCTACGCGATGTGTACTGGTTTTTACCACCTACTACTAATTTTTCTAGTATAGTTTTTGAAGTGTTCATTTCGTACACATAATCCCGATTCCCACTTTAATTTTATTGTAATTTGTCAGTATGTTAATAAATATTTTATTTTATTATTGGCGTATGGCGTTGTTATTGAAGTAGTCAGCAACTTGAAGGTAAACAAACGCTAGCTTCAATGCTTTTCTTATCTTATGGCCGTTTAGCCAACATTTCTGGGAATTAATAGTTATTTTTATTTATAATTGTACGTGCGGTAGATATAATTTTACAACTTCGCTTCGAGTTTCAATAAAACTGAACGCTGTAAAATACCTAACGCACAAATAATTTAGAAACGAAGAAAAAAAATTACTTGCATGGCCTGTGATTATAACATTAAGTTGGTGATACGGACAAAATAAAACAACTCATATTTGAAAATAATTTTATTTAAAATAAATTTGGATCAATAATAATTTATACATAAAACGTATATATCAAACAAAAAGGTAATTAAATCATCATTAATATTCCGGATATCCCGGCATCGGGAATTTACAACTGAACTCTTCAATTTGAGCTCTCAAATCCGCCACCTTCTTCTTAACTTCCTCATCACATTCAATCGTTTTCTTGAAATCCACCAATTTAGGCCCCGATTTGGTTCCAATTTCTTTTGCTAATTTCAATGCTTTATCAATGTACTCCACAACTTGATCCATATCTTTCTCCACAAGCCCTCTTGTGGTCAAAGCCGGCGTTCCCAACCTAATCCCTGACGGATTCAATGCGCTTTTATCTCCAGGAACTGTATTTTTATTACACGCAATTGAAACTTCCTCAAGGATAAACTCGGCTTTGGCCCCCGTAAGCCCCACATTCCTCAAATCGACCAACAATAAGTGGACATCGGTTCCACCAGTGGCAATCTTAAAAAAAACGTTATTAATTTTTTTATTTTTTCAAATTGAAAAATAGCTCATTATTTCTGAATTTTGTAATTGTCGCCGGTAGTTTCAAGAACGAGACGCCAAATTGTACCTCAATGGGTGTGATTTGTGTACACTTGCTGACTTGCAAAAGGTAAGTGATGAAATATACAGTGTTTTTTAAAAGTCAGGAGCCCCATAAAGCAGGGAATATACATTTTTAAACGTCAAAATCACAAAAAAAATCACTTTATGAAAAAGAGTGAATTAGTAACACGCCCATAAATACATCATTTTTTAGAGAAAATCTAGTATCTAGTTGACATTAACAAACAGTCGAAAATGATATAATTCTCAAAAAAAAATTACTAAATTAACATTATTTACGTTGTTTCTGAGTCTGATAAAAGTGTAATTTTACTACGTCATCAAAACTTTTTTTTCTATGCATGGGAATTTTTTCAGGATATTTTCTTCTGTTCACCTTTTAAATTAAATAATGATAAAGTTTGTCAAAAGAAGCCTAACAAGAACCAACTCATAATTAAATTAATGTTGTTTTATCCTGTTTCAAGATATTGTTAATGTTAGGCCTGTATCTGATTAAAAAACTAATTTATTTTGGAAAATTTCACTAAAATGAACCTATCTCTAAATAAACCCTTATCATTATTTACGTTGTTTCTGAGACTGATAAAAGTGTAATTTTACTACATGTCATCAAAACTTTTTTTCTATGCATGGGAATTTTTTCAGGATATTTTCCTCTGTTCACCTTTTAAATTAAATAATGATCAAATTAAGATAATTAACAGTAAATAACAGGACTTAAAACGGCTCCTTTGTCGTCTCGTCTTTAATAATCCGATTCGCCCGCTAAATCTATTTTGCGGACTTGTTACATAAACAACTATTACGTTAACGTTTGCAAAATAAATTTCTTGTGTCCGATTGTGTTTACCTTCTTTGATATATCCAATATTATGTAGTTGTTAAAAACAAAGATTAAATAAAAAAGCAAAGCAAAGAGCAATTTTGAAATACTATTATAACATGGAAGATACTCTGCTTAAATTTGGAATTACTTATAGTAACTTTAAAATTATAATTAGAATTAAAAGTATAAATGGAATTATGGTGTACAAAATTATAAGCAGCGGTCACGGAATTACGGAAGAATTCAAAAAAGTTTTTGTCAATATGTTTGTCTTTCTAAGAAGAAAAAGAATTAAAAAACTAAATAAAAAATAAAACAATTCTTGATATTTACATACAAAAGGTCTTATCTTATTGTTCTTGTCTTATTTTATAATAATTTAGTAAAGTGGTGACCGGCAGCCATTACACCCAATCTGCCTTTCGATAAAGTAATTGTTAGTTAAAGTATTATTTAAGTGTTTTGTATTTTAAAAATGTGAAAACTGATTATGGTACGATAGTTACCGAAACGTCCGATTGTCCAAAACTAGACTATAGTATCTGTAAGCCATAATTTCGAAGTGTATTAATCCCAGGAGAATAGATCCAAGTTACTCAACATTATCTTATTTTATAAGGAACAATTGTTATTTATGTATTTTTTTATACTTAGCATGAAAACAGTTAATATGAAACTAGGGAAGACTATATGAAACCAAAATAAACAAAAACAATAATATAAAGCAATAACAGAAAGATAAAGCTCTTTGTACAAAACTTTCAATAACTTTTTATTTTCTTCTTTTAATTTATTACTTTATTATTTTTTTATTTTTTCTTACCATAAGATAAAAGAAACAAAGAAGAAGAAAAAGAAAAAACAAATTAAATAATTTGAACAAAAGAATGTTCTGTTTACCTTATATCCCTTCTCCTGCAACCCCTTACAGAGTCGCTTCGCATTCGCAATAATCTGCTTTTGATACTCGACAAATTCGGGCGTAGTGGCCTGTTTCATGGTGGTGGCAATGGCAGCGATGGTGTTATTGTGGGGACCCCCTTGGAGACCAGGAAAGACAGCTTGGTTGATCTTCGATTCGAGGTCGTACATAATGGGTTCGCCTTTGGCGTTGTGGGAACGCACACCTTTTCGGAAGAAGATGACACCGGCTCGAGGTCCTCGCAAACTCTTGTGCGTGGTGGTGCTGACGACGTCGGCGTATTCGAAGGGACTTGGGGTGACTCCGGCGGCGACCAAACCGGAAATGTGGGCCATGTCGGCCATGAGATAGGCACCGACTTCGTTGCAAATCTCGCGGAAACGTTTGTAGTCCAGAGGACGGGAGTAGCAACTAATACCGGCGATGATGATTCGGGGTTTGAATAGGCGGGCAGTTTTGGCGAGTTGCTCATAGTCGATAAGGCCAGTTTCGACATCGACCTGGAGTGAAACACACAAAAACGACGAAAATAAAAAAAAAACGCATAAATAACGTATAGTCGAGAAAATAATTGTTTAGAAGGGTGTGAAATGTTTTTCTAATCTAAATTATACAGAGTAGATTAAAAATTTGGATACAGCTTACACACTGTTCAAAAATTGTAGTTTATCAATAGACACCGGATTTTTAGGAGATTAAGAAAGGTTGTAAAAACAGAAATTATTTATTAAAATCTGGCAATTACGATACATTTTTTATTAATTGCTACAGCAGGAAAAATACAAACATAATTTTCATTATTAAAAATTTTCTTACAAAAACAAACAAAACGAAATACATTTTGTAAAAAACTTAAAATTCTTTTTTGTACAGAAAAAAAGCTGTAATGAAGTTAATTAATCGTTAAATCTAAATATTGTTCCAAATTTGCTGTTGTAAAATTAGTTTTTTTTAAGAATCTATCTCAACTTAGAAAAAACTCGCTGTATGGAATGGTATGCATTACCATTATTTTTTATTCAATTAACATTTTTATTTTCTGTAGATTTTTTAGATCCACAATTTTATTGTACCTACAATCTGTCTTAGTTTGTCACTAACTAAGTTTTCTACAATTCCTGGAGAGCTTTTTACAAAAATGTACACTTTATTCACGAGTTAAATAGCTTCAACAAGTGACAGGCCCTGTGTTTCTAATTTTGTTATGCTATTTCATAACATTTAAAAGCGAGAAAGTAAGTCATTTTTTCGAACCTTAAAGCATCATTTAATATAGAACATAGTATTTCCAATTAAAAAGTAGAAAAATAAAAAATTCAAAAACTAACATTGTAAGTAAGTAACTTTAAACGCTTAGAAACTAAACAGCTGAAACACAAAAAAAAATCGTGAGATTAAAATTCTGAAGAACAAAGTGAGCAGAAACCTGAGATACTGAAAAAACTATAGAATTGGAAAATTGAAACACTAATAAATTGAAACATTACCTTCTAAATAAAAAAAATCAATGACTAAGAGACTGACAAGGTTAAAAACTTAAAAACTGAAAAGCTGTATTTAAAAAGACTAAAATACATTAAAATTCTGTAGAATTAAGTGACTGAAAAATTGAGAAATTCAAAAACTGTACAACTGCAAATTAATGGTGGTCTGTTACTATGTTATTGCTCTATTACTGTAAAAATTACAGTTGTTATTTAAATTCGTATTCCGTAAACTCTGTTACCCTCTGTTAGCAACATTTCTACATAGTCCGGGAGCAGGCACCTCATAAGTCGCTTATTTAAGAAGTTGGTCCGGACTCGATTGCACACGATTACTGAAATCTGATTCTTATGTAAAATTTTCTGCTGAATTCGAATCTGAAGGTCGTTTTTTGATTTGGAATTGCCTTCATTATGAAAAAGACGTTTTTCTGAAAATTTTTGAAAAACTAAAATTGCGCAAATTTTGCCTTTACATCGTCATATTTTCCTTCTGAATAAAGCTAGAAACTTCATTTTGTTACACTAGATTTTCCAATAAATGTAGATTCCAACGTATATACACAAACTTTACTTTTTACAAAAGAAACCTAAGAAAATTACAATTTTCTTGTAACGTGTCATTTTTGTGTAGTGATATTTTCGAGATGCGAGAAATTTTTTTATTTTAGAAGATAGACCCATATATAATCGAGATGAAATGATGTCAATAGTTCAAATAAGTTTTTGGTGCAAGAATCATTTCGATATCTGTAATATTGACCAAGTTATTGCAATTTAAAATTCCTGCGATATGCGCGCGAGGTGAAGATCGACGGCATGTCTCCCTTTGTTAGTGACCAGACCAAGTGTCACGCTCTGCCGTTCGACTTCTCTTATAGATTTTAGCCCATTTATTTCAATTACAAACATTTCAACGATCGAAAAACGGTAAATAATAAAATAATCAATAATTTTCACGTCAAACAACAGTTTATTTACTAACTACATCCCTTGAAATTGGTTAAAATTACGCAATTTGGTCCTAATTCCTTACTTTTTTAACCTTTTAAGTACAGCAGCTAACCGATTTAACGATATTTTGTCTATAAAACGAAAGTCTGCAACTGCTTTCTTATTCTGACCGCAACCATCCCTAATAAATCAATCATTGCACGATGGTAAATTGAAAATTCTTTAATAATAATCTTAAGGGGGCGGCTCAGGCCCTCAGTTTTCATTATTCGAACGATAATGGTAAAAGGTACAGTGTTTCACAGAAATTCACCCACAGAAATTGTCCCAAAACAAAAAATGAAATTTTTCCCAATAAACAAAGATATTCTTTGCTCTGATGATAATGTTAAAAGGTACAGTGTTTCTCTGATGTGGCGCCTCCAAAAATGTCACTGGTACTTCCTTCCAACTAAAGTTTGAAAGCGGTAAATTTGAAAAGTCTCATTCTCAAAGAAATTTTTCTAAAGGTTGTTTTATCCTTGTTATTGCGAGTAGCGGGTTCAATTTTTGCATGCATATTTACAATGAGCTTGTGCATAAAGCATGTACTTTTTTCCTCGATCTGTGCAGTATCTTGCGTTTGGCACCCAAGTCTCAACTTTAGCACAACAGCAGACAAAAAAAACGGGTAAAATACTAAATAAAAAATATCTAGTTTTGAGCGGAGCTCAAATGAGCTGATTAGAAATCTAATCAGTTTGCTTTTTGTTTGGTGTTGATCGGTGGACTATTTTTGGAGATTTGTATAAAAGTATGAACACATGTTTTTTTGACCATTTTGACAGTTCTCAGGGGCCGCCTTAAGTATCGTAATTCACGAATTCACAAAAGTGATCGTACAAAAAAATTTTATTATTCATTAACTGAAAAGCACTTACGTGATTTCAGGCATTTTTGAGTAATTTAGCTCATTCTTGAGCTATAAAGTAACATATTTCAAAAAATTTCGACGAAAAAAGTTAAAAAAGTGATGAATAAGTATTAAATTGCGTAATTTTAACCAATTTCAGAGGTTTTAGTTAGTAAATAAGCTGTTGTTTGAAGTGAAAATTATTGATTATTTGATTATTTACAGTTTTTCGGTGGTTGAAATGCTTGTAATGAAATAAATGGACTAAAAACTAAGAGAAGTCGAACGGTACCTTCAGCGTGGCGCTGACTGAGCGAGCTTGGTCATATGCATATCAGCTTGGGACATATGCCTCGATCTCAACCTTGCGGGCATATTGTAGTAACTTTAAATTGCAATAACTTAGTAAGTATTACAGATATCGAAATTATTCTTACACCAAAAACTTATTTGAAGTATTGGCATCATTTCATGTCGGTTATATAGGGGTCTATCTTTTAAAATAAACAAATTTCTCGCATCTCGAAAATTTGACTACACAAAAATGTCACCTTACAAGAAAACTGGAATTTTCTTAGTTTTCTTTTGTAAAAAGTAAAGTTAATGTATATACGTTGGAATCTACATTTATTAGGGAATCTAGTGCAAAAAAAATAAAGTTTCTAGCTTTATTCAGAAGAAAAATATGATGATGTAAAGACAAAATTTGCGCAATTTTAATTTTTCAAAAATTTTCAGAAAAACGTCTTTTTCGTAATGAAAGCAATTCCAAATCAAAGAGCGACCTACAGATTTGAATATTTGAATTCAGCAGAAAATTTTACATGAGAATCAGTTTTCAGTAATCGTGTGCAGTCGAGTCCGGACGACCATGTTGGATTCGGGAGCTTGCTCCGGACTAACAGTAACATTCTCTGTTAAATAACAGCGGCAAAAATCTCGCCATAAACTAACAGTGACAGTGACAGATTGTGAATTTTTGCGATGTTTTACCAAATTAACAAGAAATTGTATTAAAAAATGTGATAAGGGATAAAACTAGAAGCTTTGAATTACGCATACAATTCTACCTTTGGTTTTTGAAGTGTTAGAAAACGAAGAAAGAGAGATCGATCCTAGAAAAAAATCAATTGGTATAATCCCCATAATGTTGCAAAGGTAATCTGTGGCAATGAACCCCACTTACAAATCTCCAGAAACGCGAAATTTGTATAAATAAAGAATTTAACACTGAGTACTCTTCATTTTGGTTACAGTATTCCCTAAAAATAAAACATAAATTTTTAAAGTTGAATTATTTATTTCAAATTTCATTTTTGGCTTTCAAGAATAATTTTCTTTCTTCCAACTTGTGTTTCTCTCTTTAATTTTGCGTATAAGTTCTCTCCAGCACAGAATAAAATAATTTGGATTCAATTCAGTTAGCTAATGCGACACGAGATCCCACAGAAATTGTCCCAAAACAAAAAATGAAATTTTTCCCAATAAACAAAGATATTCTTTGCTCTGATGATAATGTTAAAAGGTACAGTGTTTCAACTCACTCAACGTCAAATTTTTCACGCAGCGACCTCATGCGTCAGGTTTCCGAAGTGGTCCCACAAAAAAACAAAATAATAAAAAATATAGGACTTTTACTACATACACAACCTTTTGGCATTTTAATGCATGAAAATTACAAAACAAATTTTTTAAATGAAGATTTTCGATTTGTTTTTGTATTTGTGGTGGCGGCATCTATCAAGAGTTTTCTGAAATGGTCCCGTACCTCAGTTGACAGATTTTGGGGGGAGTTGACACTATAATTTTTAACATTACCGCTCTGATCTAGACTCATCTTTTGCATTCGCTTTCTTTTCACATTTTAGTGCAACTTTTTGCGATACCAAGCTCGAAATGATAATAATTTTATGAAAACTTCTTAACATTTTCGCAAAATATTTGAATCAGTCCTAATCAAGTAGTAATCCCTACGTCAAAATCGACTTCCATTATCTCAAAAATTACATTTTCGAACAAATGGGAACACTGTTACCCTTATTTTAACAGAAGCAGTTAGAGAATCGCAAATTAGACAGCTCTGTTAAGCGGTGTCACAACAGAGCACTGTTGCTAACATTCTATAAACGTAACAGAATAACAGAGACATTTAGAGAATACCAACATAAGAACATTAAGAACTTGGAAAACTGAAATTTAGAAATTAATAAGATAGTAAGTAAAACCACAAAAAACTGAAATATTAAAAAAAATTAAAAATGAATATGAAATACAGCGTGTACCAGAACTCGCTCCCCACCGGAAAGGTGGTAACAGCAATGGGGATGGCAAAAATGCAAAAAAAGTAGGTTTTTTTTATTCTTCGTTTGAGAGATACAGAGGTTTCAAAGTGACCAATCCCAGAAGCTCTCTCCTAGATGTATTACATACAGTAGATTCGTTACTAAGGAATGAAAAATAACTCTAGTGCACTTTTTTATTGTCCGTTCCACATATTTTTGATTTCCTAGCAACGTGTTTTGTTCCCGCAGGCCTCCGGAGCAAGGTCTTTTGTGATTGGTTATTTTCAAACGTTCTTATCTCCCAAACGCAGAGAGTTAGAATTTTTTTGTAAAGGAACTTTAGCTTCAGAATTGCCTAAACTATATGCACCTTTCCGGTGGGGAGCGAATTCTGGTACACGCTGTACATACAGCGTTGGACAAAAGTATGGATCCAAGCGTTTTGTGCCTAAACTATGTATCTTACGAAAAAACTAATTAGTGCATCATCAACTACTTTAAAATTGTGATCATTTTTCAAGAATAATTTTTTTCGAAATTCCTTTTAGTTTTCGAGTTATTCAAGAAATTTTTGTTATTCAAATGGCACCCTAGCACGGTGATTTTTTTTGGTAAAAGACTACTCTAAAAATAACTTCTGTTTCAATAAAAATAATTTTAAACCAATGATTTTTTTTAATTATTGAAATTGCGGACCGAACTCATTACGAAGATTTTTCGAATTTGGCCGAAGTAGTTGTATCCATGGATGTTTTTTATCCACTAATTTGATTCGTCAAAATTTTCGCAATTTTTCACATCCATGGATACATGGATACGGCCAAGATCGAAAAACCTTCTAGTACAGGATCCGAACTAAGGTCATCCTGGACCGATCTGCTTACCGGATGAAACTTACTTTTTATCAAATATAATATCCAAAGGAATGTATCGCGCATGGGTTGCCTAAAGAAATATGGTCAAGACTATGATTAAGGGGGCTAAAATGAGTCGAATTTTATCCATTTTCCGCTGTGTTTTACAGCCATTGAAAGTAACATTTTTGAAACTGATTTACAGGATACATTCTTCTACTCGGGCTGTAGGGGAGAAAGTCTTTTAAAATGCGGCAATCGCTTTATTTAATTCAGAAAATAATTTTGAAAACTGAAAAAAAATCTTAAAATAATCTAGTCCTCTTTGAAAATTATTTCTCATCAACAATAAGTGTTAAAGGGAAAATAAAATACTTTTGGCCATGTAGTAGACTCTGGGAATAAAGAATGATTCTTATTGATGATGGAAAAAAAAATTCACAGAATACTAGATTTTTATTAGATTTTTTTTCAGTTTTCAAAATTGATTTCTGAATTAAATAAAGCGGTTGCTGCATTTTAAAGGACTTCATCCCCTACTGTTCGAGTAGAAGAATGTATCCTGTAAATCGGTTTCAAAATGTTACTTACAACGGCTGTAAAACACTGCGGAAAATGGCTAAAATTTGACTCTTTTTTAGCCCCCTTAATCATAGTCTTGACCATATTTCTTTAGGCAACCCATTCGCGATACATTCCTTTGGATATTATATTTGATAAAAAGTAAGTTTCATCGGGTAAGCAGATCGGTCCAGGATGACCTTAGTTCGGATCTTAAACTATTCTTAATGAGCTCGAAACACAACTTTAATAATTTATTTAAGAAAAACTATTGGTTTAAAATGAATTTTATTAAAATAAAAGTTATTTTTGAAGCATCATCTTTTACCAAAAAAATCACCGTAGTAGGGAGCCATTTGAAAAACAAATTTCTTTTTAATAACTCGAAAACCAAACAGATTTCGAAAAAAATTATTCTTGACAAATGATCACATTTTTAAAGTAGTTGATGATGTACTAATTAGTTTTTTCGTAAGGTACATAGTTTAGGCACAAAACGCTTGGTTCCATACTTTTGCCCAACGCTGTATAAGAAAAAGTAAGAAACTAATAAAAAGTTGAAAACTTACTTAAAAACTGTGTGACTGGCACATTAAGAGACTATGAGAAAGATTAGTAGCCTAAGAAACATAAAACCTCTAGATGTAAAATTAAATACTAATAAAAAATTAAAGAAATAATATCCTATTTTAAATTAGGAGGGTTAAACATAACTTTAGGACGTTTAATAGTTATTTAATAAACTAGTTTGTTAATGAAGGCGATTAATAAACGAAACTGTTTAAAGCACGAACGAGCGATAGCGAGTGAGTGCCTTTAATAGTTGAGTTTATTAATCGCCCATTAACAAACGAGTTAATTACAATATTTTTTCGTTGACCGTAAGCTCTTTTTGTGACAAAATTAGAAATTAATTACAAATCAAAACCAATTTCATCTTTTTCATAGATGAGTCCTTATACAATACCTTCATTCTTTGTTGGTCCTCGAGATGGACCATTTTTAAATTTTTCAACACTTTCAATTCACTTTTTTCCACAAAGATTATCAGAAGAGAACAACGTTAACTCCATACATTTTCAATTTCACGTAAAAATCACGTTTGCTACAAAAACATAGTTACCATTGAAATGTGTGATGTTAGTCGTCATTGTTTTTTATTTGCATGAGTATGACTGGTTGATTATATCAAAATAGCATCAAAACGTCAAAATTCCAAAAAGAGTGTATTAATGAAAAAGAGTGCATTAATGAGGTCTATTAACGCACTCTTTTTTAAATAAAATAATTCATTAATATCGAAATTAATAAACGGTCAACGAAAAATACATTTAAGATACAATTTAGGAATTTAGGGAAAATAAGAAGGGTGTCAAATATTTACATTTTTAACAAAACAAAAGCCCTTAAAAATTGCGGGTTAGGGATATTTCCTAGGATCATCAAGTCACCTATGAAATTTTAATACTAAGATGTGCCGCTTAATTTAATAATTGTGAATGTTGTCATAAGTGATAGATACAAACCCCTAAACTGTAAAAACTTTCCATAAAAGAGCGGGTGACCAACGAAGTTAATCTTCATTCTATGAAAAACTTTGCCGAAAAATGCAAAAAAATTATCAAAAACCTAATCCAAAGATGTGACAGAGATGACAGTACCACAGTACTCAGAAACTACTATAATCATTTGGATGAAGCGGCACATTGAACTTAAATTCCATAGTCGACTCTATGAACAACATTTTTGAACAGTCTGTACATAATATCCATTCCAATTCAATAGAAATAGCAACACCGCATTTTCTCTCAAAATTAAATGTTATAAATTATTCATGCATAAACAATTAACAGCTAATGTAATTTATAGTTTCAATGACAGATCTTATAATCAATAACTATTTTACACATTTTCCAACGTTATTTAAGGTGACGAAAGTCGATGAGGACGACACTTAAATCGAAATATTACCGAAAATGTTTGGGCCTAAGATGATTTATAACAGGGCTGAGTTTCTCTTTCTAATAATTTACAAACCCCTCGTAAGCCCATGGTCCCAACTTCAATAAACGTTGGGACCTTTATCTCAAGCAGGTACATACTTCGGACAGGGCTAGTGGCTTGTTATGAATCGAAATATTCAAAATATTACTCATCGTTCTTTCACGAGTTCGTTTCGTTGTGCAATGTTCGATTCAGAGAGGCATCGTATGCATGTATTTACGAAATATTAAGAGTTTATGCAAATTTTTGCTAATTATAATTATTAATGTTTAAATTGTTATTATTAAATTTTTAATCAAATATAAAAGAAGATAACTGTTGGCAAAATTTGTTATAATATTCCTAAGAATATTGTATTTTTTTTTCTTTGTGAATGATAAACTAATACAAACTGAGGGAAAAAATGTATTCTAACTAAATACTACCTGTGGAAATGTTTTTATTTGACTCTTCAGCTTGATAAATTATGATAATAAGCGTTTCCATACAAGTTAAAGTATTATTATTATTATCGATAAAGTATAATAATTATTATTATTTATCGATAGACTTCGTACAAAACAGAGTGTGAATAAATTAAAAATTATTTGATAAAACTTTTTGTAAACGTTGTATCCGCAGGGTTCCAAGCAAATTATAATGACCAATGCCAACCCGTTTGAGAAATGTTTTGGAAAATAATGTTCTTCTTTGTCGAACTCACGTGTAGTATTTGATGAGTAATTTTTTGTTGTTTCAATAAGACACTTTTTCGATTTTTTAAATTTGTCATAGTACTACCCATGTTTCAAAAATTTGTAGGTTTGGTTGAACAAACGTTAATTAAAAAAATATTCCTAAGAAGTTCCTTATCATTTTAACTAATTTTTTACATTTATCAACTTTATAGGAGTTATTTTTTTAGAATGCTAAAAAATTCACGTTTTACTAACTGAAACGAGTATAAAAACATTTTCTAATCGAATTTCACAAAAATCCAAAAAATCAATAGTTACAGCAAAAAATTACTGGTATAATCTGTTAAGTAAAAAATTACTACTAGGGGTCGGTCAATTTATAGAAAGTGAAATTAAAATTTAATTTTAACACGTATGGATTTTAAATCCGACCCAGGCGGAATCAAAATTTTAATAATGAATTTCAAAGGATTTTGTAAATCAATGTAAATCCTTTTCTAAAGATCAAGCAGTGAGTACCGAAATCATCTTATTTACTCCAACTTTGCCACAACAATGAGGACAAATAAAATTTACAATGAGGGGTTGACTCTCCACTACCTGAAGGGACCCGAGGAGATATTTTGCCTTAGGCGACAATTCAGACAGCTCAAATTTGAAGCGACAACTGGTGGTCGGTGCCAGAACTAACAAAAAATTGTTTTTGAGATAATCTCGAGAACGAACAACATTTTTAAAAACGGCAAACGCCAAATCGTTTCAATCGACTATATCTAGTGCGATTACCAACTTTCTACAACAAATTTCGTTTCTTTCACAGAGATATCAAACGTATTTTTTTAATTAAAAATCAATTTTTTTCGGAAGTGGGTAATGTCACTAGATATTTTTGTGTGTTTTCAAATGGTCCCAGTCCGATTTATCTACGTATTATGGTTCTTAAGATTATCTGGATGAAGTGTTGAAAACATGGATATTTTGTGATTTTTTATGTCAACTGTTTTTTTATGTACATTATTGAAATTTGGTAAATACTTAGCGAAAGATGTTAACAGTAACATATACAAAAATCAAAGTCGTATCTCTTATAGTTTAGTACCGGGTGACTTTTAATGATTGAGGCGAAAAAATCTATTGGCAACATTGGCCTCCTTGTTAGATTGTTGGCCTCCCTGTTAGATTGTTATAAGGAGCTGTTTCACCTCACTGCCAGGCCAGTGATCTCCAGTCGGAAGTGAATGACAACTGAGTATTAAATTTTAACATTTAAATTTGATAGTCAATGTTCCCAATTTAAAAATTCAAATTTGTTGCCAACCTGACGACAAGAATCACAATCTTTAAAAGTCACCCGGTATTAGCTGTTTCAAAACTATAAAAACGCCAACGTCGCATTTTCTCTCAAAATTAGCTGTTATAAATTATTCATGCACTTCAAAAAAATAATAGCTAATGTAATTTATAGTTTCAATGAGAGATCTAATCATTAATAACTATTTTACATTTTTATCAATCTTATTTAAGAAAATAATTTGGTAAAATGCGACGTTGGCGTTTTTATAGTTTTGAAACAGCTAATAGATACTGGTAGTTGAAGTTGACCAAAATCAGCACTTTTTCGCAGAGCGCCACCTTAAAAAAATAATTTGGTAAAATGCGATGTTGGTATTTCCATAGTTTTGAAACAGAGAGTATGTATTTAAAAAGGGTTTATTAAATAGCTATTTAGTTAACGATATATTTATCAAAGCGATTATCGATTATAATTGAAGAGTTCATGCATACAGAATCGCTAAAAACTATGGATACTCGTACAGTTAAATATTATAAAAACTATTCATCAAAACTGATTAAAATTTGCTATATGCTTAAAAGTACCATGCAATCATTTGAATTTATAATTAAAGTAGACTTTGAAGTTTTTTAACTTGGATAAAAACGCCGATTGTGATAATTAATCAAGCTGAAGGGTCAAATAATGATGTTTTGAATAGTAAAATACAATTAGAATACATTTTTTCCCTCAGTTTGTACTAGTTTTTCAATCACAAAGACACAAAACAGCCTACTTTAATTATAAATTCAAATAATCGCATGGTATTTAAGTTCTATCGTCTCAGATGTTAATCAAATTTCTATCTCCATTTGTTCTAGGGTTACAAGGCTAACTTGATTTTTTTTATTTAATAAAAAATAGCTTTAGCAATATATTTTTCCAAGTCTTCAAACTTCAAAGAAGAAAGATTAGAATGTTTACTTTACAACACATCCTGTTTCACACCTATTTTCGGTAATTTCCTATAATTTATATGTAGAAATAAATATCTTATCAAAATCTGAACACCACTTCATTAAATAATTAGAAATTGTGTAAATCTTAAGTGATTGATATTTATCTTATCACTATCATCTAACAGTGTTTCATTTTTCAACATTTTTAGATAATATATATTTTTTTCATAACAATTAGAAGGAAATCCATTCATTACAAGCGATCGCAGACAGCGTCTCAACGAAATAATAATAATATAATATAATTTTATTACTGGTAGCGATTTAAAAAGATATTTTTATTAGACAATTATTGATAAAAATTTATAATCAATAATTTTTAAAAATATAAACAGGAAGTGAAACCGATTTTTAAGTATGATTCAATTATTTTTCTACAATCATGAAAAAAGTAACTTCCAATGTGAAAATAACTATTTTTCTATTAATTTTGAAATAGTACTTTAAATAATTAAATGTTATTAAATTAATTAAAAAAGTTATGCTGAATCACTTAATTCTAAAATACAAGGTGTCTGCGAGGATGTGCAAATAGAGGGTGAGTCAATAGTGGGTTATTTCTAACATGTCTTAAGATGCAACCAAAAATACTAATTTCACTTACCACTTGGATACTTCGTTTGATTTTTAAAAACATTAATTGAGTCCACATTGGTTTTTTATCTTTTAAATGATGATAATCCATAATAAAATTTTAACAAAACTGTCAAGACAAATTTAACAATGTAATCGTGGATTAATTTTGAAATTTTTTAATGATTACCAATTTGGTCAGCACTGGAATCAGTATTATTTTAGTATTATTGGTTGCATATTAATAAAAAATCAGAATTAATCCACTAATGATTCACTCTGTATTTTAAACATAGATTAAGCATTAAAAATAAATTGATCTATTTTTTATTTTTTCTAAAAACCTTTTTTGTGGAATTATTAGCCTCCAAAAGTTCCCCAAAAATTCAGATTATATTTTTGATTAAGCTTGCATTTAATGATGGTTATTAAGACACAAGCACAAAAATTACGACACGAGCCGTAGGCGAGTGTCGTAACGAGTTGCATAAAATACTAAATTATTAAGCGCGATTTTCTCCGATCATGAAAAAGTATTTTACGTAATTAAATTAGATGTTTATTTTTAACAAGAAAATATGCGAAATCGAAAAATTTCAAAACCTTACCTTGTATGGCATCGATTCGAAGAATATGGAGGTAGCTGAAATTTTCTTTGTGGCAGTGAAGAACCCATGAGTCAAATGGCCCCCATCGGGCAAATCTAGACCCATAATACGTCCATGCGCCTCAACCAAACCTTAAAAAAATAATTACAAATACGTATTTTACTTTTTCAACAAATTCGGGGAAATACCTGTGTAAACGGCAAAATTGGCAGGTGACCCAGAATAGGGTTGCACATTCACACCCCATTCTTCTGGTTTTAGTCTGTAAGCTTCTAAGGCCCGCTTTTGAGCTAAACGTTCAATCTGATCGATAAATTGGTTGCCCCCATAATACCTGTCAATTTGAAAGATAAAACAAATGTTTAATTTTTCAAAGAATTACCTTTGTCCAGGCAAACCTTCGGAATACTTGTTATGGAGACAAGTGCTTAAACACTGTAATACAGGCAGTGAGGTGAAATTTTCCGACGCAATCATCTCCAAACCGGCCAATTGTCGCTTCTTTTCTTCCTGAATGAGGGCAAAAAGTTCAGGATCAGAGTCCCAAACGTTTGAATGTAACACTTGTTGACTCATTTTCCTTAACTGGATCACAGCGAGTCTTTGCAGATTCTGAAAATTTATACTTCTTGTTAAAACGTTCATTTTTGACAAGCCGGTGCAAAATATTCAAAAAAGTAAGGTTATGTGGTCCTAACCTCAAAATTTTAATTCGGAAAAAAACTATTTTTGCTCAATAAATGTAAAAAGGGTTATCACCGAACTGTTTCACTCGTCACACTGATGGTCCACTACTCGTCCGAAGCTTCTTAAGAAATGATTTAGAAAAAGTGAATCTTGATAACCTCTCTTTTATCAAAATACATGTTTGAGGTCACTGGGCCCCAGCATAAGTTACGTTCTTGGTTGCTTAACTCGAAAACATCGTTGTTTGTTGGAATTGAGTTGTTATTTCGCGAAGAAATTGGGAAAATAGTGGTTTACATACCCGGTTGTTCAACAGGTGGTTGGCGGTTGAAAAAGCGCGCGAAAACATTTTCAATTCGAAGGATTCGAAAAAGTGGACGTTTCAACAGGGCGAAGAGGCCAAAAAAGAACGATTTCAGTTACGATTGCGCTGCGTTAACCTCAGGGTGACGATAAGGCCGCTGATTTATTGAAATGCTGGAATGTTATCACTAATTACTCAATTCATTATCATTCAAGATTTGGATCTTGGTGGTGACGAAAATTATCATGTTGCAATAATTTCGATCGCGTACGTGATTTTTCCAAGAAAACAATCTTATTATTAATGCAAATTGTGGCAGAAGTGGAGAAAAAGACGAGCGGTTTAAGAGTACCATTTATGGGTTTATGGTTGAAACAACTTGTTGTAAATAATGCTGTTGGAGGTATTTCACTTTAGTGCAAGTTCAGTGAAATTATAGAAAGTGTTGGATTAGAATTCGGTTCTAATGCATCACGTATTTAGGTAACTTTTTGGGGATTCCAAATAAGGAGCTTAAAACCCGATTTTTGAACACGTATATGGTCTAATTTTGCCAATTTCTACTGTGATAAAAGACATAAGAAAATATGGTACCATTTTCTAATATACGACAAAAATTTACTGTTTAGAAAAATTAATAGTACTTTAAAGTTGGTAGAAATTATATTAAAAAAAATTGTGGAACCGTCCTAATAACATGACAAAAATACTCTGTTTTTAAAATATTTTTGGAAAACTTGGAAAAGTTTATTATTATTATAATATATATTTTAAAATTTAGAAGTGGTGTTGTCTGGAAGTTATCTAGCGACAACTAAAATTGCACTTCAGCTTTTCCTTATTCAGATCAGTTAATTAGATCAACTTAATTTAAAATTGCACAACTTTGATAAAATCTTACTTACTGACAAATCGAAAGAACACTATCGCTTTTGAGATATCAATTACTACAGGGCATTAGCCTGAAGAAATAAACAGGAATATTTTTTATCGAATTTGAAGTGTTTGCAAATATTTATTTCTTGTTCGTCATGTGACAAGAAATTTTATATTTAATTTTTTTATTTTGGGGAAAAATAAATTGTTTTTAACGGACTACATGGTAACAGATCTATATATTTTCCAAATAACACGAAAGTTAACAACAAATTTCAGTGATTGATAAATGATAAGTTACACAACTGTTTTCCTAAAATAACAATTTTTTATCTGAGAGTCATATCTGCTCTATTCCACTATTGAGTGAGGTTTAATTTAATTTAATAATCAATATGAGTTATTGTATTGGTATATCTTTTGCATTGTTGTCAACTTAAGACAATTTAAAACACCGCTTTGGTTAAACATTTAATCATACACATGAACCTTATAATGTAAATTTATAACTGTTCGTTTTTATAAATTAATAATAAATTAGTTAAGAAACTCAGAAGATACTATTTAATATTTAATTCGTTATCAAATTCGTCCAGATTTTAGATAACAATTCTAATAATAATCTTGTTCGCCTAAAATTGAATAGATAATTTTCTTAATGTAACTAAGAATAATTAAATACTACCTACAATGTAACTACTACATTGTAAAACACATCAAAAGATTTCTACAAATCAATGTATCTACCAGTCGTTTCATGTAAGACGACGAACCTTACAATAATAAAATGCATCACAAAATATATACATGCCATTGCAATTTTAAACAAATTAAACTGTAGAAAATCTCTCTGGAGAGCTATTGATTAAAGTTGAAGTTGGATGATAGATTTGTCAGGAAAGTGTATTTAAAGGGTGCATTTTATTTTTATTACATATTGTTTTGATTATGATCAGGTATAGCCGTTTCAGAACTATAAAAACACCAACGTCGCATTTTACCAAATTATTTTTTTAAATAAGGTTGATAAAAATGTAAAATAGTTATTAATGATTATTAGATCTGTTATTGAAACTACAAATTACATTAGCTATTAATTTTTTGAAGTGCATAAATAATTTATAACAACTAATTTTGAGACAAAATGCGACGTTGGCGTTTTTATAGTTTTGAAACACCTAATACAAAAATTGTGTGTCAAACACTCACCTGGACATAACACTGACAATAAGGAAACAAAGGAGGGAAATCACAATTAACTTAAAGTTTCATTAATTACAAAGTAAAAGGTTAAACATTCCACAGATTTAGATTAATTAGGTGACCTACGAGAGTAGGTAAGGCATATTAATGATTAATAATTGTTAGAGAAAGTTTAACCACTTTTAGTTTTAGACTTTTTTTGTTTCGTACGTAGTCATACAGAGTGTACACAAAATAGTGCACAAGCTCTGGAACGTTATAGGGAACGATACAGGAAATCTCTAAAAAATCTTAGAAAAATTCCATCGTCATTTTTTACAAATTTATCAACACAAAATTGTTTAGTAAAATTTGCAACACCGTCAGTTTTCGCCGTACCTCTATTAATTGTTGTGGAATAGTTACAGTTGTAACTTGGATTTTTTTTGACCACGTTGCCAGATCAAATTTTTAGCTTTCTGGATATAAAAATCACAACATTGAAAGTTGAATTTTAATGACTATTTAAGTAATTTTCAGTTTTGTTGAAGTGGAAGAGGGTAGAAGAACTTGGTCTCTTTCTTTGTTATATCACCGATTAAAAATATTTTAAGAAATTAATAAGGGACAAAACTCTCCACTTTAGTTCTTAATACTGATGATACTGCTAAGAATAATTGAGAGGATTTTTTTAATTATTTTTTTAGAGTTTGTTGGAATGTGTGCAATAGCGTGCTGAAGAGTTTATGCGCCATATTCGTTTTTCGAGCTCCACCATGGGGATCTCAGTTATTATAAGAGATACGAGGTCGGTTAAATTAGGGCAAAGTTGCACATTTTTAGGCTGAAGAATTATCTGCAAGAAAATTTGATGTGTCATTTTTAGTTTTTGAATTATTGGAAAAAAACGGAAATTTGTAATTTTCATTTTTATTTTTTCAAGCGAAAACCAAACGAACTAGACGTTTTTAACTAGGACATTCTTCAGGCACTTTTTTACAACGAATCTAAATTTGTCGTCATATTTTTCAAGGCGTTCTTGATGTCAGAGTTATATACAACACTCAACTTTTTTCTTATGGAAGCCATATTTGTTTTTTGTATTTTTAAAAAGTGTTTTTATTCCTCATTACATGATAATCAAAATGGAGAAAAAGCATTTATGCGAAGAGTGCTTTGGAAAAAGCGTCAACAATTTTGTTTTTAAACAAACTAGATTTTTAGAGGTCATTGAACTTGGATCTGGAAGGTTTACATTTCCGCCAAGCTTACTTACTTAAAAATTAAACGACATGATAAGCTAAAATTTTATACTTCGCAAAACAAAACAGGACATATTTAATAGAACTGTCAAAATTTAGTTCGTTAAACAATATTTTTGACGTTTTTTCCAAAGCACTCTTTGCAAAAACGCTTTTTTCTTAATTTTAATCCGCATATAAGATTTGATCATATCATGTGATCAAAAAGAGTTTTCAAAAATACATAGTATGTCAAATATGGCATCCATAAGAAAAACCAAAGTTGAGTGTTGTAACTCTGACATCAAGAACGCCATGGAAAAGGTAATGACAAATTTAGATTTCTTGTAAAAAAGTGTCTTAAGAATGTTGTACTTAAAAACGTCCAGTTCTTTTGGTTTTCGCTTAAAAAAATAAAAACAAAAATTACAAAATTTTGATTTTTCTCAATAATTCAAAAACTAAAAACGACACATTAAATTTTCTTCCAGATAATTGTTCAGTATAAAAATTCGCAACCTTGCCCTAATTTAATCGACCTCGTATCTCTTATAATAACAGATCCCCATAAAACGGACACCCTGTATACAGTCTGTATATTGCATTCTTTATTTATTATTGATAACTCACTTTGAAATTAGGGGGTCATTCACGAAACTTATCTGCAAATCGTTACCATAACTGCAACTTGCAATTTCGTTACCGATGCTTATCGAGATAATAATTCACAAAATAATTGCAAGTTATCGGTACCTTACCGGATAGTTAACAAGTTGTTTATAGCAACCATATAGCAACGCGAGCCATAGACGCAAGCTGAATTGCAAATCTAAACGTCACTTGTCAAATATTTAAAACGAAAATAAAATTTATAAATAAAATGTGGTAAAAGTAATGGTGAAAACCTCAAAAGGCCAAAGAGAATCTAATTATTTCAGCCATTGGGACCAAGGTATTGACTGGAAAAATACAAAGAAGCTGTTTGTAACTATTTTTTATATAGTTTATAAAGGACCGCAACGTACACACATCATGAAAGGCCGTTCGTGTTTCACAAGTCTTGAAACGTATAACGTGTGGTCTGTGGTGTCTCCTTTTGGAAGCTGTGCAAAAATGTTACATCGACAGAAAAAATTATAATATTATATTGTGGGTTGTGACTGAGATGGAAGTAAAATGAACGAAGGAAACAGTTACTGTACACTGTATTTGAATTATGAATAAAATAAGCATAACAAAATTTTTGTTTTACGTAATTCTTCAATTTATTAAAGAAAGTATTAAAGTAAAAATCATCAACGATATTTTTTTGTGACTACTGGCCGAAGCCGGTAAAACTCTTGTAGCATTTTCCATCAAACACAGGACACCACTCATCTACTCAACCAGTCCAAATTTGTAAAAAAGTTATTATAAAAAATCGTACTCCAAAATTTTCACAAGAAATTTAATTAAAACCAATATTTCACTAAAAATTCAAGTCCCACATTTATTTCCAAACCCCTTCTACTTGAAATCAATTTGAAATTTAATGCAAAGTTAAAAAATTCAACTTGCAATTACTTTGCGGCAGGGAACAAGGTACCGCAAAATACAAATGCTTATCTGACATTTGCAAGTGCTTGCAAGTTCTGATGAATTACTTTAACGAGTGCTAACGGTTGCCATGAGTACTAATTTGCAAATTTTTCGTGAATTACTTTAACGACGATTGCAAGTTATCTGACACTATCGAGCGTTATCGAGTTTCGTGAATGACCCCCTTAGTAAATAGTTTCTGAAATGTTTTAGAAAAATATTATAAGCTATAAAGAACTATTTTTTTTTCAATCATTTGCAGAATAATGTTATTAGCAAGCTTTTGTTAATTATTAATATGCCATTTTAGTTAACCTAAATTCTTGATAAATTTTGAATTTAAGTTGGCAACATCCAATATTCAATCACAATAACGATTAATTTAAAGGCATGGTGTATGAAAAGCTTTTATTTTCTATGTATTTTCTGTGAATTTCTTAATAATAAGATCCTATTGTTACGCATCATAGACGAAAAAAAGACACTACATATTTACTCAACTAAGCTTGTGTGTGTTTGCGATACCCACTCAAATTGTCATACACTGTCTGTTCGGAACAAACAAAATCCAACAAAATACTGAAAAATCATACGAAATCATACAAGAAACTGAATCGTCTAATTTAAACAGTAAATAAACTCACACGAGACACAATACCTAAGAGCTAATAAATTCTTGTTGAATATTCAAAAATCTTTTAACACGTGCTGCGCGTTAAATAATTCATCAAGAAGCGGATGCTAACACTAAAACTTACCTACACATAAATATAGGGTGTTAGGAAATGGATTAGCAATTTTGTATGTCAATACAGAGTGATTCTTAAATAGATCGACAAAATTTTGTCCCAGCTTTCCAGGAATAGAGACAATCTGTACAAGTTTTACGTTTAAATTTCGTAGGGGTAAAACCTTGGTAAAACCCTTTCAATCCGTTCCACTTTCCGATTTATACAAAAACGAGTTGAATACAATATTTTATTCTTCGAATTAGACTCAGCAACGCTTAAAATTGCTTTAAATCTGTTAAAAATAATCTGGCGTTTCGTCTTGAGAAGCGCCAAACAGTTGTCACCACTTCCTTACACAGGAGAAAAACTGTAAATTTTGACAGTGTCCAAGAATAATAGTATAGTCCATCCGAAATTAAAATCAATTGTCAAATTGTTTCAACGTTGGCAACTCCATTTAAAATTAGTCGTCCAGGCTTTGTTCCTATGGCAATGTCGCAGGGTTTCAACATAATTTCAAAATTTTTGACACTGACAATTGATTTTAATTCCGAATGGACTTTACTTATTAGATTGATTCAACCACGGTCTTTGAATTAGCAGGTCTGGAAACTCATGTCTCAAAAATGAAGTTTTTTTCCTGGATCGTGGGTGGCTATTCGGGCCACTATACCCGTAGCGCCTCTGGCGGATAATACGATGAAATTGGGTTTTTATTAATGAAAAAACGAGAAATTTGCGTAATACACGTAATATTTGACAAATGTCAAATTAATTTGACCGATATGAATGATAATAAGTAGAGGGTGTTGTATACAGGATGGTGAACCATAGCTAAAGTCGGTTTACTTTCATAAAAACCACGTTCTAGTGTAAGTTCTTTATATTTGGCTTATGTTACTCGGTCTTTAATCGAGCGCTATTATTTCTGGTAATTTCTAGTGAGAAATTTGTCAGAATTGACAGAGTCCACAAATATAGGTTAGAAGCTCTAAAAGTTTTTAAAATCTGTTAATTATTCACTTAAATTAAATCTGTGAAGTTATGAAACTTGTCTAAAGACAGGGTATCAAGACTAACACTTTGTTTTAATAAAAATTTATATTGCGTTAAAATTTTTCAAATTGGGGTCTTGAGTACAGGCGGGTGAAAAGGAATTAACAAGAGTTAGGTCACGGGTTAGGTAACGGGCAGGTGTAGTAGGTAAAAAAGGGAAAATGTGTGGAAAATTACCGAGGAAAAGTTTTTTAATTTCGTCTCCAATGTTTTCTCCGAAACGGCTGGCAAAGTTGCTTGATTTCTGCGTGGCATTTTATAATTGCCTGTGTTACATCAATATTTAGTCTTGCACACTTCTTTGTAGACTTTAGGCTGCTCATTTTTAAAATTTCAGTGTGAAATTACAATTTTTCTTACTGCGCTTGTGCCAAGTGTCAAATTTCGACAATGAATTAGTACTGCCAACCGGAACACTTAAAAAAACTAGGCACGGAGTACCAACCTAACAACTTTACAGCTGGTCGTTATCCAAGTGAAAACACTGTATATCTTTTTAAATGAAACACCCTATACCTATATTTTTGCATAATTAGATTCTACGCAAAAAATAATGTAACTTTATGTATTAAATTAAATATTAAGTAAGTATTAAATATTTTTAGTTTGTGGATTTTAAGTCGATCTAATGGATAATAAAAACGGCATGGGAATATTTCAAATAGCAAAAAAGTTATGGACCGATTACACACCCCTGGGTCACGCTGTATAATATGAACGATGATATAATCTCGTAAAGCTGGCTGCCTAATGAATATTAAGATAATTACCATGTAAAATGTAAATGTAAAATCGGCAAAAAATCAAATAATAGTTAAGATAAGACAAAATTAGGTGTTAACGAGACAGCTTTACTACCTCTCATTAAGCTCAAAAATAACTTATACCTTCCGGCGAAAAGTGTAACTTCCGATAATTACGCACATCTAATTAACAAATGTAATCATTTTAAGCGATGACGCTGTTTGCAACAATTAGGAATATTTCAAGCCAGCAGCATCCTTGACACCGAGATAATCCGTTTTGGGTTTAGGCCTCTCAAAATCTCAAAATAAACAAAAACAATTTTGAGAAAAAGACATTTCACGACCTAGACCTCCTTCACCTCACATCAAACATTTCCCTACCACATATCCAACTCCATGGTCAGTTCAGATGGTCTGATGGTCAAGTCGCGATGGTCATGGTACCATCGATTGCGCGATTCGGACCGAGATCGTGCGCGGGATCAGTCAGTTCGCTCCAAAACCTGGTTCAAAAGTGCGTTACACTCACTTTTTTCGCAAATTTTCAGTGAACAGTGTTTTAGTGACTGGAAATAGCAGGTAATTGCTTGTCTTAGCAAACGGCTGAACGCTTTCACTCTTTCACCCACGACGCAGTTTGCAACAATTTAATAATAATCAGCGCGATTTTTCCATCCGTTTATTTGTCAATTTAACTAAGAAGTTATGGCAAAAGCCTTGACGCATCTAAACAATAAACATTAAAATTTGTTGGTTTATCGAAATTACCAAGTGCGCCTCAATTGGTATTTAGCTGACATTTATTATGCTGAAAATAGTCCGGATATTGGGTCAAGTCGAGGTGCGGCGTTCTTCCATCACTTCCGATTGAGTCGTAAAATCTTGGTAATTTGGGTCAAGTTCGTGCGATCGATCGAAATATGGATTTGTTGAATCATCTTGGATCGCTGCCAGTCCTGGATTCGACCCAGTGTTTGAGTGTTATTTTTGTCCAATTTGGTCGGGATTATGACCTAGACCGTTTTCTTACCTTTACTGCAGACATAAATGTGAGATGACGTCAACTTTTAACAAGGAGATCTGCTTCCTCCACATGAATTTTTCTCGGATTATTGGCCTTGATTTTTTTGAGTTTTTCGAGCGAAAATTGACGATTTAAATATAACGCGTTATAAATTATGCAGAGGATGTCGCAAGTTGTGTTCTGTTTTTCTTTCAAAGTGGATCTGGGTTAAGTCGCGCTATTTTTAATTTTGATTGAATTCGGATTTATGTTTTACTAATGAAGCTAGGAAAATAAGGCGAGATTGGATGAGAAAATTGTTTCTTACAAGAACTAGCGTTCTGTGTTTAGCCGGCTACCTTCTACTACGTACTAATATTACTTATGTTTGATTTTATCTTTAACTATATACGGTTTAATGGGACTGTGTTTTTGTAGCTAGCAAACATATTAACAAAAATTAAAGTTTGAACTTGAAAATACTATTTTTGAATCTGTTTATTTACTTACCCACGGGCGTCGCGATTTTCTGAGTATTTATTTAAGTTTAACATTGTAAAAAATATAAAATATAACATTTATATTTTATGATATTTTACTTAATTTGAGTATAAAAATCCGTAAATAATCCCTTTAGTTCCTTAAAACAATATAACAATAATAATAATAATAATTTATTTAGACGCCAAGGGGGCATTTTACAATATACAATAAATAAATACAGAAAACATCACAAACATTTTTTACACATAGATTTAAAAACATTAATAAGTAAGACACTAGTAAAACATAAACGTCTATCATAATTATTCGATTCCAACAATAAGCTGTTTAGGGGAGAATTGTAGAAATAATTATGCTTATTTTTGTAAACAAAGAAAAGTTCATGTTTTCTGGTGTCTACCCTGGGAAGATTGAACTGAACTTCACTCAAAATTTCAGGCACTTTTATGAATCCATTAATTAACTTATATAAAAAACAAAGTCTATGAAGAATACTACGTTTATGTAAAGACAATTCCGACACAATGTCAGTACTAATTAGAATAATATTTAATTTATCTAGTTTGAATCTAATATAGTATTTGAAGAAACTATTTTGTACTGCTTTAATACGATTGATATGGGATCTGTACGAAGGTGACCACACTGCATAGCTAGCTATACAGGCTGTCCCACGAGGTAGTGCATATATTTTAACCATAGAATGAGCATTAAAATTACATTGCCCTACAACCTTACAATTTGCACTGTTAAATGAGTGTTTAAAATAACGTCTGTATACCAAGTTTTATAAAAATTGGATAAGTATTATTAGAGATAAAAATTATAATCTGTATTTTTGGAGCAACTTTGGGGGCTAATAATTCCACAAGAAAATTTTTTTGGAAAAAAATAAAAAATACGGGACCATTTAATTTAAATGCTCAATCTATGGTTAAAATATATGCACTACCTCGCGGGACACCCTGTATTCGAGATTTGTTCGAACCAACGCATAGTACAAAACTAATATAGGTATGATATTTTGAACGTCAGAGGTCCATCTTTTAATACATCCTAACAATTTTCGACTCTTTAGTTACTATACAGATGTCCCAGCAAGCTAGTAAAGTTGATTATTCACCTCTAAATGTTAGAAAAGTAATATTTTTTTTTCTTAAGCCGTAGATAAATAACCACCTGCCTCTCCTAACATTATTTTCAAATATGCAGTGTTTTGAAAATGAGCTACAATACAAACTTATGTTTTTTTAAATGGAACAGCCTATATTTTTTTGCATTTTTGGATGTAGCTTTTGAAACTAATGATTTTGACCTAAACTTTTATTGATCGATTTTGTTTTGTTTTTGAAGTATTTTAATTTTTTTGACGAAAACAGGCTCATTTTAAAAATGTATTACTCAAAAACTAAGACTTCTAGAAAAGTGGGACTTTCACCAGTTTAAAGAAGAATGTTCAAACTTTAAGGATGTATTTTTTTAGCTCACTTTGAAGAAAATAAAAAAATTAAGAGGTTTGCTAAAAGTTGAATAACTTAAAAAATTTAAATGGAACACCCTATTTTTTATTATTGCATCTTAAAGATCTTTAAATTGTCTATCTAAAAACAATAGCAGTTAAGTGTCTCTTGCTGATTATTCATAAGATATTTAACTTGAAACATTAAAAAAATCATTAAAAATTATTAACTATTGTTTCAGTAGACGAAAAGTCCAATTTTCAGCTAATAATAACTTTAATATTACCCTTAGGTCATTATTCGTCCTTTTTACAGTGAAATAATTAAAATTTTAATATTTATGGCAAATTTTTAAATCCCCGTATAAATTCCAACAAATGAACTGTGGTGGAGTTGCTATGGTTATAATATGGTTTACCATGGTAACTGCAATACTCATGTTTAATCTGCCTTGTTGCTGAAATTTAATTTTAAAGTCAAATATCTTTTTAATTATTAACTTTAGGCATCTGAAACTTTATGTTTTTAGATAGACAATTTTATAATCTTTGAGAAACAAAATGAAAAATAGGGCGTTCCATTTAACTTTTTCAAGTTATTCAACTTTTAAGAAACTTCTTCAATTATTTAAGTTCCTAATTGCAATGCGCCAATCAATTGATACAGGATTTAAGTTTGAACTCTTGTCTTTAAAGCGGTGAAAGTCCGACTTTTCTAGGAGTCTTAGTTTTTGAGTAACACATTTTTTAAAATAGCTTATTTTTGTTAAAAAACTTAAAATATTTCAAAAACTAAGCAAAATCGACCAATAAAAGTTTAGATCAAAATCGTTAGTTAAAAAAGCTATTAGCTGTTTCAAAACTATAAAAACGCCAACGTCGCATTTTATCGAATTATTTTTTAAAATAAGATTGATAAAATTGTAAAATAGTTATTAATGTTTAGATCTCTCATTAAAAGTATAAATTACATAAGCTATTATTTTTTTGAATTGCATGAATATTTTATAACACTTAATTTTGAGAGAAAATGCGACGTTGGTGTTTTTATAGTTTTGAAACAGCTAATACATCCAAAAATGCAAAAAAGTAGGGTGTTTCATTAAAAAAAACATAATGTTTGTATTGTAATATTGTAACTCGTTTCCGAAACACCCTGTATATTTGAAAAATAATTTTAGGTAAGGCAGGAGATTATTATCTATGGCTTAGGAAAAAAAATAATTTTCTAACATTTAGAGGTGAATAATGGACTTTACCTACTCGCTGGGACACTCTGTATAATCAATATGATTATACTTGCTGTCTAAAAATACACCCAGATCTTTAATAAAATCAATTGTCTCTAATATAATATAAGTCGCTTTTTATAGCTACTTTAAAGTTATTTCGTTTCATAAAAGAAAAATGTATCAACTTTAGTTAAAGTGACTTAAAGTGAAGTTGGTAGAACTTTTTTATGATTGCAAACGTACGTTTGCGTTACGTATTTTTTATTTTATAAATTGCGTTATTGCCAACTTTATCACATCATGCAAATAATTTGAATTTGAAATGAATAATCAAAAGCGCAATAAATCAGCAAATTTTTCAAGAGAAGAAGAAATCTGTTTGTTAGAATAGATAAAAAAATACAAATATGTTATTAAATGGAAAACAACTTCTAATAAAGTTTCCCAATCCAAAAAGGTACTTACCTGATAAAACGAATTGTCTTTGTAACATACTAACCAATTTCAGCAAAAAGAATGGTTAAATGTGTTAAACGAATCTAACACCAATAATTTACAAACATTTCGATCGGTAGACCAATTTAATCAAAATTTGTTAAACTTAAAGTCTAAAAATTCTTCAAATTGAAGTGAATATACATAGCATTCCTAAGAAATTAAAACTTGAGTCGAAGAAGGAACTCCAACAGATACAAAAGCAAAGAAAACTTTTATAACTTATATAAGCGAATAAAGATCGAATTATTGGAAAAAATCTTTGGAGAGGACAGCTGTGTAATAAAACAAAGGGAAGTGAACTTCGAGAGGAACATTTAAGTGTATTAAAAGAACAACTACAACACAATATGTTTGAAAATGTTATTAATCTTTTCATTTGCATTATGTTTCACTTCTCAACTCAGGCAAAATGTTCTGTAATTAGTAGCTGAGGAACGTATTAATATAAATCGGTCGAGTTCTGCAAAATTTCTTAATTTTTTCTAAATCTCTTTAGGGTGAGTCAATTATCGAGTATTTTCGAAGGTATTTCTGATTTTTTTTAGATGGAAAAGATAAAAAACAAATGTCGGTTCAATTCATTTTTAAAAAATCAAACGAAGTATGGAAGTAGTAAGTGTAATTAATATTTTTGGTTGTATCTTAGGACATGTCAAAAATAACCCATACAATATTTCCTATTGTTATTTTATTTAAAGCAAAAGTTTTGTTAACTTAAAACTACAGACACATAAAATACTCTAGGAGGCAACTGGATTTTCTGTAAGTACCTAAAAATGTAATGTGGCCGGTTTGCTTGTGGCTCGATATTTTAAACAATTTTTGCAAAACTGTGATAAATGTAATGTAATTTTTCGGTATATAATCTTCTTATAAGACCCTAATGCTATTTGTTTACACACTTCTGACTGAAGTCGCAAACCGTAGTGATTTTACCCATAGAGTAAAATTGCTTGCTTTAAAGGCATTGGCAACTTATTTTACCTGTTTTATGTTTTAACGGAAATTGAAAAAATCGTTCGTTCTATACCAGTAGGTTCTTTTCAAAATTTCCTGCGATGAAAAATAAGCGAGATAATCGCTTCGAAAGAAAGAAATCGTGACGTCGTAACCGCCTCTCATCATAGAATCCTGTTATCACTGAATCCTCTCAATCACCAAAAACGTGACAGATATTTGAACATCTTTCACAAAATCAAAAATTAACCACTTTTTTGACTAATTTCTGTTCGAAATGTTGTCTTGAACTTCGCGAAAACATCTGAGGAATTGTGTGAAGTTTTGATAAACTTTGTCAGTGTCACTTAAAAGTCAAAAACCATTTGATCTTAATATTGGACCAAATGCTCAATAAGCGGTTATGACGTCATAATTTCAACTTTAAATCGAAATAACTTGAGTTAGAGAGCAGATACAGAGAAACGGTTTTCACTACTGTAATAAGCGTTTTCAGTACCGTTTTTTAAGTTGCCAATGCCTTTAATTACCACAATCAACAGAGGCGACTATTAAATAAATGTATGAAAAATTGTTTATTTAAAAAAATAAAACAAAAATAAAATCCTTTGATCAAGATCAAGATGATAATTATATGTAGTTTTATATTTTTTAAGAGAAATAAGAAAGATGGCGCTTCTGGTGCAATTTTTGCCGAGAATTTAAATATAATATTATTTAAAAAAAAAACATCAATTTCCAGCATTTTTTGTATACATAATTGCAGTTAGTTCTACACCTTTTTCAACCGTATTTCAAAAAGGGTAAAATTTATTTCAAAAAATGTTAGTTGTTGAGATTAGTAAACTGTATTAAGTATTTATAATGTAATTCTGAATCGTAAATTGTTTTTCAGTTGTCAGTTGTATTTGTCAGTTTTATTTCTGAAAGTGATAATAATTATTGTAATTTATTAGCTGTTTCAAAACTATAAAAACGCCAACGTCACATTTTCTCTCAAAATTAGCTGTTATAAATTATTTATGCACTTCAAAAAAATAATAGCTAATATAATTTATACTTTCAATGAAAGATCTAATCATTAATAACTATTTAACAATTTTATCAATCTTATTTAAAAAAATAATTTGGTTAAATGCGACGTTGGCGTTTTTATAGTTTTGAAACAGCTAATAGATTAGTAAATTGTATTTAAGAAAGTGTTAATTGTAGACATGCCTTAATTGTAATTCACAAAAAAAATGTTAATATTATGCTTGCTTTACGTATACGTATACGTATATTATAAAAGCTTATTTTAAATTGAAAAATATTTAGCAACTCCTGCATTTTACTCTGTAGGTTTTCTTAAATATTTGGTACAAATGAATCACTGATCTTTTCTTAAATAGGAACAGCTAAAAAAGTGAAATATGAATTACAACTTACTCTTTCTAGAATACATTTTGCATCTTCTGAATTACAAAAACTGCTTTCTCAAATCAAATTTACTAATCTGAAATTCTATTAACATTTTCACCAATACTGTTAACTGATCTGATTTACAAGTGATATTTTCTTAAACCAACCTGGCTACACTGAATTACAGTTGATCTTTTCTGAAATACTTCTTAGCGGTTCTTACCCATCTGAATTTCCATTGACGTTATCTAAAACACACTTGAAAAAGGTGTAGTTGTAAGTATATGCCTTCCAAATCTAAATTACTAATTAGAGTCAGACCAAACCTGTCAGTTGATTTTTCATGTTTTAATACATAATTGAAGACTACAGGGGGAAAACAAAAATGTCACTTTTTCAAGAAATTTAACATAACATCATCTGGTAGGAAAAAATTTCTATTGATTGTAAGCGAGATTGCAAGGTAAAAATCGACAAATTCGTTATTATTATTAGGTACATTTCTCTTTTTTCTCTAGCTGCCTAAAGAAAATTATGTGGATATACAGGGTTTCCGTTTTTTCGAGCTCCACCATGGAGATATTAGTCATTATAAATGATACGAGGTCGGCTAGATTAGGGCAAAGTTGCGCATTTTATGCTGAACAATTATCTGAAAGAACATTTGATGTGTCATTTTCAGTTTTTGAATTATTGGAAAAAAAACGGAAATTTGTAATTTTCAATTTTATTTTTTCAAGCGAACACCAAAAGAATTAGATGTATTGGAGGGTAGAAAGCGCTTTAATTTTTTTGTAGACACAAAAAATTGAAATATTGAAAAAAATTTTTGATTTTTTATCATATTTTGGACCAAGAATTTTAATTGAATACTTAATATTTTTCCATCAATTTTAAAACCAACCTAAACTTAAATCAGTTCGATCAATGTAAAATAGCTATATACAATACTATCTAAATAAATCTAATTAAATATTTCAACATTAGAAAGTGGATAAAGGACTTGTCCCTTATAGTATAGGGTGCAACGTTGCCTCATATCATTTATTTAAAATTCGTTATTTATCAATAATTTTAATACAAAAATTTTTTTTACTATTTTTACCTTTATATGTAAGCACTAAGCAGTTTTCTACCACACACCATTGAGTTGGTGCGCCACTTTTTGAGCACCCGGTAGATTGTCTATTATTACTTGTAAGTTTTTATGGGTGGGTTGGAACAGGTTTTACATAAACATTTGTTTGGAATCTATTTTATGAACAAATTTTCATTGAAGCTATAGAAAATAAGAGATATTTCAGCAAAAAAAAAAATAGTTTATAAAATAATTGGGTAAGGAAACGTATTGTTAATAGTTATTTATTACACAAGACGATAAAATTTTATTTTTTCTTCGAGAGCGGATTCAGGCTGAAAAGCTTGAAAAGATAATGGTAACTTTTATTGTCATGTACGATACAAAATTTTATTCCATCTTCCATTATTGTAATTATAATCGTGAAAAACAAGGAAAAATACGTCAAACACAGAAAAATAACAATGGTTGTGAACCATATATTTGTCTAGATGATAAAATTTCGTTTTACCATGAAGTAATCAGTGGATAAAATGCCAATTTACCGTTTACGATGGAAAAAAAGTTACTACGAGTAGGAATAGTACATTTTTATTGCATTTGTCATAATTTTTGTCAAATTTTCAATTTTAACATTAACACAGAATGGAGCAGAAAGTTTATAAACAGCGTTGAGACAAACAAAAGAACACAAAGTAAAAACTATATCATTTTAAAGTAAAAAACTTGACAGAGGTCAAATCCTGTTTATTTTGTCACTCGAATCAATAGATATTATACAGAATGTTTTTACAGACAATTTTAAGTTAGATAAAAGTTAAAAGGATCTCCGTTAAGTAACATTTTGATTTAGAATTTAGATACTGTAGGATTTGTTACAACTTATCTGTGTTGCGTTTTGCCCCGGTCTCTCCTACCTACATAAACCGTTTTTGTTCGTGTTCAAAAGTTATTAAATAATTACAGTAATTAAAAAATAGTGAAGAAATTGAGGGAACGGTTCAATCGTTGTAAACATAAACTTTGGACTTAATTTTTTTTAATTACCAGAAAGATTTTTCTCAATGAAACACTCAATTAATTAACAGTAAAATTTGCCAGTCATTATAATTGTTATCATAGTAAATTACGATTTCGGGACTGTATTCTAGAAAATTGAACACAACATAACATGAATTCATAAGACGGTGTGGCGTTACTATAGACTATGTAATTATTATTATTATTAACCCAACATTGTTCAGTAAATTTCAACGCCCCTTTTATCGCACAAACAAACACAACCGACCCGAATTAACTTCATTAAGATACGAACGGCCCTCTAATAAGCCGGTTTATTACCAACTTTTTTGTTCCAGAATTGAAAAATGAAACCTTTGAAGACATTCCTTGGATGTGCGAGCCTCCGGACAGGGACCCTTGTGGCTGGAGTGGCCGGAATTGTGAGTTGTATTTTTATTAAAACAAAAAGACACAATTATTTGTTCCAGATTGTGGCAATAATTGGGATTATTGTAATTTATACAGTCCAAGTTGAATTTAAAACGATAGTTTTGGATTGGCTTCCACAGGATGTAGGTGCGTTATTAATTTAATTGAACTTAATTAACATATTAATTTTTGCCAATTTTTATTTCCAGTTCGTATTGTAATTGTGATTAACTTTGCGATGGCTATTCTTATTTCAATACTTTTAATCGCAGGGACTTTAAAGGTAAAGTGAATCAAACATATATAGGGCGCGTTACTTTATTTTTATTGATTTTCTTGCAGAGAAACGCATTTTTGATGATGCCTTGGGTAATTCTAGCCATTATGTTGGCTATAGGTTTATTAGTTTCGGTGATTTACACCGCCGTTCAATTTTATATTAATGGGAAATCAATAGAGGGCACAATATGGATTGTTTTAGGCATCATTTCAGTCAGTAAGTGTTTCAAAAATTGTAGCTTCGTTTTTTTCATTTTTCTGTTTCAGTTATTTACGTCTACATGTGGCTCGTTGTCTTCAGTTATTTCACTTTTATTCGAGAGGAAACCAAACGTGGGGCTTATATTAAAGATCCGTTCAGACGGCACTATTAGAAAAAACTTGAGTGTTTTATTCAACCAAAGACAGAGAACTGTTTGACGGAGTTAATTTTAGTTTAAACTAGTCTAAAATGTGAAATGGGTAACACGATTTGTTGTTGATATTATTGCAAGATATTAATTTTTTATGACGTAGGTTTTAGTCTATTTATTATTGTTGAAATAATCTGCTAATCCACTTTAATAAATGTTTATTTTGCTATTTCTTTCCCTCTAACACATGCATTTTACAGAATATGGAAATTACGCAAACTTTGATGGAATGCCGCAAATATTTATCTACTTTGCGTGTCGCAAAGTTTACTGTTTGATGGGGAGCACTTATTTTAAATATTTTTATTAGATAGTTGCATCACACTCGCCGTAGGCACGGCAGTAAATATTTTAAGTAAAAATTAATTAAAATGAGTTATTAAAACAGGATATATATATTCTGAAAGAAACATAAATATTTGCAAATGTTTATTTTTTTGGAAATTAGTGTTTTAAATTTTGTCTGTAAAGTTTTGAATTTGAATCATTTTTGACATTTTAGACTGACAAGAAAATTTCAAACAAGAGTGAATAGTCAGTATAATTTGATAATTTATTAGAGTGAATTCCTATCTAAACTACAAAAAGCAAGACGCATTCAAGGTATAGGAACACAAAAATTGAAAAACATGGAGTAAGCAGTTAATTATTCGGTATTTTCAGGTGCACGTTGCTTTAAGGTAATATTTATCTCGTTAAATAGTTATTTACCTAACGTGTTTGGAAAGTACAATTTCCCACATGAGCACTTTGTTTGCGGCACGAGCGCAGCGAGCGAATGTGGGAAATTAATAGAAGTGACCGTTTCGAAGATATAAGCAAATAACCAAAAAAAGACAGCTTTAACCCCCTCCCCCTCCTGGAGCTCACCCCCACACTCGGGAACTTTTGATATATACTAGCTATTTCAAAACTATAAAAACGCCAACGACGCATTTTCTCTCAAAATTAGCTATTATAAATTATTCATGCATTTCAAAAAAATAATACCTAATGTAATTTGTACATTCAATGAGAGATCTAATCATTAATAACTATTTTACAATTTTATCAATCTTATTTAAAAAAATAATTCGGTAAAATGCCATGTTGGCGTTTTTATAGTTATGAAACAGCTAATACATAGGGCAATGTATACTAATAAAAAAACATCCCTGTATATCTGCACCTTGTTTTCACTAGGTGCTCTATTTGCAGTGCGCAGTAAGTAAGTTGGCCCTTGGCCATGGTTTCAACCAGGGGTTTCAACACTTTCAACAACACAATTTGTTTTATAGAATTGAAACAGGCTGTACATTCAGATCGTGCTGTCGCTCTCTACCAGAGGGCGCCTTATCGCTTCGTTTTGTTGACGCAGGAAAGTGAGGTTATTGTTGTTTTCCTCACAATTCTTATTTTTTTACCTCAAAATACCAAAAATGGTTATTGAAAATAAACGTCGAGCCGAAGATTCATCATCTCTAGTCCCTGTAAGCAAAAAATCGAAAAATGAAGTGGCCACATCAAACAAAAACAAATCGGTCTTACAAGCGGTTAGTAACACTTAACCTCAAAAGCCCTCTTCAAATCACGTATTTCAGGCCCCTGCGAGGACTTCCAATTTATTTGCCCCCATCATGTTGCTGGAGGGTCACGAGGGTGAGATTTTCACTGTGGAATTCCACCCTGAAGGTCAATATTTAGCATCGTCAGGTTTCGATCGTAGAATTTGTAAGTTGATTTCTGTAATTAGTTCAGTGAAATGGAACATTGATATAAATTATTGTGAAGGATTTTAAATGGTTGAGTCACGGACATTTTTTTCAACTCTCAAAAATGGGTTAAAAATAATATAAAGGGTGCTTTCAAGGGTTAACAGATAGCTCTAATTAAAACGAGGGGTAAACAGCTGGGGATGTATGGTGTACAAGTTGAAGGAATTTCAGGGAAGTACGGGGATGTATAGAGGATGTACGGGGAAGTACAGGGAAGTACTGGGATGTACGGGGAAGTATATCTTATAAATTGAGACCATTGCGCAAGCGCAAAAGTTAAGGCGCACCTAATGTTTACGTGATTTCCAACACTTTTGTGTAAATCGAGGTATAAATCGAAGTTAAGATTTTGAAATATGAGGTATTATCGATATTTTCGTAAAGAAAACGGTATAAGTACACTTTTCTTATCTTTATATCCTAATGTAGACGCAGGTTTTATACCGACGTAGTTATTGCAATTTAGTACCTATTTTCGGTTCACTTTCATAAAAACCATTGTAGTGCAAATGACTAAGCTATTACCATGACAACTCATATAAAAGTTAATGCCAAGAGTACGCTATTTACACCCCAATGGTTTTTATGAAAGTGAACCGAATGTAGGTAATTATTAGTATTTTTTTGTAATGACTGAAAACTCGTATTCTCTGATTTTGAAAATGATATCTTTAAGCACTATTTTAAAAATATTGGATTAATTTTAGAATTGTGTGCTCAGAATGTTGTTTACACAATTTGGAAATTTCTTTAAACATACAAATTGAAGACCAGTTAAAGAGAATTTTAAAATTTAATAGTTTTGATAAACCACATCTGTTGGCTAACATTTCAGAGGAAGTTATAGTTCTTAGACTACATGATAGAAAAAATTGAAAAGAAAGCGGAAGTTTTATAGAAAATCAATTTTTTAAAGAGGGCAAAATCTAATAGTCTGGACTTTCTCTGGCCTAAAACTAAAGTTGTTGATACAGTACAAAAAAATATACAGAGACATTTTTTTAACTCTGTATTAGCTGTTTCAAAACTATAAAAACGCCAACGTCGCATTTTCTCTAAAAATTTGTTGTTAATTAGTTGTGCACTTCAAAAAATTAATAGCTGACGTAATTTATCGTTTCAATGAGAGACCTAATCATTAATAACTATTTTACATTTTTATCAACCTTATTTAAAAAAAAATTTGGTAAAATGCGAGGTTGGTGTTTACATAGTAGTTTTGAAACAGCTAATACCTACATACCAATTATTCCCTATGTTCAATTTGAAAAAACACAGATCAATGCATTGCAAATATTGCTATGCAACTAATTATTCCACATGCTGTCAATTATCTCAAACTGTCAATTAAATCTTACAAGATTATTCATGTAAAGAAAAAATAATTTTTCCGAAATTTTTAATCGTAGGGTATAGCAGTAATAGGTAAGGAATAATAAACTACTTTATTCTTCGACACTGTCAGAATTTACAGTTTTTCTCCCGTGTAAAGAAGTTTTGACAACTGTCAATACGATACATCAGATTATTTTTAACAGATTTAAAGCAATTTTAAGCCTTGTTGAGTCTAATTCGAAGAATAAAATGTTATATTCAACTTGTTTTCGTGTAAATTGGTTCATTTATTTCACCTCGTAGATGATAAACCTCTCGTTATCACTCGACGTTTAAAAATCCACTCGTGAAATAAAAACCCGATTTACACTCAAACTCGTTAAATAAATAACTATTAACAAATATTCGAAATGACAAATTGATTCGAATAACTTGACATCAACGAATTATTTTTGCGTATCATTGGTAACTTAAATTAGATCAATATTTTGATGTGTGTTCTTTTTTAAATTGAAGGAGGGAATATGTTCAGAATTAAAAAAATGTCCATGTATATTTGATTTACGTAATAATAATTATACACTAACACATGAACAGCTATTAGAAATTAACAGATTGTATAATCAATTTAAAAACTTATGAAGTGCTGTTTTAGTTTTTTATTTTTGTTATCTAATGAAACATTTGTTTATTTAGGTTTTTTTTTAACAAAAACAATATCTTTTAATTTTTTGAATTTTTGGTCAGTAATTTATCATATCAAAAAACCGTATTTATTTAAATAAATAAATACTATACTTATCGATGTACAATGGCGAGCAAAAAATTTCGTGCACTTTTGTCATTTCATTGTCAAAAAGGATAGGGAATTACACACGTTTATGTCAGCGAGATGTCAATGGTGCCGAAAAATTTTTGCTCGCTTCTGTATGTACGTATTTGTTAATAGTACGTGTACAATTAAATAGATAAAAAATAATTACACAATTAATTTTCTTGGTCTTTTAACGGCTAAATTTTTGAAAATTGTATGCAGTTGGATGTCCAGGATGTACAGGGAAGTATGGGGAAGTACGGGGAAGTATGGGGAAATATGTGGAAGTATGGGGAAGTACGGGGATGTACAGGGATGTACGGGGGATGTACGGGGAAGTATGGGGAAGTATGGAGGAAGTATGGGAAGTATTTTACGAAAAGGAAGTATAGTGTACAAAATTTAGGTCAGCTGTTTACCCCTCGAATTAAAACTAGTAAAGTATAAAATTTTTGTTACTTATCTTAGTCAAGATGAAAACGCTTTCGACCAAAAAATTACAAATTGTTAACATTACTAATAAAACGGTTATCAAATTCAGATTAAGGTAGTTGGGGCCAGACATTCGAAGTAAAAAGTTAGCGCAACAGAATATATGGAACAGTGTGTAGTATCCACAGAAACCAACCCAAAAATTTTTGTCTGGGAATGTACTGCCCTAGCCAATCACGACTCATTTTTAAAATGCGACAACACTGTCCAGGTCACTCCAGGTTCCGATTGAAAATGTCAAATGTGGCAAATAATTACATTACAAAGGAAGAGTTATTAGGCAAAAGCCTTCGATAAACGGTTAAAAATTGTAGGGATTTTTACTATAAACAAGTCCTGTTTTCGAAATATAAACGAAAAACCATGTAATGACATCTTCTTGGTGGCCCCTGTGGCACGCTCACCTCGTAGGAACAGCGACTTTTAATATGTTTACCACATAACTAGTTCGAACACAGCCCTAAAGTAACAAAATCTGGGTCGGGATATTCATTTTTGTTTGTTAGCTAGTTCAAAATTCATTTTTAGCGGTTTTACAGATGTGCTGTGTTGCCAGTTCTATTTTAGTGTGTCCCTTACACTGCTCCAGAGAGGCAAATTTCTCATCGTTTATTAATTAATAACTCCAGAATTTGGACGGTAACTCCCAGGTTTTTTTTCCTTTAAAATACTTATTAAATGTTGCTGAATGATGATTTAGTTTTTTATAAAAATTTTAAGAAGGGTTTGTTTGTTATACCAAGAAACGTAAAAAAAAAATCCGATCAGTTTTTGAAATTGAATATCTCCAAAAACAGACGGTCGATCTTTTTCATTTTTGCACCATTCGATGCGGAATTCTTTGAACAATAATCCATTAAAGTTTAAAAAAATCTTAAGAAAGTGAATTTAGGCACCAACTACCTTAAAATTACAAGACGAAAATGAAAATGAGGATGTTACAGATTTCTGTAACGTCATTTTTATTGTCAGTGTGTTGTCACTTTGTTATTTTTTGACAACTCCTGTAAGAAGTCCCCTGAAGATGACCTCTTAAAATAGGGTCGAAACATGGGTAGGACAAATAAATAGGCAAAAGTATCGTATGGTTTGGACTTATTTACTTACAACTAGGTATATCACCAAGGAAATAGAAAAAAATTAGTTTATTTTAGAAATACGTACTATTGAGTTTCTGAAATAGGAATTTACAGCAGTTTCATTTCCTTTGCGTCCAGTTCCTATTGTAATTTGGATCTAATTCAGTAGTGTAAGTCGCTCTTTGAACAATTTTGCTCGTTTAAATAGCGACTTACATCGACGTAATTTTAGAAATTTACACTAGGGAGTGGATCTAAAAAGTTGCACGGCTTTTAGAAACATTGTACCATCGGTGGACTTAAAAAACTGGTACAAGCATGACAATTTTATAACTCAAAAAATCATAAATTTATGTCGGGTAAATTTGCCTTTTGCAAATAAGGTTATAAAAATTGTCACATCCTAATGACATATTGTCAGAAAAATTAAGTTAAAGTTCAGTACTTTAATATTCTATACATTTACAAAGATTGGATAAATAACACAGCTGATTTAGTATCTATTTAGGTTCAAAGAGCTCCAACGGCTATTGTTGAATTCCTGACAATTTTTGATACACAAAGAGCAAATTTTGGATGTACCAGTTTTTTATGTCCACCGATGGTACAATGGCGAGCAAAAAATTTCGGGCACTTTTGACATTTCACTGGCATAATCGTGTGTATTAGTTGTTTCAAAACTATGTAAACGCCAACGTCGCATTTTCTCTCAAAATTAGCTGTTATAAATTATTCATGCACTTCAAAAAAAAATAATAGCGAATGTAATTTATACTTTCAATGAGAGATCTAATCATTAATAACTATTTTAGAATTTTATAAATCTTATTTAAAAAAGTAATTCGGTAAAATGCGACGTTGGCGTTTACATAGTTTTGAAACAGCTAATAATTCCCTATCGTTTTTGACAATGAAATGACAAAAGTGCCCGAAAGTTTTTGCTCGCCATTGTAACACGACACTTCTTTACAATGAAGATTTCTTTTTTTTTATTAGAAACGCACTCACAACTCAACATTTTGTAAAAGAAACTTACAATTTCTAAGAATTGTTATTTGTTACTGAAATCTTAACTGTCTAAAATAGAAATTTAGAAATGTTAGATTACAACTTAAGATTCTCTGTTGCAATGCAGATTTCAATCTTCTTTTAGCTAAAACGCGTTTGGCACTGAATCAATAGATCGAAAACATTAGGTTTTATATCTTCCAGTAGGTAAAAATTATAACAATTAATTTAAAAATGCAGGTGATATTTTGGAATATATACAGGCTGATTCTTTTAGGGCCTACATTAGAAACTTGTTAACTTCTAATATTGCTTTCAAAATTTGTATACGATCTAAATTGATCATTCTAAGTTCAAATAAATTATTTTCAGAATGGCTGAACTTCCGGAATTACCCGAAATTGGCGCAACCTTTGAAAATTAAATAGTAACTACACATTTTTATTTCATTTTTAAATTCACCTTGTCAAACTGAATAAAATTTACCTAAGTTGTTGGTACTTACCTGTCATAGTTTTTGACATATGCCAATTTTTTTGCTAATTTATTTATTTATTTATTTAAAATATCACAGCTCTTGATCGCTTTGCGATAAGTGAATAATTTTTTGCATTCGATAACCAAAGGTTCGAAGAGCCTTCTAGAATTTTCTAAATTGTCAACTGTCAAAATTCAAGGCTAGTATGATTTTTTCAAAATGGTTATCAAAAAACGGCTATAACTCAGTTTTTTCTAATGGAACGACCCTATTTTCTTAACGGCAATCCACAGAACATCGACATTTATGGTGACGTCCTATATTTATCTTACAGTTTTTGAAAAAAAAAAATTACAAAAAACGGATTTTACTTTGTAATTTTCATCATTAATCAAGTAGGCTTTGCAAAATGGTCAACAATTGTTATTCAACATTTTATTTAGTTTAGCTGATTTATTATCGAGTAAGCAGTAAAACAATAATATTTAATTATGGTTTATTATAACTTAGTGAATTATGTAAAGTAACTCAGTCTGCCATCGAATTTTGAACTTCTTGAATGAAAATAGTCGACAAACCAAACATTTCTTTTAATTAATAGCACAATTTTGTCGTATTTTTCGAAAGCTTACTCGATTAAAAATAAAATTATAATGAACTAAAATTCTGTGTTTTGCGATTATATCAAAAACTGTAAGAGATAGGTATAGAAGATGTTGGTAAAAGTCTCCATAAAAATCGATATTCTTTTGATTGCCAAAGAAAAAACTTTTGATCATTTTCAAAAAATCATAGTAGCCTTGCAATTTGACAATTGACAATCCTGAAGATTTTAGAAGACCTTTTGAAGCTTTGGTTATCACAAAGTATATTGTGATACGAGTTTTATAAGACCGTGCATTTTGTCGCACGCACGGAATTGAGGCACGACGAGCGCAGGAGTAAGTGCGATAAAATGCCTTATAAACGAGATATCATACAGTATTTTTTCTACTTTGCACCTTTTTTAACAAAAAAATTCAATTTCGAAATTTAGGGAATTTTGTGGCAGTTGACATCATTTGCGTGGGTCTTGAAGTTAAATTAATAATTTGAATCGTCATTAGTTTATTCGTAAAATGTATGCTGAAAGTGTCCAAGACGTTTTGCAATGTAACCCCTCAACGAATACGGGCTTTTGTGGCAAATACGCGGAATTTAAAAATTGGCCTAAGCAGAATGGGATCTCAAATTACTTACTTGCACTGGCTTTTGAAGTTACGTTTGTTATTACTCGAAAGGTGTTCGAAGGGACTACGTATCAGGGATGGTACAAAAGCCTCTAAAGGTTCGAATTTGATTCATTTGATTAAATTATCACTTGAAACAGGTGCCGATTGACACTGACAGTGCTTTCAGATAATTGTCAAAAAACTAAGTTGCCATCATTATCCAACTAAATTACCCTTGTTTTTAGTGTAATTATTATAGCACTCCGTTGGATATTACAATACGCAAATGGTGTATCGTAATGGCTTCAGTACGAAACCAAAGGAGAAAAAAAAAATTCACTTATTGTAAAGGGTTCACGAGCTGTGATATTTTGAAAACTATCCCAGATAAGTACTTAACAACTAGGGTACATTTTACTCAGTTTCAAAAGGCGAATTCAAAAAATGCAATAAAAATAGGCGGTTACTATTTAAAATTTCAACGTTGGCGCCAATTTCTAATCATTCATCCATTTTAAAATTAATTTATTTGGACTCAGAATGGTCGATTTGGATCGTATATAAAATTTTAAAGCTCTAGCTATATTAGAACTTACAAAGTTTCTGATGTGGGCCCTAAAAGAATCAGCCTGTATACTTCAGTAGACCCACCCTGTAAAAAAATTAAGTTTCTAACTTTATTCAGAAGGAAGGTATGCGGATGTAAATTGTAACTCAGAGTTATCTCAATTTTAGTTTTTCAACAATCTTCACTTTCTTAATGAAGGCAGTCCCAAATAAAAAAAAAGTCTTTCGTATTTCAATTACGCAGAAAATTTTATGATTTTATTCGTCCCTTTACTTCTAATTATTCTAACTATGTTCATTTTTATAAGAAAATCAAAAAGTCCTTCGCAGCAATTTACATCAAAAATTTTTAATTTGGTCTAAATGTTTGTTAGTCTAAAACGTGCGGTTTCAGTCGTTTGGAGCGTTTATGGTGAGTGTGAAAATTTATCAGTAATGAGTGGCCACACGGGGGCTGTCATGGAGCTCCACTTCACAACAGATGGCACTAACATTTTCACAGCCAGCACTGATCACACACTTGGCCTTTGGGATTTACCCACAAGTCAAAGAATTAAAAAATACAAAGGTCACACTACTTTTGTTAATTCGGTCCAAGGTGCAAGACGAGGCCCCCAAATGTTGGTGTCAGGCAGCGACGACACAACGATTAAATTATGGGATATTCGCAAAAAACAATCCGTCACAACTTTCAACTCAAATTATCAAGTCACTGCTGTTGAATTTAACGACACAGCTGAACAGATTTTCAGCGGAGGGATTGATAATGACATAAAAGTGTGGGATATTCGCAACCATGAAATTATTTATACACTTAAGGGGCACACGGATACGGTGACAGGGTTGGCTTTGAGTCCCGACGGTTCTTATTTGTTATCAAATTCGATGGATAATAGTTTGAGGATATGGGATGTAAGACCATATGCTCCCCAAGAAAGGTGTGTTAAGGTTTTTACGGGACATCAGCATAATTTTGAGAAAAATCTTCTGCGGTGTGCTTGGTCCAAAGATGGGTCTAAGGTTAGTTCAGGATCAGCTGATAGGTTCCTCTATATTTGGGACACCACCTCACGGAGGATTATTTATAAGTTGCCTGGACATAACGGTAGTGTTAATGCTGTTGATTTTCATCCAAATGAGCCAATTGTTGTCTCGGGTGCAAGCGACAAACAGATTTATTTAGGTGAGATAGATTAAAACATATTGTGAAATTTTATAATAAAAAGTGAAAAAACTATCATTCATTTCAAATTAGCATTTTCCCTCCAAGTTTAATCAAAAAATAAAAAAATAAGGTGAGCCCCACGTTGGGCGCCACTTTGTAATGGCGCTACCCACGTTGGGCACCACTTTGCATTGTTCACCTTTACAATAATGTGATTAAAACTATTTATAATTCATTACGTTTGTCTTAATTCCTTTGCGTTACACGTATTTTAATTCCATTAAGTGATTTTAAAATAGTTTCTCCCACCAGTTCCAACTCATGTTGTGGCGTCGTTGGTAACAGTTTGTATTGTCTGAGTACTTTCGAGACTGTACTTTTCATTTCCAGCATTGCAAATTTTTGCCCTTTGATCATAACATTAATTATTTTTTAATACATTTTTAAGTGAAACCTACCAATGCAGTTTCTTGGTCCAGCACTGAAAGGTATATAGGCATAAGGTGACTTATTATCCATGTTGTTGAATCTGTCAGGATCAAATTTTTCCGCATTTGTAAAATATTTCTCATTCCGATGTATTCCAAAAGCAAAAATTAACAAAATATCTCCTTTTGGTAATAATTTGCCATCTAAAATTGTATTAAGAACAATATATCACATTAAATTAATTGAACTACCATATTCAACATTTTCGGTGATTTCTCTGCCATAAAATGGTACAGATGGATATAAACGTAAAGCCTCTTTTATGACTTGCTCCAAATATTTCATACTTTGCAAATCTGTATAAGAAGCTGTAACATTTTGAATGTTACCAAAAATAGCTTGCTGTTCCTCGAAGGCTTTTTGCTGAAAAAATGAACATTCTTAAATACTTACTTTTTAACAACTAATAAGTACCTGACTCTCTAAATTGTTAGCCAAACAAAATAAAGTAAAGCTGACCGCAGAAGCTGTGGTGTCATGACCCTGAAAAATAAGACATCTTTGTCTTGGAGATAAACACAAATGTTAATAACATTTATCGCTTGACCCAATATTTAATTTTTATTTGTAGGAGCGTTGAAATATTAATTCTGGTCAAACAATTTATATCTATGACATAAAAGTACAAACAAAACCTTAAACCAAAGTTTCTAAAATAAGACATTCGCTCTACATTTGTGTATTTATAATTTTTTTATTCAGTTTTTTTAAATTACAATTAAAATTACAAAATATAGCTTTCAAGGCAATATCTCGCAAAGAACAATTTTCAAACGCCGATTACGCCGAAATTAGAAGTCATAGGATAAAAGTCCCATTCCAACGCGATTAGACCGTGGAGGTTTGTAAAAAAAAATGATGTAATATGTAAAGTTCTTCGAAAAATTCATCTGACCAAACCGTTTTGTCCTAGTATTTTTAGTTTTCGAATTATGAATTTTTTTGTGAAAACGAAAAATGCCTATGTAACCGAAACTGTTACCCAGGGTGACTCTAGTTGTTGACCATTCGATGGGTAATTTATAGCGAATTTTAATGTTTTTCTACGTTTTGCGTTAAGTGTTATAGTGTCCCAGATAAACGTCAATAAAGCAGTTGCAACTTTGAATTTTTTTTCTCTTTTCAAACGCCGATTACGTGGAAACCATTAAAGTTAACGCAAAAAATCTATAAAATAGCAGTTTACTAAAACCGATTACAGCGAAACTTTTTAATTTTTTTATTTTCTCAATCACGTCAAAACTATTCGGTAAAGTGGAAATATTTTTAACTACACGTATGTAAAAATTTTCGGAGAATAGACTGACTAAACTGTGTTGACCAAGGATTTTAAAACAATTTAATAATCGTTTGCATTTTTGTCATTTTTTCAGTTTTCATATGCTGTTAACGGCGAAACTACAATGTGTTTTTAAATGATTCTCATCTAGTCCACTTTGAAATTGGTTTACATGTAAAAAAAAATGTGCCGCACTACTCAATTGAATTCTTTGTCAATAAATGTCAAAACTGTCAGTTGGGAAATTCACAAATAGTTAACTATATCCCATTTCAGTTCATTGTAGAATTTTGCAACAACGGATTTGCATTTTTTGGAATTTCTGTTGTGTTTTCTTGGCTCAAAATTGCTGGGATTTAGCTTAACACAGAGTTCTTTTCTTATACAAAAACTCTCAATTTGTGCTTCATTTCACTCCAAAAAAATCAAATGCGCTCTCAAAAAATTCTACAATGAAATGAAATAGGATATAATTAATTTTAAAAATTTCGTTTAAAATGCAACTAAACTGTTACACTGTGCAAGAAAACACTTTTATTCTCGAAGCTTATTTCCGAATTGGAGATTTAATAAATGGAGAATGGTAATATTCGGTGTCTAAATGCCTGTCATTAGTTCTATAAAGCGGCATTTCTGATTTTACATGAGAAATTCACAAACGACTAGATGAGAATCATTTAAAAACAAATTGTATTAGAACTGGCGCAAAAGGTTCGATATCATTGAGACCGTTACAAAGAAATCTATGAAATAATTTAATAAGCTCAACGCGATATCTCATAAAAGCCCTAGGCGAACACGGGTTTTGACAATAATTTAAAACGCATCTGATGTTTTTTTGTCTTATAGTTTCCGAAAATGGTGAAAAACCGTTTTGTTTTTTTTTTCACTTTTTTTTTCACTTGTATGCCGGTTACGGCGAAACTGTTATATGAGGCTGCGGTAAAGGTTCGATGGTTTTGAAACCGTTACAAAAAATTCTATGTTCAAGGCATTATCTCCTTAAAAAAATAACTTTCTAAAAGTTGATTACGGCGAAAATAGAAGGTTGTTTATAAGTTTTGTCAATTACGCCAACATTATTAGACAAAATTGAGAAATTTTTAAGTACACTTATGTAAAACGTTCCGGAGAATCAATTGAATTGGAATCGAGGAAACTGAAAATCGTTTCAAGTGATCAAAAGTCCTTGCAATTGTGCTATTTTTTACTTTTCAAACGCCGATTACGGAGGAAGAACAAATTTTTAATTTTGCTTTCTTCGTTTTTAATATTTTTTTCTTCTAATTTTGGTACAAGTACTCACTTCAAACATGAAAGTGTCTACTTCTTCCCTTATCTCTTCCTGTGTCAACAATCGGTTATCGATTTTCGTTTCTAATAATAAATCTAAAAATGGTTTTTTCTTCTTCATAAAATTATCTTCATCACCAGAAACCTCTCTCAAACTCTCCAGTTCCTTTCGTCTGGCATTGATCACATCATTGGTTTGTTTATGTAAAATTTTTAGCGAATTTTTTTCGGTCCAGTAATTTTTAGTCAAGGGATACATAAAAGGACACATCTGAAGAGGAGAAATGGATCGTTCTACCATAATCCGACACACATTTTTCACACTCCGGACGTAATCCGAGGTGCTATCTTCTTGTGCATTTATACTTATCCCCATTATACTTTCTGTATTAATGATCAAATGAACTAAAAATGAAACAGGAATAAATAACTCACCGCAAATAATGTCAAGGGTGCACATTGTAATGTATGGATAAATATCACAAGCTTCTTTATCGACTTCATTTCGTAATTTCTCAAGAAGTGTGTTTCCGCACTTTTCGAAAACTTCGATAAATTGTTCCAAAATTTGAAAATGGAAAGCTGGGGTTAAAATGCGTCTGTGAGTTTTCCATTTCGCTCCTGGAATTATTTCCAAATGTAGTACAGAACAATAATCCGGGACAAAAATACCATCACTTGTCAACAAACCGGTACCCAACCAAGGGCGCAGAAAGTTGTAATTATGCGACTTACTAATACACTTTGTGCTACTTAATACACACTCCAAAAAGTAGTAATTTGATACTAAAATATATCGGTGAAACGGGCCGATTTGGGCTGTTACAACTTCGCCATAATCCCTTGTGTAGTTAATTAAATTTTGAAGCACATCTAAAATTAATTGATTAATTGAATTGATTTAAAGTTTTTTACCTTTTGTAGTTTTAAAATCTAAAGCACTTCCAAAAATTGGTAAGCCACGAGGACCACGGATGTTTTTGTAAAAGTCTCTGTTTTGTGTTGATTTTTTTAAATATTTTATTACAAAGTTAATGCTAACGAGGATGGAAATTACAATTATGACAATATTAATCATTATTTTATCATTGATTTGTTAAATGATGTTAAAGGATCACATAGCTTACGATAAGAAGCCGAAACACCAACTGCTCGATAAAAGTATTGCAGACAATATAAATATTTATGTCCCCTTACATCGATTCAAAGCAAATTTTCAAAAGCGTAATGACTCGAACACAGAAATGCATGCGATAATTAGATGGGTACTTCTTTAGTAGAAAGGTAAATTATTTTATTCATAATTATTTTGACCCGACTTTATATAACTATATAATTAAAAAAGACACTTTCTGTTCAAAAAATAGATAAGCTTGATTTAAGTTTTTTCTCAGAAAGTAAAGTCTTATACAGGGACATTTTTTTAACTCTGAACATAGCCCTATGTTCAATCTGAAAAAAACATATCAAAGCATTGATTTAATTTACGTTACCAACGATATGTAAAGGTAATTATTTGATGGCGAGTTATTTGAACCAATTTGAAGTGATTTTGAATATTTGTTGTTCGGAAGAAATCAAGCTCTTTCAGTGTGTCTACGGCGAATTTCACGATATCTTACTTGAAAACGCAAAAAATCGCATTAGAAAAGGTGAAGCCCTAAGAAGTTAATGCTGGTTCACTATTTTTTTGCAATCGAAGGGCCTTTCAATAAGGTTTGTTTTTTGCAAAAATTAGGATTAGTTAGTTACATTTTTTTGTTGGCACGACTGGCTGATTTCAGGTTGGTGTCCGTGTAGAAATTGTATTGTTAGGAGAATTACATTTCAAATAAATTACGTTTTTCACTGTTTATCTTTGAAATTTCTTACAGTTGTGGTAATAATAATTGATTCATTTAAATTTTGCAATTGCATTCGAGTTTCAAACCAAAAGTTTTGATTTCATTAGAGTATTCACTTGTAGCTCCCGCAGCGAAGTGATCAACAACAAACGAGTTAAGTGAAAAGTTGGGACAAAGCACTGGGGTGATGTTTTTACACATTTTGAATTTTTTGTTTAATTGGTTCCACTTGGTCAAATAAGGATTCCTGTAATACCGACATTGACAAGTTGTCAAAATCAGCTGTTTGTGAAAGAAATGTCATTGATGATTCACTATTCGTTATCGTCAAAACTATAAGTGTTAATAATAGAATAAATACATCAAATTAATCGGTTTCATTGTTTTTTGTGGAAACTTCAGTGTAAAGTGTGAAGATGTTTCGTACTACGGGCAATTTCGATAAGCTTTTGGGTAAGAACACAACACAACGCAAAAAACATCAATTTGATTGCACAATTTTTAGACAAAGCTACAAGCAATTTATTGATGGAACCAGATTGGCCATCGATTCTTCAACTTTGCGATTTAATACGTCAGAATGATGTACAGTGAGTTATCCAAACAATTTTTTAGTATTTTTTTCCAACTGCAAATTCTAGACCCAAGCATGCCCTAAATGCTGTGAAGAAGAAACTGTTTTCTCCAAATCAACACACTGCGATGTACGCTCTTTTGGTCCTTGAAAGTATGGTGAAAAACTGCGGTAAGTCTTAAAAAAATCAATTTTTTCTTGACTATTCGCTCCACATTTTGCGACTAAAAATTCCTACAAGGTTTTAAGGCTTTAAGGGCAAAACCCTATCTCCCACAGGAATGAAAGTTTCAAAAAAAGTGATGCATAATTCTTTGGTTTAATTTGTTCGATTTAACTTATTTTTCAATGAAATTCGCTCCTATTTATAATGTAACATTTAGTTTCTGAATAACGATCGGGTTTTTTTTAATAATTGGATATTTTCGGTTGAATTAGTGCCAAAATAGACCAACGCCTTGGAAAAGGCGATGACAAATTTAGATTTCTTGTAAAAAAGTGCTTGAAGAACGTCTTAGTTAAAAACGTCTAGTTCTTTTAGTTTTCGCTTAAAAAAATAAAAACGAAAATTACAAATTTTTGATTTTTCTCAGTAATTCAAAAACTAAAAATGACACATCAAATTTTATTTCAGATAATTGTTCACCATAAAAATGCGCAACTTTTCCCTAATTTAACCGACCTCATATCTCTTATAATAACTGAGATCCCCATGGTGGAGCTCGAAAAACGGACACCCTGTATATTTCCCAGCTTCTGTAATGGGTTTGATCACTTCGAGTTCCTCATTTACGATTTCAAGTAAATGATCTATAGACAAAGATACCGGCTGTTTGTGGATTGCGTGCGGTAAATTTAACCACTAATAGACCTCTTCAAAAGAAACAACTTTTCTTTTTCCAACTTTTGCCGAAAACATGTCATTTCGAAGTTAAAATTAAAAATAAGTTGAGGCTGAAAACCCGTCTCCGCCTATGGTTTGAAACGATATTTCCATTCATTCACACAAAAAACTATGGAACGTACACAGCGTAAAGACAAAAAACTTATCTGTCAATGTTAGTGGGTCAGTAAGTACCATTAAAAAAATTGCTCAAAATGTTGCCCTTCGGTCGCAATGCACACTTGAACTCTTCAGGGTAGGAAAGCTTGCGGTCTTGCACACTCCCCTCGCGATTTCTAATTGGTGCGGTTGATACTTGCATAACACAAACGGTCAGCTCCTTGGCGGTATTAATTGGAACACAATTTGAAAACTAGTTGTTTCACGTGAACCCACAAAAAAATCACACGGATTTAAATCTGGAGAGCCTCCACCCGCTGGAGATGGTAAGAGTGCAACCACCGAGACACACCTACACACAGAGCCATTCTGTGGATGCTCAAACTGGGCTCTTCTTCAACGGCTTCCAAAATTTCAGACCCACTTCTAAGACCCACTTCTAAGACGTTGTTGCACGGGTGAAAATCTGTAAATGTTGGACCACTGCCGTAAAAGTGCGTGCGAACGGGATTATTTCCACTACCCCGTACACTAGGGCCAGATCACTCAATTCGACATTTGAATAATTGACCATAATGATTTAATTTCAAACTGACACGTGAATTCACTCGAGAGCGGGATTGCGACTGTCTAACCGAACGTGTAAACAAACACCTGATAATTTTTTTGGTGCACAAAGTTATCCCTTTTTTGTGCATAAAAACGTTCACGGTCAACGTTCAATGCAATTTATTTTCATTGATATTTTACTTGCACCTAACAAGGAGAGACTCACTGAACGGCTCGTGAAAATCGTGGGGGGAAAAATGGGAAAATTTTTTTTGGATACGGAATTTGTTTTGTCTTCAAATTGACTTTTCATAACGTATTCTTTTAGTGGTTAAAATTTGTGCGCGTAATCCACAAACACCCTGTATATCTAGTTTATACCGGGTGCTCAAAAACTGGCGCACCAACTCAGTGGTACGTTGTTGAGAAACATGTGTAGATTACGGGAAAAATCTTGAAAAAATTCCGAAAGTCATATTTAAAAAAATCTCTAGCTACAAACTTATTTTGTTAACTTCTCCTGTTTTCATTATTTTTTAATGTTTTTATGTTTCACACTAAATAATCGTTCCTAACTAAACGATAAATAATTATTTTTTAAATTTACTATCAGACTAGCAGTTTTTTGAATTTAAAAAAATTAAAATTCATCAAAAAAATCACAAAATGTAGATGTGCCAACACTGGGAATTATTTCCTAGGAAGCCATTTCAAAATTAATTTTTTTTTATTGCTGATCAAATTCTATTGCGATCACGACTGTTAGACAACGTTGCCACATATCGTTTATTTAAAATTCGTTATTTATCAATAATTTTAATACAAAGAATTTTTTTACTATTTTTACCTTTATAAAGAAATTCTCTACCACACACCATTGAGTTGGTGCGCTAGTTTTTGAGCACCCGGTATTAGTAAATACATTCTCGAGTATAAAATTTCCTCTGATGAGGAAATCAACTTTTGTCCATAACTTTTACAAAAATCTATCACCTTATCAGTAAAATGATTTTGACAACTGAAATGCACATTAATATCTCCGTCTAATATTATTTTGTAAATTAGACTTCAACTTATTAAATAAAATTGTCAAAGACTCCTAACGGAGACCGATACAAAGTGATAATTATTGAATTACACTGAGTTAAGCTAGCGCCCGCTAATTCACAGTTGATTTCTTCTGATAACTCACTGATCCAGCTTTAAGTTTTATACTTATAATTATGTCGATGGTTTAAATGTACTGTTTTCTCCGCTTAGGATATCCCTTGCATGACGAGCTCACCACACGCCCCTTCTGCGACACCCTCTACGACCTCGCCAAAACCACCACCCACGAAACCGTCCGCCAAAAACTGCTCGAACTAATCCAGGCCTGGAATTTCGCATTTCGCAAAAGCCCCAAACACGGTGCTCTCAAAGACACCATGATTATGATGAAAAACGACGGTTTCAAATTTCCGACGTTCCGCGAATCCGACGCTATGTTCAGTGCCGATTCCGCTCCGGAATGGGCCGACGGCGATGTGTGCCACCGCTGCAGGACTGCATTCACTTTGATTCAGCGCAAGCACCATTGCAGGGCTTGTGGACAGGTTTTCTGCAGTCAGTGCAGTCAGAAAACCACCACTTTGCCCAAATATGGAATTGAGAAGGAGGTGAGGGTTTGCGATGCGTGCTATGATCTAGCAACGAAGCCTAGTAGCGGAAAGGCTGATAAGCAGGAGAGTGAGTTGCCTCCGGAGTATGTGAACAGTTCGTTGGCTCAGCAGAGTCAGACGCCTCCGAGGAAGAGTGATGAGGAGTTGAGGGAGGAGGAGGAATTGCAATTGGCTTTGGCGATTAGTCAGTCGGAGGCGGAGGCTAAGGAGAAGGAGAAGTTTAAAATGGTTAATACTTATAAAGGTAAGTTGTTTTCAAAACTGGCATAAAGAATAAATTGTTTATTATTTTTTCAAATAATTTTATTATTATTATTATTATTATTATTATTATTATTATTATTATTATACAGCGTGATTCTTAAATAGACCGACAAAATTCTACTCATCGTAGTTTCAAATGAGTACATGCTGGGAAAAGTTGTAACAAAATTCTTTGTATAACTATTTTCGAAAGAATTTTTTTTAAAGTTATGTTGGAGATACACCGTAGCCACTGATGTATTCGTAAGTACAAAGCGATCAAAAAGTCCTTCTATCAAGAAGGCGTATTACTTGAGAACATGTGTCCGGTGTCATGTCTTAGTTTAGCCTGCTGTCAACATTTAAACTGAAATAACCTCAAACGTAAACTGTTAGATGCCGTGAATCCGTGGCACAAATAACACCCGAATGGTACACGACCCGTAAATGGTGTCTATGGAGCAAAACTGGATTCCAACAATAATTTAATTTCCTTAATTTTTTTGACATTTTTCCTTTGACATTAGGCTTGAGATTTGCAGACATACGTTCTTTATTTCTATGCTTACTTGATAGGACTTTTTGATTAGTATTAGCACAGTTAGTATAAAGCATAATATTCATTTGATGACAATGTACTTGATCATTGCAACAAAGATAACTGTATGTTATCGATGTTCATGATAAAAACGAGTTTTCGCTCTGAGTATTTTACTAAACTAAAAAAAATAATTTTTTTTTGCAATTATTTTCTGTTTTATTCTGTATTTTTTATGTAATTTTGCTACTGGCAGTTTAGACGATTAAGATTACTCTTAGTTTAGAAATTTTGAATTATCGTCGTATAAAAAATCATGTAGCAGTAATTTACATATAAAAATGCAAATTTTTATAATAGTATTTGAAGATCTTTTAAAAACTGTTTTCAAGGATAACACATCTCCAATGTTCCAAGCATCTGTCAAAAATTTCGACACTTTTTCGTTAATAAAAGAATGAAACCAGAACACTCGCAAGAATAAGTTCCAACTTTTGCGTTTTAAGAATGAAAAAAAAAACAAAAACCTTCAATTCAGAGGTGTTTTTAAAGGTTTTTGGTTTTGTTGTAAAGATTTTGACAATGCAGTCGTAGGTTATTATTGCACTGTTTCTGGAGTACCTACATTTCCGTGTAAAAACATCAAAAGTTTTGTTCATTTAACCTTATACAGCGTGTTAGGGAATGGTTTAGCATAAAGGTGAAAGGTGGGTAGAGAATGGCAAAACGAATCGATTAAGTAAAATTTTTTTAAATCGAAAATGCATAGTTTTCCCAAAAAATCGTTCTGAAATTAAAGTCCCAAATTTTGAGAACCGCTGAACTAGAATGATCAAAATTAGCGTAAATTTTAATATTATTGACAAAACAGCAGAGGTAAATTAACTTCTTGGTCCACTCTGTATTTCTTCTATTTCAATTTGTGTTTTATGATCAAATTTTCTAAAAAAAAAAAAAAAATTACGCCAGAACTGGGGTTCGAACCTCACAAATGAGCATGCTATCTACAATTTTGAAAAAATTCTCAAAACGTTCATGCGCCACTATGTCCACTTTTTTAAAGAAAAATTTAACCCCTAATAAACTACCATAAACGACACAGTGGCTCTCAACAGGTGGGTTAATAAAACTTTTTGAAGAAAGTATGCACTTTTTGGAAAAATGCTATAAGGCTTTTTAACTCGTCTGATCATGACTAAGGAGCGGAAATTCTACGGGGTGGCCATGACGCTACAATCGACAAGCTGACTCGTCGCAGCGCTCTCGCGAAGTTCAATATTTATCTACAATTGGTCGGCTGTAGGCTGCAGCGGACCTTGAGCCGACCAATTGTCGATAAATATTGAACTTCGCGAGAGCGCTGCAACGAGTCAACTGGTCGTTTGTAGTGTCTTGGCCGCCCCATTAAATTTCCTCTCCTTAATCATGACGAATTCACATACGAAATATTGCTAAGGCATTCCCTAACACCCTGTATAACTTAATTACTTAACCTACCGACCTAAACAATTTAAACCAGAATTCAGGCAATACATAATTAATATAGTTTACTTTCGCCATCAAGATCCAATAATAATTATTATTACTGTCGGTGACCTTTATCATAGGTAAATATCAGTATAATACGAGTATTTGTGTACACCATAATTTGTGTTTTTATCATAATTATGAATAGTGACTCACATAAGTGTGAACAAGGTGTAATTTTTTTCAATAGTTTATTTCAATAGTTGCGCTGAGTCATGATGATAATGATTAATTTTTTTAGGCAATAATACCACTACTAGGAGACGTCTTATGATATCAATAAAACACATGGGTCTTATGAAAAAATCGTCTCGTGATTGGCCTACTCACATCCATATAAAAATTAATTCGACAAACGTCACTTCAAAACGTCAAATTTTCCAAAATATTGATTGAGAGAGAGAGAGATTATGAAAAAGGTTCTAAATAAAAAAAGAGTCTGTATTGAGATATCCTTTAATGACGTTTCAATGGTATAATTTCCTTTTCTTCAGGTTAAACAAGTCTAATACAAAGACTTTGACACTCTTGAGTGGTGGGAAGAAGGAAATTAAATTTCATTTTTATCAAAAAACTTATAGGCTTATAGTTAGTTGCAATTTAATAACACAAATTTGCATAACTCAAAAACAAATCATACTTTCTTTCTCAAACTTGCTCACATTCTTATAGAATTTTTATATACAGAGTGACCCAGGGGTGCGTGCATGCTTCATAACTCTTTAAAAGCTATCTATTTGTTTTTTTAACGATAGGTCTTACAATAAGGCACATTCTAAAAGTATTTCAATTTGTATACCTACAGGCTGTTCCAAAATGAAATATACAACTAAGTTCTGTTTTTTGTTTTTTTTTTAATGAAAACCCCAAATATTTCTTACATTTTTGAAATCGCCACTAAATTGTCGCATCCGGGTTTCTTAAACTTATCTCTCATAGTTTTTGATTTATGTCAATTTATGTGTGAAAAGAGCGTTGTGCATAGACCCACAGAAACATTTATAACTTCAAAACCATTCAAAATAACTTAATCCAAGGTTTTTCCAGTCGACTCCTTAAGCCTTAAGGCATCTTTTGCAATGAAGGCGAACTCGGAGTCGATATTTCATCGTCTACTACGATTGTCTGAAAATGACAAATTACGAATGGCAATAATTCGATTTTTTGAAATGCAACACCCTATATTTTATTGCATCATTGCATGTCATTTTTTATGAGCTTTTTATCGATATAAGGTTTGTAATAGGGTCTACTTTGTAAAATTTGTGAGATTTTGGCAAAGTAGAAAATATCGATGTTTTTTTCGGAAAAAACAACGAGTAGGCCGACCGTTCTCTTGAAGTTAACACTTCTATTCTGCAACACTCTGAAAAGAATATCTTTCAGCAAAATGAAATTGTAATAGAAACAGGAGTACATCACAAATGAAACAATTTTAATAGTCTTTATAACAGAAAAGTATGATTGACGGAAAACAATGTAAAAATTTTGAGAAAAGAACACATAAAAAGTGTTCAAATGGGTTACCATCGTATTCCCCACAAGCTGCTAGTCTTCTAGTAAATGAGTTCCGAACTCTAGCAATAATATACCTATACACTATACATTTGTGTAGTTATTCAATGCGTGATCCTGTTGCTTACTTCTAAGCTTCTAATTGAGTTAGGCCCTTGCTCTCCTATCCAGCTCGGTTGGAAGGGGTGTTGTTCTTTTGGAACGTGACTTGTATTATTATTACTTGTATTGTGTACAAAACAACACAAATCTAGATTTTAACTTTAAAAGTTACAGGGTATAACAATTGAAAAGTTTTTGCATTATTTTGTTTTGCTACATAATTTAAAAGTCGCAGGCCATTTGTTATCGTTGATAATCAAATCACTTTCAGCTCCTGTCGAACGCAGTCCATCTCCTCAACCCGAGCAAACAAATCCCGAACTTGCACGCTACTTAAATCGCTCTTATTGGGAATCTTTGAATCAAAATGATGCAGCACCAGAAGCCAGAGCCGCTAGTCCATCAGCCCCAGCTTCGGCAACAGCCCCCGCCACTGAAATCACCAAACCAAAACACAAAGAAAACGGCGTTGTTGATAACGACATCGAAGAGTTCATCAGCACTCTAAAATCCCAAGTCGAGATTTTCATCAATCGAATGAAAAGCAACTCAAGTCGTGGCCGTTCAATCGCTAACGACACCAGCGTCCAAACAATTTTCATGAACATCACAGCAATGCATTCGAAACTTTTACGCTACATCCAACAACACGACGACAGCCGATTGCACTACGAACGCCTCCAAGACAAACTAACCCAAGTCAAGGACGCCAGAGCCGCCCTTGACGACTTGAGGGAAGAACACCGCGAGAAATTACGACGCGAGGCGGAAGAAGCCGAACGCCAACGCCAACTGCAAATGGCGCATAAGCTAGAAATTATGCGAAAGAAAAAACAAGAGTATCTCCAATACCAAAGACAGTTGGCGTTGCAACGCATCCAGGAACAAGAACGTGAGATGCAAATGAGACAAGAACACCAAAAGCAGAGATATATGATGGGTTATATGGGAAGTAACCAATTCCCACCTCCACCGAACAGCGCCCCGCCCCAAGCCGCCCCCACTTACCACAATTACCAATACGGTCCGATGGTACCGCCTCAAAACCCCCCTCCCCAAATGCCAATCCCCCCACCACAAATGCCACAACCACAACCACATTTCCAACCAATGTACGGCGTCCCGCCCATCGCCAACCAACCAATGATGAATCCCATGCCAATGCAAGCTCCGCCCCCGAATCAGGGAATGCCGCCTCCGGGATTCCAACCCCCACAGCAACAGCAGCAACAAGAGCGTAAAAGCGAGACACGGACCGCTGAGTTGATTAGTTTTGATGATTAATTCTGTATTGGGTTATTTCTTATTCAATAAATGTATGCTACAGCTAAATATAAGGTCTTTCCACTGTTTTCAGTGTTTTGTTGATTAATTTCTTAAATTTTTGTTTTTCCTTCAAATTGAGTGTGATTCACCTAATCATATTTTGAACACAATTTTGACAACACAAAAAATGGAAAAAATGAAATTGAAAATAAAAAATAGAAAAAAAATTTGACAGTTAAACATAATGGGCTTTATCTTCTTTTTTTTTTTGACTTGTTTTATAAGCGGCAATTTTTTTAAAACTGTAAAATTAACATGAAAACATTTAATGACACCTAAACACAAAAAAATAAAATAAAGCAAGAACGAAAAAATAAAGCTCTGTGTAATACTCTCAATAACCTTTTGAACTGTTTTATTTTATTATCTTCTTTTGTTCAATTATTGTTTGCTTTATGTTTTAATTTTTTTATACTTACCAGAAAGAAACATGTATATTCGCTGTTTCAAAACTATGTCAATGCCAACGTCGCATTTACTCTCAAAATTAGTTGTTAATAAAAGCTAATGTAATTAATAGTTTCAATGAGAGATCACATCATATACAGGATGATCGAAAAGTGACGGACAAACTCACGTATAGTTATAAAAGACGTTCAGTTAAGCACAAAAATAGTCAGATTTTATTTTTCAAGCAACTTAATTTTGATATATACCGGATGTATCAGAAATACGTGTGTTAATTTTAATAGGTAACAGAGCTCAACAAATAAAACATTTTTTCTGTTTGTAATTTTTCACTGAAAGTTTCGCAAATTTATTTAAAATTTGGAAAAGATAATTGAAACGTCTACCCCCCTATGAGTACAAAAATAAAAGCGACGAACTATTTACGTTGTAATAGAAACAGATAATTTAAACAATTTAAAACAATGAAAGTTGTTGCTATGAATACAAACTAATTGTTAAACACTGACCGGCTCGTTTGCACTAAAGAAGGAAAGGAAAAATAATTAAGAATTCAGCATACGATACGAAAGATACGAGGTCGGTTAAATTAGGGCAAAGTTGCGCATTTTTATGCTGAACAATTATCTGAAAGAAAATTTAATGTGTCGCTTTTAGTTTTTGAATTATTGAGAAAAATCAAAATTTTGAAATTTTTGTTTTTATTTTTTTAAGCGAAAACCAAAAGAACTTGACGTTTTTAAGTACGACATTCTTAAGACACTTTTTTACAAGAAATCTAAATTTGTCATTACCTTTTCCATGGCGTTCTTGATGTCAGAGTTACAACACTCAACTTTGGTTTTTCTTATGAACGTCATATTTGACATTTGTATTTTTGAAAACTCTTTTTGTTTCTGATTACAATGATGTATCACATGATATGATCGAATCTTATATGCGGATTAAAATTAAGAAAAAAGCGTTTTTGCAAAGAGTGCTTTGGAAGGTTGAACTGTACTGAATAAAAAAAATATTCGTAGTTCAAAAATTATGAAAAAAATACCACAATCTTATGATGGCTCTAGCAACAACATATATAAATTTTAAAGCAATCGACAGTGTTTTTTAGAAATAAAATGAAAAAAAACCTCTATTTTTGACCTTTTTATTTTTTTATTTAAAAACTGTACTGACGATTTTTTTAATGAATTTTTGGGAGATAGTAGGTAACGTATTCATGTTACTTTATTTTTTTCACGTGATTTGAACGTAAAGTTTTTTCATAAAAAAATTAAAATTTTGAATTTGAATTATCCAATTCGTTACAAACATTTAAATTAAAATAATCACCAACCTATGAGGTAATGATTTAATTCAGAAGCAAGATACAACTGTAAAAAACCATTTCGATTACTGTTTTTTTTTTTTTTTGGTTTAAATTGAATTTCAATCTTGCTCATTTGAAGATTCGCCCGACAGCCTCTTTCTCAGCGTACACTGGCAGCTGGCGACAAATTCTTGAGGTGGAAAATTTTGGAAACGGCGTTGCACGATAAAAGTGCCATCTACGTAACAGTAGAATAAATAGTTTTTGAGAAACTGTAATTTTGATTTTTATTTTCTTTTTTCTCCATACAAATTTTGGACGCATCGATGTTGGGCCGAGTACTGGGGGTATCATAATCCCCAACCATCAAACTGTAATTAAGCGGTCCCTTATATGATTATCTTCTAAAGTGATCGAGTTGGACTGAAAATTAGATACCTAGCTAAAGTTTCAAAAATTGTGAAAGTAAAATTTTTGACACGGGGTGAAGAAGTTGAGATTCAATTAGGTGATTGTTTAAAGAGTAAGAGGACTGTTGGACCAGATGGAATTCCAGCCTTTCTCATACATATGTGTGCTGATATATTGTCTTATCCTTTTTTTCTAATTGTTAATCTTTCTCTAAGAACTTCTGTTTTTCCTGATGCATTTAAATTATCTTCTGTAATGCCTATTTACAAAAAGGGGGACAAAAGTGACATTACAAACTACCGACCTATTTTTTTAATTAACAACAAGTGCTTTGAAACGCTTATTTACAATGTAGTAAGTGTTCATGTTAAAAAATACTTATGCAATGAACAACACGGTTTTGTGTCTGGTAGATCTACGGTAACAAATCTTTCCTGCTTTTCCCAGTATCTTGCCGAGACTTTAGATCTTGGTATGCAACTTGATGTTTTCTATGCAGACTTTTCAAAAGCTTTTTGACAACGTAAACTTTAATTACTGCTTTCCAAACTTTATTACTTTGGTCTTTCAGACTCTTTGATAATTTTTTTTTCAATCTTATCTTACTAAAAGAAGACAATATGTTTTCCTAAATGGTTTTGTTTCTGACGTATTTCCAGTTACGTCTGGAGTGCCACAAGGGTCGATACTCGGTCCGCTTCTTTTTATTAATGACATTGTTACTTCTTTTGACATACCTTGCCTCCTATACGCTGACGATTTAAAAATTTTTTGTAAAATAAAAACTTCTCTGGACTGTAACGTTCTGCAGAAGAATATTCTTAATCTTTTAGAATGGTGTCAGAAAAATGAGTTAAATCTTAATCTGTCAAAATGTTTTTTAATGCAATTTTCTAATAAATCAGTCATAAAGTTTAATTATTTTATTGATTCTTTACTCCTAAATACGGTGCACACGAATTCCCGTCAAGATAATCCTTGCTACCTGCGATCGTTCAAGGGTCCGATAATCCGCCACACGAGTTCCCGTCAAGGAAAACTTACCTACCTCAGCCCGGCTATATGTCTTGCTGAGTTTAAGTAATTATGTTCAATCCTTTTGGCGTTTATACATAGTTTTGAAACTACTACTACTACTAAAAATATGGACCTGGGGTCCGTTTCATAAAAATTGCAAGTTGATTTTTACAAGTGACAAGTTTACTATAGTTACGTAAGATTACTATACAAAAAGTATACAAGTGACAAGTAAATCACTTGTAAACTGGCCCCTTTACTCAAATTTTCATTGTATTAATAATTTACTCTTTGTAAACTTCTATTTTTTTGACTTACACAATCGATTGTTGGTTGAGGTAGTGCACTTTGTTTATTTCAGCTAGGGAATTATAAGCTCCCCCGCGGCTAAATACCTCATGGGTCTTGACGAAAACTCGAGTGTGGTATTAACCGACCCAAAAATTCTTGACGGGAACTCGTGCCTCGGATTAGGACAAAAGTGACCGCTGACGGGAATTCGTGTGCGCCCCCTAAATAAACTGGATTATGTTAAAGATCTAGGTGTTACTTTTGATCCACAGTTCACGTTTTCCAATCATATTGATAGTGTCGTACTAAAAGCTTCTAAGATGTTGGGTTTTGTTATAAGAAATGGTTCTGAATTTTCACAAATTAACACTTTGAAATTATTATATTTTTCATTTGTTAGATCATGTTTGGAATATGCATCAGTTGTGTGGTCTCCTATTTACGTTACCTACCAGGAAAACCTTGAAAATGTACAAAGAAGGTTTATAAAATTTCTGGCTTATAGAGATGATGGAACTTATCCTCCAGTTGGTTTCCCGCAAGAAATAATATTAAATAGGTTTCAAGTATCTAGTCTTGAAATTAGATATAAATTTGCTGCATTAACGTTTCTTTTTAAAATTATACACAATAAAATTGATTGCCCTCAACTTCTAAATGATCTATAATAATAATAATAATAATAATAATAATAATAATAATAATAATAATAATAATAATAATAATAATAATAATAATAATAATAATAATAATAATAATAGTAATAATAATAATAATAATAATAATAATAATAATAATAACCCACAGGGGGTGTGCCTTTGATAGGCGGGTACGCCTGCTATCACTGGCACATATGGGAATTGACGGTGTAATGCGACCCGTGCTGAGGAGTGAATGGCCCGGCGATACAGGGTCTCGAACGGAGCCCTCTGGGCACCAGGCGACCCCCAGTTGTAAATAGCCTTCTTGCAGTAACCAGGCTCTGCTGCAAGCGACAGTTTCTTTCCTAGGCACTCGTGGGAACAACAAATAAAACAAATAAAGCTGGGGCGTCCACCCCCGAAAAAATGGACGTGGTTGAAGGTCCACCAAAAACCTTAGAGAAGATGAACCAGGAAAAGTCGGTTTTGCCACGGTTCCTGGTCATCAAAAAGAAAGAAGGAGACTTTTCGAAAGACAGTCCCTTTTTAATTAATAAATTGTTGTTCGGCATTGTAGGTAATTTGAAATCGGTTAGAAAATCTCGGGAAGGGTTGATAGTTGAAACGGTGTCTGCATCGCAAGCGGGCAAATTATTAAGGACTAAAAGACTAGGCGAAACAGATGTAGAAGTAATAGCCCACCAAACTTTAAATGTCTCCAGAGGTGTCATCTATTGTAGAGATCTGTTAAACTGCACACTGGAGGAAATCAAGGAGGAATTACAGGGTCAAGGTGTTATAGATGTGAAAAGAATCAAAACCAAAATTGAGGGTGAGTTAAAAGATACTGCAAATCATATTGTTACATTTAATACGCCGAAAATTCCGCAAAATATTAAGGTTGCTTTTTATCAGAATGTACCAGTTAGACATTACATTCCCTCACCGATGAGATGTTTTAGATGTCAGAAATTTGGCCATACTTCAGCAAAATGTAATGGTGAACAAGTTTGTATATGCGGTAAGCCTCTCCACGAGGGCCAACCTTGTGAAGATCCTGTAAAATGTGTAAATTGTCAAGGAAATCACTCGGCACGCTCAAAGAATTGCCCTATATATAAACAAGAAGCCTATATTCAAGAGCTCAAAGTTAAAGAAAATTTACCCTATTTGGAAGCAAAGCGAAAAGCGGTACCAAGCACTCCAGCACAAGGAGTGTCATATGCAAGAGCCGTTGCCGCGCCAACAAATATAGATGTCCCTGCATTGGTAAAGGAACTTATTCCGGCACTAGTTACGGTGTTGAAATCTTCTTTTAAAGTCACACCAATAACACAACCAATAGCTGGTCCTCCGCTGTTTACGATAGGTAGCGGGGCTGGAGATATTTCTTCAAATAGTATGGATATCGACGTTGCTAGAAATACTGAAAAGCGCAAGCGGGCAGTAAAAACGCTTTCAACTGATAATAAAAGCCAAAGCGGCTATAGTGACGAAGAGTCGTCACAATCAGATGTAAGCAAACCTGAATTTAGGAAACCAAAGAAAGGCTGGCCTAAGGGCAAGCCAAGAAAGCCAAATGATTAGTCTGTGATAAAAATTATTTATTTATTGATATACTTATCTATCTATTTATTTATTTATTTTTACATATATTTTAGGTTATAACTTGCTGTGATATATTTATTATTTTTATTATTTATATAGTATATTTTTACATTTTTCGTTGTACTTGTCTAATAACAAAATACAATATGTCTAATAAAGTCATACAGTGGAATTGTAATGGAATTATCTCTCACTACTGTGAGCTAAAAATGTTAATAAGAGATACCGATCCAATGTGTATATGCCTGCAGGAAACCCATCTAAAACCAGATCAGCCATATACATTGCGCGGTTTTGACATCGTCAGGAAGGACGCTGTTCCTCAGGTACGAGCGAAAAGTGGCGTAGCTATAATAATGAAGTCAGGAGTAATATTTAGGAAAATTAATATTACTACATCTCTTCAGGCTTTAGCAGTATAGTTGATTGCACCCGTTCAGTTTACCATCTGTAACATCTATCTACCGGATGGCAACTGGACTGAAAATGATATTATTGATTTAATTCTACAGCTTCCTACACCATACCTTTTGGTTGGAGATTTCAACGCTCATAACCCACTATGGGGATCAGATAGAATTGATCAGCGAGGCCGTAAAATTGAAAATATTCTCGATCAGTTTGATGCTGTGCTGTTAAACGATGGGTCTCCTACATTTTCGAATGCCAGATCTAGGACATTCTCCGCAATTGATTTGTCGGTATTGTCACCCAACCTTGTAAGCCGTTTCCAATGGAACATTTTAGATGATTTGTATGGAAGTGATCACTTTCCTATCGTGATCGATACTGGCACAGAAAAAACAGTCATCTATTCTCTTGCCAAGTGGGATGAGAAACTTGCTGATTGGACGGCTTTCAAATTAATTTTAGAGAAAGATCTTGACACGATAACAGAAATAAGCGTTGAATCTCTGACTAAATACTTACTTGGAGCAGCAGAAAAGTCCATTCCAAAAACCGAACCAAAAGTAAGGAAAAAAACGTTCCCTTGGTGGAACACTGATGTCTACAATAAAATCAAAACCAAAAAAACACTGTTTAATAGATACAGAAAGCACAAAACTCCTGAAAACCTATTGGCCTTCAAACAAGCAAGGGCTTGTGCTAGAAATGCTATCAGACAAGCCAAAGAAAATTCTTGGAAACTCTATGTATCTTGTATGACACCAGATGTACCAATGACCGAGGTTTGGAGAAAAGTTCGGGCCATAGCTGGCACAAATGCGTACAAACCTCTAACATGTATAAAAAAGAAGATGGTACACTACCCCAAGATCTGCCTGAGATTACCGAAGTGCTAGCAGACCAATTTGCTTCTGTTAGTAGTAACAAAAACTACGACCATGAATTTTTACATACCAAGGCAACAATGGAAAACATTTTAGATTTCTACACAAACGAGAGACTCCCTTATAATTGTGATTTTACTCTCAATGACCTAGATAGGGCTCTCTCTGAATCTAAAAAGACCACACCAGGGTATGACTCAATATCATACTCTATGATCCTCAATGCTCCATCAGTTTTTAAAGAGAAACTACTAGAATTATACAATATTTTATGGAACCAAGGTACTTACCCAGATCAATGGAAACAAGCAATCGTAATCCCCCATCCTAAAAGAAAACAAGGACCCCCTTCTTCCAGCAAGTTATCGACCGATTAGCCTAACTTGCTGTATCGGGAAAATTTTAGAAAGAATGGTAAGCAAACGCCTTACGTGGTTGTTAGAAGTACAAGAGCTTATAAGTCCATGTCAGTCAGGTTTCCGCAAGGGTAGGTCTACCCTCGATAATTTAGTCTTCTTAGAAAATGAAATTAAATCTTCTCTTAACAAACGTGAGCATGCAACTGCGGTCTTTTTTGATCTAGAGAAAGCCTTTGACATGACCTGGAGATATGGCATATTAAGAAAACTATATCGTTGGGGTTTTAGAGGTAATCTACCATCTATTATCTCAAGTTTCCTGAGTAACAGAACTTTTAAAGTCAGACTAAATGGCATATACTCGAATAGCCATGTCTTAGAAAATGGGGTACCACAGGGTTCGACCCTTAGCGTGAGTCTATTTTTGATAGCTGTAAATGACTTAGCAGCTGACATTGACGCTAGGGTTAAAGCCTGTATATATGTAGACGATCTATGTATAATAACTTCAGCAAAAACAGCTGGTGAAAGTTCAAGGTACCTTCAAAATACTGTAGATAAGATTATCTTCAACGCTGAATCTAGTGGCTTTAAAATATCTAAAGAGAAAACCCATTTAGTTCACTTCTGTCGGCTACGCAAGCCACACTATCAGCCTTTACTTTTTATTAAAGGCATACCAATGATTACAAAATCTGAAACAAAATTCTTGGGGTTAATATTTGATTCAAAGCTCACCTGGAAAAATCATATCAATAATCTGATCTTACGCTGTAAAAAAGTCTTGAACCTAATTAAATGTCTAACACATACAAAGTGGGGCGCAAATTATGTTACGCTTATGCGATTATATAAAACTCTAATTCGTTCCAAATTAGACTACGGTTCAATAGTTTACTCCACTGCATGTAATACAACGCTTTCACTTTTGGAACCTATCCAAAATGCTAGCTTAAGACAAGCTCTAGGAGCCTTCTATACTAGTCCCAGTATAAGCCTTTGCGCTGAAGCAGGGGTCGAGCCACTAAAATACCGACGAAAAAAATTATTTTTGTCATACCTAATTTCAGTAATCACTAGACCTAGTCATATTGCCAGAGAGGCTATGTTGAAACACGCAGCCTCCAAACAAATTGAACTTCTTGAGGTGCCCGATTTGCTACATGAAGACCCACCTTGGAAAACAGATAACGAAGAGCAATTACGAGCCTACAAGAACCAATTATTTGATCTAAAGAAAAGTCTTCATTTAGATGTAGACGAGGAATGGAAAACCACCTGGTCCAACAGTAACTCAGTCCTGGTGCAAATAAAGCCAGATCCTCTCTCACCATGTTTCGGTGTTGAACTAGACCGCCAAAAAAGTGTTGTTCTGCACAGACTCAGAATAGGACACACAGTACTTACCCACGGATACCTTCTTGAAAGAGGTGAGGCCCCCCATTGCAACACATGCAATGTACAAATTACAATTTCCCATCTACTCACCGAATGTCGAGAATATGATGCGCAGCGGCGGCGACATGGAATAATGGGACAGTTGCAGCAGCTCCTATCTGGAAAAGAAAATTTTACAAGTGTTATTAACTTCCTGAAAGATGTAGATTTCTACGAGAACCTGTGATGTATAGCTGTATTTCTGTTTACTCGTCTAATTATCTGTGCTAAGTAAGAGTTATCCTGGTTAGAGCTAATGACCTTTGCTGTCGAAGCTCTGAAAGGATAAAGGCAGGTCCTTTGTCTTTTCAAAAAAAAAAAAAATAAATAATAATAATAATAATAATAATAATGATAATAATAATAGATTTTAACCGAAAATATTGCACACTTATAACAATTGATGTGAAGAACGCTTTTAACTCTGCTAGTCATAAAATTATTATTGAAAAACTGCAGGAAAAAAGAATATCGAAATACTTGATAAATTTCATCGCAAGCTACCTAAAAAATAGAAAGATTATGATTAAACCGGGAAGTATGGTAAAGGTGACACTAATTGTTGGAGCATCCAAAGAGAAGACTTTTGTAGACAATACAAATGAGTGTCTAGCAAGAATTAGCAAGTGGATGAAATCTCACAAGTTGCAGTTCGCTCCTAATAAAACCGAGGCAGTTTTACTTAGAGGTATGCAAAAGAGGGAACGCATTATGTTTACGATTGAAGGAGTCAACATTACACCGAGCAAAACGCTAAAATACCTTGGAATTATAATTGATGAGAGGCTTACCTTTGGAAGACATGTCGAGACAGCTATTTTAAAAGCGGAAAAAAACATATCTACTCTAACTAGAATCTTACCAAACATAGGAGGTCCAAGAGATAGCAAAAGAAAAGTATTGTGCAGTGCCGTCCATAACATTGTATTGTATGGTGCGCCAGTTTGGGAGAAAGCACTAGAAACCAAAAAGCAATACATAGCCATACACAAGCTACAAAGGAAGATGCTATTGCGAGTTGCCTCAGCCTTCAAAACCGTATCTGGGCTGGCGCTACAAACTGTCACGGGCACTCTCCCTATAGATATTATGGTACAAGAACGGACATATATGTATCAACATAGGCTAGAGGATAAAAAACAAACTGAGAAATCCGCTAGAGAAAGATCTCTAAAGCAATGGGAAAATAGGTGGATGAGAGAAACGAATAAGGCACAATGGACAAAGAGGTTAATTCCAAATTTGAGGATCTGGCTTAATTGCAAACATCGGCAGACGGACTACTATCTTACACAAGTTCTTACAGGACATGGTGTTTTTAGAAGCTACGCAAAAAGATTTGCGAAAGACACCGTGGAAGAATGCATTTTCTGCTGTAGAAACGACACTGTTGAACATACTATTTTTGAATGTGAAAAATGGAATAATATTAGAGAGAGCACTTACAACCAACTGGGATGCACACTAGAACCTGGAAATATTGTGCAGAAGATGATTGACAACAAAACAAACTGGGATACAATTTACAACATGATCAAACATATAATGAGTAGAAAGGAAAAGGCTGAACTTAACAGACAGGAAGAAATGAAAACTAGATAGGAAAAAAAACAGAAGAACAAAATGAGACCAGCACTGATATCCTGATGAATAGCTGAACTAGATGGATTCCGGGATGTCTCAGGTGCGAGATAGGAGGGTGGTTTTAGTCAGTAGGGCTAAGGAAAATAAAGCAGAGTCTGACACTACCAGAGCGCGATAGAAACTAAGCGTATGGTGTCCATAAAGGATTTCCACCCTTAAAAATAATAATAATAATAATAATAATAATAATAATAATAACTAAACGTAAATACTGTGACTTTATTATATGGACACCGAAAGGTATTCATATTGAAACTATTACAGCAAATAAAAACTTCAAAATTAAAACATTTTTATTATATGCACTACGATCCAGAATTAGTGGAATTATTATTGTTATTATTATTATTATTATTATTATTATTATTATTATTATTATTATTATTATTATTATTATTATTATTATTATTATTATTATTATTATTATTATTATTATTATTATTGCACACAAAACTTTTTATATTTTTTAATTAGTTGTAACTAATCAAATTTGTAGGTAATTAGTAAAAATTTTATTTTTTGAAATACTTTTTCTCTTACAGGTATTAATAATCATGTTGCTTATTCCATAGATACGAGTAGAGGTGGTACCTACACCTTTATTCTACAAGTGGTTACTATGGTACATTATTTGATTTAGTTATTTTTTTATCTTACTCGATAGAATAAATAAGTGGCCATTTGGTGTTTTTTTTTAAATCTATTTGGTTATATATTTTTTTATTCTATTGGTGATTTTTTTATTCTATCGGTGAAAAAATTTAACAAAAATTTATCAATGTACCTATAAGAGAAAACGTTGTAGTACACACGTAAAGAAAAGTTGGCATTATCTGCTCGTGATTCTTTTCTGACACATCACTCACAGATAATGAACAACTTTTCTTTACTTGTATAATAAACTACTATTCTTATTGTTTAATAATTTATATTTATAGAAGTTATAAAAAAATATGTTTATTTTGTAATTTGGGTTATTGTAATAACAAAAAAAATTTTATTATAATATTTTTCTACTTTTGTTTCGTACTGAGGTCATTACGATACGCCATTTGGGTTTCGTAATATCCAACGGAGTGCTATAATAATTACACTAAAAACCAGGGTAATTTAGTTGGAAAATGATGGCAACCTAGTTTTTTGACAATTATCTGAGAGAAGTGTCAGTGTCAATCGTCACCTGTTTCAAGTGATAATTTAATCAAATGAATCAATTTCGAACCTTTAGAGGCTTTTGTAGCAACCCTGATACGTAGTCCCTTCGAACACCTTTCGAGTAGTGTACAAACATGACTTCAAAAGCCAGTGCAAGTGAGTAATTTGAGATCCCATTCTCCTTAGGCCAATGTTCAAATTCCGCGTATTTGCCACAAAAGCCCGTATTCGTTGAGGGGTAAATACATTGCAAAACGTCTTGGACACTTTCAGAATACATTTTACGAGTAAACTAATGACGATCCAAATTATTAATTTAATTTCATGATCCACGCAAATGCTGTCAACTGCCACAAAATTCCCTAAATTTCGAAATTGATTTTTTTTGTTAAAAAAGGTGCAAAATAGAAAAAATAGTGTATGATATCTCGTTTATAAGGCAAAATGCGTCTTATAAAACTCGTATCATAATATACTATTAATACTATTATAATTATGTGTACCTAATATAGTTATTTATGTTACAAGACCATGAACTAAAACTTTTTTATGAGAATGAATATTATTTGGCGAGGCGCAGGCCGAGCCCAATAATCATTCGAATAAAAAAAAGATAGTTCACGGCCATGTGGCATACAAAATTTTGTGTGAAACTGTGAAAAATTACCAAAATTAACGTTTCGATCGAATCTTTACATAATATTCAATTTGGCAGTGTGCTAGGGCACTGGTAACTAGGGCTTGCCTAGTTACTGTTTACTATTATCATTCCTGTGCTGTTGTGTGTTGGTGCTGTTTTTTGTGCTTTTTAAGGAAAATGAACAGTGAAAGTGTGCAAATTCTCTAATATTTTTAATCACATACTAATAAATAACGTTCGAATTATCTAATAAAATCTGATTTCATTCAAGATCATGACCCGTAAAAAAAGTCTTTGTCGGCAGGTAAAAAAAGTCTTTTTTTTTACGTTGTCAAGGCTTTGTTTTACTATAAACAAATGTGCTATTTCCCGACTCAAAATCAAGAAAAAAAGTGAGGTTTTTTTGACAGTTGCACGCAAAATATATTATATTCATTTGTAAATTATTTTTTTTTTAGTTGTAATCGTATATCGTATAAAAACATTCCAATGAACATTAATTTATGCTTAAAATATATATTTTTCTACTTTGGTTTAATTACATTTCTACTTGTAGTATTATTAAGTATTTGAATCCACGCCTTTTCTAATTGAAGTTCAGAATTTATCACATTAATTTCAGAAATAATTAAATATAATTTGCAAATTGGTCTAATATCTCCTTGTTTAAAATGTTCGAAACAAATCAGTGTTTCAGCATAATCATATTGTCGGTAAAAACCCTTGGGTGCTTTTTGCCTGGGGCTAGCGGTCGGTGATTCAGTAGATCGGCCAGATGTGTTTACCTAAAGTTCAAAGTCGGAAAAGAGTCCTCTAGTGACTAATAGAAATAGGGAAGGCTTCTAAATAACCAAGGAACGAAGAAACGAACCCAAACTATTTGGCCAAAAATGGGCAAGCGTAAGTGTATGATGGGTTATCTAATACGGCGCTAAATACTGCGCCATCCTGTGAGCCAGAAACACAATACTTCCCAGTTTATTTTGACAGTTCTATTAAATATGCGAGCAGAATTTTTATAACTTTGTTTTGTTTTGCGAAGAATAAAATTTTAGCTTATCATGTCGTTTAATACGTAAGCTTGGCGGAAATGTGAACCTTGCAGATCCAAATTCAATTAAACTTCCAAAATCTACTTTGTTTAAAAACAAAATTGTTGACGTTTTTTCCAAAGCACTCTTCGCAAAAATGCTTTTTTCTCCATTTTTATCAGCATGTAAGATTCGATCATATCATGTGATACATCGTTGTAATCAGGAATAAAAACACTTTTTAAAAATACAAAAAACAAATATGGCTTCCATAAGAAAAACCAAAGTTGAGTGTTGTAACTCTGACATCAAGAACGCCTTGGAAAATATGATGACAGATTTAGATTCGTTGTAAAAAAAGTGCCTGAAGAATGTCCTAGTTAAAAACGTCTAGTTCTTTTGGTTTTCGCTTGAAAAAATAAAAACGAAAATTCAAAATTTCCGTTTTTTTTCCAATAATTCAAAAACTAAAAATGACACATCAAATTTTCTTGCAGATAATTGTTCAGCATAATTTAACCGACCTCGTATCTCTTGTAATAACTGAGATCCCCATGGTGGAGCTCGAAAAATGGACACCCTGTATAGAAAAGTTGTACTTGACACAGATTACGTTCAGATGGCCAACTCAATGTAAATTTTTTATCTCCAAAGCTTCGGAAATATTCGGGTTTTTCCGTTGGAAGTAAACCGGTATTCAGATGGCGCTACGGATAGTGGCGGCAAATTTGAATTTAGTTTTAGAGCCTATTCGTATTTTTTTTGTTCAAAAATAAAATAATGCATCTGAGCAATTTCATTTTATTATGAAAATTATAAATACAATCAAAACATAAATATAAGTGCCAAATATAAAAATTAGACAACTTACAACACACGTAAAGTTTTAGACACAATAAGTTATCTTTTTAGACGGTTCTGGATGATACAACAAAGAATATTAGAATCCAAATACTGGAAATTCTTTTTTGTGTCTACTAATCTTCATCACTTCCGCTTCTGCTCAAAATTGATTTGCTCTTTGAATTTTTGATTTCAGGTTTTATTTAGTGGTGCTTACACTAAAAGATTATTGTAAATTGAGATAATGTTTGAACTGTATCCGATCTTTACCTCTGCCAAGACGAATTTCATCAAATCCTTAACTTTTACGTTGCTTACTCACAATTCTGAGGTGTGAGGAGAGTTAGTGAACCAATGTTTTGCAATTAGTGGAACACTGATATCTTCATGATTAAATCTTGGTATAAGATGCACGTTGATGCAAATTCTAACATAAATTTATTCCACATACTGACAAATACTGACGTGTCTAGGTACAGATTTATTTCTGAAAGGTTCGGTCCTGGTTCGGTTTCCGCCGTCGGTTTTTAAAAGCGTCTTTAATTTTATTCCCAATTATATTATGAGTAGAAAGACATACGTTTTGAGTTTTCTTTTTACTTGGACTCGTCTGACACCGCTGACGACGCTTGGTCTCTTCAGATCAACATTGTTCTGAACAATTTGTTTATGTCTATTGAACGGGACAAATTAAAAATAGTTGTCTCTCAAAATACGAAGAAGTACTTACAGTGGTTTCATTATATGAAACAAAACGTGAAAATAAATTTTGGACAACGGAAAATAAAAACTTCAACTTCAACAAATTTTCAAATTTGACAGAAAAAAAATTGTAACTACTAGTGACCTCTAAATACAAATACATGTCATAATGTTCGTTACAGTTTTATGTTTTATCGACATTTTTAATGTCCGACAGTAAGGACACCTGAATAGGGGTTTACAACAAATGACGAAGATAGAGCTATATAAATTATAATACAAAAGAGTGAGAGAGATAGTGCGGATAACTTTTCATATGGAGTCGGCCGTCTGTATTAATCTGTGTACTTGATGAGTTTTCTTTCGGGGTAAAATTAATACACGTATTTCTGATACACCCTGTATTTATATTTTTAATTTGTTTTCCTTAGCAACGGTACCGATTTTTGTTCTTTTGTTTCCTACGATGTCTAATTTAATTTATTGTCGAATTTGCGAGTTTTCTAATTGTTTTGTATTAGCTGTTTCAAAACTAAAAACACCAACGTCGCATTTTCTCTCAAAATTAGCTGTTATAAATTATTCATGAACTTCAAAAAAATAATAGGTAATGTAATTCATACTTTCAATAAGAGATTTAATCATTAAAAACTATTTTACAATTTTATCAATCTTATTTAAAAAAAGAATTCGGTAAAATGCGACGTTGGCGTTTTTATAGTTTTGAAACAGTTAATATTTATTTCAATACTTCAAGTATACGTTTCACATTTTGATTTTATTTGAAGGCTTATTTGATTGCATTATTTATTATAGCGTCTCTCTCAAACGTTTGAATTGGAAGATTTTTTTTTAAAAGTGAGAAAATTTATGTTGCGGAGGGCACATGAAATGTAGTACGACGTCATGACTACTCCACTTGAAAAAGAAATAGAAGTTTACAATAATATCTTTGCTTTTCTTTGCAGTTTTTGTTTTCATTCTTTGCCAAAAAGGTGTTTCGAAAGGAAGAAGGTGTGTAGATAAAATACAACGAACCATTTGGTAATTATTTATTAAAGGTTAATACAAAAAACAAATAAGAACATAAAATACTATTTCTTCAAAAAAAACTAACGAATATAAAACAAAATATAATAGAATATAAGCCAAGTAAAAAATTAAGGGTATATCGGTGTTTCATATGTAATAATTTTTTTTAATAAATGAGGAAGGTGAAGTTTGTTCATTGTATTATAAAACTGTAAATTGTTGTTTATTTCAAATTTTGAAATAATAAATGAACGAGCAGCATTTCGGCTCAATTCAACTAATAACGGAACCGCTGATGATTCTTGAGGTATGAATTCTTGAATGTGTTCTGGAAGCCGATCTTTATATTTTGAAAGATTAAAAAACTTCACTAATGGTGCAAAATGTTTGGTCTGCAATATCGTCTCCATATTCCACAACACTGTCGATGTTTAAATCAAGTCTGTAAGTTAAGGTTGCTATAAAACTGCGGCACCCGAAATTCATTTCGTAAATTTCTTCTGGTATTACATTAACAGCCAATAAATGTCGATACAATTCACAAAAGCCTAACTTTCTGTAACATATATCTAAATCAGTCCATGTGACTTCACCTCCGTAACTTGTATACAGGATGTAAGCGAAATAAGTACATTAACTTTAACCAGTGGTAGAACTCATCTAGACAAACACTTTTTCTATGTACCATTTTTTCAAAATCGCATTTTTTAAAATCATTTTTTCCCCCTACAAATTGACGAGCCTTTTATGAAATGCTCCAACGAAGAAAAGTAACAATAAATAATAGCTGCAACCAAGGTAACCGTTTCAAACGGTAATCTAGTCGAGTAGGTTACTTTGCTTCCAGTGGCGTGTAAGAAAATTGTGCAACATTTTAAAATAATTTTAACTCAAAAACTAAAACGTTTTGAAAAAAAAGTTATTAGGAAAAATTGTTTGTGTTGACGAGTTCTATTACCAGTTAAAATTAATGTACTTATTTCATTTACAGCCTGTATAAGTAACACCATTTAGTTATTTGATAGCTCTTGAATACATGAGGAAGCAATCTCTCCGCACTTATCTTCACATTCGCAAAAAAAACTTCAGTGAGTTGAAATAAAAAGTCTACAATTACGATTTTCTCAGAGATATGAGTTTCTTCATCATTCAAAACGCAATCTTCAAGTTTAAATATTGTATCAAAGAACGTCATGAACAGGTAAAGCTTGTCCCGCGAAAAAACACCCATGTACAACTCTTTGTAAAGAAAATCTATGACAAATTCTCCAAATCTTTTTGTAGTGGAAATATTGTATTTAGTAATTTTTAAAATTTTATGAAAATATGAATAACGTCGATTATACGTTATGGCAAACAAAATATTTGGACTGATTTCGCTGTGTTCATCGAGAGTCAAATTAAATAAGTTCTCTATAGTTTCCATTTCAGTTGCACCACAACTTTCCCCCATATTTTTCATAAATATATCAAAAGGCAAATATCCATCATTATCTATTATAATTACATCTGCACCATGGAACAGCAGCATGTCCACCAAATATAAATCTAAATCACGACAAAAGTGTACGACCGTAACAATTTTGAACATTGACATCAGCCCCCTTTTGTAATAATTTTCCAACGTAGTATCGCCTCCTCATTTGATTGTCATACAATTTATCGGTAAGCAATAAAGGAGTATAGCCATGGGTATTAACAGCTTCGAGGGAAATATCCTCCATTTCGATTAAATAATTAAAGACCGGCATCTTGTCCAGTTTAATCGCCCAGTGGAGTAAAGTGTTGCCCTTTTCATCGGTGGTATTAACCGGTGTTCCGGTTTGAATAAGGTGAGAAAACGTATTGAAATCATCCTCTAAAAGTGCTTGTATTGGTGGCGAATTAATCCAAGCTTCCGTGCAATCCATCATGTCAACCCCCCACAAAAGAGCTCGAATAAAAATTCCACGTTGCTAAATTATACAATTATTTACGGAAAAATAATAAAAAGTTATTTATACCCTATTTAATGCGTCAAGTTCTTCTTCCTCATCACTGCATATCCATCGTGTAATTTAGGTCAATTCTGTTGTGACACGAAAAAAAAACGTTGAAGCTTACACCAAGGAAAAACATATACCACGACAGACTGTTATCTGTGCTACTATTACATTATTATTTATTTAATTATTACGCATACATACTCGAGTCACTGCTCATACTCAAGTCCATGTCAAGTCGGAAACCGGGAAACTAAGTAAACAGTCCGAAACAGTGTCAGTGATACCAGAAGCAGAGCCAGAAGCTTAAAAATATAATCACCAGAAATTGTTTTGGAGGAGCACACGCATAGATTACAGATATATATATTGGTTGTAGATTGGCGTCGCATTTTCTCTCAAAATTATCTGTTATAAATTATTCATGTGCTTCAAAAAAAATGTAGCTAATGTAATTTATCTTTTCAATAAGAGATCTAATCATTAATAACTATTTTACAATTTTATCAATGTTAATTAAAAAAATAAATCGGTAAAATGCGACGTTGGCGTTTTTATAGTTTTGAAACGGCTAATACTTCCCAGTTATCTCCAGCACAGCGGTGTTTTTTACTTTGCACTGTAAAATGACATTTTATCCACTGACTAGTTTATGGTAAAACGAAATTTATCGTCTAGAGAAATATGGTTCACAACCATTGTTGTTTTACTGTTTTTGGGGTTTTTTCCATTGTTGAATTTTTTGACGTTTATACAGGGTGTCAGTTTTTCGAGCTCCACCATGGGGATCTCAGTTATTGTAAGAGAGGTCGGTTAAATTAGGGCAAAGTTGCGCATTTTTATGCTGAACAATCACCTACAGTCGGTTTTAAAAAAAAATCAATTGTCAAATTGTTTTAACGTTGGCAACTCCATTTAAAATTAATAGTCCAGGCTTCGTTCCTATGGCAATGTGGCAGGGTTCCAACATAATTTCAAAATTTTTGACACTGACAGTTGATTTTAAAAAAAATGAGGTATAAAAGAAAATTGTATGTGTCATTTTTAGTTTTTGAATTATTGAGAAAAATCAAAAATTTGTAGTTTTTGTTTTTAATTTTTTAAGCGAAAACTAAGAAAACTAGACACTTTAAAGTATGACATTCGTCAGGCACTTTTTTACAAGAAATCTAAATTTGGCATTGCCTTTTCCATGGCGTTCTTGATGTCAGAGTTACAACACTCAACTTTGGTTTCTCTTATGGACGCCATATTTGACATTTGTATTTTTGAAAACTCTTTTTGTTCCTGATTACAATGATGTATCACATGATATGATCGAATCTTACATGCGGATTAAAATTAAGAAACAAGCGTTTTTATAAAGAGTGCTTTCGAATAAATGTCAAAAATGTTGTTTAACAAACTAAATTTTGACAGTTCTATTAAATATGCGAGTAGAATTTTTATAACTTTGTCTTGTTTTGTTTTGCGAAGAATAACATTTTAGCTTATCATGTCGTTTAATTTTTAAATAAGTAAGCTTGGCGGAAATGTAAACCTTCCAGATCCAAATTCAATTAAACCTCTAAAATGCGTGGCCCACAACTCGCTCCCCACCGGAAAAGTGCATTTAGTTTAGGCATTTCTGAATCGAAAGTTTTTTTACAAAAAAGTTCTAACTCTTTGCGTTTGGGAGATAAGAACGTTTCAAAGTAGCCAATCACCAAAGGCCTTGTTCCGGAGGATTACGGGAATAAAACACGTTGCTAAGAAACCAAAAATAGGTAGAACGGATTATAAAAGTGTACACTTGAAATATTTTTCATTCCTTAGCAACGCATCTCCTGTAGGCACTACACCTGGGAAGGAGCTTATGGGATTGGTCACTTTGAAACCTTTTTATCTCCCAAACGAAGAATAAAAGACTTACTTTTTTTGCATTTTTGTTGTCTCCATTGCTGTTACCGCCAGCACAAGGCTAGCACAAAGTTATAGCAGTGGTTATAGTCATCCGCACAAATATGCGGACGGCTAACCACGGCCATTTAAAAATGTGCGAACGCAAGCTATAGTGCGCGTGTTGGGGGCAAACTTTAATCTTTTTAGGATAAGTATTTAAAAAAGTAAAAACCATCGCTGGAAAATCTTTAATTGTACAGTATTTCTTGTAATTATATTTTATTCGATCACTGTATTAAACTAATCCGTCCGGACTCACAGCCAAATAGCATAAAACCCCACCCGGAATTTGCTTGGCGGACACATAGGCACGTCCATCAGGGCTCCGGTGGTGGATGATGGGTGCGATGGGCCCAGCTTTGGGCAAATCTGGGATTTGTTTCGACATTAAGTCACCCAATCGCTCACTGAGAGAGATCAAATGGGTGACAGGAGGCTTGGTAAGGAACGGCATATGGAGAAAACCGTTGCAAACTTGAATTCGCAAAAACTGGGCGTATTCATTGCGGATTTTAGCAGCCTCGAGATTGTCATCAGGGAGGCTCGTCAATTTGCGCACCCATTCAGCACATCGGACACGATCTAAACAAATAATTGTAACTAAATTAAACACATTGGTAAAATTTTGGTACCGAAAGGGCTGTCTAACTTGTGTGCGTGTTGAGCAATGTCGCGGAGGGCGTTTTTGAACTCTTGGTGGTCTCGAGTACCCATATTTTGACTTGGACACTGAAAATTTTAAATATGGCGCGTGACTGCTGCCAACGTGACGTGTGATGGTGTTTGGTCAATTAATTATTAATATTAGCTGTTTCAAAAAAACTATAAAAACGCCAACGTCGCATTTTGTCGCATAATTTTTTTAAATAAGATTGATAAAATTCTAAAATAGTTATCAATGATTAGATTAGCTTTGTTCGCGGTAGAAATCCTGAGCTACTTCAGGCATCAATCGCATGCGCAGTACATCTGAGAGCGTTTGCGGTGGAAAAATCCCGAACTTTCAGTAACAGTCCGGCGTTCGCGGTAGAGAAAATAACCGTCCCGGATCAGTTCAGAACCAGTCCAAACGGTCCTCGGACTCGACTAAGGATTTTTAGTTCTAGACTTGCGCAGTTGACCAAAACGGTTTTGTATCTGTTACTCTTGTGTCTTTGGAGCTCTTTGAGGTTAAAAATTGGTTGGAATCATAATAAAGAAACTGTCTATTTTGGTTACCGAGATTTATTTAATACTTTACTAAATCGAAATTATTTGTAAAATAACGTTTGTGAATTTAAAAATGGGTTGTTTTCTACAATGTACACCTTTCAGTACCAAACTTTTTCGCATAATTTATCTTCAGCTTTATGATAATTTTGTGCGACTTTTTAATTTTTTAACATTTGCTGTGTACTCGATAACTATAAATTTTTTTCGCAGTGGATGAAAATCCGTAACTGCTTCAGAATCGCGCATGCGCTTTAAATAAATCCTGGACTAGTTCAGGACTAGTTCTAAAAATCTTCCGCGAACGAAGCTAATATTGAAAGTATAAATTACATTAGCTATTATTTTTCTGAAGTGCATGAATAATTTATAACAGCTAATTTTGAGAGAAAATGCGACGTTGGCGTTTTTATAGTTTTGAAACATTTCCATCATATGGAAATCTAATTCCGCCTTTATTTAGAAAGCTACAAAGTTGGCAAAATGATACGAATAGATCCTCATTTAAAGATCTATCGATTGATACAAAAAAATCTGGATTTGAGTGGTCATTAGTCCACTGGCAAATATTATAATCTGTCTATAAATGAATGTAGGATCGTTGTAGGTATTAAAAGTTTGCCGCTTCTTTCCAGAAAAAGTGAACAATGTTAGTATATGAAAAATATGGTTTTACTGGTTGCCTGAGTCGATAAAAATTGGTACTTTTCAGAAACTTCATAGAAATAAAATAATTAAATGCGGCAAATTCAAATTCCAGAACCACCTGAGATCCTACACTCTTTTATAGACAGTCCGTAGTTAAATTTAAATCGTTTCATTTTGGGGCAATAAAAAGGAAATAAAGTGGTGCATTTTAATAATAATATTTTTCAAACTAACCTATCGTAAGATTGTTGGCTCATTGACTACAGTGGGGCAAAGGGTAAAATGGCTAAAATCAGCGCTGCCGCAGCAGAGTTTTCCTTCGTACCAACCGAATTCACATAAAATGTACAAAATTGTACTCAATCACTGTTGCCAATAGTGGGAATAAAAAAGCGATTTTTTAAAGGCCGTGGTTAGCCGTCCGCACATTTGTGCGGACGAATATAATTTTGTGTTATCCGTCCGTACATTTGTGCGGACGAATAGTATTTGGGATATCCGTCCGTACAAACATGTGCTGACGAACAATAACATTCGTTATTTGTCCTAACATTATTGCGTATAAATAACCGACAAAATATCTGTCCACACATGTACGTGCGGACGTTTTGTCTGTATAGGGGCTCAAATTGAGAAATACATAATATAATCTTTATTAATATTAATTTTAGTACACTTTTAATTGATTATTTTTTGACGATTATAAAATCCAAAAAAATCTTTCAACTTTATTACATCTACCAGTAATTTTTTGGAAAAAATTAAAAGTTAGGGGAAAATAATAATTGCTAGGTAAAAAGTCATAAATGCTTGGTAAAAATTATAAACGCTATGTGAAAGCAGTATGTACCTATAACTAAGATAATTTATAGTATTTAAGAAAAAAAAATGTATCAATGCAAATCTCTCTCATTATAAGAGGGGCTACTACTTTTTTTAATTCCCCCTACTAAATGGGTTTACTGGGTTTACCCAATTCCATTCCATCTTTAAAAAAAAACTTTAATTTTTTTTTAGAGAGATGGTTTTTAATCGGATCTCCACGTCAGAAATTGTTTTTAGCTCTTGTAGGTAAAGCATAACAGATATCAAGCTTAGGAAGTGGGTGTTAAATACCTAGAGAGGTATAGCGTTTTATTTTTTATAGTACTATTATTATTTCTTAACAAATCGTATTAAAAATACATTATCACTTAGCATTTAAATAACTTTACCTACCTACGTTAGTTAGAAAATACAAGTGAACAAATCTGACAGCTTTATCTCTCTTGTGAGAGAAATTTAATTTCTCTTCCCGAAAACAATGGTATAATGTACAATGGTATAAGATAAAATGTCGTATATCACACGTGATCGAAATGCCATTATAAAGCTCGTGAGAAGTGTCCCACTCGAGCGCAAGTGCACTCGTGGGTCAAAATTCTCACTCGCATATAATGATGTATTTCTATCACTTATAATCGAGCTTATAATATAATATATTGTACTATTTTATTTTCAAAATGTTAGATGGTGGGTTCCACTCGTGGCAGGTAATGGAAGTAACACAAGAGCAGAACTCGTCATTTCTACTTGATAAGTGCTTAATTAACAAGAATATAAAGCTCACGATAAAAAGTCTCACATGGTCAAGTCGTAGACGCCCCGCCCGTCCCTATGTCCAGCTGCAAACGTGGCAAAGAAATATGAAGATTTGGGGCAAGTAGAGCTTCAGGTTCCTAGAGCACAACTTGAATTATTTCAAAATGAAAGGGTTCATCAACAAAAAAAGTTTAAAATAGATATTGAGGAAATGATGAGAAAGCGAGAAGAGAAGAAGAGGAAGACCTAACAAATAAAAGCATGAAATTAGAAAAGTACGAAAGAGACAAAGACGAGTCCGAACTGAGAAAATATGTTTATATTTAGAAATAAACCTTGCTAAACCGTACTCGATCCTATCAGATTAAAATAACTGACACTTTGGTGATATTAACTGACGGATAAACGTCGGTGCAAAGCTTTATATGATTTAATCACCGCTTAAGTTATTCTGTATTCTTAACTGTAACCGGTGCAAACGGGCATAAATATGGAAAATAAATAAAATGTCCTGATTGAATTTCCCGCTATTGTCGAGTTAGTTTATCTGCCCACCGTTAGGTAGCGCTTTCGGTAAAAACGAGCACGGCCGACTGAAACGAGGATTAGACAGAGAGATTCGCTTTTCTCTCTTTCTTATTCTATGGTAATAAATCAAAAATCACTAAACTGGAGAAATGAATTGTCATCCTCTTTTGTACGTTTTGGACGATTATTCAGCACTTATTCACGACGCATTTACCTGATTTCTCGCTTAAAATGCCTCAGGAGCCCCGAAAATCCGAGCGAAAGTCACTGGTGAGCACTCTAACCTCAAAGTGTCACACCATAACAATTTTTAGCCCCCTTTATCACCCGGCCCAATTCTGGACATTTCCGACGATGAGTTGGTGTCAATTTCCGTGCGAGACTTAAACCGCCAACTCAAATTGAGGGGCTTGTCTCGCGAAGACATCGTCCGGATGAAGCAAAGAAGACGCACTTTGAAAAATCGTGGATATGCAGCCTCCTGTCGTATAAAACGCATCGAACAGAAAGACGAACTAGAGACCGAAAAAACGCAAGAATGGCGTGACATGGAGACCATGCAAGACGAAATTAAACACATGAAGGACGAAATGAGCAGCATTCGCACCCGCTTTGAAGCTTTGAAAAAATTCGCAATCAACAACAAAATCCCAATCCCCACCGAATTAGAGAACTTGTAGTAGGTTTTAATACAGTTTATTAATTAAAGGTACAAAAATTAACTCATGCGCTATTGTCCATGTCCGCCTTTGCTATCCTTTCCAAGTCGTCCAGACTCAAATTATTCACTTTATTCTGAAAGTCTTTCATGAACTCGTCCACAATTGCCGAGCATTGTTGGTCAGAGTAGTACTGGCGGAGGAAGCGCGTCAGGGCCGCCTTGAGTGTGTCTGGTTTTTTCACAGCAACGTAGATTTTAGCCCCGTCTTTGAGATTGGGGTACGAACCCACTGTTTTGTCGTCTTGTAACGTCTTGCCACATACAACCATGGTTTGTTGCGCCACAGGAATGTTAATATCGGTGGCTACTTTCTTCTTCAATTCGAGAATTGTGGTGGTCTCTTGGGCATCCACCATGCAGCTGCCCCCGCGTATACTCTTAATCAAAATCTTCATTTTTGGGGCTGTTTTGACATACAAACAAATTATTTTTTGTTGATGTGAGAATGGACAAATGTCATTCTGACAGTTTCGTTTTGACAGATGAGTACAGTGGACCAAGCATGTATTCTACAGTAGTACAGTAATCTGGTTATCAGGTTATCACGAATTCCGAAAATGCATCAAAATCAGTTCGTTATATCCGAAGTTCGCTATAAGCCATAAATTAAAAAAAGTGTTTTTTGGCAGTAATTTTCACTTTACATATGAAATAAGACGAAATAAGTAAGCAGTTCATATTAACTGTTTCAAAACTATAAAAACGCCAACGTCGCATTTTCTCTCAAAATTAGCTGTTATAAATTATTCATGCGCTTCAAAAAACTTCTAAAAACAGCTAATGTAATTTATACTTTCAGTAAGAGATCTAATCATTAATAACTATTAGCTGTTTCATAACTATAAAAACGCCAACGTCGCATTTTACCGAATTATTTTTTTAATTAAGATTGATAAAATTATAAAATAGTTATTAACACAGTTATTAATGATTAGATCCCTGATTGAAAGTATGAATTTCATTGGCTATTATTTTTTTGAAGTGCATAAATAATTTATAACAGCTAATTTTGAGAGAAAATGCGACGTTGGTGTTTTTGTAGTTTTGAAACAGCTAATAGTAGAATTGCAACCCATTTGAATTTTGCGAAGTGAAAAATAAAGCACAAATTGAGAGTTTCTGTTAAAAAAAAAGAATTCTGTGTTAAACTACAACCCAGCGACATGTTTTGAGCTAAGAAAACCCACCAGAAACTCTTAATTTGTGCTCTATTTCACTCCAAAAGATTCAAATGCGCTGTTGCAAAATTCTACTATGAACTGAAACGGTAAATGGGATTATACGATACGTGTCATACGATGTCATTCATTTCTAGACGTTTGCTAGTCGTCAGGTTGGTATTACCATAAATAGTAAATTTTTTGAGTTACAGTTGGTACACTTTTTTACCTGCAAATTCAGTTTAAAAATCTTTACAAGTTTTTAAAGTTGTCTTTAAGTTACAACACGTACAACACATGGATTTAATTCAGCGATTTACAAATCCAAATTTCAGTGACTGCGTAACCCAACCTAAAAATTACGTCCCGATTGTCAAATCTGGTGTGCAAAATGTCATACACCGTATACAGCTTGTTTGGAAAGTAGTTGAAGATAAACTTTTAGGGTGATACAGTCTGGTCTTTATCAGAATTTTGACACTGACAGTTGATTATTTAAAAAAATGAACTGTATGTTAATTGTAGTAAACAATCATTGACTGGTCTGCTGTAATTTTTTAGCTGACATTCTGAGCACAATGGCGCTGTCCTCTGTCAAATGTCAAGTTCATGAAGTGTCAAGTTGATTAATTTATTCAAACAAAAAATCGGTAAGTGAAAGTTATTGACTTAAATTATTGTTTGCATGATTACTCATTCGATTCGCACACAATTGCATGGCTTTCCTCAATTCCACTTAGTATTAGACTTGACCGGAAAATTGTACCAAACTCTAACAACCAAATTACCATTTCCTGAATCTTCGCTCATATATTATGGCCTACATTTCCCACATAATATCCCCATCGGTTGAAATTTCAATTTTGGCGCTTTCACTTTTACCTCAAAACTCGTTTTATAATTTCACTCACAAAGTTCAAGTACTAGTTAGAAACATCATCGAGTGTTGTGCGGTTTGAAACTTTTGATTTTTCCACAATCAGCCAAAATGGAAGTGGTCGCAAATTTGCGCAACTCATTCGAAAGCGGCAAAACCAAACCCTTGCACTTCCGAATGCAGCAGCTCAAAGCCCTGCTTCGCATGTACGAGGAAAACATGCCCCAGATGCTCCAAGCCTTGCACAAAGACTTGCGAAAATGCAAACACGAAGCGGTGGTGATGGAGACCGAATACCTCCTCAACGACCTCAAGAACACCATCGCGAACTTGCACAAGTGGGCGCAGCCCGAGCGCCCCCCTAAGGGCTTCGTCAACCTGCTCGACTCCCTATGCATCTACAGCGAGCCCTACGGGGTTGTCCTGGTCATCGGCTCCTGGAACTACCCCATTCAGCTCACCCTGCTCCCAGTCGCGGGGGCTATCGCTGCCGGGAACTGCGTTGTAATCAAGCCATCGGAAGTCTCCGCAGCTTGCTCGAAATTCATGGCGGAGACAATCCCCAAATATCTCGACACTGATTGTTACAAAGTGTACGAAGGGGGCGTAGCCCAAACCACCGAATTGTTGAAGCAAAGGTTTGATTACATTTTTTACACGGGCTCTTCACAAGTCGGAAAAATTATTCATTCCGCCGCCAATCAATATTTAACTCCGGTTACGTTAGAATTGGGCGGGAAAAGTCCGGTCTATTTGGACAAAACCGCAAATATTAAAGTTGCAACCAAGCGAATTTTGTGGGGAAAATGCGTAAATATGGGCCAAACTTGTGTTGCACCTGACTATGTTATTTGCACGAAAGAAGTTCGCGATAAATTCGTCGAATGTGCCAAAACGGTGCTTGTTGAGTTTTTCGGTACCAACCCGAAGGAATCCCCCGATTTGGGACGCATTATCAACGAAAGACAATTCCAAAGGCTTGTTAACCTTCTCAGGGGGCACAAACCGGCAATTGGTGGCTCATTTGATGCCTCTGACCGTTTTATAGAACCCACAATTTTGACCGATGTCCAAGCAAACAGCCCCATCATGCTTGAAGAGATTTTCGGTCCGATTCTCCCAATTATCACAGTTGGTGATGCCTCGGAAGCTGTTAAATTTATAAATTCGCGCGAGAAACCGTTGGTTTTTTACATTTTTTCCAATTGTTCCAAAGATGTGAAATTGTTGATTGAGAATACGTCGTCAGGGGGTGTCCTAGTCAATGATACTATTATGCATATGGCTACGGATATGCCGTTTGGAGGGGTTGGGTTTAGTGGGATGGGGTGTTATCACGCCAAGTATACGTTCGATACATTTTCGCATAAAAAGAGTTGTTTGTATAAAGATTTGGGGCTGTTGGGGGAGACTTTGGGGGCTGCCAGATATCCACCCTACACTCCTGGAAAATTGAAATTTTTGAATTTGTTACTAAGGAGGTGGCCGGGATTGCCGTGGAGGGCTTGTTTGCTGCACACTTTTATATTCGGTATTGGGTTTGTTTCGGCTATTGGGTATAAATATTTCCTCGACGAAAAGCAGTACTAGCATTATTATTTTGTTGTTGTTTTAATGGTAATGGTATTGGATTACATGTATTAGCCCAGGGAACAATTTTGTATTGTTAAGGTATAAGTATATATTATTGTTTTAATATTGAGATGTTTATTATATTTTGCTAAAATAAAATACCGTTTTGTGATATTTTCTTTTATTGTTACCTCTACCATAACACTCATAAGTTATGAGTATAAGTTCAAAAAACTCGAGTGACATAACCGATGTAACTACTAACAAGGAAAGAAAGTGAAATTATGCAATTCAAGGACGCTGAATACTTATTATTATTTTTGGCATGAAAACTCTCGGTTTCAGATGAATTAGAATGTAAAAAACTAAATATTTTTAGTTTCGCATTAATGCTGACATGAATTTAATTTATTCAGGCACTCAGGTCAATGACTTCTCTTCTTACGTATACTACTAATTTTATTAGACCTGTGAAATTATCCAGGTTCGCTAAAAAGTATGGATACAGTTAAATATTTGTAACAACTTTTTATCAGAATTATTGAAATTTTTTGGTATACCGGGTGTTCAACAACCGGCGCATCAACTCAATGATGTGTGGTAAAGAATTGCTTACATAATAAAGGCAAAAATAGTAAAAAAAAATTTGTATTAAAATTATTGATAAAAAAACCAGATTTTAAATAAATGATATGTGGCAACGTAACAGTCGTGATCGCAATAGAATTTGATCAACAATAAAAATAAATTAATTTTAAATGGTTTTCTAGGAAATAATTCCCAGTGTTGGCACATCTACAAATTGTGATTTTTTTGAGAAATTTTAATTTTTTTAAATTCAAAAAACTGCTAAAGTCTGATAGTAAATTTTAAAAATAATTATTCATCGTTTTGTTAGGGAACAATTACTTTGTGTGAAACATAAAAACATTAAAAAATAATTAAAACTGAAGAAGTTAACAAAATAAGTTTGTAGCTCCAGATTTTTTTAACTATGACTAGGAATTTTTTCAAGTTTTTTCCCGTAATCTACACAAGCTTCTCAACAATAACGTACCACTGAGTTGGTGCGCCAGTTTTTAAGCACCCTGTATGCTTGAAAGTATTTAAATTCCATCGTCTCAGATGTTTATCTTTTTTCTGTCTCCATTTGTTCTGGAGATACAAGGGTAACTTGATTTTTTTAAGGAGAAGAAGGGTGAAATTTAATGTTTTTAAGAAGAGCATTTTTTTATGAGTTCTGTGATATAATAGTACATGCATAGTTTATTTTAATTGAAACTTGAAAAAAATTATCGAACTAATAAAATTTTGAAAAATGTAAAATTTTGTTCGCCTTGAAAGTGTTGTCTTGAAAATCGCTAGATCTTTGCCGCATGAACTTGAATAAGCAAAAGTTAATAATAATTGTTAAAATACCACTTTTAACTGCTAAACCGTTCTGAAAATATTTAGCTGTGTCCATAGCTTTTAGCGACCCTCTATAGTTCTATAGTAATGACAAAAATATTGGCCTAGAAATTTTTAGACGGAACAGTCTTTGGTTTGGGTCTTTATTTAAAATAATTTGTTTGACTGGATAATTATCCGTTTTTAATACCTTTTAATTATTAACTGGCATTGAGTATAAGAAGAGGAAGACAATAGGATTTTACTTGAAAACAGGAAGCTAATGAGATGATGGAAAATATCTGACAGTATTGGCAAGGACGTTGAATAATAATATTAATAACACTGATTGAGCAATGAGCAAAAAACACATGTCATCATGATTAAGTATTATTTCCTTTATATTTTGAGTTGATTGAAATTATTTAATTTCACCAGAATAAAATTTATGCACATTTTAATGATTTGCATTATTGTTTTTATTAATTTTTTTCTACATTGCTTATTAATTTTATTAGATTCATCAATTTATTATTGTTCATTAATTTATAGTATCGTTTGGAAGCGACTGTTATATTTATTTGTGTTATCACGTTATCACTTCGTAATGTAGACAGGTGGAGTGAAAACGTTGTGATAAAATTTCATTTGTCATCATTTAGATAATACTTGAAACTTTACGGTATGACTGTGATTGCAAGATATTTTGTAGTTAACGATTTGTTTAGTTTCCATGATAATTAGTGAAACCTTGTTTTTTACTTTTACAAAAGATCGAAATAATTTGTTTCCTTGTTTACATTAATAATTTCTAATGTCAGCAATGAATCATTTTTGTCAAACATTTTGGAGAAAAAATGTGAAGGTTGCAAGTTCTGACTACTTGCAAGTAATAATTGTATTTTATTTGCATCATCATTCATCATATTGCCACGAACATACTCATAGTTCAAAGGTTTATCATTTGATTAAAAAAATTATGGCGTTGTAGAAAATATGTCTTTGCTTAAACGGTCATCATAACAATTATGACTTGAAATGTCAGAAATATAATTTCTCAATGATTCGGTTAAATGTTGGTATGTCGAAAATGACAACATTCCATCTGTATTTTCTGAAGATAATGGGTGACAACGAGGATGACAAGGGCGTAAAATAAAGAGTACCCAATAAATGACAATAAAATATAAAGACAAATGTTTTGTAAATAATTTTTTTGAAACAAACTAAATTTTAATATTTTATTTGTAACTCGCTTCGCTCGTGCTACAAACCACTCGTCCCATTGTTTCAATCGAGGTGTAGACATTGTCTAATATTAAAAAAAGTTTTGAAACGTCTAATTTTAGAGGAGGTTACAGGATGGCGTTAATAAAAGTTTTAACTTGTTTTTGTTACGCAGACCTAATTTAGTCGTTTGGAATAAATAAAATATAAACTAATTTTAAGAGTAAATATGAATTGATTCTATTTTAAAAGTTAATTTTCTTAGGAAACTAATTATTTCGTTTTTAAATGCTCATGTGTGTGTTTAAACTACGAATAGTTTAAACAAGTAGGTAATACTTCCGAAATGTAAAAAAGTATTTCAGAAATTATGAAGGATTGGAAATTTATTTTAGAACGAATTTAAGATCAAATTTTTAAGTTTGGGGGGCTTTCAGGGGGGGTAACCCAATTATTTAGCAAAATTTATCCCATCTGCAACATTTGTTTAATTTGACAGCATTTTTCCCATTTTTTTTGGATTTTGGTCGTATTTTTTTTCAGTTTTTCAGGTCGAATAATCCTTGTGGTTTTCAATTTGTTTCACTGTTTTTTTGTGGTTCGAGTTTATTTACATTTTTCAGAATTTTAAATAAATTTTTCGGGTTTATTTGCATATTAATTAACTGACCTTCCGTACTCTTCTAGATATGACGACGAAGTTGCATTGCATTTATGTGTTATTCTGTTTTGTCAAAGACGCAAGTACTAATACTGTGTTTATACTAAAATAAAATTAAAATAAAAGAAAACAAAAACTGAAACTAGTATAAGGACAGTAACCAAATCACAAATCACTGAAAAATTTCAAAAAGGAAATGTGTATCTGTAATAATATTGAATAAAAGTGGTAATAATAACATTATTTCCAACTAAAACAAAAAAAACAACAAATTTTGACCTAATTCGGAAAATATCACGTAAACATTTCATCTTGAGTTCTGATTTTTCAAGACTGAGTTTTTAGATTTTTGGTTTATTTAATTTTAACTTCTTATTAAGTTTCAATTAGAATTCTGATAGGTACCTGCGAATTTTTAGTTTTTCGCAGTGAGATTTGTTCAGATTTGCTTGATTTGGTTTTATACACAAATTTTTCTGGTTCAGGTTCATTTGTGTTTTTCAGACGTTTTTCGGTTAAACCGAGGGTTAAATTAAGTTTTTTTCAGTTTTTAGTTCGAATTAATGGATTTTCAGTTTGATTACATAGTATTTTTGATTTTATCAATTTTCTTGGTTTTACATTTAAGATTTAAGATCTGATTTAATATTGTTTGTTTGTTTAAGTTATAAAGTGAAAAAGTTTTAAATTTTTATTTTAAATTAAAATGTTCGATAATGTACCACTACTACTATTAATGGTTGTAATTTATCTTTCCACCAACAAATACAAATTGTTAAGGTAGGAGGCAGTAATTTTGTATTGATCCGAAGTTTGTTTATGCATACGGTGATTATATTTTTCTAAAATAAATTACCTGCCTGTATACATTATCATATATTACTACCTACTGATATGATTAAATGTGAACTGAATAATAATCAGAAATTGAAAAATACAATAAGGGTGTGTGTAGATGCTTCCGGGTGTGTCTTGCAGTTAAAATAACCCAGCTGCTCAAGATTTGCTCTGTTGTCTTTTGTCTTTATGATGGTTTGAATCAATATCAGTGAAATTAATAAAAAATTCCTTTAAGTAAGTATTAACTTTTTGTTAAAAAAAAATAAAAAAATGTTTTTAGAAAAAAGCTTTTATTTAAAAGATGCACTAAAAAGTAAAAAATAATGTTTTTCTATCAGAGGAGATTATTTTCGCTTACAAGTTAAAACCCTAAAATTTATAAAAACCTTTGGGAACAGTGGTCAATTCAAGAAAGTACTTTTGTAATACCGTATTGTGACCTTCCCAAAGCTTTTATAAATTTTAGTCGGTTTACAGAAAGTGAAATTAAAATTTAATTCAGAATTAAACTAATTCGAATTAAGTTGCCATTTAAAATGCATTGACAAATATCAAGTTAATCGCGAATTAAATTTTAATTGCGATTAAAATGTTCTGTAAATCGGAGTTCTAGCTTGTAAGCGAAAATATTCTCCTCTGATAGAAAAACATTATTTTTTACTTTTTAGTGCATCTTTTAAATAAAAGCTTTTTTCTAAAAGAAAATTTTTTTATTCTTTGCTTTTTGGTCTTTATTATTCTAATCGTCTTTTTCTCAGAGATTTAGTTTCACTGCATTATTTAACACTAGAAGTAACTAAAGTAAAAACTACCCAACTAAAAAAAACATAATATAAAATGTTAACACCCTAATTAACCCACTTAGGAGTGATTTAACTAAATAATATTGCATTGTCACGCAGATTACGTATGTAGGCAAAATTTCAACTCATTTCGACAACAGGAACCCTCTCAAATTTGACTTGGAAAATTTGAAACAGACAGACAGACAGACAACAAAGCAAGTTAAATAAAAGCTTTTAAAAATAAGTTGTGGGTAATGTTTTCAAAAGATTGTTATATATTTTAAAATTAGTTCAACTTAGTGACAAGCCATAAATATCTTGAACTGATAGATTTGATTCAAAAAATTGATGTCAACATTAATTATTTTATTGCACCAGTAGTGAAGTTTTACTCTATTTTTTTTAAAGGCGATTCAGAGGTCACCCTAAAGAAAAACAACTAATTAAGTGCAAGCTGTAGAGCCTTGACTTAAATATTGCTTTTTTATTTGTTTATTTGCAAAGATTCTGAATATACAACTGTTTGAACAAATGTTGTATGTTGAGCAAATATTGTTCTTGCAGACGAGACGTTTACCTACATAAGTTAGTTTATTGACCCTAAATAGTTAAATGGATCATTTCGTAAAACAAATCTTTGTGCGCTAATCGCATTTTGTTTTTGCTGCGAATATAACGGATGACTTGGCATTAAACTGTAGGTTTTAGTTCAGCAGAGCAGTGTGTGTGAGGAAGGTCAAAAACGCATCAGTTTTTCCAGTGCTCATAAAGTAAATTATTGTCGATCTATTTTAACTTCAAGGTAAGATGTTACTTGTAAAAGCTGGCGTTAATCGACTTTGCTGCATTTCCATAGCGTGTATTTGACGTCCATCAAGCAAAAAATTACATCGTCAGTCTAAGGTCAACAAGTCTGTCGGTCAATTTCAATGGCATTTATGTATTTTTACAAAGTGTAAGCAAGCAGTCATTGAGCTTCAGTTTTGTAGTGTCGACCTGGAACCAGAATCAAATTCGTAAGTTGTCAATTGAATTTGTTAAAGATTAAATTTATACGAATTTATTACATTTACATATCTGTTGTGTTGTGACGTAAAAATTATATGCGTTGTTTTTGTTATCTAGAGATTAAAGTTCAGAACAATTTAATCGTAATCAAAATACCGGCTTCTAAAAATAAAATTTCAATGTAAAAATAATAATAATAATGAACATCATGGTGGGGCCAATCTAGCGGTGACAATTTTAATCCTATTAACTTTATTATAGAAGTGGGCTCATTTTTCTACATTTACAACTATGATAAAAATTCTAGCTCACGAGCAGCTGCAAAAAATTGTTATTTACTGTGTCATCTAAGAACAAGCGATGCTTAAATGTTATTTTGTAAAAAATGTGTCAAAAAATGTCGTTAGCTCCAATAAATAATAATTACAGTAAAACCTCTCAACAGCAGACACCGATGAGGAATCTTTAATTGTCCGTTGTGGAGAGGTGTTCACTAATGGGAGGTGGGAAATTTTAATATAGATTTTGTTACGTTCCTACAAAAATGTCCGTTGTGAAGAGGTGTCCGTTATTCAGAGGTGTCCATTAAGGGAGGTTTCACTGTAGTACCTAAGTAAAAATTAAAATTTCAAATAAACATAGATAATATTATTGGTGCTAGCAAAAATTTTTATAAGAATTTTTTGCTCTAAAACCTCAATTAATAATAATTGTTTTAGAATAACTCAAAGGACCGGTTTATAGAAAGCTCTGTTAAAATTTAATTCGTTATTAAAATTTAACAACGCGAATGAACGAACCAAATTGTTTCAATTTGGTCATGTGATCAGTTAATTACGCATTTAATTGCAGATTAAATTAATGACGCTTCTATAAACCGACCCTAAAAATCATAAAATTATCTAATTTTAATTATAAGGAATCGTAGAAAAATTCTGAAAAAATGCACAGACATAGAGAAAACATTGACATTAAATATTTAATGGCAAACGCTGAATTCGTTACGACTTCTAGTATTGGAGATATAGTGAAATATAGTATTTTTAGCAGATTCACCCTTTATAAGAAAAGTGGCTAGTAAGACAATTTTGTTACAGTCGAACTTTGCCAAGTCAAACCTCTGATAACTCAAATGATTCTGCATTCTCCTGTTAAATTAGTGTCAGATATCGCAAAATAGGCCGATTTGTTAGTAAAATAAATCTCATTTCAAATATTCTTTGACGACACAGAAAATCACAAAATTTCTAAGCTTGTATTTTTTGACAATAATAATTCCTTACCTCATTTAATGAAGATTACTGTCATAAAAATTTGCCAAATTTATGCAAAAATAAGCTTTGATATGAGTTATCCATATAAAGTTGAAAAAATTAGCTGGAACAATAAAAAATTTGTAAATGTTATTTGAACTTTTTGACAATTTAAAAAAACACATAACTGTCCGGAAGATGCAACCTTATTGTCAGGTCAGGTCAAGTCAAGATAAAAAAGCTATGACGCAAAATCAAGAAATTGATACCAAATTTAGGTAGGTATTTTTTGTCTTACCGTAGATAAGTAAAAACTAAAGATCTGACCTGAGCTGACCTGACCTGACAGATTTGCTTTATACATGTGTTAAATTTCCACTTTTGTAATGTTTTGCTCGATGTTTTGTCTTTTCTTTTATTACTTATTGCCGAGCTTATTGCATTTAACTGTTTCTTTACTTATACGGGGTGTCCCAGCTAAAATTTGCACCCCATGAAATCTCCAATCTCGTCCAAGTTTGGAAAAAATGTTGAAGCAGGTCAATTTTAGTTTAAAGTGGGACCGAATTTTATCGAAATTTTAAAGTTATTTCTGCATCCCTCTGGCGCCCAGAGCTACCCCTTCAAAAAATTTAAATAGCAAGAGGTGTCGAGTGAGACATCATTTTGAAGCTGGTTTCATTGTCTTTGCAACCATGTTTTTTAATTTTTTTAATATTGACCGATTCATTGTCGTGAATCACGAAATTGGTTTATGATCATTGATATTTTGAAAATTGTTAATGTGAAACCCTCTTGTTCAAATTTTGAACGTTTTTTGCTATGAACAGATTCAGAAATAATATTTGCGCTAATGTTGTTACTTTAAAGTAACAAACCCATCCCTTTAAAAAAATTAAATAGCAAACACAATGTTTTATTTTCAATTTTAAATGATTTCTTTTAAAGGACATTGACTAGATTTTTGTGATCATTTCAACGAATGTATAGGTAAAATGTCCACCCCAAATTTCCAAAAAAATGGTACAATCGATTTTCAAAAACAGTTGTGCAGATAAGATGGGATTTCTGTCCCATACCAAAAAACTTCTCCAAAATCTAAGCGAGAGCATTTCAAACTGACAATTTTGAAAATTTCAATGAGACTTAAACTTCAAAATTTTCAACAACAAATCGTCCAAACTGAAAAAAGTACATAGTTGCCATATGGTTGCATAGACAATGAAAGCAGCTTCAAAATGATGGGTCACTAGACCCCTCTTGCTATTTAAATTTTTTGAAGCGGTAGCTCTGGGCTCAAGAGCGATGCACAAATAACTTTGAAACTAAGATAAAATTTGGTCCCCCTTTAAAATAAAATTGACCTGTTTCAGCCTTTTTTCCAAACTTGGACGAGATTGGAGATTTCATGGGGTGCAAATTTTAGTTGGGACATCCTGTATTACGTGTTTGCAAGTCTTGAGTATCTATATCTATAAAAAAATCGTTCTGAAAAAACGAACTGAATTTTAGGCAAAGTTTATTGAGGATTTACCACAAGATTTTGTTCCAGTCAAAATGTCGAACCCCTCCGAGGCTTTAGCCACCGCACGCAATGCATTTTCCACCGGAATCACAAAAAACGCCCCATTCCGCCTCAACCAATTAAAAGCACTGTTACGTTTATACGAAGAAAACACCCCTGCGATCATCGCAGCCCTGAGTGAAGACCTCCACAAATCCAAATACGAATCCTTAATATCAGAAGTCGATTATCTCAAAAATGACGCTCTCGACATGATTTACAACCTCTCCAATTGGATGGAACCAGAAAAACCCGAAAAAACCCTCGTCAACATCATGGACCAGGTCCTAATCCACAAAGAACCCTACGGTGTAGTCCTCATAATTGGGGCTTGGAACTACCCCCTCCAGCTCGTTTTCGCCCCCCTTGCTGGGGCCATAGCAGCTGGGAATTGTGCCCTTTTGAAACCTTCAGAACTAGCACCAGCTTCGTCGAAATTAATCGCAGAACTTGTCCCCAAATACCTTGATAACGACTGTTTTAAGGTTATTGAAGGTGGGGTTGCTGAAACCTCTGCACTTTTGAAGCTACGGTTCGATTATATCTTTTTCACCGGGTCCACACATATTGGCAAAATTGTGAGCGAAGCTGCAGCTAAGTTCCTCACACCTGTGACGCTTGAACTTGGCGGGAAAAGCCCAGTTTATGTTGACAATACTGTAGATATTGAAATTGCAGTTAATCGAATCATGTGGGGGAAATGCTTCAATTCGGGCCAAAGTTGCATCGCTCCTGACTATCTTCTATGCACCAAAGAAGTGCAAGAGAAGTTTATCGAAACTACGAAGAAAGTGATAACTCAATGGTACGGCGAAAAAGTCAAACAATCGCCCGATTATGGGCGAATTATCACCGATAATCACTTCAAACGCATCGTCAAGTTGTTGGAAGGAACAAAAATTGTCTACGGGGGAGAGTATGACTCTAATGAGCGTTACATCGCACCGACGATTGTAGTCGATGTGAAACCGACTGATCCTATAATGCAGGAGGAGATTTTCGGCCCCATTTTGCCCATTATAACCATTGATAACGCAACTGATGCCATTAACTTCGTCAATCAAGGGGAAAAACCTCTAGCTTTGTACGTGTTCTCGAACAAGAAGACTGATATTGATTTGTTCATTAAGAACACGTCGAGTGGCGGTGTTTGTATTAATGACACCATGATGCACTTCTCGTGTGAGAGTTTGCCCTTTGGAGGGGTTGGGAATAGTGGGCTGGGGGCCTATCATGGCAGGTACAGCTTTGATACGTTTACACACAAGAAGGGAACACTTGTTAAGAATGCAGGCAAGTTGGGTGAGAAGTTACAAAATGCGAGGTATCCGCCCTATAATGAAAGTAAGGCCAAGTTTCTTAGTACCATGCTGAAGAAACGGCCAACGATTCCGATGACGTATATGTGGCATTTTATCAGTTTTGGGTTAGGGGTTGTGGCCACTTTGGCGGCGAAATGTGCGTGTAACTACATGGAATATAAGAAACATAAGAATCAGTTTTGAGGTTTTTGTAATTACTATTGTGTTTATATTGTTGTTTGTAATATTATGTTTATAATAAAATTTGTGGATTTCTATGTATTTTATTGAATAATATGGGGGCCCCACATTGGGCGCCACGAACCCCTCGTTGTAACGAACTAGTGATTTAAAATATGTGGTATGTCATTTAAGCAAGAGCTTAAAATCTCGATACAAGTTGCCTGGCTCGACTGGAAGTGCAAAAAATGAAAGCTAGAGAATTTTGCATCAGTTGGTAACCTGTATCCTGTATGAAATGTTATTTATGAAGACGATGGAATCCGAAAAAGATAACTCAAGAAGAAATTCTGCAAATTAGTTATTAAAAATACTCAAAGCAATTTAGCCCCAACGATATTTTTTATTTTGTTGATTTTTTATTTTTGTATTTTTATCGTGGATTTTTATTGATTTAGAATGTTTTTTCACTTTTTCCTTAAGATACTCGTAAAATTTCATTGATTTAAATTTATTAAATTAAGGAAAAATTTGAAAATTAAGTTTGAAGTAGGTTTTTTAGGATTATTTCATCGCATTTGGAGCTTTTTTCTTTTAGAGAAATTCTCTAAATTAGTCGAGATTTGCCAATTCAAAGAATACAAATTTCAGATTAAGACAAAAATGGTTTACTCTCTCGTATTTCTTTATACAACGTTCTTTACTGAGAAACTTACTAAATTCGGTGAATTTTGTGAAATCTACCTTTTTGTAATTTTTATCGAGTTTAGATTGTTGTTTGTAATATTACGTTAATAGTAAAATTTGTGGATTTTGTCTATTTCATCGACTAAGGAGCCCACTCCCCACGTTGGGCGCCACGTTATAAAGGTGGGCCCTATGTTAGGCACCACTTTGGAACGAACGAGTGAATTGTTCACCGTTGATTAGAAGTCAAAATATATTGTATATTAAAATGCAAATTACAAAGGGCATCCATTTAAACAAGAGTTGAAAATTTTGAAGCAACCAGTGTAGCGAGAGTGGAGGCACGAAAAGAAATAAAATTTGGAAATTTTGCGTCACTTGGTAACCTGTATCATTGACCTGTAACCTCTACGTAGTGCTATTTATAAAGAATTCTAGAATTTACAAAGAATATTAAAAACAATTTAGTCACAACCATTTTTTTAGTTTACTTCTATTTTGTGGATTTTTTTGTCCTATTTTGATTGATTTAGAACTTCCTGTTACTTCTCCTTAAAGGAACTCATAAATTTCCATTCATTTTACTTAGCCAAGGGAAAAAATTCAAAAGGTTTTTGCAACACAAAAGAAAAATATAAAATTATATATGAAAAACATTTTGGGTGCACAGTTGGGTGGTATTAATAAAAATAAGCATTTACTTACTAGTATAAGGTTTAACTGAAAAATAAAAGGTTGTGCAACTGCGAATAAAAAAAATAAAGCTAAGCGCCTCCGAAAATAGTATATTATTATACGAGTTTTATAAGACGTTCTATTGTGGAACGAATGGTTTTGGAGCACGACGAAGGAATAAGTGCCACAATTAAGTCTTCACCAACGTTGGTTAAATTTAAAGAACAGTGAAAAACAATCGTTACTATGATTATAACAATTGTTTCTAAGGAGTTATTCTACTAATAAATTTAACTGAGTTTGGTGAAACCGACCTTAAGGGACAGTAACCAACCCAATGTAGCAGTTAATAATATGTTTGATTGGCTAGGACTCACTTATGCCAAAATATTTAGGCAATTAGCTGATTCAAAACTATATAATCTCCAACGTCGCATTTTACCAAATTATTTTTTTTAAATAAGGTTGATAAAAATGAAAAATAGTTATTAATGATTAGATCTTTCATTGAAACTATAAATTACATCAGCTATAATTTTTTTGAAATGCATAAATAATTATAACTAATTTTGAGAGAAAATGCGACGTTGGCGTTTACATAGTTTTGAAACAGCTAATACTATAATCACTATTATATCACGGAAGAGAGTTGAAAAAAACATTTTTTTAAATAAGTTAATTGCGTTACCAACAAAATAAATAAAATACGATATTAAAAAAACTTCTCATTTATGAACATTTTTCATACAACTATAAGTATTTTTTTGGGTTTGCCATTTTTGAAAGAACCCCCTGAAACCAACCTATGACAAACAGAAAGTGCCACAAAAATTGCTACCTGAATCCTTCAAAAGTTGGCTAATTTTAGAATATGTCTTCTTTTTCATTTCTCTAAGAAGTTTCTTAACCATCATCCTTTTGGTATTCTGACGCGCAAACGCTTTATTTAACGCACCTAATTTTTTCTTGGCTGCAGTTAATTTTTGTTTTTCAAGCATGTACAACTTCTCGTAGCCTGTTTTAAGAAAGGCAGTACATGCATAGGGATGATCTTTTTTTACACTTTTTTGAAGGAATTTCCTGAAAAAATATTATGATCAATTAATTTTCTATATATTTTTTAATAATTAGGTACTTTGTTTCTTCTTCAAGATACGGTACATCGTCATCCTCGAGTTTTATTTCCTCATTTAGGGGAAGACATTCACTTGAAAAAAAAATAGCTTAATACACTGTTTGATATTCAACTGAATCTCAGACTGTTACGTACTTTGATATTTCCGTACTATGTTCTGCAAGTGGATCAATTTCGGTCAAAATAGGCACAATGTCTTTTGAATCCTCACTATAATCACCTTCAGTGTCCCTAAAAATCAACAATATTTTCTTGACAGTAAGTTCGTAGCACATTCAGAAGAACACTTACTGTGGATTTGTTTCCGAAGTCACTGGAGTAGTTTCAAAACAACTTTTACCACTCTTATGAAACGGATAATATTCTACATCAAGTGCCTTTGATATACGTTGTCGCAATTGTTCAATCAGGGGAAGTCTTAAATTAGTTAAATAAGCCTTTAAATCGAAATGCTGTGGAAAAGTTTGCATTTTTGACATAAGTTATTATGGAGTATTTAAAAACGTTTAGTTAAAGAATTTTATGTTTCAACCCCCGAAAAAGGGTTGAAAAAGCGAAAATAAACTGTTTTTTTAAAGATTACTCAAAATCGGTAAGAGCTAGAAAAAAAAGTTTTAAATAAAAATTGCAAAGCATAAAATTTTACACAAAACTGTTCTCTTGATTTTTTTTGATATTCAAATTAACAGAGGGTGATTAAGTGTAAAGGGATGAAATGTGCAATTATAAAAAAACTATCAAAAAACACTTGATTGTCATGTAAAATTTTCTCCTGAATTCGAATCGGAAGGTCCTTTTGGATTTAAAATTGTTTTTATTATGAAAAAAACGTTTTAGCGAAAAATTTACAAAAACCTAAAATTGGACAAATTTTGCGTTTACATCTTTGTATATTCCGTCTGCACAAAACTTCATTTTTTTGCAAGATTCCTCAATGAATGTAAATTCGAACGAATACACACAAGTTTTAGTTTCCGCAAAAAAAATAAGAAAATTTCAGTTTTCTTGTACCGTGTCACGTTTGTGTTGTGAAATTTTTGAGATGCGAAAAAGTTTTTTATTTTAAAAGATAGACCCCTACATAATCGAGATGAAATGAAGCTAATACTTCAGATAAGTTTTTGGTGCAAGAATAATTTCGATATCTATAACATTCATCAAGTTATTGCAATTTACAATTACTGCAAAATGCGCTCGAGGTGAAATCGCAGCGTATTTCCCTCTGAAACGTGATCACCGCCTTTGAAAACATTTCGAGGGCTAATAACTTGGTGAGTGTTAGAGATATCAAAATGATTCTTGCACCAAAAACTTATGAAGTATTAGCTTCATTTCCTCTCGATTGTGAAGAGGTCTATCTTTTAAAATAAAAAACTTTCTCGCATCTCAAAAATTTCATTACACAAATTTGCAATGTTACAAGAAAATGTATTTTTTTTTTGGTTTCCCTTTATCAAAACTCAACCTTCTGTAACTATGTAAGACTCTGTATTTATTGAGGAATCTTTTGCAAAAGAATTAAGTTTCTAGCTTTATCCAGGAGGAAATACGAGAATGTAAACGCAAAATTTGTCCAATTTTAGGACTCTGTAGGGGGTTGAAACAAAAAATTTCTTGACTAAACATTTTTAAATATTCTACAGTAACTTATATCAAAAATGCAAGCTTTTTTACAACATTTCGATTTAAAGGCTTATTTGACTGGACTAAAAATAGTTATTAATAAACGAATTTGTTAATGAATTGGTTGACCACAAACTTTGAAAAAATTTGAACTAACACTAAATCTTTTAACACAAGATAGCTGTCATTACAATTTACTGTGAATTAAATGCAAGAAATATTTTCAGAAATGCGATAATTAGCAGTTGTGGGTGACTCAAAAGTGATAAACTGTAATGTGTGAGACATTTGTTTAAATGCCGGAGTTGTTTTCTGTTAATTGTATATGTTTATGTTTAAATAACTATAAGTATTTTTCTCGGTTTTCTTCTAGCTATTTCGTAAAAAACTCTTTAATTAATACATACTTTTCTTCCGAACCTTTGGATTCCATTTCAACAACTTCTAATTGACTATTCGTTGAAAAAACTTACGTAGATAGTGTTTCTAGTGATTTTGAAACGTTTTGCACTCCTGATATTTTACCTGCAAACATAAATATACAAAGAGTTAATGCACTCTGGATTCTGACATGTTTTTGACAATGACAAAATTAAAAATACATATAAATTTTTATGTAATAAAATAAATATGAATAATGAAAAATTTGAGCAAGAGCAAGAAAAAGGAATAAAACCCAAAATTTGGAGGTAAATCTGAGTAAAAGCTACTACTAATAATAAAAAAGAACTGAAGAACTAGAATAGAAGGATACGTGAACTGAGAGTCTAGAGAACAAACTGATGATTATTAGTAGGACAAGAATTTGAAGAACGACAAACAAAACTAAAAACTAAAAAAGTAGGGTTTAGAAAGTAAACCTAAAATAATAGCAAAAAGGTTTAGAATGTAAACCTAAGATAAGCAAATAAATAATAATGAAGAAACTAAACAAAAAAAGGATGTAATGAAGAATCAAGAAGTAGAACACAAGAATAGGTGAGCTGAGAATGAAGAAACTAAAAACAAAACTAAGACTGAGAAAGAAAAAAACAGAAAAAGGCTTGGAAATAACTCAAAAAAATCTAAAGAAGATTCCAGATTTCGAATCTATAGACAGCTTTAGAAAATAGTCAGAGAAAAATCTAAAAGAGTACCAGAATAACCTGGAAAAATTCTAAAAAAAACTATAAAACATTTTTGAAAAAATGGATGGCAATATGTATTTTATTTACCATTATTTATGTTGTTTTTTGTTATTTCTCTTTAGTGCAATAAATGTATTATGCCCGGTTGCACAAAAGATAATAAAGTCATAATCCAATTTAAAAGAGCATTAAATTAAATGTTTTTATAATGTGCTGATTACTATGGATTTGTTGATAAAACTTTGACATCCTAAAACAACATTAATTTTAAAATCCCTTTATTTCGATTATGAAACTGGCCCTTATAATAAATGCATCATTATAAAATTTGATTTCTCTCACCGAAAACAATGGTATAATGTACTTTCGGTTCACTTTCATAAAAACCATTGTGGTGGAATTGACTAACCTGTTACCATGACAACTCATATAAAAGTTAATGCTAAGAGTACCCAATTTCCACCACAATGGTTTTTATGAAAGTGAACCGAATGTACCTAAAAAACTAAACCTGTAAGGTAAATGGATTTTTTTTAAAACATGGATTTTTATTAAAACATGGTGAATTATGTTGATTTTCCTTAGATTTTACCAAGCTTTTATTAGCTGTTTCAAAACTATAAAAACGCATTTTCTCTCAAAATTAGCTGTTATAAATTATTCATCCACTTCAAAAAAATAATAGCTAATGTAATTTATACTTTCAATGAGAGATCTAATCATTAATAACTATTTTACAATTTTATCAATCTTATTAAAAAAAATAATTCGGTAAAATGCGACGTTGGCGTTTTTATAGTTTTGAAATAGATAATAGAAGAATTTTAGAATATGCAAGTGAGACAGTTGAAAACATTGTCAGAAATGAACTTGAATTGAATTTTTAAATTGTTGTCGTTAAAATAATTCGATGTGTTAAAATCACAGGTTAAATTGATTTTGCAGGTAAAAATGGTACCAACCCCAATCGAAAAAAATACTTTTTATTTATGGTAATGCCAACATTGCTAACTTAACGATTCCATGAGAGTTGATTATAAAAAGTAGACTTTTAGCAATATTTGTCGTCACTATCAAAAACATGAAGGTAGATAAAAATGCTTGAAACAGCATCCAATTTTAAGAATTTTTTGTAAAGTCGGTTTATTTTGATAATACGTACACTACAATCTATTTACTAGCTTTTGTCGGTTGCCAATTCTTATTGAATTTACCCACAAATTCAATATATCAATATACCTCAGTGTTAATCACCAAAGAATAACAAACACTCCACTTGAAGTTTTCAAAGTTCAAAGAAACCATAGAACAAGAGAGAGGAAACCAAAGCGAGGTTATGTTATGTGTTTTTACTTTTAGTGGAATTTCTCTTTCAGTATCGCCATGTTGGCCTGGGAATGTCAAACGAGTAGAGTAACCAAAAAAAATTATAAATAAAAAATGTCTTGTGCAGTAAAGTCGTGTCAAAGGCTGAGAAAATTTAAGCCGGAAGGTGTTGCATTTCACCTGTATGTACTTTCAAATTAAATGACTTTTGAAGGTACTATGAAATTGTATTCATTTGTAGGTTTCCCAGAGGACATTTATTTGCAGCATGGAAAAAGGCTTTAAATTTACCCGAAAATTGGGCATGGAGTCCATCCAAATTTGTTTGCTCTGAACATTTCAAGAGGAGTGATTATGTGTTAATTGGAAAAAGTCCACGTTTAAAATTAAACGCTGTGCCTTCGGCAAAACTTGGAAAAAAAGGCTCGGAGTGAGTGAAAACATTTTTTATTCTCTTATTAGCTGAAAAAGCATTCTGTTGGGAAATTTTGGAAGTAAAATTTTCTTAACCTTGGTTTTTATTTAGGTTGGCAATTGTCATTGCCTACTGATGAAAAAAACAAATAAAATAATTTTTGACAAGAAAATATGTAATAGACAAAACGTTTTGTTTTTTTTAATACAGGGTGTATCAGAAATACGTGTGTTAATTTTAACAGGTAACAGAGCTCAGCAAATAAAACATTTTTATTATTTATTATTACGGACAATTAATTTGAACTAGTTCCTATATTGGAGAGTTGGGACACTGAACGTCAAACCGAACCAATTTTGTAATATGTGGATAAGGTATATCGTTCTATCCTTTTTCATTAAAATTTTTGTTAGCAACTTATGTCAGGCCATGTCAAAAATAATTTTAAGGTTATATTAGCTGTTTCAAAACTATAAAAACGCCAACGTCACATTTTCTCTCGAAATTAGCTGTTATAAAATATGCATGCAATTCAAAAAAATAATAGCTAATGTAATTTATACTTTCAATGAGAGATCTAATCATTAATAACTATTTTACAATTTTATCAATCTTATTTAAAAAAATAATTCGGTAAAATGCGATGTTGGCGTTTTTATAGTTTTGAAACAGCTAATACAAATGTTTGTCAAATAAATGAGATGACATAAATTTACACCAAATTAACCAGGGACGGAGGAAACTTAAGAATTTTGGGATACCGTATAAAAACAAAAATAATTGAATACCTACAAAGATTTGCTGTTCACATTCCTGAAATTTCTCGACATTTATCTTCCAGTAATAAATACATAAATTAAAACACTTCATTGCTAAATGTCTTTATTCCCGTCACAATTTTTGGTTAAACATCGAGTCTCAATAGTTGCATGGTCATCAAGATACTGAAGGTCTTTTCTTGTAAAAAAAAAAGGAATAGAAATTGAGGATTCAAATAACTATAATTTGGAACAGAATCTAAAATTTGCGTCGCAGCACTCGCAGCTAAAGGCGGCCAAGCAACAGGTTCATCTCTTCTAAGAATTTTTGGTTCACGTATTTTGTTAATGCAGCGACACATTCCCAAAATTTCATGATTTTGTACATTAAATTGTTCAGACAATCTACTTCTTTAAATGCTTGTTAATAATAAATGTAAAAGGTACAGTTTCTCTTCGTTTCATCGATGTACCATTTCTTAAAGTTAACTGAAAAATGTTTACATTGAAATTGAAATTCTTGTACTTACAAAGAAATCTTTTTTAAAATTAGGCTCATATCATCATACCAAAAAAAACGTTAAGGTGACGATGACTGCCAGACTAAACACAGTTAATCAACGAAAAAGGGAAATATTTTTGACAAATTTATTTGACTTCTGAAAAATTGAAGTGTAACACCACTGATTTTCTATCCCAATTCGTTTTTTATACATGCGAGCTGACATATACGAAACAAAATTTCGAAAATTGACATTCAGTGTCCCAACTCTCCCAATATAGGGACTCTAATTTGAACGATTTAAATCAACAATGAAAATTGTTGCTATGAATACAAACTAATTATTAAACACTGACCGGCTCGTTTACACAAAACAAAGGGGGAAAACAGTGAAAATAATAAATAAGAATTTTACAAAATATTACATAGAAAAGTTGTACTTGATAAGTTTTATTACGTGGTAAAATTAACACACGTATTTCTGATACACTCGGTATATCCCATTTAAGTTCATAGTAGAATTGCAATAGCGCATTTGAATTTTTCGGAGTGAAAAATAAAGCACAAATTGAGAGTTTCTGTAAAAGAAAAGAATTCTGTGTTAAACTAAATCCCAGCGATACGTTTTGAGCTGAGAAAACCCATCAGAAACTCTCAATTTGTGCTCCATTTCACTCAAAAAAATTCAAATGCGCTGTTGCAAAATTCTACTATGAACTGAAATGGGATATAGAATTATTACATTACTAAGTTTTATAACAAAAACAATTAAAAATTTAGCCGGTCGTTTGTCTCGCACACGCATGTGGAGTGAAGCTTAGTTCAAATTATTTATAAGTTTTAATTAGTTCAATGTACTAATTCCAAAACCTAAAATTTTCTAAAAATGGTTAACTAAAATTTTGAGGAACGATATTTTGACAGGCCTGGTGAAGGACCACTTTTGAGAGAGGATATTTTTCCTACTCCATTCCTTGAGGTAATATATTAAATTAAAAAAAAATACTAGGTTTTTGACAAATTTTTAACCGATTTTTAGGATAACAAAGACAGCAAAACTGGAGTAGTTGTTGTGTCAGTGTCTGAGACCGAAAAACATGGACAAGTAGAGGACCAACAAAAAGAACCACCAAATGTACAACAATATTATAATTTCGAAAATTCCCAAAATTATTTTATCCACAAACAGTTCTGACCAATTGGTCATTAATGCCACAGGTATACTTTTTCAGTCAGAGTAAATGTAAAAAATCTCTTACTCTACCAGTTTATTTGAATAATTACGTTTGCGGATAAAATAATATATTATTCGGAGTAAAATTGAGTTTATAAGCCATCAGTTTTACTCCTAATAACATAATGTTCTATTAGGATCAATACGAACGACTCTATTTACTCACAAAACAAAAAGTTGCAACAACTCAATTGCAAATTAGAAAAGTGCGACAAAAACTACAACGCCAAAACTACCGAATCAAAAAAGTCAAACAACATTTAAAAGGAATGAAGAGGAATTTAAGTGTGTCTCAGATAATGAATGGAATAGGTGAGCATTTTCCTACTTTGCTTTTTTTCAATATTTTTTATTTTAGGGGATATAGAGGCCATTGTTAAGGACATCGCACCCAAAAAAATTCTTATAATTCCGTAAATAAATAAATAAAAAATACAAGATGTAACTGATAAAATTTATTTTTACAAGCATTTAAATAATAATTAAAAAGGAATATTTATAAACAATGAAAAGATATCTCAAAAAAACACACAATTCGCAAACGAAAATAAACCCGACGTTTTTTCAAGACATCCTACCAATTAGTTGTATTACACCACAATTTCCTTGATTTGGTATCAGATGGCGCCACCTGTCCAATCAAAGGAAGCTGTGACTTACATGATAATTATAGCATATAGACCCATTTACAAAGTGATTTTAAATGTTGTAAAAACTCAAACAAATACAATTTGATTGTAAGTAAGTCCTCCAATAATTAATCTACAGTATAATTTAAATAACTTACCGAATAATTACAATACAATGATTCATCATATAAAAAATTCCCAAGAAAATTAATAAACCGTTACTAGTCTAGTTCTGTGTGCAACATTTCTGGAGGTTTAGACGTTGAGGCTTGAGGTGTTGTTTCATCGTCACTATCGTCTAAACCTCGCAAAAACGATTCGAAAAAATTGCCAAAAAGGCCTCCCTGTTTTTGTTGTGGAGGTTTGAGACCGAAGAATATTTGACCTATTTTATCCAAATAACCCACGTAACAAGGATCCCTTTTTATGGACGGCTCATACTGTTCACATAATATTACAAAAGTGGGGAGTTTTCGACTAAAATTCATTCGGATTATTATGGTGTGAACATGGAGGACTAATATTAGGTGGTGACACAAGATGGCGAGTTTGCCCCCAAGACATTCTATCTAAGAGTGAGCTCAACTGAATTTATTTAAAAAAAAAGTTCCAGTTTTCCAGCCATAGATTGGACTTTTTGAAATAACCGGAAAACATTAAAATCACTGAGATCTACGTATGAGCGGGGTGTTTAGTGCGTACTGTTAGGTTGGGGTATTCCCGCGCTTGTTTTCCTCCCCCGATTTTGCACCTGTCATGTTTTGTGGTCCTGTTAAATCCATATTCAAAACGTGTTGTGCTAAAGATTTACGATTAATTTCGTTTAACAACGTTTGTAAAGTGTTAATAATCGTTTTTAGTTTATGCTTTACTAATTATTTATTGTTGATAGTGGATTTGTTTTTGGTGGTTTGAAGACATTCACAAGACGAAGATTTTAAAGAATTTTATCAATTTTCCTCCGGTAAATGCAAATATTCCTAGTTGATTATTAATAAGGGCTTAATTCTAAATATTGAGATTCATCAAATCGAAAAATTAAACGTTTTAAAGGAAAAACTAAAATTTGGTCCGGTACCACTTTAATCGCGGAGTGTTAAGTGACTTGTTTTTTACTTAATTATTGGCTGGAAATAGTACCATGCGATTTTTTTAAATTTTGATCTAGTTTTCCAAGACAGTTTCGCCAGCAGTAAAACAAATTGCGTAAATAACTTCAGCATCGCTCGATCTGTTAATAAGACCAAAATGTTAATAAGACCGAAGAACATGGTGGAAACTTATTTCCGTAATGGACATCGGGTTAAAGTAATTGTCATGGATAACTAGATCAAAATTTTAGAAAATCGCATGGTATAACAGGCTTTATACAATTAGAAGCCGAGATTGTTTATAACATTTGTCAATTGTTTAAAATTATTAAAATAAACATTGCAATGTCACGAAGATTACATGTGTATGCAAAATTTCAGCTTGTAACTAAAACGCTTACTTGATAGAATTAATTGTATAATTATGTTATATACAGGGTGATTCACATAACTTTACGACCCTGACGAATTTTAAATGCAACCAGTAATACACTACTCAATTATAATTTGATTCAAAAACACTAATAATTATAAATTTGTTTGTGATTTGGATATTCCTTGCAAACCTTACAAAATTAGGTTCTTATTGCAGTCTCTGGCGTTTTTGTTTTGGCCAATTTAGGCGTAATTCAACCTCCAATGTATAATGGGTTGCATTTAAAGTTCGTCAAGGTCGTAAAGTTATATGAATCACCCTGTATATACTTATGTATGACTCAACAATGAAAAATTATGTATTATTATTTCAACTATTTAAAAATTATATAGAATATATACAAAAGATTATACAAAAATGATTTCTTAAAGCTTTTTTCAACTAGAAGCCGAGATATTGATAATTGTTTATAAATTATTAATTAAATTAAATATTATTGTAGTCACAAAGATTACGCAAAAATTCAGATTGTGAGAATAACGCTCTTACATTTAACGTACAAAATATAAAACAGATAGACAACAAACTAAGTTCATAAAAGTTTTTAAAAAGGATAAGTAAGCAGGTGGAAAGAAGAATTCATTACAAAGAAAAATTATAAAATTGCGTGATGTATTATAAGTCTTGAATAAAAGAAAAGAAATTGGTTAATTATTAAACAAGTAGGTAAGTAAATAACTTTTTGTACTCATAGCTCTTAGACAGCTATTTCCCAGTTATCTTCAGCGTGCGGGAAAGTAACTCTCCCGCACTGCGGTGTTTTTTACTTTGCAACAATGGCTAGGTAGGGACATTTAGTAGGTTGGTATCGCTATCGTTGAGATGAAAACGATTTTTTTTACGATAAGTGACAGTTCATGTCAATTTTTTGATTGTTTGACCTGTTACCAACCCAAATGCAAAAATAACTAAATTTAAAAAATATTAATTTTTAATTTTTTTTTGAGAGATTCGTTACAAAAAATATTGTATCTAACTTGTTTGGAAAGCAATTTCCCACATTCGCACTTCATGCGGCCCTCGCTGCATGAACACGTTAGGTAAATAACTATAATGTGGTAGAAATATTTTGTTATTTTATTTATCTATTTATTTGCGTTGGGGCTTTCAGGATATAAGTACTTTGTATCTTCAAATATCCATTTGTCTAAGTTTGTGCGTTTCAGTTTCAGAATCATCAGTCCACAAAAACATTTGTCTTACAAAGTTAGTTAGTTGCATAGACTAGCTGATTTCATAGGTTTTCATTAGTTTATGAAGTTAAGCAGCACTGACCCCGGTCATTCCTTGGATGCGTGACCGGATAATGTAATGCCAAAAACATCGCAACTAACTCGTCTTTCGGAGGAGACGTTAAGCCGTCGGTCCCGGTGTAGTGACCTGAAAACTCTGGCACTTGGGTGATGGCATTACCACCATACGCATATTTATTTATTTATTTTTTATTTACTATTTTTATTTTTTGGTTGTGGCATATAATAATTATTGTCCCTGAATTTAATAACAATATTAATGTTTTTTTGTTAATTACCACATGTTTTATTTTATCGGTGAAACGGTATTGTTTTTTTTTGTCTATGCAGATGTCGATCTTTTTAATTTTACTTTGGGTACTTTATTTGCTTACTGCATGTTTAAAAAAATCATCTATAGAAAGTGAAGGTGAAGATGGAAGTTCGGAGTAACAGTTTTGGTCAGATAGATAAATTCACTACAGCCGAAGAAACAATTTTCCAAATATAATTACACCCAGGAATTTGTCTATCAATGTTCATAATTTATGTACGAGTAAAAGGGTTTTTGAGAGGTTTTAACGCAGATTAACATTGTTTTCTAGATAATTTCAGTTAAGTTGACGCAAGAATTTTATCACAAACAACAATAAAAAAATACATAAAATATTTACTACTTTTCAAAACGCTGTCGAGAATTAAAATTTGCGGTCAACGAAAAAATGTAATCAACTCGTTTGTTAATAGGCGATTGCTACGTTCGTTCGTGCTTTAAACACTATCGATGATTAATCGCCTTCATTTCAAATTAGTTTATCAAATATTTTCAACTTATTAAGGCGCAATAATTTCGCATTTTTTCCAAACAATAGTGGAACGACTGAACTTAAAATGTTATTTGAAACAATTTTGAATCTTGTTTCGCGTCCTAGTTTTAGTCCTCCGTAGGTATAATTATTATGATTTAATTTTACCTTTCAATAGCTTGAAGTAAGAAGAAGATAAAGTTGAGTAGAGGCAGTAGGTATGGGGGCCCTGATCGCTTTATCCGAGGATGTTGTTCAGTATAGCTTGTAAAAGTCTGATAAGCTGTGATTTTATTACTTAGGCATAAATACTGGAACACAGCTTGTGCAATAAACAAATCTGCTTCGCATTGAAAGCCTTGTGTACTTTGAAACTCAATTAATAATTTTGCACAGCCTTGGCCATCTTTAGAATAAATGTAATGATGACGAGCTTGGAAATAATTTTTCTCGTCCCAATAAACTTGCGCTATACACTAAAATAATACATTTCAGTCGATCAAAACATAAAATCGGTTCGGTTTTTAAAACAACTGTCAACCTCAAAATTTGCAGTGTTGCCATTTGAAATAAGCAAAATAAAACTCTAAAATTTAAAAACTTTGGAAATAAATTGTAAACACCCTGTAGCTATTTCAGATCAATCAAACTGAATTAATAAGTCTGTTATACCTTAGTCAACACGTATGTAGTAATAATGTCATCACAAAAGCACTGTTTCTATTTTTATTAATTTTTAAAACTATTGTTTTTGTTTTTATTTTTTTTTTTAGGCACTGGCTAAACGACCGCCGGCGGTACTCTTAGTTAATACTAAAAAGACCGCCGTCCGGCGGCATTATCTGCTCACGTATGAAAAAGCCGCCGAAAATTGGAAATAAATCGTTGGTCACGGCGGTATGATACAAATATATTGTTATATGCCGCCGATCGGCGGTTTTCTTTATTTAAAATACCAAATACCGCCAAAGTCTTGTCATTCATAAGTCTAAAATTTCTTTCGACAAAAACTGAATTCAATTGAGGTATTTACAATCCTGTAATGGCAGTCATTGTGAAGAAAAATTGTTTCATAGTAGGTTGCTAGGTTGCTACTTAAGCATAAACTTAAGAACCTAAAAAAATTCCTTTTACTATTTCATAACATGAAATCGAAAATGAACTGAATTAGAACACGCTGTGCCTGTGTAATTTTATCCATATATAAAAATTGACCCACAGATAAGAATTAAAAAATGATTTTTCAAAAATTGAATGCTTGCTTAATCAAAATTATTTCGAAATAACAACAACAAAAAGCCTACATTGTAGAATGCCACTGTCGAACATTTGAAAAAATAAATGGACAGTGGAAATACTCATTTGGTAAATGCTTGCCAGAATTTCTTAGTCTCCTCCACTATCTTTTGCAACACAATGTTTTGAAAAGAAATGTGTCTAAAGTTACACTTTACTTTCAAGGCTTGCTCTAATTCAGTACAGCCATCTCATGGTAGTTATCTACCGTACATATATCGATAAGTATTTTCAAAAATTAAATAAACATATTTTGTACTATTCAAGTGAACAACAACCGTGTGGACATACAGAAATGTAAGAATTAAAGTTAGGTATATGTCACATTTTAGGGGGTATTGTAAAAATGTGATCGTTTTTCAAAAAAAATTTTTGAGTCAAGCTCAATTTTTCTGAATAGCAACCTACCATGAAATAATTTTTTTGGTTAAGACTGCAAACTGGGAGTTACAACTACCTCACTAAAATTTAGTTTTTGTCGAAAGACATTTTCATACCCGGTTGTCATTTAAGAAGAAAATATGCATAACACAAAATCAAAATAAAATTTGATTTTTAAGATATGTTTATATTATTTGTAGCCTTATATCTTTCACCAATTATTATTTTTTGAAGGCAAGTATTTAGTTTACACTATTTAAATAGTATTAACAATGAAAAAACTTTCATATTTCCATATTTTTTGTTCAGTCGGTAGGCCTAGTTGGTCCATGGCTATACGCAGGTTGTACTACCTACGTGAAAAAATTAAACTTGGTGACATTTGTGAAGATTATTTGAATGCTCTGAATAATTATTTCAAACGAACGATTTTGATTAGTTTTACATTTTGCTTTATCTATTTATTTCAATATACTCCGTGACTTGTAAGTTTTATTTTATAAACTAAATTTAAATAAACATGTGCATACAGGTGGCCAACATGTAGAAAGATACTATGAAATTGTAAGAATAACATATAGGGTTAGGTATGACAAATTTTTCGGCGGTATTTAGCATTTTAAATAGAAAATACCGCCCGACTGGCGGAATCTGTCAATAAATTCATATCAAACCGCCGAAACTAACGATATAATTCAGAATTTCGGCGGCTTTTTTACACTTGGTGCGATAATGCCGCCGGACGCCGGTCTTTTTAATATAAATTAAGAGTACCGCCGGCGGTTGTTTAGCCAGTGCCTTTTTTTTAACAGTCATCCTTGAAAAATTTGAAAAACACTTTAGGGACATGTAAGAAGCTAAAATGGTATCCTAATGAGCACAAAAAAATAATAGCATGCCATTAAAAAAAATATTTTGACGTCATACTTTTTCGGGACTGTCTAATCAAAAATATTTTTAGCAATACCTGTTCTGTAAGTCATCATTCACTGACAAAGTTCTTTCATTGTAAGCGGCACTTTTTAGTCAGGTGCAAGTTTCCACGGTTACTGTGCAATAATATTTTACTTACAGCCCGTGGTCTGTAAGTAAATATTACATACCAACGTATGCCATTCGTGTTCCATGAAAAATGATGCACAAGCAAACCTGACAGCCTCTTCAATATCATCCATTTTTCTATTTTCACTTGAAATACCTTCAGAACAGCGTTGATTTTGCAACAAATGTTGATTTAAAGTGATGTTTTTTTTGTTTTGTGTCCCTAACACGAAACGAACGTCACACACATTTTTAATTTGACAACAATCTGACGTTTATTGATTTTTCATAAAAATACATTCAGAAAACGTTTTACTTTTTCTTATTTGTGCAGGTATTGTTAAAAATAGCTTACTAACCTCAAACTGTAAGTTCTTCTTTTGGTCTCGAACGCTTAGGAAACCTCGGTACCCTCGGTTTCCCAATATTGCATTCTCGACCAAAAAAATTGCACTTACAGTTTGCGGTATGTAATATTCCTGAAATGGGTCCTAAGAGTATAAATAACATCTACAAAATATCAAAACTCCAACTTTAACACTAACTGAGCTACAGAAGACGGGAGCTGGGCTGGATATACAGGATGTTATGAATTTAGTGACTCATACCGACACAAGATTTTGACAATTGTTTTAAAAAAAGAAGAAACTTAAAATTTCGGGGAAACCCACCTGGTGTAGGAAAGGGTGTCCAAAACTTCGATGATTAGAAGACCATCTTAAGGCCTGTGCTAGAAACGTCTCCCGTTCGGGAGTTGTGGAACTAATGCTTGAAAAGATTTTGCACAACTTTGGAGTCCATCCGTCGTAATCTTTCTCCTCGGACTTGACTAGAACATCCACTAAAAGTATTGCTAAATCTGCACCGCTGATTTGCTGCAAATTTGCTAATAATAACACATGCCAGAGATTTGAGTACCAAACACCTGATCGTGTTCGAGAAATAAAAGGGATCCGTTGTAGAGCATGTCGAGAGCTTCTTTATATTTTTTCTGGGCCAAGTACCTGAAACGTTGAGGTTAGGTGTCGAACATTCTGGAATTTTCGTTCATAAAAAGGCGCAACTGCCTGATTTACCTAAAATATAAAGTCCTGTACATCTGGTGGGCTTCATAGTAGTTACCATTTTTGACGGAATTTTCTAACTTTTCTAAAACTCGAGAAACACCACGGACACTGGAAGCCGCCATGTTTATTTGGGAAATGTCACGGTCAGCTTCGATGGGGATTTTTCAGTTTGATAGTTTAAAACCTGAGGCACAGCCTGAGGTTTGTAATGCACAGTGCGTTTCAGATATAAAAGAACACCCACATTCTAATAAATTTCAGACTACACTAAAGAGTGGACAAATACGATGAAATAATGTAACTAGTTTCGGTTCACTTTCATAAAAACCATTGTGGTGCAAATGACTAACCTGTTACCATGACAACTCATATAAAAGTTAATGCCAGGAGTACGCTATTTGCACCACAATAGTTTTTATGAAGGCACTGGCTAAACGACCGCCGGCGGTACTCTTAATTTATACTAGAAAGACCGCCGTCCGGCGGCATTATTAATTAAATCGTAAGTCTCGGTAGATGCCGCCGGTCGGCGGTTTTCTTTATTTAAAATACCAAATACCGCCGAAATTTTCTCACATATTATCTGTTTCAAAGCTATAAAAACGCCAACGTCGCATTTTCTCTCAAAATTAGCTGTTATAATTTATTTATGCATTTCAAAAAATGAATAGCTAATGAAATTTATAGTTTCAATGAGAGATCTAATTATTAATAACTATTTTACAATATTATCAATCTTATTTAAAAAAATAATTCAGTAAAATGCGACGTTGGCGTTTTTATAGTTTTGAAACAGCTAATACCTAACTCTAATTCTAATTCCAAATAAAAATTTCTTTTGACAAAAATTGAATTCAATTGAGGTGGTTATAATCCTGTGATTCCACTCTTTGTGAAGAAAAATTGTACCTACTGTACAATAATACAATAAAAAATTAAATACAATATTTTTTTTGTATTATTCGAGTGAACAACAATCGTGTGGACATACGTAAATGTAAAAATTAAAGTTAGGTATTAGCTGTTTCAAAACTATAAAAACGCCAACGTCGCATTTTACCGAATTATTTTTTTAAATACGATTGATAAAAATGTAAGATAGTTATTAATGATAAAAATAAATATGCGTATGGTGGTAATGCCATCACCCAGGTGCTAGAGTTTTCAGGTCGCATCTACAGCCTCTGACCTGACCTAGCGACCACTAACTAGTAGTGACCTAATGATTAGATATCTCATTGAAACTACAAATTATATTAGCTATTATTTTTTTGAAGTGCATGAGTAATTTATAACAGCTAATTTTAAGGGAAAATGCGACGTTGGCGTTTTTATAGTTTTGAAACAGCTAATACGTATATGTCATATTTTAGGCAGTATTGTAAAAATGTGATCGTTTTTCAATTTTTTTTTTTTCGTTTTTGAGTTAGACTTAATTTTTCTGAATAGGAACCTACTATAAAACATTTTTTTGTCAATTCTGCAAACTACCTCACTTAAATTTAGTTTTGTCGTAAGACATTTTCATGCTGAATTGTCATTTGAGAACAAAATGTGCATAACACAAAATCACAATAAAATTTCACTTTTAACATATGTTTTTATTATTTATATTATTTGTAGCCTTATATCTTTCACCAATTATTATTTTTTTGATCACAAGTATTTAGATTAAACTACTTTAAACAATAAAAAACTTTCATTTTTCCATATTTTTTTTACCTTTTGCTTTTGTTTTAACTTATTTCGAAATACTCCGTGAGTTGTACGTTTTATTCTGCAAACTAAATTAAATAAACATGTGTATAATATCAGGTGATCAACATGTAGACAGATATTATGAGAATGTTAGAATAACAACGGCGACCGGCGGCATCTATCGATAAATGTATATCAAACCGCCGAGACTTACGATTTAATTCAGAATTTCGGCGGCTTTTCTATACGTGAGGCGATAATGCCACCGGACAGCGGTCTTTTTATTATAAATTAAGAGTTGTTTAGCCAGTGCCTTTTATGAACAGAAAGTATTAGCTGTTTAAAAACTATAAAAACGCCAACGTCGCATTTTACCGAATTATTTTTTTAAATAAGATTGATACAATTGTAAAATAGTTTTTAATGATTAGGTCTCTCATTGAAAGTATACATTACATTAGCTATTATTTTTTTGAAGTGCATGAATAATTTATAACAGCTAATTTTGAGAGAAAATGCGACGTTGGCGTTTTTATAGTTTTGAAACGGCTAATATATCGTTAAATTTTTCTCAAAAATACGTTTACAAAATAATAATTATAAAGAAAAATCTAGAGATTTGGATTTTTAAAAAATCTTATGGAAAGTCCAGATTTTAGATCTAGAAAAAAAAATTAAGAAGAATCTTTAAGGGTCGGTTTCACCAACCTCAGTTAAATTTATTAGTAGATTAAATCCACAGAAACGATTGATATAATCATAGTAACGATTGTTTTTAACTGTTGATTAAATTTAACCATTGGTGAAACAGACCCTAAAAAAATCTGGTGGGAGTACAGGAACAACACTAAAAAACAATCGATTTTTTTAAATGAAACTAAAAATAATCAAAAGCCGTAGAATGGAGAGAATTTTTTATAAAATGATTTTGAATAAAGTTCAGAAAATAAATTGTAAAAAAGCATCTGCACAACAATTTCTAAAACAATCAAAAATGGCTTTATAAAAAACGTAAAAAGGAGTACATAGTGCAAACAATAATGACGAAGCAGAGTGCCTAGAATATAAAACAAAATTTGGGGAAAATGTAAAAAAATGTGGAAGAGTTTATAAACGAATTTTTAATAGAATATTAGAAAAAAGTAATAATAATAATAATTATTATTATTATTATTGTAAAGAAGAATCTAGACAAGAATTTATAAAAGAATCTAAAGGTGGATTTATAAAGCGATTTAAAGAAAAGTTCAGATTTCAGATCTAGAAGTGGCGTTAGAAAAAAATCATAGAAAAATTTTAAGAAAAATCTAGAGAATAGTACTTAAGAATATCGCGTGTGTCAAAAGTCGCGGATAAGCTCTTAAGGGCAGCTAGATAGAGCTATACAGAACATTATTTTCGATAAAAAAAATTCATAAAATCTTTCATTTGGTTGGAATCAAAAACAAAAAGTGGCACCGCCGTACAAGTATTCCTATTTTTATACGATAATGGTAAAAGGTACAGTGTTTCAACTCCACCCAATAAATAAATTTTTTTCATATTTGAGTTGTGTGAATGTCAAACTTTTCTCGCAGCGACCTCATGCGTCAGGTTTCCGAAATGGTCCCACAATCAAACAAAATTATAAAAAACGGTACAAATAAAATACTTTTACTACGTACGCAATTCTTTGGCACTTTAATGTAAGAAAATTACCAAACAAATATTTCAAATAAAGATTTTAGATTTTTTTTTTGTATTTGTGGTGGCGGCATCTACCATCAGTTTTCTGAAATGGTCCCATCTTTGTGCTGTGCCTAAGATGACAGATTTAGGGGGGAGTTGAGACACTGTAAGTCTTACATTACCTTTTATACGTTTAGAAAAATATTAACCCAAAAGTATTACCATGGTAACATTACTAAATGTTGCCAAATGTTGCTGCACTTTTAAACTGGTGTTTTTAACTAATTTTAAAAATCAAATGAAATGTTTTCCTACAATTCTTTTTGAAAAATTAGATAATAAATCAAGGAAACATTAAAAACAAAGTTAACAGGTTAGCTTTTCCTACAATTCCACATTAAAGTATGCATTTTTTGCAACTTTTACGAGCAGCTGCATCTTAACTAAGGAGCAATGATTTTTTTTTTATTATTTTTTTAACGGTCAGTAAGGTCACTAGTATTCACTCTCAAGAGCTTATCCGCGACTTTTGACACACCCGATATAATGGTAAAATTCTAAGCACAATTATAGAAAAATTTTATAATGCACTGGAGTCCGGTTTTAACGAACCCGCTTATAGTGGACTTGCAGCTATAACGTACTATTTCTCAAGCACCGAAAATCTTTCCATAAACTTTTTTTGCCGGTTATAACGAACCCGCTTATAACGACTTCCGCATACAGAGTGCTCAAAAAATGGCGCACCAACTCAGTGGTACTTTGTTGAGAAGCATGTGTAGATTACGGGAAAAATCTTGAAAAAACTCCTAAAGTCATATTTTAAAAAATCTGGAGCTACAAACTTATTTTGATAACTTCTTCAATTTTCTTTATTTTTTAATGTTTTTATGTGTCACCCTAAGTAATCGCTCCCTGACAAAACGATGAATAATTATTTTTAAATTTACTATCAGACTTTAGCAGTTTTTTGAATTAAAAAAAATTAAAATTCATCAAAAAAAATCACAATTTGTTGATATGCCAACACTGGGAATTATTTCCTAGAAAACCGTTTCAAAATTAATTTATTTTTATTGTTGATCAAATTTTATTGCGATCACGACTCTTAAACAACGTTGCCACATTTCATTTATTTAAAATTTGTTATTTATCAATAATTTCAATACAAAGAATTTGTTCACTATTTTTACCTTTATATGTAAGCAATTCTCTATCACACAACACACACCATTGAATTGGTGCGCCACTTTTTGAGCACCCCGTATAACGAACTAGATTGGACTTAAAATATTTCACTTAAATATTCACCGAATTTTGACAAATATGTCGGGGTTGGTAATGAGTAATGACAAATCAGCAAGAGAAGTGTTAACTGATGAACAAATTATTGAACTGAAAACATTCTAACCTGTGAAAACGTGTGTTTTTGAACATAATTACAGTGTGAATTTGATAGTTGTGCAAAATAATATTTTGTGACAGAAAAGTTCACAAGAAGTCAAAACAAATCAATTTGCTTTATCCAAATGTTTTTACCTACTTTTTAAGACATAGACGGTGCAAGCTCTATTTTAGGTCTAAAAATTCGTTTAAAAAAACTCTATCAACTAGGTTTGCGTCTTTTGAGTACTTTCTTCCAAAGTTTATATGACAATAGGCGGTGACATTTGAGGGAATCAAATTTGGTGGTTTATTCGCCAAAACAATTCGATGCAAAATTTTTATGTTTTTATAATTTTTTTCATGGAAGGACCCCTTTTTATGGCTGTTCTTGCTAATTTGAACTCAATGTAATAGATTTTGAAAAACTAAACTTAAAGAGTACAACAAAAATTTTTTAAAATTTTTGTTGTATAAATTAATTAATTAATCAAGTTGAGTTATTTTCATTTTTTTTTGCACATCAAATTCACACAGTAAACATATTCCTACTGCCGCAAAGGATTCATGGTTTTTTACAATACATGCTGATTTATTTCGTCCTATTTTATATGTAAAGTAAAAATAAATGATAAAAACACATTTTTTTCAGTATAACGCTTATAGCGAACCTCGGATATAACGAACTGATTTTGATAAATTTTCCGAGTTTTGATTTGATTATTTTATTTAAGTTGTTTTTTGTTATTAGTGTTTTGTGTAATAAATAAATGCATCAGCCTGTTTGCCTCTTTCCATTCTTTATTTTTTTATTCATTAATATTTAAGAACAAGCAAGAGGCACAGTTGGCAACAATGCTGTCATCATCAATTTTGTTGTGACAGTGACAGAATGGTTAAAACAAAAATTGTTTTTTTTAGACCAGTTTTTAGAAAGCTCCTGTAAAATTTAACACGTTGTTAAATGTGAACAACGCGAATGGTCCAATCAGTTTTTTTAATTTGGTAACGTGATCAGTTAATCACGCATTTAATTGCTAACTAAATTAACAATGCTTTTACAAGCCGACCCTATACTGATCACATGACCAAATTGAAACGAATTGATCGGTTAATTTTTTACGTGTTAAATTTTAATGGAGCTTTTTCTAAACCAGCCCTAAGTAGTTAACTTTTATGCTTTGCTTTTATGTCACTAAATTTCCACCAACATACAGGATGTAAGCGAAATAAGTACATTAATTTTAACCAATGGTAGAACTCATCAAGACAAACACTTTTTCTATATACCATTTTTTCAAAATCGCATTTTTTAAAATAATTTTTTTTCCCTACAAATTGACGAGCCTTTTATGAAATGCTCCAACAAAGAAAAGTAATAGCAAATTTAATTTAATTTTCATGAACTTGCTTGGAAACGGTAATCTTGTCGACTAGGTAACTTTGTTTCCAGTGGCGTGTAAGAAAATTGCAAGATTGTGTGTGATTTTAAAATAATTTTAACTCAAAAACTAAAACGTTTTGAAAAAAAAGTTATTAGGAAAAATTGTTGGTCTTGACGAGTTCTATTACCAATTAAAAGTAATGTACTTATTTCATTTACAGCCTGTATATGACAATAAAAGCGAAATTTTTTGGTTCAAAAGAAACAAGAGATAAGTTAACATTTAACACGTACAATTTTAATTTTAATGAATAATCAAGTTTTATAGCCTGTTGGGCAAAATGGGTAAACAAAACAGCTCAAATTTTAAAGAAAATTGTTTGAGGATTCCGGATTTGACATTATTTCATCCACAGTTAGCAGTTTCAAAATATGGCTCAACGTTTGAATTCTCAAGGTAAATTGTTTTACTAGTATGAAAGGACCGAATGTTGAAATGAAATGTTAGTATTTGAATTGAATTAATAATTTTGACAGTAAGTTGAAGTAAGCAGTAAGATATTAGTGACTTTATATATTATTTTTTTAGTCAAGTTTAAGGATTCTGAATCTGTTTTCTTTTTTGTCTGTGAGCAAATTTGTTAAAGCCATTGGCAATTTATTATATTAGCTGTTTCAAAACTATAAAAACGCCAACGTCGCATTTTCTCTCAAAATTAGCCCTTATAAAATATTCATGCACTTCAAAAAAATAATAGCTAATGTAATTTATACTTTCAATGAGAGATCTAATCATTAATAACTATTTTACAATTTTATCAATCTTATTTAAAAAAATAATTCGGTAAAATGCGACGTTGGCGTTTTAATAGTTTTGAAACAGCTAATACATGTTTTATTTAATTTTATGTTTTAACGGAAATTGAAAATATTGTTCGTTCTATACCAGAAAGTTCTTTCCAAATTTCCTGCGATGTAAAATAAGCGAGATAATCGCTTTGAAAGTAAGAAATCGTGACATCACAGAATCCTCTTATCACTGAACCCTCAGTCACCAAAAACCTGATAGATATTTGAAAATTTTTTGCACATCTTTCACAAAATCAAAAATTAACTACTTTTTTTTCTATGTTTATTATAAACTTTGCGAAAACATCTGAGAAATTTTGTCAACTTTTGATAAACTCTGTCAGTGTCACTTACAATATAAAATCAAAAACCATTTGATCTTAAAATTTGATCAAATGCTCAAAAGGCGGTAATGACGTCATAATTCCAACTTTAAATCTAAATAACTTGAGTTAGAGAGCAGATAGAGAGAAACGGTTTGACTATTGTAATAAATGCTTTCAGTACTATCACTTAAGACAAAGTTATTTTTTAAGTTGCCAATGCCTTTAAGATATCAGTCACAGTTTGAGGAAGTTAAAACTTAATTTGGAGGATCAAACGGTTAGGTTTTTAACACTGAGAGGGGTTTTTAACCTTAAAAATTTTCCATGTCAAATCCATTAGTATGTAATGGATGTAACGTAAATATGTTAGGTTAAATTTTGTCACCAAAGGAGAAGGTTCCCATCTTATGGAACTGTAATGAGTTAATGACTAATGAGTAATGACCACTCAAATCCAGATTTTTTTGTATCAATCGATAGATCTTGAAATGACGATCTATTCGTATCATTTTGCCAACTTTGTAGAGCTTTTTAAATAAAAACGGAATTAGATTTTCATAAGATGGAAACCTGTGATGGAAACCCTTTCATTTGTTCTTGTTGTGTTGTGACATGGTTTCTTGTAGACTCGAAATAGAGTCTACACGACTTACTTGCTTCAAATGGGGATTTTCGTTGCTCAAGATTGCCTTCATTACCATCAAAGTAAGAAAAGCAAAGATTTTAAATATATTGTTTTAGAAAACAGTTAATTATAATTTAATCGTGTACCAAAAGCCCAGTTGACATCAATTAGTGCCAATTACTGGGTGCGTGGAAATCGGTTTAAACTTGTGTCAGTGACTCGTGTTTAGTTAATTCTAGTTTTATCTAGTTCTGTGGTCATTTTTTTTCGCTCAATTTTGTGAAAACCCCAGTTAATAAAATGGGCAATAAAATGTGTAAACATGCCGTCTCGTCAGGAATTGCATGATTTAAGCCACCAGTCGTGAGGTAATTATAAATCAATTAATTGGCAAACGGCGGAAATTCGTCCGCCAGGTAGCGTTGCCGTTCCAAAAATGTAGAAAACCGGGTCCGCCATTGTTCGAAGTCGGCTGTTTTATGGCCGTGCCTTCACCCAAATCGTTAAAATTCTCGCGTCACTGTATAATTGGGGAGTGTTTGTAATGACCTGAGGGCCCCCCGGGTCGAGGCGGCCGTCCCGAGGCCCAGCACGGAGTGCCAAAGTTCGACAGTCAACAGTGTGTTATTTCCCAAACATCGATTCAACCTTTCGAATTTGTGCGGTTGTCTTATTGTCACTTGAAGGTCCGTCGTAAAAGGCCCGACCGATTTAAATTGGGTTTTATTAGCTGTGACAGCCGCGATTTCGGGCCGTTTGGGCGCCTAGGTAAGTCCAAAAGCGAAAGTAAATACGGCTCTGAATCGATTCGATTTTTCATTCGAAGTGTCACAGTGCGGAAACGCCATGTGGCCGAATTTTACCATACGCGATTTAAAGGGAACCATACGCGGACGAATCGCGATGACTTGATTTGGTGATGGGCAGGAGGCTATGATTTGTCAAGGACAAGAGCCAAATATTGCTTCCGGTTCGAAACTTTTCGTCAAGAATTAATATTTTGACACAGTAAAATGATTAATGTAGGGCGGTGCCTTTAATTTAGATCGTAAAGTTGTATTACCTACTCGATAACGTATCATTTTTTCACCATAAACTGCAAAATTAGACGTATTGTTGATTTACAGCTGCTCTTAGATTTCCTTAGAAATTCAAACCACAACAGCTTCAGTTGTCATAAAATACACAAAGGCAGGGTCGTATTAAAAAACACTTATTGTACCTGCTTTTGTAGTCTGCTGATGTTGTGATAGTTATACAGGGTGTTTCACGTAATTTTAGAATGCCAATACAGGGTGAGTCAATAGTGGGTTATTTCTGACATGTCCTAAGATGCAACCAAAAATACTAATTGCACTTACCACACGGATACTTCGTTTAATTTTTAAAAATATTAATTGAATCAACATTGGTTTTTTATCTTTTAAATAATAATAGTCCATAATGAAATTTTGGCAAAACTGTCAAGACAAATTGTTAAATTATTATTAAATTGTTTCACAGTTTAAACGGTTGCTCTTTTAAAGAGCTTATACAACTATTTTTACAAATAATAACAAACGAAAATAGTGTGTCCAAATAATGTTAAGCATGAAAATTTACTTTGAGCAGTTAAAACACAAACTAGTCCACAAAATATGCAATTCGCTTCAGTGGAGCTTTTAACTTTCAGACACATGTCATAGACATTGTTTCGAACCACTTCACCAATTGGTGCACGTCCAGGCTTAGCAAAAGGCCGTAATTTAAAAATGTCGGCGGCTACCCCACGATATGCCCCACCCTACCCTATCTACATTGGAAGTTAAAAAGTTGCTAATATAACTTTTGTATACAAAACACAAACTAAAAACGATTATTAACATTTTAAAAACGGCGTTAACAAAAATAATCCCAAATCTTTAACACAACAAGTTCTGAATTTTAATTTGACAGTACCCTAAATAGGTAGGTATATCAGGCGACTATTAAAAATTGTGATTCTTGTAATCAGGTTGGTGACAAATTTGAAATCTTAATATGGCAACTTTAACTATCAAATCTAAATGTCAAAATTTCATACTCAATTGTCATTCCCTTCCGACCTACGATCGCAGACATGGCAGGCAGATGAAACGGCTGGACATAATAAATAAGCTAGCAGGAAGGCCAATAACTGAGTGTTGCCAATAGATTTTTGCCTCAATCTTTAAAAGTCATCCGGTATTTTAGTGATTTTAAAGTCCAATATATTCCACTATACCAACACGTATTTATTGCTTTATTTACTAGTTTAAAACAATATAGAAGTCTGTTTTATTTAAAAACATAATGACATTTTTGTTAAAGTTGAATTGCGTTCATGAAAGCTTGTTTAGTATAACTTTGGTGTTCGAAAATTGTAGAAAATTTACCTGGGCAAGGTTTAATTTTCCATTAATTTCATGTTGGCAAAGTTTGCCTATCGGGCAATGTCGCAAAGGCATCGGACGTAATACAAAAATGTGATTGAAATTGGACTGCTGTATACGGTGGCACAACTTTTTCTACGTATTTTTGAATGTGTATTGGTTTTTTGTCTTTTCTTTTTCATTGCTTAGTAACAATAATTGATGAAATCATTTCAAAAATATCGTCGTGCGTGTGCGAAATTGTAGATTCGAAAAAATTAACCACTCAACCAATGGTTCGCACCTAATTCCCAGTGGCTGCTGTCTGTGTCCCAATTTAAAAAGAAAATCTTCGTGGAAGACGATTTGCGACATTAAACAGCTCATTACAGCAATTAAGGCACATTTGTAAGGCAAAGAAATTTTTTTTAAAGAAATTAAAATGTTAATTTCGAGAATTAAACAACAAAAATATTTGAAATGTTATTACTTTTCCTTCTTGCTGATACCGAGAATACATATTTTTAACTCCACTCGTATGTTGTTGTAGTGTCGAAAACAAACACATATTTGATTTTTTTCCATTATAAAGAGAGGAATTTCTTTTTCAATTGATTCAATTTGTCAACAGTTGAGTTGGTTGACGTATCAATTCTAATCGCGTTCAAATTTTTTCATTAAAATGTGGTATTAAGTTTATCTAGTGACGTAATTACTACATTTTTCAAATAACCCTTGCCTAGACCTTGCCTAAACCTCCAGATATATTTATGAATGCACTCTAGGTATTATTATGTAAGTTGCAAACTTATCGATAGATGGCGCCACTCCAAAACGGCCGAAACACGGTTATTTTGCAGCCACTTTTGCGCCCTCAAAATTTGTTTTTTTTGTTTTGTTTTCTTGGTTGTCTTTGCTCATTTCAGTTTTTAGCATAAAAGATCTTTTGGGATTACTTACTGCTAAATGAAGAAAGAGTACAGGGATTTTTTTTCTCAATAATTTGAACAATTTTTATAAGGTCTTTAGAGGTCGCGTTTTAGAGGTGAAAAGTAGGGTGATTTGAAGATGTCATGCCAATAAACCCCGGCTTTGGGATCGGTAGGTTACCTACTCCGACCGCAACAATCTGTAGCAATAAATTATTTTTGTCGTGAACTTGGAAACACGAAATAATTTTACTTTTCAACTGCTTAAAATTTGATTTGATTTTCTAATCTTTTTAGTAATCTGAGGACCGGTATATAGAAAGCTCCGTTAAAATTAATTAATTCGTTGTTAAAAGGTAACAACGGGAATGGACTAATCAAATTGCTTCAGTTTGATCACGTGAGCAGTTAATCACGCATTTAATTGCGAATTAAATTAATGACGCTTCTATAAACCGGTCCTAAGGGTCGGTTTATAGAAAGCGAAATTAAAATTTAATTCGGAATTAAACTAATTCGACATTAAGTTGCCATTAACAAATGTCAACTTAATCTTGAATTAAAACTTAATTGCAATTAAAGTGTTCTGTAAACCGGCCCTAAAAGTCACCACTAATTTTAATTCCACTTACAAATTTTCATTTAATTCGCATTAGAAGCAAAATTAATGTCGAATTTAGAGATTGCCGCTAGTGGCATATTTGAGAATGGTGCTTTTTAGGGATTCTACCTTTTGATATAGTATTGGTCAGTGAATAGGTATTAATAACAAAAATTTTTCGAAGCGACACATAACTAACTAACTACTACGGCCGGTTTATAAAAGCGTCCATTATAAATTAATTGCAATCAAACGTCTGATTAACTGATCACGTAACCAAATTGAACCAATCTGATTCTCTCTTTAATCCGAATTAACATTACAACGAATTTTAATTCAGTTTTCTATGAACCGGCCCATAGGGTCGGTTTAAAGACAGCGAAATTGAAATTTACTTCAGAATCAAACTAATACGAATTAAGTTGCCATTTTATTGCAATGAGAAACTTCAAATTAATCGCAAATTCAAATTTAATTGCGATTAAAACCTTATGTAAACCTGCCCCTATCAGCCTTTTAAAATATTTTATTCTTCGACACTGTCAAAATTTACGATTTTTCATCTGTGTAAGGAAGTTTTGACAACTGTTTGGCATTTTTCAATACGAAACGTCAGATTATTTTTAACAGATTTAGTGCAATTTTAAGCGTTGTTGAGTCTAATTCGAAGAATAAAATGTTGTATTCAACTTGTTTTCGTGTAAATCGGTTCATTTATTTCACCTCGTGGATGATAAACCACTCATTTTTTAATAATCCACTCGTGAAATAAAGCGTCCGATTTACACTCAAACTCGTTAAATAAATAACTAGTTTTTCATACGTGCGCAGGATAATGCCGCCGGGCGGCGATCTTTTTAGTATTAACTAAGAGTACCGCCGGCGGTCGTTTAGCCATTGCAATTATAAAAAGCCTAGTCATATTGTAAACGACTGGGCAAATTGTAAATGAATGAATAAATGCAAGGTTTTTATAATGCAACTGAAAATTTTAGGCGTATCATAATGCGCAAGTCAGTACTATCGAAATTGATTCTTTGAACATTAAATTTATATTATAAATTATCGTTTTAAAATGCTAGAAGACACAGAAAGCAATGTCTTCATAAATAAAGGGTTTTATTATCAAGAACTACAAACATTTTACGGTGATAAATATAGAAAGAAAAATTAACCTCAAAATATAATACAGGGTGAATTGATAGTTGTGTAAATATTTCAGAGGGTGATAGTAGTGATAGTAGAACTCAAAAGAAGTGAAATAACACAACTTGCCTTGTCAGAATATTTACAGTTATTGAAATATAAGAGGGTTTTGGTCGACGAATAAATTTAAATTTGGGGTGCAATTTTACGTTTTTTTTTTATTAAACTATCTAATTGCAATAGGTGATATTTTATAAAATGTCTGATGGTATTTTTCATTCTTTTACAAAACGACTGAATGTAACCAGTCATTTTCTAAATGGACAATATTAACAACCATTTTACATTAAGACGATTAGACGAAAACTTGTTAGGCGTTTTATAATAAGCCTCAAATTCTCCGTCGCATTGTAAAAACCCTGCATTTATTCATTCATTTTCAATTTGCCCAATCGTTTACAATATGACTAGGCTTTTTATAATACGCCTAATTTTATTATTAGCGGACGACATAAGTGGCGACATAACTACTCTATTGAATGTCTTATTATAAGAACAAAACTTTATTTTATCAATGCTGACTTCTAGTTTGTTGCAGATAAAAATAGATTATTTAGCGCAAGACACGTTTTTACTTTTTCATAGAATATGGAGTAAATCATAATATAAAATCAGTCACAATAAGCAAATTAAAGCTGTGCTGTAATATAATATAATTTATTGGTAAATAAGTAATAAATCGTCTGCTTTTCCATTAAGAGGATTTCTAAACGTCATATTCCGACTCTAAATACGAAAATTGACATAGTCGATGTGCAAATTAGCTGAATCACTTTTGTAAGTAAATGCGCAAATCACTAGTTTAATTACTACAAATATTCCTTATGAACATCAAAAGTTCGGGTGATGTGAAAGTACGTATTCATTCATAAAACAGTTAATTACTCTAGAATGTAAGCACAAAATATGTAATTTCTCGAATTTTTAACAGTTGAATAACCTTTAACCTTGATTTGGGTAATGCGAATACAAAACGTAGCACTTTAAGAATAAATTATCGACATTTAAATTTGTAAAATGAGTCAATAGGAAGCTTTCCACGTTTTCATAATTATTTTTTACATATTGTAAATCGATTTGTCTTGTAAAGTCGCAACATATACTAAATACAAACCTCTCCTTATTTTTAAATCGAAAATACGAAGGACAAAATTTAAAGTTACAGAAATTTTATTCTATTAAAACTAAAACAGTTTATTGTGGTGGGTATCTTATTCTTGATTTTGTTCTATTACTTTTTGTACACGTTGGGTGAAGTCTTCAATTCTTTACTAATTTTTTTTTTCATTGAATATCTAATCTATTTAATTATGTAAATGTTCTGTAATAGATTTGACATTGTTTTGAACCACCGGATGTTTGTAACATCGCCATCGATGTTTTCTTCAAAATATTAACATTTTCAAACATTTTTTTTATTAAATAAAGTTGACACTCTTATTAATTCAATGTCTCCACAAACAAAATTGAATTTATTTCAATAAACCACTCGAAGCAATCCATTCCTTATTGCAAACTTTTGTTGACTGCTTAACATTTTGGGGTTGGAGAAGTGAACAAATAATGAATACATTAAACTTCCATTACTGAGGCACTAAAGACTATTGATTAGCTGAACTGTAATTTTTTTGTTGGTAATAAAGTGAAATTACTGTTACCTAAATTTAACTTTAAAACGAATGCATCTTACTTTAATAATATTTATTGATCTGCGTCATAGGTCGAGTGACTGCAATAACTTCTAGACATTTTCCCATAAAGAATGAATTACTGAATACTCGTATAATGCGATTTCGTTTTATTAACATCATAGTCTTTGCGTATTGGTTTTCCTGATGGTTGAATATGAACTATTTTATTTTGTTTTATTTAACAAAACTTTTGGAACTAAAGTTGTATTCTGGAAATGGTGAGTTGATTATTTATTTAACGTTACGGATCACAAGACTATAGAGAGTGGCGAAAAGATTAGAAAATAAAAATTTAATAGCACTTACTCCCGTTTTCTGGAACGATTTAACATTTGATAAATTTATCCTTTCAATATTGTTAAGATAGCGCTAATCTGTTTGGTGTTTCTTTTCAATAACAGTTATGGAACCGATAAAATAAAATATTTTTAATCAAATTACATACGTACTTGTAGAATTCCATTCTTTGTTGTTGATTAATTAAAAATTCTATTTGAAAACTTATTGATAAATCAAACATTTGAATCTGTGGACAGAACCAAGTTTGGTCGGCTGATTGCTTAGAAATTGGATGAGGTAGATTTAATCAAGTAATCAACTAATTGTTTCCAAATGATTACTAATTTTGTACATTTTTTTAAAAAGTTTATTGCGAAATAAAATGCAACTGATTTTTTTTGAGGTCAAATAGCTTGTAATAGTTATTTATGTAGTACTAAGGGCAACATTTTACAAAGTGGAGGGTCTCCGGCCCGAGATTTTGTAAGTTGTCCGAGATTTATAAAATCGAGTTATGCCCGTGGTGCATAGAACGTTTTATTTGTGTTTTATTTGTAATTAGACTAGTGACAAGTTTCGAGTTAAGAAAAAAAAAGATCAAATGCGACAAGATTTTTAAATTTATCACTAATGTAAAGAGAAAATGTTTCCGTGCGTCTCCCAAAGGAAGAATAAAAGACCTACTTTTTTTTCATTTTTGCCTTCCTCATTGTTGTTACCACTAGCACCTTTCCGTTGGGGCGCGATTTCTGGGATACGCTGTATTGCCTTAATTTGAAAATACATTTTACTTTTGAAAAACCTTTGAACATACTATTAATATGCGTTTAACTAAATTTCTGGTTAAAGTAATTAGTAGGTAAGTATATGTTTGTGTCCAGATGCTATTTACATACGTCTATAAAAAAGAAAAACAAAAGAGATAGTACACTTCTACATTTAAATTACAAACATTGTTACCATCACCAAAGTCGTTTTCTAAAAATCTAAAAAGTGGGCTGTGAGTCCGAAATAAAGCTGGCATCATTGAAAAGGTAACCTTCTAACTTTCTAGCTCCACTACTGACATTTTTTTTAAATAATTTTTTCTGTATAAAATAGTGGAATTTTAGGCTCAAAATTTGTGAGTAAAGTTCTCTTCTTTCCTTCTACCATCTTCTGTCTTTTTTCTCTTCTCTTTAATAATAATAGTAATAGCAGTTTATTAACCAATAGACAAAAAGTCCAATTTTGGTTATACCTACAATAAATTACACTTCATTTTAGCTGCCTAGTAGAATTTACTAAACAGGGTTTTTATCGGTTTTACCAAAGTTGTGTTGGTTTGGTTCTCTAGGGATATTTTTCTACCTTATTTGTTAAGGTTGACAGTAACAATTTTTTCATTATTTTTTCTTTCTTTTCTCTCCTCTTTTTGCTTCTTCTCCTATTTAATTTAATATTAACAGTATTGTTCTGGGAATATTGTCAAACATTGACAGACAATGACACAATTCAATTTTTGCAATTTCATGAGTAATTTTGAATTAAAAGAATAATAAAAAACACTGCAAAGAATCTGTTTTAACTTTCTTGCTTAAGTACTGTTATACAGTACTTCTTTATTTCTTCTACATTTTTGTTATTTTTTTTTTACATTCTTAATGGAACTATAGAAAAAACTACTATACTATAGAAAACATTGTCAAAATACACTTCGTTAAAAACACTAATTGTTAATACGGACTGTTTATAAAAGAGTGTACGATCTCAGGTGGTTCTGGAATTTGAATTTGCCGTTAATTGTTTTATTTCTATGACATTTCTGAAAAGTACCAATTTTTATCTACTCAGGCAACCAGTAAAACCAAATTTTTCATATACTAACATTGTTCATTTTTTCTTGAAAGAAGCTGCACACTTAATACCTACTACGATTCTAGAGTTCATTTATAGACAGATTGTTTTAACAATTAACACTATTTTGTGTCATTATTTAAAACTACCATAAAATATTAATAAAAAACTATTTAAAGCAAAAATATCTTAAATAATTTGACGACATAAGAATCCATGGATTCAAATCCACGGATTTGAATCAGTTTAGTTAGATTTGTCAAACTATCATGTGGACATTATAATTTTCAAACATTGATGAATAATATTAAACATAAAAAATTGCTGACTTTCCATGGTCCTTAAATTTTTCATTAAAAAAATTAACATTTTCATTCAACTTGACGTTTGTCAATGCAAAATAAATGGTAACTTTATTAATTAGTTTAATTCTGAATTAAATTTTCATTTCACTTTCTAAAGGAATTTATCTTAAACTAACGAAAAATTTCGCCAAAACTCTGCAAAACAGGCCCAGCTTTGGCCTCTTCTGGATCAACAGTTTTAGTTACAATAATCTTAAGTCTAGTTTGCAATTCGATAAGTTTTTTGAGGCGTCATTTCCATTTTGTTCGACTGTACCTGGTATTAGAAGAGTGTAGAAATAGGGTAATTGTAAAGAAAATTCACGGAATTGTTACTTGCAGGAATGTTATTTCACTTAGAAGTACCGGGTGACTACTAATGATTGTGATTCTTATAGTCAAGTTGGTAACACATTTGAAATCTTAATTTGGCAACCTTGGCTATCAAATTTAAATGTCAATATTTTGTACTCAATTGTCATTCACTTCCGACCTACGATCACTGACATGGCAGTCAGGGGTAATATAACAAGCTGACAGGGAAGCCCAAGCTGACAGCGAAGCCAATAATTCAATGTTGCCAATAGATTATTTTGCCTCAATCATTAAAAGTCACCCGGTATTAGTGTAATACTAGAATAATTTCTCTGTTAAAATAAAATTTAATTATTGCAACAAATAAGAATATCGTCATCACGACAGTGAAAAAGGCCATTTCATTGTAGACACGGTAGACACTGTCATTAGTACAGGATCCGAACTAGAGTCGACCTGGACCGATCTGCTTACTAGATGAAACTTATTTTTTATCAAATAAAACATCCAAAGGAATGTATCGCGAATGGGTTGCCTAAAAAAATATGTTCAATATCAAGACTATGATTAAGGGGGCCAAAAAGAGTCGAATTTTAGCCATTTTCCACAGTGTTTTACAGCCGTTTAAGAAACCAAGCACCTTTAATCCCTTCTAATCTCCTTGTTTGAAACCCATTTACCGATTTACAGGATACATTCTTCTATTCGGGCTGTAGGGGAGAAATACTTTTCAAATGCGGCAACTGCTTTATTTAATTCAGAAAATAATTTTGAAAAATGAAAAAAAATCTTAAAAAAATCTAGTCCTTTGAAAATTATTTCCTATCAATAATAAGTGTTAAAGGGAAAATAAAATACATTTGGTCATGTACTAGACTCTTAGGAATAAAGAATGATTTTTATTGTTGATGGGAAAAATTTTTCAGAGTACGAGATTTTGATTAGTTTTTTTTTAATATATAGGGTGTATCAAAAATACGTGTATTAATTTTACCACGTAATAAAATTCATCAAATGCAACAACTTTTCTATATAACATTTTGCAAAGTTCTTATTTATTATTTTCACTGTTTTCCTCCTTTTTCCTCCAATGTTTAATAATTGGTTCGTATACAGCGTGTATCAGAACTTGCTCCCCACCGGAAAGGTGCTAGTGGTAACAGCAATGGAGATGGCAAAACGGCAAAAAAGTAGGTCTTTTATTTTTCGTTTGGGAGATACAGAAGTTTCAAAGTGACCAATCCCAGAAGCTCTCTCCTAGGTGTATTGCATACAGTAGATCCGTTACTAGGAATGAAAAATAACTCTAATGCACACTTTTATTACCCGTTCCACATATTTTTGATTTTCTAGCAACGTGTTTTGTTCCTGTAGTCATCTGGAGCAAGATCTTTTGTGATTGGCTATTTTCAAACGTTCTTATCTCCCAAACGCAGAGTTAGAATTTTTTGTAAAGGAACTGTAGCTTCAGAATTGCCTAAACTATATGCATCTTTCCGGTGGGGAGCGAGTTCTGATACACGCTGTATATAGCAACAATTTTTATTGTTGTTTTAAATTGTTTAAATTGGCCGTTTCTATCACAACAAAAATAGTTAGGCACTCTTATTATTGTACCCATAATCGGGTACACGTTTCAATATGCTTTCTTTTACAAATTTTAACTAAATTTGCGAAACTTTTATTGGAAAATTACAAATAGAAAAAATGTTTTAATTGTTGAGCTCTGTTACACGTTAAAATTTACACACGTATTTCTGATACACCCTGTACGTTATAGCATTGAACACCCCATTTAGTAAAAAATTGGAACTTTTACATTATCTCTTGAAAGAGAGAAATGTTCAGAAACCTAAACCAAGCGATTATCACACATTTTTGCCTCATTTATGTCAAGCGTTAAATGTATCAGTTTTTTTTTATTAATTTATTACAAAAGAACGAGGAAGACCGATAAGGATGTGTATGCTCCGTAAAAAGCGGTCTTAATACGTGTAGAATAAATAGAGTTGCTTCAGTCACTCAAAGTTACTTCCAAGAAAATCTCTTTGTCATACTAGTTTTTTTTTCAGAAAACTTCGCCTGGATGACAGGGTCTAGAATTGTGATGCAAAACCTAAGTAGTTGAAGTACTTAGTGCCCCTCACTCCCGCTACTATGCCACCAGATTGACCAGTCCCTTCGTGCATCAATCAAAATGTCGGGAGGCCCTCCCCATCACCCCCACAGCAGGCCTGCGCCCCCAGCAAACCCCGCCTGGAACCACCTTCAAGTAAGTCCCCAAATTGTGGTCTAAACGCGCCCTAAAACCGGTAATTTAAAGGTACCGAACTATTTCCCAAGTCGGCAACCTCAACTCGCTCACATGTCAAACGAACATTCCCTTCTACATCAACCGACTTGGCACACGCCAACTACCGAACCAATGAAAACCATCCCGACTTCGCACATTTTCAGCCTCGAGCAAATGCTCTCCGAAAGACAGTTTTCGCGATCCGGTGTCGATTTATCAGTGACTCGAAACGGCAGCAGCCAAAACGGCGAAATACTCACCACAACTCCGATTAGTTTAAGTGTGCGCGATACGAACAAAATCAACAGTTTACCGGCGAGTGCTTTGGACATTCAACCCGTTGTCGAAGTGAAAAACGTCAAATCGATTAGTCCGAAAAATTCGAAAAAACGGGTCGATTCTATACTTGAAAGACTCAATCCGAATCTCGAGAAAACGAACGAAGAGAGTGTTAGTGTAATCGTGCAAGCGAGTTCGCACGACGAAAACAGCAATTCGAGTAGTTTAAACGTACCGACCAACGACGAAGTTGTCTCACCTTATAGCAATGAAGATAGCTTGGATAGCAATAAGTCGAGACGGAAACGAAAGCCAAGCAAAACGGTTCGTGTGACGAAAGAGGAACTTCCAGACCAAAGCACTGTCAAAGTCGACGATAATGAAGAAGTAAGTGAGGAGAAAAAAATTCCGGAACGGCGGAGATCGTCCGAAGAAGAAGTACCAGCGAAAACTCGACGGAAAACTTCCTCCGAATCGGAAACAATAGACAACATAGCAGCAATGGTTCAGGAAAGCTTGAAAAGCAGCGAAGTGAATCATGACTCTAAAGCAATCTCTGTTAGTGTGATTAAAACGAATGAAAATATGCAAGAAAGTGATTCGACAACGGCGCCGAAAAAAGCCACTAATACGCAGTTTGTCGAAGTTGAAAATAAATTAGAAGAAATGTTTGCCGGGATTGAAGATACAAGTGATCCTCTCAAGACTGATAATGAAACGAAAGGGGATTTATCGATGGCGACGACGAGTCAAGATAATGTTACTTCAACATCGAACGATTTGACGGTGTTGAAGAAATCCCCAAAAAAGGGTAAAAGGAAACAAAGGTATGAAGCAGTTTTTTTTAACACACTGTTGACCAAAATGGCTAATTTCGATACGTGCCAAATTAAAATTGGAATTTCGTTGTCAACTTAATGACATATTTTACTTTTTACTTGTAGCTCGAGTTCTTATATTGAACTCTACTTGTAGCCTCATGTAACCAAATATAAAGCAAAAAAGGAAATTCTAAGAAAGCATGTAACTGTTTAAGGTGGCAACAGTTTTAAAACGATAAGCATATAATTGATATGTGTGTTCGGGATAACAATGATCATCCAATATAAAATTATGACGTTTGAATTAAACAGATAAGGTTCCCAAATTGAAATTTGAATTTTTTTCCCACTTTTACGACAACCATTTTTGTAGTTTGGCGGGAGAAGCGACTGTTTGAGTTGGCAACAGATTTATGGTGGTATTCTCTAAATGTCTCTGTTATTCTGTTACGTTTATAGAATGTTAGCAACAGTGTTCTATTGTGTCACCGCTTAACAGAGCTGTCTAATTTGCGATTCTCTAACTGCTTCTGTTAAAATAAGGGTAACAGTGTTCCCATTTGTTCGAAAATGTAATTTTTGAGATAATGGAAGTCGATTTTGACGTATGGATTACTACTTGATTAGGACTGATTCAAATATTTTGCGAAAATGTTAAGAAGTTTTCCTAAAATTATTATCATTTCGAGCTTGGTATCGCAAAAAGTTGCACTAAAATGTGAAAAGAAAGCGAATGCAAAAGATGTGTCTAGATCAGAGCAAAGAATATCTTTGTTTATTGGGAAAAATTTCATTTTTTGTTTTGGGACAATTTCTGTGGGATCTCGTGTCGCATTAGCTAACTGAATAGAATCCAAATTATTTTATTCTGTGCTTATACGCAAAATTAAAGAGAGAAACACAAGTTGGAAGAAAGAAAATTATTCTTGAAAGCCAAAAATGAAATTTGAAATAAATAATTTTTAAAAATTTATGTTTTATTTTTACGGAATACTGTAACCAAAATGAAGAGTACTCAGTGTTAAATTCTTTATTTATACAAATTTCGCGTTTCTGGGGATTTGTAAGTGGCATTCATTGCCACAGATTACCTTTGCAACATTATGGGGATTATACCAATTGATTTTTTTCTAGGATCGATCTCTCTTTCTTCGTTTTCTAACACTTCAAAAACCAAAGGTAGAATTGTATGCGTAATTCAAAGCTTCTAGTTTTGCGTAATTCAAAGCTTCTAGTTTTATCCCATATCACATTTTTAATACAATTTCTTGTTAATTTGGTAAAACATCGCAAAAATTCACAATCTGTCACTGTCACTCTTAGTTTATGGCGAGATTTTTGCCGCTGTTATTTAACAGAGAATGTTACTGTAGAAATGTTGCTAACAGAGGGTAACAGAGTTTACGGAATACGAATTTAAATAACAGCTGTAATTTTTACAGTAATAGAGCAATAACATAGTAACAGAAGTTAGAGAATAGCACTATTAAAGGGTTAAAGCAATGGCAATTTCTTTGAAAAATATTAAAATTTTGCCGCTTAAATTAGAATTTTTCTCTTATTTTTTGTTTTTGTTTTATTGTATTGTAAGCATTATAGGTTTTTCGTACTATACAGGCTGTAAATGAAATAAGTACATTAATTTTAACTGGGAATAGAACTCGTCAAGACAAACAATTTTTCCTAATAACATTTTTTTCAAAACGTTTTAGTTTTTGAGTTAAGATTATTTTAAAATCTTACATAATTTTCTTAGACGCCACTGGAAGCAAAGTTACCTAGTCGACAAGATTACCGTTTGAAACGGTTACCTTAGTTGCGGCTATTATTTATTGTCACTTTTCTTTGTTGGAGCATTTCATAAAAGGCTCGTCAATTTGTAGGGGGAAAAATGATTTAAAACAATGCGATTTTGAAAAAATGGTACATAGAAAAAGTGTTTGTCTTGATAAATTCTATCACTGGTTAAAGTTAATGTACTTATTTCGCTTACATCCTGTATAGGCACCGTGCACATTATTGCGATCAGCGCCTCATAGCGGACAGCACTGAATGTGTTAGGGTACCGGCTTTCAAACCTGTATTTGTAATCCTTGTTTACTTTGCTACGTTTCTTTATGATGTTTTTTTCATTATCAAGATGGATTATAGTAATCGTAGTTCATGATTTCGGGGTACTTATACGTGGTGCTTAAAAACTACCACACCAACTCAAGTGGTACGTTGTTGAGAAGCATGTGTAGATTACGGAAAAAATCTTTAAAAAATTCCTAAAATCATATTTAAAAAATCTGGAGCTACAAACTTATTTTGTTAACTTTTTTATGTTTCACACATAATGATGAATAATTATTTTTGAATTTATTATGTCTTTGGCAGTTTTTTGAATTTAAAATGATTAACATTTATCAAAAAAATCAAAATTTATAGATGTGCCAACGCTCTTGTTGAATCCGCAAAATTCTTGCTCGTACTGCAATCGCAAAAGCATTTCCCTTAAGAAGATTTACTAATTGCTTCTCGAATTTTGCAAATATCAAATAAGGTGACAAAAGTAAATATCTAAATTTTTAAACACACGCGATGGCATAACAGTAAAAACGTTATTGGCACATTGTATTCCTGGAACACCTTTATCATCTAATACGACATCACCAGGTTCTAGTAACTTTAAAATCCTTATAAACGAGTCGCTAGACCAGCCCCATGACTGTTGTACAGCTGTTACTACACCCCCCAATGAACACATAATATTTCACTGTCTTTTATTAGAATTTATTCTTTAACACTGTCAAAATTTACGGTTTTTCTCCTGTGTAATAAGGAAGTTTTGACAACTTTTGGCATTTCTTAATACGAAACGTCAGATTATTTTTAACAGATTTAAAGCCTTGCTGAATTCAATGCAAATAAAATTCTACGCCAATCTCGTCAACCCTTACATTAATGCGGAAAGTAGACGCAATTGTGACTGTTTTTGTTGGTAACAGATGTATGGCAACTTAACCTTTTATTGAATGTTTATTTATTGAGTGTTTACGGGTGAACAAAGATAACTATTTAAATTGGCAATTGATTTAAGACGGTTAAGCCAGTGGCAATTTTTTGGAAAAAATAATATATTTTATAATTATAAGATACGGCCGTTTGCTTAAATAGGGAAAGTTGCCAAATTAATATTTAATTTTTTTTCAATTTTACGACACACATGCATCTGTTCTGCAGAAAGATGTTACGTGTAACCAAAGATAACTGTTTAAGTTGGTAACATATTTATGTTTGTTAAGTCTGTGGCAGTTTCTTTAAAAAATAATGATAATTGCAAAATTTTACCCTTGCCAGAGTTAGATAGGTAAACTTGCCAAATTAATCTTCCAATTTTTCCAATTTAGTTTGATTGTGGATTTCGTTCTGAAATTTATTTTAACACCGGGTGAACAACAATGACTGTTTAAAGGCATTGGCAATTTATTTTACCTATTTAATGTTTTAACGAAAATTGAAAATGTGGCTTATTTTATGTCGGTAGGTCCTTTTCAAAATTTTCTGCGATGAAAAATAAGCGAGATAATGACTTCGAAAGGAAGAAATCCTGACGTCACAACCGCCTCTCATCACAGAGTCCTCTTATCACTGAACCCTCTCATTCACTAAAAACTTGACAGTTATTTGAACATTTTCCACACATCATCCACAAAATAAAACATTAACTACTTTCTCGACTTTTTTCTGTTCTAAATTTTGTCTTGAACTTCGTAAAAACATCTCAGAAATTTCGTTAAGTTTATCAAAACTCTGTCAGTGTCACTTAAAAGTCAAAAATTATTTGATCTTAAAATTGGACCAAATACTCAAGAGACGGTTACGACGTCATAATTCCAACTTCAAATCGAAATAACTCGAGTTGGAGAGCAGATACAGAGAAACGGTTTTCACTACTGTAATCAGCGTTTCTAGTACTATCATTTAAGACAAAGTTGTTTTTTAAGTTGCCAATGCCTTTAAGTTGGCAACAGATTTGACAGTTAGGTCAAATAATCACTTAATTGACGCTCAACTTTATTTGTCAACAAGCATAAGTTGATTATGTTGCATTATTTAAAAATATTATTTATTAATTGCCAATTTAAACAGACAATTAATCGTTATCTTTATAAAAAATAGAAAAATTGGTTGCATTTTTCTACACTGGCTTAAAGGCAGTTACTTAAAATAACAGCAGTGTTACTATGTGGATGAAGTTAAATTGGCAACATTGAGTAATGTCTATTGGCAGCACTGAATTATTAGCACTTTTTCTAGCCTGAATAACTTTACAATAAAATTGTGACATTTATATTTGATAGCCAGTGTTGCCAACTTAATTTCAGTTACATGCCAATTTGATCAATTAAAGTAGTCGTTTATTCCATACATATTGTCAACGTTTCTAAAGATTTAAAAAATTTTGTTATAAAGACGGATCCAATCCGAGTCAAGCCCAAAGAAGAAACTCGGGAAGAAAGCTGGCAAGACTGCTTTAAAACTGATCAAAACGAAGAAAAACTCAAAGATTGAAGCAATTAAAGACGTGTACGCTTATGATTCGGGTAGCAACGCCAGTTCGAGTAAATCCCGTGGTCCTTTCATCCAAATCCGTGGTCCTCGCGATTCACCTCTTTCTGTTAGTGTGATCAACACACCAACGAACGATGATGACTCCGACCGAAAACCACACAAAACGAAGAAGTTCCACGACGACAGCGAATACAGACACAAGGTATGTTACAAAATACAAAAAGAAATGTTGTACAGTAGAGTAAAAAAAAAGAGTTCAAGTAAATTATTTTCAAAATGGCTGAGCTTCAGGAACAACGAGAAATTGGGGCCAACTTTGAAATTTTAAATAGTAACCACCTATTTTTTATAGCATTATTGAATTGAATTGAATTATAGCATTTTGAATCTGAGTAAAATATACTCTAGTTATTACTACTTTATCTGTCATAGTTTTTGAAGTATTTCAATTATTTTTGTTAAAATTTTCATTTGCAGGGGTTTATTAAAAATATCTCAGCTCTTGAACTCTGCCATAAGTAAATAATTTTTTTTTGCAATTGATAACCGAAGGTTCGAAGAGCCTTCTAGAATTTTCAAAATTGTCAACTGTCAAAATTCAAGGCTAGTATGATTTTTTCAAAATGGTTAAAAAACGGCTATAACTCAGTTTTTTCAAATGGAACGACTTTATTTTCTTAACGGCAACCGAAACAACATAAACATTTATGGTGACTTTTATCAACACATCCTATATCTATCTCTTAGTTTTTGAAATAATCATAAAAAACTAATTTTATTCTTCGACATTGTCAAAATTTACGGTTTTTCTCGTGTCTTAGGAAAGTTTTGACAACTGTTTGGCATTTTTCAATACGAAACGTCAGATTATTTTTAATAGATTTAAAGCAATTTTAAGCTTTGTTGAGTCTAATTCGAAGAATAAAATGTTGTATTCAACTCGCTTTCGTGTAAATCAGTTCATTTATTTTACCTCGTGGTTGATAAATCTTTCGTTATCACTCGACGTTTAAAAACCTGCTCGTGAAATAAAGCGTCCAATTTACACTCAAACTCATCGAATAAGTAACTACTACTTTCTAATTTTCATGGTTAATCAAGCAGGCGTTGCAAAATGGTCAACAATAATTGTCAAACTTTAACATGTAACATAGTAATATTTAATTATGGTTTATTATAATTTAGCGAATTATGTAAACAATTAGAATTTGCGCCAACGTAAAACTTTTTTGAAAAAAAATTATTTCACATTTTTTTATTAACATTTTAAACAAATATTCATAATATTTTAAAAAACCTGTAGGGGAAAGATGCACTGTGATGATATGAATAGAATGCGACCAAGAATCTAGAAAAATTATTATTAGTTTTGAACTAAGTTACTGGATGCTGTCACGGACAGAGGTACTAACTATGGGTACTGCTTTCATATGATTTTGACAATGACAGCGGCTTTTTGACCTTGAAAAATTGCCAAAAAATTGTCAAGATTTGAAAGTTTTAGTGTTACATGTTGTCACAATTTATTGACACAAAAATTAACCTAAAATATCAATTTTTGACAATATAGTCGATTTGACAAGGAAAATTTTCAAGGTCAAAAAACCGCTGTCATTGTCAAAATCATATGATGGCAGTACCCCTCTGTCCATGACAGCATCCAGTACCTTATTTTGAACGAAACGCGAATATTCATTGTACTTTGACAAAATTTACCGCTGAGAATCTCACACAGTCAAGTGCGGGGGGAAGAGACGGCAAAATAAACCTCGATCAACAGCCATCGAATTTTGAACTACCATGGGATCATTTAAATTTATAATTAGAGTAGACTTTGTCAGTTTTTTAACTTGGATGAAAACGCCGATTGTGATAATTAATCAAGCTGAAGAGTCAAATAATAATGTTTTAAACGGTAATATTCAATTAGAATACATTTTTTCCCTCAGTTTGCCTAAGTTTTTCAATCAAGCGAACATATCTTTAATTAATAGCACAACTTTATAGTATTTTTCGAAAGTTTACTCGATTAAAAATGAAAATAATGAGCTGAAAATGTAAGAGATAGATATACAGAGTGTCCGTTTTTTCGAGCTCCATCATGGGGATCTCAGTTATTATAAAGAGATACGAGGTCGGTTAAACTAGGGCAAAGTTGCGGATTTAATGTTGAACAATTATCTGCAAGAAAATTTGATGTCATTTTTAGTTTTGAATTATTTTTATATATCCGTAGGTCCGTTCCAAAGGCCTCCACTGCAGCACCTTGAGCAACCAATACGACGCCCAAACCAAAGACACCTCCTGGATTTGCGCCTTTTGCAAACGGGGGCCGCACGCGACCGAAACTTCCGGCCCAACACTCAACACCTCAATACCGGCTCCTGGCGACCTCTTCGGCCCCTACTTCATCTCGGGTAACTCCCCGGAGTTCGAACGCCGGCTGGAAGACCCTTTCGACAAGCAGTTCAAGAGTAAGAAAATCGCGCGGACGCTTGACGGAAACGTTAAGGTGAAGAAGAAGCGGAAGCACTCGATGGAAGAGGACGCGTTTCTGGGAATCACCGAAACGGGCAACGGGTTTGAGGTGTGGGCGCACGAAGACTGCATCGTGTGGTCGGAAGGGGTTTACCTAGTGGGTCCCAAAATCGTGGGCTTGGAGGAGGCAGTGTGGACGAGTTGTAACGTGGCGTGCGGGAAGTGCCACCTCAAGGGGGCGAACATTTGCTGTTTGAAGAGGGGGTGTTTGAGGGTGGCGCACGTGTGTTGTGCAAGGTTGACGGAGTGGCGCTTTGACGAAGAGAATTACAAGACTTTTTGTCCCGAACACAGGGTTGTGTGATTTTTTATGTTTATTTTATTTGTGTTGCTATTTTGTAAATGTGTAAGATATTTTTTCCAGTATTGTGTTTTTTTAATTCGTGATTGCAAAATAGCAATGAGGATTACTTAATTCGATGGATGTTCGATATAGAAACGTTTGTTTTGATGGAATTACGTTTAGTGAATAGTTGTTTATAGAACAATAGTATAAATGAATGAAAAAAAAATGTAAAATATGTCTTAAAATACGCTTATTTTTTTTATAAAATGGAAAATTTTAAAAATACTCTCATTTTTAAATGTATACCTTGTATCATGTTAATGATAATCGTAGTAATTATATACCGAAAATGTGTACATTGTGTATATAGCAAAATTTATGTTTTTGGGCAAAAGTATTTAATAAATTTAATTAAAACTTCCACACATTTATTTTATTTCCTTTATATATTGTGCTTAAAAAAATTATGAAAAGTACGATGAAATTAAATGCACTACTGCATCTACAGGGTGTTCGTTTTTCGAGCTCCACCATGGGGATCTCAGTTATTATACTCAGTTAGATACGAGGTCGGTTAAATTAGGATAAAGTTGTGCATTTTTATGCTGAACAATTATCTGCAAGAAAATTTGATGCCATTTTTAGTTTTTGAATTATGAAGAAAAAAAATAATATAATTTTCGTTTTTATTTTTTTAAGCGAAAACTAAGAGAACTAGACGTTTTTAAGTAAGGCACTTTTTTACAAGAAATCTAAATCTGTCATACCATTTTCCAAAGCGTTCTTGATGTCAGAGCTACAACACTCAACTTTGGCTTTTCTTATGGACGCCATATTCGATTTTTGTATCTTTGAAAAGTGTTTTTATTTCTGATTACAATGATTACAACATGATATGATCGAATCTTATATACTGATAATAATAGAATTTTTGCGAAGAGTGCTTTGGAAAAAACCCCAACAATTTTGTTTTTAAACAAACTAGACTTTGGAAGTTTAATTGAATTTGGATCTGGAAGGTTCACATTTCCGCCAAGCTTAAGTAAGTCTTAAGTCTTCTTAGCTGATACTTGATAAGCTAGAAGATTATTTTTTGCAAAACAAAATAAGACAAAGTTATAAAAATTCTGCTCGCATACTTAATGGAACTGTCAAAAGTTAGTTTGTTAAACAAAATTTTTGGCGTTTTTTTTCCAAAGCACTTTTTGCAAAAACGCTTTTTTCTTAATGTTAATCAGCATGTAAGATTCGATCATATCATGTGGATACATCGTTGTAATCAGGAACAAAAAGACTTCAAAAATACAATATTAAATATGGCGTCCATAAGAAAAACCAAAGTTGAATGTAACTATGACATCAAGAACGCCTTGGAAAAGACGATGACAGATTTAAATTTTTTGTAAAAAAGAGCCTGAAGCGTGTCTTACTTAAAAACGTCTATTAGCTGTTTCAAAACTATAAAAACGCCAACGTCGCATTTGACCGAATTATTTTTTTAAATAAGGTTGATAAAAGTGTAAAATAGTTATTAATGATTAGATCTCTCATTAAAACTATAAATTACATTAGCTATTAATTTTTTTGAAGTGCAGGAATAACTTATAACAACTAATTTTTAGAAAAATGCGACATTGGCGTTTTTATAGATTTGAATCAGCTAATAGTTCTCTTAGTTTTCGCAACGAAAATTACAAATTTTTGATTTTTCTCAATAATTCAAAAACTAAAAATGACATCGAATTTTCTTTCAGGTAATTGTTCAGCATAAAAATGTACAATTTTGCCCTAATTTAACCGACCTCGTATCTCTTTATAATAACTGAGTTTGCTAAAAGCTGTTTCAAAACTATGTAAACGCCAGCGTTGTATTTTACCAAATTATTTATTTAAAAAGAGTTTTTGATGAAACCGACTAGAAAAGGCCTTTGGCATCATTTTATTCAAAAATTATTTAACCAAAAACAAGTGTTTAATAAAATTTCGTCACATTTTATTTTTATTAAAAAAGTACTTAGATCAATATGTATGAGCATTTTTCGAGCGTTTATATGCACGTTTTTGAGATAAAACAATTTTTTCGCTAAAGTTTGCTAAACCGAACTGAAGGTTCTAACAACATGCCAAAAAACAACATGCCGAATTGAGTCGGAAATAATGTTATTTTTTCTACGTCCGTTGTAAAACGTAGCATTTTTTTCATTCATGTGTTTTCATAAAGTATATGGTGCTTGAACAATTATAAAGTGTGAAAAAAAGTACCGTAGCGGTTCATTTTTTCACTCTTTTGCGTTAAAAAAGTGCCGTAACGTGTCCTTTTTTAATGCATAGATTAATATTTTTGCAAAGTAAGTAGTGTGCTTTAAACGCCGAGCTGTCAATAGACGCTGCCTTATTGCTGTTACGCGTTAAAAATTTTCGAAAAAACATAAAACGTTCCAACGTTTTTTGTTAAGAATTATTTAAAAAGAGTGTGGTTGCACGAAAGAAAGGTGTTATTAGGTTATTAGTTGTTAGTGCATGTTGTTACATTAGTGATGGAGTGCGAAGTGACGAAAGCTTTAATTGCACACCCGAGGATGTTACTGAATCAGGCAAATGCAGATACACTGAATCGAAGGACCAGTATTTGAAAGAATACAATTTCATGGAGTGGCGAACCAAAAAAGGAATCCATAGTTTCACAGAGAGAGTTTTGGTCGCCTATTTTGATAATAGAGTAATATTTATATTTTTCAAGCGTTTAAGCACATTTTTGACGTAAAAAAAGCAGTTTTTTCGCTAAAGTTTGTTAAAAACATGCTATTGTTGAAATTTGTTTTATGTTTATTTCTTTCTATGTATTAATTCTTAACTGTAGATAAATAATGGTCAACAAAAGCAAGTGTTGAGGCATTGTTTCCTTAGTGATTATTTGATAATTGATAATGATTATCCATTATCTTTATTATTTTTGTAATTGTAACATGTATACTTTTTTAGAAAAAAGGGTCTCAAAATTTGCAATGATTCTGAAATTAAAGTTAGATTTTATCAAGAATTATTGAATACTAGATAAAATGTCTGCAACACATAAAACAGTAAGCACTGCTGAATATAATTAGTAAACTCCGATCACTTTTGTAATATTAAACAAAATCGCATCAACTTGAAAATTTTGGCATTGTAAATTGCGTCATTTACCGCGAATTTAGGCTTTCAAAAATAGGTTACGTTATATGTCAGTGTCAAATTGTTGAAATCTTTAAGTGGAAATCCTGCAAAATACGTTAAATTAGTTATCTTTTCTGCTAGTAAGTAACATTTTTTAGTCATTTTAAAGAAATCTGAGTACATTGCACTTTTAGCCGCTAAAAAGGAACATTCAGACGTTCATAAAACAGCTTCACTCAAGCTTATCAAAACGTGAATAAAACTATCAAATATAGGTAACAGATTTTAATAACAAACATGTAACAAACCTAAATAGATTAATGGACAACTGTTAGCTGTTTCAAAATTATAAAAACGCCAACGTCGCGTTTTCTCTCAAAATTAGTTGTTATAAAATATTCATGCACTTCAAAAAAATAATAGCTAATGTAATTTATATTTTCAATGAGAGATCTAATCATTAATAACTATTTTACAATTTTATCAATCTTATTTAAAAAAATAATTCGGTAAAATGCGACGTTGGCGTTTTTATAGTTTTGAAACAGCTAATAACTAAATAAAATTGTGTGTTGAAAATATGAACGGACAAAAAAAAGGAGACCGTTAAAACCCATGGTTGGTAAAACCTACCTTACAAGTTATTTTAGATAAATATTAGCTGTTTCAAAACTATAAAAACGCCAACGTCGCAATTTACGGAATTATTTTTTTAAATAAGATTGATAAAATTGTAAAATAGTTATTATGATTAGATCTCTCATTGAAACTATGAATTACATTAGCTATTATTTCTTTGAAGTGCATGAATAATTTATAAGAGCTAATTTTAAGAGAAAATGCGACGTTGGCGTTTTTATAGTTTTGAAACAGCTAATAATTACTAGTTATTGTTCGTCCGAAATTGGCAGAAATCCTTGCGAGAAGACTTTTGAAGACTTTTCGTCGTGTTTTATGTTGTTTTGTGAGCTGCAGATTGATTTAAACTCTCTCACCATAATATTGAAAATAACCTTTGTCAGTGGTTGCCGAGCGTCTTGGCGGGCTCCCATGCCAATTCGATAGGGTTACACAAACAGCAATAGGGGGTTAGTTCGTTGCTGCTCGCTTAATTCTTTTAAATTCGTTAACTTTGACAAGGCCAAAGAAAAACTTCAAATTTTCATGACAGTAGTGTAAGCATTGCCAACTGTCAAATTTAGTAACAAACTTGGCTCGAATATAACAGAATAAAAATCTCTAATCTCCCAATATTACAAAAGTGATCCGACTTTATATTCCGTACCGTAAACTGTAAGTGCATTTTTTTTGGTCGAGAATGCAATATTGCTAAGCGTTCGGAACCAAAAAAAGAGCTTACAGTTTGAGATTAGTAAGCTATTTTTAGCAATACCTAAACCATAATAAGAAAAAGTAAAACATTTTCTGAATGCATTTTTATGAAAAATCAATAAACGTCAGATTGTTGTCAAATTAAAAAATTGTGTAGCGTATGTTTCGTGTTAGGGATACAAACCAAAAAAAACATCACTTTAAATCAACATTTGTTGCAAAATCAACGCTTCAATACTGTTTTGAAGGTATTTCAAGTGAAAATAGAAAAATGGATGATATTGAAGAGGCTGCAAGTTTTGCTTGTGCATCATTTTTCATGGAACACGAATGGCATACGTTGGTAGGTATGTAATATTTACTTACAGACCACGGGCTGTAAATAAAATATTATTGCAGGATAACCATGGAAACTTGCACCTAACTAAAAAGTGCCGCTTACAATGAAAGATATTTGTCAGTGAATGATGATTGATGACTTACAAAACAGGTATTGCTAAAATATTTTTAAGAGTCTGAATAACTTAAAATTACAGTAATTGCCAATCAAAAAAATTTAGGTACAACTAAGTAAATTAAGTAGATTCAAAAATTTAATTACATACAATTTCAAAAATGTCCAAAACATAGCAAGTTACCGCATTTCTATAAATCAAGTTATCAGTTATCTTATCACTAAACTCTGTATTACTGGTTGTCTTCTAAGTTTGTCAGGCTCGTAGATTTACATGAATCACTTTGTACGATACATTATGCACAGTAGAATGTAAGTATGTTTAGAACCTACACAATCAATTTCTTCTGAAAACGACAATTTTTAAAATATTTCGGAATTTATTATAATAATCAGGACTTTAAAAAGTAGAAATTCGAAATAAAAAAGAAACCCAGACGCATTTTCGTAACTATCTGTAATGAAGAAAAAAGTTTCTGATCTTTGACCCAATTTTTGTTAACGCTTTTAGAATCGTGCTTTAAATTGAAACATCCTCAAGTGTACGCTGTTGACTTCTATTGTTACAGACACTGCACTACACGGAAAATAATTGAGGCTTTATCATGCTACAACTTTGCTATTTATCGCTGCATCGTAAAGTACGATGAAAATAATCATTAATTAGTTCATCCTGTTATTGTTACATAATGAATAGATGAGGAAAGTTAATGGACAAACGGTGCACTCTTTTGCACTGGTTTTGTGAAAATAAGTAAGTTGGTGCTTCATACTTTAACAATTGTGTTATTTAAATTATAACACGATTTAAATGCAAACCCATTAGTTAACACCGTGTGATGACTTCGTTTCCTTTATATCGTGAAAGCATTACAAGTAGAAATAGGTGATAATTACTAGAGTAGAACTGAAACTAAAGTACGAGCACTTAATTAATTCTTCACAAAGGAAAATTTACACTGAGAATGCTTAAACATGTAAGTGGGTTTTTACATAAAAAATATAGCATTTTCTCGTCAAGTTCATTTGATTTTGTGATTTAGATTCGATAGACAGATAGACAGTTTTATAAAGAAAATTATTGTAGAATCATTTCGCCCAAATATGGTGAACGCACGTTAAAATTATCAAATAATAATCACTTATGTTTTTTTCCAAAGAAAGCTATGCCATTATTCGAGTCAAGCTGTTTACCAACTGTAGATACGTCATCTGCTGTTAATTATTATCAGTTTTTAGAAAAAAAATTACCTGCAGTTTATGATTATTGAAATAATTACAAATAAAATATTTTACAAGAATTATGTGTGAGATTTTCACCTGTCATCTTTATTCGTTTTTTAAATTTGATTTATTTGTTTTACTGGAACTATCATTCTTAAATTTTAACTGTTAAATAGCATATCATCTTATCATATTATTAGGTTACAACAAAAGGTAGTATTTTGTTTGACAAGCAATAAGTATTTGAATTTACGAGGTGAAACGAGGCGTAGCTGAACGGATGGGAAAAGGGCTACTTTCAATTGGAATAGAACATATTATTTTTCTGATGGTTAAAATGCAACCTGTGGAAGAATGAATATAGCCTTCGATTAAATTTCTAATCAAAGTGGCAAGTTGGCAACATTGAAGAATGTAATTCTGTTCAGTCTCCAAACATAATTTAAAAAAAATCAGTTTATTTTCGTTATTATCTGTTTTGACAAGAAACAAAATAAAATTGAAATAATTTTCATGAACTGTTTTTTTTAACTAGTATTAATAATAAATAAGCAACTATTAGATGTTTCAAAACTATATGTAACGCCAACGTCGCATTTTACCAAATTATTTTTCTAAAAATAAGGTTGATACAAATGTAAAATAGTTATTAATGATTAGATCTTTCATTGAAACTGTAAATTCCTACATTCATCAGCTATAAATCTTTTTAAGTGCATAAACGAGTGCATAAATAGCACAGGACACAGGTCAACAAAGGTTCATCAATCATCACCATCAGTAACATTGAAAATTTGGTCAAGAGTAGTTTTTTACTTCCTTAACAAGAAAATGCATTTTGTTTTTTGACAACACGTACCGTACCAATAATATTTAATTTTGATATAAGTCCAGTTTGGCCCAGGCCAAAGTAGTATGCATTGATATGCTTTTGCAATTGTTTATTCATTGTTTATTGGACACTTTAGTCTGTCAAATAATTATCTACCACTAGTTACCAAAAGTATGTTATTTTGGAAAATGTCCCTAAAAATACATTTTCTGCACTCTCACATAGATTTTTTTCAACAAATCTGGGGCTGTCAGTGACGAACAAGGAGAAAAATCGCCATAGTAGGGTGCCATTTGAAAAAACATTTTTTTTTCTATTTCGCATACACAAATGCAATTTTGTGCAACTCTGTTGTCATGGGAAACAGTTAGACAAAATGAAATTTTGTCTCATTGAAATAGTAACTTTTTTGTTCATGATTGGTAATGAATTTCTGTCAGTTCTGTCAAACCACAAACCTCCCAATTTTCATATTCAATGTCGTACAACAGAAATGCTACAGAATTTGGTCGGATTGAACGTAAGTATTAGATAGTTAACTTGGTTATCTTGTGTTTGGCCCAAAAGAATATCCCTTTGGTTACTGAATGCGATCGCGTGACTGTCGTCATCGTCAAACTCACAGCGAAGCCGGGTCAACTGCACTTCGTCGGGAACAATTTACTCACAGCAGTGTCACGGATTCAGTGTCTCTCAGCTCGGAAGGAGTGCACAACATCCATCAGAATCCATATTTAATTAAACGAAGTAACGAGAAAACTATCAAATATTCAGTAACAATGCAATAAGATTTGAAATTTGTAATTTATTTTCAATAAACTGTCATTTCATCCCATACGTCATTACCAACCCAAAATCTCAAAAGTTACTAGGTCATTATTTAAATGATTTTAAACAAAAAATTTCAATAAATAAAGGCGAAATAGATAAAATAGCATATTACACTCGTTGTACAAGACATCTTGTCGAACTCGTTCCTTTGAAACACTCCTCGCTTCGCACGTCGTTCCAAACCCTCTCGTTCGACAATGGATTGTCTTGTACAACTCGTATAATAATATACTATTGTAGAACTCGAAAAATAAAAGGAATTTCGAAAAAATTTATTCTTAAAAAATCATCACATTTTTAAAGTAGTTGATGTACTAATTAGTTTTTTCGTAAAGTACATAGTTTAGACACAAAACGCTTGGTTCCAGACTTTCGCCCAACGCTGTACAGGCTGTTCCGTCTAAACCCCACATTAGAAGTATTGGGAGTTCTAATAATCATAGTCATCTGAAAATTTGTATACAACCATAATCTGTTACGTCCTGCTCAATGAAAATATTCTCCAGATGGCAGCACTTCCGGTTATACCGGAAGTCGCTATCAACTTCCTTATTTTAAATGGAATGCTATATTTTTTAATTCGTTTTTGAATTACTAGAGTTATTTTAAGGTAGTTTTCATAAGCTGTCCCAAAAATCGATAACTCTGCCATTTTTAAAATTTGGAAATATTTTTGAGCTCATTTGAAAGAGGAAGCCTAGATCTTTCCTTTGGTGTTTTCAGATTTCTAAAAAAGAATAACAAACTCCAAATTTTTAAAGTTATGTTTGCAGAACTTTAAGCATCCATAACTCATTTTTTTCAAATGAAATGCCGAAAGTTTTATTTCACTAGATGGTAGAGAAATTAATTCTGCTTCGATCTGTACTAACATTCCCTATACTTATGTTTAATAGTTTTCAAGTTACAATAACTTTTTGGTGGGATTGAGAAATTCATTAGCCATAGGCCTTTTCTTATAGGTTACCATGGAAACGAATGAAAAAAGGTGAGAAATTAAAGATTTTCAAACCAACACCCAATGAATTTATTGTTTTCACGGTCTGATAACACAATTTTGAACTGAGTTTGTCGTTTAAGTTTAATCAGAAATGTTTTTATAGCAAACTATGCAAAAATAGCTGTGGTTAGTAAGAAATTTCCTACGATGACAAAAAAACCAACATAACTTGAAAATTATCACAGATAGGTATAGGGAATGCTAAGACAGATAGATGCAGAAAAAAATTTTCCTCCATCTAGTAGAATAAAAATTGGGACATCTTATTTGAAAAAATTAAGTTATGGGTACTTGAAGTTGTCCAAACTTAATCTTAAAATTTTTGGGTTTATTAACTTCCAATTCCAATTTTGAACACAACGAACAACGGATATGGGCTTTCTCTTTTAATTCTCCAAATATGATTTCGAAATCTCTAAAACTAGGCGAGTTACCGATTTTTTAAGTGGCAGGTGCAAATCCAAAAATTTTCAAAAAATCCTAAATATCTCGAAAACGGTTAAACTTGGGTATAGGGAAAGCTGATAAAAACTCCCTTAGAATAACGCAAATAATCCAAAAACGCAGTAAAAAACAGCTTTCCATTTAAAATAAGAAAAATAATAGCCACTTCCGGTATAACCGGAAGTGCTGCCATCTTAGAAATATTTTCATTAAGCAGAACTCAACGGATTATGCCTGAATAACAACTTTCAGATAAACATCTTTATTAGAACTTTCAATACTTCTAATGTGGGGTTTAGACGGAACACCCTGTATAATAGAAATAGTTTAAATTATTTCAAACGTCTGGCTAGAGTGAATTTCTTTAAAAGCAACTTTTGAGAAAATAATGAAAAATAGACTATTACATAAAACTGTAATTTTGTCTTGAAAGTTTGGTAACTTTTTTGCTTCTCTTCGTCATGAGAGACCAAAAAAAACTTTTCTAGTGTGACTATAGTGATAAAGAAGTGGTTTTATGAGCACTGGACTAAATTTTCTACATTTTTGGTTGTTATGAAGTCTTTTGTTTGTTTTAAGGGGGCGGCTCAGGCCCTCAGTTTTCATTATTCAAACTAATTCGTAGTCATAGTAACGACTAAAATTTTTTCACCAGTAGATGGCATGAGAATGCAGAAATCGAAATTCAATGCAAAATTTCAATTTTTGGAAATTTTGGCTTGACAGATTTCCGATGATCGTTCGGGATTTTTCGTTATTTCCGATCAAATTATGACTCGTGTCACCAATTGTCACTTTTGACTTTTCAACGAAAAACTAAGTGAAATTTGATTTGTACGTGCAGATTTTGAAGCTTCTTTGTGAATTTGTGTTGAAAATTGAAAATACATTGTAATTTGTAAACAAGAGAAATATAAGGTTATAACAGGAGAAAAGTTCTGTGGTGGATGCTGTGGTGCTTTTTTGGAGTATTTTTCCTTTTCAATAATGTTGGAAATTCCAACTTGGAATAAGAAAAAGACTATTCAATATTCAGTTTCATCACTGTGTACGGTTCAGATTACCAAATTCAGGTTACCAAATTCGCCCTGGTGTGTGTTACGGGAATCTCCATGTGTTTCAAAAGATTTCAAAAAAGTTCACGCTTTTCATGTTCAAAAAATTAAGCGTCTACCTACCTCTTGCCCGTCTGAAACTCTGAACGCAATTATACAAGTCACAAATGGTAATTACACTAAAACCAACATCTCTACGACTAGGTTATTCATGCCCAGATGATCAAAATTCGAAATTAGATAATAAATAACATAAAGTAATGAATGACATTTTATTTATGTTCGTTTAATCATATTTATTTTCCTATCGCAAAACTGTGCACATTACTGTTGTGTTTCCGCCTAAAAATTTAGAAAATACTGCACTGTTTGTGATTCAACCGTAGTTCTAACGAAAATTTAAAATTTGGTTGCACTAACACGACTAACACAATCTGATGCCTTTTTCACACATTGCCGAAGAACTTGATGATGACACACTCCTTTCAGGAAAAGATTCGCAATTCAACATCGTTTTACTATGGAAAATCCCCAACAAATGAACTTTTTACCACGTTAATTCACATATCATGACAGTTATTTAATATAATAATTTTGTAGGTTAACAATAAATTTGACAAATTATCAGCATTTTTCAACGGAAACTGATGTGGCGCCTCCAAAAATGTCACTGGTACTTCCTTCCAACTAAAGTTTGAAAGCGGTAAATTTGAAAAGTCTCATTCTCAAAGAAATTTTTCTAAAGGTTGTTTTATCCTTGTTATTGCGAGTAGCGGGTTCAATTTTTGCATGCATATTTACAATGAGGTTGTGCATAAAGCATGTACTTTTTTCCTCGATCTGTGCAGTATCTTGCGTTTGGCACCCAAGTCTCAACTTTAGCACAACAGCAGACAAAAAAAACGGGTAAAATACTAAATAAAAAATATCTAGTTTTGAGCGGAGCTCATTTCTAATCAGTTTGCTTTTTGTTTGGTGTTGATCGGTGGACTATTTTTGGAGATTTATATAAAAGTATGAACACATGTTTTTTTGACCATTTTGACAGTTCTTAGGGGCCGCCTTAATGATCATTAGTAATTGACTAAATTATTTATTTGGTTGATCGTTTTCCAATTTGAGCTAACCATTCTTGATTAAATCTCTTATTGAAAGTATAAATTATATTGGCTATTATTTCTTTCAAGTGCATGAATAATTTAAAACAGCTAATTTTGAGAGAAAATGCGACGTTGGCGTTTTTATAGTTTTGAAACAGCTAATATTTTTGGTTGCATCTTAGGACGTGTCAGAAATAACCCACTATTGACTCACCCTGTATATTTTAATGGCCGACTTTAAATGAGCCAATCAAATGCAAAAATATAATTATTGAATGAATAGAAAAATCGAAAGTTTGTCTTCGTAATTTTAATGGCCGACCTCAAACGGACCAAACAAAAATGCTTACCAATTTTTACAATTCGATTCTGTCTTTGTCGCATTTTTATCTTATTTTGACGCACCTCTGATGAATGTGATGTTGGAGAATTTCGCTCTTGTAGATAAAAAACGGCAAAACTGAGACACAGAGAATGCATAACTAACAAACTGTAATCAGTTATTTTAGCAAAAATGATGAAAAGAATAAACATGAAATGACTCAAGTTGTTACTGCGCATGCTTAAGGTGGTTAAGTGTTCTTAAATTTGACAATTGACATTTCGAAATTAGTTCTATAATATCCTAATATCCTTCAAAAAGAGGAAAAGTGAGTTGAAACGTGGTTGAAACTGTCTCAGGTAATTCAAAAGTGGGAAAGGGGGACGTGTCTCACGTAAATATTGTGTTTTGCAAACGGAGCTGGTGTTTTTTTAGTAAAGTGTTGTTACCCACTTTGGGGACCTGTAGGCCCCTGGAATGCCATGGACCGTACCTATCTCAAAAAAAATCTTTCGGACTTAAAAAAGGTAAGTGTTCATTTGCTCACACAAAAAAAGGCTCGGACCTCGGACCAAGAACCTGTTGAAAAAACACCAAATTGTGTTCTGTTGGTGTTAAAAACATTATTTAATTAACAAACTAGCAAATTCAACAATAAATGAAATCTCACAACATGGGAAACAAAAGAGCAACGATTGATATGGTTGCTACGGAAAAATTATTAAAAAATTGAATTGATTTTTATACTTAGCTGGACGTTTTTTATCTCCCTGGAAGAGTTGGCCCAACACTTTTAAATCACCCTGTAGTTTTACGATTCATTTACTATAGAACTTTTTTCATTATTCATTATTATTTGACAAAAAATATCATTTCTAGAGGAATAGTCCAAACCTGGTGGCAAAGTGACATTGTCAAAAATGGCTAAATGTGTACTATTAAAAAAAATTGCCCATAATCGTGGTAATAAAATGTTTTTCCATTTTTTTCTTTAAAAAATTAAAATAAGATCGTAAGATGAAGAATAACAACGTTTATTTGGAAGTTGGTAGGTAGACCTGTTAAACATAATTTACTAGTTATTTATTATACAAGACGATAAAATTTGATTTTTCTTTGAGAGCGGTTTTAGCCTTGAGGCGAAGGCCAAGAGGCCGAAACGCTTGAGAAGATAATGGCGAATTTTATCGTCGTGTACAATACAAAATTTTATTCCATCCTCCATTATTTCGATTGAATTACTGAGTTCTTTTGATTGACAATTTATAAACGTCAAAAAAAATTCAACAATGAAAAAAACGTCAAAACAGAAAAACAACAATGGTTGTGAACTTTATTTTTCTAGACGATGAACTTCCGTTTTACCATAAAGTAAACAGTGGATAAAATACGATTTTATCCTTGACGATGGAATAAAAGAATTGTGTAGCTATTTCACGTAATGATGTACACAGTTTTATTCGAATACTGGAAAATAATTATAAGTGATACGCCCCAAATATCATTTTTAGCTCGTGGATCGCCAACTCTGCCAAAAATCCTTGTTATACAGGCTGATTCAAAAATCTCGATCCATCTCTTGGATAGTGGTGAAGGACATCACGCTGAGTTAAAAGTTCATATGTCAAAAAAACTTTTGAGCTTTTTTCACGAGATATGACTCTTTTAGTTTAGTTTAAGTTTTTCGCACTTAGATTATATTTTTTGATATTTATTAATGGAAATGGCAAATGTTACAACAAAAAAATCACCAATTAGTGTCTTATGGTGTTCCAAACATTTAATAAACTCGCAAATTTGACAATAAATTAAATTTGATATTATTGGAAACAACAATTAAAACTAAATCAAGTTGTTTGGAAAAAAAGTTGACTTCATATTTAACCTTTACTGAATGTTCCTTATCACCATCGAGAATTGGTTCGACACTTTTGAAGCACCCTGACAGAAAATTCGTCTAAAAATGTTTGCACAAAACTCATAAGGGAATGTTTCTCACCTTCGCATTATATTTACAGCACTCTTTCGCTTCATCCGTCCGTGCTTCAAAGCTCCATGTAATTATTAAAATTTACCACACGTACAATCCTTAGTTATGATATACTATTTCCACTCAATAATTAAGTGAAAAACAAGTCACTAACACTCCGCGATTAAAGTAATACCGGACCAAATTTTAGTTTTCCTTTTAAAATGTTTTATTTCTCGTTTTGATGAGTCACAATGTTTAGGATTAAGCCCCTATTAATAATCAATTAGGAATATTTGCCTTTTCCTGAGGAGAATTGTAAAAATTCTTTAAAAACTAAATATTGACTAGAACACAATCTAAAAACGATCATTAACACTTTACAAACGTCGTTAAACAAATGTACTCCCAAATCTTTAGCACAACACATTTTCAAATCGAATTTAATAGGACTTCAAAACATGACAGGTGCAAAATCGGTGGAGGATTACAAGCGCGGGAATACTACCAACCTAACAGTACGCACTAAACACCCCGCTAATACGTATATCTTAGTGATTTTCATGTTTCCAGGTTATTTAAAAAAGTCCAATTTCTCGCTGGAAATACAATATACTTCTACATGATTTTTTAAAAATCAATAACTGAATGAATTAAAATTGAATTTAAAAAGGTGTTAGTAGGCAATCGTGATGATAAGTGATGACCTGCCTGGTTGCGGTTAGAAGGGTCGGCCTCCTCCGTAGGGGCTGGTTTATTGTCACGTCATTTTCATTTTGTTCGACTGTATGTGTTGGTTCACTATTAGTTTGAGTAAAATTGTATAAGCTCACGTTATTATCAAAAATATAGTCACCTAATTCACATTTTAGAAATTTAAACTACGTAGATAGTATACATAATTCTTTAAGAATCAATAACTGATAGCAATTTGATAACGACTGTCTTTTCATATTGAGGTCCGCATCTCGTGACAACATCCAGTCTGCCGAAAAAATCCTCTCATGCTCCAACAATGCAATAAAACCAAAACACATCTGATATTTTGTCAATTTTGAAAATTAATGTTAATTGTCTTGCGAACAGAGGTCCTAGGTCAATGCCAATAACTCGAAAAAAACACAATTACGTCGCTAATCCGAGCAATTATAGCACAAATCTAGCAAAAGGCCCCAGGAGGCCTACAAGCAACAGGTTTTTTTGTTGTGTTCACGTGATCGGAGGTAATACTACTTGGAGTTGTAGCGTGTCCCCCGAAGTGAATTAGTAGCTGTTGAGCAGTGGGTGATGCTAGTTGGTGCGTTTCGGAATGGTTCCGTGGTAGTGCGAGTGACTTAGAATGGTACTGCAAAAACATGTTTGTTGTGATTCTGATTTTTGTGCTTTTTCAATTGGTGGAATCTTCAGGGATTAGCAACGAAACAGGTGAGTGACTTTTTGTACCATCGCACTCCACGTGCATAATTTAAATGGTTCTGGAAGTGGTGCCACGGTACCGAGATCTGGGTTATTCAGTCACTTAGATAGACACCGAAAACAAAACCCGTTCGTACCGTTATTAGAACCACCTGGTGGTACTGGGGTATACGTGGGAATTGACCGAATTCTTGGGCAAATAGCAGTGTGTTTGGGTTGGTGGTGCTTGCACCAATTGTTAGATCTGGGCCCACTTCCAGGAACTACCATCTACCTGTCTTTCGCAGAACTTACCTGATTTTGTCATTGTGTAAAAAAGTTGATGGGTGGTAATTAAGGTCGGGCCCTTTTTAACCCATGTAAAGTGATGTCATGGCTGTTGTGTGGGTGGGTGAAAGATTGTGACATGGGTGACAGTAAGGACTTATTATCTATGCTGGAGTTGATGTTGTAGACGTGTTTTTTCTAATCATTTGAGACAATGGGCTTCACATGAAACCTGTCAGAACACTTCTATTGTTTATGATAATTGGACACGTGTTTGGACGTGATAACTAATTATACTCTTAATTTATTAAACTTTTATTTAATTGGTGATAATTTCAATAGAGTCGCAAGTTTTATTTATAGCAGTGTTGTGGAATTTTATTTTCTTATGATTTATCTTGTTTTGATTTGAAATTTTCACGAAAACAAATCAAATTTTTGAAATTTCAGTGTGTTGGAAATTAATTAGGTAAATTCAAATTGTAATATTTTTTCTTTCTATTTTTTAACTTACATTTACAAATTCAAATACATATTTCTTGTCAATTAATGTTAATACGGATCGAGATATATTATATTCAGAATTACAGAATCAAATTGTTCTTTTTTTAGTAAAGAAAAAAATGAGGCATTTTATTAGGGAAAATCAGTTCAATTTTATAACTTTCAAAATTTGGATTTGTTTCGTTTTTTTTTTGATATTTCATAACGGCACATAACGATCTAAGCTTTCCAAATACAATTTCAAAATGTACATATGAGAAAATGATAAAGTTATCAATTTTTGAAAACGAAGTTGCAGATCCAATTTTTTTTAAGTGCGAGAAAAAGTGTAAATATCTTGAAAACGCCTGAACTAATTAGATGAAAGAAAAGCCAAAAGCTGATGAATATTTTCTTAGAATAAGTGGAGTAATCGAAAAATACAATGAAAAACTTTCTGTATAAAATGACAAAGTTGATAACGACTTCCGGTATGACTAGAAGTGCCGCCATCTTGAAAACACTTTTGTTGAACAGAACCAGAATTATGGCTGTGTGCAAAATTTCAGATGAATATCATTACTAGAACTCACAATACTTTAATGTGGGACTCAGATGAAAGTATATAATAAGTAATAACGTAATAAAGAACCATAAACTTCATTTCATTTTACATTGTTAATATGAAAGATTCACATCAAAATTCATCAAGTTTCAAAATTTAGAAAGGTTTTTGTTCGATGTATTTTTCTTCTTTATTTTTAATTTTCTTACTTTTATCTCATTTCAGGCAACAAGTTTATTTTCGGTCTATTTTTTCATATTCGATAATTTAAGAATATATCTTGCCAAAAAAAAGATTAAAGAAATGATTAATTATTTTCTTTCTTTAACAATTTCCTTTTTTTGGGTCTAGTCTTTTTTATATATTTATTTTCATATCAACAATTAATTTGAAAATTTTTTCCTAATTTTGTTTTTCAAGAGACAGAACTAGGTAATTAATTATTTTTGCACTTTTTTTCCTGCTTCTTGTAGTTGATCGTAGGTATTTTGGAGACAACAGCTGAAGACTAAAGATTTTACAATCTAACGTACTCACGAAAATAAGCGCCTTCATGGATGTTTTAGCAGATTATTTTTTTTTGAAGCACGAAGCTTCTAGTTTTTTCTTAGAAATATGTATCAATTATTGTTCGTTGATGTAAAAGATTGATTGTTAAGACCAGAAAGTAAAATACAACTAATTTTAGGAAGTATTTTGTATAGCATTGTTTTCGTTTTAGAAACCAATTTAAACACCACAATTTTGGACCACCTATACATTTGTTTGGGAAGATGACACTACATTCCGTGTAATGGCACGTGACGTGTATTTCACGGGTCACGTCTTTTCACGTACTGATAGAATAACAGACGCTGGCGCGTAAATGATTGTTGTTCATAACTTTGAACTCACGTTTATTCGCAAACTGAAACTTTAAAGTTCTAATTACTACTTGAGATCACGAACGATTACGTTTAATACATTTATCAGTCACGCAGCTTGTGCTTGTTTAATAATAATATGGTAGAAAGGTGTCGGTTGAACTGTTGTTTTTTTTTCACGTTGGGGTAACTGAAAGGGTGTCTAATTTTTATGTTTGTTTAGGAACGCATGCTTTGACTCACCTCTAATAATCATTTGTGATTATGCATGATTGGTTTTAACTTATTACAAGTCACGCACGCTCTATTTATTTTGTCTTATTCTGAAAACAGAAGACTACAATTTTTCAAAACTATTTTATCCGAATAATGAACGAATGACCTTGCAATAACTAACATCAGTTGATTTACTGGGTTATTAGGAGTAACTGTTTGAGTTGGCAATGGTATTAATAGTTTTTTTTATTCAGGTGTTTGCTTGGTCAGGATTGTTGGTTATGTTTACCTAATTTCACTGCAATTTACTTTTATTTATTGTTTTTATTAAGCATGAACTGCAACTACGTAGGTGAATTTGTTCAGAATTTTTCTCATTTTTTTCTTATAAATATTAAATAATTAATTATAGATATTAATAATATCATTGAAATTGATAATTATTTAATAAACTTAATTTGTCAATTAAGGTGATTAATAATGATGATACGATGATACTGTTTAAAGTTTGTCTCAATTTTTTAATCGCCCATTAACAAAATACTTGATTGAAACTTTTTTCGATGATCGCAAACTTTTGTATCTGGTGACAATAAATTAATACCAATTCAAAACCGCAATATCTTTAATTGCATTTTCAACTTTAACAGCTGTTATTAAAATTTACTGCGAATTAAATGCTGGAAAAACGGTGCAAATTCGGTAATAATTAGTTGTGGGTGACACATAAAGTGTAATGTGTAATGTGCTGATGTTTTATATAAATTGTGTTTAAAAACGGGCCGCCAGGAGCCACGATAATTTATTGTAGCTCAACTGACTGTTAGAGTGCATAATTGACATGCATAGAGAAAAATATAAAGTTTTTAATAGCGAACACTGATTTTTGTGTAATTAAGTATCAGTTTTTGAGATAGGTATATTTAAAAATATACTTTTCTTAGACTCACCTTGTATACTTGGCTGGAAGCGATGAAAACGTTCACACTATCTGTTTATTGCCATATCTTTATTTTTATGTGTAATACCTTTTTTGTACTCTTTAAACCAGGAAATTATAGTTTATAAATTAAAAATAAAATACTGTAGAAACAGATTTTGCTGACGGCTGTTTTACAAAAGTACCTATATAGTATTCAAATCCATCGCTTTATCGTTCTTATACAAAACAAAAAGTAACTAAAACACAAGCCTTTAGGTGTTTTGGAACAACTTAATTTTCCATAATAATGCACGTGAAACGTATTGAAACAAGTTTATTGTTAGCCTCATTTATTTTTTATTATTTATTTTGTTGTCGTCTACTTCCATATAGGTACTAGGTAAGTCTAAAATTATAGTTTCATTCGTTTTGAAAAATCTTTTCCGCGTTTGCATACAATCGCATTCTTGCAACAAATTGAACCAATTCATTTAAAACGTTTCTTTAATTGAGTTAGCTTCATCAGGAAATTGCTGCTTTTAATATTCAGTGTCAATTTCAAGAATCCTTGTTATGCGATTAATTTTGTCATTTCCCATGACTTCAAATTAATTGGGACTTAATTAACATTTTTCACATGGTATTATAAATTAATATGGAACAAAATTTATCATCACCTGACAGTCGTATTTCTTCCTCTTTTGCAAATTAAATTCAAACTGGAGTTGTTTACCTGTAACTTGTTACTCTTGCAGTCATTAAGAGAAATATCGTGTGTCTACATTAATTCTTGCATCTTGGTAGTAATAATCTTAGATCGTGATTTCAAGTTTCTTGAAAGTTTTAAGAAATTGATCATTTTTTTAAGGCATTTCGCCTAGTTAGTATAATGTGATGTAATAAAGTGTTTGTAATTTTTCCGATCAAATTGAATTAATTGTGTCATTTAGGTCAGGTCAGTTCCACCAACCTTGCATTGTCAAGTGCAAAATAGTTCGTGACAAATTCAAATTAGTAATAGAATTTCGTTCAATAAAACGGGCAGAAAATGCGCAAATAATTCGCAGTAATGCTGATCTAGCATTGAAAATTGAATGGAAAGTAAAGCCATTGAAGGAATAGGTGTGTAATTGCAATAAACACAGAAAAGGCGAAACGCCTCGTCGTTTTATATCATATATCAAGTCCACTACCCTTCGAAACTGTCTTTCACATTCCGATTGCAACTTGCATGTTCAAAAAACGGTGTACTTTTTTGAAAAGAAATTGCTGGTCTGTACACCTCACAATTATGTCATTAGCGAGGTCGTTGCACATCCTGGTTTAGATTTACAAGAACTGTGAGAGAAATGTTCCAGCACGTGCGTGTGTGTCTCTCACAATTGTCGTGAAAAGAATTCAAATTTGGTACTTGTTATAGGCGGACTGATTAGGAACAATGGTTTTAAAAGAGAGTGAAAACAAAATATCGACAATGTATCACGAACTGACGTCATAACACTTTTCATTCTTGTTTTATTGTTACTCATAAATGTGTTGAGCAATATCTCCTCACACGTTTCATGCATGATTTTATGCCACGTTTGAAAAAAATTGCATGCGTCGTTTTATAGTTTTATATTTACATAATTATTGAGAAGGGATTAAAAAAAAATTAAAAAGTAACTAAAGTTAAATTAGCTAATCTCTAGGTAATAAATAAAATTAAAAGATATTGTACGTTTTTTTAAGAAAATTGTGTTATGCAGCTGTTGAGAAAGTGAGTGAAAAGAAAATAGGTGAAGTAATTAAGATATTATCGCACTTGATAAGTGAATTGGCGTTATTAAATAAATAGGTAATAATGACATACTTGTACCATGCGATCATTTAAATTTATAATTAGAGTAGGCTTCGTCAGTTTTTTAACTTGGATGAAAACGCCGATTGTGACAATTAATCAAGCTGAAGAGTTAAATAATAATGTTTTAAACGGTAATATTCAATTAGAATACATTTTTTCCCCCAGTTTGCCTAAGTTTTTCAAACTTCAAACTTCAAACTGGTAGTTTTAAGATGAATTTAACGTGTAGGTATTTAAAATGCTAAGGACCGGTTTATAGAAGCGTCATTATTTTAATCCGCAATTAATTACGTGATTAACTGATCATGTGGCCAAATTGAACCAATTTTATTGGTCCATTCGTGTTGTTAACGAATTAAAATTTAATGAAGCTTTCTATAAACCGGCCCTTAATATTCGAAACTTAAAATAAAGATATTTAAAATATCTAAATATAAAATTTAAAATTGAAATTTAGGTATGTATTCCATAAAAATACGAGAAAAACGATTTCTTCTGTTTGTCTGGCTCTGATCTATTCCTGGAAAGACCATACTTATTATACAACAGTTAAAAAAAATGAACTCTAAAAGAGCAGCTTAATTTATTGATTTTTTTATTGTGTTTATTTTGTTAAATTAAGGCTTGAAACCGCAGATTTGTTTTTTTATAAAAACTCGTTAGTTTTGTGATATTTTATTATATCTATGATTTTATCCAGAAGATTACAACTTTTAATTTTTAAATTTACATCTTCCAGCAATTAATCGTACTTTTAATTTATACAATACAATACAATTTATAAATTGAATTCAAAAAATTTTTAATGATTTTTTTAAAGATATAACTAGAGGGTGAAGAACTTTTTGATTTATTTTCTTGTTAATAAAACTAACGGCTTAACTTTCAAAGTTGAAAGTTAAGATATGTATTTGTTTCTTCATATCTTAATTTAGAGATTCCTATTTTTTGGTTTCTACAGATCTGTGACATACAACTTAAAACAAGGATTTTGAAACAACTTATAAGACTTTTATTATAAAAAGAAAAAAATTATTGGGTATAAAGAATCATTTTGAAGGTGAAGAAATCTTATTAAGTTTTCAGTTTTTTGTTAATTAATCTAACGACTAATTTTTTTTATTTTTGAAGGTTAGGATTTTTGTTTTTTGCTAACTTAATTTTCACATTTTCATACTTAGGTTTCTACGGATCTTCAATTTTGTGTTTTTGGAAGTAGGACAATGACCTTTTAAAACAAGAATTCCGACACCATAAGATTTTTGAAGACTCTTGTCTTCAAAAGAAAAAAACATTGTATGTAAACAAACATTTTTAGGGTGAATAAAATTTTTTAAGTTTGAGTTTCTTGTTAATTAATCCAAGGCCTAAATTTTTACCATCTTAAAGTTCAAAAGTTTTAGAAATGGTGAAATTTGTGTTCTTGGAATTTTAAACAAGAATTCAAAAACTTAATATTTTGAAGGTTATTATAAAAAGAAAAGAGAAAGTGTATAAAGAAACATTTTGAGGGTGAAGGGAATACAAAGCCTAACTTTGTGTCGTTATTGGTTTGTTTTAAAATACAAAAAATTTAAAAGATTTGAGTTTTACTTGAAATGAAATGAAATGAAAAAAAATCGGGCTACAATTAATGTTGAAACTAAGAGTGGCATATGCAATTTGTTCTATCGATACGTCGATATTTGGTTGCTTCCAGCAAAATGCTGTCTGAAATTCAGAATCCAACAATACCAATACCTCGAAAAGACAAAAAAATGCAGTTTTTTTTACAATTTTTTTGGTATTGGCTCATTTTTAGGCGAATCATCCGTAAAAATCTGTTGTCTTTTTTTAATTTGAGTTTCAACGAACTAAACATTTATTTATGTTTCAATTAAAATAACTTTTAACAAAGAATAAAATCTTTTTTAGTTTCTAAATTTATAGATTTAATCGGCTCTTTCTAAATAAATAATTTTTTAACATTTTACCATGTGTTATGTTCAGATTCACACCACGTTATAATTTCAAATTCAAAATAATTAATTAATTACTTGTACTACCTATTAATTGTACTACCGAAAAGCTTCCTCTCAGCATTCCCGTTCACGTAATTCCAGTTTTGAAGACAGAAAGTCTAAAGTCTTTCATTTCCTTTTTTTTTTAAGGATTCTACATACAAGGCTTTGATGGGGGCGGCTTAAAATATCGTATTTCATAACAGAATATAAGAAGAATAGTTATTCTTTCATAAAAGGATTACATAAATAATAGTTTTCCCACATTTAAAAGAATAAATAAAATCTTGAAACGACTTTAAAAAACGTTGGAACATAATTTGCTTGGAAATTCCGTAAATTCCAACATCTATGCCATCCTCAAATTGAGAACCCAAATTTCATTCATGTCTATGCTATCACAAAATCTGTCCTAAAATGCAGGAAGATGATTCTAGGTCAAGTGTAATTGCAAAATTTGGTATATAAAAACACACGATAAGTCATGAACTCGTAATCTTGACTCGACCTCTTTTTGAACCAAATTTTTGAACCGGATTTCCCATTTTTCCCATAGATGGGTTCAAGGCTTCCATTTGGGCGCCAACGATTGCGAAAGAATAACAAACAGGAAGCCCCCTCATATGATCTCATTAGTAAGTACCTGTGCGCTATGTTCCCATACAAACATAAACCACTCCAACAAATTAGAAAGTGTTTGTCGAAGATGCATTTTCACGATGGTTTGCCGCTGAGGAGAGAGGGCGTTGATCTCGGGAAAAGGTCGGTATCGAGTACCAACAACAATAGAAGTGTTACCGCGAAAACGCGTACTGCTTCACAATACCGTTTTCACTTTTTTCAGCTTGTTTTAGACCATGTGTGACTTAAATGTAAATACTCTAAGTACGTTTGGATATGTATTTAACGGACAAAGACTTGGGAAACTTCAGCAGTTCTAAATAACTAGAAGAAATAAATCGATAATTCGATGAATAAAAAACACAAAAACACAATTTTTATATTTCGCCTCAATATGTGTGAAAAATTTTGTTAAAAGTTGTTTTAATTGAAACACAAATTAACGTTTTGCTCGTTAAACTCAAAATAAAATATTTTTTCAAAAACAAGCCAATACTAAAAAAAGTAAAGTAAAGGGTGCTTTTTCTTTCTTTTCGGAATATTGATATTGTTGGATTCTGAATTTCGGCCAAAATTTGCTGGTGACAACCAAATATCGACTCAAAGACACAATGGTTAAACCTAACGTAATCACGTATGTATGCAAAATCCCAGCTCGTTCGGATACATGAACCCTCTCAAATTTGATTTGGAAAATATGAAACAAACAGACATACATCAAAACATTTTTTTACCAACATTTTGCTGGTGACAAATATCGACACAAATTCACAATGTTTTTTTATCAGAGTCTTCAAAAATATTATTGTTTAGTGACATTTCGTCAAAAATAAACAAAACAAGTAAGACAATTTGTGCATTTTCCAGCGTTTTGGAGATAAAAACGCATTTTTTCGTTTTGCTAAACTCTAATTATTTTGAAAAAAAAAAAAACAACGCTGAATTGAGTAAGAGATTTAGTTTTTCGAGCGCTTATGCACGTTTTCGAACTTTAGTTAAAATTTACCCAAAAAAATGTCGCGGAATTGGTTGTAAATTGCTGTTACCTACATGTTTTATATTTTTTTGTTTGAGAACATTTTCCGTTAAAACGCCAGTGTTTAGTGAAATTCTGTCAATTAAGTTTTTACGGAAGCAATGTAATTAGACTAAATTGTGCAAACAAATAGTAACAGAAAGGAAAATATTTGTCGGGAATAGTTATTTTGTGTATAACAAAGCACTAAACTTTAATGCTAACTGGAATTCTAAGATTTTGAAAAATTTTGCTTACAAGTTACAGGCAAAAGTTTTTTTACAAAATTATAAGACTTGCACATATTTTTTTAATAAGTTAAGATTCAGTTTTTAGTGTTTATGTTGTTCTATTACAATAAATTTAAATTTTCTGAATTTAATCAAACAAATAATAAAATCTATACAATGTAAAAGCAATCTAATTAAAACCGTTTTTTACTGTTTTATTTAGCGGAGCATCTAATCGCGGTCAAATTTTATCCAAAATTTTAAAATCCATCAAAACACAGGCAAAAAGTTACAGAAAATGGTAAAATTGTAATAGGTATTATCACGGAAAAAACTAAGTTTGGAAAATATGTACTACAAAGGTGGGTAACGCTTTACACTTCTTTAATAAAATTGACTGTAGAAGTAACCCCGCTTACAGCACTGATTTTTTTTTCTTATATTGAAATACCGTTAATCTAACAAATATTAATGAAGCATAATTTATATTATATTTATATTATTATTATTTATATTTATATTATATAATATCTTATCAAAAAAAATTGCTCAAACAAAACGAACTTTTTGTTTTGCTTCTTTTATATATTTATATTCCATTTCAGTTCATAGAATTTTGCAACATCGCATTTGAATTTTTTGGAGTGAAATGGAGCACAAATTGAGAGATTCTGGTGGGTTTTCTTAGCTCAAAACGTGGCGCTGGGATTAAGTTGAACACAGAATTCTTCTCTTTTACAGGTTTATTTTTCACTCCGAAAAATTCCATTGCGCTGTTGCAATTCTACTATGAACTGAAATGGGATATACGTTAAGTGGAACATTTGGTTTGTGCAGATTTCTTTATTTTTATTATCATATTCCGTTTCCATTAGATGTTGAACTTATTTTTGTATACAGTGTGTATCAGAACTCGCTCCCCACCGGAAAGGTGCATATAGTTTAGGCAATTCTGAAGCTAAAGTTCCTTTACAAAAAAAATCTAACTTTCTGCGTTTGGGAGATAAGAACGTCTGAAAATAACCAATCACAAAAGACCTTGCTCCGGAGGACTACGGGAACAAAACACGTTGCTAGGAAATCAAAAATATGTGGAACGGACAACAAAAAAGTGCACTAGAGTTATTTTTCATTCCTTAGTAACGGATGTACTGTATGCAATACACCTAGGAGAGAGCTTCTGGAATTGGTCACTTTGAAACCTCTGTATCTCCCAAACGAAGAATAAAAGACCTACTTTTTTGCATTTTTTCGATCTCCATTGTTGTTACCACTAGCATCTTTCCGGTGGGGAGCGAGTTCTGGTACACGCTGTATACAGGGTATACTGGGTTATTTCTGAAGTATTTTTAATATGCAACCAGTAATACCGATTCCAGCTGACCAGATCGGTAATCGTTAAATAATTTCAAAATTAATCCACTATTACATTGTTCTGGGCATTGTCAAGTTTGTCTAAAATTTCATTATGGACTATTATTATTTAAAAGCTGAAAAACCAATGTTGATTCAATTAATGTTTTTAAAAATTGAACGAAGTATTCAAGTGGTAAATGCAATTAGTATTTTTGGTTGCATCTTAGGACATGTCAGAAATAACCCACTATTGACTCACCCTGTAAGTGAGTTTGTGTGTTATTGTTTTATACAAAAAAATCGAAAGTCTCCAACAAAGTAAATCTGTCAAAGGAAAAATCTATCTTACTCATGTACAGTGGTGGACAAATTAATCGCGTACACTACAAAAAATCTAGTAACACATTTTTTCTAATTTATTAATAATGTGTAATCATGTCTTTTTTGAAGTTTGAAGGTATTTTTAGAAAAGAGGTTATACGTTGCAATCAGAAATTATCAAATTGTCACTCTAATTTAACAGTAAGGTATTAGCTGTTTCAAAACTATAAAAACGCCAACGTCGCATTTTCTCCCAAAATTAACTGTGTAATGTGTAATCATGTCTTTTTTGAAGTTTGAAGGTATTTTTAGAAAAGAGGTTATACGTTGCAATCAGAAATTATCAAATTGTCACTCTAATTTAACAATTAGCTGTTTCAAAACTATAAAAACGCCAACGTCGCATTTTCTCCCAAAATTAACTGTTATAAAATATTCATTTACTTCAAAAAAGTAATAGCCAATGTAATTTATACTTTCAATGAGAGATCTAATCATTAATAACTATTTTACAATTTTATCAATCTTATTTAAAAAAATAATTCTGTAAAATGCCACGTTGGCGTTTTTATAGTTTTGAAACAGTTAATAAGAATGAATCTTTATTTACAACAAAATTAATACAATAACGATCCCAAAATTAATATTTTTTCATGGCTCCATTTGCAGCTGATACTTTGTTTGATCTGTTAGGAATGGATGCAGTAAGGTCTCGAAAATAATTTTTGTTAATTTCCTTCAACCGTTTTGAATACCAGCCCAAAGTTCATTTTCGTTCTCAGACCTATAATTCCTTAATTATTATTTAACAAGTGTTTCACCTTAATCAGGATTTGATATTCATGGTCGTCCCGAACCAACATTGTTTTGTTCCCATCACTTCTTTACTCTTAAAATTGTGATTTTGTTGTTGTATTGGTCCGCAACTGATCTTATGCTAGGACCCTCGTCCAGTTTCGACAGTATAAGAGCTTTGTCGTGTTCAGTAAGTTTTGGCAATTTTATTATTTGACACTGACGAAAATGTCATGCTAATACATACCCCACCCACTCCAGCAAAAATACGGTGTACGCGATTATATTGTCCACCACTGTACCTACAACCTAATTATTATTAGACAACACATGAGGTACAATCACGATCAAAAAGAATGACACTCCTACCAACCAGGCTGCATAGCAAAAGTCCGAGTAAAATCCTTTAGGTCATAAATTTCAACAAAGCGGCTGGTTTACAAACTGTTCAGCTAGTTTGCACAATATCCAGCTAGTTTATAAACTAACCAAACGTACACATTAACTGTATCATATCATATTAGCTAGCTAATAACGTTAATAAGAAAAGAGTTAGAAGATCAATCGAATTTTTTAGCCACTTATCCAGGTTTTTGATTCTAGGGACACATATAAACTAGAAATAAAGTTGTGGTCATCTTTGCACATACTAGTCGCTGGTTTTAATATAGCCAAGCAAATTTAACGCCACCTTAAGACAAATGCTCGGTTAACTGTGACAAAAGTTACGGATTCATTCTCTTCTTAGATTTGAAAGTCGTTTGTGAAACCGGATCTAAGTGTGAGAAAATGTTGGAAGGGCTGTTAAACAACCAGAGATAATTTAAATGATGTGCAAAACCATTTTTCGAGTTTTCCAAGAATTTTTCTCCATTAAATTTGAAATTAATAATTTTATAGAAGTTGGAGAGATCGTATCAGCAAGCCACTCTCACATTTTAAATGTTATCTCTCTGCATAATTCCAAAAGAAGCCGAGCATTTTTTACAACATAATTTTCTTCAAACATGCTCCTTTCACACGTCGACTCATCCAAGTACAAAGCGGTGTAATAAATATGCGGTTTCTAATGTGCTTGACAATGACCATGTTCATCCAATTACATCACACCGCAGAGAAAAACTCGACATGAATTTCCTTTCAATCTGAGTAAATGTTGTAGTTTTTCTCGCACATTTCTCAATGTGCACCTTTCGGCCGGAAGTAAAGCACAGTTTTTCGTGACAGGGCGACGAAATGCGGTGCACACTCCACCGGAAAACGTGAAGCCACATCCTCTGATCAAGAGTAAACATTTTTTTATGAGTGAAGCAGGAATTAATTAACCTCGGTTAGAGTTAAGGTTATGCCATTGCACTTTTGACGATTGGAGTAAACGAGGTCGCACATCAAATGTCACCTGTTGCTTTTACTAGCGGTTGCGTAAACGCCGTTTTATGTGCAGGTGGCGAATAAATGCATTTTTATCACAGATCTAATTAGAGGTATACCTGCTTGAAATGGGATGGTTCAAAGGGCAACAAATCAATGCAAAGGAATATTTGTGATAGAGTCGATGGTGTCAGAAAAGGATGCTTTTACTGCACTTCAATTAAACTATAATTGAATCTTATGTTTCTTTGTTTGATGTTGATTAAGTATGATTGTTTCTTTAATTACTCGTTTCTGTGTGGTAAAAGAACACGATTTTATGCAGTAATAATTTATTGAGACGCAGTTATTGTTTTCTTCAAATTGTTGACATATATCTAAAAGTAGGATTGAACTTTGTCAGAAAATCAAATATTAAAGAATTAATGAAGTAATAATGTTCACTAATGTTATTACATTAGAAAGTAGCTGGCAGTTAGAGTTTTTGTTATACATCATCTTTTATCTGATCCTCTTATTGTTGGTTTTGGACGATAGACATGACCTTTTTTTTTAATTTTAATAAAATTTCATTGCAATTTTATCTTGTTTTAACCAAGTCTTTTCGAAATTGCTCAAATTGTTTTCTGTTCTTGTACCGATTTCTTTACATAAAAAAATTGCTTTAGAATGACTCAAGACACCATATTCCAACCGAGAACGACGATCTACTTATTAATTTCGTTGAAGTAAGCTTATTTGCAAAAACCTCCTCGCTTAAAAAGTCGTCAAATTATTTCGTTGAGTTAAAGAAAGAATTTTTTTAAATATATTTCAGAAATGTTGTAACAACTATGGTGTAAATAAGAAACATTATTTAGCAAATATTTTTTGCCATTCTTGGGTACAAAAATTTTTACTCATTAAAAACACACGCCTTAAAATCGTGATAATGTAAATATGAATTTTAGAGATGTTTTCTAATTGTTTTAACAAATTTTTGACAAGTTTTTTTAATAAAATTCTTCTCAAATAAAAATCACCATTCTGCTGACAGTTTCATTGTTGAGTATTTATTAAAATTAAAAACTACTTTTACCGATTTTGGTCTTGCATTTAAATCAAACAACTTTATGCTATATGCAAAAAATTGTTTATTTTTTCCACTTACAATTACATTTTACGTCTGGTTAGTTTACTCACATTATGGTATGATAGCCGTCAGAGATCAAAGCGGTCTATTTAAGTGGCGAAGTTTGTATGTTGGGAAATTAAAATATATTTATTTTCTTTTCTCAGAACACAAAACATGGTAGAATTTAAGAAATCTAAAGAATAATGAGGTATTTCAAGTATGTTCGCTTTGACTTATTTTTACACACTTTAACCACCTGTACTAGTTTTTTTAAATGTGTGATTTTCGCAAATTTTTAATGTCGTATTTACCTATTTCAATTATTTTGATTTCGATTTTAGATTTTTACGTAATAAATAATAATAAATAATAAAAAAAGTGGTTTCTCACACTTTAATCACTTTTCGTAAGTGAAAATGTGCTGATTATTTGAGTTTGCCTTAATAAGGAGCATTGCACAAAAATGGATTGTTTGTTTATTGAATAATTTTCTTAATTCGATAATTTTACCAGTTGATGAATCATGACACAAGAATTATATCAAGCCTACAATTACCACACAATAAAATCGATAAAAAGGTCAAAAAGTCGCGATATCAGACAGTAAGAGAGAAAATTAAAAACGATGTAATTAAGTCACTTTCTACGTTATGCAAACCGTGAAGACAAAACTCTGTAATTTGGATGCAATTTTTCCAAAAATTTGCATTTTACAACCCGGAAATTGCAACCAAATTTAAATGAATTTGCGTGGTATTTTTGCTACGACCATTTGAATATGATCTGATTTTGTGCAAAAATATCTTATTTGTGTAAAACAACTTTCACGTGTTTGCTAATCAGAATATGGTATACTTTTTGTAATGTTGTTTAGCCATTCGTGAATCTGGAAGTGTTTCTGCGATGGTCTACTTTTTTATTTCTTCAAGCGCGAAGATAAGAAACTTGTTTTAAAATTCAGATAATTCTTTCATCTTTGGTTATTACTTTATTAGTGACATATGAATGACAAATTCAATTAGTAGTTAGTTTTATAATAAAAATGATCTAAGAATGTATGTTTAAATCGGGTTTTAGAATAGTTTCTATTGATGAGAGGAAGTGCGAACGAAAGTAATCATTTCGAGCGTTTTGCTTTGATGTTTTTTGTTTAAATTTTCTCCACATTAATAGTCGGCGAGCGGTCAAACAAAATTTCGCCGAAGAAATATGAGAAGCCAAGTCGAAGTAACTAAACACTTCCTAGTACTACTTGTCTCTGGTTCAGCAAAATCGGCTGAATAACTACCTGGTTACATAATCCTGTCATTTCTCATCTTCCAAACCATATAAAACCGATTCCTTTCTTGTGTTGCGCCACTGAAACACACTCGATTATAATTTCAAATATCATCGAATCGAAAAAAGCCACAAAATCAATTTAACGAGGGAAAGTATTTTTAAACGCTTCAATAGCACTTCCTGGAGACATTCCCCAAAGTGGACCATGAGAACTTCTGCCGTCCTTGAAATATCGAACTTATTGTGACACTCTTCTGATATTTTCTAAAATTAGATCCATTTTAAGTGCTAAAAAAGATAAAGATTTTTTGCCTCGCGTGCCACTGGCAAACAGATGCTTCCGGTCATTTATCCCTTATTGTTTATGTTTTTCTTCCATCAAGGAGTTCTAATAGAGCACCGTTGGCTTTGATAAACTAAAAATAAAGTGTTCTGTTGCTTGTAAACTTGTCGGTACCCTTATAATAATCAGAAGATTTAATTTGGTTCTATTAAACGGTAGGTTTATCTGACTTCGGCTTTGAAAGACTATTATTTGAATGTCTGGTTGTTTTCACTGTTTTGTTTTGGAATTTAGGTATATCTAGACTAACCACCTGTGGATAATTACCTACAATTTTGACTCGACTGAAAAGATTAAAGAAGAACTATAGAAATCTCGAAGAGCAATTTTTAATTCGGTTAAAAATCTCTTTTAAAAATTAATTGCGAGTGAGAGTTGGATATTTGTAAGATTGGATTTTTTTAAATGAAATCTAAATCTAGTTCATCGATTACTTGTTTGGTGTCCTTTCTTGTTTTATTGTTCTGAGCAGTTTGGATCGTGTTGTTCGACTCAAATAAATAATTTTGCCAAAACTGGTATGAAAATCGTCGTTTAATCTCATAATGGCATTATTTCAGCCCATGAAATGAGAAAATCGTTTTAGAGGAAAATAACGCCAAGTGTTTCAATTCCGAGCAATTTAGATCGTTTTATTGGAATCAGAAATCGCCCGAAGTTGAGAAATCGTATCGAAACAGCAGATACGAAAATTATTGTTTTAGTTCATGAAAATTGTTTTTGCCATCTCAGTTCGTTGTCGAAATAGAAATCATTTTAGATCGAGAAATGAAACGAGAAAATCCTCGTTTCAGATAAAAATAACACCTCATTATTTCAAGCAAGTTAAGACAATAGTCCTATTTCAGGCAATTTAGAGCGATTTAGACCGTGTTGTTAGTCAGAAATGATCTCAAAAAAAAAACATCGTTTTAGGCCATAGCAGGGCTATTTCACTACATTTTAGGAAACCTACTTTGTTTTGAAGTCGGAAGTCAATTAGGATTGAAACGTGAAACGCAAAAATCGTCGTTTCAGAACAAAGTAATCTCATTTGAGTCACTTCTGAGTAGTTGGGATGGTGTTTATTGGAGTGAAAAATCGTCTACAATCCAGAGAATTCTCTACATCAGTAATGCTATTTCAACTGATTCTGAAAACGGTATTTCGTTTTGAAGCCAAAAATTCTCTTAGATTGAGAAATGTTTGCAGAAAAAATTTGAGAATAGTCGTTTGCAAGTCATAGTAATAACATGTCAGTTAATAACGATTTATTTTATTTTGGAGGTGGAAACAATTTCGATCGAGAAATGAAAGAATCTTCATTTCAGAACAAAATATGAGTTAATTTTGAGCGATTTAAATCGTGTTATTGACAAATCAACAAAACAAACAGCAAATAGGAGAATCCACGGAAAATCTCAAAATAATCTTAAGTATTTCACCAATTCTGAAAAACGTATACTGTCTCTCGAAGCTGGAGATTGACTTTGATTGAGAATTTTTTTGAGAATTTTGTTGTTTTCAAGTCATAACTACGCTACTTCGGCCAATTTTTAGATTTTAGATCGTGTTATCAGATCCAGAAATTTTCTCAAATTGAGAAATTTTGCTGAGCAAGTAAGAGCAAGTTTAGTCATGAAAACTAAAATCGATTTAGTTCGATAAACTGAAAATCCTGGTTTCCGATCATTTCAGCCGATACCGGGCGATTTGAATTCTTTGAGACAATAGTTATTTATTTAACGAGTTTGAGTGTAAATCGGGTTTTTATTTCACGAGTGGATTTTTATTCTTCGAATTAGACTCAACAAAGCTTAAAATTGCTTTAAATCTGCTAAAAATAATCTTAGTTTCAAAACTTCCTTACACAAGAGAAAAACCGTAAATTGACAGTGTCGAAGAATAAAAATATTTTTGTTATTCAGCATGAGATAAGATAAGCAATGTCATTTTTTCCAGAATTTGAACTAATAATGTTATCTGGTAAGAAAAATTGAGAACTACCTACTTTATTGGGTGCTATTTCTATTCAGAAAAGTAAAGGGATAAAGTAAGTTATTATTCAGTTTTTCGTTTTGACCCTTTTTCTTTACTTTTTTATAGATGATAAAGATATAAAAAAATAGGTTTTGTTTTTGCCGTCTAAAAAATCATACATTCAGGGTGAGTTGGCAAAAGTTTCTTAAATGTTAAAACATTAAAAAAATACAATATTAATTTATATTTTAACTCCTTACAATAGAATCTTAGTTTTTTTTTAAATGAAACATTTATTTTAGGTATATTTTATTGCATTTGTGGACTGATGATTTTTATTAGTCGATTCTGCTTACTTTTTGAAATAGTTTAATTTTGTGACGAAAACCGATTATCTCAACACAACTAAGAATATTAGGGAAATACAATTTTCACCTCTGTAAAGAGAAAAGTTTAAACTTGAAGGTATACACTATTTTGTCGAGTTTTTTGTTTAACGCATTGCAATTAAGAACGTAAAAAAATAAAGAGGTTTGTTAAAAAGTGCTTAACTTTATTTTTATTTTTTTAATGTATAAAGTTAAATATCTTATAAACGACACTTTGGGTCGGTTTCATAATCGAATTTAAAGGAGCATTAAATTAAAATGTTGTTTATAATAATGGGCTGATTACTATGTATTTGTTGACGAAACTTTCATATTCTATGTCAACATTAACTTTAAAGTCCCTTTATTTCGATTATGAAACTGGCCCTTAATTTTTATTAGTGTTTTTAGAAAGTCAATTTAAAACTATTGTAGATGCAAAAATAAATAATAGGGTGTGTACTGTGAGATCGAAAATATTCTGAATTAGAGCAAGCATTTATTTACGGCCGTACTTTTGAGGTTATGTGGCTAAAGTTACACTTCACTTTCAAAGCTTGCTATAATTCAGTTTAGAAAGCTAAAAAATTGATTTGGCAACATAGTATAAAAAATTTCATAGTTACAATTGTAATTACTCCACATAACTGCTAAACAGTACCTACCTCTTTAAATATAATATGAAAAACTTGTTTTCCCCTGTATTAGTCTATACAGTTAGGTTTTTTTTTTTGAGCAATCAGTTAGAACCGATATTTTTCCCTTGCAGGATGTTTCTCCGAGCCCCAATGCCTGAAATGTGGCCCGAGAGGATGTATCAAATGTCCCAATTTGATCGTGCATCCGTCCCGTCGGTGTGTTACCACGTGTCCGTATGGGCACCAGCCCAGATGGAGCACCCGTCTCGATTATATGGGTCGCATATGCGTCCATAACGGCAACTTCCTGGGTCTCCCATCGGAAACCGCAACCGTCCTCACCGGAGTCATTGCCGGAACAGTATTATGCGCCATTCTGATTGGCTCAGCTGTGATCTATCTTAGAATTAGACGAAAAAACCTGCCGCAAAATATTGACGCCGGCTCGGATGTGGACGATTCGCCCGAAAGACGAGACTTCCTCAAACAGCTGGAAACGTTGAAACCCTACGCGCAAACTTACCTCGATATGTTGAATGATACGAGACGACAGGTGCGAGAGTTGCACAGGACGGGGGATACACAGTGAGTTATTACTTATTAGATTTATTTTATTGATTATAGTATTACATTTCGAAATTTTGATGACGTTGAGATGATTTATGATTTTAATAAGTGTGAGGGTAACGGTCCTGATAAAGCTAGAACATTTTTTATGACAGTTTTGGGGTACCTATTAGCTGTTTCAAAACTATAAAAACGCCAACGTCGCATTTTACCGAATTATTTTTTTAAATAAGTTTGATAAAATTGTAAAATAGTTATTAATGATTAGATCTCTCATTGAAAGTATAAATTACATTAGCTATCAATTTTTTGAAGTGCATAAATAATTTATAACAACTCATTTTGAGAGAAAATGCGACGTGGCGTTTTTATAGTTTTGAAACAGCTAATAAATCACTATTACAACAATTTAGATCGAGAAAATAAATGCAAACATTGTTGTTCCATATGGAAATAACTCCAATCTCAAAAAAAATTATCAAAAATATGAAGATTTTGCTGAAACGAGAATAAAAATTATCGTATTAAGGCATAATTACTCTACAGGGTGGTCCAGCTTAGCTCCCGTCTTCTGTAGCTAAGTTATTAGTAAAGCTGGACTTTTGACATCTTGTAGAGGTTATTTATACTCTAGAGCGCATTTCAGGAAAATATTTTTGATTATACAGAGTGTCCCAAAAAAGTATGATGTAATAATATATTTTTTAATGGCTATTATGCTATTATGCTTTTGTGCTCATTGGGATACCTTTTTAGCTTTTTTATACTCATAGCTTTTAGACAGCTATTTCCCGGTTATCTCCAGCGTGTAGGAAAGTAACTTTTTTTTACTTTCTCACAATGGCTAGGGACATTTAGTAGGTTGGTATCGCTATCGTTGAGATGGAAACGATTATTTTTTTACGATAAGTGACAGTTCATGTAAATTTTTTGGTTGTTTGACCTGTTTTTAAAAAAAAACTAAATTATAAAAAATATTTATTTCTAATTTTTTTGAGAGATTCGTTACAAAAAATATTGTACCTAACTTGTTTGGAAAGCAATTTCCCACATTCGCACTTCATGTGGCCCTCGTTGTGCTCGTGCCGCAAACAAAGTGCTCATGTGGGAAATTGTACTTTCCAAACACGTTAGGTAAATAACTATTACATGTCCTTAAAGTTTTTTTCTAATCTGTTTAAGGATTACTGTTTAAAAAAATGTAAAAAAAACGGTTTTACACCTTTCGTTTTAAAAATTAATAAATTAATAAGTAAAAAAGTTTGATTGATCTGAATTACTACGGTGTTTACTATTTATTTACAAACTTTTTAAAATTTAGAGCCTTTTATTTTGCTTATTTGTTTATTTCAAATAATTTTTATCTCATTCATTATTTATTGGAGCTTTTAACTCAGATTTCTTTCCCAGAGAAGGTTTAAAACTTTTGAATCATCCTCTAATGAGCATTGTTTGTAACATAAAAAAACATATTTATCACTTAGACATTTATTGAAAACAAGGTTCCAATTTAACTAATATGAAATTGCAATAAAACAATCAAAATACCTAACGTGTTTGGAAAATACAATTTCCCACATGAAGTACGAATGTGAGAAATTGCTTTCTAAACAAGTTAGGTACAATATTTTTTGTAACGAATCTCTCAAAAAAAAAAATTAACATTTTTTATAATTTAGTTTTTTTTGCTAATGGGTTGGTAACAGGTCAAACAATCAAAAAATTGTCATGAACTGTCACTTATCGTAAAATCTCAATCGTTTCCATCTCAACAATAGCGATACCAACCTACTAAATGTCCCTAGCCACTGTCGGAAAGTAAAAAGCACCGCAGTGCGGGAAAGTTACTTTCCCACACGCTGGGGATAACCGGGAAATAGCTGTCTACGAGCTATGAGTACAAAAATGTAGTTGCAGTTGAAAAATTTGGCCGCCTTCGTTCAATTCTTTTCAAAAAACAACATTTCTGTTTATTTTTACTCTTGAAAACATAATTAATTTTTAATAAGGCATCCAAAATATCGTCAAACAAAGTAGTATTGATTGTATTGCCAAAACCTAGATTTGTGTTAAGGTCGTTTGTTTAAAAAATAATACACTTACCCAGATAAAAATAAAATAAATAATTCTTTCCACTGATTCGAAAATAAAATTATAAGTCATGTTCTGGATTTTTAATGCAGTCATCAATATAGACAGACGGCGTGAATGTGACTAAATAAAAAAGGTATTCCAACTGAAAATATCGTTAAAATAAAATACAGACTCTTGAAGAAGGGAAAGATTCCGTTGTAAAATTGTCAATAGTGATAGTGGTAGCACTGTTTTATCATTCGTAACCAAGGAGGTTAGAAGGGAGGAGGGATAGCGGCCTATGCGGCCAATGTTGAAATGCTGTGACTGTTTGCTCACTGTTTAGTAACCTTTTATGACCCTTTTTAAAAATTTCTCCACTTCTTTCAGTGGGGGTGAAAGCGAATCAGTGGCGTGTAGTCTAGTACTGCTAGTGTGACTGGTACAACACGTGTTTGCGAGTAACGCTTGTTTGTAAAATAATAACTCTAATTAGTAGCGATCAGAGACGTTGTGACGATTTTGTGATTGGTGAATTTGAAAAACTAATTATTTAGTTTTTAGGATTAATATCTTAATCCAAGGTTTTAACATTACGATGCGCCACTGGATGACACTGACTTGGTCATGCGCACAAGGTTCGATTTTGGTATCCTTTTATTGCCGATCGTGCTTTGGCGCGGTCTTGACTTTTTTAAATTCACCCTCCGTCCTGATGATTAAAGGTCCTTGTTCGTAACACTATGGTGGCCGAAATTGTTGTGTGTGAAGATAGGGAATAAATGTGAAAATATTACTGAAAAATATAAATTGGCATCCCTCATCGCACGAACACTTATTTGCATTAAATTTCGAGTACCGTAATTCGGAATTCTTCTAAACAAATCATAAAATATGCAAATCGTGTGAAATATAATTAGAAAAATTGCGTAAACTCTTTTTTAAGTGAAATTTCTTTGGGAATTGTTGTTTCAGAGGTCAGTAGAGTGAGTTTACCGATTTTAAAAATCATGTCAATTGTGTTCAAGTTCATTTTCGAATGAGGTAAAAGGTCAGATTAAATTAACTGGGAATTTATTTGTATTCTTTAATTTTCCAAACATCTCGTGAAAAAAGCTTTTAAGAAAATCAATTCAAAAACGATTTTCTTATAAAACGCATTTATTTTCTTAAACACTATTTCCAAAACCACAAAGTTCAGAAAGAAATATATAAACCATGTTCAAACTTATGTAAAACTGATGATAAAATAAAAATGACTAATAAAGCACCAACTACTTTGAAATGTTAATGACGTTTATAAATTTCATTTGCGTTAATATTTTATGATTCTTATTGATTTCTACTTACACAACACACACAGTAGATAAAAAACTCAATAAACTTTAGTTTTATTATAAATAAGTTCACACAAAACACTAATCGACCACTTTGCTTAAACGAATATGAACCTGAATACAAATAATACGATTTTCGGAAAATATACAATACCTTACGACCTTTGTTTACGCATTTTTCCTGATCCCACGATTTCCGTATTTCACGAACGGAAGTTTGATGCAAAAAAATCTCCAAATAATGGGTGTCATTAATTTATATTTTTCTGTAATTTCTTTGATATTTATGATAGGTAAAAGAAAAGGCACAAGTTGGTACCATCTCCAATTTATTCTACTTTGTGATCAATTTTGAAACATTTTGACGATATTTTGGAAGCTCCACTAAAAATTACCTGTAAATACAGGGTGTCTGTTTTTTGAGCTCCACTATGGGGATCTCAGTTATTATAAGAAATACGAAGTCGAATTTTTTGATTGTTTGACCTGTTACCAACCCATTAGCAAAAAAAAAACTAAATTATAAAAAATGTTAATTTAATTTTTTTTGAGAGATTCATTACAAAAAATATTGTACCTAACTTGTTTAGAAAGCAATTTCTCACATTCGTACTTCATGTGGGAAATTGTATTTTCCAAACACGTTAGGTATTTTGATTGTTTTATTGCAATTTCATATTAGTTAAATTGGAACCTTGTTTTCAATAAATGTCTAAGTGATAAATATGTTTTTTTTGTTACAAACAATGCTCATTAGAGGATGATTCAAAAGTTTTAAACCTTCTCTGGAAAAGAAATCTGAGTTAAAAGCTCCAAAGACAAAAAATTGTTTGAGCAGCTACTTCCTATTTATTCCTATTTCGAACTCTTGGTGTTCTTTTTGAGTGTTTCCAGTTTTTCAAATATTGATTGACTGGTTTTAAAATGTTTTGCCTTCTTTAGGACACAGTTTAATTCGGTACGAAACTGTGTCCTTTATTGTAACAAAATTTTCGTTTGTTTTGGGCAGATTTTTGCAGTTTGCATGACGATCATTTACATTGATGACAATGTTAGAGGACATAGAAGCCAATATATTATTTTTTGAATTGAATCTTTGTCGACAAAAATAATTATTGGTTTGGTTAAGCTGTGGGTTTTTCAGTTATACTTCTAATACTATGTGATCAAATTTTGAAAGAATTTGACCAAATTGTGGCTAGTTTATCCAAAGTTAAATTCATTTTGAATAAAAAATATTGTGAAAAATGTGGTTTGAAGAAGATGGAACTTTGTTGGCCCACGTTTTCAGCTGGAAGGTTTTATAGAATTGACATGGGCTCTACATTTCTTCGACTTGTGAGTGCTGTAATAACATTTTTAATTGTGTTGTTACAGTTTTGAAATTCTTTAACAATAATACCAACTTCGCATCATTGTTTTCACCACGGCGAGAGAATAAATCACAGAAAAGTATAAAATCAAAGCTCATATTAGAGGTACAGTTGTTTACATCAAAGTTTGCGATTTGTATTCCTGGTTTCGGATTCTCAAAACTAAAGTAAAAACTTCTCCAAATGTGTAAAAAAATATAAGGAAAAGGCGTAAAATTGTTTGTTTCGAGAAGGTTGCTTCTATGTTGGTCATTTTGGCATGAGTAGAGTGTATTTTACACACAAAACTATTCTTTCAATTGGGTTCGAATGCATTTTCGAACGAGAAATAAGGAATTTTTTTTGTAAATGGTGAGAATTGATTTTCTTGAGCACTTTATTTGTCTAATGTTTTGTTCGAAGTCACTTAAGATAATAATACAAAATAATGGTTTCAATACTTGAAATACTAAATATTTTACAACCATCCAAAAACTTATTTATTTATTTTTTCTCAATCAAACAAAATTAGTCTTGAATAAATTGGTCAAAGTGCTACATATTTTTCAAAAATTGTAGTTCCAAAACAAATATTTTTACACATATCATGAACTTGAACACAGTTAACACGATTTTTAAAATCGGAAAACTCACTCTACTGACCCCGGAAACAACAACTAGGAAAAAAATTTCACTCAAAAAACAAGTTTACGCATTTGTTTTAATTACATTGCACACGATTTTCATATTTTGTGATTGGTTTAAAAAAAATCCGATTTGGAAAACTCGAAATTTGATGCAAACTACTCTTCGTCTGACGAGCGACGTCGACTTATATTTCTCAGCTATATTTTCACTGGTTATGTTGAATAAAACAGCCCATAGTTGGTACGACTTGATCAGAAAGTTGCCACAAATTTATCGCAGGGGTACCAGTTGGAAATATACTTTTCTGACTTTGTTTGCCATTTTTTGGTTTATTACTCTCTTTAATCTTTTTATATTTACGAGAAGACTCGGCACATCTATCTTGATACGTGCATTTTACAACATTTTTAATCAATATTCTCAGATTTTTACAACAATTACGGCCATCACAGTGTTACAAATGATACGACAGTGCTACCACCACCAGAAAAAATATATCCAAACACGTAGACAGTTTTGTGTTAATTCGGATGAAATGGTCATAATGCTGACAATTTTACAACGGAATCTTTCCGTTCTTCAAGAGTCCGTAGTTCATTTTAACAATATTTTTTGTTGGAACATTTTATTTAGTCACAGTTACATCATCTGTACAACTCTTTTCATTATTGATAGCTGGATTAAAAATCCAGAACAGTTGACTTATAATTTTATTTTCGAATCAATTGGACTATTTATTTATTCCATTTTTCTTTGGGTAAGTACTTTTATTTTTTACACCATTAACATTAACACAAATCTAGGTTTTGGCAATACACTTAATTCTACTTTGCGACCGAATTTTGGAAGAGTTTGACGATATTTTGGATGGCTTATTAAAAATTAATTATGTTTTCAAGAGTAAAAATAAACAGAAATGTTGTTTCCTGAAAAAAATTGAACGACGTCGCCCTAATTTTACAGCTGCAAGGTTTTATGATATTAACAGGTCGACAGTATTCAGTGTTCTGAGTACTGCAACTACATTTTTGATTGTTGTATTGCAATTTCGTATTAGTTAATTTGGAATCTCAATACTGGAATTTCAATAAATGTCTAAGTGATAAACTTTTTTTGTTACAAACAACGATAATCTGTGAAATGTTTTTGGAATTTTCCGACGAAATGGTTCAAAAGTCTCAGACTATCTCTTGGATAGACATCCAACTGAAGTTAAAAGTCTATTAATAATAATAATAATAAAAATGTTTATTGTGCACAATAAAAAAATACAAAAAAATTGCACAAAAGGAAATATTCAGCATTGCTGTACTTCCATATTCCTATGACAAAAATAGTTTGAGCAACTATTTCCTTAAACGTATTTTTGTAATTTGCCTCCATTTTGATGCTATATCCCATTTCAGTTCATAGTAGAATTACAACAGCGCATTTGAATTTTTTGGAGTGAAAAATAAAGCACAAATTGAGAGTTTCTGAATAAGAAAAGAATTCTGTGTTAAACTAAATCCCAGCGGCACACTTTGAGCTAAGAAAACCCACCAGAAACTCTCAATTTGTACTCCATTTCATTAAAAAAAATTCAAATGTGCTGATGCAAAATTCTACTATGAACTGAAATGGGATATAATAATCATTACTTCACGGAACATTTTACGAAAATTTTTAGATTGACAGGAAACAAATTCGCGACCATATTATTTGCAATTTCACAAATTTCAGGGGGCGTTCATGCAAGATTACTTTCATTATCATCCATATTCGTGTTTTTTGGCAGAATTTGAATAAAACAAGAATTTTAAATCAATTTTTCACTTTTAAAATTGAGACATTACCAGTCGTCACAAAAATCCCTAAGTCGATTAAAATAATAATTTTTGTTTAAACGGCAGAAAGGGGGCAAATTACAAAAAATAGTTTAAAAAACTCGTTTTATAAGACCTTGAAGCACCCATTCTTTCAAAAAGTCGTGGCTAACACCACTCGTTTTTGAAACTGAATTCGTGCTTCAAGACTGGTCTTATGAAACTTGTTTTTTATTATAACTATTATTTACTTAAACACAATTATTATTTTCAAAATCGGAATAGTATATTACATAACGAGTGTGGAAAGTGAGTGATATCGTGCGAGTGAGAATGTTGACGAACGAGGCGCCAGCCGAGTGCGGAAAGCTCACGAGCAACGATAGACACTTTCCAGCGAGTTTTATATACTATTTTTCCTACGACACTGAAGAAAAACCATTTATTGAAAAAAGATTTTGATGAACCGCATTTAAAATTTTATTTGCAACTTGCATTGCATTGGTAACTGATTCATCAGTATATTCTTCGCGACAGCAGTAGATTTCCATCCACCGTGGCGCTTAAGAGTTGTGATTTCGGTGGACCCCGAAAACAGTGTTCTGTGTATTAAAGTTCTGGATTTTTATGGTTTAAATATATGGCTATTCGTTTAAGAAAGCTGCAAAGTTTGTTACGTTTGTTCACACCCATCATTTGTCTTGCTTCGGAGCTCTCCTTGCAGATAAACAGAATAGCAACATACTTGATAATAGCAAACAATTACGTTAGAACTGTACAACATCATAACGCACAGGATTTTGACAAATGTATGAAATTGTCAACTTTTGGGCCTATTAAATTGTGTGAAATTGACAACTTTCGAATAGTGTCGTAGGAAAATATTATGAAACTCTTGGTTTCCTTTTTGGTAAAAAAAGTAATAAATATAAATGTTTTTTTGACTGGTTTTAAAATGTTTCGAGTACTTAAACACATAATTTTGTTTAATGGCCATTAATGTAGTTTTCATTTCAAGTGTCGAGAAACTTGCTGAACAATTTTTTATTTTAAAAACAATTCAAGTACGAGCAAATTTGGTATTTCTGAATTGTTATAGTCAGTGGCTTTGAACAAAACATTGCAAGAATATCAGTTCTCAACAATTACAACAAAATTTCCCCATTTCTTATTCACTTCAAAAATTCATTCGAACCCAATTGAAACAATGTTGAGGTTTGGGAAATACATTCAAAATCATTCACTGAGAGGAAAGTACATATTTAGAAGCAAACAGCTCTACGCACTGTTCCTCATGTTTTTTTACACATTTGGAGAAGTTTTCACTTTAGTTATGAGAATCCGAAACCAGGAATATAAATTGCAAAGTTTGGTGCAAATAACACTACATCTAATAATAGATTTGAGTTTATACCGTGAGTTTTTGTTAAAATTTTGATCTAGTTATCTATGAAAATTACGTTAACCCAATGTTCATTACGAAAATAAGATTACAACATAAATTTTTGGTGTTTTTCGGTGAACATTTTGGACATATTAACAGATAAAGCGATGCTGAAGTTATTTACTCAATCATTTCACTGCTTAGGTAACTGTCATGGATAACTAGATCAAAATTTTAAAAAATTGCTTGGTACTTTTCGGTGATTATTCCCTCGTCATGGTGCAAACAATGATGCGAAATTTCGGATGTAATATTTTGTTTGGGCAAAAACATTTACATTGACGACAATGTTAGCGGACATAGAAAACAATATAATATTTTTTCAATTGAATTTTTAGAATTGTCGACAAAAATAATTGGTTTGGTTCAGCTGTGATTTTTTCAGCTATTTTTCATAATGCTATTAGTCTAAGATCCCAACTAAGGTCATCCTAGACTTACCGGATGAAACTTTTTTTTATCAAATATAATATCCAAAGGAATGTATCGCGAATGGGTTGCCTAAAGAATTATGTTCACAACTATGATTAAGGGGGCTAAAAAAGGTCAAATGTGTGCCATAATCCGTAGTGTTTTACAGCCGTTGTAAGTAACGTTTTTGAAAGTTATTTACAGGATACATTCTTCTACTCGGGCTGTCGGGGAGAAAGTGTTTTAAAATGCTATCAGTGGTTTATTTAATTCAGAAAATAATTTTGAAAACTGAAAAAAAATCTAATAAAAATCTAGTATTTGAAATTTTTTTCTCATCAACAATAAGAATCATTCTTTTTTCCCAAGAGTGCACTACATGGCCAAAAGTATTTTATTTTCCATTTAACGTTTATTGTTGATGGGAAATAATTTTCAGAGGACTAGATTTTTTTAAGATTTTTTTTCAATTTTCAAAATTATTTTCTAAATTAAATAAAGCAGTTGCCGCATTTTAAAAGACTTTCTTCCCTGCAGCCCGAGTAGAAGACTGTATCCTGTAAATAACTTTCAAAAATGTTACTTAAAACGGTTGTAAAACTGCGAAAATGGCTAAAATTCGAGTCTTTTTAGCCCCCTTAATCATAGCCTTGAGCAAATTTTTGTAGGCAACCCATTCGCAATACATTCCTTTGGATATTATATTTGATAAAAAATAAGTTTCATCCGGTAAGCAGATCGGTCCAGGATGACCCTAGTTCGGATCCTGTACTATATGTGATCAAACTTTGAAAGAATTTGACTAGATTTTGACTATTTTATCTTACGTTAAATATATGTTGAATAAAAGTGTTGTGAAAAATTTGTGGTTTGAAGAAGATGGCACTTTGTCGGCCCACGTTTTCAGGTGCAAGGTTTTATAGAATTGGCATGTGCTCTACATTTCTTCGACTTGTGAGTGCTGTAATAACATTTTTAATTGTGTTGTTACAGTTTTAAATTTATTAAAAATGTTTTCTGGACAATTTGCCGTTTTTTGTATTTTTTATTTTGTCTATTCTGTTTTTTTGGGTATGGGTTGCAAATGACTAACCTGTTAATGGCAACTTATACAGCCTCTGCCTATCCATCTATTTTCATAAATGTTGTCCAAATGCTCGCATACAATTTTATCAAAAAACCGTCTTGTTGAAACCACATTTCATCTAATGTCTAAGGGGCTGATTTCAAGTTGGGTCGCAAAGTTGCGTGGGTCGCAGTTGCATAGCAGCAACCAATGACATTGCTAGATTTGCGTCGTTGCTATGTTGCGTCGGTCGTAACTCAACTTGGAATCAGGGGCTGATTCCAAGTTGAGTTACGACCGACGCAAATCGGCATTGACATAGCAACGACGCAAATCTAGCAATGTCATTGGTTGCTGCTATGCAACTGCGACCCACGCAACTTTGCGACCCAACTTGAAATCAGCCCCTTAGCCCCTAAGTCTCCTGGTAATTAGGATTTTCATTACTATACACCGTTCACGATTGTTTCAAATTCGGACTATCTATGAAAATCTAGCATTTTATTTGGCAGTACTGTGAGTTGTCATAAGAAATTTATTTTAGGTTATAATTGATGACAACCAAGCACTGTTGTAAGTCTTCTTCATTTTTTAAATTAATAATTGAATTCGTTATTTATTGTTATTCTACTCATTATCATTAGGTAAAAAGGTCCGGTCTGTCTTTCTGGTATTCCTCAAAACACCTCTTGATACACACGTATCTGTATTAACAGAAATTACATTCGGCATTTAAAGTAATAAGAATTAAACTGACAAGGCGAATCTTTGACAAAAAAACGTCATAAAGACAGTACCTGACAGGACCTGAAGCCATCCTAACAAAAATATATCTAGGCCTGCTGCGTGTTTAAAACAATCGTGAATGGATTATAACTGCAACTTCGTTTCCAACCGATGTTGCTACTCTTCGATTTCTTTTAATTGGAGGTCACTTTCTTGCAATTTATTTTCAACACCTTTTAAAACTGTATCAGACGGAGCCCGTCTATTTGGATATCGCACTCCATAGGTGGTGGTGCATAAACGTGCAACCTCTGAAGCGTTTTTAAACATTCTTCATAAATAAGAATCATGTCGGTCTTTTGTCATTGTAAAACATTTTAGTTTATAAAACTCACTAATTTCAATTACAAATTCAACAAGGTTTGACTTTTTAATTTAAAGTTGACGTGCTGTGTGGTCACTATGTTTAATTTATAAAACCAAGTATTTTAATATCCACGTTGTCTATGAAATGTAATGTTGGTTGCTTCAAAAAAATTTCAGGCTCTTTATTACTCGTGGACCACACTGTACAAAAGTTAATGCCAAGACTACACTATTTGCACCAAAATGAACACAAAGAAACTGTACGGCTAAGAGGTGATCAAACTGAAAAAATTTGACTAAATTTTGGCTATTTTATTTAAAGTTAAAGTTGTATAAGAACTGTTGTGAAAAATGTGGTTTGAAAAAGATAGAACTTTGTCGACTTACGTTTTCAGCTGCAAGGTTTTATAGAATTGACATGAGCTTGTGGCTTGTGAGTGCTGTCATCATTTTTGATTGTGTCGTTACACTTTCAAATTAATTAAAAATGTTTTCTGGTCAATTTGTTATTTTTTGTATGTACTATTTTCTGTCTCTTTTGTTTTTTGTGTTAATATCATAAAACCTTGCGGCTGTAAAATTAGGATGACTTGTTCAATCAATTCTTTTTAAGAAACAACATTTCTGCTTATTTTTGCTCTTGGAAACAATTAATTTTTAATAAAGCCTCCAAAATATCGTCGAACTCTTTCAAAATTTGGTCACAAAGTAGAATTAATTGTATTGCCAAAACCTAGATTTGTGTTCAAAAAAAATACCCAAAGAAAAATGGAATAAAGCAATCTTCCCATACTTTGAAAAATAAAATTATAAGTCAACTGTTCTGGATTTTTTATCCAGTTATCAATATTGAAAAGAACTGTACAGACGGTGTCAATGTGACTAAATAAATTCTTCCAACAGAAAATATCGTTAAAATGGAGTACAGACTCTTGAAGAAGGGAAAGACTCCTTTGTAAAATTGTCAGTATTATGACAATTTCATCCGAATTAACACAAAGCCGTATACGTTATTTTATATATTTGTGTTGATAACACTGTCGTATCATTTGTAACACTGTGATGCCCGTAATTGTTGTAAAAATGTGATGATACCTACTGATTAAAAATGTTGAGCCCACTCTTTTCGTGAATATAAAAAGACTATAAAGAGTAATAATCCAAAACATTGCAAACCAAGTCAGAAAAGCAACATGAGATCGAAAATAAACTCAATTAGAGCAAGCTGTGCCTGCAGAATTTAGCCATATTTTAGCCGTTTATTCACACTTTAGCCACATTTTAGTCGTTTGTTTGCGGCTGCACTTTTGAAATTATGTTGTCTTATGTTGGTTTTACACAGCATATGATGTGGCTGAAGTTACACTTCACTCTCAAGGCTTGCTCTAATTGAGTATATTTTCGATTTCATGTTATATTTTCTATTGGCACTCCTGTGTCAATTTTTTGATCAAGTCGTACCAACTTTCGGCCATTTTATTCAACATAACGAGTGAAAATATTGCTGAGAAATATACGCCAACCTCACTCGTCAGACGAAGGGTACTTTGCATTAAATTTTCAGTCCTCTAAAACCGAATTTTTTGACACAAATCACAAAATATGCAAATCGTGTGAAATATAAATAGGAAAATTGCATAAACTTGTTTTTTAAGTGAATTTTTTTTATTAGTTGTTGTTTCTAGGGCCAGTAGAGTGAATTTTCCGATTTTAAAAATCGTGTTAATCGTGTTTGAGTTTATTTTTGTGGTCAACTACTGTACAAATGTTATGTGAAGAACCCATTTGTTACTAAATACATTCTAAAGTTTGATCGAACATTTATCACAATTTTCTGTTTAAATAAGGGAGTTCTAAAAACTTCTAAATAGTTTTTTGTTTTCTATTGTGATTTTATTGTTTTCATTACATTACTTGAAAATTTCTTTAAAATTATTGAATGTTTTTGACTGGTTGTAAAATATTCAGTATTTCAAGTATTGAAACTTGATTGAAACCATTATCATTTATTCTGTATTATTATCTTAAGTGACTTCGCACAAAACATTAGACAAGTAAAGTGCCCAAGAAAATCAATTCTCGACAATGAGAATAAAATTTTCTCAGTTCTCGTTCGAAAATGAATTCGATTCCAGTTGAAACAATATTTAAGTTCGGAAAATATACTCTACTCACCCCAAAATCACCAACTGAGAAGAAACTTTCAAAAAACAAAAAAATTTACTCACTTTTCCTCATATTTTTTTACACATTTGGAGAAGTTTTCACTTTAGTTTTGAGAATCCGAAACCAGGAATACAAATCGCAAACTTTGATGCAGACAACTCTACGTCTGAGAAGGGATTTGAGTTTATACTTTTCTGTGATTTATTCTCTCGTCATGGTGAAAACAACGATGCGAAGTTGGTACTACTTGTTAAAGAATTTGACTTACAATAATACCAACCGAAAATATTATTGGCTCAACGTCTGTTTTCTCATTCTTTCGATTGTTACAATTTTTCTCAATTTCGCAACAAAGATTACGGAGGAATTTATGGTTCGATTCTTAAAATACCATCTTTTCGGAACTTTGAAATTGTGTTCACAACTTTTTGTCACATTCGTTGCGATTGAAGTGTTGCAAGTGGTGAAACAGTGCTACCATTTGCAGAAAAAAAATGTACAACAAAGCGGTATTTTTACAAATTTGCCATCTTTAGAACACAATTTAATTCGACTGAAAAACTGTGTCATTTATTTTAACAAAATTTTCGGATGTAATATTTTGTTTGGGCACATTTTTACAGTTTGCAGGACGCTCATTTATATTGACAACAATGTTAAAAGACTTGGAAAACAATATACTATTGCTTCAGCAAAATCTTTGAAATTATCCATAAACGTAATTAGTTTGGTTCAGTTGTGGGTTATTCAATTATATCTACTAATACTATGTGATCAAACTTTGAAAGAATTTGACCAAATTTTGGCTATTTTATCTAAAGTTAAATCCGTTTTGAGCAAGAAATGTTGTGAAAAATGTGGTTTGAAAAAGCAGGAACTTTGTCGACCTACGTTTTCAGCTGCAAGGTTTTATAGAATTGATTTCAGCTCAACATTTCTTCGACTTGTGAGTGCTGTAGTAACATTTTTGCTTGTGTTGTTACAATTTCATATTAATTAAAATTATTTTTTGATCAATTAACTGTGTTTTTATGAGTGCTAAAAGAGTTATTTTAACAGTGTCAGTATGTTTTAATAAAAAGTGTGTAGGATATCTAAACGGTGCGACAGTCACGGTTAAACTTTATGTAATGTTCTTTTAACTACCAGACAATAATAAAATAATATATGACTGTCATGACATACAAACAAGAGTTTACCATTTGCTTATTGCATAAACTTTGTTAAAAAATACGGGAATATTACTTGACGGGAATGGTAAAGTAGTTACTTCATTGCATTTGATATAGGACATTTATTATCATTTGCAAATGTATTTATTTCAAAATCAGGGATTAGCGAGCCATTTTATTGACCTGACTCGACCAAACTTGGCTATAGTGCTATAATTACGTAATATTTTTTCTTACTTACGTATTCAGTAATATGTGAAACAAATTCTCAAATTTGATTATGCTCTTGAAACCTAAACGAAGTAGGAACAACTGCGCCACCTGGTATCGCTAATAAAACTAACGAGAACTGGGACGTTTTTTGTACATTGTGTCGCATCCTAGTATAATGCGAATACAGTGGAACCTCGATTATCCGGCCCCTTTATGGGGGCAGAGCCAACCCGAATAATTAAAAAACTCGGATAATTAAAAAGATAAATATTTAGTTCCGAATTGAATACTAAATTGATGTAAACACAAGTATATTTATGTAATACTTACATATTAGCTGTTTCAAAAATATGTAAACGCCAACGTCGCATTTTACCATATTATTTTTTTAATAAGGTTGATAAAAATGTAAAATAGTTATTAATGATTAGATCTCTCATTGAAACTATAAACTACATCAGCTATAATTTTTTTGAAGTACATAAATAATTTATAAAAACCAATTTTGAGAGAAAACGCGACGTTGGTGTTTACATAGTTTTGAAACACTTAATAATTGAAGGAAGGTTGAAAACACAATAAATGAAAACAAACTACGTATGTATACTTGTAAGTAATTAATAATTGATATTTGATTTTAATAAAGTCAGTTTTCATTGTCTATCTAATTGAAATTTACTCTTTATTTATGAATGACTGAATTTATTTGGTGCATGGGAAGATGAAAGTTTAATTTTTTGATATAAAACGTTCTAAATGCTTCGAAATAAACCAAAATACAGGGTGCTCAAAAAGTGGCGCACCAGTGGTACGTTGTTGAGAAGCATGTGTAAATTACGGCAAAAATCTTGAAAAAAATCCGAAAGTCATATTTTAAAAAATCTGGAGCTACAAACTTATTTTGTTAATTTCTTCAGTTTTCATTATTTTTTAATATTGTTATGTTTCACACTAAGTAATCGTTCTCCAACTAAACGATGAATAATTATTTTTAAATTTACTATCAGACTTTATCAGTTTTTTGAATTAAAAAAAAGAAAATTCATCAAAAAAATCACAATTTGTAGATGTGCCAACACTGGAATTATTTCCTAGATAACCGTTTCAAAATTAATTAATTTTTATTGTTGATCAATTTCTATTGCTATCACGACTGTTAGACAACGTTGCCACATATCATTTATCTAAAATTTGTTATTTATCAATAATTTTAATGTAAGGAATTTTTTTCTTCGACACTGTCAAAAGTTACGATTTTTCTCCTGTGTAAGGAAGTTTTGACAACTGTCAATATGAAACGTCAGATTATTTTTAGCAGATTTAAAGCAATTTTAAGCCTTGTGGAGTCTAATTCGAAGAATAAAATGTTGTATCCAACTCGTTTTCGTGTAAATCTGTTTATTTATTTCACCTCGTAGATGTTAAACGTATCGTTAACACTCGGACGTTCATAAATCCACTCGTGAAATAAAAACCCGATTTACACTCAAACTCGTTAAATAAATAACCATGTTTACTATTTTTACTTTGATATGTAACCAATTCTCTACCACACGCCATTAAGTTGGTGCGTCGCTTTTCAACAATTGTAAAACAAATACAGGCTGTCCCACCGAAAAGGGCACCCTCATAACTCATAACTTTTTTATTTTTCAATTAATCTAGGCGAAATTAATTCCACATTTTGGAATAACTACTTTTTTTGGGGGGTTTATCGTTTGCGAGATAAAAAATTAATAATTATGAAAAAAGGTATAAAACTTTTAATATTCATATTATTAAAAGAAGCCAGGTTACATTAACGTATTGACACACTTTGCTTTAACAGAAGTCATTCAGAACCCTCAAATCTTTTTTTAAAAATCTCGCCAAAAATCTTTTTTTTAGTGCGAAAGTATCGTCGTCTATGGAGCGGTGTTGTGAGATTGTAAAAGCTACCTGTGAATTTATACTGTCACTCTGACATTGAAATCTCAAAAAATGTTGTCTAATCAGGATTGTGTCTTCCAGGAAAGTAAACCCTTTTAGGTTTAACCACTGAGCTTGTGTCTTCAAATAATTGGACGACTTTGCGGACTTTTTTCAAATAGTAACGCACGTCTGGAAAGCGCTCTTCAAGGAAGGACTCGCGTTGTGAGTCGTAAATTTCTGCCACATTCACCGTAGACTAGAATGAATTCTCGCTTTTCTTGATTTGATAACATTTTTGAAATTAGTTGTCAACTGTAGTTGTCAACAGGTTGTCAAAATCTTACAGGTAATTGTTTACAGCAACTGCAACACCGCTGCATGGACGATGATATTTCACACAAAATTTTTTTTTTTTTGAGATTTTTAAAAAAGAATTTAAGGAAATCTGGATTACTTTTGTTGAAACAAAGTTTGCCAACACGGCAATGTAACATAGCTTCTTCTAATAATATACAATTTAAGGGTTTTGCATCTTTTTTCATGGTTTTTATTTTTTTATCTCACAAATGGTAAACTCCTCAAAAAAAAGGCTACTTTAAAATGTGGACCTTTGGTCCAAACATGTGTAATTTAAATTTTGTTCAAATTGATTAATAAATAAAAAAGTTATGAGGGGGGTGCCCTTTTCAGTGGGACACCCTGTATATCCCATTTCAATTCATAGTAGAATTTTGCAACAGCGCATTTGAATTTGTTGGAGTGAAATGGAACACAAATGAGAGTTTCTGGTGGGTTTTCTCAGCTCAAAACGTGGCGCTGGGATTTAGTTGGACAAAGAATTCTTCTCTTTTACAGAAACTCTTAATTTGTGTTTTATTTTTCACTCCGAAAAATTCAATTGCGCTGTTGCAATTCTACTATGAACTGAAATGGGGTATATATACTTTTATTTTTATTAAAATGTAAAAAATAAAAATTTATAAAATTTAATTCTGGATTCCTGGAAAAGAAAATTAAAACTAAGATAGCTTTGTAAATACTGTTATTAGCGATCTGTCACTTGTATATTACCCAAAAATTAAACTTGTGTGCAATAATTAGTTTTACAATGGTTACACTTAAGTGAAACCGATCGAATGGTGGTTGGCGACAGAAAGCCAAAGTCAATGGAAATTATTTTGAACATCTTTTGTATCATAAAAATCTTGTATTATATTTTGTGTTTAAGCTTTTTTTATGAAAATGTGTTCTTTTTCCGTTAAAAGTGTTATTTTAACAATTATTATTAACTTTGCTTATTGTTTGGTTGTAGTTCAAGCGGCAAAGAGTTAACGATAGATAAAAACATTTCCATGTCATATATAAAAAAAAAAAATTTAGCCTGTACGTATCCCCAGAACAAATGGAGATAGAAATTTGATAAACATCTGGAACGATGGAATTTATATACTTTTAAGCATATACCAAATTTTAATAAGTTTTGATGAATAGTTTTTATAATATTTAACTGTATCCATATTTTTAAGCGACTGTATTTTTGCCCTTTTGTTTTGTTTTGTTTTTCTCAAAAACTCCAATTAAATTCCAATTATAATTAAATGTTTGAGTAAGAATTCTGGGTTAAGGGTGTCCGCGACCAATGATTTGAGACGTTAGCATATTGAAAGCAAGTTTTCTCTCTTAATACACAACAGAATTTGAAGTATTATACATCAAATTAAAGGTTTTTTAATTCTACAGGCCGATGCGTTGCCATATTTTGAAAAAAAGTAAATCCCTTTAAACAAAGGAAGAAAATGCATAAATGTTTATATTAAAAGCAATTTTACTCAGTTATTTTAAAGTATTCGATCTGGGATTTTGCAGGATAATTCAAAAGAATATTTTATAGGCCGATGCGTTGAGGTTTTTTTTTTAAATTTATTTTTGAGATATTGTGGTTGATGTAAAAGTCGTGTTATTTTCTAGTAAATTTAAAAATTTGTTTTCGGGTTTTGGTATTTATTAGAAAATATTAATTTTCAATTAATTTAACAAATGCCATGTAATAAAACATTGTTTTCAAATTATCAATGAATACATTTTGTACTAAAATCCTCCATAGTTCAATGCTTTTGCCACTAGAGGCGTTGCTCGTGCCGTTTCTGTGGAGGGTTTTTTGGTAGTCCTTGTCCCAATCCAAGAATAGGACGGATTGCGGTCACTTTTATTGTTGTGTGATTACCATAATTTTCGGTTATTTTACAAAACTATTGCTTATACATTTGAGCGAGAAAAGCAATTTTCTTGTTCGGAGATTTTTTTAATTTGAACTTCACCTAACCATTTTTTTAAATAACTGATTTGTAGAGATTTAAGATTATTTATTAACATATGAATTTTGAACATATGACAACAAATGAGATAAAATAATGTATTATTATGATTATTATTATACTTATTATTTTCGCATATAAGTAATTGAAAACTTCACTTTTTCGGTGTAGAATATCACTTTTGTCATGTTGGAGAATAATATTTGACATTGAAATTACCTAGTACATAAATACGTAATTTTTAAACTGTTTTTTTTATAGACCAACTCTACACTTAGTGTAAGTCTACACTAAGTCAAAATTTTGGTGAAGAAATTACATTTTTTGATTGTTTTTGTCCCTAGAAATTTTGCTAAAAAATTAGGATTATGTTTTGTCAAAATTTAGATTTTTGTGAATTTTTGAACGCGGTATTTTTTTTTAATTTTTTTAGAACATCCAGCTTCTTCTAGATCTAGGGTATTATTTCTTGCTGTTACTGGGCATTTGGTTTCCACAAGTACAGATTCATTTTCCAAAATTCGATCTGGAATGGCTGCTAAACATGGTTTCATAGTAACATAGTTTCTTTTTCCAGGATAATTTGTAAACCAAAAAAAAAAAAGTTTTACTGTGGTATGGAGTATATTTTATTAGCCCCCAAATAAATAAATTGGGCTCATTGTAACTAAACCCAAAAGCAATAGGTCTTAGGTTAATGTTTATTGACTTTGATTTATATAGTCGCGGTCAGCTCCTTTTGCGTGTGCGTCATCTGACATTTCTGGCACTACGTTTACATGGCGATAACAATATTTTTGAGGTTATGTTCCTGTCCACGTGTGATTACCGATTAGTGTTGGAACTTTTGAATTGTTTGTTGGCGCTTCAAACTGTTGTGTTTAAATACAGTTGGTTGTAAAAGCATTTAAAATTGTGTATACAGGGTGGGGCACGATTGGGGTACTTCTGAAACCTTTAAAAATGCAACCAAATATACAGGAAACTTTAAACACTTGATACAATATTCAATTTAATTCAAATTAGTAATCAAAGTGTGTACATGAAAGCTTCAAGATGACAGTGGATGACAGTGGATGACAGTTAATCAAATTAGGCCAATTAAACGAATTATTTATTTATTTATTGCAAAAGTCAGTAATAAATGTTCAGAGAGCCGATAGACGGACGCGTAAAGTTGCTGGCGTATTAGCTCTGCATACGATTCTTTACATTACTAGACACCACAGAAAAAGTCCAACAGTGTTAAATGTGAAATTTTGGGGACCAAATCCAATGGATTCTCGTCCTATCCAACGATTTCCATAATTTTTATTTAAATGATCTCTAACAATAGCGCACCATCTTGTTGGGACCATTGCCGTAAGGTCTAAATTTTCTAAAGGGCTGATTTCAAGTTGGGTCGCAAAGTTGCGTGAGTCGCAGTTGCATAGCAGCAACCAATGACATTGCTAGATTTGCGTCGTTGCTATGTCAATCACGATTTGCGTCAGTCGTAACTCAACTTGGAATCAGCCCCTAACAGGACAATTCCATTTGTAAAAGTAGAGAAACACTTTCCCATTGAGGGTTCCATCAAAGAATGGGGTCCAATTACGGGCTCATTAAAGACCGCACCAAACTATATTACTTAAAAAAAAAAACACTTCAGAAGTGAGTTTCACAAATTCATCGTGAGTTCTCTTGAGCATTTCAAATCGGAGTGAAACTGACAATTATGAAAATTTTTGACGTTATTGAGAAAAAGCATTCTTTGACTCAAATTTTAATTTATAATAATACTAAAGCATAGAGAGCGACGAAAGATGTTTTAAAGGTTGCAGATAAAAACATTCCAGAAGTACCCCACTCGTGCCCCACCCTGTATAATATATTGGAAATGGTTTTCTAGATGGGTTGCTTATTACGCCAATACAAAAGTAACAAATTTGTCAACGGGCCAACATTTACCAAGCAGAGATACCAAGTTAAAATCACAATCTTTGGTGTACATACTTAGAAAATGTGTTTTATAAGGAGTTGTAGTACAATTGGGAGTAAATGTAGCTACAACAAAGTGTTTTATTAACATTACAGACATAAAAAGAGGAGGTATGGATTCACAAGTAATTTTGTAATTAAACTAAAGTAATGGTAATGTGTGGTTTGCCGTAAACCAAGAAGTAAGTGTTCTTCGGATTTTACTATTCGATTGATGGAGTTCACTGATGTGAACAAACTAACTTTGAGAGCCTCTGCCATCGTAGAGAAGTATCTATTTTTTTACCACTTGAACGTCATTTAAAGACTTTAGAGGGGGGGCCCTCGGTCTCTCTTTGGTAAAATATTCAAACAATAATGCAATCATTTGGCGTGATTGCTTGTTTAGCAATTGTAGCGTTTTTAATTACAAAAATGACACAAAACCAAGAATGAACAAACGGAGAGTCAAACAACTAACGGATCGCACTTCACGAAACCCAAAAAGGCAATCAATAAACGAAAAATACTTACAAATAATACGAAAAATACTTTCGACAACCATCATAATTTATTGTCAATGTGAAATTGACAAACTCAATCAAACATGACACTTTTCGGTGTTTTTGAACTACCTATGTAAATTAAAGTTCAAGGATACCACCCTTAGATACCGGTTTTTGTTTACATTTGCATTGTTATAGTTAAATTTTTCCAGTTTTGTGTTGGTAATGAAAAAATGATATTGATGACGCACACGCAAAACGGGCTGAGCGCTACTATAGTCAAAATTATCTTTGTTCGATTAATTTTTATTGTTTGGAAATATAAATCTCAAAACATTTAGCTTTCTTTCTGGAGGCAACTTTCACAAACTCAAGGGATTAAAATATAAGCCAACTGATCTTTTCCATTTTATGACCTATCCCAACCCAACCCGTGAACGCAGGTAAAGACTGAACGATAATGGTAGAAGGTACAGTAATTCAACTACCCCCCCAAATTTCAAATAAAGATTTTCGATTTTTTTTTTGTATTTGTGGTGGCGGCATCTACCATCAGTTTTCTGAAATGGTCCCATCTTTGTGCTGTGCCTAAGTTGACAGATTTAGGGGGGAGTTGAGACACTGTAAGTCTTACATTACCGACTAAACCCCGCCCAGAGGGAGGGTGTTGTATTACTGGTTGCTTTTGAAGACGCTGAAGACCAAGGACCTTTAATCACCCTTCTAACCTGCTTGCTGAAAACTGAGTTGCTCGTTCACTAACGGACACCCTTAAGTATCAATACTTAAACATATGGTCCTTCGAGCTGGATAACTTGTGTCGAAAATTCTCGAATGTAATTGGAATTGTCGAGAAAAATTTTGTTTGACATCTTTTGCGTCAAAATGTTGTCAGAACGGGAATGGGAAAATTAGACTTTGATTCGATTTTACTGTATTAGAGGGGCAGAATGCTCACGCTAAATAGCCTCGAATTTCAATCATTTTCCTCGGTGTTTTAAGTAACGTTCTTGAAAGTTATTTACAGGATACATTCTTTTACTCGGGTTGCAATTGTGATGACACAATTTCAAACAGAAAATCGAACTTCGGATTTGAACGAGGGGTAAACAGCAGACCTAAATTTTGTACACCATACTTCCTTTTCGTAAAATACTTCCCATACTTCCCCGTACTTCCCCATACTTCCCCGTAGATCCTGGACATCCAACTGCATACAATTTTCAAAAATTTAGCCGTTAAAAGAACAAGAAAATTAATTGTGTAATTATTTTTTATCTGTTTAGTTGTACACGTACTATTAACAAATAAGTACATACAGAAGCGAGCAAAAATTTTTGGGCACCATTGACATCTCGCTGACATAAACGTATGTAATTCCCTATCCTTTTTGACAATGAAATGACAAAAGTGCCCGAAATTTTTTGCTCGCCATTGTACATCGATAAGTTTAGTATTTTTTTATTTAAATAAATACGGTTTTTTGATATGATAAATTACTGACCAAAAATTCTAAAAATTAAAAGATATTGTTTTTGTTAAAAAAAAAACGTTAATAAACAAATGTTTCATTAGATAACAAAAATAAAAAACTAAAACAGCACTTTATACGTTTTTAAATTGATTATACAATCTGTTAATTTCTAATAGCTGTTCATGTGTTAGTGTATAGTTATTATTACATAAATCAAATATACAGGGACAATTCTGAACATATTCCCTTCTTCAATTTGAAAAAAAAAAACACACATCAAAGTATTGATCTAATTTAAGTTACCAATGATACGCAAAAATAATTCGTTGATGTCAAGTTATTCGAATCAATTTGAAGTCATTTCGAATATTTGTTAACAGTTATTTATTTAACGAGTTTGAGTGTAAATCGGACGCTTATTTCACGAGTGGATTTTTAAACGTCGAGTGATAACGAGAGGTTTATCATCCACGAAGTGAAATAAATGAACCAATTTACACGAAAACAAGTTGAATATAACATTTTATTCTTCGAATTAGACTCAACAAGGCTTAAAATTGCTTTAAATCTGTTAAAAATAATCTGACGTTTCGTATTGACAGTTGTCAAAACTTCCTTACACAGGAGAAAAACCGTAAATTCTGACAGTGTCGAAGAATAAATTAATTTATTATTCCTTACCTATTACTGCTACCCGACGATTAAAAATTTCGGAAAAATTATTTTTTCTTTACATGAATAATCTTGTAAGATTTAATTGACAGTTTGAGATAATTGACAGCATGTGGAATAATTAGTTGCATAGCAATATTTGCAATGCTTTGATCTGTGTTTTTTCAAATTGAACATAGGGAATAATTGGTATGTATAGTTCATTGTTATGTTTTTATAGTTTTGAAACAGCTAATACAGAGTTAAAACAATGTCTGTATATTTTTTTGTACTGTATCAACAACTTTAGTTTTAGGCCAGAGAAAGTCCAGACTACTAGATTTTGACCTCTTTAAAAAATTGATTTTGTATAAAACTTCCGCTTTCTTTTCAATTTTTTCTATTATGTAGTCTAAGAACTATATCTTCCTCTGAAATGTTAGCCAACAGATGTGGTTTATCAAAACTATTAAATTTTAAAATTCTCTTTAACTGGTCTTCAATTTTTATGTTTAAAGAAATTTCCAAATTGTGTAAACATTCTGAGCGCATATTTCTAAAATTAATCCAATATTTTTAAAATAGTGCTTAAAGATATCATTTTCAAAATCAAAGAATACGAGTTTTCAGTCATTACAAAGAAATACTAATAATTACCTAGGTACAGAATTGCAATAACTATTAGCTGTTTCAAAACTATAAAAACGCCAACGTCGCATTTTACCGAATTATTTTTCTAAATAAGATCGATAAAATTGTAAAATAGTTATTAATGATTAGATCTCACATTGAAAGTATAAATTACAATAGCTATTATTTTTTTGAATTGCGTGAATAATTTATAACAGCTAATTTTGAGAGAAAATGCGACGTTGGCGTTTTTATAGTTTTGAAACAGCTAATACGTCGGTATAAAACCTGCGTCTACATTAGGAGACAAAGATAAGAAAAGTGTACTTATACCGTTTTCTTTAAGCAAATATCGATAATACCTCATATTCCAAAATCTTAACTTCGATTTATACCTCGATTTACACAAAAGTGTTGGAAATCAGGTACGCCTTAACTTTGCGCTTGCGCAATGGCCTCAATTTATAAGATACTTCCCCGTACATCCCCGTACTTCCCCGTACTTCCCCGTACTTCCCTGTACTTCCCCGTACTTCCCCGTACTTCCCCGTACTTCCTCTATACATACATCCCCGTACTTCCCTGGAATTCCTTCAACTTGTACACCATACATCCCCAGCTGTTTAGCCCTCCGATTTGAAGTCAGCAGAAAATTTTGCATTAAAATCAGTTTAAAAAAGTGTGTGTGAAAATTATTAATTATTGCGCGCCAGAGATGGACCCTTTCCTGGCTAGTTGACGTAGATGAGTACATAAAATATGTGACGGCAAATGATTTGTGGCCAGTTATGCTGGAAGTGGAAACAGAGGAATTCGCCCCCTTAATAGAAAAAGAGAAATTAAAATTAGTTAACCCAAACTTAATTTATAACGTGAAATTATGATAAATTGCATTTGGCTTAATTAATTACATTGTTAATTAATTTTCTCGTATATTTTTCAGTGCTCTCGCCGCCTACAAGCCCGTCCTCCGCGACTTGGCAAAAATCCTCCTCCTCCTCAACCGCAAATCCGAGCGTGTGGCAGTTCCCGACGACTGGGAGCACCTCTTCAACTGGGCCGAAAAAGCCCTCAAACGCTACAAGCGAATGAGCGACGTCTCGCAGCCCCAAGTCGCCCAACTAATCAACTTCCTGCAGGGCCCAGTGTTACCGATCCAAGACACCGAAAGCAGGAACAGCACCACAATGTCCACCTTCAAACCTGACCAAGTGTTCGGGTCTTCCCTAAGTCTGCAAACTGCCGCAATAAAGAATTTTAATAGCAATTATGACTCGGCGCTTCATGCCACTCTAAATCCGCAGTGGAAATTCGAGTATTCGCTCGTTAATTCGCCCACGTCGGAGTTTAATCCGGCGGTTTGGAAGAATAGTAAAGAGTACCTTAACAGTTCGTTGTTTTTGGACGATGACTTCTGCCAATTGGGTTTCAGGCCTCAGGATGAGATTACAACTGAATTGTGACGACAGTTTCGATTGGCGTCACTTTTAAACCAAATTCTATTACTAGTCATGTATTTTTTACCTTGTAATTTATAGTTCTAAGTGAACCCAGTGTACATTTTTGAATGTAATTTAATTAACTTTGATTTGATCGCAATTTTTGGGATTGTGTTTTAAGATATGCAAAGGTTAAATGAATGTAGAGCGTGTCGCAAATATTGGTACAATTTGCATATCTTTAATCTATCTCCGAGTAAAATAATTGATTATTTAAATAAACTATTTATGTAGGAAAATGCCACTTTATTTAAATTCATGACACATTTACTTCTGATTTATTTCTTCTCTTAATGTCAATACATTATTTACAACTGATACAACAAGGTTTCAATGAGAAATAATTACACCAATGCTTGTGATCTAGACGTATCATTATATTAATTATTGTTTTCGTATTAATTTGATAAATAAATTAAATCGCACAATATAAAATCAAATGAGCTTTGAAATTGTGGAAATTCTTGTAAAATTTAAAATAAAGTAAAACTAAATTTCGTGTAAAAAATACAATTAAGATGAAAAAATAATTGTAACTGAAGATAAAAGAATCAGAGAGAAATTCAATAAAAAGTTTCATATTAAAATAACACTTGAAGATTTTTGTTAAAAAAAATAGAAAATAAGAAATCAAAACAATGCGATAGAACAAAGAAATAAAGACATATTTGTTTAGTCCAAAAATAAAAAAATAAATAACAGCAGTCAGATTTTTCAGTTGATGGGAAGATAAAAAAACTTCAGGAAATCATTCGAGAACTTTTTTCTTTTTACCTTAAATTAGATTTTTTTAGCACAGTCGAAATGAAGAATGGTTTTAATCAAGATAGTATATAACATACAAATGAGAGACGATAAAACAGGAAATAGGAAGACCCACAGAAGTTGGATGAAATGGAAAATATGAAAAGGAAAAAACTACAAGAAAATGCTAATTAATATGCAACTAGACTGTTTTAATACTTTTTAGTGTTTTACAACATCTGTTGTAAATTATTGTCGCAATCATTAAATTTACAGTTACAGCTTTAAGTAAACTGAACGATAAAAGAATTCGTGATTCATAATTTTTATTATTTAGATTCAGAACATTTAAATTTATAATTCCGTATAATAAGAATAAGAACGAAGAAAAAATAGTATATTATGATACGAGTTTTATAAGACACATTTTGTCGCACGCACGGAATTGGGGCACGACGAGCGCAGCGAGGAGTGCCATAATGTAGTAAGTGCGACAAAATGCCTTATAAACGAGGTATCATACACTATTTTTTCTACTTTGCACTTTTTTAACAAAAAAAAATCAATTTCGAAATTTAGGGAATTTTGTGGCAGTTGACAGCATTTGCGTGGATCATGAAATTAAATTAATAATTTGGATCGACATTAGTTTATTCGTAAAATGTATTCTGAAAGTGTCCAAGACGTTTTGCAATCTATCTGCCCCTCAACGAATACGGGCTTTTGTGGCAAATACGCGGAATTTGAACATTGGCCTAAGGAGAATGGGATCTCAAATTACTCACTTGCACTGGCTTTTGAAGTCATGTTTGTACACTACTCGAAAGGTGTTCGAAGGGACTAAGTATCAGGGTTGGTACAAAAGTTTCGAAATTAATTCATTTGATTAAATTATCACTTGAAACAGGTGACGATTGACACTGACACTTCTCTCAGATAAATGTCAAAAAACTAGGTTGCCATCATTTTCCAACTAAATTACCCTGGTTTTTAGTGTAATTATTATAGCACTCCGTTGGATATTACGAAACCCAAATGGCGTATCGTAATGACCTCAGTACGAAACAAAAGTAGAAAAAAGTTATTTTTGCAGACCGATGTTATTTATTAGTAGTTCAAATTCTTGAAAACTAACAGCCCTTCTTGGAGTGAAATGGAGCACAAATTAAGATTTTCTGGTGGGTTTTGTTGGCTCAAAATGTGTCGTTGGGATTTAGTTTAACACATTTTTCTTTTCTTATACAGAAACTCAATTTGTGCTTTATTTCACTCAAAAAAAATCAAATGAAAAATGCCTTAATTTATGGCCATTCCTTGTTTCATTTATTTAATAGTTTAAAAACATGATTTTAGAAACCCTCTTGTTTAAAATAGTTCACCTGTAGTGGGCGCACTGAAACGGAAGAAATTTTGTACCGCCACGCGATCAGGTCCACCAACCAAAGAGATGGAAAACGTAATCTGACGTTTACCTACTAACCTAAAAAAACATAACCCACGTTTTGGTGAATAACTGTGTAAATAAATAATTCTTAACCACAATGTGCAGTATTGGGGACGATAATTTTGAAGATTTGGACAATCTCAAGTACATGCCTGCGAAAGAAAAACCTTCACCGTCTGTAAATTATGAAATTGTGTGACATTTAACATAACCCAACTTTTTCAGATTTTCAAAATGTAACAAATGTAGAGAAGAAACCCCAATTGTGGTGTTACGTTCGAAGGATAAATACTGTAGAAATTGTTTTTTGGCGGGTGCGACGCATAAATTTAAAGCGACTTTAGGAAAACACAAATTAATTCGCCCAAACGATCGGGTTTTGGTTGTCCACAAATGTGGGCATCCAAGCACTGCTCTTTTGTATTTTATCAGGACAGGACTTGATTTGGAGACGCACAAAAAGTTGCGATTTGAACCAGTCGTGTTATTTATTGAAGGTGCGATAAAAGAAAACTGTTTTGGTGAGAAAATAATGAAATTTATTATTTTTAGAGTATACACATTTGTCTCTAACTGATCGGAGCGAATTACTTAAAAAAATTGAGAAGGAAGTCGCTCGTTTTAATTTTCAAGTTTACTTGACTTCGCTAGCAAAATTAATTACAGCGAAATCTGTTGAAAGCGAATTACATACAAATTCTGATCATTTGGAACTGAATAAAGATGATAAAGGTGTTGTAACAAAATTTGTAGACCAACAGTTGAATGAGACAAACAAAAACGACTTCTTAAATATTACAAGGTAAATAAATAAATCATGGTCAAGGATGCTGTGAAAATAAAATTAAAATCGCACCGAAACATTAAACTCCGCGTCAAAAATTATAGTTATTTTTTGTATAATGGACTTACAATGTATTTTATCCCCGTAAAAGTTCAAACGCGAGAACGAAGTTCCAGCGTTTAATTAAGGGGATAAAATCCATGTAAGACCCGTATGCAATACAACGTTTTATCCACAGACAATAAAGACTAAATCATTATTTTGGAAAATTTTTATTTGACGTTTTGAAGTAACATTAGTCGAATTAATTTTTATTCGGCCAATCACGAGACGATTTTTCCATAAGACCCGTATGTTTTATGGATATCATAAGACGTCTCCTAGTAGTGGTATTATAACCTAATAAGTAGTAATAGACTGGCTGTGGATAATTTTTTTTTAACAAATCACCTAATTATGCCTAAAATTTATTTCACTTTGAAAAATCAATAAATCAATGTTAAATTATAATTATTAATTATTTGTTTTTAACACGTTTTTTATGTTTTTCAAAAAATTTTGCTAAAATGGGTTGAAAAATCACCAAATTTGATCTAAATTAATATTAAAACAAAAATCTAGTTTATTTTAGAAGAACAAAGTGAATCTGATGATTTTTTTCTTGTCTTCCTCATTTCAGTTTGAAATTTCTTGTATTTTTTGAAATCGTCATAATAATTTAATGTTGCCAACTTAGTTTCACTTGCTGTTAATGTCAATGCCATTTAGAATTGTTTCGATTATACAGGGTGATTCACATAACTTTACGACCCTGACGAACTTTAAATGCAACTCATTATACATTATTCCTTTATAACTTGATATCCTTAGTTATGTTTATTTAACATGAAATCCGGACACTTGACATCAATGTCAATTATACGTGACAATTCTTTTTCAAACATTTTTGTTAATCAAAATGTGTTCTAATGACGAAAGGGTCTACATGATATTGATTTATGGTGTGTGTCAGAAGAATGCAGTAAGTAGCAGCCGAAAATTTGTACCAGTGCTTGTATCTGAATCCTAGCATTCGACAGATAAGGTTTTTAGACTTGTAATACGGGAATAACTGCAGCTAACTCATTTTTCGGAGGAGAGTTTAAGCCGTCGGTCCCGGTCACTACTAGTGGTCGTTAGGTCAAGTCACAAGCTGTAGATGCGACCTGAAAATTCTGACATCTGGGTGTTGGCATTACCACCATACGCATATTTATTTATTTTTAGACAAATGGAAGTTGAATTGTGCCTAAATTGACCGAATCAAAAACGCCAGAGACTGCAGTAAATCCTGATAATAAAATAAGCGTTATGGATGCTGTGGACAATAACTCACATATGAGCTAGAGACAAACTGGGTTTAGCCAGTCGTCGGTTAACCGGATTCTAAAATTACCATGTCACGTTGGTCCAAGCTTTAAAGGAAGCTAATTATGAAAGCGAATACTCTGTTGTTACTTAATGAAGAATAAAATGGACCAAGAATCTGATTTTTTAAGGTTTGTCAGGGATATCCAAATCTCAAACAAGTTTATAATTATAATTATTAGTGTTTGAATCAAGTTACAATTGAGAAATGTATTACTGGTTGCATTTAAAATTCGTCAGGGTCATAAAGTTATGTGAATCACCCTGTATAAGTATGTTGTGAATATGTTACATTTACTAAAATGATGACATATTTTGGTTTGTTCTAAAAAAAAACTGAAGGTAGGTCCAAAAATCTTTCATTTGACAGATCATGAAATTTGCACAGCACTCTTGACCCGGGTTTTATTCATACCCAAATCGAAGTAAATAATTTTTATTATAATTCCAGACAAAAATTAATTGTAAAAATTGCTAAACATTTAAACTGCAAATTTATTTTCACTCCTGAAATTTCCAATGATGTGGCCTCACAACTACTAACAGACATTTCCTTAGGACGAGGTTCTACTGTATCATTAAATACGGTAGTTAAAAAAAATAAAATCATCAAAGCCACATTTAATTTTTTAGGGATTTTGTGATTCCAGGGATGAAACTGTTAAAATATTACGACCTTTGCGCCTTTTTGACTTGAAAGAACTGGCATTTTACAACCATTTAAACAGTTTGGAACCTGTTACGTACCGAAAAAGCGACGAAAGTCCCTACAAGTCGGTCCAGCAATTAATGAAAAAATTTGTAAACGAATTACAAGTTAATTATCCTGCAACTGTTACGACAATCTTAAAAACGGGCGATAAATTGGCCCTCGTCACCAAATCACCAAATAAGTGTGACTTTTGCAAAGTAAGTAATTCACACCTATTATTATCTGTTTCAAAACTATGTAAACGCCAACGTCGCATTTTACCAAATAATTTTTTTAAATAAGGTTCATAAGAATGTAAAATAGTTATGAATGAGTATTATCTGTTTCAAAACTATAAAAACGCCAACGTCGCATTTTACCGAATTATTCTTTTAAATAAGATTTATAAAATTGTAAAATAGTTATTAATGATTAGATCTCTCATTGAAAGTATAAATTACATTAGCTATTATTTTTTTGAAGTGCATGAATAATTTAAAACAGCTAATTTTGAGAGAAAATGCGACGTTGGCGTTTTTATAGTTTCGAAACAGCTAATACATTTGGTTCACTTTCATAACAACCATTGTGGTGGGTACTCTTAGCATTAACTTTTATGTGAGTTGTCATGGTAACAGGTTAGTCAATTCCACCACAATGGTTTTTATGAAAGTGAACCGAAAGTAGATCTCTCATTGAAACTATAAATTACATTGGCTATTAATTTTTTGAAGCGCGTAAATAATTTATAACTAACTATAATTTTGAGAGAAAATGCGACGTTGGCGTTTACATAACATGAGATCGAAAATAAACTCAATTAGAGCAAGCTGTGTCTACAGAACTAGCCATATTTTAGCCGTTTATTTACATTTTAGCCACATTTTAGCCGTTTATTTACGGCCGCACTTTTCCAGTTATGTTGTCTTATGTTGGTTTTACACAGCATATGACGTGGCTAAATTACACTTAACTTTCAAGGCCTGTTCTAATTGAGTATATTTTCGATCTCATGTTAGTTTTGAATTGAAACAGCTAATACATGAATCAGCATTGATATTCAAATAACAAATAAACTCTACTTTAAATTATAGCTTCAATGTTAATTGTGTGTTTGTTTTATTAATTTTTAATAATTACAGGCACCCATTGAGGAGGAGGGGCCAGAACTAACATCGGGCGAATCGACGCAGTTTTCCCACTGGGTTTCAACCCAAATCCCTGCCGAGCGTCATTTAGCACCGGACAGAGCATTTAACAATCCCATCTGTGACACTTACTGTTTCGGTTGTAGAAAATTTCGTAAATAAATTTAAATTTGAACTGGTTGTTGCGCCCCCTAGCGTGTTTTAGTGATTTTTGTGCGTGGTGTTGGCAGCGCCGCACCAAGCGCATTCTCCGCCTACTTTTCATATTCCGCCGGTCAGTGACACAACTACGTGTAATGGTGCGTTAGCGTTAGTGCAGAATTAGTGCATATTCGTGCAATTCATGAATATAAAATTCCAAGTCGAGCACAAATTAACAGGTAAACAACGCACAATTATTCTTAATTAACAATTCTCGGCCAGGTGTCAAACTTTCGGTTGTTTTACCTGTATTTATCGGCATGTCGAGCAGGCGTTGGCCAACGAACAAAGTAGGGATTTGACATATGTCATGATTGTTTTGTAAATAATTGTTGAGGGAAATGAATTAAGGGCGTTCCGTTTTTTCCAGAATAAGGAGAAATGTTCAAGTTTATTAAGGCCAAAGGGCCGCATCCCACCGCCGAACGACAGAAGCTCCAAAAAGACCTCTTCTGTTACAGGAGGGTGAGTAGGGTTAGGTGTGGTTTTTGGTTAATTTCACATTGTTCTATCGGTTATCTTATCAAAACAAACATTGCCAAGGGATGGGCTACAGGTGCTCCAATTGTTAGATACACTGAAACTTACCTAATCTTTATGTGGGCAAAGTTGAGCAACACAGCTCGGGCTAAATTTTTTGGTGATTTATTGTAATTTTATTAGTTAAAACGCATGGCAAGGTCAAGGCTGAGCGTTAAATTTGCACATTTCTGCTCCAATGGCCATTTAAAACAGATTGATTTCCAAGTGTGAGGCTAGATTGCATGTTTGTTGTTAAACAAATCTTGACATACATTTTTCTGTTTTTGTTTGTCTTTGCTGTAATAATAACAGAAGGCAAGTCTACAAACTTCATGTCAAAGCCCTGTCATGCGATTTTGTAATAATTGTTATCGGATGATTATTGTGTAAACACTTACTTTGTTATCGTTTCTTCGAATCTGATTGTCTCAATAATTGTTATCGTGAATCAGTCCGATTTGATGATAGCCAACCCTTCGTCCCTTTGTGCTTATTTACCTGTCCTGCAAATATTTGGGTGTCTGTCAACTACCTGGTTGTAGTTGCAAACGGAATGTGTCCACTTTTGAGCAGATAACATCATCTGAATTTCTGTAGCTATGACTAACACCTAACGGTTTTCGTTGATTTTTGTTAGCCTCGATTTGGTTTTTGTTTGATTTGTCGATCGATGGTGCATAGAGATAGCAACAGTTATTAAGTGGAGTGATTCATTGTGAAAATTCAGATTGACTAATATTTTTCTTTTTGGAATTCTTGGGCAAGCGTGACAAGGAAGTTATGATTTCAGTGTTGTCATCTTGAATAAAGAATTGCACGCTTGATGGTGATCATGTCTCATTTCTTTTTCCTGTCTAATTGAAATTCTATGGATTTGTTTGTTCAGTAACCATACAATTACACATCGGAAATTTAAACTGAAGGGGACTTGCTTTGTTATGCATATGTTATGTCCAATCTATGGTAGATTATTTTGGGAAATTAGATTGTTTTTTCTCACTTATTACAATAGGTATTGATAAAATTCGATACTTACAGGTGGTGTTTCTGCTAATTTTTTACTTTATCTCAAAAACTAATAATCACACAGAGAAGTGTTTGGTATTAAATATAGTTTATACACACTGTTCAAAAATGGTTGTTTATCAAGTCACCTATGAAATTTGAACGTAATGTGCCGCTTAATTTAAATTTTGAATGCCGTCAAAGTGACATCCGTCAAAAAGATGCAAAAAGGCTCCGAATCTAAATACGAAAGAAATATAGAATACAAATTAAGACAAATTCTAGACTTGAAACAACTTTGCCGAAAAATGCAAAAAAAAGTGAGTATAAAGCTAATTCAATGATTTGGCAGAGATGACAGTACACATAAACTGCAATAGTCGTTTGGACGAAGCGGCATATTGAATTTGAATTCCATAGTCCAGTTGATGAACAACCATTTTTGAACACATGGTATTTTTCTCTATACATGTGATTTTTTTCAGAATATTTCTACACTTCCTTCTAACCAAAATTAATTAATTAATTGGGATTAAGTCGCTGTATTAAAGAATTCTATGCAATCCTAAAACTTATATCGTGTTGTTTTGTGCAAAATATAAGTAAAACAATTGGAACAAGCCTCAATAAATAATTAATGAGAGAAAAATCAAAAATTTATTCCTTATTGTAGAGCTAGTAACACTTTTTTTTTGTTTGCTTTAGAATGACACTAGAAAAAATAAAATTTAGATTAATTAATAGAAGCTGTGATAGCAGGTATATTTCAATTTTAATGGAAACCCCTATTTTTTTAGCCATTTCGACAAATCTTTTAATTGTCGAAATGGCAATACTAATATACATATTATTAAATGTTTTGGAACAAGGTTTTAAAAAAAAATACAAAAAATTTTAATATCTAATAAATGAAATCAATTCTTCATTTATAAATAAAATTTTTGAAGTGTGCTCTCAGACAATGAACATAATCTGTGGACTAACATTTTGTATAGTTAAGAATGTGCTTTTCTGTTCCGTGTTTCTCAAATTTTCTATATTTTGTGGTATATTTAAAAGAAAAACGTAAAACTGTTTCTCTTTTTAACTGAGCAAGTATCCAATTGTTTAATATTAATATGAGGTTTTATTTAAACAAGTCGATGACTTTATTCCTACTCAAAAACCAAAATGTAAAATTTTATATTTAAATTATACTACTATACTTTTTAAAAAGAAATTTACCTGTTCAGCTTTTTTGTAGCTTCAGTAAGATTATTCCAAAATTTTGCTGCTCACTTAACTCAAACAACAACAAAAAAATAGTTGAAGCAAAATCGCTGGGTTCCGTACTCTTTACATACCTGGAATGTCTGAGATTTCTTATTTTTTTAAGACAGTGTGTAAATTTATATCTCATGACATTTTTTTTTATAAAATTTCTATCACTTGCTGTAGTTTTATTTTGTGAATGGAACAAAAATTTTCTAAGTGTATCTCAATTTTTTTTACTCAGAAACTTTATTTTTGGAACCTATTTTACCTCGAAACACTCAGTTGCGATGTATCATTGTATTGGATACTGTCATTAGGTTTATACAGAGTGGAATTTTTAACTGGAATAAAATTCATCACTTGAACATAAGCGATTTTTGTGAAAAGTCCCGAAACGGGTGAATTTTTATTTTTCCTTGTCCACCATTTGGTGCATATGGTTTTTGTTTATCTGTTGTTAAAAATGCACAGCCAACTCTAACTTTTTTTTCACATGTAACGGTATGTCAAGTGACACCTCGTGTGAAAGGCCACTTCGCAAGCAGTACAACACACTATTTGTTTTTTGAATATTTTCAAAGCCTACGTATAAAAAAATAATAAGCAATTTTACAAGTTGAACTTTAAATAACATAACGAAATAACATAACATAACATAACATAACGATGGTAACATGAATTGCTAACATTATGCGTCATCTTGAGTGTGATTTGCCTAATTTCAACTTATAAAAATTGGTTTATTTTTTATCGCGTAGGCTTTGAAAATATTCAGAAAACAAATAGTGCGTTGTATTGCTTTCGTGCTCTTTCACACGAGGTATCATTTGACATACCGTTATATTTGAAAAAAAAGTTAGAGGTGGCTGTGCATTTTGGACAGCACATACACAAAAACCATATCTACCAAATGATGCACAAGAAAAAACAAAAATCGCCTATATCCAAGTTATGAATTTTATTCCAGTTAAAAATTTCACTCTGTGTAACCATAAACGGTCATTTTCCAGATTTAATTTTTCTCTTATAATTGGTGGATATTTTGGCACTAAATTTCTCACAAGGATCCAATATAACACAATATTGTACCATCGGTGGACATAAAATACTGGTACAAGCATGACAATTGTATAAGTCAAAAAATCATATTCATATAAGTCAAAATTCATATCGGGTAAATTTGGCTTTTTGAGAATAAGGTTATAAAAATTGTGACATGACAAAAATTGTGTGTGTTGTCAAAAGCATTAAGTTAAAGTTCAGTTCTCTAATGTTCTCTACGTTTACAAACATTAAACACAGTTAACACAGTTGATCTAACATCTATTTAGGTGCAAAGAGCTCCAATGAGTTTCGTTAGATTTCTGACAGTTTTAGTCTTCAGTGACAATTCAAAAGTTTGATACACAATGAGTAAAGTTTGGATGTATCAATTTTTTATGTCCACCGATGGTACGTATTAGTTTTAATGTGTTAGCTATGTAAACACCAACGTCGCATTTTACCAAATTATTTTTTTAAGTAAGGTTGATAAAAATGTAAAATAGTTATTAATGATTAGATCTCTAATTGAAACTCTAAATTACATTATCTGTTAATTTTTTGAAGTGCATAAATAATTTATAACAACTAATTCTGAGAGAAATTGCGACGTTGGCGTTTACATAGTTTTGAAACATCTAATAAAAATGCATGTAAACAGTGTGGAATGTATTGTTTCGCTATAATACATTTTTTTTAAATATTTTAATCATTTTAAAAAACATTTAGTTTAAGGTTTAATAAATGAGATTGCTTGGCAGAAAGCATAACAGTAATTTTGTTAAACTACATTGTCCGTCATAGAACGTGACCGTTTTTAACCACATTTTGTTGTTATCTAGCGTATTGTTCTTTTATTTTTGCTTTTAATTCTATTTATTTTTGTTTATATCGTGACTCATGAGATTATAAATGATTATAATTTATGTCGTAGCCAACAAAACTGGTCGTTTTTATAAACTATTGCCAACTTAATTTCAAAAATCTCAAGCCGTTGTGATCATTATTTATGATTATGAGTTATCGAGTGAATTATCTCCTATGTACACACATAAATTTTGCGATAAAGAATGACACGACAAGTTTACACTTTTTCCGAGAATTACAGCATTATTAATGAAGTGTCAAATTTTCGTTAAACACTTCAGTGAGTTCAATGCTTTGCTAAACGAGGAGTTCCATCTTTTGCTTTCGTTTGGTATGGGATAATAAGTAACGGTTTTTTATTCTCAACAATTATGAAAAATAAGTTCCATCTTTTACACTAATTTTATATGAATTGGACCCATTATGTATTTAGCATAGATCTGTGAAAGCACTGAAAGCTGCGGTGTTTTAATTTATTTTTAGGTAATTCGCCGTAAAATTTGAACGGTACTCACTTTTTGTCACATTTAGTGAAATCAAGTTATTTGGATCTTGTTTCTTTAAATTAATTACATGGCTTGGAAATGTTCTAATAAAACATTTATTTAGAAACTTTCACAAATAATTGTTAATTTAATACACGTTTTATTGAAAAAAGCGCTGAAAGCTTTTTTGCAATTTTTAATGCCACTCCCTGTATGTTTATCTGTCTAAAACAATAAATTGGAATTATGATAAAAATAATGTTTTGTTGACTTTTTTCAAGTTGTGTCAAACATTAAGTATATTTATTTTAGTTATTACTAAGGATTTAACTTAGCACCATTTATTAGATACGTGTTAGTAAAACAAATAGTTTGACGAATTGTATTTTGTTATTTGCTTATCTGATAATTGTAGATTTTTTAAAACCTGATCACGCCTTAGCCAAGTACGTAGAAAGTTGCTAAGCACTAATTTAGTAGCAAATAAAGTACATATTTAGATAAGTTGTAACACATTATTTCTGGGTAGGTATTTCCTATGTAAAGAAGACTTTATTTATTGTTCACCTTGTTGAGATAAGAACAATTCTACTCTAAGTAGTATTAGTGATACTACGTAGATATATTTGAAAAGTTTTTGTTGTTCGTTTCATAATTAGGTATTGTAACGTTACAAACCATTGCATGAAATAATAGTTTTCTTTGAATGATTTAGTGAAAGATCAACTTTTTCAATCTAATCTTACTTGTATGTTCTGTGTGGGATTATCTCTCGGACTGAACGATTTATTATAATTACAATTTGTCTCACATAAATCCGGTTTATGTACGTGTTGGAGGCGTTGAAATCAAAATATACCATAATTATTGCGATTCTAATATTGGTAAACTGACCTTTTACACAGCCTAATTACATCCTGTTTCCGGAAACGGGTGAAATTTGAGATTGATTTGATTCATTATTAATTCCGATTCGCTAAAGTAGAAGATGGTGAAAGGAACGGGAATAATTTTTGTCGAGTCACGTGTCTTTGATCCCGTACTCATTTTGTTGTTCTTTGGATTAGATTCGTAATTACACGATCAGACTCTTCTACTCGAGTTGATCTCATCGTTGTTTTATATCAGGATTGTAGAGTTGAAGGTATTATTAAATATTAATTTGTTTTCGGTCAGCAGGGTGCTACGTTGAATCCGGTTTTATTATGGTGATTATTGTAGTTGAATTGTTCTAAGAATTTGAAGACTCTGCTTTGAATATTCAGTTTTAGTTGGTAACGATGTTAAATGTCATCCATAGATGCAGGAAGTTGTAGGATGTTATGGATCACAATTACGATATAATGCAGAAAATTAACAATTGTGGGATCAGATTTCTTCTAAATGTGTGTACTTAGTCTTTATGGGGATATTTAATATAAAACTTGTTATAGAGATGTTGAAAATGTAATAGAAACTGTGGTTTGGTTTTAATAACAGTTGTGATATTTGGGAAAATAAGCAGATTGCTGCAATGATTTATTGATAGATGTGCAGAAGCTTACATTTTTTGTGCAATTGGCCACTTTTTTATATTAAAGGTTTAATTACATACAATGGAACACGAAGACCTAATTACTGTCATTTATCTTAAGTGTTTAAGTTACAATCTTCTCTTCAATGTCTTCCATTATGTACTAGATACGTGCTTCTTTCGTAATGTTTATGTTTAATTTTCTTTATAAAAACGCTAAGGTCTTGAATAAATGCTTTACATTTATGTTTCTATAATTTAAAAAAAAATAAAGGTTAGGTATTATACAGGCTGTCCGTTTTTAGAAAAATCTTGAAAAATATTTTAAATTTGCTATGCCAACTCCATACCATTAGAAAGCTTATCAAAATGCTATCGGTACATGAAAAAAATACATGGTGTTCCATTAAAAAAAATGAGTTATTCAACTGACACACTCTGTATATTATCTGCGTGCTTTAACTAAACTAAACGACTATTTGCTAAAATTACAAAATGTGCTCGTTTTCATCATGCATATCGATAATACACAGTGATCATTATTGCATTGATCAAGTACATTGTCATCAGATGATTATCATGCTTTCCACAAACTGTGCTAATACTACTTACGAACACATCAGTGGCATACGCTTTATCTTCAACATAAGTTTAAAAATTTTTATTTCGAAAACGCTTATACAAGAAATTTGTTTACTATTTTTCCCGGCATGTACTCATTTGACACCACCATGGGTAAAATTTTGTGGGTTTATTTAAGAATTACGCTGTATAGGGTGTTGCGTTTAAAAAAATATAACTTTGGTTCACCACCCTGTATACAACACCCTGTGCATAATAAATATATTTTTAGTTTGTGGGCTTTAAGTCGATTTATCGGATAATAAAAACGGCATGGTAATATTTCAAATAGCAAAAAAGTTATGGACCGATTACACACCCCTGGGTCACGCTGTATAAATATTATTGACTGTACCAAATTTTGTAATTTTATATGGAAAGGTTTCTGAAATATTCAGAAAAACCCACTAAAAGAAGCACCCCTATCAGCTCTCTTACGAAGTATTTTTCGATACATGTTTATAGGAAACTATTGTCTCAAAATTGAATGTTTTGTCACCTGTTTAAATTTGTAAAAATAAAAACGGAACACCTGTATGTATTTATCAGGAAGCAATATTGCTCTTTTAACACGTAATTAACCATAAAATATGCATTAAATTATGAAATATTTTTAAATATTAGAAAGTAGGAATTGAGATAAATTTACCTTTTAATACTAGTAATTAAAATATAAATTAAATTGTTCCTGCAAATTATGTGTTCGTTTTATTATCATTAGATATAGTAAGAAATTATTTTTGTAAGAATTAGTTTAGAAATTATTAATTAATAAATAATTAAGAAATTAGTCCTGCAAAGGATTAAGGGAATAAAATTGTTAAGTTTCAAATTTGTTGGTTTTTATGGTTTTTACTTAATTAAAGTAACAAGTGTTCAATAATTGTTCTGGTCAGAACGCCTATGTGTGGCAATTGTCACAAAAAACGTATGTCTCGGAAACAGTGACACATGACAGCTGTCAGTGCTCCGCTTTTTAACTTCTTGCATACTTTTCGAGTTTCTGTGTCTTCCTCTAAATTAAAATCAACTTGCAAGTGTTTTCGCTGTGTTTTTTGCCCCACATGTGTTTTTTTGGCGACTTTGTTTGCGCTCGGCTTGGGCTCGCTCTTCTTTTCTGGACTTTTCACGTGAACTCCGCAATGGTTTTTACCTTGGAACAAAAACAATTTATGGTGGAAGCCTATTTAAAAAATGGCACAAAAGTTGGTGGGGTGTGGACTTATTTAAATCAAGCAGCTCTCAATGATTATCTGGAGCAATTCCCTGATGAAGTTGTGGACAGCAAAAATGTGTAAACAAAATGTGTGCAATTCTGTAAGAAGAAGGGTTTCAAAGTGCATTGAAGTTGGAGGTGGACATGTTCAACATGTTTTAAAAAATGTTAAAAAAAAATAAAATTTATTCATTTACCTACCAGTGTTCGTTTATTTTGAGTTTTAAAACAGGCACGAAAAGAGGTTAGGTGCAGGCCACAACGAAATACGAAAAGGCGACCAAAAATTCACACGTTTAACTGAGATAACGCTTACAGAGTAAATTCTTGAACGTCTCCATACAATTATCATGATTTGCAATGTGATTTTTATCAAAAACTCCTAAATGCAAAAATAAGACAACATTTAGACAGTTGATAGCAAACCATATGAACTTATCACGCAACGCAACCTACGTTCATGCTAGAAAGAGAAAACCACAGCAAACCACGACCAGAACAATTATTGAACACTTGTTATTTTGTTTGTCTTAAAAGTACATATAAATTTTACATATTCACAAGAAATAAAAATTTGAGCTGAAATAAAAAAAAATAAAGAATATAAAAATGAAGGGATTAAAAGGATTAGGCGTTAAAAACTAATTAATGTATCAAATCGTCTTTGTAAAATGCAGTGTGATTGATGAGCAATTCAATTGATTAATTCGCTAATATGAACTCAAAACGGAAAAGTCATTTGAATTTCGGATCAAATTCTTAAAGTTTCAGGAAATACATAATAATCAGTGTAATTTTCAATTGTTTCAAAAATTTATAAAATAGTATTTTTGAGATTTAATTAATTTAATTAAAATTTTATTAAGTTTGGTTAAAATTTAAATAAATTAGGGAAGTTCATAATTTACCATCGAAATGAGCATTAAAAGAAAAAATACCGTTCCCCAAAGTAATTTGTGGTCAGCTTGCACCTAAATACATAATCAGATATAATTTTATTTATTTCGAAGCTTTATTGTCAGTGTTATGTTCAATTTCTGGATTTCGAAGAGTAATAAACAAAAGGAGATTTCAGTTTTTCTAAAGCGATTTGTTTCATTTTTAAGCAAGGGATGTCTGAAATCAAGTGTTATTAAAACTGGTGGCTAAATCGTCGTTTTTGGTCAGAACAAGATGATTTCAGCTTTTGTAAACAGTTTTTTTGCATTTTTCAGAAAGGAACTGCAAAGTAAAGTGTTGTCATCTAAACTGGTGCATAAGTCGTCGTTATGTAGCAGAATAAGATGATTTCAGTCTTTCTGAAGCCGAAATTGAATGTTTTTATTTAAACTAGTGCTTAAATCGTCGTTTTCTACCAAAATAAGGCGATTTTGGCTTTCTGCAGCGAGTTTTTTGTTTTTAGCTAAGAAATTGTTTAGATCAAACATTTTTATTTAAATGGTGATTACATCGTTGTTTTCGTGAAGAACAAGATGATTTCAGTTTTTTTAAATCGTTTCTTTTTGAGTTTTTTTAGGAAGAAATTGCTCTAAGTCGTCAATTGTTTTTAAGTAAACTGGTGCTTAAATTGTTATTTTCGAAAAGAATAAGGGGACCTTAGCCTTTCTTTGGCCTTTCTAAAGCGATTTGTTTCGTTTTTAAGAAAGGAATCGTTCGAAATCAAGTGTTTTTATCTAAACTGGTGCACAAATCGTCGTTTGCGATCAGAATAAGATAATTTCGGTCTTCCTGAAGCGATTTTTTGCGTTTTAAAAGCAAGGAATCGTCTGAAATCTTTTAAATCAACTTTTCTAAACCGATTTTTTTTTCCACTTTTCAGAAAGGAATTGCTCGTAATCGTCAAGTGCTTTTAACTAAACTGATCCAAATCGTCGTTATCGTTCAGACAGGCGGCTTTAGCTTTTCTAAAGCGATTTGTTTCGTTAAAATGTCGTTTTCGACAAGAATAATATGATCTCAGCTTTTCTGAACGGATTTTTTCGTTTTTAAGATTGAAGTCGTTTGAAATCATCTGTTTTTTTTTTGTCTAAAGTGGTGCACAAATCGTCGTTTGCGATGAGAATAAAATGATTTCAGCCTTTTTGAAGCGATTCTTTGCGTTTTAACCAAAGAATCGTCCGAAATCATTTAAACCAGTTGCAGCCTTTCTGCAGAGTTTTTTCGTTTTTAACCTAGGAATCGTTTGAAATCAAGTTGATTTGTGCGTTTTGAACTCTAAAGTCGTTTGAAATCAAGTTTTTCATCTAAATCGGTGCATAAATCGTCGTTTTCAACAAGAATAAGACGATTACAGCATTTCTTCAGTCATTTTTTGTGTTTTAAGCAAGTCCTCTGAAATCAAGTGTTTTCATCTAAACTGGTGCTTAGAGTAAGGTGATTTCAGCTCTTCTAAAGCTTTTTTTGTTTATTTCTGAAGTGATTTGTTTGAAGTGAAGTGTCTTCAACTAAACCGTGTCTAATTCCGTGTCGTCTTAGGCCGGAATAAGGCAGGTTCAGCTTTTTTAAAGCAATTTGAACGAAATTTGAATTTAAGTTTAATTTTTTTGAAATTCTTAATAAGGGGTTTCCGAACCTTCTAAACCGATTAAGTTCTTAGTTCAGTTTGGTTTGATTTCAAATGAATTATTGAATAGGTCGAGTAAAATTTGGAGAAAGTACACCTGAATAAGTCAGTGAAAGAAGAACCGTTGCCAATTATGAATTTGAAATTGTTATGAAAGTTTTGTTTTATGGAGAAAAATTAAGTAGTTTAAGTCATTGTTTAAGTTTTGGGAACAATCTATTTTGTGAATAGACCAGGAAAGAGATAACTGTTTCAATAATTTTGTAATTATTTAATATCTTGATATATTTTCCTGGTTTTGGTGACTCATGGATAAATTTGATAACAGATTAGGTTCAATATGTTTCTGCTTTGTTCCATAGCAATTAATATTTCTAATAAACAACCGCTTGTTTTACCTATTTAATATTTTGCTTCTGTCAGTTTTTGCCTCTATCCTCGTCATTATTATCATTAAACCCATCCCACACTTCATCTCGAAAGGTCAAATTTATATAAATCGAAGGTCACATGTACCCATCCTAAATCGGCAGTAACTTCCAGACTTTGCAACACGGATTCCCCCACAAACCCACAGCACTAGCATGGGATCCTTCATTGCGCCTTCTTTGCATTGGAACGGCCACAGGCGCCGTCAAGGTCTTCGGACGTCCAGGTGTCGAATTTTACGGTCACCATCAGAACCCCATTGCTGTAACCCAAGCCGTCTTCCTGCCGAATCAAGGCCGTGTGGTCACTCTATGTGACGACAACTCCCTCCACCTGTGGGAGGTGAACAAAAGTAGTTTGGTTGAAGTCAAATCGCAAGCCCTCGAAGGCAAATTGAAAAAAATTTCGACCATGTGCGTCGAAACTGCCGGAAAACATCTACTTCTAGGCACAGAAGGTGGGAATATTTACCTCTTGGATTTGGCAAGCTTTACGATGACACCTGATATAATTTATCAGGATGTGGTGATGCAAAAGTAAGTATAAACACTTTATTTAATTAAAAAAAAATATGCAGGGTGGGTTTAAAGTTACGCATAAAATTCATTCTCTTTTATAAAAATTCTCCAAAATTTATGGCATGAGTGGTTTTTAATTTTTTTTTAATTTTTAAATAATGACATTTTTTTTGTCACAATCAACATTCTTTTTTAGTGTGTTTGATAATACATACATTTAATCCGCAGCCAGTTTATTATTAGGTCATAATATTGCTACTAGGAGACGTCTAATGATATCAATAAAACCTATAGGTTTTATGAAAACACCATAAAACCCGTAACGAAATTAAACTGCATTTCTCACATTTACCTTTATATTAAATGAGAAAATTTAGTTGGTTTCTTCTTCTTTATTCGATGTCGAGCACAGATTTACTATAAACGAAGCCGGAACTAATGCAGTATTTCGATTTTAAAAATTAATTTGACAAACGTTACTTCAAAACGTCAAATAAAAATTTTGAAAAATAATTTGCAAATATTGACTTGTCTCGGATTTAGTCTATATTGTCTGGTTGTGGATAAAATGTTGTATTGCATACGGGTCTTACATGTGTTTTATTTGCTTAATTAAACGCTTGAACTTCGTTCTCGCGTTTAAACCTTTGCGCGTATAAAACACATTGTAAGATCCTTATATAATAAATAACTATTTTATCTTTCTGGTAAACATAAAAATATTAATAAAAATATGTACATTAAATAACAAAATTATAAAGAAATAAAACAAAATAAATAAGTTACAGTTTACACACAGAGAGCTTTATCTTTCTGTTTTAGCTTTATTTTTAAGGGGTGATTGTTTGGTATGCATATTATTCTTTTATATTTTTTTATATAGGTTTTATGTTAAGTGTTGTTATTTTTGTCACACTTATTTAGAAAAACTAAAACAAAATAAAAAAAGTTATCAATAATACTTACATAATTATATCGGGTGTGTCAAAAGTCGCGGATAAGCTCTTGAGAGTGAATACTAGTGGTCTTACTGACCGTTAAAAAAAATAATAAAAAAATTATTGCTCCTTAAGATGCAGCAGCTCGTAAAAGTTGCAAAAGATGCATACTTTAATGTGGAATTGTAGGAAAAGGAGACGTGTTAACTTTGTTTGAAAAGTTGTAGGAAAACATTTCATTTGGTTTTTAAAATGAGTTAAAAACACTAGTTTAAAAGTGCATCAACATTTGGCAACATTTAGTAATGTTACCATGGTAATACTTTTGGGTTAATATTTTTTTATACGTATAAAAATAGGTGTACTTGTACAACGTTGCCATTTTTTGTTTTTGATTCCAATCAAATGAAAGTTTTTATATTTTTTTTTATCGAAAATAGTGTTCTATATAGCTCTATCTAGCTGCCCTCAAAAGCTTATCCGCGACTTTTGACACACCCGACATAATTTTTTGTAAAGTGTATTTATTTATTTTATTTTTTTGTATTTAGGTTTTTTGTTAGGTGTTGTCAACTAATAATAATTCTTAAGAAAAAATAATCACTTTTTATAAAATCACACAAGAACGGAAAGACAAAGCACTTTGCATGTAATTCTCGATAACTTTTTTATTTTTAATATATTTTTTTATTTACTTACTAGAAAGAAAGAAGAATATATCGGGTGATTCAAAAATACCAGACAATCTCTCGTGTGCTGATAAAGGACATCAAACTGCTGAATTAAAAGTTCCTATGACAACAAATTGTTATGAGTCTTTTTTCAACAGATATAGCTGTTAAGTTTAGTGCTTCAGATCATATTTTTTTGACTTTAGTTAGCGGAAACGACAGCTTTTGCAACATTAAAGAAATACCTGTTGTAAGAAATTAACAATTCATGTCTTGTGACGTACAAAACAATTAAAAAACTTGCAAATTCGACAATAAATTAAATTCGACATCATAGGAAACAAAAGATCAAAAACGATACCCGTTGCTAAGGAAAACAAATTAAAAAATATATAAAATTTAAGTTGATTGAAAAAAGATGCTTGACTTCATTTTTGTGCTTTACTGAACGTCTTTTATCACCATATGAGAGTTTGTCCGTCACTTTTGAATCACCCTGTAGACCATCAAAAACAGTAAGAAAAATCGTGGTTGTCTTTAAAAAATATTCTTGATTCTTCGACGCTGTCAAAATTGAGTTGGTGCGCCGGTTTTCGAGCGCCCTGTATGTATTTAGGGTTTTTGTGACGGTTGGTAATGTCTCAATTTTGAAAGTAATAAATAAATTGATTTAAAAATTTTGTTTAACCAAATTATGTCAAAAAACACAAGTCTTGATGATGAAGGTAATCTTGCATGTACGTCCTCTGAAATTTGTGAAATTGGCAAAAATACGGTCCCGAATTACTAAAAATTACTTAAAATTTTCGTAAAATGTCCCGTCAAATAATGATTATTAAGACATCGCACTTGATGACGTTGCGTTCGTTAACATCTTTATTAAAGCATCAAAATGGCGACAAATTACAAAAATAACTATTATTTTTTTAGCTTTCTGGTAACTGCAAGTTCTGGGTAATATAAAAAATTAAAAAAACAAACAATAAAATAGAAAAATTATCGGTAATTAGCAATTACACACAAAGTGCTTTGTCTGTTCTTCTTGGCTTATTTATAAAGGGTGAGTGTTTTTTATATTTTTATGTATTTTAAGTTTCTGGTTAAGTGTTGCCATGATAATTCTTAAGAAAAATTATATGAATTAATCACTTCTTTTAAAATAAAGAGAATAGGAGAAAGACAAAATGTAATTAGTAATTATCATTATATTATTTTATTTTATTTAGTTTTTGACTAAAGACGTCATTAATTTTGAAAGAATGTAAACATGAGGCATAGGAAAGATATGAATTTTATGCGCTACTTTAAACTCACCCTGTAAATTATTTTTGTATCACTCGGTATAAATCGTGAGTTTTGCGAAATTAGCGCTTGATTGTTTCTAGTAGCGGGAATATTTTCGGTCGGAAGCATTTGTTGAACATTTGTCGCACGTTTAAAGTAAAAGTGGCGACGTCAAAGTAAGTGTGTCTCTTTTTTGTGTGTGCAAATGTGATTGGTTTGTCGTTTTATTTGGTGGGAATTGTTACAGTGTGCCTCAGGATTACAAATTGAATCCGGGTGCCGTTGAGGCTATTTTTGAACAACCGGAACATCCCGATCATATACTGATTGGGTACAATAGAGGTCTGATTGTTTTGTGGAATCGTAGCGATAACACGTCCATCAAAACTTTTGTTTCAAATCAACAGTTGGAGGCGCTTTGTTGGCACGATGATGGAAAGACATTCACAAGCTCACATAATGATGGTAAGTTTTGGGGGAAGATATCAAAACTATAGTAACATTTTGAAGAAATTATACGAAAAATGATGTGATAGAACATCGAAATCTATTTTCGACTTGGTTTAAAGTATGAACAGGTAATTGATAACAGTTTTCTAACTTCTCTTAGTCTGTACCTCTTTTTTTGCCGTGAAAGGACTATAATTAATAAAAAAGTTAAATGTTACTTTAATAATTAATTTATGACAAGCTAAATTGGTTTAAATAACGTAATTTTTTACTTTTTTATTTCGAAATTTCTGCCATAACTGAGTTTCTGGTTCAGGGATAAGCTGGTCCACACATCGCGTAATTGGATATGGATGCATCAAATTATTAATTATTTTATTCACAGCCAGCGTATTATTAGGTCATAATACCACTACTAGGAGACGTCTAATGATATCAATAAAACACATGGGTCTTATGAAAAAATCGTCTCGTGATTGGCCGATTAAAAATTAATTCGACAAACGTCACTTCAAAACGTCACATAATTTTTTTCTAAAATATTGATTTAGTCTCTATTAGCGCGTATTCTGTAACCGCTTTAACGGACTGTTAAAATTTAACACTGGTTAAAATCGCAAATCTAGGCATTTTGTTGGTTATTGCTATAGCAACAACGATTAACGACCTTTAAATTTTAACGGTTTCATTGCAGAATACGCACTATTGTCTGTCTGGGGATAAAAGGTTGTATTGCATATAGGTCGAAGTCTTTATTGTCTGACTGTGGATAAAACGTTGTATTGCATACGGGTCTTACATGTATTTTATCCCCTTAATTAAACGCTGGAACTTCGTTCTCGCGTTTAAACTTTTGCGAGGATAAAATACATTGTAAGACCCTTATACAATAAATAGCTATTATTTTGGTATAGATATATTTCTTTGTTTTTTTATTTGTTAATTTTCAGCTTGTTTCATTGAGATCTTTTGACTTAAAAAAGTTCCAAGTTACCGTAACTTAGATCCAGTTTAGCGTTTTTTTTATATTTTTTCTATAAAATAGGATTTATCTGAAAAAAAAAACTTATAATGTGGTTATAATCCTCAGATATTACAATTCACCTAGTTTACTGCGAAGAAAACTTGAAATATTGAACAAAATTTTTTCAATAAGTGTATTTTTGACTCAAGTTTTCGAGGAAGAAATTTTTTGAAAAATGGCTTAAACAAGATCTTTAGAATTGATTGAAATAACGTATTAGCTGTTTCAAAACTATAAAAACGTCAACGTCGCATTTTACCGAATTACTTTTTTAAATAAGTTTGATAAAATTGTGAAATAATTATTAATGATTAGATCTCTTATTGAAAGTAAGTAATTAGCAATTATTTTTTTGATGTGCATTAATAATTTATAACAGCTAATTTCGAGAGAAAATGCGACGTTGGCGTTTTTATAGTTTTGAAAAAGCTAATAGTTCAGGGAGAGTTAAATTAAATGATTTTCTCGCGTTTTTTTCTTATATCGGGTGTGTCAAAAGTCGCGGATAGCCTCTTAAGAGCAGCGAGATAGAGCTATACAGAACACTATTTTCGATAAAGAAAATCACAAAACCTTTCATTTGGTTGAAATCAAAAACTAAAAATGGCAATGCCGTACAAGTACACCTTTTTTTATACATTTATTAGCTGTTTCAAAACTATGTTAACGCCAACATCGCATTTTCTCTTAAAATTAGTTGATATCATTTATTTATTAATTAATTTATTTATTTTATATTTATATTTATATTTATTTATTTAATAGTTCATGTAATATAGTTTCAGTAAGAGATCTAATCATTAATAACTATTTTACATTTTTATCAACCTTATTTAAAAAAATAATTTGGTAAAATGCGATGTTGGCGTTTACATAGTTTTGAAACAGCTAATAGAAATGTATTAACTAAAAGTATTACCATGGTAACATTACTAAATGTTACCAAATGTTGCTGTACTTGTAGACTGGTGTTTTTAAGTAAGGCCACTAGTATAATCTGTCGTAGGCTAATTGTAAAATTAGGCGTATTATAAAAAGCCTGGTCATATTGTAAACGACTGGGCAAATTGTAAATGAATGATAAATGTAGGGTTTTTAAAATGCGACTGAAAATTTTAGGCGTATTATAAAACGCGTAACCAGTTTTCGTCTAATTGAAAAATACCTATGGTTCATTTACAATATAACTGAAACGAACCTGCATTATTTAGGCATATTATAATGCGCAAGTCAGTACTATTGAAATTTATACTTTGAACATTAAATTTATATTATAAATTATCGTTTTAAAATGCTGGAAGACACACAAAGATGTCTTCATTAATAAAGGACTGTATTATCAAGAATTACAAAAATTTTACGGTGATAACTGATAAGTATAGAAAGAAAAATTAACCTCAAAATCAAAATACTACACAGGGAATAATGATAGTTGTGCAAAATAGGTATTTCAGAGAGTCATAATAGTGATAGTAGAACTTAAAATAAGTGAAAATAACAACTTGCCTTATCAGAATGTTTACAGTTATTGAGATAAGAGCGGGTTTTTGTCGATGAATAAATTTAATTTTGGGGTGCAATTTTACTGTTTTTTTTATTAATCTATCTAACTACAATAGAAGGTGGAATTTTATAAAATGTTTGATGGTATTTTTCATTCATTTACACAACGACTGAATGTAACCAGTCATTTTCTAAGTGGACAGTATTAAAAACCATTTTACATTATGACGAAAACTCGGTAGGCGCTTTATAATACGCCTAAAATTTTCAGTCGCATTGTAAAAACCCTGTATTTATTCATTCATTTACAATTTGCCCGTCGTTTACAATATGACTAGGCGTTTTATAATATGCCTGATTTTACTATTAGCCTACAACATATCCACTCTCAAGAGCCTGTCGGCGGCTTTTGACACACCCGATATAAGAGGTTCTAGCTGCAAAAAAACCGTCTAATTGTAAATCGATCTAATAGTCAGAAACAAGGTAATTTGTTCGTAATTCATAGAAATTTTTTAAAATATCTACTGTACGAAATTTCATTGATATAAGTGAGTTACCTTAGACAGCTTAGTGATTTGGTGTTTTTTTCTAAAATAAAAAATATCGTCTAAAATCCCATAAATAAATTCTTAAATTAGAGCAAAACAGTTATTTTTTAATATGTTTATGATTTTTTATTGTAATTAAACATTAATTATTTTAGTTTGTTATGCGAGAGCAAAACAGTTATTTTTTAATATGTTTATGATTTTTTATTGTAATTAAACATTAATTATTTTAGTTTGTTATGCAACCTCCGTGTAGGTACATAATTAATTTTTGTTATTTCTAAACTACATTCACGATAAAGTCTTTATTGTCATAGAAAGAATGTAAATGACCTAAATGAACATAAAATGAGCTTATTAAATATTTCATACAAATACGCTAATTACAAATAAATGAATCATAATAGTATTTGTTGTTGTAGTTTACAAATGTATACTGTGTTACATAATACTAATTGGGAAGACAAATTATTATTGTATTATACACAGACAATTTAAAAGTAATGTTCTACAAAAAACATTATTTAAATGAATTGATGGTGTTTGTATACAATTTCTAAATTTTTATTTACTTATGGTTAATTCGTAACACAAAACCAATTTTTTATTTATTTAAATACACCTCTGAATGTTTGAAAAGATGTTTGAATAACATCTATACTTCTCAAGAATTGAATTGAATTGAAGTGGACTCTGGAAAATTTTCACTTACTCAAAATACAAAACTGAAGTCCACGTTTTTCAACTTTTCAAAAAAATAGGATGACTTTTTTTCAAAGTTTAATTGTGTGGTTGAGTTAACAAAATCATCTAGAGATACTCGTATATGATAAATTTTAAAATCAACGAAAGTGTTATTTGCAGAATTTTTGTGGAGAATATTCATTATGTTGAAGATTGTACAGTGTGCTAAAAGAATTTAAGAAAAATTAAATGAAAAATTGTTTTTTATCTGCTTTACCAAAAAGCACAAAGAAAGAGCTTTGCTTGTAACCAAAATCGAAAAAAAAGTTTTATAAAGCAAGTTGTAGTTAGGACGCACCGATTGAATTTCTGTTTGTATTAATGCTTTGGACATTAAACATTTTTTTTACGGGAGAACACTTTGAAGCTATAATAACGCAATTTCTACATCGAATATAGACTGAAAAATTGATACTTTATTAAAAATGATATTTCTATATCTAAGTTTTGCGTTAAAACTTGCACCATCTATCCATTGAATATACACTTTCACTTCAAATATTTAGTGAAAAAAAAACACCATGACAATAAAATTGGAAAATGATTAAAAGTAAAAACACAAAAGTTTTTATATTCTGGAATATGCACCATCCTCAAAAAATTTCATATCGTGTTGAGTTCCTTGTACAAGACTCATTATAAAATTATTGATAAAATCTTGAGGTAACATCTGAATTCTGGTACAAAAATTTTGATATAATTGTACTTGACAATCTCATTTGTGTTCTTTCACGTAGGATGGAGTCTTTGTTAAATGCTGCTTTATTTTTTTTAAAAAATTACGTGATAATAAAAAATAGTTAATTTTCAAAACGAATTTTACTAGTGTGTTTAACTGAAACTGTGCTAAAAAATTTTGTTAAAAACAATACAGAAAACTGTAAAATTACGGTTCGTTCGATTTAGATAGAGCGTCAAGAAAAATCGTGAATTTGTTGTGTAACGACTGATAAGTGGTATTATTGTTTGTTAAAATAAGGTGTGTCAATAATCACCTTAACTTTGTCAGATAAACCACGAGATTACAATTGATTCCTTGGCTTATTCCAAGCAGATATTGCAATTTTTATGCTTTTCCACAGGCAGCTATATGGTTTGGGATCTGGACCAAAACAAGCCAATGCAAGACCCCGTCACAACTTACGGCCCCTTCGCATGTAGAGCCATTCCAAAAATAATAAGAAGAGAACTGAGAGGCAAACCTCTGATTGTTTTTTCTGGTGGTCTACCTCGATCCAGCGGCAGTGACAAATACACCGTTTCGGTTATTCATGACGAGCAACATGTCGCGTTTGATTTTACAAGTAAGGTGAGTAAAACAATCGCATTTATTACGTAATGGAAGATACACGAATCGGTTTGGAATTTTTACAAGCAAAATTGATCTGTTTTCACGCTAGATCGCACGTCAAAATTCTGATTCAGAGGAAGAGTCGTTTGGGAATGAGGTATTTCACACTAAATAACTAATCCGTGTGTGGATTTTTTTGAGTGGTAGTTTATGCATGCGTTTCGTGATTGCATGTAATAAAATTCCCAAGGTGTTAGCAAAGCGTTATTTTTGTGCACTATAGAAACATTCACCAAATTTTCGACGAAATTGTTTTATTTTTTGCCAATATTTAAGAGAATTCATTATACTTGTGTGTAAAAAAACGATAAGTAATCACAAATTAGGGCATGGTATTTAGATAAAATATATACGTTTGTTTCAATATTTCCAAAAATGTTTGCTCGTTTCAAGGTTAATAAGTTGTGGATAAAGCATGAAAATTAAGATAAGTAGAGGGTTTTGTGTTTTAAATTCTTTTCATGTTACGAATATTGATTGCGAAAATTTAAAGCAGCGCTCAGAATAGAAGTAAGAAGACTAATTAACACTTTTTACTGCACTCGATTGCTGTTTTTACTTTTATTTCTACCAGTTTTCTAACAAGCCCGTTTATAAAATGTAAAACAGCTTGTGTTTAATTCATCGCGACAGGAAGTTAACCTATTAGAACAGCAAGCTACGGTTTTAATTATTTTTTAAGAGATACTATACATACAACTCGCAGTGATTTTTTAGGTTTTGATTCATTAGCTTCAGGAAATGCTTTTACAGTAAATTGTTTTTACAGTTAAATTCTTAGATTATTTGTTTAAGTAGGTTTGTTTAGAAAAACGTGTTATTTTTCAGATCCAGGTAACGTTCCATCATTTTATTTTTATTTAACTTACAAAAAATACAAATTGTTTATTTTTTAAACTTCATTTGCTTATTATGCACATATAATTGTCACTTTATCATAATTTATTAGTTCCAGAAAACAAATTTGGTTGCATAAGTGTGGGTTTTGCGGTTAACGATTTATTCTGTTTTGCTTTACAAGTTTGGAAACTATAGATAATATTCGTGTTCTCCTGATAGTATAAAATTGTGTTTTAATTTAAAATCTTCAAAAACTATTAATCACAAAAATATTGTCAAGATTTCAGAGATCAAACCAATGCAGTTTTTTACATAAAGTGTTTCAAATTAGCATTTTACTTGGACGTTGTAACAAAATTTGCAAAAATTGACACTGTTTATATTTTATAAATAAATTTGTGTATTTTTTCGAAGGTGATAGACTTTATAGTCCTCGATTCCAAAGCAGAAGAGCAAGAAGGTGAAGAAAATGTTGTAACAAATGGTACAAGCAGTGGCGAACCTGATGCTCTTGTTGTATTGGCCGAAGAAGAATTAGTAGTGATCGATATTTCGACAAAAGATTGGAAGATGATAAATCTACCTTATTTAGTTTCGCTTCATGCATCTGCAGTTACTTGTAGTCAACACGTTTCTGGTAAGTACTTTATTTTCTTATTTTTAGTATTAGAAATTTAGTCACAACCCCAGCATGATTTTTTTAAACAAAACAGAAATTTGTCTTTTTTGATAGTAGTTATTTTTTATTATTTAATTTTTTTTTAAATTATCTTTATTATCTCGTTAACACTCGACGTTTAAAAATACACTCGTGAAATAAAAACCCGATTTACACTCAAACTCGTTAAATAAATAACTATTAATATAAATCTTTTATTGAATTTTTGCCTATTTCTTTCTATTTTAAGCAGTTTTTCGCACGGTTTTCGCACAAAAAATAAGAATTTTTTTGGCAAAACAATTCAAAAATTTACAAAATGTACTAGTTTTCAGAAATTTACAAAATGTACTAGTTTTAAAACGTTTTAATTCACTGAAAAACTCACTCGTATTGAAAGTTTTATTGTAGGAGTTTAATCAAAACTACAATATTTTCAGTTTTTTTACTCCGGTCAAAATTATGTTCAAAAATGAGCTATTTATTACTATTTCTTTAGATTTTTTTTTTAGATTTTCAAAAATTTTATTGGTGATCAAATTCTATTGCGATCACGACTGTTAGACAATGTTGCCACATATCATTCATTTAAAATTCGTTATTTATCACAAACTTCAATACAAAGAATTTTTTTACTGTTTTTACCTTTATATGTAAGCAATTCTCTACCACACACCATTGAGTTGGTGCGCCAGTGTTTGAGCACCCGGTATACAGCGTGATTCTTAAATAGACCGACAAAATTTTATCACAGCTTTCCAAGGATAAGCAGAAACGATCTGCACCATGTTTACCTTTTTTATTTCGTAGGGGTAGAAACCCTTTAATCCTTAATTACTTACGACGCTCATGAGTTCAAATTAATTGTATTGGAAAAAATGTGGTCGTTTTCATCATGAATATCGATAATAAACAATGATCATTGTTGCATTGATCAAGTACATTGTCATCAGATGATTATCATGCTTTCCACTAACTGTGCTAATACTTCTTACGAACACATCAGTGGCGTACGCTTTATCTCTAACATAACTTTAAAAAATTTTATTTCAGAAACGTTTATGAAAGGAATTTTTTTACTATTTTTCCCTGCATGTACTCATTTCAGAGTACCATGGATAGAATTTTGTTGGTCTATTTAAGAATCACGCTGTATTTTTTCTTATTATGTTTATTTTCTATTTATTTTAAATAATAATCTTCAATTATTATTTTAACATGAATTTTTTTGTATTTTGTATTTGTGTTTTTACATAGTTTTACATTGCAGTTTTGCTATGAGGTCAAAAATGTACTCAATTAGAGCAAGCCTTGAAAGTGAATTGTAACTTTAGCCACATCTTATGCTGTGTAAAACCAGCATAAGGCAACATAACCTCAAGTGCGGCCGTAAATAAACGGCTAAATTGTGGCTAAAGTTCCGCATGCACAGCTAGCTTTAATTCAGAACAATTTCCATCTCATGATAGTTTTTTTGTTACTTATTGTCTGATAATTAAAAATGTATACAAAATAGGGGATTTTGAAAACGAATTTCTATCTACATTTAATTAAAATTATAATTAAGATTTAAAACAGCTAAAACCTGACACAAAATCGCAAAATTAGTTTTGAATTAAGCTATAGCAAATGTTTGCAAACATAAAAATCACCAAATGCATAATCTTTTAGAACGTTTTCATTCAACGAAAAAATTACTAAAATCGAAAAATCTAATGTAGAAATTTAGTGAATGAAAACTGTCGAACAAAAAATTTTTTTCTTATTATTTTGTTTTCTATTTATTTTAAACAATAATCTTCAATTATTATTTTAATATGAATTTTTTTTTAATTTCAAAATTTTATTTGCATTTTTTTTTCTTTAAAAGGGGTTTTAGTTTCTTTTGTTACATTTGGAATAAGCTGTTTTTGCCTAATTCGGCTGATTTAGTCTGTTTTTTTCCATAAAACAAACTTCAATTAAAAATCTTTGCAAAACAACAGAGAAAATTACTTTTAATGCATTATTTCTTAGAACGTTTTCATTCACTGAAAAACCCACTAAAATCGAATAACAAATGCAGAAAAGTCGAAAGTAGTTTTTGCTTACATTTTTAATGAAATAGTAATTTAATGTTTTCTTTGTTTTTACTACTGAAATAGTATATTATTATACGAGTTGTACAAGACAATCCATTGTCGAACGAGAGGGTCCAAAGGAACGAGTTCGACAAGATGTCTTGTACAACGAGTGTAATATGCTATTTTTTCTATTTCGCCTTTATTTATTGAAATTTTTTGTTTAAAATCATTTAAATAATGACCTAGTAACTTCTGAGATTTTGGGTTGGTAATGACGTATGGGATGAAATGACAATTTATTGAAAATAAATTACAAATTTCAAATCTTATTGCATTGTTACTGCATATTTGATAGTTTTCTCGTTACTTCGTTTAATTAAATATGGATTCTGATGGATGTTGTGCACTCCTTCCGAGCTGAGAGACATCGCAAACACTGCTATGAGTAAATTGTTCCCGACGAAGTGCAGTTGACCCGGCTTCGCTGTGAGTTTGACGATGACGACAGTCACGCGATCGCATTCAGTAACCAAAGGGATATCCTTTTGGGCCAAACACAAGATAACCAAGTTAACTATCTAATACTTACGTTCAATCCGACCAAATTCTGTAGCATTTCTGTTGTACGACATTGAATATAAAAATTGGGAGGTTTGCGGTTTGACAGAACTGACAGAAATACATTACCAATCATGAACAAACAAGTTACTATTTCAATGAGACAAAATTTCATTTTGTCTAACTGTTTCCCATGACAACAGTTGCACAAAATTGCATTTTGTGTATGCGAAATAGAAAAAATAATTTCTTGGTGATGTCAACGTAAAAACCGTTTGACACGTCTGGTAAAAAAAAACAGGCTTTACATTTTTGTTTAATTTTCGCTCAGGAGTTCCTGAAGAGCTTTGGGAACAACTAAAGGAAGCAGGCAAAGCCCAAACCAACAACATTTATTCCTCCCGACTGTGGCCTATCGACGGCGGCAAACTTCTCTGTTCGAAAGGTTCCGAACCGAAGCGAGAACTTTTATTAACGGGTCATGAAGACGGGACCGTTCGGTTTTGGGATGCTGGTGGTGTAACACTCACTCCGATTTACAAATTTAGTACGTCAATGTTTTTCACTGGCGATGAATTGGAAGAGGCTGTTCCTGATCCGGAAGATGTGGATGATGATTGGCCGCCGTTTCGTAAAATTGGTGTTTTTGATCCGTATTCGGATGATCCACGATTGGCTGTTAAGAAAGTTGTTTTGTGTCCGCTTTCTGGAAGTTTGATCGTTGCTGGAACTGCCGGACATGTGGTGGTCGCTAAATTTGATACGGAAGTGTTGGATGGTGAAATTAAAGTCACGACGATGAATATCGTGAGTGATCGGGATGGGTTCGTGTGGAAGGGACACAATCAGCTGGCTCCAAAACAAGGTATGTATTGGTCGAAAATAAAAAACTAAAAAAAACTAAAACATAAAAAAACATGCTTTGATCGCATGTATAAATATCCTAAAGCTGCTTGTTTTTTTCTTTAAAAACTTGCTTGCTGCGACTTGTATTTTAATGTAGTATTTTATTATTAAAAATGCTGCAATGTTTTTTGTTAAATTATTTGAAGTTCAGCCGAAGTCGGAAGCAACAATTGATAAAGGGGTGGTTTTAACAATATTTCGCATGCTAAAAATATTTAATGACTCTGTATCTTAATCTAAATGAGTTTGGTATAATTTTCTGTTATGTATAGCTTGTTAATTGACTTTTGTTATTGTTAAGAAACAATTCTAATGCTATTATAATTTATTGCTATTGATTGCAAAAGCTGCCTTGAAGCGATATAATTGTTGAAATAATTTAATATGGAATACATATTTAAGCTATAAATAAAACAAATAATAAATGTTTAATGATTTGTTGAATAATTTGATAATCATAATTACAAGAAACTTAAGAACATAATAGATTGAAAAGTTAAATAATTGCTTGTTTCAGTTTTGAACTTTATACTTTTTTTTTTAATTACTGTTGGTTTTAAGGTGGTTTGCACCGTCTAATATACTTTTGTTTCTAGGTTTTTTTAATTTGTTTTTTAGTTTTTTTTTATATTATGGATCTGTGTGATTTTATGTAGGTATTACGTGTATATACCGAGTGATTGATATAAAATTACAAACTGGGGGAACTTGGAACACGTCACACAATAATTTAGAGAGTATTTTAATTGTGCCACTATTTTAATTGTTTTTGTTCTACGTAAATGCTTATTTTTTTAATATTTACATTATTTTTTGTTTCTCATAGATTATATTAAAAAGTAGCTGGTATGAAACTCCTCTGTAATTAAAAACTAATAAAAAATCTAAAAAAATCTAAACTAATAGAAAATCCTTCTATTGGTTCCGTTTTTGTTTTTTGCGTATTGGTTTTGAGATCAAAATCAGAATCAAGAAGGTAAAAAGTCCACATTTTGGGTTATAAGTATTATAACAAAAGATTGGCATTATTTTAATGGGCTTTTATTAATTAATAAATCGTATTAAGAGCTTTCATAAGTGTCAATGTGATAAAATAGTATATTATACACCAAGGTGTCAAAGACTATTATTATTGATCGAGCACCAAGATTATTTCGCGAGGGGCTTTGCCCCGAGCGGAATAAGGTGCGAGGTCTATAAATGTCTTCGCCACCGTGGTGTATATACAATTTTTTCCACTCATAGCTATGAAGTTGACAATTATTGCATCCCCGCGTCACAACGTTCACCCTCATCGGCTGCATTTCCATCAATCTCATCTTCACCGCTAAGAGTTTCTCCTAATAGCATCAATGAAACCAGTACTGCATCAGTACTCTAATACGGTTATCAATTTACTAACAGCTCCAACCTCCAACTAACACATCGGGTGCAACAATCACTATGACTTGCCACAATTGCACAATTAATTATAATTTTGGTAAACAATAATTTGTGTTCCTTGTATTAATACTTGTTTCGATAATCTTCTAACTTAACCAACCTCGAGCTCCCGCATCCCGCTGTTACGGGGCGTCAGCTGTCATTTATTGGTTGAGCGCGACTTTTAAAATAATGGCATTTTTTTTCAAATAATTTTATCGAGTTAGGTAATTTCAAACCGCAAATACGTTAAAGACATTCTCCTGGGTATACAAAATTATGTTGCATAAGTTTTTGTTGAACAACTGTCCCTGGATTCTCAAAATATTTGAATTTGTTCATTATTAACCTAGGTTAAAGGCATTAGCAACTTAAAAAACAACTTTATCTTAAATGATAGTACTGGAATAGTATATTAAAAAACAAGTTTCATAAGACCACTCTTGAAGCATGAATTCAGTTTCAACAACGAGTGGCGTTAGTCACGAGTTTTTTGAAAGAATGAGTGCTTCAAGGTCTTATGAAACGAGTTTTTTATTCAAATTCTGCCAAAAAACACGAGTATGAATGATAGTGAAAGTAATCTTGCATGAACGCACCCTGAAATTTCTGAAATTGGCAAAAACACGGTCGCAAATTTGCTTCCTGCCAACCTAAAAATTTCCGTAAAATGTTCCGTGAAATTATGACTATAATGTCATCGCGCTTGATGACGTTGCGTGCTTTTATATGCCTATTAAAGCATCAAAATGGCGGCAAATTACAACAACGCTTATTACACTAGTGAAAACCGTTTCTCTGTATCTGCTCTCTAACTCGAGTTATTTCGATTTAAAGTTGGAAATATCTCGCTTATTTTTCATGGCAGAAAATTTTGAAAAGGACCTACCGACATAAAATGAACCACATTTTCAATTTTCGTTAAAACATAAAATAGGTAAAATAAGTTGCCAATGTCTTTAACAATAGAAAAAATTATTAACCACTGATAGAGAAATTCTACTTCTCAGTTGACTTGGAGACGCAATAATTGCCAACTTCATAGCTAGTAGTGGAAAAAATCTTTTTCATTTCACCCAAAATGAAGCAATCTTTTACTATAATTTTTCCACCGTTTACAAAGTGATGATCCTATTTTTTTTAAAAGGGGAGGTGCTGTAGATTTTTTATTTATGCCTTAACTTCAAAATTTTAATTTAAAAAATTAAAAAATTAAATGGCTTTCAGTGTTGTACATAATAAACAAGAATGTTTTTAAAATTTTTCTAAATGTCATAATCAGAGAGCGGACGACGAGCAGTCAAACACGTCTCTGACGAACAACCTGGATTTATCTACAGACTGATCCAGCAAAACTGAGTCTGTTGGCAACAAATTTGAAAGTATTTTTGTTTGCAATTTGCAACACTGTAATTTTCACAATTATTTGACGTATAGCCTCACAAGATGGTCGAATTGTTGTTAACTGGAAGTGTACTTCACTGGTATCCTTAAAAATTTTAATTCAGTATCGCCAACAAACACAGTATTTCTGGATCAGTCTGTATTTCGTCTGCTTCCTGGTCATAATATACAGTGTGTTAGGTAATGGTGTAGCAAAAATGTTAAGGTAGATAGGGAATGACAAAATGAATCGATCAATTAAAATTCGTGTAGATCGAAAATGCATAGTTTTCCCAAAAAATCGTTTTGAACTTATGGTTCCAAATTTTGAAAACTGCTGAACTGGGATGAGAAAAATTAACGTATACCTACTTTTCAATTATTGACAAAATCTCAGACATAAATTAACTTCTTGATCCATTTCGGAATTCTTTCATTTCAATTTGTGTTTTTTTTTAATTTTATAAAAAGAAAATATGCCAGAACCGAGATTCCAACCTCCCTCTCAAGCAGGGGCGTGCGGTCCATGTACGCAAGGGAAGCAGTGCTTCCCTTGTAAAATTAAAAATTAATTCAAATAAATTTAAGGTAACAGGTGGAATATTTACCAGATATAATTTCATTAAAATATAATTATATATGGTGTGTATTTAATTACACTTGCATATAAACATTATTATTGAAGGTCTTTTTTGAATTGAAACGAAATATCTTACTCTTTTGCCGACTTTTCCGAGAAATATAATAAAATAATGTTCCAGGACTTCCAGGAGCGCTCGAGCTTGTGGTTGGAGCGCCTGATTGCACATGCACTGTAGATTCACCGTACCTGTGCCGAGTACTGTGGCGTATTTCAACGTGCATTAGTTGCATTATTAGGGGTTTACGATTAGAGTAATTTTAATTTTATTTAAATTTAAAATCTCATTCGATATAAATGTGTCGTTTGTTTCGATTATTTTTTTTACTCGTCGCAGTAAGTGTGTTGTTTTGCTGCGACTTTTATCAGACCTGGGTACGCGGACTTACGTGGAGCAAATCAGGAATTTTGCGAATTCCGTCTCTGTCTCCCTCTCCAAATTTCGTCTTCGTGAATAGGCAGTGGGTTGAGCTATCGTGCTAGTCGGTCATAATCGTAATTAAAAAGGACTTTTCTTCAAAAGAAGCAAAGTGTGTGGATTGTTCGGTGTCTTCGTTATTAGGTATTTCGATACTCAGTTTTTCGGAAAAACAAGAAATAGTCAGGAAAAGCAGACCAAAACCGGCGTTGAACAAATTAACAAGTAAATTCGGGGGGAAAACAAGTCGAAGTCGTTTACAATGCCTTTTAATAATGACTTATATAATCATTTTGAGTGGCTAACAGGTTGTAAAACTTTGAACAAATTATTTTGTTGGCCCTGTCTGCTTTTCACGAAATCAAAAATCGCATTATACATATTATTATGTAAATAGGTGTTTTGAAACTGCTTCCCTTGCTAAAATTTTCACCGCACGCCACTGCTCACAAGTTAATAAACGTACTAGCGACACTATTTAAAAAATATTGCTAAGCCATTTTCTAACACCTTGTATTTTGTGCTACATTGGGACCTATATTTTTCTTCTCATAATTTGGAAGATATTTGTTTTATGCAAACATGTGCAATATATTCTACTTTTACTAGAAATTCTTTAAAAAAAATAATAAGTTTTTGGAAACAGGCCTTTAATAAAAATTTTACAGCGCCTACCGTTTTTTAAAAATAGTAATAATAATAATAATAATAATAATAATAATAATTTTATTCGTCGAAAAAGTTACAAAAAAACTTAGACACGTCAGTATAACAAAAAAAACATACGTACACAAGTCAACAGCTCAACGTACACAGTTGTAAATAATAAGACAATACAGACAATATTTAAATGTTAAAAACAGCGCCTACAATTTAAAATTTCAACAAATATGTCTACTGGGTTCAATGAATACTTAGTTATATAGTAATATTTGACGTAAGAAATTCAGTGATGGAATAAAATACATTATCTTTAAGGTAGTTTTTGACTGTTTGCTTAAATTGTTTGTGTTGCAAGAGTTTGGTTTCGTGTTTGAGTTTATTAAATATATTTTTCTACTTTTGTTTCGTACTGAGGTCATTACGATACGCCATTTGGGTTTCGTAATATCCAACGGGGTGCTATAATAATTACACTAAAAACCAGGGTAATTTAGTTGGAAAATGATGGAAACCTAGTTTTTTGACAATTACCTGAGAGAAGTGTCAGTGTCAATCGTCACCTGTTTCAATTTCAAGGGATAATTTAATCAAATGAATCAATTTCGAACCTTTAGAGGCTTTTGTACCAACCCTGATACGTAGTCCCTTCGAACACCTTTCGCGTAGTGTACAAACATGACTTCAAAAGCCAGTGCAAGTGAGTAATTTGAGATCCCATTCTCCTTAGGCCAATGTTCAAATTCCGCGTATTTGCCACAAAAGCCCGTATTCGTTGAGGGGCAGATAGATTGCAAAACGTCTTGGACACTTTCAGAATACATTTTACGAATAAACTAATGTCGATCCAAATTATTAATTTAATTTCATGATCCACGCAAATGCTGTCAACTGCCACAAAATTCCCTAAATTTCGAAATTGATTTTTTTTTTGTTAAAAAAGGTGCAAAGTAGAAAAAATAGTGTATGATATCTCGTTTATAATGCATTTTGTCGCACTTACTCCATTATGGCACTCCTCGCTGCGCTCGTCGTGCCCCAATTCCGTGCGTGCGACAAAATGCGTCTTATAAAACTCGTATCATAATATACTATTAGATTTAAACAATTTTTATCTGTTGTTACATGGTTGTATTTCGTCTTAACCAAGAGATGAGCTCCTCTTGTATTGTAGCCATGCAGTTCACCATGTGTTTGAAAGTTATTTAAATGATGGGTTGCAATTAAAGTAGAATAAATATACATAGAGGGTAACGACATTTGAAATTTGTGAAACCAAGGTCTACAGCTTTCGCGTTGTGTTATCCCAGCTAAAATTCTCACTGCTTTTTTCTGAAGTTTAAATACTCTTATTGAGTGACATGAATTTCCCCAAAGAAGGATTCCGTAACTGAGAACACTGTGTATTAGTAAAAAATAGGTGGTAACTAGATTGTTGAAGTTGAGTATCTTTTTAAGTTGTCGAAGCACAAACAGTTGGCTCGAGATCTTTCTGCACAAATAGTCAATATGATAATTCCATTTTAAACCATCATCAATTATTAAACCTAAAAGTTTCACTTGGACACCCTTATATGATTGTTATTAAACGAAAAGATAATTTTTTGAGTTTTATCTTTGTTCAATTTAAGACAATTATTGTTGAACCACTGTTCTGCTTTACGCAATCCATCTTCAAATTGGAGATTGATTTCATTTCGATTTTTTGAAGCAAAGAGTAGCGTTGCGTCATCAGCATACAAAATATTTTTATTAGGTGATAATTGAGCAGACAAATCATTTATATAAATGATAAACAATAGCGGTCCAAGTACGGATCCTTGGGGTACGCCATATTCAATTTTCCCTATCTTGGAGTATTTGTTGTTTGAGAGTACCATTTGTTTTCGATTCTGAAGATAAGATTCAAAGAATTTTAATGGCGTACCCCTAATACCGTAATGCTCTAGCTTTTGTAAAAGAATAGAGTGAGACACGCAGTCAAAAGCCCTACTAAGGTCACACAAGACTGCACCTATTGCATGTCCCCTATCCAAACATTCAACTACGTGTTCCACCATATCTCGAAGAGCAGTGATTGTGCAACGTCCTCTTCTGAAACCGAATTGACTGTCACTTAGTAGATTATATTTTTCAAAAAATCGAATTAATCTTCCTTTCACTAAGATTTCAATAATTTTGTCTAAAATGGGAATGATTGCAATGGGCCTATAGTTTTCAACGTTCTTTTTATTACCTTTTTTAAAAATCGGCATGATTTTGCCACATTTTAGTTTTTCTACAAACGCTACTAAAAATTGAATTTTTTGCACGGCATACTGCCTTTAAATATATAATATTAAATAGTAGCGTGTTAAAAGTAAATCACGTGGTCTACTTTTGACACTAATGTTAAAAGTGAAATGACAGCCTTTGTCAACAAGATAATTTTGGGGCAAAAGTTCTTCAAAGTACGCTAATAAAACACTTTCGTTGTATTTTCCAACAACATTCTTCTGGGCGCACCAATTTTGAAAACGCTTAAACGCTAATTCGTATTGTTGCTTCGATTTAGTCGGCAACAGATTTAATGTTGCTCTACTGGCAGCTTCTTCTATTTTTAAAATGTGATCAATAGTGGTGTTTGTAGAAAAAATGCAAACTTTTATAAGCTTTAATATCAATGGAAGACTTACAGTTTTTAGTATTGAGACGTTATTTCTGAGGTTACATAACTCATCAGAAAACCATTTTACCGGAACATAGGAATCTTTACATTCTATCTCTTTATAGGGAAAGAATTTCTCAATCAAATAAGAGTATGTGTTAATTATAAAGTTAGTCGATTCTTCAACATCTTTCAAGTGAGAATTTAAATTTACGGTTTCTAGCACTTCAGTGAAAAGCCTCATATTGCGGTTACTTTTATTACGAATAGTCACAGTGGTAGACCTTGGTTTTAGGGTATTTTTGTTAAATAATGTAATGTGTTGAGCACAGTGATCAGATAAGCAAGGGTTAATTACCTCTGACTCATATAACCCATCATTTATATTTCTTAAAATATTATCAATGCAGCTCTCGGATGAAGAACTAATTCTTGTCCAATATATGTATATTGGACAAGAATGTATATCCAAATTTATGACTCAGATAAGGAGGTGAACGAGTATTTTGCGAACCTTTCAGAAACACATCTGCTGATCAAATTCAAACACTAGAAAAACGTTGGACAAAGTGCTTTGAGCTGTGTCAGGCCGAGTTGTTGTTTCACCTTGTTCTCGTAATTAGTGCGTCGATTTCTTCGACTTGATTAAATAAGATGACAATATTTAAAACTTATGATAGTGTTTTTATAAATAGTTTTGTATTTTTTTATTATAATTTTTTTTCAGGGGAAATACACCAAACACGAGGTTTCCAAGCTACTTCCATCCTCCAATTACATCCTCCTGCAGCTGTCACGGCCTGTGTCCTTCAAGCCGATTGGGGTTTAGTCGCTGCTGGTACAGCCCACGGTCTTGCGCTTTTTGACTACGTCAAAAACAAACCAGTAATGGTGAAATGCACACTAAACCCGAACGGTAAGTTACGCAACTATTTTTTTATGTTTATAGAAAATAATTTGGATGTGCATTTGAATGTGTCTTTACTTTTATAAGGAATTTTTAACTTTTTAACCTCTCATACTTTAAAGTAAACTTTTCTTTTTGCTTGAGGGGGGAAATTTTACAATTTGCTTACTTGATATAAATAGCTATATTTTTATTTTAATCTCTTCTTGTAGATCTCACCGGTGCCGGCGACACGCCTATTTCCCGTCGCAAATCCTTCAAAAAATCCCTTCGCGAATCGTTCCGCCGTCTGCGAAAAGGACGTTCCACTCGTCGAGCAAACCCCGAAACCACCCCTGCCACAAACTCACCCCCTAATCGTAAAACAACTCAAGAGGACGGTCAGTTTAGTCCGCTGGAAGCCAAACCGGTCGAAAGACAAATCGAGGCACGCCCTGTTGACGATTCAATGAGTTCTTTCGTAAGATGTCTTTATTTCGCGAGGACGTTCCTCATTAATGGTAATGATAACACTACGGAGACCTAAATGCTAGGAAACGAAACGACGAAAATTAATAGATTTTCTGTACCCAAAAATTTAGTGCGTCGATAATACTCGTTAAAATGATTAGGGCACGTTGAGCGTTATACCGTTTTGGGTTTAAAATTAATTTAAATTTCACTAGTTCGGTAATTGCTTGGGAAAAATACAGAAATGTTGAGTCTTGCATTCTTAATAGGTTGAGAAAAACTGAAATTTTGAGGACAAAGATAAAAAAAATAAAAAATAAAAATTTGCATCCGTTATATGTTCTTGAAACGCTGCAAATACTCGTACCGTTGAAAATACCAAAAAAATGTAATAAATAAGTTGTGGAGAACTAAAAGAAAAAGTTAGCGATACCATATATTTATTTTCAACAGTTTAGACCCTAAAGATATTTAAGTATCTGACGTTTTTGTAGTTTTAATTAATCTTCAACCGTATTTGCACCCTTATAAAACCATGGAAAAATTAGTAATTGCTATAATTTATTTGTTTGCTATAATTTTGCTATAAAACAATTGTTTATATAATTTTTATATTATTTTTGACACAATTTTGTTAAATACTCGTTACTGCACTACTTTAAAAGTCGAAAGAAACAAATCTAACATTCTGATTTTTCAGATCAAAAAAGTCTAACACTTTAAAAAAGCAAAAGTAATTGAGTTAAAAAAACCTCAAATGATTGTCAAACAAATTTTTTAGAGACGTACATATGTAGTTTACCGGTGTTTAGGTTGTTCTTGCGTTTTCTTGCACTCAAGTATCTTTAACATCATTTGATAATTTTTCATCTTTTTTTGACGGAATTGTACGTGTTAGAGAATATAATAAATTTATTGATGTCTAAGGGTCGGTTTCACCAACGATAAATAAATCGTCAGTTAGTTATTTGCCCAATAATTTTTATTTATTGGTTAAATAAAAAATTGTTTCACCAAACTTCTGTTCGTTATTATCCAGTTAGTTACCTGAATACGATGTTTTTAGTAGTAACATTACAAAAAGTGTTAAATTTGGGATTTGTGCTCATTAATTTGTTAAAAAGGATAATTCAATTGAGCTACAACAGCAAAAGAGAAAGGGCAAGAGGAGTTTAGCTTTTTTTTGAAAGAAGCAAAGGAATTTTTTTAATTCTAAAATAAAAAATGTTAAAAATGACAACCGAATAAAATTTAATTGCTCAATTTCGTCCAGTTATTTTATCTGATGAATAAGTTCTATCCAAGGAGGTTAGCATTACAGGAGGGAACAGTATTTGAAAAAGGCGGAATTGCCGCGTAAATAGGCAATGCTGTAAAGTGGTACTAAAACAGAGCGCAACACGTGCCTTTCCTGTGGCCTGTGGCGTACCAAAATTATTTTCAATTTTTCATTCTTGCCAACCAATAACAAACAAACAGTAGCAACAAAAACAAAAAATAACACAAAATCACAACGAAAAACCACGCCGAAACCACCCAGGAATAAAACCGAAACTAAAATGGCTAAAATGCTCAAATTACTAAACCTTAGGTACGGGTACGCCACTGAAAAGAGGTGAATAGTGTCACTAACGGTGGCGCGTAGTTTGAAAAGGGTCATAAACTGGTACTAGAGGGTACCCGACTAGTACCTCATCTAAAGCATTGACGGTATAGGTTACCCTCCGTCCTCTCTCTCTAACGTCCTTGGTTCTAACTGAAATCGGTGAAACAGTAAGTACCACATTTATTTAACAGTTAGCGCTATTGGACAGTTATCTTATTTAACTGATGTTGGTGAAACCGACCCTTAGTAATTATGCAAAGTTCAAATTCGTAAGAATTTAGTTTAATGATTACTTAAACAAAACGTCTTTTTGTTTAATTTTTTCATTGGTTTACCGCAAGCTCCGTACCGTATAAGATAAATTGGGCCAATTTTTCGGATACGGTGCGTTTGTCGACCACGGTATGGGATTTATAAATAGTGCCATAAGAATTCAATATTTTATATTTCTACGGTGCGGTCTACGGAACCAATGCGGGTGCGGTACCAATCTATAAATCCAGCTTAAGACAATTCAGTTTAAATTACAGTTAAAAATTTTTGAAATGGTGAAAAACTTGTCAAAACACTTGAAAAAAAAAATATTTTTATTTAATTTAGAAGAATTTCGTAAATTTGAAGTAACATACAGCGTGTACCAGAACTCGCTCCCCACCGGAAAGGTACTAGTGGTAACAGCAATGGGGATGGCAAAAATGCAAAAAAGTAGGTCTTTTATTCTTCGTTTGGGAGATACAGAGGTTTCAGTGACCAATCCCAAAGGCTATCTCCTAGGTGTATTACACACAGTACATCCGTTATTACTAAGAAATGAAAAATAACTCTAGTGCACTTTTTTATTGTCCGTTCCACATATTTTTGATTTCCTAGAAATGTGTTTTGTTCCCCTAGTCCTCCGGAGCAAGGTCTTTTGTGATTGGTTATTTTCAAACGTTCTTATCTCCCAAACGCAGAGAGTTAGAGTTTTTTTGTAAAGGAACTTTAGCTTCAGAATTGCCTAAACTATATGCACCTTTCCGGTGGGGAGCGAGTTCTGATACACGCTGTAGTTTTCAGTTCGAGAACGTTGTTACTTCCTCGAAAATGGTAATAAGTACATTATTTGAGACACATTGGCTGATCACTGATGAATAAATCTCTGAGTGTTAACATACAGCGTTGGACAAAAGTATGGAACCAAGTGTTTTGTGTCACACACCAATGTAATAAATGAAATTTTTGGCATTTTTTTGAAGCGGATTGTTATTTATTAGCGTAAATTTTAAAGATTCCATGAAAATGACTTTGTTTGCAATTGTTACAACTAAAAAAAAAAACAACAAAAACTGTTGTTTCTAACTTGTTTTTGTGACGTTTTTACAATTAAAAAAAAACAAAAATAAAATAATACTTTTGGTAACTAATGCAGAGTGTGACCTCCTCTACTGGTTACAACAGATCAACATCTTTGTGACACCCTTGTCTATCCCTTTTTGGAAGATTTCTTGCCACGCTGCACTTAGGGCTGCCAATAACTCCTGATAATTTTTTTGTGGAACATTTATCCATAGAATTTTTTTTGGAGTGTATCCTAGATGTGTTCAATGAGTATCAAGTCAGAAGATTGTTCTGGCCACAGTAAAACAGAAATTTCGTTACCTTCGTAAAAATTCCTTAACCACTTGAAGTGTGCGGTTGGCAATATCTTGCATAAAAATCAAACCATTACTGTAATTTTTGGTGTAACTTTGAAATTGTGGATGGAAGTTTCCATTTTATAAAGCTAAAAAAGTTATGCCGCACAGTTCAATTCTCTCGATGTATGTTTTATTAAAAGGTGTACTAATAAAAGCTTAGATTAAAGTCATCAGTTGAAAAAGCTACATCCAAAATGCAATAAAATATAATAAAATAAATAATATCTATAAATTTGGTACAAATCTATTTAAATATTTTCCCGTTTAATGATCAGTCATGGACTTTACCAACTGACTGGGAGAGCTTGTTAAGGATTGAAGGTTTATACGATGTTGTAACACTTATAACAAATAAAGTCCAATCTCAATTTATACATATGACTTTCGAATCGTTTATTCCCATTTTCCTCATAAATAGGGTGTTAGGCAATGGCTTACCAATATTTTGTATGTGAATTTGTCATGATCAGACGAGTTAAAAACCCTTTTATCATTTTTCCAAAAAATTCATACTTTCTTCAAAAATTATTATTAACCCACCTGTTAAGAGCCATGGTATTATTCGATCATTTATAATTAGAGTAGGCGATTTTTTGTTTTTGTTATTGATAAACTAGTGCAAACTGAAGGAAAAAATGCATTCTAATTAAATATTACTGTTCGAAATGGTATTATTTAACTCTTCAGTTTGCATTTACGATAATCACTAATCAGCGTTGTCGTACAAGTTAAAAAAGTAGTAAAGCCTACTCCAATTATAAATTCAAATGATCGCAAGGTACTTTACTAGCAGTTAATTTTTTCCTTAAACAAAATTGATATAGTGGTGCATGATGGAGATTTTGAAAATTTTTAAATAGTGTTGCTAGCATGTTCATTTGTGTGGGAGGTTCGAATCCCGATTCTGGCATATATTTCTTTTTGTTTTTTTTTTTATTTGATAACAAAACACAAATTGAAGTGGAAGAATTACGGAGTGGACCAAAAAGTTAATTTACCGTTTTATCAGTAATGTTAAAATTTAGGCTAATTTTTATCATTCTAGTTCAGCGGTTCTCAAAATTTGGGACTTTAATTTCAGAACGATTTTTTGGTAAAACTATGCATTTTCGACTTACACAAATTTAACTTAATCGATTCGTTTTTGCCATTCTATATCTACCTTTAAATTTTTGGTAAACTATTCCCTAACCGGCTGTATAAATGGTGTGTAAATCTTTGACATGGACCCATGTGTGTTAGACTGAATAATAATTTTTAATATAGTGTTCGACAAAATATTTGTACGTCGCGTCGTCGTCGTGTCGTATCCTAATCTTTAGGTGTCCGTCAATTACATAAATTATCAGTGCACCGTCACAATCCTCAATTGTAGTACAAAACACGAACCCAACTTTATGGGCCGGAACCAACAATGGTACCGTCTATACCTTCACGATAACGGTTCCGTCGGGAACGAAACGCGAAACGGACGACGTCACCTGCCACATCGCCAAGGAAATTCAGTTAAAACATCGAGCGCCGGTTATTGCCATTGCAGTGCTTGATGGTGCAAACAAACCTCTGCCTGAGCCACTGGAAGTAGAAAAGGGTGTAGCACCACTTCCCGATACCACACAACCTCATCGAGTGATCATTGCGTCCGAGGAACAATTCAAGATTTTTACTTTACCGGCGGTTAAGGCGTTCTGTAAATTTAAGTTGACGGCACAAGATGGTGCAAGAGTGAGACGGATGGCTTTTGCTACGTTCAGTTGTAAAAATCCTGATACGGATGCGACACATTCCGAAATTGATTTGTTGTGTCTAACGAATATTGGAGAGTGCCTTGTTTTTAGCATTCCGGATTTGAAGAGACAGTTGAATGCTGCGGCGATCAAGCGGGAGGATATCAAGTAAGTTGTTATTTTATTGCTTTATTTTGAGACGGCCAATTGCGTCCAGAATTTGTTCAGACATTTCGCGGCTTTTTAGTGTATTATACAGGGTGATTCTTTTAAGGTCTACATTAACTAACTTTTAATATAGCTAGAGTTTTAAAATTTTCAACTAAATTATTTTCAAAATGGCTGAACTTTCGGAACGATGAGAAATTGGCGCCAACTTTGAAACTAAGTAAAATGTGCCCTTGTTGTTAGTACTTGTCTGTCATAATTTTTGATCAATGTCAATTTTTTGTTAAAATTTTCATTTATGATAGCTATTATTATCGATGATGTTTGCATCACAAACCTGCGAAGCGAGCGAGTGGTGTGATCATCTGAGGTAATAATAACCATTATAGCGAGTTGTATCTCTAAACTTTATCCCCGACTACAATGTAAGTTAAAGAAAACACAATTGTGACAATTTGGCGTTTGCACAAAAATTTAATTTATTGGCCATTTTCTATCATAGAATTGCACAAAAACCGTCACAATTAACATTTTTTCAAAATTTTTTTAATTATATCGAAACAGTCTATTGCATCCTGAGGAAGATACGATAATGTATTGAAAAGTCACGACGAATTTGAAAATTATTTTATTTATTTGTCAATTATAAAATATCATCATTGGCAGTAACTCTTTAATTTTGAAGTAGCAAAAAAATTGCAAAATTATGCTCTACAAGTTTCACAAAAGTGTTAATTTAATAAGTAAATGCCACAGATAAAAGTGTATTTTTAGGCCATAAAGTAAAAGTTTTACTTTTCGTTTAAGCATTTTTACTTTATCAATTTACAAATTTACCAATCTACCACTGAAATGAATAAGAGGTAGTTTACTGTAATAAAGGAATAATATTAAGAATATGTAACGAAATTCAGACATCATCTGTTTTTAGACCTGGAGGTTTTGAAGATTGATGTTTTTTTGTAATTATGGTCAGGTTATCTTAGGAATGCGGCAGAACTACTAACACTAATTTTAATGAGATTATTATACAAACGATGTTTAAATGCTCTGTGCAAAAATAAGAAAAAAATCTGTAGCCTTAAAAAAGCTCCAAAAATAACTTTATTTTTTATTGTGGAATTCATATTTTGTAGTCAAAAAAATTATTGAGAATTTTATACAAAAAGCTTTATTTTTTTGTTTCTGGACTTTGGGTAATTGTTTGTATGCTAATTGTTTTTTATATATTAAAAAAACAATCGCCTTTTATAAAATAAAGGAAGAACTTCAAGGTAAAGCTTTTCATTATTTTTGTTTTGTGCATTTATTTCTTTATTATCAGAAAGATAAAGGAGTATAAATATTAAATAAAAATGTCGGTTAAAAATGACGTCATTACTCAATATGGTATGTAGCATTTACAAAAATATTAAAATTGACTTCTTGAAGGATTTTTGAATTTTATGCATTACTGTTCTTGGAAACCTTGGAAGTTATGATAACATTGAGCGTAGTGCTTGTGAAAGAAATCGAATGTCTACTTTAATTAATTAAATAATAAATAATTAAAGTTATTGATTAAATAGTTTATTTACGAGAACGATATTTATTTACAGGATGGTCCAGCCCAGCTCCCGTCTTCTGTAGCTCAGTTATTATTAAAGTTGGAGTTTTGATATTTTGCAGATATTATTTATTCTCTAGGACACATTTCAGGAAAATATTTTTGATTATACAGAGTGTCTCAAAAAGGTATGACGTCATAATAATAATTTTTTTGAACGGCGTGCTATTATTTTTTTGTGCTCATTATGATACCTTTTTAGCTTCTTACATGTTCCTAAAGTTTTTTTCAAATCGGTTCAGGGATTATTGTTAAAAAAAATAAAAACCAAAAAAATATCGGTTTCACATCTTCAGTTTTAAAAATTAATAAAAAATAGAAACTACGACACTAATACTAGGTGCGTGTTGAACATACTTTTTTGAGACACTCTGTATAATCAAAAAATATTTTCCTGAAATGTGTCCTAGAGTATAAATAACATCTAGAAAATATCAAAACTTCAACTTTAATAATAACTGAGCTACAAAAGACAGGAGCTGGGCTGGAACAGTCAAATTAAACAAATCGGTGGAAAAAATTCCTAGAAAGTTGGAATTTTTTTTAAACGCTTCCTTTACACTATATCAAAAGTCCCCGAGGGTGGGGGGCGAGCTCGAGGAGGGGGAGGGGGTTAAAGCTGTCTTTTTTTGGTTTTTTGCTTATATCTCGGAAACGGTCACTCCTATCAATTTTTATCTTCTTATCAAAATTAAAGCTGATAAAATTTTCTACAAAATGGCCTTATGCATTTTTGTTGGAGGACTAACCGTAAGCGAATTATAGGTCTGGAAAGAAATAATCATTTAAAAAAAATGTGCTTTATAACAGAATGTTTTTTGATTTGAAAAGCTGACAATAAATTGAATTTATTGAGTCTAACACTTCATTAGAGGAGAAGAGGGGAGGCATGAGGGTCAACGAAGTCTTTAGAGTCGTCCTTATATGCTGCATTTTCGTCTTCAACCCAAACATTGAAAACCGAATTACAGTCTTGTTCAGTACAATATTAATAGATAGATGATTTAATATAGTTGTTTTGAATAAAACTTACAATAAACTGAATGTATTGAGTGCAAAAGTTCATTCTATCATATCTTCTGGATCACCCTCACATGCAGAATTGTCGTCTTCAATTGGAGAGCTCGAGGAAAGATTGTATGTTCCTCCCTTATTTCCCTCTCTTAGCTTAGTTGGGGGACGCTTTACACACACTATTTTCATATAAATACTTATAATATACTAATATTTAATAATGCAGTGTCATGTAGACACCAAACTTCATAAGCTAGTAGCTCGCTTACGGTAAGTCCTACAACAAAAATGCATAGGGCCATTTTGTAGAAAATTTTATCAGCTTTAATTTTGGTAAGCAGATAAAAATTGATAGGAGTGACCGTTTCCGAGATATAAACAAAAAACCAAAAAAGACATCTTTAACCCCCTCCCTCTCCTCGAGCTCGCCCCCCACTCTCGGGGACTTTTGATATATGTATACCCAAGTGTAAAGGAAGCGTTTAAAAAAAAAATCCAACTTTCTAGGAATTTTCAATCGCCTTATTTTTGTCTAATTTAACTGGGCATGGGGCATTTCACGTGAAGCGGACAACTCAAAAAAATGCGACAACCTGAAATTTGAAATTTTCTGAGCGACTTATTTAAAAAGTTATTGTTTAACCATGGGGTTAAACAGAATTTTTGGGATAATTTGAAATTAAAGCAAGAATTTTCCGTAAAAGTTGTCGCAACTTCTAAAAATTGACCAAATATTAAGCAGAACGTTCTTGTAAACTGTATTTCTAATTAAACAGTAAATAGTAAAAAATTTAAAATGGTGCTTTATACAGAAAATTCACTGTTCTTTTTAAATCTAAAATCAAATTTTTTTCGTGTAGAAAACCGGAAGTGAAGTTTGAAATCCGAATTTTAGTAACTTGGACCATTTTTTTTTTAATTACTTTTATTTAAAAAAATAGCTTAAAGTAAATAGAATTTACACTATAAGTCGCAAAATGGGATCTCTACTCGTTTAGGAGATACAGTACTTAATGTGCGTGATAGGCCGGTTTACGCAAGAAATTACGCGCTTTTGTGTACATTAAGTACTATATCACCTAAACGAATGAAGATCCCATTTTGCGACATATGGTGTAAAATCTATATATTATAAGCTATTTTTTTAAATAAAAATAAATGAAAAAAAAACGGTCCAAGTTACTAAAATTCGAATTTGAAACTTCACTTCCGGTTTTCTAAAAAAAAAAAAATTTCAAATTTTAAATCTGATTTCAGAATCAAACAGAACAGAGAATTTTCTAGATAAAGCTCTATTCAAAATATTTGGTATGCATTAGTTTTTTTAATAAAAGCTTCCAAAAACTGTGACTCATATTTCGTCAATTTTTTAGAAGTCAAAATCTTCACAAATAAGCATCACACAAAAAATCATTGTGTATTTACAATTATGCTTTCTAGGAGAACAATTATCCTGAATATGACCGAATTTCAGGTTGTCAAATTTTTTTCGTTGTCCGCTTCACGTGAAATGCCCCCAGTGTGTTTTAAAAAACACAGTTTTCAAAATTGTTATTTCAACATGGAAATAAAGAACCTTCAGGCTTTTATAAAAAATAGTATATTATGATACGAGTTTTATAAGACGCATTTTTTGTCGCACGCACGGAATTGTGGCACGACGAGCGCAGCGAGGAGTGTCATAATGGAGTAAGTGCGACAAAATGCCTTATAAACGAGATATCATACACTATTTTTTCTACTTTGCACCTTTTTTGACAAAAAAATTCAATTTCGAAATTGGGGAATTTTTTGGCAGTTGACAGCATTTGCGTGGGTCATGAAATTAAATTAATAATGTGGATCGTCATTAGTTTATACGTAAAATGTATTCTGAAAGTGTCCAAGACGTTTTGCAATGTATCTACCCCTCCACGAATACGGGCTTTTGTGGCAAATACGCGGAATTTGAAAGTGGCCTAAGGAGAATGGAATCTCAAATTACTTACTTGCACTGGCTATTGAAGTCATGTTTGTACACTACTCGAAAGGTGTTCGAAGGGACTACGTATCAGGGATGGTAGAAAAGCCTCTAAAGGTCCGAATTTGATTCATTTGATTAAATTATCACTTGAAACAGGTGCCGATTGACACTGACAGTTCTCTCAGATAATTGATAATAGATTGCCATCATTTTCCAACTAAATTACCCTGGTTTTTAGTGTAATTATTATAGCACTCCGTTGGATATTACGAAACCCAAATGGCGTATCGTAATGACCTCAGTACGAAACAAAAGTAGAAAAAAACTATTTAATTGGACTGTTGGACTACTCAAGTCAGTGTAATTTTTATTACCATGTCTTTCTAGGTCCAGAATTTATTCAGCAAAATATCTAAACAATTCTTTAAAAAGCCATACTTTATGAAAAAGACCAAAACAACTCATTTTTAAGCATAGTTTTGCATAAATTAATTGAACATAGAGGCAAGTCTCGTTAAAATGTAAGTTTAATCGAAAGAAATATTCTGAAACGTACAAGCTTAGAATTTGTTTTATGATTTGACCAATTGTTAAAAAATAGATTTGAGCTAGTTGAAAGTAATTTTCTTCATTTTTTGCATTAGTTAAATCTTCTTTTGTAATAAAAGCGATTCTTATGGGAAGAAAAGCTCAATCGACATTGCTATTTTTACTTTTAACTAAACAAAAATAAACACATAAAAAAACAAAATTGAAAGAAATAATCCGAAATTACTAATTTCAGAGTACATTTTTGCACAAACTAAACAACCCTCAGGGGCCTTAAGTTTTATTATTGTTTATCAATGACATCAATTGTCCTTATACCAAAACAAAATGTACGAATTTTTATTGCTTATTATTAAAGTCTATTTGTGGTGTGCACCCATTGAAAATTTAAAATAACTTTTCTCTTTCAGTGGAATTTCGTCGTTGGTCTTCACGAAAAGCGCCGAGGCACTTTATTTGCATTCCTCATCCGAGCTGCAAAGAATATCTTTGTCGGCTACTTCTGCAACGACTGCGAGATGTTATCTCCCTCAGCCAGTGGGAGAGAAGGAGGACGCTACGTCTGATACCGGTTCGGAAGGTGAACGGCAAGAGGGTCAGGACGTATCTCCGCTAGTTAACGGCAATGCCGAAGGAAGCGTTGGCGATAAGGTAGGAAACTGAATACGGGGCGATTTTTAGTGCAATTAAGGAAATCTGTAAAACTAACGTTCTAGTAGTGTTTAGGTGTTACTTTGTTTTGTATATTTTAATTATTTAACCATTTGATAATATATTATTGGTTGGTACTTTTTTAATAAGCAGTTATAAGAATAACAGTTTTTATAATAAATTATATATGAAAAGATGTTTTTATATTTATAGTTCATTCTCATAACCATTGAACCTTTTCATATCCACAAAACACATAGCACATCTCTATTTTATTATTTTGCATGCTTCTGTGCACACTTTTGTTGGCACAGCAATTAAATGAACTAAAGGGTTTAGTGTAAGAACATGGTAAGCCACAAAAACTAATTAATCAGTCCTTGTATAAAATTCTGTTAAAATTTTTATATTGCAAGACAATTATTGCTTTAAATTACTCTCATCTAGTGGAAGATTGACACATTACTTTTACTCCGGCTTCTTACAGTAGTGCTCATTCTGAAACTATTGATATCTCATTTTACCCACTGATCTAATATTTTACCAGAATGTGTGGCATATCACATTCTTACACTTAGCCCTTCAATTTGATTGGTGACTTTGCAACTTAGAGTTTTGTGTAAGTTGGTGATTTTGGTTACAAACACTGGTGAAGGAGACACAGTAGGTATTGATTTTATTGCGTAACAAAGGTCGATAATTGTTTAAAACCTTAAATTTTAACACTACGAATTTGAGTTCTATGACACTATTTATACAAAGTGAAGAATGGCGGTTTTAGTTGGTAACTTGGGGATTTTTTTGTTGGTTGTTTGTAACTTGGTAGCGGATTAGGTTTTGTTTGGCAATATTTGACGAAACAGTACGTATTTGGTTATAATTCTGTCAACAACTGGTAGTAGAAATAGAATTTAGAATTGCCAACTCAAACAGACATTTTTGACCATTTGTATGAGCAGACTTTATTAAATTTTCTTTTGAATTGCAGGACCTTTGCATTAAATATTATACGCTCAAAAACTAAACCATTCGCAATTTAACAACTGCGTCATCTGGTGGTCGATTTTTAGTTATTTTAGTCATAATTCTGTGTAAAAAATACCAAATCTTTGAGTCAAAACAAAACCTTGGTCATGAATTGCTTCTTTAAAAAAGATAGTGTTTCTGTAGCGAATCATTTTGAACATTGCTGTAATTTTTTAATTTTATATTTGCAAAGGAAAAAAATTAAGAAAATGAAAAAAGAAATAATGTCTCACACAGAGAGAGAAAATTTGTTTTTTGTACTCATAGTTCTTAGACAGCTATTTCCCGGTTATCTCCAGCGTGTGGGAAAGTAACTTTCCCGCACTGCGGTGTTTTTTACTTTCCAACAATGGCTAGGGACATTTAGTAGGTTGGTATTGCTATCGTTGAGATGGAGACGATTATTTTTTTACAATAAGTGACAGTTCATGTCATTTTTTTTATTGTTGGACCTGTTACCAACCCATTAGCAAAAAAAAAACTAAATTCAAAAAAATATTGAATTTTCATTTTTTTGAGAGATTCGTTACAAAAAATATTGTACCTAACTTGTTTGGAAAGCAATTTGTATTTTCCAAACACGTTAGGTAAATAACTATTTTAATTATCGGTTGACACAAATTTACAAAAAAATTTATATTTTAATTAAGAGGACGAACACAATGTGAACAACCTATTTTTGTTTTGTTACTTTACTTTGATTTTTCTCGCTAAAAAAGAAGGCATACGAGTATCATCTAAGAATTTACCAAATCGCTTTATTTTAGCCAAAACTGAAGATTTTTTGAGGAAGAAACATTATTTTCTACGCTTCCTCGCTTATAAATGAGCCAAATCGCTTAGGTATGACCCCCAAAGTTCTAATTTGAGTGATAAAGTTAATTACTACTGGTTTTGTTAAAATACGCGGTTTTCTAACAATTCTTGGCTTTAAAAGAAACCAAATGGTTTTGGAAAATTTTCGGTCAATGCAAAGTTATTTGAGCCTTTCGAAAGCGATTTCGCTGTCTTCGTACGCCCGATATTTCAGACTGTTAAACCAAAAATATTCTAGTTACCAATTTATTTCCTGGTTTGGCGTATTTCAGTGCTTGGTTATGATTTACCCGAGGTTAGAATCTTTACCGAAGGAAATAAATGTGTCGGGTTACCACCTTTTTTCAGGGTTATGCTCATGCGCAGTGACTTTGTTTTTCTGACCTATTTTTTTCCCGAAATATCACGCAATTTTGCCACTTTCTGCGACTCGTTTTTACCTGTGTTTTGGTGGCATTGTAATTATTTTATACGATACATGAGTGTTGTGGATGTCTATTACATTTTAAGGAACATTAAAAAAGCATCAAGAAATCAAACACAGATTCCAGATTCCTACTTTTCAATGTCAACAACGCGTGCGCATTTAAAATCCTAATGCGCGTTGTTGCCAAAAAGCTGGAAATTTAACCCAATTTCTACTAAAGCACTTAAATACGCATTCAGAGTTAAAATCTTGGGTAACATTTACCGATGGTTAGTTATCAAGCACTGAAATACCGGGCGTAAGTATTCGAATAATAAGCGATAAATCGTTCGAAATCTGCAAAAATAATGTATTTTGACTCGCAGGCTAGTTATAAGCAAGAGGATTCTTAAAAATCAACGTATTTTAACATAACCATTAATAAAAAATTGTTTTGCGACGAGCTAAAAATATATCCACCAGAATAAATTGATAACTCAAGTTTAAAACTCCCATATTCCATAACCGAACTCGTGTTATGTTCCTGAAAAGAAGTATTTAACTAAATGTTTTTTAAAAAGTGTGTTAGTAGAAACCGACGTTTAATTACCTATTAACTGTTTCAAAACTATAAAAACGCCAAAAAAACTATAAAAACGTCGCATTTTACCGAATAATTTTTTTAAATAAGATTGATAAAATTGTAAATTAGTTATTAATGATCAGATCTCTCATTGAAAGTACAATGTGTTCAAAAATGGCTGTTCATCAAATTGACTATGGAATTCAAATTCAATCTGCCGCCTCGTCCACATAACGATTGTAGTTTCTCTGCCAAATCTTTGAATTAGATTTTTACTCACTTTTTTTGCATTTTTCGCCAAAGTTGTTTCAAGTGTAGGGTTTGCCTTGATTTGTGTTTTATATTTTCGTGATTTTTGTTGTTGCGTATTCTTTCGTTTTTGGATTCGAAGCCTTTTTGCATAATTTGACGGATCTGTCACTTTGACTTTATGCACAATTTAATTTAAGCGGCACATTACGTTCAAATTTCATATGCGGCTTGATGAACAGCCATTTTTGAACACATTGTATAAATTACATAAGCTATTTTATTAATGCCCGGTTTCCGGAACATTTTTTAATCGGACCGATAACTATCGGTTCCATAACTTTATCCTAGCAATAACTTCAGAATGGGTTTCTGAAACGTATCGATCAATAAATTATCCATTCGATAACTATTGGTTCGATAGATAGTTTAGCCGAAATCTGATAGATGTCCCAAGTATCTGGAGCAAACTTCTCTCTTATCAAAACTTGTTAAAATCATAAACAGAAAGTCAAAAATACGTCAAAAGCGTGCCGAAATTGACGTTATGTTAGTTTTCGTGATGGATTTTTTTGAAAAAGCAGTTGGAACACGTTTTTGTGATTCAAGAACAAAATAAAATTTATGTAGGTACACTGCGGTACAACTAATTTTTAAAAATATTTACGATATAAATTGTTTGATTTTTAGTAAACAGAAAAGATTCTGTTCGTTTCGTTTTGATGAATCTAAAACCATAGACAAAAATGTTAAAATGGGGCTCTTTCCAACGATGTGAATTGTAAAATGTGAAAAAAACAAGAAGAAACACTAACAAAGCTGAACCTTTTCAAAATAATCAAAATATTAATAAAGGGCTTTAATTGCACACACATTTCAGGAAGGACTTGGTGTAAAACGGAATTTTTCATAAATGTGAAACTAAAACTCCCTTGATCCGCCTTTGATTCAAGATCCCATGATAGCAGGAACTTCTTTTTGCTGTCATTATTCATATTTACTGTTATTGTATACGTAAATGTTGGTTCACAATAATTTTATTCATGAAATAAATGAACAAAATCACATTTTCTGTACTTTTTTTCGTTATTTTCTTTGAAATTCTATTTCGTCGAATTTTCCAACGGGCTTAACCAAGGATCTAATAATGTTTGTCTTTTAATATTTGCCAAGACTTCAATAACTTCTTTGTCAGTACCAGTCAGTACAAGAATTGGTAGGATTGTCAAATTCCATTTGTTCAAAGTTCTTAATTTCTGAAAAATGGTATAATTGTCAAAATAAAGCAAAATAATTTCCACACCTTACTGAAATTACGCCCAAATAGAGAGAAACACAAAAATAATTTGACATTTTTTTGACATAACATAAGTTATCGAATAGATATCTGGTCGTTACTGAGCCGATAAGTTATTGAACAGATATCGGTTACATAAACTCTCAATAGCGTTTCAGAAACACTTTTTGCATCTTATTGGTAGTTTATCGAGTCCATAACTCTATCGGACCGATTTCTATCGTTTTGGAAACCGGGTATAAGTGCATTAATAATATATAACAGCTAATTTTGAGAGAAAATGCGACGTTGGTGTTTTTATAGTTTTGAAACAGCGAATACAAACGGTTTCTTTTTTTCTATATTCTATTCTAAATTGAGTTTCAGTTTTCAATTAAGTAATACTTACGTTTCATTTCAAAACAACAGTTTTATCTTTTTGTAAATATTGTTCTTAAATTACCTGAAAACAATTATTATAAATCATAAACTGTTTTGCAATGCATTCATTTTCATACAATACGGTACTTCAGATAAGAGTACAACAATGAATGTAAAAAGTTATTTTTACAACATAAGTTTTTCTTCAGTTATATTGACTATTCATAGAAATTTTATTATTACTACTAATAGTGCTAACCTCTTGTAATTCATAACTGAAATTAAAACGATTCTCAATTACGAGTAAATCTCTGTTTTTCACAATTTTTTGAATGCAGCGTAAAAATTAAAAACCTCGAAGATTATTTATCTGTTCTCATGGTTGTGCTAAAACAAACTTTTAGTTAAATACTTTTTACCTGCTGAAAACAATTTAAGCTTAGACTTTTCGTTTAAAACACGAAACACTTCTTGACGCTTTTGTTTGCCAACTGCTCCAATTACATTGACTCAAAACATGTGACTATAGTTGTGTTAAAACCCTGTCCTACTCAGATAAGATAACAGTTATTTATTGGTTCAAGAGGATGAATAATAGACAGTCTCTAATTAAATACTATATTTTTTCTATTATATTCTATTTATATCAAAAATTAAAATAAATTTAGAAATTATGTTATTTTACTCTTTTTTCGATTCAGACACTTATTTATTTCGCTCGCAAAATTTTGTCAAAATAATTCTAAAAAGAGTAAAAAATTGAAAAATTGTGGTCTGTTTTAAAAGGTTAGCTTATTTGTTTACAGAGAAACTTATTTATTTTTCGAAACTTTGGCAAAATAAGTTACAAAGCGTAACATTAAATCAAATTCAACATTTGGTTTAGTGTAATTCGTTTCTTAACAGAGAAACACTTTTATTTCAGGAAATCTTGTCAAATGAAGATATATTAAAATTGAGAAACTGATGCTGTTTGAGGAGATTAAGCTTATTTATTTCAAGAAAATGTTCCAAAATAACTGAAAATTAATAAATTGTTAGGCTTGTGTCTGATCAAATAACTAATTTACTTTTTGAAAAAAACACTATCGTTGTGCTATCGTAATGTGGGTACGTTTCCAGATTGTTTCGGCCTCAATAGTGAAAATGTAATACAAAAAACATCAGCGAAAGTTATTAAAAAAATTTGTTTGCCAATTTTCCGATAGCTTTAAAACAATGGTTAAAGGTGCAACAAATGGTAAGAAACAAAGTAGAGAATTAAATTTTTTTATGTTCAACCATTTAGGTTCAAATTGCCTTCAAGTTTTTAAACTAAATTTAAATTTTTTGTAAGATTTTACTAAAGCAGACAGAAAAATTATCAAATCAAATTAAAAACGACATAACATACCTAATTGTTCAATTTTTCAGCATTTTAGCACGTTGTTAAAGCAAACTGTTCGACAGAAATAAACAAAAAAATCGCGGATTGGTAAAAATTCGTCAAAAAAAAGGTCGATCGAAAATGGTATGACCTTGCTTCTTTGGAGAGTGGAAAGTACATTCAGTTTTTCTGTTTCTTAGTTTTTTCACTAAACTACATAAAAGGCCACTTAAAAAAGTTTTGTTCCTGACAGTCATAAACGACCTGTTCACGGGAAAATAATATTTGAACAGGCCTCGTTTTTGAATTCAAAAGTTTTTAGTGAGATTGCGCTATAATTTAAAATAAAATCACAAATTTAGTCGCAAATTAAATACATTTTTATCGTTTCCGAATAGTTTAACCCGTTTACAGCAAAATGCTGTCAGTGCTTTATTTAATTCAGAAAAAAATCCTGAAAACTAAAAAAATGGTGTTCTTTGAACATTATTTTCCTTCAACAGAAAGAAAAAATAAAATACTTTTGGCACTGCAGTGGACTTTTAGGAATAAAGGGGCTTTTGTTTTAACTTGAAATCAGCTCCTTCTATTGCGCCTTCGCTTCAATTCAGTGTCGCACATTCGCAGATGTGAGTTATAGTCGGGGAGCAGGCATTAGTGAACACATGTCTATGTTTATATGCTTATGTCTTATGCAAAATTTTCTGCTGAAATAATGAATTGCCTTCATTATGAAAAAGACGTTTTAGCGAAATTAAATTCTCTACAACTTTTTTCATAAATTTTTCTTGTATCTTCAATCCTGTTCGCACGTTGTCAAAAATATGAGACTGGGTTCAAATTTGGTTCCTTTTAAGAGAATTTAAATTAATTTAAACATTTTTGAGTCGATCACTAAATGTTAGGAGACTGAAAAAAATGTTTCTTAATTCCAGGCGGAGGAAGTACGAGAAAACGGTGAAGAAACTCCTCACAATGTGACAGTCTCTAGCAGCGTCGGAGATATCACAATTGACAGCGTTAAGGATTACCTCGGCTCAGGTGAGGAGCTTAACAGACGCATTTCCGGTATGTGTGTTTCGAAGACTGTCACGACAGTCATAAACAGTAGTCAAGACGGTGCCGTAACGTCTTCCAGTACGACCACAACCACAACAAGTGCCCAAGAAAACAGTGAGTGTTTGCTTTTGTTTATTTTGTCTTTGGCTTTTTTTTCTTGCTCAAAAATTATTGTAAAGAGCTTTGTTTATTATTTGCTTTAAATGTGTTCTTTTTGTTGCTTTTGTAGTCATAGAGAGTGACACGGACGGACCTGCACCGACGTTAGAGGTTAGCCCTGTTACACAGTTTTTATTCTAATCGAGCATTGTAGGACTGTTTTCACCTAAAATATTTCTAATATAATTAACCTTTCTAATTTTCCAGTTGACCTTTCTAATTTTCCAGTTGACAAATGGTCTACTTCTTCTAGACTAACAGACGATTAATACAAAAAATAATAGTTTTTGAAAATAACATATTTTACAATAGTAATCGTTAATAATTATAACTCTAATTAAAGTTGCTTTCAAAAACTTATTTTTGGTGCGGTCTTGCTGTAATATTAACAAATATGGTTACGCCAAATATAATTACACATCTTGTAGAATTTTATTTTTAAATGAAAAATATAACAATTGGAATCAATTTTAGGTCATAAAATAACATTTAAAAAATTAATGTATGAAAACTTTCGTACCTTTTTTTTTATAAAATGAATTTCAACTTTGCTTGGAATTCCTGGTTCTGATTTTGATGACGTATTTTTTATCATGATGAAATTGCTTTTAACATAAAAAGTTGTTTCTGTCGTTCATAATAATGGATTTTGTATAAAATTAGGTCCTCTAAACAGATTATTTTGGTTTATTTCGATTAATTTTCGGATTGATACGTTTAATTTGATTAATTTATTTATTCTTCGACAATGTCAAAATTTATGGTTTTTCGCCTGTGTAAGGAAGTTTTGACAACTGTTTGGCATTTCTCAATACGAAACGTCAGATTATTTTTAACAGATTTAAAGCAATTTTAAGCCTTGTTGAGTCTAATTCGAAGAATAAAATGTTGTATTCAACTCGTTTTCGTGTAAATCGGTTCATTTATTTCACCTCGTGGATGATAAACCTCTCGCTATCACTCGACGTTTAAAAATCCACTCGTGAAATAAAGCGTCCGATTTACACTCAAACTCGTTAAATAATATACTATTAAGATCTATTTGTTTATTAAAGTTGGAAATTGAATAAAATTGCAAAAACTAGTTGTAAACTTGTTTGTTCTCCTCGATTGGACATGATTTCCAAATATAACTAGATATTTTTAAAGATTTTTTGTAACTGTTGTACAAATACTAAAATAGGAGAAAAACCGTAAATTTTGACACTGTCGAAGAATAAAATTACGTTTTAAAACCGTTGTTTTCTTTATTTAATTTTTTTATATTGGCTACTAGAAGCTGGCCGCGGCTTCGCACGCATGTCCACAACTATTTTGAAACTGTAACCCAGTAGGGACCCGAGTTACTTGTTTTTATAATTATTGCAAACAAACTTTCATTCCCTATTTAACCTCCTTGTGGATCTAATTTTCAAAAATGTTGAAACACAGGTTTCTTCATTTTTCACCGAAAGTCCAAATACCAATCTTCATGGATACAACTTCAAAAGTTACGAATTCTGATTCAAATTTTAACACTATTTAAGTGGACGCAAAGAAAATGAAATTGATGTACACGATTTTGACTCGTTTTACTTGATTAGTCAAAATTTTTAATGAAGAATCTCTCTTTTTAAAGATTTGTTTAAACTAATTTCACGAAAGTTGTGCAATTAAAACCTAAACATTTTATCTCCACTTGTTTCGTTTAATTTCACTAAGATGTAATGAATTTTTAAAAACAGTGTTTTCGTCAAAAAAATCAAATTATTTTAATGCTACATCCAAAAATGCATGAAATATAGGGTGTTAATTAAAAAAATAAAAAAAATGATTGGTTTGCATTTAACTTTTTAACATCCTAAAATGGGTTAGAAATATCCAGACCTTTTTAAAAAAGTTTAATAGAGCTCATATTAATTTTGTTTTAATCATCTTGTTTGAATAATATTTTTATCATTTTGTCACAGTTTTTTTAGTTTGTACAAGACAGTGAAACGAATAGTTTTTTTGGGTTGAATACTCTTCCTTTTATAAAATCCTGAATTCCAAAAATAAATGCGATCCATTTAAATAATTGTGACTTTTTTTACAAGAAAGTCGGAAAAAAAATCATATCAAAGCATTGATTTAATTTACGTTACCAACGATACGTAAAGGTAATTATTTGATGTCGAGTTATTTGAACCAATTTGAAGTGATTTCGAATATTTGTTAAAGTAATTTATCATTCCTTACATGTTACTATTACCTGATGATTCATAAATTTCATAAATTAATTAATCTTTCTTTACTTAAATAATCTTGGAAGATTTAATTGACAAGTTGAAATTTTTGACAGCGTGTAGAGTAATTAGTTGCATAGAAATACTCGCAATGCTTTGATCTGTTTTTTTTCAGATTGAGCATAGGGCTATGTTGAGAGTTAAAAAAATGTCCCTGTATATCCCATTTCAGTTCATAGCAGAATTTTGCAACAGCGCATTTAAAATTTTTGGAGTGAAATGGAGCACAAATTGAGAGTTTCTGGAGGGCTTTCTTAGCTCAAAACGTGTTGCTGGGATTTAGTTCAACACCGAATTCTTTTCTTTTACAGAAACTCTCAATTTGTACTTTATTTTTCACTCCGAAAAATTCAAATGCGCTGTTGCAATTCTACTATGAACTTAAGTACTTAAGTAATAACTAAAGAACAATAGCCAGTCTCCAAAAGCAAAAACAAAAAAAATTGAAAAAGGAAACATCGTCTTCCAATTTTAACATCAAGCAACATTAATTATGTAAAAGCAAATTTTTAATGTTTGTTTTAACTGTAAGCACTGAATTTTTAGAATTACAAAATATCGATGAACTGGTTACATACAGCGTTGGACAAAAATCTTGGAACCAATAATTTTTTGCCTATTTTAAAAAATAACACTGGTCTGTAAAAATAACAATGTACCTAATCATATTTGACGAGTAAAATCTTCGAATTCTTTTAGTTTTCGATTTTTTGGATGGAAGGTTTTTTTTAAAGAAATTATTAAAATTACTTCCCGAACTTGGCTGAAAAGGGTAATAACTAGGTAATAAATAATAAATAACAAGATTAAAATAAAGTTTGGAATAATAGAATATACTATTATATTACAAACAAATTCAAACCAAACCAAAACACTTTGGTTATGAAAAATATACATTTTTTGAAGAGATATCTCAAATTATCAAAAATTTACAATTTATCGAAGAATTAAAGTTTGAAACTGTTCAGCTGTTTTCTTATAAAACGAGTGAATTACATTTGGCGTTACCCGTCTTGTGGATTAACCGTTTAACACGTTTTTGCACTGTTAACTTTCCTTTCCAGATTAAGAAAATCCAAGTCAGTGACATTCTCCGCGCCCCACTGGCATTGGCCGAAGAACTGGATTCGGACGGTCAATTGAACGGAGACGCATAATCGATGAAAATAACAATTGCCATATCAACATGTCCAGTATTTCGTATGATTTTTCTACGACCGATTCGGATCCCATTGCATGAACGGTTGGTGTTTTTTAATTTTTAAAACAAAACTTTTTAATTGTGTGTTAAGTATCGTTACTTAGTTTAAGTAAGTATTAAAAATTCCAGTACATCGTTTGGGACCACGTTGAAAATTTGTGTTAAAAATCGCGGAATACTGCACTTGTTTTTTATATATTTATAATCGTAAGCTAAGTGTTAATATCAAAGTTATTTACAATCGATAACAATTGATGTTGGCGCCAAATTGTAAAGTATTTAAAAGGCGTGATTTTTTATATTATTGAAACAGTATTCACTGCTTTGTACACGTTTAAGTAACTTATTCAAAGGGGATTTAAAATAAGCCATCAAACAAATCAACCATCGTCTATTAAAAATTTTACACGTTTTTATACAAAATGGTGGAGGTTAACGAATGTGTGTGTGAGTGCATCCTTTATGGCCTTAACATTTCGTTATAATATTTTATATTATGGTATTTTATTCACATTTTATTGAAGATTATATTTATGAAACATCACTGAGTGAATAAAGTTTTTATTGGTACACAAGTGCTTTATTATCCCTTCGATTGAAAAAACCAGCAAGTATTTCAGTTTGTTTATTCAAATCAACAAATACAAACCAAATGGAGATTGCGACTTTTATTTACACTTAAAATTACAATATACAAGATCAACAATTATGGCACATTATAATAACATTTTTTTTAGATCTGAATTGAGGAAAAATTCATTTGGCTTTTTTAACAAAGTAATAACGCTATTTCAACATTAATAAAAAAATCTACAGTTAGTACAGGATATGTCACCATTAAGTTTTTGTTATTTAATTCTTAAATCTATTAATTATTTTTTATAAAATTGTTTTAATACGTTTAATTTAGGGGGTGCGTGGTGTAATCAATTTAAGCACCAAAAAGGCGGAATATTGGATAAAAAATTAGTTAGTCTATCAATTAAACCACGCATTGCCGCTTTGATTTTAGATCGCTATATTTTATTAACAATTTTTTCACAAAATGAAGCGTTTCAGAAAATACGCAGCCATCTGTTTTTGTAGAATAAACTAAAGTCGTGTTTACAAAGATGTGGAAAAGGAGGTAAGTAAGCACATATTTATTTTGTTGGTCGGTTTTATGCTCTCCAAGTTTAAGATTTGATTGTCATTCGCCAAACCTTTAGAAAAAATGCAACAACATACACTGAAGGAAAAAAGAAAATAATTAAACAGTTGTGTCAAGTTTTAGAACAATATATTTTAATCTGAACCAAAATTTAATGACGAAACTGAAATTCTGTTTTGTGCAACGTAAAAAAAATTGAGTTTTTAATTATCATTTATTTAATTGTTTTTTGAGGTTTAAAGCATTTTTTCTACAAAACAATATTTAACCATGTTTAATTAATAGTATTTTGCAGCAATTTAATAAAAAATAAAATTATCAGGGCACAATAATGGTGGATGCGCCGGGTTCGAATTAATTTTTTTTTATACTTACAGATACTATAACGCAATCAGATAGAACCTACATTTTTTATGACAGCAAAAGTTTTGATTGAAAATAAATAAAAATAGTTGTAAATTTAAACTTTGTATGTTAGATTTACACTGAGGTTTTTATTTTACTGAACATAGCATAACACACATAACACTATTCTATGTTCAATTTAAAAAAAAGTCTAACCAATGCATTATTAGAATTCTTGGATATTCTGTATTATATGGTAAAGAATTTATTTCGTTTATTTCGCTGAACATTAAATAACACAACAGTATTAATTTTATTGTATTATCCTCTGTTCAGTTTCAAAAAGTCCATGTCGATGCATTGCAAACAGTTCCATAGAAACGCCTATATATTCAGCAAAATAAAGTCTTCTCTGTATGTAAAAGTGTAAGGTAAACAAATTAATATTTATTCTTCAGAAAAGTTTACCTTCGAGGGTTTAAGCCTTAAAAACTGGCGAAAACGGTGTTTGTGTTTCTGAGAAACAGTTTAAACCTAAAACATTGAAAACTAGTTATTAAAAAAAAAAATATTTTCTACTGTTGTGTATTTACATTTTGTGTATTTTTCAGTTTTTGCAACCTTTTAAAAAATTGTAAAAAATATGAGGTAGGTTATAACGTAAAACATTTCTTGTTATTTATATTCAAACTTTTAGCATAAATAATCCGTCACACAATGGTTGTTGGTATTTTTTCCATAGGTTTGAAATAGATTCTGTATTTTACATTTGGTTTCGAAATATTTACTTTTCTTAAAAAAATTTTGGTTTTTCATCTTTGAAATTGATTCATTTTTTTTTAAATTGGAAAGAAAAAAACTTAAATATTTAAATATTTTTCATAAGATTTAACAAAATCCAAATTTTTAAGATTACCTACGTTTGGAGAACTTTAAGTATCCATAACTTAATTTTCCCTATACATATTTAATACAGGGTGAGTCAATACTGGGTTATTTCTGACATGTCCTAAAATGCAACCAAAAATACTAATTGCACTTACCGCTTGGATACTTCGTTAGTTTTTAAAAACATTAATTGAAACATTAGTTTTTTATCTTTTAAATAATAATAATCCATAAGAAATTTTAGCAAAACTGTCAAGACAAACTTGACAATAACCAGAACAATGTAATCGTGGATTAATTTTAAATTTTTATCGATTACCGATCTGGTCACCTGGAATCAGTATTATTGGTTGCATATTAAAAAAACAGAAATAGATTCCACTATTGACTCACCCTGTATAGTTTTTAAGTTATTTTAACTTTTTGCTGACATTCATTAACTAGAGCTCTTTTTGCATGAAAATAAAATTTTATTAAATTATTTTGTATTTACAAAATGCAAAAAAAGTTTGACAGAACTTTTTTTGTGCAGATTTTTCTTTATTTTGTCAAGAAAAAATTACGCATTCCATTAAAAAAATTAAGTTATGTGTAATTGAATTTTTCCAACATTGTAGTTTCTTAGCCTTTTTTTAGAAATTTAAATCGCCAAAGGAAAGGTTTCTCTTTGAAATGCTCAAATACGATTTTAAAATATCTAAAAACGATAGTTTTAAACTTTTTAAAGGAGCAAATCCAGGAAAATTTTTTAAAATGTAAATATCTCGAAAACAGCTGAACTTAGGTTTAGGGAAAGCTGGTGAAAACTTCCTGCGATATTTTTACACATTTTAGCGCCAACTGGAATTTCTTTATTCTTTGCCTTCCTTTAATCCTAATAATCCTGTTTGCTAAAATGAAACAAAATAGCTATTTAATAAACGAATTTGTTAATGAAAGCGACTAATAATAATCTATACTCTTTAAAGCAGGAATGAGCAATAGCGAGTGAGATTTTTAATCGCCCATTGCCAAACGAGTTGAATACTACATTTTTTCACTGACCACAAACTTTTTTATCTGGTGATGAAATTTGAAATTAATAACAAATCATCTTTTTTCATCTTTCATCTTTTTCATCTTTTTTATCGCACCATCTTTAACTTCAATTTCAACTTTCACAGCTGTCGTCAATAAAATTTACTGTGAATTAAATGCAAGAAAAACGGAAATTCAGTAATAACCAGTGATCCAAACCAAAAGTGATTAAGTGTAATGTGTGCGACATAATTTTGCATTTTTTTGTGCAATTGTGTAATAAAGTCCAAGACCCACAGAAATTTTACCTCAATGGATCGTTTGGAGTGCAATCTGTGTACACTTGCTGACTTGAAAGAGGTAGGTGATGATGATGAATTGTATAACGATTTTTTGAGCAAGTTCATTCATAGTTAACAAACACAGAACGAAAACTAAAAAAAAAGGTTTCGTTTCAAAAATAGGCTGATTTCTTCTCTGTTAACGCTTCACCTTGTACATAAATAAACCGAACCACCCAACCTATAATAAAATATTTTCTTCCGTCGTCACATAACTTTTGATGATGCTTCAATGGATTTGATTAAAGTTTAGAACGTTTGAGTAAAAATTTATTTCGACTAGATCGTAAAATATCACACGAACGTCCACAAAATGAGCATTCTTATTCTTTCCCAATTGTACAAAAACGCGTATCGCCACTTTCAAACTGGCGTAGTCCTTCGCAAGGTGTCACTGTCAAAAGTTTTTCTGGCGGTGCCGTTTCGCGACCCGATCGAGACACTACTTTGTGCCCTCAAAGGCAACGGCTGGTCCAAATCGAATGTGACGAACTCGTGCTGCATACTCGGAGAGTAGTCTTCGTACGGCTCACCGATGAACTCGTCGCAGTTGACGTCGGCTGTTGTTGACACCGTGTTTGTGGTGATGTCTCGCGGGAAGTGCCGGCCTGTGACGGGGGGCTCTCTCCCCACAGGGCTGCAATCAGAAATGAAATCACTTTTTCTTTAATAGATACATTTTGAGGGCCAGAAATGTTGATGGACAAAATATAGCACGTCTTCTATTAATGCTATGAAAATTTAAATGTGTTTTTTAGAGGTCACAGTTTTTATTAATATGGTATGCAATTTCGTAGTTGTAATGAGACGGTAAAGGAAGGATTTTTAAACTTTGGACAATCATTTTTTGTAATGTGAATACTTGCTTTAACTATGGTGAATTTTCCCACATTTTTAAACTATATCTTAATACAGATTTTACTTCTGCAAAATAAAAAAATCCTAGTGTCCCAGAATTACAAATTCCAAGCAGTCTTAGGTTAGGATACGAAACGACGTACTAATAAAACCTTCCCATCCTCAATAGTTCCGTTAATGTCGCGTAAAATACAAGCATATAGAGCATTAACTTCTCATTAGTAAGAGGTAAACAGTATCGCAAGCTATATTTCAAAAAATTTCACACTTTTAACAATTTGTACTACGCCACATATTTTTTAAAACGCTACGGATACGGTTTCAGATACAAGAAAGATGTAAAGAATTAAATTTCCTACAAAAAAGTCCACAAGACCATATTTTTATCTTCAACTATCTAGGCGCCAAAGTCGTCCAAGGACGCTCAAGCCACGGATTTGTTTTATTTTACCGGTGGTCAAGTATTGGAAAATGAATTTATTCCTAAACCGTTGAAGATAGAAATATCGTGTCGTGTCTACTTTTTTGTAGAAAATTGAATTCTCTACAACTTTATTTCTTTATCTTCAACCGTGTTCGCTGCGTTTGCAAAAATATCAGGTGAAACCCAAATTGATAATTCTAAGCAATAATTTTTGCGCACCGTTGCATACAGGCTGTATCAAAATCGCTCCCCACCGGAAAGGTGCGTATAGTTCAGGCAATTCTGAAGCTAAAGTTCCTGTACAAAAAAATTCTAACTCTGCGTTTGGGAGATAAGAACGTTTGAAAATAGCCAATCACAAAAGACCTTGCTCCGGAGGACTACAGGAACAAAACACGTTGCTAGTAAATCAAAAATATATGGAACGGACAATTAAAGTGTGCACTAGAGTTATTTTTCTCACCTTAGTAACGGGATCTACTGTATGCAATACACCTAGGAGAGAGCCTCTGGAATGGTCACTTTGAAACCTCTGTATCTCCTAAACGAAGAATAAAAGACCTACTTTTTTGCATTTGTGCCATCCCCATTCCTGTTACCACTAGCACCTTTCCGGTGGAGAGCGAGTTCTGATACACGGTGTATTTATCAAAACGCTGCGAATACAGTTAAAGATACAAAAAAAGTGGAAAGAACAAACTTGTAGTTATTAATTGAATTTGCTATAAAAAAGTTCGCGAGATCATATTTCTATCTTTTACGATTTAGGTATAAATTAACTTTCCATTATTTGGCCACCGCACCGGTAAAATAAAACAAATTCGTCGCTTGAGTGTGTTTGAACGTCTTTTGTGCCTAAACCGTTGAAGATAAAAAGGAAATTTAATTCTCTACAACTTTGTTCTTAACATTTTTCTTGTATCTTTAACCACATATTCGCAGCGTTTTGAAAAATACGGGACGAAGCACATATTTTCCTCAGTCTGTTAAAAATGCAGACCTCGATATTTCTGCATTTTTTTCAATGTAATAATAATTAGAGAATGGGTTGAATTGAAATTACTTTTAAACGATTTGGTGCCCAGACAGTATAACGCTCGAAGCGCCCTGATTTTTACTCTACCGTACTACTTTTTTGGGTTCAGAAAATTCTGCGATTTTAAGTCTCGTTTCGTCAAGCTATAGTCATCCGTAGTCAGAAACCAAAGACTTCTGAAAACATAATTCATAATACTATGTTTCCACCAACATATAATATCTACTACAGTCTTTCAAATTTTGTTATTTTTTCAAGCTAAATTCTTTTGAAATTGGCTAAAGTCACGAAAGCAGTTAGTGCCAATTTTTCCATATTTTTCATTATTCCTTTTATTTATGCATTGTTACGTTACTTTTTCTCTGTAAAAACTTTTCAACATTTTAATTTGTTTTGACGAAGTTACTGGCTTGAAAGAGAGCTAAAGCACTCAGATTTAGGCTGAAATATTTCAGAGCTAGTTTGGTAAGCTTTTTGTTTATTTAAACAAAACCCCATAAAATAAGTGAGTTTTTGGCTAAAATAACGAAATTTATTCTCAACTCCTATCAATTCCAAAGTACCTCCATATTCAGGGTCTCAGCAAACAATATGAAAATAATTTAAATTTGTGCTTTCTAGTGTCACTGACAAGTTACATATTGTTTTTTTTTTCAAAATCATTTGTTACTTTATAAGCCAATTTTAGTATTTAAACCATCGCCGTCTGTATGAAATGACACTTTATCTCGCCTGGGCATTTGTAAAGTTCAAGTGATTCCCGTCATACAGTTTACCGCGGAATATTTGACACATCCTGCTCTTGACGGTAACTTGTTTTTCAAAACTTCAACATATCCCTTCCATAAAAACGCCACATGAAATTTTGACACATGAATATTTACTGTCCTAGAAAAACATTTTCTGTAGAGCAGGCAGGCCTTAAGGCGGCTATTCAAATCATTTAAAATTAATAAATTAAATGAGGTTTTTATTTATGAACTGTTTTACATGAAATGACCTTGTAATTAATTACAAGATAATTCGAATGAGGTGGTTTTCTGGATTTTAACAGATAAAGCGATGCTAAAGTTATTTTTCTACTTTTGTTTCGTACTGAGGTCATTACGATACGCCATTTGGGTTTCGTAACATCCAACGGAGTGCTATAATAATTACACTAAAAACCAGGGTAATTTAGTTGGAAAATGATGGCAATCTAGTTTTTTGACAATTATCTGAGAGAACTGTCAGTGTCAATCGGTACCTGTTTCAAGTGATAATTTAATCAAATGAATCAAATTCGGACCTTTAGAAGCTTTTGTACCATCCCTGATACGTAATCCCTTCGAACACCTTTCGAGTAGTGTACAAACATGACTTCAATAGCCAGTGCAAGTAAGTAATTTGAGATTCCATTCTCCTTAGGCCAATTTTCAAATTCCGCGTATTTGCCAGAAAAGCCCGTATTCGTTGAGGGGTAGATACATTGCAAAACGTCTTGGACACTTTCAGAATACATTTTACGAATAAACTAATGACGATCCACATTATTAATTTAATTTCATGACCCACGCAAATGCTGTCAACTGCCACAAAATTCCCTAAATTTCGAAATTGAATTTTTTTGTCAAAAAAGGTGTAAAGTAGAAAAAATAGTGTATGATATCTCGCTGCGCTCGTCGTGCCACAATTCCGTGCGTGCGACAAAATGCGTCTTATAAAACTCGTATCATAATATACTATTATTCCACTAGTGGATAATAGGTCTTTTTATATGCTTCATAAGTGTGGATAAAACTCCAATTATAATGTGATTGTGGATAAAAATGTAAAAAGTGGCATTTTTACCATCACTTTTGATTGGGTATGTACTCAAGGACAAAAAATTGGTTGCAAGCATATTGAAAAGTTCTGTTTAAGGCGGCTTTTACAATAGTGGAATTTGGAATAAATTTACTTCAAGAATCAATAAAGAAAAATACATTGTTGCAACCATCTCTACGATATCTAGTAATTTTACAAAAGTGGTGGATGCGCCGGGCTAATTCTAGTTGTATTCCAATCAATTGAAACTATATCCCATTTCAGTTCATAGTAGAATTTTGCAACGACGCATCTGCATTTTTTGGAGTGAAATGGAGCACAAATTGAGAGTTTCTGGTGGTTTTTCTTAGCTTAAAACGTGTCGCTGGGATTTAGTTTAACACAGAATTCTTTTCTTATTCAAAAACTCTCAATTTGTGCTTTATTTTTCACTCCAAAAAATTCAATTGCGCTCTTGCAATTCTACTATGAACTGAAATGGGATATATGGTTTTATCAAGAAATTTGTGAACGAGTTTGAACTTATTTAATAACTATTGTTGTTCTCCAATACCGAAATAATCGTAATAATGTGTTAAGGTTAAAATTTAGTTGCAATTTAGAATTTCTAAGGGCCGATTTATAGAAGCGTCATTATTTTAATCTGCAATTAAATCCGTGATTAACTGATCACGTGACAAAATTGAACCAGTTTGATTGGTCTATTTGCGTTGTTAACTTTTAACAACGAATTAAAATTTATTAATGAAACTTTTTATAAACCGGCTCTAAGGGTCGGTTTCACAAACCTCAGTTAAATTTATTAGTAGAATAAATCCATAGTAACGATTGAAAGTAAACCATCATTGACACCTCACTGAATATGGGGGGACGATTATTTAGAGTAAAACTTGAAAAAATAATGTGAAATGGACAATAAGACAAATTCATCATATTATCTGAATCAATCTGTTCATCAAGGAGCTTTCTGCAGTATTTTTTTTTGAAAAAATTTAATAATGTATTAGACGTTTCAAAACTACACAGGGTGTAAGCGAAATAAGTACATTAATTTTAACCAGTGGTAGAACTCATCAAGACAAACACTTTTTCTATGTACCATTTTTTCAAAATCGCATTTTGTTAAAATCATTTTTTCCCTACAAATTGACGAGCCGATTATGAAATGCTCCAACAAAGAAAAGTAATAATAAATTTAATTTTATTTTCATGAACTTGCTTATAAACGTTAATCTTGTCGATAGGTAACTTTATTTCCAGTGGCGCGTAAGAAAATTGATTTTAAAATAATTTTAACTCAAAAACTAAAACGTTTTGAAAAAAAAGTTATAAGGAAAAATTTTTGGTCTTGACGAGTTCTATTACCAGTTAAAATTAATGTACTTATTTTATTTACAGCCTATATAAACACCAACGTCGCATTTTCTCTCAAAATTAGTTGTTATAAATTATTTATGCACTTATGCATTTATGCAAAAAATTAATAGCTAATGTAATTTATAACAATCTGTCTATAAATGAATGTAGGATCGTAGTAGGTGTTAAAAGTTTGCCGCTTCTTTCAAGAAACAACGAACAATGTAAGTATATGAAAAATTTGGTTTTACTGGTTGCCTAAATAGATAAAAATTAGTACTTTTCAGAAATTTCATAGAAATAAAATAATTAAAAGCGGCAAATTCAAATTCCAGAACCACCTGAGATCTTACACTCTTTTATAAACAGTCCGTATAGTTTCAATGAGAGATCTAATCATTAATAACTATTTTACATTTTTTTCAACCTTATTTAAAAAAAAATCTTTGGTAAAATGCGACGTTGGCGTTTACATAGCTAATACTGCTAATAGTAATGTAATGGTGAATCAGTTTTGTAGACGTTAAAGTGACAATCTGGAGTCATTAGCCCCGTCTTGATTTTTGCAAAAATAGCAAGTTAAAATAAATCTCTGGTTTTATTAGTCGGACTTGTATTTGAAATAATTAAAACTCGGTGTTTACACATTTTCACTTAAAAAATGATTTATCCACAGCCAGTCTATTTTAAGGTCATAATATTGCTACTATTAAGAGACCTCTTATGATATCAATAAAACCTATTGGTCTTATGGAAACACCGTAACACCCGTAACAAAATTAAACTGCATTTTTTACATTTACCTTTATATTAAAAGAGAAAATATGGTCGGTTTTTCCTTTATTCGCTGTGGATGCCAGATTTATTGTTACGAAGCCGGAACTAATGCAGTATTCCTATTTTAAAAATTAATTTCACAAACCTTACTTCAAAACGTCAAGTGAAAATTTTGAAAAATAATTTGAAAATGTTGATTTAGTCTATATTGACTGGCTGTGGATAAAACGTTGTATTGCATACGGGTCTTACTTGTATTTTATCCGCTTAATTAAACCTTTGTGCGGATAAAGCACATTGTAAGACCCTCATACAATAAATAACTATTTTTGTGCGATGGAAAAAAACTTCTTATTGATTAAAAAATGACAAAACCAATTTTTACCTGCCAAAGTGTTCATCAAATTGATAGCTTATCGTGGGTGGCGGTGGAAAATCATAAAAATTAGACACATCCTTGAGCGAGTTTGAGTGCGACCTCGGCCGATGCACACTACACGGTGACTCCTGTAGCGGCTCTTTGCTGAAAAAGTATCGCTTTTGATGAACAAACGGCGTGGGATAACTGGCCGGGAAGTGAATAGCGCTGTTGGAGTTGATGTAGGCCTGAGGATGTCTCCGACACGGATAGAACATCGAAGTGTCGTAATGGCTGAAGGTGGTGTGTCGGCTTTTGCCGCGTTTTATGTCTTCGAGGTGTTTGCGTTGCCATTCGTACTGAACTTTGTAGATGAAGAGGAAAATTGAGCTGATGCCGGCGAGTTGCGTGGTCACTAAACCGCTAACGTACAGCAGAAAGGAGTAACCGTACCAATAGTAGAAGGCTGGCGGTTGCAGTTGTGAGCGGGGGCGCAGTTTACTGCCGATTTCCGCCTTGAAGATGGAGATGTACATGATGAGGCCGAAGAGCATTACTAGGCCTGGGGAAAATAATTGTTCAATTATTTTATTCTTAAATTTTATGTTGTATTGCAGCTTCCGGATAGGGTTTCTGCTCGAGGCCTTATTCTAGAAACTTGAGAAATCGTGTTAATAAGCTAGTCTACAGGCTGAATTTGATAGTTGTAGAAATTTATGGATATTTTATGAGCTGATAGCGGAGCTCAAAACAAATCAAAATAACTCAACTGGCCTTATCTGAATGTTTGTAGTGTCTGACACGGTGTTTGTCAGTTGGGCCACGCCAGCAGGGGGTTCGAAAATGTTAGTGGTCAGTTGGGCCACGAGTTGAAGAATTTGGGATTAAAAGATTAACATGTAATTAACACCCCAATATTTATATCAGCAAGGGAAGATATACTTATAGATATGAGTTATGTAAATAATTGTTTTCTTACTGTATTTTTCTATGACATTAATCGTTAATTTTTTTTAATATGTTACGTATTTTTTCGGTTTATCTGAGTTCCTTATTATTTTAAAATATACTTCAGTTTAAAATTGAAGCAATCTAAGGTGAAATATAAAATATTTGGATGCGTTTGATAAAAATCATCATTAAATGCCAGATGCAATGACTCCCACGCATTTGATGTTCTGAAAATGAAATATTTACCACTACACCAAGTTATACCTAGGTGGAAAATGTGCACTGTTATTAAAAAAAGTATCATTAAAGTATTGACTATTTTTTTTTACTCTCTCATCACTAAGCATTAAATAAAACATTTCGGTGTTCAAAAAATATACCTACATCTTCAGGTTCTCAAAACTGAATACGGAAATGTGTATTTAGATATCTCCCGGCTTTATTTTTATATTCATAAACTAGTGCTAATTCTTGAATTTTACGAAATTAACATTGAGATAGATGAAATATACATCCTGTCCTGATTATCCTACCCTTTCAGACAGTGGGTGGTAAATATTCGTGGCCCAACTGAAGGCTCCCCTTAATCCCTAAACATTACTATAACCTGAATATTTATGTCGCCGTGGCCCAACTGACATACGTCCGTCTGACATAGGTATTCATCGTATCTACTGTTGAATGTTTTGGAGAATAAATTTAAACTTCACAAACAGAAATTGTAAATAAATATGAGTTTTGAGGTTATAGTTTGTCCAAGACCTATTAAATTGCTTTAAACGAATTAAATTAGATGCAAAAACAGCACAGAAAAATGTTCTCACGTTGAAAAAGTGATAAAAAGGTAAGAATTTTGTATCAATTTTTTTGTCGAAGATACCAATGGCTATTAGCCCTGTAAACTTAAGAATAAAGCTATCGAATAAAGCACTCAAAAGACAAAGAACGTATTACTCTGTGACGTCGTTTTGATGATTTTTTCAAATTGAAGGTTGCACATTCTGTCTCTCAGAAACATTCGAATAAGGCAAGTTGAGTTATTTGATTTCTTCTAACCTCTACTATCTTTACTCGTGACTCGTGTTCATCTTTTTAATTTGTGCAGAACAATCAAATAAATGGATTGGTTTTGGTTTTGTTAAAAAATGCGTAATTCAAGTTATAATTTAAACAAAATGGAATAAATAATAAGATAAAAAAAGGAAGAAAAAAGGAGTAATAAAATTATTGGAATTTGATTGCAAATTATGGCAAAACAGAATCTAAGAGCCGGTTTATAGAAAGCTCAATTAAAATTAATCGCGCTGTTAAAAGATAACAACGCTAATGACCGGTTTATAGAAGCGTCATTACTTTAATTCGCAATTAAATGCGTGATTAACTGATCACAAGATCAAATTGAAGCGTTGTTAACTTTTAACAACGAATTAAATTTTAACAGAGCTTTCTATAAACCGGCCCTAATAGTCTAATCAAATTGGTTTAATTTAGTCACGTGATCAACTAATCACGCATTTAATTGCAGATTAAATTAATGACGCTTGTATAAACCGGTCCTTAGACTCATGTTTTGATGGCTAGGGTACTTCCACTATTTTTCGAATTTTTCGAAATGAGTTTGAACGATTGTTCGTCTAATGCAGAAAATTTAATGGCCAACGAAGCCGAAATTAACGGAATGGCTTGAGACAGCAAGAATCTATGGTTCGATGTGTGAAAAATCCGTGGAGGGAGAAACTTGTGGATAGAATGTGCCCTATACCGTCAATGTTAGGTTCTTGGCTTTCTACAACACCTTTTACGGCCTAATCTGAATTTCCCGCCTAAGTGTACAATCAGTGCGCAGGTCTAAAACTGTTTATACTATAGGCGTATCATGGATTCTATGCCGTCAGATTATTTGGGTTCTTTTTGCTTTAAACAGTTTTTATTAATACTTTGTGGTAGTTTTAAGTAATGGCACGTAATAGTGTTAATTGTTAGCATTAACGGTTAGTTAATGTTAGCTCCAAACTTTGCAAATGTCCCCAAAATTAAAATATGTTTGCTACACCACTGGTTTGAAATTTCAAATGGAAAAGAAAATTATCGCGACTCGCGAGCACTTTGAAAAGGGCCATAAAAGGTGTTTGAGGAAGGATCACGGTTTCTCGCTTATGCTACCTCCACAAGTTTCTCCCTCCACGGAAAAATTCAAATTTATTTATGAAAAACCTACTGTGAGTACAAAACGTTTAAACTGACGGTTTATTATTGCCCTCTGGCATAGAACATGCCTTATGTTCAGGTAAAGGTGGCCATAATTGTCTAATTATGATATATCTGTGCATAAAGAATATTTTTTGTGTGAATGTTGTTAAGAAAATAAAATGGTCCTTCTCTCTCAAAATTGTATAAATGGTGAATTAAAAATTTGGTGTAACTTTTTTCGATAGCCTGAAGATGACCACGAATGTGTGTCGAAACATGTAGCGTTTTTTAATAAATACAATTTTGAGAGAGGACCATTTTATTTTCTTAACAACTTTCACATAACATAACCTCTCACATGGATCCGAACAATCTAATATTTTTTGTGTTGTGTTTAACGTACTAAAACATTTAAAAAAATTCTTATGAGCGAAGCTGTGAATCAAATAAAAAAGGTGAGTTACTTCTGTTTTGTAAACCTTCAAACATCAGAAAAAAAGTTGAGCATAGTAAATAATTTTTTTAGGTAAATTGACTGAGATGATATTTGCATTTGATTGCTCACAGGGTATTGTAGAATTATTTTAAAAAATACATTTTGATTTACATTTTGAGTAGCTCAGGCTTGTGAATAAATAACTTTTCGCCAAAAGTGTATCCACTGCCATGCAAACAAAATGCATATTCATGCATTTTTAATGGACTTCTGTCCACTGTTATTAGACAGAATATTAGAACTCTGCCGACAATTTCACGGCTTGAGAAGATTTACATTGTAAATAGATAATAAAAACATAAAATTTATGTCGACATTCCGGACTATTACCATTATAAACTTTTTGATATACGACTTCATATTTAAGCCCTGTCGACTTTTTTCTGAAAGAGACGAACGAGGATGGCTTGTTTCAGGGGTGCAAACTACCCGTAATATGCATAATATTTCTCCTTTTGATAAATGCACACAGGGTGCACCCAAAACATGATTTGATTGAAAGACCTATTTTGTACGAAGCAATACTTGCAATATTTATGGCCAGTTTTTTTGCACATCCTATGTGAGCAAAGTTACTTACCCGTCACTATGAAAATAACTCCGGATATGAATGTGTAGAGGGTGCGGTGGCGGACGCATTGCCCCAACATGCAGCAGCAATAACCGCTGCACAGCAGCAGGCTCGCCGCCAAGAAAAAGATCACAGACCTCGTTACCGTGTCTGAAAAATTTATCAAAATCAGCGCTGCATGTACGTAATAAGAAGTTACATCTAAACATGGAAATATTGTGAGAAAATTAGGTCAAATTTAGGATGTCTTGGTTAAATTTATAACATCAGAGATTTTACCGTTATTGAATGCACTTATTCGTACAATTTTAAGGAAAGATCGACACAAGCCAGAAGCAATCATTTTTGACCACTATTCAATACAAACAATTTGGAACTGTTTGTCAGACATTAGAGTTTCATTTTATGTTTCACACGAAGGAATTGAGAAAGTGCCATTTTTGAAATTAAAGCTAAAGAACTAGCTTTAACTTTGAGCTCGTTTCAAATAAATTATATCCAATTTCAATGATACCTGTTTGTAAATGCCTTTTATAATAATAATAACCCGTCTTTATTTGAATTGTAAATCCTACTCGGGGGGCGAAGTCTAGCAATTGCTATTCAAACTTAACCCCCTTTACAACTAAGATGGGAATAAACAGAAAAATAAATAAATAAATGAATTGATAAACGAAATGAACTTTACAAAAATTGCACTGTAGTAAAACTACGGACTAAAACTAAAAAACCCTGAAAAAATAACAGAAAATAAAACAAGAAGAAAATAACAAAAACCAAAAGGTATTAAATCAAAGGCGTAAATGAAATGTGTTTTATGGGTTGCATCGCCAGATGGTTAGGCTCATTATCTTATCTGAATCACCCTGTATTTTATTGCGAAAATTGTTCATGGAAAGTTTTTCTTTAAGTAAATGACAGGAATTGTATTATATTATTATGTTATTATTATTATCGTATTGTAAGAGAGTGATCTTTCAAAGATTGCTCTTTTAAACTTGGTTAATATTACGCACAGAAACTTGATGGCAACTTTTTTTGAATGAAATAGTTCACGGAGATAGGGTGGTGAAGTAGTAACAAACATTTTATAGATAATACTGCCAATAAATAATTATACTATACAGGGACATTTTTTTAACTCTGAATATAGTCCCTATCACTCCCTATGTTCAATTTGAAAAAACACACATCAAAGTATTGATCTAATTTAAGTTACCAATGATGCACAAAAATAATTATTTGATGTCAAGTTATTCGAATCAATTTGAAACAGTTTCGAATATTTGTTAAAGTAATTTATTATTCCTTATCTGTTACTATTACCCGATTATTAAAAATTACAGAAAAAATAATTTTTCTTTACATGAATTATTTTTGCAAGATTTAACTGACAGTTTGAGATTATTGACAGCGTGTGGAATAATTAGTTGCATAGCATTATTCGCAATGCGTTGATCTGTGTTTTATCAAATTGAACATAGGGAATAATGGGTATCTTCAGAGTTAAAAAAATGTCTCTGTATGTATTTGGTCTACCGGCAGCCAACCAAGTTCTTTTATTTTTTACGATACATAGTCAAATTTTTTTTAATTTATAAATAAAACGAGCACAGGAATTTTGTATTTTTTTAAAATTGATATTTAGAACGATAATCTAAACGTGAATAATAGATAATGAGACCATAGTTAGAGTTGGAAAGCACCAATGATTCGCAAAGGTTTAGTCTAAAGTTTAAAATATTGTAGTTGAAATGCTATCAACATCGAAAGCATTAGATTTTAAATTATCAATTATTATTTGTTAAACTTCATCACTAGAAGCAAGTTGAAGACGAAAACAACTATGAACGTTAAATTTTTTGCCTACTAATGAGAATGTGGCATTAGCACAATTATCTGGCGAATTAAATACTGACAAAAAGTAATTATTAACATTAAAAGTAATTATTAACATTAAAGTTTGATGTATCTAGTATGTCGTTTCTTTTTCCTGATTTAATGTTTAAACTACGTAAAGATGACCATATTTCTTTTTTATGGATTATTTTATTTTTTTTATTTAAAGAAATCGCTTCAACCTCAAGGGTTATTAGCGTCTAATGTATTTACATTGTAATACTACTATTTACAATACAATCAAGAAGAAGTGTTTTATATTTCGTCGTAGTAGTTGATTTTTTGGAGTAACTTCTTTAAAGCTGGCCATTTGGATGTCAAAATGGTTTTTAGGTCATCAGTGATGTCGCATGAAGAGCGGAATTCTTTTGTTTCAGGACATAGTAATAGGTGTTCAACATCTAGTGTAGCTCTTGTACATTTGGGACAAACTGGAGGCACTTGGTGGGCTAGTATGTAACTGTGTGTTATCCTTGTGTTTCCCAGACGCAGACGTGTTAGTATCACTTGGGACTTTCGGTCTTTGGGTATTTCTAGATGCTGCTCAACTTTTGTTATTATTTTTCTTAGGGGCGAAGAACTAAATGACCAGTAACTTTGCCATTGCTCGACTGTTTTACTTTTTAGGTGATTCTTCAGATCCTTAGTAGAGCTTACTTCACAAGTTGAGGCTGATATTGACTGGTGGGTCGATTTTGCTAAAGTATCTGCTTTTTCGTTTCCAGGTATTCCTATATGTGAAGGTGTGTAACAAAAGGATATTTCTTTCCCTTGACTGTGTGAGGCGGTGCGCAGATTTCTGATCTGAACTAGCAAAGGATCTAATTTGAAGAGACTTTGAATTGCGTTTAAGCCACTTAATGAATCAGTGCATATAATGTACTTGGTGTGTGGAGAGTGTAATGCGTACTTCAAGGCTTCGGCAATTGCAAGTAGTTCTGCGGTAAAGATGCTTGCGTAGTTTGGTAGGCGAATTTGTTTTTCCACGTTGTTCGAGTATATTGCCGCACTAACACCATCACTAGATTTAGAACCGTCAGTATACAGAAACTCTGCACTTAAGAAGTTTTGTTCGTAATACTGATTAAAATCATTAAGAAGCACTGATGGGTGAGTTTCTATTTTGCGAATAGAAGCCAGGTTTAGGTTTATATTAGGGATTAAGGCTAGCCAGGGTGGAGTTATTTCATTGTTTTGACGAGGTGTGGTAGGAGGAAGCGTCAATGTGTATTTGGTTAATAATCTGTGAACTCTTGATGAAAGCGGTGGGATTAATTGTACAATTTGATCATAAATGTTGCTGTGGTATTCTGGGAAGACTATTTGATAATTTGGATGGTTGGGTGTGGAATGAACAGTTGATGCATACGTAAGAGTTAGAAGTTCTGATTTGAAACTGAGGGGAATCTCTTGGGCCAAAGTGTATAAGCTATCAACGGGCGTTGTTCTAAATGCTCCAAAAACGGCTCGCAAAGCAGTATTCTCAATAACTTCTACTTTTTTAAGTGTTGTTTTACAACATGTGCCGTAAGCAATTAGGCCGTATTCAATGCGTGAACGGATAAGACTTCTGTATATACTAAGTAAACTGTTTGTATGCGCACCCCATGAATTGTGTGCCAAGACTTTTATTAATCTAATTACTTTGCCACAGGTTACCTTTAGGTGTTCCACGTGTTGTTTCCAAGTAATGTGTGAGTCAAATATTACACCTAAGAATTTTGTAGATTGTTCTTGCTGGATGACTTGATTGTATAACTTCAGTGTTACTTGATTATACGGAGCTCTTCTTGAAAATACGATGCATTTTGTTTTTTCAGTGGAAAATTGGAAACCGGTTTTGTTTGTCCATTCTGATAAATTATTTAAAGTCTTTTGCATGTTGTCTTGTAATGTGCTTAGATTCTTGCCTTTAGTGTACACAATAATATCGTCTGCAAAAATTGATAGAGAGGTGGGAAAAGAGACACATGATGCGACGCTGTTTATAGCTATTAGAAATAGCGTAGGGCTTAAAACAGAATCCTGAAGGCATCCGTTTTCTAATTCTCTGGGGTCTGATCGTATCCCATTTACTCTTATTCGTATCTGTCGATGACTTAGAAATTTTTTTATTAAATGATACATATTGCCTTTTATGTTCCACTTTTCTAGATTTTTGAGAATTTCGTGCTTCCACACCATATCAAATGCATTTTTTATGTCAAAGAACACGCACAATGTTTTGTGTCCATATGAGAACGCGTCGTGTATAACTGATTCAAGGTGAACAATATTGTCAATTGTACTTCTGTGGTGACGAAAACCAGTTTGTTCTTTGCATAAAAAATTGTTTTCTTCAATGTACCATAACAGACGGGAGTTTGATTTTTTCTAATAGCTTGCAGATGCTGCAAGTCAGTGAAATTGGTCTATAAGTTTTTATGGAATTGTTTACTTTTAGTAGCCAAATGTGCTTTCTTCTCTTGCCTTATTGCCTTAACAGTCAGATTGTGCAATTGTTTGTAAGCTATCCAATCGTAAGTGTTGTTTTGTACTTTGTCAATGCCGTATTACGCTCATTCATCATTTTTTTAATCACAGTTGGTAAGCCAAGGTGCATATGGTTTTGAAACAAAAGGAGTTACAAAAGGCGCGTGAAGATCGAATATTTGAACTACATTATGACACAGAAATTCGATTTTGTCATCACTGCTCTTAATACAGGCTGATTCTTTTAGGGCCTACATTAGAAACTTTTTAACTTCTAATATAGCTAGAGCTTTAAAATTTTGTGTACGATCTAAATCGACCATTCTGAATTCAAATAAATTATTTTCAAAATGGCTGAACTTCCGGAACTACGAGAAATGGGCGCCAACTTTGAAATTTTATATAGTAACCCCACATTTTTATTGCATTTTTGAATTCACCTTCTCAAACTGACTAAAATGTACCTTAGTTGTTGGTACTTATCTATCATAGTTTTTGACATTTGTCAATTTTTTTGTTAAAATTTTCACTTGCAGGAGTTTATTTAAAATGTGACAGCCCTTCAACCCTTTGCGATAAGTTAATAATTTTTTTTGTATTCGATAACGGAAGGTTTGAAGAGCCTTCTAGAATTTTCAAAATTGTCATCTGTCAAAATTCAAGGGTAGTGTGATTTTTTCAAAATGGTTATCAAAAAACGGCTATGACTCAGTTTTTTCAAATGGAACGACCCTATTTTCTTAACGGCAATTGAAAGAACATCGACATTTATGGTGACTTTTATGTACATGTCCTATACCTATCTCGTACAGTTTTAGAAAAAATCACCAAAAACGAAATTTACTTTGTAATTTTCATCGTTAATCAAGTAGGTCTTGTAAAATAGTCAACAGTTGTCAAACTTCAACATTTTATTTAGTTTTTAGATGGTTCATAATCGAATAAGCAGTAAAACAATAATATTTAATTATGGTTTATTATAACTTAGTGAATTATGTAAAGTAACTCAGTTAGTATGCCATCGAATTTTGACCTTCTTGAATGAAAATGGTAGACAAATCGAACATTTCTTTTAATTAAGAGCACAACTTTATCGCATTTTTTGAAAGTTTACTCGATTAAAAATGAAAATAATGAGCTAAAATTCAGTTTTTTGCGATTATTTCAAAAACTGTAAGAGATAGATATAGAAGATGTTGATAAAAGTCTCCATAAAAATCGATGTTCTTTTGATTGCCATTGAAAAAACAAGGTCATTCTATTTGAAAAAACTGAATTATAATCATTTCTTGATCATCATTTTCAAAAAATCATAGTAGCCTTGCAATTTGACAGTTCAAAATTCTGAAGATTTTAGAAGATCCTTCAAACCTTTGGTTATCAAATGCAAAAAGAATTATTCACTTACTGTAAAGGGTTCAAGAGCTGTGATATTTTAAATAAACCCCGGTAAATGAAAATTTGCACAAAAAAATTGACATACGTCAAAAACTATGAGAGACAAGTACTAAGAACTAGGGTATATTTTAGTCAGTTTCAAAAGGCGAATTCAAAAATGTAATAAAAATAGGTGGTTACTATTTAAAATTTCAAAGTTGATGCCAATTTCTCCTCGTTCCGGAAGTTCAGCCATTTTGAAAATAATTTAGTTGAACTCAGAATGGTCGATTTGGATCGTATACTACATTTTAAAGTTCTATCTATACTAGAAGTTAAAAAGTTACTAATGTAGGCCCTAAAAGAATCACCCTGTATAGAGAACTGAATCCCAAGGCACATTATTTAAATCATTTAAAAATATTTCATAATTAAAATTTTTGAAGATATAAGTAATCAATCTCGGTATTCTATGCAGTTCAAAAAATACTGAATTTCAAAACGATTTATTGAAACTCAGGTTGTTTTTTTGCGAATTGTTTAGGTAGTTAGTAGTAGCCATCAGAGAGCGAAGATATTTAACATCACCACTATCAATCCAAATTAGAGACGCTTGAAATGTGCTACCACTCACATCGTAAATCAAAAATGTTTTTTTCCACTTGCAATAAATGCTAAGTCAGGAGCAGTTAGTTCATCTATCAATCTAAATACATTCGATGCTTTAATTTCAACAAATCAAATATTTTTACTCGTATTTTATTATTATTATTATTGTTTGCTAAAAAATCTTGTACTTCGAACATTTCGCTATTAATAGAAGTATGCAAAAAACATTAATTATTCAGTTCTGCTTCACAATCTACGTCGGGATTATAAGCGTTGTTCTAAAACTAAAACTATTAAAATAACAATTCACCGTGATAAAATTTTAATTCTCATGCTTCTGTTTTAGCGGTTGAATGTGGATGGAAACAAATGCGCGCTGCGTTCGTTCAAAGTTATAAATTTGCAGTAGCTAAACATAAATGTTTGAATGATTCAAGCACTTCATCACTTTATCTCGTATGTAGCTTTCCCTAATTAGTTGCTTCATGTGGATATTTAAACTAAATTGTGTATTTTATAATCCCAACTCTGATGATATGACATGACCAATAGTTGAATTTTCGTCTAAACTGAAATTTGAATACCAATTTAATCCAAATTTCTTCCATCATGTCTGCTTTGGCGTTATCATAGCGCTGTCAGATTCACAGAAGTCTGAATAACATGAAGAAGGTCTCGGTAAAAGTGGATAAAACACAACCTGTCTGATCAAATTCTTATCGATTGAGTGGCATTTAATTTGATTAATACTCACATGGTATAGCCATGGTGGAGTCGTTAGGATCCGGACTGTACTCCTCCTTGGAGAAGTAGTCGATTTTGTTGCAGTCGTACAAAGTTTCGCCGGCTGGAAAAAAAAGAGAAAATAAAGTTAAACAGAGTCGCATCAGGCGATTTACCTGACAATTATTAGAAAAGTTTTCAATTAAAAACGACGGAAAAAACAGGAACGTAATAGTCAATTCTTTGAAGTATTATAAAGTTGTGCTAAAATGCTTGAAACTTAAAAACTTCGTTAATTAAGTAAGAAGAGGACATTAACGTCGAAATGAGGGCCGGAAGAAACAAAATATTGGGAGAAGCTCAGAGAAACGACTAAACTGGCGCGCTTAATAACACTCAAATATCAATAAGGTGTGTTCTAAATTTAGGCTTAGCTTTCCATGACTTTAACCCAAGTTATTGGCATGTGAAGGGTTCAGAATCCAACAAAATATGAGATAATGGATGATCTGCATAAAAAATAAGTTTCTAAGTGTCAGTATTTACTTAATTTTGTATGCATAATGTTTGACTTTTACTATCAAGTATATAGTGAGAGATTTTCCAGTAAATACTGATTTTTTAAATTATAAGGCGCCTGAACAGCAAGTTTCCTGATTTTGCTTTGAGTACAATTGAGTGCACCAAAAGCACAGGGATAGTTCTAGGAAAAGACGTTTTGCTTCCTACACTTCTTCATGTCTTATAGGAAATTTTATCGACTGATCAGCTTTCTCAAGAATTTTTCTACTCACATAGTCAAGTATTCCACAGACCGTACTTTGAAGAGCACCCGGTTGAAAAATTTGAAGTGTTTACTATAAACTACTAGTAAATCCTTCCGTTTATGCATTTTTACCTAAGTTTTTGCTTGGAAATTAAGCAAAAGCTTAATAAATGCATATGCTCATTTTTTTAGTGTTTACTAATAAGTATAGTTGCTGTTTTTTATGCATGCAATTGGTAGTAAAGACTTAAAAATTCACAGTAAAAACATTTACTTATTTTTATGCATATGAGCCAATAATTAAACATTTATAAAATTTTGACTATAAAAGTGTGGCAAAAATTGCAAATTTTTTTTGGATACCTAAAACAAAAATGTTTTACTGACTTTTGATCTTAGTATAATACAGGGTTATTCACTTTACGAAGCATACGTTTAAATTTGAAAATTAAATTATAAATTTAAGTGGATGTTAATTAGTAATTATCACATCATACCACGAATCCACTTAGTTTTATTATCTGTATTTTGTGTTACATTATTCACTTGGTCGGTTCGGAATGTAATGTGAATAACCCTCTATACCAGATGATTTGTATGAACCTACGAATTTGACAAATTCTGAGTACAAGCAGGTAAGCATTAACTTCAGTCATATAAAATGATAATTTACCTAATTTTTTATTAGATGTTAGACATCTTTATATTCTGAGAAAATTAATTAATCACTTGTCGTTCTATGGATGTACAAAACTTTAAATAAATTCTGATTTCTGAATCCAATATTTATTTTTAAATGCCTTAGAGCTGTTCAGGCTTATAGTTTATTTGAATCACCTCTTGCGTTTAGTTAAAACAGTTAAAAGGTTTGTCCCTCTTGACCTAAACAAGTTTCGGTCGTTTAGTTGTTTTTTCCTCCCACCCCTTGACCGCATCACTAAAACAGACACAAAAGCCCCCATTGTGACCGATGTGACGTCACGTCCGCCCTGCGGCGTTCAAAGCTTCTCCTAAGTGAATTAACAGCAGTGCGGATGGAATTGTTTGCCGCTAACGTGATTACCGCGGATCCGATACTCCACCGAGTTCTGTTTACAAACTCGCAAAAACTCAGAGATTAATTGCAACGGCGATTTGTCGAATTTCGCCAAAACCTCGACAAAAATAAGAAAAAATCGCACCGCCATTTGTTGCGGAAAGATGATGATGGAGGGACGGACGCATTTCCCCTGTGATGATAAAATACAGTACGACTGTCATAAAGTTGCATTTGTCACAGACGCCCACCTCATTACTCATCAGCTGATGCCAACATTTACCTGACGCTACCAACCGAAGAAATATTACTGGGCTCGCCCGGCGCATCCACCATTTTTGACAAAAGCATAAAGCAAAAACACTTCAAGAATTGCAATAATAACGAAGCTTGTGATTAGTTTTTGCTAAAAAATAGGTTATTGAATCACTGATTGATACAGCTGTTAATAGTTTCAAAAACTATTAACTTTAATATGAGATAAGGAGCAATGCTCTGTGCAACCTGCTACTTCTTTGAGACTGTTTTGTTTCACTCAACAAAAAAATGTTAAATTCTAGGAAACAACGAATACAAGATTTGTAATGTTTGGAAGTTTTCTTTATAATGTAACTAAATGAAAATTATTTCTCTGTGTAATGTCTGATCAACTCAAAAAAATAAAAATTAAGTAGAACTAAATTGTAAATTGTTTTATCCGACTTTTTTAAATTACACCAGCACACAAATCTACAATTTTGTGCGTCTGTAGGCATATTACTAAAAAATCGTAGTGCGCTTGATTTTTGAAATATGACCTCAAAAGTTTACGCAAATACCTTTTTTCTAATTATAACCTTAACCAAAATTTGCTTATAAAAACATATTTTTTTGCATAAGAAGCTCATTAAGTTTTAATTTTGTTGTTTGTGTTGTGACCTGAATTTTAAAGTTTGAGGAACTGATTAAAGTTTAGTTTGTTGAATTTCAAGTTACGTACGGAGTTCGGCAAAAATATGGAGCCAAGCCTTTTTGGTTTAAATTATTTATTTTCTTTATCTGTTATTAATAATTTATTTTTCTTCCACCTTACAAAGTTAGTTTATTGAGGTAAACGAAGTTATTACTCTTGCATTACTGAAAAGGAGATTATTTTTGAAAAATAACATTTTTCTCCAGCCGTCTTAAAACTTGACATTTCTAATCTCATTTTTGAGAGCTAAAATTAGCGATTTTATAGTAAGAAAAAAAAGTTGGAACATATTTAGTCTAGGATATAAAAAGACATTTTTTCCTAGTTTAAAAAAGTTGTCATTCAATATTAATGTTTACGGATACATGAACCTCTCCTACAATTTCATAGTAGCTTTTACGAGTTATAAATTTTAGCGAATTTTTTATTTAATAATGGCGATTTTCGGCTGGAGAAAAAATAGCATGTTTCATTCGGATTAAAAGTGATTTTGTGCCTCGCAATTAGTTTTCATAGCTCGGCTACGCTACGCTTCGCCTCGCAATCCAAAGTAATTGCTCGTCGAACAAAACGCCACTTTTAATTCTAATAAAACAATCTACTATTTTTAGAGTTTACTATAATATTTTATTTTTTAATGGTACCCTAGTGCAATGATTTTTTTGGTCATGTTTGGAAAATCTTTGTGATGAGCTCAGAACACAAGTTAAATAACTTTATAAAAAGAAATCACTCATTGGTTTAAAAACATTATTGTTGAATTAGAAGTTTAGAGCATTATTGTGAAAATTTTTGCATAACTCGAAAACTAAAAGGTATTTTAAAAAAATTATTCTACAAAAATAATCAAATCACACCTTTAATGGATTCGATAATGTACTAATAATTTTTTTCGGAAAGTACCTAAATAGTGTAGACAAAATACGCTTGCTTGCATACTTTATCGCACCTTGTATGCTTTTTTAATAAAAATTTATTTGTGTCGTAATTCTTTTTATGTTTCTTTTCAAAATCAACTTTCATACATTTTTATAAAAGGTGTTTATCCGCAAACGTCACAAAACTAACAACATTTGTGGCAAAATGTCACAGGTAAAAGATCTAGTTCTCGGACCACTTTGTCGGACATGGGGTAAATCATTTTTATGTGATAAAGCGTTTTTTACTTTTGCCTGTCATCATGACTTACCATTGTTTTCACTTTCTTGTGTCTTTCGCTGTTTCGCTGAAGAGATGATTATTCCCTTATTGTGAAACGGGAGACACTGCACTAAATGCTGCACTAGTTAAATTAAAAAACTCTAAACACATTCGAAAATCTCAACACAAAAATAATCCGAGACTGACGTTTGCTTATAAACATTGTTATGGTAATGATTCACGTGCAAAGCTTCCTGATTATTTTATTCATTTACCTTTAAATTAGTGTTGCTCAAAATTGCTCTCTACTCTTCACCAATACGTTTGCGGATAAAATAGTATATTTTATTCGGAGTAAATGTGAGTTTATGTGGCTCAGCTGAATTATTTGCCTCATTGCATTCGGCAAAATAAACATTCAGCTTCCCCACATAAACTATCACATTTACCCCTTATAAAATAATCTACTATTATGCAAAAAGAAAAAAACAAATTTTCTGTCTCGTACTTTAACAATAATAATAAACCGTCTTATTTGAATAGTAGGTACAACTCGGGAGGCGAAGTCTAGCAATTGCTGTTTAAACTTAACCCCCTTAACAAAAATAACTAAATAAATAAACAGAAAAGTAAAAGTAAATGGAAATTGCACTCCCCTAAAAATAAAAATAAGAAAAGCATAATGAAACAAGAAAAAAGCAAAAAGCAAAAGCACTTTTGGTAAAATTAGAAAAATTTATCTTTATTTTATTGCTAATACTTTCATTGATTTTTGTTCAAGTATATCATTGAAGCTACGAGAAACAGAAAATTTCGTAAGTAATGTCGAAAAGGAATGTTGCAAATTATTTAATATTGCCTAGAAAAAAAAACAATTACACATTGCGAATAAATTTAGAGACCGGATCTTAGGAAACTTTTTAACCCGTAATTTTGAAGGGCTTTTCTTAAAACTCGAAATAAATTTGTTTCGTTAAAAATGTAAATATTTGACACCCTTTTTATTTTTTCTTAATTCCTAAATTGATTTGTTGTATCCTAAATATGTTTTAAACATCCTAAAGTTGTATTTAACCTTCCTAATAATTAAAAAGAGGATATTTTTAATTTCTTTATTAGTATTTTTAGTTTAAAAACAATACATCTGATTTTTCAATTTAATAGTTGTACATCTAAAGATTTTTTGTTTTTTAGGCTTCCATTTTCTCAATCTTATTGTTTCTTTTAGTGTTTCAATCACACAGTTTTTAAGTTTCTCAGTATTTTGCTTAATTTTCCCATATTTCATATTAATTTCTTAAATTTTTAAATTTTTTTGTTGTTTCACTTTCTTATAATTTTAGTTTTCCAATTTCGTAATGTTCTTACTTTGCAGTTCTATAATGTTTTAATTTATGACTCTTTCAGTCACTTATTAGATCTATACAATTTTAATCTTACTGTTTTTTAATTTTTTTGTATTCCAGTTTTTAGGTTTTTTAGCTTTTGAGCTTCTTAGTGTACTGGTTTTTTATTCAGAATGGATGTTTTAAATTATTAGTGTTTCTTTTGTCCAGTTCTATAGTTTTTTCAGTTTCTCCGTTTTTCAGTAGCTTAGTTCTTTAAAATTTGAATCCCAATATTTTTTAGTATTTTTGTGTTTCGGCTTTTTAGTTTCTCAGCGTTAAAGTTACTTTGAAAGTTAGTTTTTAAACTTTTAATTTTTCTATTTTGCAGTTGGAAATTTTCTAATTTTTATATTATCTTATTTTTTAAGGTCGCACTGTTTTTCAATTTTGAAGCTTCATGAGCCCTCGGACAGCATTATTTTAGTCAAGCCACTTTGAAAAATGACTTAATTTCTCACTGAAATTTTAGTTAATAGCATAACAAAATTAGAAATAGTAGGCCAGTCAGTTGTTGACGCTATTGAACTCGTGAATAAAGTGTAAATTTTTGTAAAAAGTACTCCAAGGGTTGTGGACAAAATAGTTAGTGACAAACTATCCAAAAAAAATCTGGATATAAAAATATACTGAATATAAAAATATTAATTGAATGAAAAAATATTGGTAATGTAGAGATGCCTGAAAAATGAACCAGTTTTACAACACCAAATTTAGAACAATATTTAGGTTCAACAATTAGTTACCGTCTTTAAGTATAGCTTTTTCTTTGTGCAGTAATAGTATATTACGTACCGCAAACTGTAAGTGCAATTTTTTTGGTCGAGAATGCAATGCAAGGGTACCGAGTTTTCCTAAGCGTTCGAGATCAAAAGAAGAACTTACAGTTTGAGGTTAGTAAGCTATTTTTAGCAATACCTGCACAAATAAGAAAAAGTAAAACATTTTCTGAATGTATTTTTATGAAAAATCAATAAAAGTCAGATTGTTGTCAAATTAAAAATGTGTGTGACGTTCGTTTCGTGTTAGGGATACAAAACAAAAAAGACATCACTTTAAATCAACATTTGTTGCAAAATCAACGCTTCACTACTGTTCTGAAGGTATTTCAAGTGAAAATAGAAAAATGGATGATATTGAAGAGGCTGCAAGTTTTGCTTGTGCACCATTTTTCATGGAACACGAATGGCATACGTTGGTATGTAATATTTACTTACAGACCACGGGCTGAAAGTAAAATATTATTGCACAGTAACCACGGAAACTTGCACCTGACTAAAAAGTGCCGCTTACAATGAAAAAAGATATTTGTCAATGAAAGATGACAGAACAGGTATTGCTAAAAGAATTTTAAGTTTTTTACAAAACGTATTTCGTTTAGTTGGTTTTTGTAATAGATTTTTTTACATTAAAAATTATGTTTTTATTTTTCCTGCAGTAGGAATTAATAAAAAATGTATCCTAAAATACCAGATTTTAATACCTAATATCTGTTTTTTTACAACCTTTTTTGACAATTAAATAAAGTTTTTAGCTTCTTAAAAATCCGGTCTCTACGAATAATTTATTAAACCAACCTTTTGTTGAAAAAATATGTTGTCATAAATATCCCTTAATAAACCTTAATACCGTATAAGTTGTATCATGTTTTTGTTTTGTTTTGTATTTAATTAAACTTCAAAGAGAAAATTTTCTAATTTTCATGTAAACGTGAACACACACAGAAAAATAAAATTCCTCCAATTGCCATCAAGAGAAAACTGCCGAATAATGGATAACCCACCACGTTCCCATTCCCAAAAATTAGCTTTGCAACGATCCCACCCGAAATTGTTTATGTTCAAAGATTTCGCTTGTGATGGGAGTTTTTCTCGTCTGTGAACAATGCCAGCGAGGCCAATATCGCCCCAACCGCAATTTTTGCCGATTCCTCTTTAAGGAACGCTCGTTTCATTATCAATTAGAGCCACAATCACCGTCGTCCAGTTCCATTTGTTTCAAGAGGTAATTTAGTAGAAGTAGGACTGCTTAAAATTCACGCCAGTTCTCGGTTCCACGCACTTTCTAGTGTGTGTTATCCTGGAAACACATTTAAATGCAAAACCTGTTTGCAAAACGGCGTTTAGCTTCAACTTTCTTAATTCTCCACGTGAAACATTACCGAAACCCTCTCGCTGAAAAAACCGTTTAGTTCCGGCCCAGATAACCTCCGATAAGTCGTTTTGTATCCACTTTCAGGCGAAAACACAAACGTGTTAAAGGGGGGATAATTTTATTAGAATTCGGTCAAGCCTCGATAACTGTCATTATCAGGACGAAATATGGGAGGTTTCAGCAATTTCTGCGTTGCGGGAGATTGGAATTTATGAATTTATTTCGAGAGATTGGACGTATTATACTTATGTAGCTTTTAATTACGGCGATAAATTTTATTTTGGTTTGCAAAATCCCTCTGATTCATTACTTGCATAAATTAAGTCGGTGGAAAAGGGTATTTTTGATAATGTATTTACAGTGGGTGCTCTTAAATTTTCAAAGATGACATTTAATGGATAGATGCAACATACTGAATTTCATTAACGAGATGACATAAGGTAATTTTCTCAAAATTGTTGTCATTAAAATAAAAACCATTTTTTTCCTCAATCTGATTACAGTTAAATATAATTTTACAGATAAAGTGTCACAAGCATGAGCATAATAAACTCTCATGATACAAACGAGATCATAATCAAGAGAGTCAAAGGCTTTGTAGATAGTGAGCATAGAATAGAGTATTCTCCTTTTGTGAATAATAAGTCTTTATTCTATTTTGAATATCTAAAATGAAAACCCAATAAATTGGATGAATGTAAAGGCAGTTGCAGCTTGCAGTTTTGTAATGTATACTTAAATTAGGTGTAGATAGTACCAGGGGCGGATGGGGTACTGTTAGGCGGCCCGGGAAATTTTTTAAAGCGGCCCACTATCACAGATGGTCACTCTCAATACGCAAAAGTTTAACTATGTACAAGGGTCATTTAAACTTCTTTGCCTGTCCGAACTGAACAAAAACGATTTTCTTATACAGGATGTTTAGCTAGGTAGTGCACATATTTTAAGCATTAAAAATAAACTAACCCATATTTTTTACTTTTTTTCTAAAAACGTTTTATTTTAAAATTATTGACCTCCAAAAGTTACTCCAAAAATACAGATTATATTTTTTATCTTTAAAACTATTTATCCAATTTTTATAAAATTTGTTATATCTGTAGTCGTTATGAATAATCCTTTAAAAGTGCAAATTGTAAGGTTGGGGGCCATTGTTAAAGGGGGCTGCGAGGGCCCCCTTGACATAAATTGTTTCATAACATTCCAGCACAAATTAATTTAGCTTTTTTGTTGCTAGAGTTTGAAAGCCCATTACATTTAGAAACTTTTTTGTCCCTTGTAAATTTTTTGTAAAATGTACCGTTTTCGAGTAAAATAATAAAATTTGAAAATATGCAGTCGATATGAACACATACAGGATGTAAGCGAAATAAGTACATTAATTTTAACCAGTGGTAGAACTCATCAAAACAAACACTTTTTCTGTGTACCATTTTTTCAAAATCGCATTTTTGAAAATCATTTTTTCCTCCTACAAATTGACGAACTTTTCATGAAATGCTCCAACAAAGAAAAGTAATAATAAATTTAATTTAATTTTCATGAACTTGCTTGGAAACGGTAATCTTGTCGACTAGGTAACTTTGTTTCCAGTGGCGTGTAAGAAAATTGTGTAAGATTTTAAAATAATTTTAACTCAAAAATAAACTGTTTTGAAAAAAAAGTTATTAGGAAAAATTGTTGGTCTTAACGAGTTACCAGTTAAAATTAATGTACTTATTTCATTTACAACCTGTATATCAATGTTTTTAAACTAAACGGCTTGGATTTTAAACCTGTCAGAATGCAAATATTATTGCCAAACGTTTTCAAAGTTTATTACAATTTTTTTTGATATGCCTGTCCATTTTATAAACGAGTAACCATTTCATAATTAAACTTTATTTCATTTTCAAAAAGTAACTGATTTTATTGACGAAAGAATACACTTTATTAGATTACAATACAAAATACAAAAATATGTGCATATTTGACAGGTTTGAGATCAAAATCGTTTAAAATCCGTCTATATTTTGTTGAATTTTATGATTTTAACTTTCCAAACCATTTTATGAGGGATATAAAGAGGGTGGTCGTAAAGCTATTGTTACCAAAGCGACCAAGATGGTAAGCGACCCTGGAATCCTGTCTCATAGTACACGCCGGTAATTTACAATACACTTACAATTGAGGGGCTGGGGTTTCTTTATAGCTTAAATCCTAAAAAGTTAATTACCTCTATTGCACCATAAAATTCAACAAAATATAGACGGACTATAGTTTGAAAACATTGTGATGTATGGGTTGATCTCGACTGAATCTTTTACATAATTTTATTATTTTACTCACAAACGGTACATTTTACAAAAAAATTACGAGAGACAAAAAGTTTCTAATTTAAGTGGTCTTTCAAATTTTTGGAATACCAAAGAGGGCCCTCGCAGGCTATTTGCACTATTAAATGATTATCTATAACTACGACCTAATTTTATAAAAATTTGATAAGTAGTTTTAAAGATTAAAAATATAATCTGTATTCTTAGAGTCACTTTTGGAGGCGCCAATAATTCCGTAACGAAACGTTTTTTGAAAAAAAATATGGGTTGGTTTACGTTTAATGCTTAATCTATGGTTAAAATATGTGCACTGCCTCGGGAGCCACCTGTATAATAACTATATTGAAAAAAAAATGAACATATTGTTTACCTAACTAAAGCATTAATTCTCTTTTCAACAAAAAATGGTACTGGCTAGTTTATCGACAATAACATAACACTGCTTGAACGAATCATCAGTGAAAAAAATTGTTTGGGATACTCTTACAAAGTATAAATAATTTTATTACCATAAGAGCTTTAGAAACGATTTCTTCATAAAATAACTCACAAATTCTTTATAGTTGGTCTGAATTTTGAGAAATTGCGTATTCACTTGTTGCTAAATTGACTAAATGGGATGAGCCGATGCAATGTACTTACGTTTTCATTACCATCGTTTTTTACTTAAACCGTACGTAATTTCTTAAAGATGTTGCAAAAAAATTTGCCACATGGACACGATAAGAAACAAAGTATGTTTAGTTAGTATCAGTAACTTAATATTTTATTTTCAATCAAGCACTTTGAAATCATTAAAACGACCAAGAGTAGGTATAAAATAGGTGCCGTTTTCTACTGTCTACAGACGAATGTTATTTTATTTTTTGTTCTGTCTGAAAACGGGTAAACCCCGAAAAGAGATGCTCCGTTTTGTTTTACATATAAAGTACATTTCTGGTTATAGAATAGTAAGATTAGGTGATATTTTTGGTAGCGGCCCATCACCTGATGGTCGATGGGCCAACAGCCCATTAGCCAGCGGCCCACCGGGAAAATTCCCGAACTCCCGGTGGGCCCATCCGCCCCTGGATAGTACACAGCTTTTATCTTGAGAAACCAAACTTTAACCAAAAACTGTTAGTTGCAGATGAAAAATAGAGACAATTTCGTAATCCACAGATAATTTTCTTTAAGAAAATCTTAGGTACATTTATGTTGGTTTGATTCTCTATTTTACCAAGATATCAAGAAGACTTTAACTTGGGTGTTTCGTTTTTGAAAACTAAATTTTAACCAGTTTCTCAAACATTGATTGATATCTTAAAACTATGTTTTGAAAACAAAAATGATTGCAAATCTTTTAATATTTTTTTGTAATTTGTCGTCATTTGGATGCTTTAATGGGCCTATTAAAGCACGCAACGTCATCAAGTGCGATGTCATAATAGCTATAATTTCACGGAACATTTTACGAAAATTTTTAGGTTGGCAGGAAGCAAATTTGCGACCGTGTTTTTGCCAATTTCAGAAATTTCAGGGGGCGTTCATGCAAGATTACCTTCATTATCATTCATACTCGAGTTTTTTAGCAGAATTTGAATAAAACAAATATTTTAATCAATTTTTCACTATTAAAATTGAGACATTACCAACCGTCACAAACATCCCTAAGTCGATTAAAATAACAATTTTTATTTAAAATCGGCAGAAAGGGGGCAAATTACAAAAAATAGTATAAAAAACTCGTTTCATAAGACCTTGAAGCACTCATTCCTTCAAAAAACTCGTGGCTAACGCCACTCGTTGTTGAAACTGAATTCGTGCTTCAAGAGTGGTCTTATGAAACTTGTTTTTTAATATACTATTGTAAAATCAGTTGTCTGAGCCGCGTAACTACAATAAAAAAATTAAAAGTATTCATCTTTTATACTCCAACCTCCAACTAATATTGTATTTTGAAGAACCAAACTTTTATCGATACCTTAAAAACTCTTAGCTGTACCAGCTGTAGATGAAAAATAAAGACAGTTTCTATAAGCAGAACTTACATTTGAGTTGGTTTGAATCTCCACTTTGCCAAAAAGGATTCATATTCAGAAGTATTTAACTATGTAAATTTTAAGCAGATTCCCGAACTTTGACTGGGGGTCAATTTTTGACCCTTCGCTATTTAACGTATTCGCAATGGATCATTCGCTAAAATGCGAGCGGATGACAGAACGACGTGTTATATTAAAATGGTATTTTGTGTGATTTAATAGTGTTTATAGTGCTTGAAAATATGGAAGAATTTAATTTAAAGGAGTTACAAAATAATATTAGAGACACAAAAAATCCGTTTGATTTAATCGCCAAAAACAAATCTTAATAAAAATGTTTTGTTTAACGAAACTTGACTACTTATTTATTAATGAACCTTTAAATTCATAAAGACGAATCTCTGAGCTTATCTGTAAGATAAACGTTCAAACTTGAATAAAAGAGTACACATTTATAAAAAAAAATTATTGTTGCAAATTAATTTATAAATTGATTTACATTTTATTTATGTTTATTTAGATTTTACATTATTGGGAGATGACTGAGGTTAAAAAAGTTTTATGTTGGTTTTCTTGAGGGAAGTCGTTGCTCTACAGAAAAAAAAGATAAACATCTATTGTAATTATTTTCAAGTTGCATATTAAATATCTCTTATCTGTCTGAAATTATAAAATTTCTTCTTCGCATGAAACATTTTCCTGATTTACTTTTAGATATGAGACTCTCATCTACAATCCAACACCGTTTAATTATTTTTTGTATCACCTTCATAAAATATAAGTGCCTAGCTTTCCCTTTCTAGTTTTATTTCTGCCTTTTTGGTGCCTTTTTCGTGCTGCTAAGACTTAATGAATTTTTTACCATTTTCTCTGAGCGTATTTTGGGTAAAAGAAGGCTCAAACTTACTACTTATGAGTATTGGCATGTGTTTAACATGTTTGATTAACAAGCATTTCTCTTCTTCTGAAATTTTTGTAGATCTTGCTTGTAGAACAATATTTCAAACATTGATTTGAATTTATATGACAAATAATGCGATGCTGTCAAATCTGGCATTCGCTATTTAACGAACGATCACCGAACGACTAACGAAGGGGGTTACAAATTGGAGTTTTTAGATGTCATCGTTACAAGTCATTCGTTAAATTGCGAATACGCTATGTTAACGAAGAATGTCAAAAATTGACTCCCTGATATCTTAAGAACTATCGCTTGTGGACAAAAAATTAAACCCGATTCAAAATCCTTGAAAAATTTGGCTTACGAAAAACTGGATTTGAGTTGCATTTGTACTAGTTTGTTTGTTCTACAATTGACAAAAACAATTATACTACGAATATGTTCGAAAATGTTTGGATTTTGACAACGGTAGATTATATTATTAGGGATGATAATGATACTTTATGTGGCAAAGCTGAACATTTATTTATGAAATAATTCAGCTGAACCTCATAAACTTACTTTTTATACTATTTTTTATACTTTTTACACTTATACTATTTTATCCTCAAATGTATTTATTCAGAAAAATTGATGAAGATTGATATCTTTGTCACATTCCCAAAACTAGGGATAACCATGACCATTATTTTGACTCACTTCCTATTGTGATATTTCACAAAAGAAAAAATCTGCAAAACCCTCATGGTTTCAAAACGAAATACTGTCCGTATTTCGTTACATATTTATAATATTTTTCCCTTATTAGAAAATAAACTACGTACAGTGTTGTGTAGATTGGTAAAAATTTGTGATTTAATCAAAGTAAAAATGTTTAGGCGTAAAGTAGTACTTACTCTATGAAAAACATGATTTTTACCTGCGGCATTTAGTCAAAAAGTTGTCGGTTTTGTGACGTTTGCACATAAATTAAAATTAAACCAGTTCCTCAAACTTTCACTGATATTATGTTAAAACTAGTGCTCGTAGACAAATTATAAAATTTTTAAAAAACATATTTTTTGGAACATCGATAATCCTACGAGCGATAATAATCCACTTTCCAATAATAAGAAATGGAAAGCGAATATGAAACTAAAGCTGGAGGTTTTGTTTATAATTACGTTTCACAGAAAAATTTTAATTATGTGTTTAAACTTTTATTTGCTGTTGTAGTTCAATAGTATGTTACATAACGAGTGTGGAAAGTTAGTGATATCGTGCGAGTGAGAATCTTGACGCACGAGGCGCCAGCCGAGTGCGGAAAGCTCACGAGCAACGATAGACACTTTCCAGAGAGTTTTGTACACTATTTTTCCTACGACACTGAAGAAAAGCCATTTATTGAAAAAAGATTTCGATGAACCGCATTTAAAATTTTATCTGCAATTTGCATTGTATTGGTAACTGTTTCATCAGTGTATTCTTCGCGACAGCAGTAGGTTTCCATCCACCGTGGCGCTTAAGAGTTGTAACTTCGGCGGACCGCGGAAAACAGTGTCCTGTGTATTAAAGTTCTGGATTTTTTAGGTTTAAATAAATGGCTATTTGTTTCATGAAGCTGCAAAGTTAGTTACGTTTGTTCACACCTACCAGTTGTCTTGCTTCGGAGCTCTCCTTACAGATAAACAGAATAGCAACATACTTGATAAAAGCAAACAATTACGTTAGAACTGTACAATATCATAACGCACAGGACTTTGACAAATGTATGAAATTGTCAACTTTCGGGCCTACTAAATTGTGTGAAATTGACAACTTTCGAATAGTGTCGTAGGAAAATTTTATTTCATCATTATTCCAATAAAAATCCGAATTTTTTAAAATTTACAATTCAAGAGGAGGACTCAAAACAATCCAACACGAATTTAATTCTTTTTCTATTTCAATTGAATTATTTTCTGGAAAATGTGTTGGCAACGACTTTTTGTGAATTTCTAAAATGTTACAGTTTTATAATCAAAAAACCAAATATGCACATAATAACCTCTATTATACAGGGTATAATACAGGGTTTTGGTATTTTGTGATGTTATTTATATTCTAGGGCATATTTTAGGAAAATATTTTTGATTATACAGGGTGTTTCAAGTTTTAGGTCCAGTCAAAAAATAAATACTTCTAGTTGTCCAAAAGAAAAAAAATATATCTCAAACGATAGAGTTTCTAACACGCTTCAATTTGATGCTTTAATGTTATACGAAATTTTCATGGTATGAGCGTGAATTGTGAAAAAATAGATAAAAAATTTTTTGTTTCCAAATTATTGCAATCGTTTTCTCATAATAAAATTCCTCCTATTTTTTAAGTGAGACTTCCGAAACTGAAACAGTAAAAAAACCCAAGGCGTATTGAGCAATTGAAATTCCAATTTGCAAGAGATCAAGTAAATGTTTTATCTTAGTCACCTTTGAAAAAACAGAGCTCGTGTCTTTGCTTGATTCACAAAAAATTGAAACGTCATTAACTGTCAGACTAAAATTTTACTTGTCAATTAAAAAATGCCCTTTTTTTTGCAAATTGAAATTTCAATTGCTCAATACGCCTTGGGTTTTTTACTGTTTCAGTTTCGGAAGTCTTACTTAAAAAATAGGAGGAATTTTATTATAAAAAAATTATTGGAATAATTTAAAAAAAAAAATTTTTTAATGTAGTTTTTTGCGTTTTACGCTTATATCATGGAAATTTGGGATATCAGCAAAGCATCAAATTGAAGCGTGTTAGAAACTCTATCGTTTGCGATATATATTTTTTATTTTGGAATACTAGAAGTATTTATTTTTTGACTGGACCTAAAACTTGAAACACCCTGTACAGTGTTCCAAAAAAAGTATAACGTCATAATAATATTTTTTAATGGCATGCTATTATTTTTTTATGTTCATTAGGATATCTTTTTAGCTTCTTACATGTCCCTTAAGTTTTTTCAAATTTGGTTCAGGGATTACTGTTTTAAAAAAAATAAAAACCAAAAAAAATCGGTTTTACATCTTTAGTTTTAAAAATTAATAAAAAATAGAAACAGTGCTTTTTTGATGACTTTATTACTACGTGTGTGTTTTTTTATTCTTTAACAGTAATCCCTAAACCGATTTAAAAAAAATAGGGACATGTAAGACGTTAAAAAGGTACTCTAATGAGCACAAAAAATAATATGCCATTAAAAAAATTATTATTGTGACATACTTTTTGGGGACACTCTGTATAATTAAATATAGAGAAGACCATTCTGTATAAGTTATTGAACATTTTGGCCTTGTCTGCAGATTATCTACACCTTTTATATTAATTATTTTTCTTATTTGCGCTAACGTTTACGCTTTTGGGCTTGTCAACTTTCAACTGTCAACTGTCAATCGAGTTAAAAAAAATAAAGAAAATAAAGAATTTTTTTACTATTTTTACCTTTATATGTAAGCAATTCTGTAGCACACACTATTGAGTTGGTGCGCCGGTTTTTGAGCACCCGGTATATACGGCAATATTTTAAAAATATGCAGCAGGAACGCAGCTATAATCTAAAAAAAAGAAAATGTCGATATCTTTGATGATAAACAAGTTATGGAGCTTTTTCGGATCGTTGGGACAACCTGTATCTCCTAAAGCATAAAGTTTGAATGCTATGTTCCTGATTCGTGTTCAACAATAGGTTTTAGTTAGATAGTCGTTTAAATTATCCATTGTAGTTTGTTTGTCTTTGCTAAATGTTCCTACAAGCCCGTTGTAGACCTTCCAATCTCTCGAACACAATCCACTTAAACTCTTCAATCTGTTTCACCACCTGCGGAACGTCAAACAATCGAACCAATCGATGCGACTGTTATAAATTTTCCTCGATTCGAGTGAATTTTGTTAGTTGAAACATCCAGATGGACCACCATCGACTTTATTGATGCTTATTTATCGAGATCGTTGAGAAAATCACGAAAAGTTCGCTGAGATCAGACCTCCGGGACATAACAACTCACTCGAAAAGATAAATAACTTAACGCGGCACGAGGGCTAACTTTTACGTTCTCGAATAGAATAAAACAATTTGTCGGAGGAGCGAGTTGCGGTTTTTATGATGATATCTCGATCTTTTCGGGATCAAAGTTTACAACAACTAATTCCGAGAATGTAATTCTGGGATTTGCTTTTTTGCGGCCATGTTTTTGCGTTTAGGATGAGTTATTGCGGGCGTACCTTTGCCTGATTTCGGATTCCAGAGCTTTCCGGGACGTTCTATAAATAAACTACGTATCTTACGTCGCACTTTTATAGTTATTTCAGGCAATTTTTTATACGACGAGTTTCCTTTCATTGCTTTTTCATTGTGATTTCGGCTACTTTATGACAAGTTTTACTGGGCGCAAATACTCAAGGAGAAATCGGAGAGGTTACCAAGAGGGTCGATTGAATAAGTTTTGTAACTTTATAACTTGTCCGACCTGAAAAAACAGGGGGTTTTAGTTGAAACGTACAGTGACGATCATAAAGAATGTCACCCCTATAAACCGGCCCGGGTAGCAAGCTACAAATAAATATTTCTGCTTAATTTGATATTTGTTCATGCAAAATAAATGACAACTAAATTCAAATTGGTTTAGTTTTCAATTAAAGTTTAATTTTTCTTCAGTAAATCGACCGTTTTAATGGACAACACACCTAAACAAATGATTACGTTGTTTAACCGGAAATCTTAAAAATCTTATTATTATTTAATTAGAAAAGTAAAACCTTACTTTACTTAAAAAGCTAACATATTAAAAAAATTTAATCATTTTGAGTAAATTAATTACATTTATTAATTTACACGATTAAAATATCGTTGATGTTACAAAAGTAAAAACACGAAATCATGCTTGCCAGCAGATTAAACCTCCGAAGAAATGTTTATCAACGTTTATGACCCAAAAGATTTATTGCTGCGGTTTGAGTTCAGCTCGCCGGCCGAGTTTATAGGGGTGACATTCTTTATGATCGTGACTGTACGAATAAATGAAAAGCGATAATGAGCAGCGAAAATTTGAAACACAGTGTATTAAAATATACTTGATAACATTTCGTAGTATTTATTATTTGTATATTAAATACTAAAAAAAATTATAACCGATTTTTGTCCGGCACATCCACGATTTTTGTGCTTGTATTAATTTACAGTTGCCTATTTTGTTATGGCTTTTTTCAACGAAAACCGAGGCGGTTAAAATTGTCGCCAAAGGAGAAGGTTCCCGTCTTATGGAAATCTGATGACCACTCAAATCCAGATTTTTTGGTATTAATCGATACCTCTTGAAATAAGGATCAATTCGTATCATTGGGCTAACTTTGTATCTCTTCAAATAAAGTGGCTAAATTAATTTAAAGTTCAGATGACTTCTGTCACAGAGTTTATAAAAGCATCACCCAACCGACCCTTTTGCCTGCAGGTAATATTCAAATCAGGAAATGTATTCTTTTTCTCAATAGATCCCAAATCTTATTGCACCCACCATGGCGTTAAGCTTATTAGGGGTACAACTAGCTTTAATGATTTATGGACTCCCATACTTCCTTACCTCCCGATTTCTCTTGCATTTCACTCTTACCAATGCAATTTGTATTTGCTGTTTTTAATTTTTCAATCTTTAATTCCGCCTTTATTTAAAGAGATACAGAGTTGCCGCAATGATACAAATTGATCCTTATATCAAGAGCTGTCAATTGGTGTAAAAATATCCGGATTTGAGTGGTCATTAGATTTCCATAAGGTGGGAACCTTCTCCTTTGTGGTATGAGAACCAATTCTATGTTTTAAACGTGTGTTAAAATTTAAATCACTTGAAAACGAAAATCCTTGAGGTTCCATGGGTTCTTATCATAAAGTTAGAAGATCAATTAAATTTTAATAAGGTTGATTTGGTGAACCATTTAAACTCATAAAGGACAAAATAATACGGTTCGGCTTTAATTTTGCGTAATTTTTTCCTTTTGTTTTCACAAAATGTCTCAATATTAATGAGAAAAGGAATCTCTATTTTCTCTTATCTCTTCTCTTTCCTATCTTCTCTCTTATTTTTTCTTTATTATTTTAAAATTACTTGATCGTTTTATAAGGATTTTCCGAATGGAGCTAAACATCCTAAAATGACACTTTTCAAAAATGATTGTGTGATTTTTTGTTTTTTCTTTTTTCTTCTCTCTTTTTCCTCTCTTTTCATTTTATTCTTTTACTATCCTAATATGCCATATTTTTTGTAACGTTTGTTTTTTAATACCCAAAAATCATAAGAATTTGTTTCTTGCCCGGCGCATCCACCATTTTTTACTTGCACTAGTTAAAGGAATACTGCTTCTAAGTTGTTATGTTTTTTTTTTAATTAAAATTAATAATAATAACAATAATAATAATAATAAATACACAGAGGTATTTACACAAGTCAGAAATAAGTATAATGACAGAAACATTGTAAGTGAACATAATATATAGCGTGGCCCACAACTCATTCCCCACCGGAAATGTGCTGGTGGTAACAGCAATGGAGATGACAAAAATGCAAAAAAAAGTAGGTCTTTTATTCTTCGTTTGGGAGATAAAAAGATTTCAAAGCGACCAATCCCAGAAGCTCCCTCCCAGGTGTAGTGCCAACAGTAGATGAGTTGCTAAGAAATGAAAAATATTTCAAGTGCACACTTTTATAATACGTTCTACCAATTTTTGGTTTCTTAGGAACGGGTTTTATTCCCGTAATCCTCCGGAACAAGGCCTTTGGTGATTGACTACTTTGAAACGTTCTTATCTCCCCCCAAACGCAAAGAGTTAGAACATTTTTGTAAAGAAATTTCGATTCAGAATTGCCTAAACTATATGCACTTTTCCGATGGGGAGCGAGTTGTAGGCCACGCTGTATAATTTTTTCTAAATGAAAATTTATAATACGGATAAAATATAATTAAGAAATTCTTCAAACGAATAAAATGGATTTTTGACCACGTTTTTAAATACTTTACAAGGTAAGGTTTTAATATGAAGAGGTAAAATATTGAAGAATTTTAAACAATAATAATAATTAACAGCATCTCGTGAACGGTTTAGTCTTAAGAATTCATGATGAAGTAAGTCTTTATCGCGAGTATAATATTCATGACCTAGTATTGAAAATTGTGAAAAGTTATCTTTAACAAAAAGTAAACAACAAAAAATGTACAAAGACGGTAGTGTCATGACCTCTAAATCTGCGAAACTCTTGCGGCAATCCTCTCTATAATTTAAATTATTAATAATGCGGATACTTTTACGTTGGAGGGCAAATAGCATTTTCGTATTACAAGAATGCCCCCACACTAGTAGACCGTACATTAAGGCCCGATTGTACATTGCGCGTTTAAGATTTGGTTCACGGGAGTTACAGTTCATTAAAGTGCTCACTTAAAACCACGGTTCAATTGTACAAATGCTACTCACTTTTTACTCCCGTGAACTGGGAATTAAGCGGATATTCCCAAGTTGACATAAAAAATTGACTCTGTCTTGCGTCGACAATTACTGTAATTTTGCTGTCGTTTCGAAAATACACACAGGATTCACTGGACATTCATCGAAAAAAACCTTTTCTGTTTCTAATTTCAACATTATTTTAATATGAGTGCAGTCCAATGCACCAATCCATTTTGGAAATCGAGCGATGTTGTAAAATTCTCTACTATTCCTTTGCATCTCTTGATTTGCGTTTGGTAACTTAATAAAAATGGTTTTCTAATCTAGCAATAGCCTTGCTAATCCTATACACAATTTACCAAGCAGTTGCATTGTCAATTCCAGAAAAATCTGCAACAACTTGCAAAAACGAGCCTGTGGCGTAAAATCTCAACGTTACGAACAACATAAGTACTGCTGAAAACAAATATTAACCACAAATTACAATAATGGAAATCTCACAAACAATTTTAGTTTTTGATAATATAATAGAACGCATTTACCTTTGAGTGGGATGTGCAATTTCTTCTGAAATGCGATCCAACACAAAACGTACTCTATTTTACGATAAACGGAATCTTTTAATAAATTCTTTATTATTTCTTTTGGTGAAATGATTTTCCCGAAGTCGAAATACTTTTCGGGCTCTTTTACTACGCGTAATGTTTAATAGTTCTACTATCGTCTGTCAAAACACCAACTAATAATTGTTCCATGTTTACTTAAATCGGAAGTTGCGAGTATATTGACAGGATTAATTTACTTGAGCTAAACTTAAACGTCCAAATGTCGCCCCTCAAATAATTTTGTGTTTGAACCAGGCTTAGTTGATAAGCGTCATTTGTGCACTCAGAAAAGAGTAAGTTTTGGAGTTTAGGGGAGATTCAAGATGAGCGTAAGCTTAAGCGCGGAATGTACAATTGGGCCTAAATGGCTTTGTATGATACGCCGTGATAATTGTTTTTTTGGAAGAAACTTTTTGGAGTTGTCTTAACAAGTAAATTTTTTTTTGATATTTTATTAGCAATATAAGTTATATGCTTTTCCAAGTAAGTTTATTATCAACATAAAGACCTATTAATTTAATAGCTTTTGAAATTTCATCAATGTTCCGTAACGAAAATGTAATTAATTGTGTTCTGTCTTCATTAAGAGATAGTTTGTTTGATTCAAACCATATTTTGATATCTTTGTCCAAGGATAAAGCTATATTATGTAATGATGTAACATCACTGTGACTATCTAAAATTGTGGTATCATCTGCGAATAATATTATATTAGAACGTGTCGCGTTGGGAAGATCATTAATATAAATTAAAAACAGTAAAGATCCTCATACAGATCCTTGAGGAACACCCAATCTATTGTATAGACAGAACTGGAAACGTTGTCTTTATATTGAACAAATTGTTTACGATTTTGAAGATAAGATGATATTAGACCAAAACCATTAGATATAAAGCCATAGTATTGCAGTTTATTTAAAAGAATGCTATGTGTAATACACATGTGTGTGCTATGTGTTAAATCATAACAAGCAGCAAAAGCGTGATTTTTATTTTCAAATGCATCAATTAAGACGGCCTCATTTGATTGAAACAAAATAAGAAACAAAAAAAAACATGCTTACTCCTATTTCTCGCTGAATGTGTGATATCAGAGCCAACTCTGTATCTTAAATTGAACTCAATCAAAAACAAAATGTCTCAAGATTCTAGATTTGTAAATTTCTGCCTTGTTTTGGCTAAAGGTGCAGTTAGACGTCGGTTTTTTTTTCTACGGTTTCACCCGTCCGGGTAAAACTGTCTGTGTATAATCCATTCACGATTGTTTTAAACACGCAGCAGGCCTAGATATATTTTTGTTAGGTTGGCTTCAGGTCCTGTCAGATACTGTCTTTATGACGTTTTTTGTCAAAGATTCGCCTTGTTGTCAGTTTAATTCTTATTACTTTAAATGCCGAATGTAATTTCTGTTAATACGGATACGTGTATCAAAAGGTGTTTTGAGGAATACCAGAAAGACAGACCGGACCTTTTTACCTAATAATAATGAATAGAATAACAATAAATAACGAATTCAATTATTAATTTAAAAAATGAAGAAGACTGACAACAGTGCTTGGTTGTCATCAATTATAACCTAAAATAAATTTCTTATGACAACTCACAGTACTGCCAAATAAAATGCCAGATTTTCATAGATAGTCCGAATTTGAAACAATCGTGAACGGTGTATAAATGGACAACTGTCAGTGTAGTTGACGTTCCAAAAAGTCTGTGAGTTTTCATCGCAACGTGCAGTTTTTCAAGTGGCGGAGAATCGAAGACAGTGGCCCAATGGATTTAGTCGGAACTAAATATGTCTGTACTGACAAAAATACCGTAAACCGTAGAGTATACGATACTTTGTCGAAATTCACCAAGTATTTGGAAGGATTATTGTCATAGAAAAATGCAATAAAATTTTTTCACACGCCACTGTTAACGTAAAAACGGAAAAACTGTCCTTTTTAAACGTGTAAACACGTTCGCGATGTTCGTTCTTGCCCGTAACGTGGAAAAAAAACGACGTCTAACTGCACCTTTAGTATTTTAAAGTCTGAAAAGCCCGATCTTGTGCTTCTTCCCAAACAAATGTGCTGCCTTTCTTTAGGAGACTCGTCAAACTGTTTGCTATCGTTGCGTAATCTTTCACGTACTTTCGAAAGTACCCACACAAACCTAAGAATTGCCTAAGCTTGTGCACGTCTGTTGGTTTGGGAAAAGCTGTCACCGCTTTGATTTTTGTCTCGCCTGGCTTAATGCCTTCCGCACTGATCTCATGCCCTAAATACTCTATTTGACTTCCAAAGAAGCAACATTTACTCAGCTTTAGAGTCAACCCGAACTGTCGAAGCAATTGAAACACCGTTCGTAAATTGTTAAGGCCTGTTTCAAAGTCGTTGGAAGGTATCAGAACGTCGTCAATGTAACAGAAAGCGGTCTGAAACCATAATGGACCCAACACCTTATTCATAGCTCGCTGAAACACTGCCGGAGCGTTGGCTAGACCAAAAGGCATGCGGACAAACTCGCAATGTCCATCAGGCGTAACAAATGCTGTCTTTGGAATCGATTCGGCGGCCATTGGGATCTGATAGTACCCACTCGCAAGTTCTAATGTGAAAAACTTTGCACCGTTTAGTTTATCCAAATGTTCATCGACTCGTGGCAACGGAAAGCGATCTTTGACTGTTTTCGAATTTAATTGCCGATAGTCAACACACATACGGTGTTGTCCATCTTTCTTCCGTACCAACAGTATGGGACTCGAATACGGCGAGTCTGATTCTCGTATGACTCCGCTACCTAACAAGTCGTCTACTATATCTCGAACCATTCCTCGTTCGTGATGCGATAACCGATAAGGACGATAAACTACTGGCTTATCATCGGTCAAAGTTAACTTCATTTCCGCCACAGTTGTAGCACCTATTTCCGCTACGTTTCGTGCAAAACAATCTCGAAATTCGTTAACGAGTTGTAACAATTGCTCGAACTGAGTCGGCTCTAGATTGTTATTAACTTGTGGAAGAAGTTCCCACCGTTGAAAATGCTTTACCTCAACCTTCCCCACAGAAAACACACTCGCCGTTGTAACAGCCCTTTCCTGCTCGCAAGGCTCAGCTCTCGCAACGATTTGCGCCTTTCGATAGACCACATCTTGGTGCGATAGATTGCTACCGGTCACTAGGCCTCCATCACAGGTGACACACCGATGAACAACATATTCAAACCCTGGTATCGGACGTTGACACCCTTCAACGTAATAGGCTCCTTTCCACTCATCGTCTTTTGCCTTGATTCGTATGCAACCAATGGACTGAGGAGGGATCACTGTTTCCTCTTCCGCCCAAAGTGCAACTTTCGTGTCGGAAGTTGTCCTAGAAGTGCTTGGATCGATTCATTGTTTCCGTCAACTACTCTCACAGCTTCCTCATTTGCTATAATCGTATTAGCACCCGCATTCAGGAAGGTCTGTCCCACTATGACAGGCACACGTTGTGCACTGTCTTCGACAATCAAAGCTTTTACGTTTGCCTTGACAAGATCCACTTCTAGCTCTACTTCGACTTCTCCATGCACTTTGGTGATTCCCTGGCCATAGCCTTGAATCATCTGTAAACTTGGCTGCCACATCAATCCCAATTCTGTCGCAACACTTTGCTTAATAAGGACTGGTTCGGCTCCTGAGTCAATGTAAGCTCGCGTCGGCTTACCATTGACCTTAACGTCTATGTAATAATTCTTATTATTACTTGCGTTAGCCACACTTGTCGTTAATGCTTGCTTGGACATGCTTTCTTTAGTACCACGTCGGCACTCAGCATCCACATGTCCAATTCGGCCACATTTCTTACACTCAATTCTTGGTTTAGGGCATTTTGTCGCAACATGTCCTCGATTACGACAGTTGTAACACCGAACTGACGAATACGGTCTTTGTGTCTCGACTCGACTGGGAACGAACCTCCTTCTTTCCCGAGACGCCTGCTTTGTGGACGTATCCCGCTTGTCACCTTCGGATCTCAGAGTCGACAAATACTCTGCGTACAAACTTTCGGGTGTAACATAACGCCCCGCTCTAGCCCCATTTCTGAGAGTCACGTCAGTGATTCCATCAATGAGACAGGAGATTGCATTCGTTCCTGTTATGTCACAAGCCTGTAACAGATTTAGTTTCCCGAAATAATATTGTGCCCAGGTTTCACCATCTTCCTTCACCCTATTAACTAGCTTACGAAGTGTGGAAGCATAATCGTGGTGATCGGGGAAAGTGGCTTGTAGCAAACGTTTCCATTCATCCCAGCTCCGGTCCTATGCTGAGGGATCGAGATTGTCGTACCAATCCTTGGCCAGCCCCTTGAGTCGACTTAACATGCTGAAAATCGTTGTACGTTCGTCCCAAGCGTTCACGAGAGCCAACTGGTCAATCTTATGCAACCACTTAGTGGTACCAAAATTGGGGTTCCCTGAAGCAAATTCGGGGATCAGGTCAGTTCTGATGCCCACTTGTCCCGGTGTGCGCTCAAAATTGCGGTTTAGCAGACGTCGATTCAAGTTTTCCACAAGTTGCTCAAGCCTCGCAATTCTAGCCGTCTCGGCCGAAACTGGGGGTGAATTTACTGTGGTGGAAACCCCAGGCGCGGACCTTTTCGGCCGTGGCTCATCGTCACTTGAGTCCGAGTCGTCCGAGTCCACATTTCCTCGGTACCTGTGTCGCCCCATTGCGAAAATGTCACCGGAAAACTTTTCGCGCCACACCCAAATGAAAAACTGACAGCGTGTGGTTGCGTAACCCCTAGAACTCGTCAAATATCAGAAAAACCAGGTAAATTCAGCTCGTGCTCGATTGATTTATTCGATTTGAATCACAAAACGCAATTTTGTTACGAACGAAGCGGTACAGATTACCAGAAATTCACTTTTTTGGCCCGTCCTTTGGGGACCCACAAATTTCTCAAAAAATCACCACAATTCACCACTCTCTGTCGGAAACGATTATTTGAGCAATATCCCACCGCTGCTCTGTAAATGAAACTCGGAATTCACCCAAGAACTAATTTATTTCCCAAATTATTTGACAACGACATTGCCTTCACCACAGTGTCGTTCGGACTGACTAGGCGTTGCCCGTACGCGCCTCACGCATCATCCTCTCCCGCCAATTTTACCAGCAGCGCCCCCTTTACTTAACACTTTAATGTTTTATTGTTAGCTAGTGATGGCTTAAATCTAGTAGAGAGAAAGGTGTTTCAAGAAAGTTACTCTTATAGAAACACATTTATTTGTTAAGTCAATCGCCACCAAAAGATACAATAATTGCAACTATTCTACAGTTGTACTCAAAGTTTCTAAATTAATTAATGACCTTTGATCCTATAATCTAAAGAGTAATAATTCTACAAATGTTAACCTAAAATTAAAAGCAGTAAAATTATTATAGTTGCGACCACACCATTGATTGGACTACTACGCTTACAATTATTTCGCTTGTAATCCAAGCCTAGAATATAAATGTGACTTTTGTTTCCAAATTGCAAGATCGTATCATAATTCTTTACATTGATAGGATTATCATACAAAACCAATTGTGTGATGAAACAATTTGTACAAATATCTGCTACATCAGTGATTTTATTATAACTGAGGTCCAAAAGCTCTATTGAGTGGTTGTCGAAAATATTTTTTGGTAAATCTTTAATAAGGTTACGTTTAAATATTAAGTTCAAATCTTTTACATGCAAACCGTTCAAGACGCCAACATCTATTTTGGCAATTTTATTGTAATCTACCCAAACAGCCGCACTGTTCGTTTCAATAAATTCCAAGCAATTGGTTTGTAAAGATTTAAGTTGATTGTATCGTATTTGAAATAAAGAGAGTTTTGGAAGATTATTAAAAGACTGACCATTTAAATCTGTTATGAAATTATAGCTCAGCTCCAGTCTTTTCAAATTTGGCAAATTAACAAAAGCTTTCTCTTCGACGGTCGTAACTTTATTGTGGTCCACACTAATATATTTCACTTCCAGATTTACAAATGTGTGCTTTTTAATTTTTGTAATATTGGTGTCGGTTACTCGAATTTCTTCCAATATGGTCAGATCTTCCAGCGAATTGCTTTCTATTTCGGTTAAAACGCACCCGGAGACATAAAACATTAAAACTGGATAAGTAACTTTCAGAGAGTTTTTTGATAATTTTGTAATACTGCAGTTTTTATAAAGAAAAATATTTTTAGGTTCTTCGGAAACGTTGTTTGTTTCGGTTTCTGCCATTGAATTATTTGTAAAATTTTGCCAGAGACTGTCCACACTAACCATACTACAAAATATAAGTAAAACTTTAAGTTCCAACAACATTTTGTGTGACACGACAATTCACATTCGACTAAAATTTCAAATGCTTCTGTATTAAACTTTACCAATTATAACTATAAAATACTGTTTCTAAGTATTTTTTGCCGAACACGTTTCGAAATTATGAGAGCCATTACAACAGTTTCCATTGAGAAATCTTGCAAAATCAAGTACATTTTTTAGTCGCTGAGAAAAGAAAAACTCACTTCAAAGCTTTAAGTTTTTAGTGACTAATTTGCGGTACGATAGAGCTTTCGGCAATTAAAGTAGAGCTTTGTAGGATAAATGCAGTGTCTTGGACGTTGGAAATCCGACTATTTAACTGCCACAAAAAGTCTGGGAGCAAAACCAGCTGACATCTCATATTTATTGCTGTAATCGCGCTCGTCTACAAGGGATGAGGAATTTATTATATAAATCGCTGAAGTTTGACCACGAAATGGCCGTCAGCAAGGGCGAAAACGACGACGGGAGATTTATAAGCAAGGGAGACAAACTTTTTGCTGGGTTTATTTAGTTTGCGTCAAATCAGAAACAATATTCCTAAAAAAATATGTTTCTTTTATTGAAACTTGCTATTTTTATGTCTATGTGTTATAGTAATATGTGCCCAAACAACTTGTTTTGCAAGGGGACAATATTATTTCGATAATAAGCTAGATATTTAAATAAAATTAATTAACACACAATTTTGGTTATTTCTTTATTACATCATCTTTTTGGAATGTTTTCCTGAAGAGTAATAATTATTTTAATGTAGGAGCATATTAAAAAGTAGTTAACAATAGTTATTTATTGTAAGTGTTTTAGAAAGCATTTTATCCACGCAAGAATGAGTAACACGAATGCAATACAACATTTTATCCACAATCACCACATTAACAAAATGGAATTAATCTAAATTAAATTTTAATTTTTTTATTATTTCACTAGTGGAATAATAGTATATTAAAAAACAACTTTCATAAGACCACTCTTGAAGCACGAATTCAGTTTCAACAACGAGTGGCCTTAGCCACGAGTTTTTTGAAAGAATGAGTGCTTCAAGGTCTTATGAAACGAGTTTTTTATACTATTTTTTGTAATTTGCCCCCTTTCTGCCGATTTTAAACAAAAATTGTTATTTTTGTCGATTTGTGGATTTTTGTGACGGTTGGTAAACTGTCTGTTTTGAAAGTGAAAAATTGATTTAAAATTTTTGTTTTATCCAAATTTTGTCAAAAACACGAGTATGAATGATAATGAAGGTAATCTTGCCTGTACGCCCCCTGAAATTTGTGAAATTGGCAAAAACACTGTCGCAAATTTGCTTCCTGCCAACCTAAAAATTTTCGTAAAATGTTCCGTGAAATTATGGCTATTATGACATCGCACTTGATGACGTTGCGTGCTTTTAGGAGCCCATTAAAGCATCCAAATGACGACAAATTACGAAAAGTAATATGTAATATACAGCGTGATTCTTAAATAGACCGACAAAATTCTACCTATGGTAGTATCAAATGAGTACATGCTAGGAAAAATAGTAAAAAAATTCCTTGTATAATCATTTTTGAAATAAGAATTTTTAAATTTATGTTGGAGATAAAGCGTACGCCACTGATGTGTTCGTAAGCAGTGTTAACACCGTAAGTGGAAAGCATGATAATCATCTGATGACAATGTACTTGATCAATGCAACAATGATCACTGCTTATTATTGATACTCATGATGAAAACGAGCACATTTTTTCCATTAAACTTAATTTAAACTCATGAGCGTCGTAAGTGGCACGGATTAAGGAATTTCTACCATTACGAAGTAAAACCGCAAATCGACTGTTTATCCTTGGAAAGCTGTGATAAACTTTTGTCGGTCTATTTAAGAATCACCCTGTATAATATAATAGGTCTCTTTATATGCTTCATAAGTGTGGATAAAACTCCAATTATAATGTGATTGTGGATAAACAAACTTAAAAACTTAAAAAGAAACTAGAAAATACCTAAAAACTTTGAGACAACTATATACCAAAAGTTGCTTTACAGCATTTGAAGCCGCACAAATTTTTCTAAAATGATTAACAAGTGATTTAAATTTAGAAAAACATTATCAATGACATTTCTGCTATATCAAACCTCTTTTGAAATTGTAAGCTATCCAAAAACGCCTAAACTTAAAGTAAAAGCAATGAATCGGTCTGTCTCAGGGCTAAAACCTAAAATCACCATTCTGAAACGTTTTGTATAAAGTAGTAAAGTACTTATATCAATTGATTGATATTTGCATCAAATGTTTTGTTATAGCATTCGATGTCGCTAACAGTCTTCCAAAATTATGAACAAGTAATAAATCAGTGAATCAAATCGATGAATCATCAGCTTCAGGACCTAAACTAAAATTCACAATTAAGGATTTTTTGTACCAAAATTTTGAAAAAACTATAAATGTGATTAATGTTTATTGTTTTGGTATTTAAAGGCCATTCAAAATGATTACCATGTGGTTTAAATTTAGACAAACACTATCAGTGGCAGTCTTTGATATATCAAACGTTCTTTAAACTTCTACATCTACATCTATACGATCCCAAAACCGATGTTTTAAGACTAGAAACTAAATTTCTTGGATCGCTAAAATTGGAAAGAAAAAACATTTTTTAACGCTTTAGCTTTCAGTTATTTTTTTGTTTCTGATTGTATGTTGAATCAGAAAAACGATGAACTTTGAATTTTGATGAAGAATTATGAAGCATTGGTACAAAATTCGTTATATTCAGCACCAAAAACAATAATTTTTGATGTAATGGATGTGTAATGTATCAAATGATGTTAAAAGTCTTCAAAAATATTTACCAGATGATTGAAATTTAGAAAAACACTATCAATGACACTCGTCGCTATATCAAACCCTCTTTAAAATCTTGAAAACTATTTAAAAATGCGATTTTATCGAAAAATTAAAGCAAAAACAATGAGTCTCTTAGTAGCAGGCTTGAAAACTTAAATAAAAATAATGCAAAGAAACTTTCGATTCAGAATTGCCTAAATTATATGCACTTTTCCGGTGGGGAGCGAGTTGTGGGCCACTCTGTATACATATCAATGTTTAAAAATAAAGCCAATGAAATGGAAACAGCGCAGTAAAGCTAAATAATATACAGACTGGTCCACGAGTAATAAAGAGCCTGAGATTTTTTTTGAAGCAAACAACATTACATCTCAAAGATAACGTGGATATTAAAATATTTGGTTTCAATTAATTAAACATAGTGACCGTATTTTCATTTTATAAAACAAATTTATATCAGTCAAATTGACATTACTCCAGTTTTAGAATTTATTTAAGTCAAACGTAAATAAATTGATTTACATTCAAAATGTTCAAACTTAATCTACAGATCTGACCACAGTTTCCGTCACATGCATCTCGTACTACCAAGTGTTCTAGGCGCAATATTCGCACACTCTCCAAAAATTCGGTTTTCTAAATGTTTCCGATCAACAATAGGTGCACTATAAAACCTTTTCTTGAGCACTTCCCACACGAAATAATCAAAAGGCGTGATATCGGGACTTCTAGAGAACCAAGGATACACGGAACTTCATTTTCATCAATAACTGCAGCAACTGAAGCTTCATTTCCAGCTACTCTTCTTTTATTTCTTTTAATTGGAGGCCATTTTTTTCGCAGTTTATTTTCAACGTGTTTGAAAACTGTATCCCTCGTAGCCCGTTTATTTTGATATTATACGTGTTATAAACGTGCAGTCTACGAAGCATTTTTCAAACATTCTCCCTAAATGAGAACCTGCCGATCTTTTAGTCATTGCTAAACGTTTTAGTACATAAGATTCACTAAATTCAATTACAAACTCAGCAAGGTTTGACACTAGGTTTGACTTTTTAAATTAAAGTTGAAGTGCTGTGTGGTCACTATGTTTAATTTATTAAACCAAGTATTTTACTAGCCACGTTATCTATGAAATGTAATGTTGGTTGCTTCAAAAAATTTTTCAGGTTCATTATTACTCGTGGATCAGCCTGTATTAAATTCGTATCGAGAACGATAATAGAGTATACATGAGTGACTGTGATACAATTTTACCCTTTAAAAATAAATAAGTCAGACTATAGAGTTAGCTGACTTTGTTCTAAATGAATTAGCGTCATCCAAGCCAAACAATCCGCGACAATAATTGAGTAGTGTCGAAAAGGGAAAGAATGTTAAAAGCTCGGAGCCATAAACAAGTCGTTCTCAATCCAATCTGAAATATTCGGAAGACGTATAGCGTCATTAGGCAACTTTTTACCAAGAAGTTTCTTTGGAAACAATCATATTTTCTTAGGGCACCTCGAACGTTTCCGCGCTTTCGCACTTTTAACACAATTACTCCAAGGAGAAGTGAGCGCAGAAAAATGGAATTATTGCACCGACACTGTAATAAATAATGCAAGTACGACTCTGTTAAAAGCAAATTGTAAGTGATTGCGTTCAGGAAAAAGGATTTTCAAAGAAAAGTGACAAATCGCACGATTTGCTACATTTTTTATCTTTTCGTTTTAAATTACACGCCGCGTTGTGAGATTTGGTTATCTCTGGAGATAAATGAATTTTGTATTGCGGGGTATTGGCTTGAATGTTAAGTGGAAGTTGCGTCAGAGGAGTTCCATTTATAGTTTATTAATTGAGGGAAATTTCAAAAATTGGGAAAGATGCTTCAGTAACATACAGGGTGAGTCAATAGTGGGTTTTTGATTTCTGATTTTTTTAAACATGCAACCAATAATACTAAAATAATACTGATTCCAGCTGACTAGATCGGTAATCGTTAAAAAATTTAAAATTAATCCACGATTACATTGTTTTGAGTATTGTCAAGTTTGTCTTGATAGTTTTGCTAAAATTTCATTATGGACTATTATTATTTACAAGCTAAAAAATCAGTGTTGATTCAATTAATGTTTTAAAAAATCGAACGAAGTATCCAGTGATAAGAGCAATTAGTATTTTTGGTTGCATCTTAGGACATGTCAGAAATAACCCACTATTGACTCACCCTGTACAGCGTGTCCCAGCGAGTTTAAAAAGCCCGTTATTGACCTTTAAATGTTAAAAAATCATTCAACTCATTCCTTCTTGTGCATTGTTTCAGACTTTGTCGGAACCAAAACTAAACGTGTTTTCTTCGGTTTTTTGCAAATCGTTCGAGATGTTGCTATTTTAACTCATTTTTACTAAGCGACAAAATTTGTCACTACTGTCATAAATGCCAAAAATTGACAAAAATTTAATTTTTTGTAAAAATTTATTTTAGTAAGAAATAAAATTATTTATCTATCACGGGCATTATTGGTGTTAATAACCTTGGACAACGTACTGGTCCTCGGGCTTAGCGGCACTCTGGCCGTAAGCCCGTTGCCCATGGTCATTAACACCCCTATATTTTTCTTGATATATAAATAACTACAAAAAAGCGTGTTTTCGACAAAAACATCGAATTATTTCAAAAACTAAGCAGAATCGATCAATACAAGAGTAAATAAAAATCATCAGTATTAAGGTTGTATTGTAGCTCATTTCTGAAACACTCTAAACGGTTGTTCCGTCTAAACCCCACATTAGAAATATTGAAAGTTCCAATAAAGTACAGTAAATAAAGATATTTGAAAGTTGGTATTCAACCATAATCCGTTAAGTTCTGCTCAATGAAAACATTTTGGCGGCACTTCCGGTTTTACTGGAAGTCGTTATCAACTTTCTAATTTTAAATGGAAAGCTATGTTTTTCACTGCGTTTTTGGATTAGTTGAGTTATTTTAAGGGAGTTTTTATTTTTCTTTCTCTATACCTACCTAAATTTAACCGTTTTCTAGATATTTAAAATTTTTTGAAAATTTTTGAATTTGCACCTGTCACTTAAAAAATCGATAACTCTCCTATTTTTAGAGATTTCGAAATCATATTTGAAGAATTAAAAGAGAAAGCCCATGTCTGTTCTTTAGTGTGTTCAAAATTCAAAAAGAAGTTAATAAACCTAAAAATTTTAAGATTAAGTTTGGACAACATCAAGTACCCATAATTTTATTTTTTCAAATAGGATGTTCCAATTTCTAGTTTACTAGATGGAGGAGAATTTTTTTCTGCATCTATCTGTATTAACATTCCCTATACGTATCTGTGATAATTTTCAAGTTATGTTGGTTTTTTTGACTTTGTAGCCATTTTTGCATAGTTTGCCAAAGAATCATTTCTGATTAAACAAACGACAAATTCTATTCAAAATTGTGTTATCCGTCCCGTGAAAATAAAATAAATTCATTGAATGTTGGTTTGAAAAACTTTAATTTTTCAGTTTTTCTTTTGTTTCCATGGTATGAGAAAAGACCTATGGCTAATGAATTTCTCAATCCCAACAAAATTATTGTAACTTGAAAACTATTAAACCTAAGTATAGGGAATGTTAATACTAATCGATACAGAATTAAATTCTCTACCATCTAGTGAAATAAAACTTGTGACATTTCGTTTGAAAAAATTGAGTTATGGTTGCTTAAATTTCTGCAAACTTAACTTAAAAAATTTGGGTTTTGTTATTTTTTTTTAGAAATTTGAGAACACCAAAGGAAAGATCTAGGCTTCCTCTTTCAAATGAACTGAAAAATATTTCCTAATTTTAAAAAATAGCAAGTGCAAATCCAAAAAAAAATTAAAAACCCTAAATATTTCGTAAACGGCTAAATTTAAGTATAGGGAAAGCTTATGAAAACTACCTTAAAATAACTCAGGTAATCCAAAAACGCATTAAACTATAACTTTCCATTTAAAATAAGAAAGTTGATAGCGATTTCCGGTATAACCGGAAGTGTCGCCATCTTGAAAATATTTTTATTGAACAGGACGTAAGAGATTATGGTTACATACAAATTTTTAGGTGACTATTATTATTAGAACTCTCAATACTTCTAACGTGGGGTTTAGACGGAACAGCCTGTATATTTGAAAATTATTTTAGGTGATGCAGAGGGTTTTGTAAAGAAAGAGATTAATTTTCTAACATTTAGGGGCCTATAATAGACTTTTTAAAATGGCTGAGACATCCTATATAAAGCGAATTTCCGCTTTTTAGTTCGATTCTTATTAACATTCTAATCATAATTTCAGAAGTTCTTTAGCTTCATTCAAATTATCTAAAATCGCTTTCATATTCCCCGAAGGGTTTTTTAATGGAATTAATTTTACAACTTCCAGAAATCAATATTTACGATTCTATAAATTCTTTTTATGTCCATCTGCTGGTTTTTATCATTATTATATTACTTTTTTCGTACAGTGAAATGAAATTAGAGTAATGTCGTGAGTTTTGTGATGATGATGGATCATCGGTGTGCGACGTTTCGTCCCCTGTGCCAGTCAATAATCAGCTAAGTGCTCCTCCTCGCAGGAACCAATCCATTCTGGGGCGTGATGGAAGCAATTCGAACTCTGTTCCGATACTGTCCTAAGGCTAACGATTCATTTCCGGCAGAGGTTGCCGGACATCAGAACGGATTTACTGCATGTACTTCCGGTCACTGAGATGCCTTCGACTCCATCATTCATTATCTAGATGGCCCGGAGAGAACTATTGTACCACTTACAAGGAGTCTTTAAGCACCTATTCAATTATTTAACCGGAATTGATCGAACGCCGGATTTAGACCAATTTATTTCAAACTACACGAAATGGTCGCAGATTTATGTAACCACAAATGTTCTAGTTGGACTGATTTATGGAAACACAAGTTAAAGTATAAAGAAAAATTGAAAAAGATAAAAAATACAAGACAAATATAATAAAAATAATTGTTTTTGGTTGTATACATTAAAATTTGAGATAGGTAAAGAAGTCATTTTGCTTCAGAAATTACTTAAATTGTCCTATTTAGTCAAAAACAAGTTAGGCAAAACTCATCGAGACTATAACACTACCATAAGTTATTTTGTTCTTGTTAATTCGTTTTTTAAATTTCTATTATATTGTTATCTTTATCCATTCATATTAGTACTTTGTTGTCTTCAAATTTTTCTGTATTTTTTAATGTTTGTTATTTTTTGTTTTTCAAACTTTATTTTGAAGCTATATTTGTCAAAAATTTTTAGATTTTTTACAAAAGGTTTAGAATTACAGATGTTTCAGATGTTTATAGCTGGATTTAACAGGATTTATTACATTTTTGAGATTTTGAGATTAAATTTAATCTATTTTTAGGGTCATGGATATGAGTTGTGATTTGGCAAATATTGGAGCTCAGATTCAAAAAGTTTTTTAAAGTTTTTAGGTCTGTCTCCCATTTTTTAAATGCAATATCTTTAGAAACTTATTTTTTTAATTGATTTAAGAATTAATTAACTTTCTTATTTAATCAGTTTTTGTGAAAAATTTATTGGAAAATATTTTTTATTTTTCAGAACTTATTCTTTTATTCTTTTTTCAGATCGGGATTGGGAAGTTATTTCACATATGTGAGAATTGAGAAAACTTAATTAAAGTTTTAAAGTAAAAAAAATTTCGTACTTAAATTTTTGAGTACGTAATTAAGTTTTATCAAGCCTCTTTTTGCTTAGCGGGATTTTGGAGTGATTTATTTAAATTTTTCAGGTCTTCAGAAGGGAATCAGAATTAAAAAAAAAATCAGGTGTTTAAAGTTAAATTTAATAGGATTTTTCACATTTTTCAGATTAAATTTAACCTATTTTCAGTTGGATACGAGTTTTGATTTACCAAAAATTAGAGCCCAGTTTTGTCTAGATTTTTCAGGTATTTCATATCTGTGTAATAAGATACCTAATTACAATTTCAAAAAGTTTTAAGTTTTTAGGTCTGTTTTCCGTTTTGTGCAATATCCTTACGGACTTATTATGTTGGGAAAAATCTATTCTAAAATTTTTTTAAAACTTCAAAGATTTGAGAATCGTAACAGTATAGTCGTTGTTCTGTTGTTGTTTATTCGTTATTTAAATTTTACTGATATTATGTATTATACCATGAGATCGAAAATATACTGAATTAGAGCAAGCCTTGAAACTAAGTGTAACTTTAGCCACATCTAAAGACAACATAACCTCAAAAGTGCTGCCGCAATAAACGGCTAAAATGTGGCTGAAGTTCCGCAGGTACAGCTTTTTCTAATTCAGTACATTTTTGATGTCATGGTATTTGTAACTATTACATTTACATTGTATTGTTGTTTTCAAATTAATTTTTATATTTTAGTATCGTTTTTTTATTTTCTGTTTCAACCCTTATTCTCTTCTACACACAAATTTTCGTATTTTTCTCACTTTGTCTTATTTACTATACTATTTCAGTCTCAATTTATTTATTTCCTTTTTTAACTATTTGTTTTTAATTTTAATTACAGGTCATTTATAGTCTTTAAGTAAATGAATTTTGCTGTTATTAAGAAAAATAGTTATTAATATCCTTTTCAGCTGAATTGCGAAAAAGACTCTTAAAATAAGTTACCTTGATTCTCAGTGTTGCTAATTATGAAATTTTAAATTACCTTTGTGTCTTAAAAAAAAATAATGTACATAACTGAAAAATGATTTCAACGTTTGAAGACTTTCAAGTAATTCCATTAAATAGTATATTACGTTACAAACTGTAAGTGCAATTTTTTTGGTTGAGAATGCAATATTGGGAAACCGAGGGTACCGCGGTTTCCTAAGCGTTCGAGACCAAAAGAAGAACTTACAGTTTGAGGTTAGTAAGCTATTTTTAGCAATACCTGCACAAATAAGAAAAAGTAAAACATTTTCTGAATGTATTTTTATGAAAAATCAATAAACGTCAGATTGTTGTCAAATTAAAATGTGTGCGACGTTCGTTTCGTGTTAGGGATACAAAACAAAAAAAACATCACTTTAAATCAACATTTGTTACAAAATCAACGCTTCAATACTGTTCTGAAGGTATTTCAAGTGAAAATAGAAAAATGGATGATATTGAAGAGGCTGCAAGATTTGCTTGTGCATCATTTTTCATGGAACACGAATGGCATACGGTGGTATGTAATATTTACTTACAGACCACGGGCTGTAAGTAAAATATTATTGCACAGTAACCATGGAAACTTGCACCTGACTAAAAAGTGCCGCTTACAATGAAAGATATTTGTCAGTGAATGATGACTTACAGAACAGGTATTGCTAAAAAGCTTTTTTTTGCTTATTTGCTTTGCTTATTTGCTTCATTATTCTTTTATCTTTTTAACTTTTCTCCCCAGTTCCCAAAGCATTTTTACTTTTAAATCTAATATTTTGAGTTAGATTTAAAATTAAATTTGTACTGCTTCGTGAATCACCCTGTATGTATTTTTTATTTGATGATGTTGTCTAATTAGTATTGGAAATGTATGTGTTATTATTTGATATTTGATAATAATTTATTGTGTAATGAAATCTTTAAAACTTTGGTCTGATTTTTTACAATTTTTAGGAAATAATTAAAAGTTTTCCAACTTTGATTTGTGAACTAGTTTTAATAGTAAAGTTCTTAATTGGTGGACGATTTGAAAACGATAGTGTCTTGTGTCAAATCATTTCGCAATTGTTAAACGATCCCTTAAATTTAACCCCCAGGATTCGCTAAATTCGATTTTACGGGTTCTTCAGATAAATTAGATTTTGAGAACTATTCTCTCGCGCTGCCTTACTTTTGTTTCAAAATTCAACTAGTCGAAAGTTTGTTGTTCGTGTTAACTCGTTTCCGATTTCTTCGAAGTGAATAAAAGGATTTTAGAAATGGTTTGAAAACTAATGCAAACATCGTTATTTAGAACAACTCGCTGAAAGCAAGACGAAACTACAACTTACTATTTCTTAATGTGCAATTGTTTAAAAGTTTTAATAGTTGTTGGAAACTTAAATATGTAAGACAGTTTTAAATTTTCCTTGACGTCGCGACGGCCACACAACAACGACAAAATAAGAATACTACTTCTTTCCGTAAAACTTTTTCATAAAATATAACTTAAGGCAAATTAGATAATAAACAATCGCCCCATTTGGCTTGTGCCACCCTCACCCTTATCATCATCAATTGTTCATTTTTGAAAGGGTGCAACCAAACAAATGAATTAAACGGTAATCTCTGGGCTTACCGTTGAAAATTCTAAATCGATTTAACACCACGTGACACGAATTGTGGAAAAATTGTATAAAGGCTCCATAACGTAATCCCTCGAGTGAAGAGTGTGACGTAATTCCATTACAAATTAGAGAAATGGGCATTTTTCACGTCAAAATGACCCACCCCGACGTCTTTACTGGGCCGGACTGGAAGTTTTTGTAATTGGCCTCCCAACCTTAATAGACTTGAGGGCAATTATGTTATTTGTAATACACATAACATTTTTAATTTTATTGAAATCGTAAACATATATTAGCTGTTTCAAAACTATAAAAACGCCAACATCGCATTTTACCGAATTATTTTTTTAAATAAGATTGATAAAATTGTAAAACAGTTATTAATTATTAGATCTCTCATTGAAAGTATAAATTACATTAGCTATTATTTTTTTGAATTGCATGAATATTTTATAGCAGCTAATTTCGAGAGAAAATGCGACGTTGGCGTTTTTATAGTTTTGAAACAGCTAATAAATTAAAAAAGCAACCGAAATAGCAGTTTTATGCGCAAAGCATAAAAAATCTAGACCGATCTGATTGTAAAAAAATGACAAAATTCGAAAATCTCAGCAACATGGTTTTATTATAGGCCTAACTACTGCGAGATGTAAATGGTACATTTACATCTGGAATTTCTCTCTAGACATTTATGTCAAGTGTCGGACACAAAATTTCCGTAGCTGTTTACATACCGACAGAAATTTCTTGCAATTTCTTTGATGGAATTCTGTCGGACACTTTTCAAAATGTGTTTTCAGCAATAAATGTACGTTTTAGCAATACCTGTTCTGTAAGTCATCACAAACGTCACACAAATTTTTAATTTGACAACAATCCGACGTTTATTGATTTTTCATAAAAATTCATTCAGAAAATGTTTTACTTTTTCTTAATTGTGCAGGTATTGCTAAAAATAGCTTACTAACCTCAAACTGTAAGTTCTTCTTTTGGTCTCGAACGCTTAGGAAACCTCGGTACCCTCTGTTTCCCAATATTGCATTCTCGACCAAAAAAAAATTGCACTTACAGTTTACGGTACGTAATATACTATTTTCATCCACTTTTTCTAATCATTCATTCTAATTTTTTGTTGCAACACTTCCACAAAAGTAGACAACTCGTCAATTCTTGCAATTTCTGTGAATCACGTCTGAATCATGTCTGAACTTCCAAACCCGTACTGTTCATATCTGTCACAAAAAAATGCCTAACATATTTTGCTGACACATGAAATATTTGTGTCAGACATAAATTCCGTCTTGTTTACATCATGACACCTTAATATCGGACATAACTATCGTGTGCTATCGTGTAATAAGTGTCCAGATGTAACTACACCATTTAAGAGTTATCATTTGTATCCAAACAAATTTCTTTTAAAAGTCCTTTTAACAATTTTATTTAATGCAAGTAAGTAAAGCTAAAACCAAAATTTCATACAATTTAATTAGTAAAATTTAAGGTGAAAAATTTTGGTCATCAAAAGCATTGAAGATACACTAGTCAACATGCAAATTCTTATAAATTTTTTATTAAAAAAATTGTTTTTTGTTTTTTTTCTGCAACGCTTTGTATATCATTATTAACAAAGGTTAAAAATGGTGGATGCGCCGGACCAAAAACTTTTTGAAAAATGTGCATTAAAATTTAATCACTTTCCTCGACAAAATTTTACATTTTCTAAGCAATTGCATAATTACTTATTATAATGTAACAAGTTTTCATTAAAAAAAATGACATGATATAACTTTTATACTTACCAATGTACTATGGCGAGCACGGAATTTCGGACACTATTGTCATTTCTGTTGGCAAATTTTATGGAGTATGGAGTATGTCATCGAAATGTCAAAGGTGTCCAAAATTCCGTGCTCGCCACTGTACCAAACTTAATGATATTTACTACATTCCAGGAATTGCAGAACAAGGAAAGAAACCCACAATTAGCATTTTTAAATAAGCCCAAATTATTATCTTGATGAAAACTGTAATATTAGGAAACTATATAGAGAATTGTTCAATATTACACACACAGTTTTTAATTTCTATGTCGTTGGGTATCATTTAATCGAAATTGAAAGTAACTTTCTCCAGGACCAAAATGTTTCAACTAGAATTAGAATATCAGATACGAAAATTACAAAAATTAAAAACACACACGTTTATTGACTCTGAAGTGGAACTTATCTTTCGATCATAACTCAATTGTGATCATTGAAGAAAGAGCTTTTGTTAATTTGACAATCTTGGCAGAACTAAATATGAATGCGAATTGTATAACACATTTAAAAGTGAGTCATTTCATAATTTGCCAAAAGTTTGGGAAAAAGCTATTTGAGATTTATTGAAGCCGACAATGCGAAAGTGTGGTTAAATCATAACGAAATCGTTGAAATAGATGATGGAATGTTGGACGACTTACACGTGGAAAAACTGTCTTTATTTTTAAAAGCTTTTATTTAACTTGCTTTGTTGTCTGTCTGTTTCATATTTTCCGAGTCAAATTTGAGAGGGTTCCTGTTGTCGAAATGAGTTGAAATTTTGTCTGCATACGCAATCTGCGTGAAAATGCAATATTATTAATTTTTGTTACTGGGTTCAACTTTGAGAAGAAGTCCATATTCAAGGTGAAGTTTATAAATGATTAGAATCCTGACTTTCTTCAAATATTTATTGTTTCGACTAGTTTCGCCTGTTACGGCATTATTAAGAAATTACCATGTGTTCAATATTGGTTCTGGTCGTGGTTTGCTGTGGTTTTCTCTTTCTAGCATGAACGTAGGTTGCGTGATAAGTTCATATGGTTTTGCTATCAACTGCCTTATTTTTGCATTTAGGAGTTTTTGATAAAAATCACATTGCAAATCATGATAATTGTATGCAGACGTTCAAGAATTTACTCTGCAAGCGTTATCTCAGTTGAACGTGTGAATTTTTGGCCGCGGAGCACTGACAGCTGTCATGTGTCATTGTTTCCGAGACATACGATTTTTGTGACAATTGCCACACATAGGCGATCTGACCAGAAGCAATATTGAACACTTGTTACTTTGGCCGGAAATTTGTCTGGTATCAAGACATCAGGACATTACTGGACTGGATTTTGGCAAAAATAATTGCCACCGTTTTTACACACGTTTAAATACATTTGTTTGTTGTTAACGCCAGTATCTTTATAAAGAAGTAATTTTTAGGCCTGTTTTCTTCCAAAATTTTAAATAAAAAAACAAAAAAAAAACATCCTATAAAAATGGAGTTTTCACTCTCACCTTGTGTATTTGTCTGAACATTTTTCTTATTTAAGATATAACAAATTATCGTTTTTTATTTTTAATGTGCAAAAAATTAATATTAAAAGTAGAATTTGACGCATTCTTAACAACTTAAAAGACAGTTGTTTCACTAAAAATCTACTTAATTCTATTCTTTTTGATGTTATAATTTTATACATTTGGAGAAAAGAGTACAAAAGTGTAAGCACTTTATGTTTTTCGGCTTATTTGACAGCTTCACGTTCGGCAATCCACCTATCAACGTCAACACATAAAATTTACTTATCCTTCTAATACTATAATATACTTGTAGTATAATACTTCGTTATATTTCTAAAATCTGGTATTTGTTTTCATTTTTTTTTTCAAAGTTTGTTTTTAACATGTATTTTTAAACAGAGATTAATTTTTATATTTTAACTTCGTGAAACACAGTTTTTCATGTTATTACGTTGACTCAATTATGTAGTGATAACTGATAAAATGTAAAGAACAATTACTAATTGTAATTTTCTTACAAATACCTACTAGCTAAAAATAACGTGGTTGTTCAACTATTTATTGGTTTAAATTGTTTTAATCAGAGAAAAACACAATACAATCATTTTGAAAGTTACACTGTATGTATACGAATAAACTAAACCTACCTAACATCTACCTACATATTTTTTTCTGTTTTTATTCCTGCAATTTTTATTCTAGTCTAAATTTGGTTTACTGTAATAGTGTTTCTTCAGAATTAAATTATTTTATGGAGTACGATATTAAATAATTTTATTCTTCGACACTGTCAAAATTTACGATTTTTTTCCTTTGTAAGGAAGTTTTGACAACTGTCAATACGAAACGTCAGATTATTTTTAGCAGATTTAAGGCAATTTTAAGCCTTGCTGAGTCTAATTCGAAGAATAAAATGTTGTATCCAACTCGTTTTCGTGTAAATCGGTTCATTTATTTCACCTCGTGGATGTTAAACCTCACGTTAACACTCGACGTTTAAAAATCCACTCGTGAAGTAAAAACCCGATTTACACTCAAACTCGTCAATTAAATAACTATTATTAAGCCGTCAGCAGATCTAACTTTTTTTTCTAATTTGAATTGTGTTAGAAAAAAATTAACTTTTGCTGAAAGAAAAACAGGAAAGTTTGTTCTTTTATCAGCGACAAATAAGTCGTTTCACACAGTCGCAATTTACGATTTGGAGGAAACAACGCCAAAGCGGGCCGCTGATTCGAGAAGTTTAAAGCCGTGCAACAACTCACCTAAGTATAATAAAGTTCATTAAATAGCAATCTACATTCCTCTCTCCTCATTTACATCTACAACTTTGCTAAAACTTTGGCAGTCGACAATTAAATCACTCGCTTAGATGGAGGCAGGGCGCGATTTCGACCGGTACGGTCCTGGAGTTCAATATAAGGCCGTGCACGTATACGTTTAATTGTATCACGCGCCGCTAGAGGGCGAGATCGTCTTGAATATTAATTGAGGAATCTTTGTCTGCCTCGTTATGACGTCTTGTGTTGTGTATTGAAAAAGTTTGCCAAAGCTTGGGTTATTAAAATTGTTTTTAAACTTTATCGATTTGCACATCAAATAGTGTCCGCGATATTGCACAAAATCCATTTATCAAAGCTCATCTACAACTTTCCGACACATGCTTTTAGATGAAAACGTTCGGTTGCAAAACCAGAAGTTTAATTCCAACATTATTAAAAATTTAAATGAATTTGTTATTTCACAGAAAGCTTATTAAAAGATTATTTAAACTGGTTCAAAAGCGATCGGAGCGAAACTTCTTCAAGTTATTATCGAAAATTTATCAGTTCAATTTGCGTGTAAACTTACAAACTTTGCTCATTGGATTTGTGATGAAGTTCACGGTTTCTACTAAATTGATTTAACAGTTTTTTCAACTTTCGACGAGTGTGAGAAAAAAGCCATTTATCATATTTAAGAGTCTCCTCGAAATGACAATATCAGATGAATCTGCTAAATTCTTTAAAAAATTAATAACTCACACAAAAATTTAATTAATTAATATTAAGACTGAAAAAAAATCATTTCATTCTGAAACAAAATCTGCTTTGGCATATTTAGATGTTTTATTCAGGATTTTGACATTTTTGGTCTTCGAGCAATAGTTGTTAAGATATCAATCAAAACTTACGGAACTGGTTAAAATTTGGTTTGGCAAAAGTAAAAGGGCTACCCTGTATAATTAAGTAAGCATATGCAAATGATGTTCTATAGTCTTGATGATTAAACTAATTCGTTTCTTTCAAGGAGGTTGACACGCTCCTTTCATCTCGTAATAATCTCATCACAGTAGATAAGAGCAGTACACCCTTACTGGTTGGAGAATTAACCAACCTAATTAGATCATGTCACCATCTTCAGCAGCTCTATTCATACGTTTGATGGAGGAGGTGTTTAGGTATTGTTGCGTTTCTGGGACGAATGTGAATGATGGGGTCAAGGTTTTGCTTACAAGAAATGAGGCGAATTTTTCAATTTGACGCTCTAGTAGAGCAACAAAGCCAAACATAAAATACGAGAAGGTAGTTTGAAAATTTTTCGATAACTCAACTTTGTGTTTATTGCAGACTACAATAACCGACAACTAACTGGAGATAAAAACATCTAATAAACTATGTTGTTTCACGTTTTAATTAACTAACAATAATCATTCAATCCCGGCGCATCCGCCATTTTTCAAATCACAGGAAGTTGTTAAAGATGACAGATATACATATTTTATTCAAAACAAGTTAGAGAAAAATATAAAACTAAACAACAATTTATGTTGTATGTACGTCACAAAATATGCTTAAATAACTAATATTTTTACATTTTTAGAAAAATATGTAGACAAATACAGAGTGATAGTGAAAACTTGATTTTTAACTGTTTTTTTTTTAGATTTTGTATTCCAAAAACACGTCTTAAAATTGCTTACTTTGGAAGTTAACATTAACAACAAACGAAAAGAATTAATACAATAAAGTTTTTACTGACTAAATTGTATGAAGTTTTGGCTTTAGCTTTACTTACTTGAAATAATAGTATTAGCTGTTTCAAAACTATAAAAACGCCAACGTCGCATTTTACTGAATTATTTTTTTAAATAACATTGAAACTATGAATTACATTAGCTATTATTTTTTTTGAAGTGCATGAATAATTTATAACAGCTAATTTTAAGAGAAAATGCGACGTTGGCGTTTTTATAGTTTTGAAACAGCTAATAGATTATTTTATAAGGGGTAAATGTGATAGTTTATGTGGGGAAGCTGAATGTTTATTTTGCCGAATGCAAAACGTATTGGTGAAGAGTAAAGAGAAATTTTGAGCAACACTAATTTAAAGATAAATGAATAAAATAATCAGGAAGTTTTGCACGTGAATGCTTATAAGCAAACGTCAGTCTCGGATTTTTGTGTTGAGATTTTCGAATGTGTTGAGTGTTTTTTAATTTAACTACTGCAGCATCTAGTGCAGTGTCTCCTGTTTCACAATGAGGGAATCAGCGAAGCAGCGAAAGACACGAGAAAGGCAAAACAATGGTAAGTCATGATGACAGAGAAAAGTAAAAAACGCTTTATCACATAAAAATGTTTTACCCCATATCCGGAAGAGTGGTTCGAGATGTAGACCTTTTACCTGTGACATTCTATCACAAATGTTGTCAGTTTTGTGACGTTTGCGGATAAATAAAATTATTAACTGGGCGTTTAATAGTAGATTATTTTATAAGGGGTAAATGTGATAGTTTATGTGGGGAAGCTGAATGTTTATTTTGCCGAATGCAATGAGGCAATTAATTCAGCTGAGCCACATAAACTCACATTTACTCCGAATAAAATATACTTTTTTATCCGCAAACGTATTAGTAAAGAGTAAAGAGCAATTTTAAGCAACACTAATTTAAAGGGAAATGAATAAAATAATCAGGAAGCTTTGCACGTGAATCATTACCATAACAATGCTTGTAAGCAAACGTCAGTCTCGGTTTTATGTGTTGAGATTTTCGAATGTGTTGAGTGTTTTTTAATTTAACTAGTCCAGCATCTAGTGCAGTGTCTCCAGTTGCACAATGAGGGAATCATCTCCTCTTCAGCGAAACAGCGAAAGACACAAGAAAGTGAAAACAATGGTAAGTCATGATGATAGACAAAAGTAAAAAACGCTTTATCACAGAAAAATGATTTACCCCATGTCCGATAAAGTGGTCCGAAAACTAGATCTTTTACCAGTGACATTCTGTCACAAATGTTGTTAGTTTTATGACGTTTGCGGATAAAAGAAATTTGTTTGGATTCAAATGATAACCCTTACATCTCGCATTAGGTAGACATATAATAACCATGTTGCTAATAGTTTCTATTTTTAACATATTTTTACAATCAGTTCGGTTATACTCAACGTTCAAATATTTAATTAAACATTGATTACAAAGGTCGTCTTTTAAAATTCTTATCATATCATCAACAAGCAAAAGACTTAAACGAACACATCAAAAACATTGATTTCTCTATCAATGTTAATGTAACATCCGTTGCTATTTACTGATTACAGTGACCATTCTCTATGGCAGTAATCCAATTACGATCTAAGCGAATTTTAGTTTCATGTGCTTGAAGAAATTTAAAAGACCGTTTTAGCAATTCGCATTAATCAAAAATTAAAGAAACAGTATTGTATGCAATGTTGAATAAAGTTTTAGATTATGTTGTTGCAGTTTCGGTGAAGGGAAAACACGCCAGGGTCTTGCGAAACTCCAATAATTTCTTTGTATTCATCGATGGCTGAATTAGGGTAAAACACACGATATATAATTATGTTGCTTTCAAGAATGTTAAAATTTAAAAAAAACACTAAAATAATAATAATTAATTTTAATAGCATACAGCTTATACAGTTGAAAGAAATAATACGAAATGTGTAACAGAAATTGTAATAGAAGCGACATTAAAAATAAAAAATTATGTTTTACATTTTTGTGGTCATTACAGTTAACGAACTATAGCCTGCGTATAGGTTACTTAATGTGAAAGCTTTATGACTTAAAAAAACTCGGAAATGATAATAGGTACTTTTTTATTTCACAATACACTTAGTAATTAAATAAATATGAATTTATTAACAGAAAAATCTACAATTCACAAAAAATATGAATCATCAATATTACACTGACAATTATTTTTTTGCAAATCATGTTCATTGGTTCCCATGTTTTATTTAGTTTTATGAAATTTTTTTTTTTTTAAACTTATGTTTAAACACATACTCAAGATAATCATCACATAACACAAAAAATAGACATTAGATATCGACCTTTCAGGCTTAAAAATTACCTATTTCCAAAGTTAGCGGCGTTAACAACGAACGAAAAGAATTATTACAATAACTCACATTCGTAGTCATCTTCAGGCTATCGAAAAAAGTTACACCAAGTTTTATTCACCATTTTTGGTGTAATTTTTTTTCGATAGCCTGAAGATGACCACAAATGGGAGTCGAAACATGTAGCGTTTTTAACAAATACATTTTTGAGAGAGAAGGATCATTTTATTTCTTGACAACATTCACATAACCTCTCACAATGGATCCTAACAATCTAATAATGAATTTGTTTAAATTTGTGTACAAATCGTGTCAATTATTTTTGCCAAAATCCAGACCAGTAATATCCATTTCGTTTGATTTCCTAAACTCCAAAATGTTGTTATGTTATGGTCCGTCATATTCAATGGATTCTCGTACACAAGCAAATGTGTTATAAAACGCCTCTCCCAAATAGCTGTAATTACAGTAATTTTATTATTACTCAGATCAACAGTATCGAGAGAACGATTGTCACAAATATTTATTGGCAAAGTTTCAATAAAATTGCATGCCAAAAATAAAGACAATTTGTCTACATGTAAGTCGTCCAACATTCCATCATCTATTATTTCTACGATTTCATTATGATATAACCACACTTTTGCACTGTCGGCTGCAATAATTCTCAAATAGCTTTTTCCTAAAGTTTTCACTTGGTTGTATTGCATTGGAAACGCTGCTAATTTTGGCAAATTATGAAATAACTCACTATGTAAATGTGTTATACAATTCGAAGTCAAATATAATTATGCCAAGTTTGTCATATTAACAAAAGCTCTTTCTTCAATGATCACAATTGAGTTATGATCTAGAAAGATAAGTTCCACTTCAGAGTCAACAAACGTGTGTGTTTTTAATATTGTAATTGTCGTGTCTGCTATTTTAATTTTAGTTGAAACATTTCTATCCTGAAAAAAGTTACTCTCAATGTCGATTAAATCACACCCAACGACGTAGAAATTAAAAACTGTGTGTGTAATATTAAACAATTCTCTAGATAGTTTCCTAGTATTACAGTTTTTATCAACAGTAATAATTTCGGCTTCTTTAAAAACGCTAATTGTGGGTTTCTCTTCTTGTTCTGCAATTCCCGGAATGTGGTAAATATCATATGAGATTAAATTGTCTTCGCTGCATAATTTAGAGATATTCCATAAAATAATAAACACAGTAATTTTTGACACTTTAGTATCAAACAGTTTAACGCGCAACTGCTATAACTAAGTATGTAACATTAGTAAGTACGAAAGTTATTTCATGTCAGATTGTTTAATGAAAACTTGTTACGTTATAATAAATAATTATGCAATTGCTTGAGAAATATGAAAGTTTGTCGAGGATTAAATTTTGATGTAACACATTTAAAAAAAATGTAACCTGGCGCATTCACCATTTTTAATTTCTTTACAATTTTTACACAATGATATATAAAGCGTTGCAAAAATGTCTGAAAGACAATTTTTTTCCTAAAATTTTGTATAAGAATTTGGATGTTAACTAGTACATAATTGTGTATCACAAAAATAGAAACAATATTTCTTTCACACTTTTGATGACAAAATTTTTCACCTTAAATTTTACTGATTGAATCTTGTGAAATTTTGGCTTTAGCTTTACTTACCTGAAATAAATAAAGTTATTAACAGGGCTTTTAAAAGAAATTTGTTTGGATACAAATGATAACCCTTACATCTCCTGGTAGGTAGACCTATAATAACCATGTTGCTCACATTTTCGAATTTTGTCATTTTTTTACAATTAGTTCGGTCTAAAGGGTTATACTCAACGTTCAAATATTTGATTAAACATTGATTACAAAGGTCGTCTTTTAAAATTCTTATCATATTACCAACAAGCAAAACACTTTCAAACGAACACTTATCAAAAACATTGGGTTGCAAAATCTCTATCAAGTTATGCGTCAATGTTACAGTAATATCCGTTGCTATTAACCCATCACAGAGACCATTCTCTATCCTAGTAATTCGATTACGATCTAAACCAATTCTGGTTTCATGTGCTTGTAGAAATTTAAAAGAACCTTTCTCCAATTTCCCCAAATAATTTTTCTCCATATTAAAAAACTTTAGTTTGGGTACATTTACAAATGCGTTACTGTTCAAACGAGTTATGTAGTTCTTTTTTAGAGATAACTTCTTCAAGTTGGGTAAATTAAAGAAAGCTTCATTTTCAATTATCTTAAGCAAATTGATGTCCAAAGAGATTTCTTCTATATAGTGGTTCCTAAAAGTGTGTTTCTTTATTATACTGACGTTTGCTTGAGTTACTCTGAATTCGGTTAAAATCTTTTGATTTTGCAGAAAATCACTCTCAATTTCAAGCAATTTACATCCATCAAAAGTTAAAAAAGAAGTGTTGTATGCAATGTTGAAAACTTTTTTTGATAGTGTTGTTACATTACAGTTTTGGCGAAGGGAAATACCGTTGGCTTCTTGGGAAACTGTTATAATTTCTTTATATTCATCAGTTGTTACATTAGGATAGAACACACGATATGCAAAAAATCCAAGAATGTTCACATTTTTACAGAAGATTAAAATAATAATTATCAATTTTGAAGGCATTGTTGCTTACGGTTGAAAGGAATAATACGAAATGTGTAAAATAAATTAAATTAGAATTGTTCGAAGGTCTGAATAGTTTTTGTGGTCATTAAAGTTATCCAACTATTGGTAACTTGTAGGAGTTGTAGGTGATAGTTTTTTGTTTTTTTAATGACGCAGTTTTTGTTTACTTCAAAATAATTAAAAGGAAAATAAATTAAATTGATTATTTTACGGTTTTTATTTTTTTTATTCTCCTCTCAGCTCACGTAACACTGTGGAAATAGAATTTCCAGCCAAGAAGACATTCATTGCTATGCTATTTATAAGCGGTGTATGCTAAAGGCATGGTTAGATTATTTCCGGGCTAAAATCCACGAGATTGTGTGATTTATCCAAACGGTGTCGTCATGCGTCGTTAATGAGCGCCATCTATTAAAGCTTCGATAAAAATCTGGGTTAACGGGTGTTTCCTCGCTTTGAATATCTGCTGGCATTTAACTTGAGGGTGCGGGCCGCTAGAAGACTGAATAACGAATGTATAAACTATTCAAATGATCAAAGATAATCCAGAGACAATTTAACTTTACAAATAAATAGACAAATTAATGTCGGCTCGAATCTTTATTTTGAATGCAAAAGTTTTAAACGATTGTCACTGTGCTTTTAGAAAACGTATGCTCACAAATATAATCCCAGTCAATTGTACATTTTCTTTGACTTATATTGTAATGATATAAAATGTTATTAGCGTCAGATCAAGGTAATTAGACGCCTTGAGGTGTTAAAATAGAACTATGCACATGTCCAAAAATTGATTTACAAAATTTAGGTATGAATCAACTTAAGTCTTGATTTTATGACGCCCACAACAGTTTGTCCGACTTGAAAGAAAGAACTAAGTCTTCAATGGAGTTATACGATTAAAACTGTAAGTTTTCGGTTGCAAATTTAAATCCGACCGTTTCAACCCCCATAAACTCATATTGTACAACACTCTTGCTTCGAAAATTGTATGCAAATGATTTCGGCAAGTAAATTGTCACCGCGGTAGGAAGCGGTGTTTACGCATCGTATTTGTCGAAGGCATGCCCCCGAAGAGCCTCCGGGTTTTATCGGTCCGCCACCATTTTGCATAGAGAAATAATCATATTCAAATGTAATTAATTCTGATTGTGGCAGGCAGTGAATTTTAATCGAGTTAAGAGTGTGCTTCTCTTTTTCTCATCGTCAATTAACCCGCCCGAAGAGAAAAACAGTGACGAAGAAATTTCAAAGTTTCACAAATAATTCCATCAGAAGCGGCCTGCTTTAATTGCCTTTTGGTTTAATGGGATTGAGATCAGCGGTGGCCTGGCAGCGAAACTTTCAGATGATGGAGTTGAGGAGTAATGAGCCGTTAGGAGAAGTTTGAATTTTAAGGTCTTGCGAATGCCCGCTTTGAACCGGTCTGTCTTTTGGTCATTAAGTCGAAAAAATAACGATTTTAGGAAGGGTCGACTCACTTGCGATTCAGACCAAGTTTGCATTTTCAAGCGAGGCGGCGAAGTAAAGGAAACACACGAAATATTTGCTTCATTTCCATACATTTCGACAGTTTTTCAAATTCTATTACGCTTTTGTTACGTCACAAAATTCCAAAGTTATGAGCAATTTGTCAATACTTGTGATTTTTTTTCTTATTTATTTATGTAACATTTTTTTGAAAAACAAGTTTTACTGAATGTTTTTAAGGTCTTTTATGTCTACTTAGAATTTTTTAGAATATTTTTTCTTCGCTGGATACTTTAACGACTACCTTAAACAAAAACAATACAAAATTTAATAAAACTAAATAAAAAAATTAGCGATAATTACACACCAAAGTCTTTATGTCTCTGTTCTTGCCTTATTTGGTAAGGGCATTTTTTTAATTTAAATTTTGTGTTTTTATTATTATGTATGTTAATTATAAAAAAAATATAACAAAACAATCATTCTTTCTTTATAAAATAAGACATTTTATATTTTGTTTTGACAAAATTGTTTGAATAAATAATTTTCTTTTCAAAAACTGCACCATTCTTAACAAAATTTTGATGCAATAATTCAGGAACACTGAACTTAAAAGCTGGTGTATTGATGGTTGCAGAGGTTAAACTAAACTTCTCGTAATAAATCAGCAAATTAAAAATGAATTCAGAAAATAATACGATTTAATTTAAATTAGGGAATCACTATTAAATGTAAGTTTGCATAGATTAGAATGAACGTCGGACCCTTTCGGGCAACCTAACTGCTCTTTATCAGTCTGGATTGCGTTCAATTTTCTCAATTATTATTTGTCCGGACACCCTCCGGCAATCCCACCCCCTTACATATGTTAAACGGCCATCCAACGGTCCCATCACCAATTAAAGTTATGTTAACTGACCGTAACCAAGTCGTAAAGCAGAGGGCGAGCTTTATTGGCGAGCTTTGAATGTGTAATAGCTGCTCGGAATTCTAATCCTCGCTTAAAAAAATATAACTTCGCTCCCGGTTTTTGGGGATGAGGAGAGTTCAAGGCTAGGATAAAAAATATCCATTTCTGACAAACTCAATTTTATTTCGTGCCTCAAAATTAGATAGCTCGTAAAAAAACAGATTCAGCGAATCTTTGAATAATTTTGCATACCATTGCCAACTGTTTAATGGCAATAAAAAATTATTAAAATTACAACTAAAATTACACCAACTAATCTTTGGGTTGATCGATGTATCAAAAGCTGTTACCTGCAGATGAAAAAAAGACTATTACGGAATCTGCAACAGTTTTCCGTAAGAAAATTATATTTGGGTTGGTTCATAACTGATAAGTGTTCTAATTTTGACAAGGTTAGTATTAAATTTTAACCAGTTTTTCAAACTTTAACCAATATCTTAAAAACTGCTGCTCTTAGACAAAAAATGACAACAGATTTCAAATTTTTGAATAATTTTGCATATTTATAAAAAGCTGGATTGTCAATTGTCCGAACTATAATAACTAATAGTATATTATTATTAAATGAGCGTACTACACGAGAATTGTTTAGCGAATTGTTTAGCGAACGAGTGTTGTAATTATTCGATTACTTAAGGACCTCAATATTATTTAACACTTCAGCAAGTAATGTAATGGAAAATGTTCTTTAACATAGTTGAGATAACATAAGAAGAACTGGCCTTAACACAGAGCCTTGTGGGACCCCTCTTGTTATTTTTTTATCAAATATTTGATACCGATCCTTTAAATAATAGTTTTGTAGGAGTTGTATGTTTTTTTTGGTAAACTAAAAATTGTTAGATAATCAACTTTTATAATTTTTAGAACAACTCGGAAGTCTGTTAACAGTTCCTTCAGTTACATTTAGAAAAAAATATCTTAAGGAAACAAGCTTCCGATATCTCAAAAACTGTTACTTTTTTAAAAAAGACAGTTTCAGCAGAATCCCCGCCCAATTTTCTGTAAGAAAACTTCTATTTGAATTGGTTTGTTTCCCGGACTTTGCCAAAAAGAATTATAAGTTCAGAAGTACTAACCTATTTGTATTTTAACAAAATAGATTTTTGGGGAAACTGCTTGGTTTTGGTATCGTCGAAAAGAAGGTTTAATGTTTTTTAAAATGTTTTCTATTGACGTTTCGTATACAATATGTGAACTTCATCAGTGTCTACAATGTGAAACCGAATTTTTTTATTAAAATAATGTTAGACAAAAAATAAAAAATTGTACTATATTAAAAACATTAAAGAATATAAAAAATAAAAACAATATGCACAAAGGTAATTCAAGAACAATTAAGAAGATAATGATTTTTAAAAATCGAAAAAATCAAAAATGAGTTGTTAAAGCGGTCTGCTCTAAATTTAGAGTAACAGGTTATTTATTTTATTAAACAGCAACATCTATAATGGGTTGTTTATTTTTTTTAATCAGTGATGTTTAGGAGCTGTATTACTTGGTGATTGTAACTGGCAACTACTTATTATAAATATTGGCGCGATTTTTTTTAATTTTAATTTTTATAAAATTAATGTTTGATTTTTTACGATAACTTACTGATAATGCCAAAATATGCCATATGTTTTGTTTGTTGTTGAATTAATTTATGTTTTCTTAATGTTATCTAAGACAATGCTTTGTTTTGTATTGTTTGTATTCATATATATTTGTATATGTATGTATTTATTGTTTAGTTAAAATTTTGATATCATTGTCATAAGTGTGTTGGTTGGGATACAACTGCCATATTGTTAGAACTGAAGAATTACTCTGATTTTATATTTCCTTCTTCTTTAATTCGTGTGGCTAAATATCTTCATCTTTGGAAATATTTGGAATTTTATATTCCAATTCAGTTTTTCATTTTTTCCTTGAATTTGGAGCAAATATGTTTTTTGAGATGTTGCCACCATAGTTTCATCATCTTTTAATACCTCCGCCAATTTTTTAGAGAGTGTATAAAAGAGTTTTTGTTTATTATTAGTATTGTTGGAGCCAGTTTTAGGTTTAGTGTTTTTTAATTTTTCGTCTATCTTTTTAGTGAAATAAAGTAACTTGTTGACTAACTTTTTTTAGAGAATATTTTTTTTTTAATTTACTTTACGGAAAATACGTTGTAATGGTTGGATTGCTCTATTTTTTATATTATGTATAATACTAATTTTATGTGTAAAGACATGGTTAGAATTAAAATTAAGGAATCTTTCTGGAAACGTATTAGCTGTTTCAAAACTATGTAAACGCCAACGTCGCATTTTACCAAATTATTTTTTTAAATAAGGTTGATAAAAATGTAAAATAGCTATTAATGATTAGATCTCTCATTGAAACTATAAATTTTGAAGTGCATAAATAATTTATAATAACTAATTTTGAGAGAAAATGCGACGCTGGCGTTTACATAGTTTTGAAACTGCTATTATATCTGTTATATCAATCTGTTATAATTTTTTTCTCTGGCGTTTTTATGAGAACTACGTAATTCAAAAATTGGTCACTTGGAATAGACATGATGATATCGTCCACATATCTCTTGAAAATATTCCTGTATCCTGTAGTTCGGCCATCAGTATAAAATAGCAAATAAATCTTAACCAGTTCCTCAAACTTTGACTGGTATCGTAAGAACCTGTAGACAAAATGTGGAAACAGATTCTAAATCTTCGAGTAATTTTGCACAAAAAAATAGAATATTGTCTGAATTCCCTATAGCTTCAATAGAAAAAATTAAAAATGCTTACTTCTTACTCCAACTAATATTTCAAAAACTGTTACTTGTCGATGAGAAACAATACAATTTTCATGTGAAGAACAGAAATTGGAACTGTTTCACTCTTCATTTTGTCAAAAGTTGATTATTAATTGAAATTTAAGTTATGTTATTATTTTTTACGTCTTTGATTCTTTGAACAAAACATGATGTCTAAGAAAGGATCCAGTACCTTATTCAAAACGAGAGTTGGACTTCCATTGATTTGATTTTGATTTCAAATAATAAGTCTATTCTTTAGCTTGTTTTTTCGCGCTCTTTTATGAAGCAATGTCCCTCCGTTTTTGGGGATGAGGAAGGTTCAAGGCGACCGGAACGGTTACAAGAAAGCATGTGTGTAAAAACGGCGTAAATAATTGCGCATCGCATTAGGATGACGGCATTCAGCGTCTTGAACCAGAGGCGGTTGGGCCAGACCAGGTGGCCAAAGAACAAAGATCTGCCGGTTTCATTGTCCCATACAAAACCCTCCAGGATCTCGTTTCCTGCACGAAAACCCCATTCTCAAGGTCCTATAGGCGGCGCAAACCCATTTTTCGTGTGATTCTTAACGAGCGATTCAACAGCCCGTAAAAATCGGTCAACGGGGTCAAACGAAGGTCAGGAACACCTCCCTTCCGGTGACAATCGAAAAAAATTGATTAGCATTTTAGAAATTTCCCGACAATGTAGTGGTGTAATTTTTCTTCGAGTTTTACGTCTCGTATTTCGATTTATCATTTTGTTGGAGAGACTCCAATGTCGTGTCGAGAGGTGTTAATCGCTCGATTAAGTCGAATGAATTGAGCGAAAATTAATATGCTTGTGTACAACTGCCACTTCGAATCGCCCCGAACATTAATAAAAAGCGCTTTCCACTAGAAATTTCAAGATTGCCGCTTGTATTATCCACAATAAACCTTCACACACCTGGTTTGTACAAGTTTTCTAACAACTAGTAAACAAATCCACGAAATCTGCATTTGAAATACTAGGTATAAGTAAATTTTTTGCAGTGAAGTTGTCGAAGTGATCATTGATTCTCAACTAAATTGCGAATATAAATTCCTTTTGTTTTTGATAAAATTTTAAATTTTTTTTAATGACCGCCATAAATTTTGACTATCCGCTAAATCAAATTAAAAGAAAAAGCCATACCAAAAGAAATTGGTTCCCTAATGAGTTAAAAGAAAAAAGGATTAACTTAGTTTTTATGTATAATATTTATTGTTTAAGCCTTTTTTATGACTTTGATTACAGCAGTGGCTGCAGTCCAGTATCCGGCTCGAAGGACCAAAAAATATACTTGTGAATCACTGAAGACTGTATTTTATGATGAGTTATTGCAATATTAACACAAACTCTGTTTTTTGATTGATAGATAACGTTGTTTATTAAAAAAAAATACAAGATGATGTGATTTTATTCAAATTAAAATATAAATCGAATACGCAATATTTGGTCAAAGACAACATTATTCCACAATCAATTTTTACCACAAATACATTCCGGTACATATCTGATTTCAGTACCTAATGCAAAAAATATGACAATGACCATGATATTACTTTCCTAAATTGCATGATACAAATATCGATACTGACAGTTTCAACAACAATTTTTCGAACACTGCTAAAAATATTAATGATGGATTGGAAAAAGCAAACGCATCTTTTGCTAGTAATCTGCAGGCAAATAATAGCAGTACAAATTCTTTTAAATTTAAACCTGTTTTAATAAACGTTGTGAGAGATACTTTTAACAAACTTAAGAGAAGTAATAGTAATAGTGCGTATATTATAAATTCTACTTTCATTGTAACTATTAAAAAACTCATAATTTATCCCTTAACTAAGCTTTTTAATCTGTGTCTAATTACAAATGTTTTCCCCTAATGTTTGAAGCTATTAAACTGCCGATCAATTTTTTTTTTAAAACCTTGTTTTAGTTATTTACATGATCAATTATGAAAAGACCGATTTTGTTTAACGAACAAATCATGTTTTAGTTTTTAGTTTTGATTTTTCTAACTTATCTTATCTAACACACGTCTAACACGTGTAAATGCCACTATTGTATTTTAACACAAAGATTATTGTATTATTGATCAGAAATATATACAGGGTGATTCTTAAATAGACCGACAAAATTTTATCACAGTCTTCCAAGGATAAGTAGAGACGATATGTACCATATTTACGTTTTTATTTCGTAGGGGTAGAAACCCCTTAATCCGTGCCACTTACGACGCTCATGAGTTCAAATTAGTTATTTTGGAAAAAATGTGCTCGTTTTCATCATGCATATCGATAATACACAGTGATCATTGTTGCATTGATCAAGTACATTGTCATCAGATGATTATCATGCTTTCTACTAACTGTGCTAATACTACTTACGAACACATCAGTGGCGTACGCTTTATCTCCAACATAAGTTTAAAAATTTTTATTTCGAAAACGGTTATACAAGGAATTTTTTTACTATTTTTCCCGGCATGTACTCATTTGAACTACCATGGGTAGAATTTTGTCGGTCTATTTAAGAATCACGCTGTATATATATTGACATAATACTCGCCCACATTTTAAGTGTGATTTTTTTGGTTCTTCTTCACAAAGTATTATAAGTTTTAATCGCAAAGTTGTAAAAGAAATTTTAGATCGTCCACCTACATGTAGCCATAAAGTTTTTTCCAGTCCTGTTTTGTTAAGTGCAAATTGTGAAAGCAGGGAGAAATCAAAAAGTGGAGAAAATCCAAGCTCATGTAGTTCCTTCTGTTTCGAATAAAAAATTCATATTTCAATAAAAACTCCTCGCTCTAGTTCCGCAAGCTTTGATCTAACCGATCCGTAGATTCAGCTCGACTGCAAAAATTACAAAAGTTCGCAAACTTGTTGAAAAAAAATTACGGAAAAATTCTCAGTTCCGCATCGCAACTCTCAATAAAAATCGACAGAGGGAAACTTGCAATATGTTAAAAGCACGTGCTCGGCAACTCCTATCAGCTTCGACAGGTAAATAGATAAGAAAAAGGAGGAAAAGGAAAGTTCGCCGTGTTACCACCTGTATTTATTTATCATTTCGTGTGTTAAAGTTTTCCGATTATAATTTCCTGTAAAATTATTAAAACTGCAAGCGTTGTGAGCTGTTTTTTTGATTAGTTTATTTTCGATCACGTGAAACCATCTTTGCTTAGCCCAACTCAATAGAATATTGAAAAGAGCTTTGTACCTTTCTGACGTTACTTTAATTTTTGCAACGCTTTTCGTTTTTCTACCTGGGCCCTAAACTTGTTATCCTTCCCATATTTCGCTTCAAATTCAGTTTTGTTCGATGAGAATGGAATGCTGTTTCCGAGTTTCAATAAGGTAGCGGATTATTTCCAAACTGAGACCTACTTCACTATGTTTACTTGCCCCCTGTATTACGCTGATACCTATCGCTATAATAAAATTTATGGGAATTGATGATTGCCTGAATAAATTAGCTTTGTTGGGTTATGCACCCTAGATGCCACTGTGGTGAACATGTGGTCACTTGTTGGGTGATTGTAGACGATACTCTGATTTAAAGCTGGGCGTCAGTTTGTTGATATTTATCTCAAACGACAGTTTATAAAGTCCCCAAAAATTAAAATTGTCCTATAATTAGGTTCAATTTATTTAAAAAAAAAGAAACATATGGATTACCAATTATGAGGAGAATTAGTTGAAGAACACTGAAAAATGCATCTGCTAGGTGAGCAACTCCCCTAGTTGTATACAGTCAACCCTACCCTCTATTTATCCAATTTCTTTACAAAGCAATTCAGATGAAAGTAATTACCTCTAGAGGTTTTAAATAACGTTTACGTCAGCTAACACCAAAATTAAAACGTGGATAGTATTAAGATTAAACCTATTAGAAGTTAAGCAATTTTAAAAGAGTAATCAAAAAATATGAACTTAAATTGTGAATTTAACCATCTGATTTACGATTATTTAAATTGGCACATCTATCACTTAAGTCATGGCAGTCTTAAACCAACAATACATTTCCAAAACACTGTTAAGTGTTAACAAGTCTAATTGCATAATGCAATCTCAACTCTCAACACTACCAAGATATATGAATCTCTTTTTCCATGTATCCGTCACCGAAATATAAAACATTGTTTAATATTTCACCTGGTATTATTTAATAAATTACTCAATTCCGTTTCTCCTTTTAAAATTCAACTACAAAAGTTGGTTGGGTACCGTTGCTTACACATGTTTATAGCTTCCATGAAATGTATCAGACTAGTTGTAAATTCGTTCCAAATTAATTAATTTTGCCCACGAAAAAAGTGATCACATAAATAGCGTGTTCGACGGATAAAAAAATCAAAAACACGTTTAATGGTCAAAGAGTAGTAATAAATTATTTGGTTCTCGTTAATGGTGAATTTTAACTAGTATACAGGCTGTAAATGAAATAAGTACATTTATTTTAACTGGTAATAGACCTCGTCAAGGCCAACAATTTTTCATAATAACTTTTTTTCAAAACGTTTTAGTTTTTGAGTTAAAATTATTTCGAAATCTTACACAATTTTCTTACACGCCACTGGAAGCAAAGTTACCTAACCGACAAGATTACCGTTTCTAAGCAAGTTTATGAAAATAAAATTAAATTTATTATTACCTTTCTTTGTTGGAGCATTTCATAAAAGGCTCTTCAATTTGTAGAGGGAAAATATGATTTTAAAAAGTGCGATTTTGAAAAAATGGTACATAGAAAAAATATTTGTCTTGATGAGTTCTACCACTGGTTAAAATTAATGTACCTACTTATTTAGCTTACAGCCTGTATTTGAGTTGTGCCGATTAGTAACGCGAATTAAAATACATATCCACAATGGAAATGAATAACAACAAACAAGATATTTTTAGAGAAAATACTTTATTGTATGAAAATGATGAGTAACATCATATTTTTTAATACAGTTCAAAAATCTGGTGTTTTCTGAGACATTTTCTAATAATTGACCTCTGTGGCATTAATGCCACATATCGACCAATTTTTTTAAAATTGTTTAAAAGATTTTTTCTTTTTTTGAAGCGAAGTTTTAAAAAAATGTTCTAAATTTAACTGTTCGGTTTATTTTGTTCAATTTAACTTAACTTTACAATGACAACCGCTCTTATTTTTTAAAACTGATGGCATTTTTAATTATTGGCCTTTTAAGTTTTGAAATGAGTTACTTTGACTTGTTTTGTTTAATCTGGCTTTCTAAAAAAATATTTTTTGTTTAATTATTGCCAGAAATTAAAAAATTGACGAAATTAAAAAAAAATTGTGCTTGTTTTGATGGATTTCTTTAATCTAACTATAAAATTGCCAGAATTAGCATTTGGAACAAAAACAATTGTAAAAGTTACCTATTTCAACTTTTTAACAATTTAAAATTAAAAACTTATTATCGAGATGAAATGAAGCTAATACTTTAAATAAGTTTTTGCTTCAAGAAACATACTGATATCTGTAACACTCACCAAGTTATTAGCCCTCGAAATGTTTTCAAAGGCGGTGAAAATATCTCGAGCGTATTTTGCAGTAATTGTAAATTGCAATAATTTGGTGAGTGTTACAGATACCGAAATAATTTGTGCACCAAAAACTTATTTGAAGTATTAGCTTCATTTCATCTCTATTATGTATGGGTCTATCTTTTACAGTAAAAACTTTTTCGCATCTCAAAAATTTCACTACACAAACATAACACGTTACAAGAAAACTGAAATTTTCTCAGTTTTTTTTTGCGAAAACTAAAACTTGTGTGTATTTGTCCGAATCTACATTCATTGAGAAATCCTTTGGAAAAAAAATGAAGTTTCTAACTTTATGCAAAAGGAAGATACGAGGATGTAAACGCAAAATTTGTCCAATTTTAGGTTTTTGTAAATTTATCTCTAAAACGTTTTTTTTATAATGAAAAACATTTCAAATCCAAAAAGGACCTTCGGATTCGAATTCAGCAGAAAATCTTACATGACAATCAAGTGTTTTTGATTGTTTTTTTATAATTGTACATTTCATCCCTTTACACTTAATCACCCTCTGTTAATTTGAATAATATAAAAAAGTGAAGAGAACATTTTTGTGTAAAATGTTATGCTTTACAATTTTTTTTCTCTTACCGATTTTGAATAATCTTTAAAAAACAGTTTATTTTCGTTTTTTAACCCTTTCTCGGGGGTTGAAACAAACAATTCTTTGACTAAACGTTTTTAAATAGTCCATAATAACTTTTATCAAAAATGCAAGCTTTTCTACAACATTTCGATTTAAAGGCTTATTTGACTGGACTATAAGATCATCGAAGCGGATGGATGGGCTCTTAAACATTACCAAATTCGTGCATTTCAAACGAATTCAAAGAATTTTTACATTTTTTTATGTTTCAAGAAATCAGACATTCAAACATGTACCGTCTTCAGAAACTTTAACCGCCATTATGTGCACTAATGTGTGATAGATTGATTAGCCTATAAAAGTGTAACAGCTAAAACAATTAACCTTGTCCCTAAAGACTTAACTGAAACACAAAAACCAACATCTCTAGGTTATCCATGTGTCCATAAAGTTTTTTTTCTGCGTATACAGGGTTATTCGTATTTATGAGACAAAAAATAAACCTCAAAAAGGACCTATAAAATGATGCCAATTGAGATTATAACGCGTGTCCTATCGAAACTCATAAGAATTTTACAGCCCTGGGTATGGAAACACGAAAAGCTGCAACCGGAAACTGGGCGGATGTATCCGGTTTTTGTAATTACCAGATTAAAAGGCATGTTCTCTTTAGTAAGTCTACCAAGTTTTGTAATATTTGGTCAAATAATTCCAAAGTTATGGTGCAAAAACCTGTTTCCATATACCTACTTCCCAGGGCTGTAAAATACTTATCAGTTTCGATGGGACACGCATAATAATCTCAATTGGCATCATTTTATAGGTCCTTTTTGAGGTTCATTTTTTGTCTCATAAATACGAATAACCCTGTATTATCAAAAAATCATTTAAATTTTGTGTTCATTGGCATAGGAATTACAATAGGAAATAATGTAAAATGATGGTTAAAATGTTATTTTTATTCGTTTATTAACATTATATTTTCCTACCATAAAATTGTGCACATTGTTGTTATTTCATCTAAAACACGTGAAAAAATACTGCACTGTTTGTGAAACGCACTCCTGGCTCCTGGCGAACACTTGGTTGCACGGTTGCACTAACGTGTAATTCTCTGCCAGTTTCACTCACTGTAGAACAAGGAAAAATCCGAGGGAAAACCACTTTCATGATTGAACATCGTTTTAATCTGGGAAATCTTAAGATTGTCACTCTAAAGAACTTCTTTCCAAGTTAATTCACATAACATGACACTTATTTAATAAAATAATACAATGTGTTTTTAAATGATTCTCATCTAGTTAACTTTGAAATTGGTTTAACATGTAAAAAAATTTGTGCCGCTCTGCTCAATTGAATTCTCTGTCAATAAACGTCAAAACTCTTAGTTGTGAAATTCACAAGTGCCAATTAATTAACAGATAAAAAAACGAATTAAATACTAAATTAAAAGTGTGTAGTTTTGTGCGGAATTTACTTCTAATCATTTTGCTTTTTGTTTGATACTGATCCGTGGTCTGTTTTTTGAGATTTGTATAAAAGTATGAACACATGTTTTTTTGATCATTTTGACAGTTCTAAGGGGCCGCCTTAAGTGGAATATTTTTAAGTTAGGAGAATCAGTTAGAGAAACTTTTGTTATGGCCTTAGTGAGCGAAGCGCAATTTGATCTAAGTTGGCCATGGTCGAGGTTGCCAAATCAAGATTTCAAATTTGTCACCAACCTGACGACATGAATCACACCCGGTAGATTTTACCATGTGCGAACCTTTGTAGTTTAACCAAAAAAAGAGTTGATTTTCTAATTTTCACTTACCCACCATTAACGTAACTCAATAGGCGTAAGGGGATTTTCCGTTTGTAATAGTATATGAGTCGTAAGAAGAAAAGCAACGCTGGATTAAGATCAAGAACTAAGACCTCGACCGCCAAAATAGGCTCTAAAGAGCCGCCACCAGTGTGTCCCTAAGGACATCCCCGTCGAGGGTCTAATTGAACGTAAACACGACCCCTTCCAAGCAACAGCAGCAGCAGCCGAAATCGTGAAGAAACTTGTTGAATGCGCGAGGGTCAGCGAACAATCGTCTTCGTGGAGCAGCTGCGGCTCCTCCAATACGAATCGACGTCGAAGACAAGGTGGTCGGGGCGATTTTCTTTTGTTCGGACCCGCGTGCCGGCTGTTTGACACTGCCAGCTGCTCCTCCAGGTGTGTCGACGCATATGTCGACCCTCTTATCCCCCGGTCGAGGCCTCCTCAAGATCCATCACAATACGAAATATTTATTTAATCGCTGGCATGTGCTCGATAGATAACAGTTCTGCCCCCGCAAACGAACGAACGGACCATCGATTTTGCAATGGACGAAAGGTGCACCAGGAATGAGTTTTTTACAAAATGGCAGATATACCTACCTACGCCTTTCAGCTGACTTAATGGCTGTACCTTAGGGGGCTTTTGTTATAGAGAAAAAAATACACGTGTTAGGCTGGTGACTGGTGTTAGAAATTACCCTTTAGCTAGCACAGTTGCGTCATCAGTCAAAAGGAAGATGATTAGAGGCCATTCAGTTCAAAATTCATTAACAGGAACTGATATTTTTAGATTAACGATTTATTTTAAGTTTATTTATTCACAGCCAGTCTATTATTTTCAAATCTGTTGCCAACAGACTCAGTTTTTCTGGATCAGTCTGTAGTTAACAATTTATTATTTAATCTTGGGCTTTTGTGCCAATGGTATACAAAATATTTAATAAACTAGCACATTCAACAATAAATCTGAATTCATTTTTATGCTTAGATGAACGTCTTTTATCAGTTACTTATCATCACTTAGTTATCACCATTCGAAAGTTGGTTCAACACTTTAGAATCACCTTGTAACTACGAAATACATACTTCTATTTTTCGTATAAGAAATAAGAAAATCAGACTAAAGTGACCAAAACATCTCTAACGCGATTTTTGCTGATTTCTACCAAATGATAGTTTAAAAATCAAGTAATTTGAAGAAAACAGGTTTTTAATAAAATCGTCACTTGCAGCCAAATAAAACAATCTAGCTTTTTCCTTTAAAAGTTAATTCTATTGTTTTTGAGTGTACAGCGTGATTCTTAAATATACCGACAAAATTCTACCCATGATAGTACCAAATGAATTAATGCCGGTAAAAATAGTGAAAAAATTCCTTCTGTAACCGTTTTCGAAACAAAAAATTTTTAATGTTATGTTAGAGATAAAGCGTAGGGCACTGATGTTTTCGTAAGTAGTATTAGCAGAGTTAGTGGAAAGCATGATAATCATTTGATAACAATGTACTTGATCAATGCAACAATGATCATTGTGTATTATCGATATTCATGATAAAAACAAGCACATTTTTTCCAAAACAACTAATTTGAACTCATGAACGTCGTAAGTGGCACGGATTAAGGGGTTCCTACCCCCACAAAATAAAAACGTAAATATAGTACAGATCGTCTCTATTTATCCTTGTGAAGCTGCGATAAAATTTTGTCGGTCTATTTAAGAATCACCCTGTATACCGGGTGCTCAAACACTGGCTCACCAACTCAATGGTGTGTGGTAGAGAATTGCTTACATATAAAGGTAAAAACAGTAAAAAAATTCTTTGTATTGAAGTTTGTGATAAATAACGAATTTTAAATGAATGATATGTGGCAGCATTGTCTAACAGTCGTGATCGCAATAGAATTTGATCACCAATAAAATTTTTGAAACGGTTTCCTAGGAAATAATTCCCAGTGTTGGCACAGCTACAAATTGTGATTTTTTTGATGAATTTGTTTTTTTTTAAATTCAAAAAACTGCTAGAGTCTGATGGTAAATTTAAAAATAATTATTCATTGTTTTGTTAGGGAACGATTAGTTAGTGTGAAACATAAAAACATTAAAAAATAATGATAACTAAAGAAGTTAACAAAATAAGTTTGTCGGTCCAGATTTTTAAAAATATGACTTAAACTGTTTGAACTTTTTAGTAGGTTGTATCAGTAATATTATACCCCAAAAAACTTTTTTTTTAATTTGACTATTTAAGAGAAAATATTCATAGAAGCTTAGCGTGGCGACATTGTATTTACTTACCTTAACAATAATTACAAATTACAAAGAGTGTGTCCACAATAGACACAGATACAACATATTTTTGTAGTGTGTTGTAATACACAAAAAAAAATTAAAAATCAGTTCAGCTTATAGTATTATTAGTAAAACACCTAATTCCGTTTATTCCTGTTTTTGTTTTAATTCTAACAATCTGATCCTAGTTTGTGAGTGAGGGGTAAACCGCATAGGAATTCGTTGTATGAAATTCGGGAAACCACCGGGAATCTTGAGAAAGATACAGGAAATCCTTTTAAAAAATTAAAATAGTATTTTAAGTCATCGAAAACCGGAGGAAATCTTCAGGAAATCGCTAGAAATCGTTTTAATAAATTAGAGGAAATCGGAGAGAATCGGAAGAAGTTAGAGGATACACTTTTAAAAAAATTGGGGAAATTTTGAGAAGTCAAGAAAAATCTTGAGCAAATCGCGGGAAATCCTTAAAAAATAGAAATTTTTTTGAAAAAATCAATGGAAACCAGAGAAAATCTTGAGGAAATTACTGGAAATGATATTAAGAAATTAGAGGAAATCGTAAGGAAATTAATGAAAATCTCGCCCTTAATCCGATTCGTCCGCTAAAACTCTATTTTGCGGACTTGTTACATAAATAACTATTATAGAAATTCAGAGATCTGAGGTTTAAGGTTTTCATTTGAAGAATTATTCAAAGATTCTGAATTTAAAATGAAATTTTCATTTAAAAAAAGAAATAGTATTCGTTAATTCGTTTAGTAGGCTCATAAAAGTTAGAGCAAAAATAAAGTACAGTGTTTTCACTTGGATAACGACCAGCTGTAAAGTTGTTAGGTTGGTACTCCGTACCTAGTTTTTTTAAGTGTTCCGCTTGGCAGTACTAATTCATTGTCAAAATTTAACACTTGGCACAAGCGCAGTAAGAAAAATTGTAATTTCACATTGAAATTTTAAAAATGAGCAGCCAAAAGTCTACAAAGAAGTGTGCAAGACTAAATATTGATGTAACACAGGCAATTATAAAATGCCACGCAGAAATCAAGCAACTTTGCCAGCCGTTTCGGAGAAAACATTGGAGACGAAAGTAAAAAACTTTTTCCCGGTAATTTTCCACACATTTTCCCTTTTTGACCTACTACACCTGCCCGTTACCTAACCCGTGACCTAACTCTTGTTAATTCCTTTTCACCCGCCTGTGCTCAAGACTGGAATTCGAAAAATTTTAACGCAATATAAATTTTTATTAAAACAAAGTGTTAGTCTTGATACCCTGTCTTTAGACCAGTTTCATAACTATACAGATTTAATTTAAGTGAATAATTAACAGATTTTAAAAACTTTTAGAGCTTCTATATATTCTATATATTTGTGGACTCTGTCAATTCTGACAAATTTCTCACTAGAAATTACCAGAAACAATAGCGCTCGATTAAAGACCGAGTTACATAAGCCAAATATAAAGAACTTACACTAGAACCTGGTTTTTATGAAAGTAAACCGACTTTAAAGAAATTTGGATTTAATTTCTGTGTCGTCTTAGCAAAATCCTCCATTATTTAAATCTGTTTTTTCCTTTCCTAATTTAGTTTAAAAAGAACAGAATCCATCGAAACCACATTTTCAGATAAAATTTTTGCATTTTCATATTTTATTGCTACTTGGAAATGCGGATGCATTACGGTTGATCGATCTGCTATAAAACTGATGCAATATTTGTGTTTTTATTATCAACTATCTATTACCATGTTGGAAGCGACGGTAAAAATATTTTATTTTGAAATTACAAATTCACGAAATTATAAAAAAAATAAACATTATTAAAATTTTCTTGATTCAGTTAATAATTGATCATCCAATACACAAAAAAAGGAAATCGAGAAATTCGACTAAATCCCCCAAGACGTGTTTTATATAAATAAAAATAACCTTGACATATTGGCATCTGTTCCAACTCCCACTAGGCAAATTCGCAAATTTGAATATGTATACATTTTACACTTCACGGCTCCTCTCCCTTGACAAAAACGGAAGTGTAGGTTGATCCAGGACAGCTAGCACTATATTGCAATATTTACTAGAGATAGATAATATCTAAAATAAATTTCACAGATGTTTAAAATGTCTGGGGCTTTTAGACACACATATTCAAATTATTTGGATTATCCAATTGACTTATTTGTGCACAACTTCATATTCTGAATTATGAGTTATTAGTCAAAGTGTGGAGTATAATCGTCACAAAAGGGATCTTTGAATCAGACTGTTGCCCTCGTAATTCATTTTATGATAAAGCAGATTGGACAGCTTCCATTAAAATAATTAAAAATTTTGGTTTAAAATGGATTTGGCTTGTTTATCTTGGTCTCTATAACATTAATTAAGTAATCCTCTGAAGAGGTGTTTACACGTTGTTTTCTAGATTTACGACTTGGGTCGACGCTAAACTTGGCAGAAATATTTAGCAGTGGGTGATGTTTGTTACCTTAGCGTGTAGTAGTTTAAGCGCCATTAATTGTCATTATTTGTCATTTTAGGAATCTGTAAATTTCTTACGAATCAAGCTGTTAATACAATGACAACCCTAGATAAGGAAATGCAAATAAGAGAAGGCGCCATTATTCCCCCTTTGGTCTATTTATAAGTAACAGGTGTAGATAAAACATGTCGTTTTTCAAAAGATAATGAGAGGTATTACTTACTTCCAGTTCCAATTTTACAAAGAGCTGCAAGTAATTAATCATGAATTGCAAATTCCAATTTGTTTATTAATCAATTGGAATTACAATTAATCAAAAATATTTAATTAAATAATTATAAAAATACCTGAACTCTGAAGTATACAAGGTGTTTCGTCTAAACCCTAAGTTAGAAGTATTGGAAGTTCTGATAGTGATATTTATTTGAAAATTGGTTCACAGCGAGGGGTAAGCCACACTCTAAATTTTGTACACCAGATTTCTCTAAGATTTCCCCTGATTTAATCATGATTTCCTATGATTTCCTTTGATTTTCCCTGATTTCCTCAAGATTTCCCTAAGATTTACCCTGATTTTTTAAAGTGACATCCTCAACATTTACCGTGATTTCTTCAATTTTGTACATCAATTTCCTTTTCAGTTTACGCCTCGGTACACAGCCATAATACGTTAGGTCAGGTCAGGTCAGGTCAGGTCAGGTATGGTATTATAACGGAAGAAGGTATCAACTTTCTTAAAAAACTTTTTTTTACTGCGCTTCGGGATTACTCGAGTTATTTTAAGGGAGTTTTCATCAGGTTTCCCTATATCTAAATTTAGCCGTTTTCGAAATATTAAAGGTTTTTTGAAAAACTTTGGATTTACACCTTTGACTACAAAATCGGTATTTACAAAGATTTTTCAATCGTTTTTAGGGCATTTTATGGAGGACGCTTTAATTTTTCATTTAGGGTGGATTTTACAATCGTCAGATAAACCTCGGATAAGTTATTCGTAGTATAATTACTATAGTTACAATCGTTACAACAAAGTATGTTTTAAAATTTATCCCCAGGATAAAGTTATCCGACGATTGTAAAAGCGGCCCTTAGTGTGTTTACAAATGAAAAAAAAAACTCCAAAAAGTGAAGGTTAAATTTGGAGTAGGTACTTCAAATACCCTTAACTTAATTTTCTCAAATAGGAAAAAAAATGTTGGTTTTTATTTAAAAAAATTAATAATGGCATCATTACGGCTATTAAAAGCCAATGAAGTAAAAATTTTAAAATAAGGTCAAAACGTAGCATTTATGAAAATGAAATCGATTACTTTATTATACCTAAAACTTTTAAAATTCAAAGGCTGTTATACAGGGAGGGACAAAAGTAATGTCATAGTTTGATTGTGGCATAATTTTTACAAGTGGAGTTAAATCTCATTGTGCTTTGGTACTTACATTGTTAAAAGATAGAAAATTTGTTATTGTTATATGTCTCTTGTTTTACGAAGTGGCGGTTGTATGATATCCCGTTTTAGCGATGAACTGGCCGATCAGATCGCCTGATCTGACGACGCCAAACTTTTTCCTTTGGATTTTTTGAAATCTCGCTTTTACCACAGCAAACCACAACCTTGCAAGTATTGAAAGGCAACATTGAAAAAGAATTCATCAATTTGCAGTCAGATATTTAGCGAGAAACAGTTCAAAATGTCGCAAAACGAGCTCAAATGTGCTCGAACTCAGAAGGTGGTCATATGACCGATATCATTATTTTTTCAACTTAACGTCATCAATTTTACACCTTTTTGTAATCTTTTCAATAAAACAAAATCCATTTATTTTTATTTTTAACAAAATCGCAGCCAATTTACATTGGGACATTATTTTTGCCCCACCCTATATAACCCAAAAAAAACAGATTTTTCTTTCTAATTAAACTTTGTTGATGTTATTAAAACTGCAGACATTGTCAGAGAAACATTTGTAAAGATAACCAGAAAAACTATTCCAAAAGTTTCTACATATGTAGAAAAACTATTGCAAAAGTTTATACCTAGGTAGAAACTTTTCTTTTTAAAGATGCACATAGTTCTTGATTGTTTTTTAATTCACGTGACAGGTATATTCGTAACAATTATTATAAAAAAATCTCAGAAAACTGCAACGAAAAGCAAGAAAAAGCCAAAAAGTTTATTATAATAATGAATATAGATCCAAAAACATTACTCTGTAGCGTCTATACTTTTAACATATCTTTGCATATTCATCTGTATAATATTGTATTTAACCTCTCAAATTTTACCATTTTTAAAACGCTCGGTATTTCAGTGCTTGGTTAAAATATATGATAACTAACCATCGGTAAATCTTACCCAAGATTTTAACTCTGAATACGTATTTCAGTGCACTAAAATTTTAAATGCACATGCGTTGTTGACGTAGTAGGAATCTGTTTTTGATTTCTTGATGATTTTTTTATTGTTCCTTAAATACCTACAATAGACATCCACAGCACTCGTGTTTCGTATAAAATAATTACATCGCCATCAAAACACAGGCAAAAACGAGTCGCAAAAAGTGGCAAAATTACGTAATATCTCGGGGAAGAATTAAGTTAGAAAAATAAAGACACTGCGCATGAGTATGACTAACCCTGAAAAAAGTTGGTAACCCGACACATTTCCTTGGGTAAAGATTTTAACCTCGGTTAAATGATAACCAGGTTGGTAACCCGAATATTCTTGGTTTAACCGTCAACTGAATTATCGGGCATAAATAGTAGATATATACAGTTAAAGTTTAAACAAGAGTAAATATCTATGAGGACACTGTACAATCATTTGTATGCGTATCCTACATTAAGATAATCAAAATTAAAAAAAATTAAATATGTACATACATACCAGCAAATACCTTAATTACTTAAAATTTCTAATTAATTTAATGTATTTATAAATAGGTGACGTTGCCTTCGTTTATGATATTCCAGGTGCGTTATTTCATTAAAGTAGATTTAATTTCTGTTCAAATTAAACCCCATCATGCCCTCATGCACCTGCATCACATGTTGCATTCCAACCGCAGAATTTTTGAGCCAAATTGTGGTCTAAGCACGTGTCCTCACGAAATCTACAAGAAAGAATTCACAAGCTGTTTGAATTCGAACCGCTCCTGATACCATTAAGCTTGTTATAATACCCATTTTAATTTACCATCGATGGTCCTCCAGCTGTCTTGTATGTCGTTTCCGGTACATCAGCGCCTTTGCGGCAGGTGTTGCTACCTTTTTGTTTTTATTCTTGTTGTAAAATATATGACGGTTTTTTATTCGTATGTGGCGCGTGGCACCCCAACACACTAATTTATGTGATTATTTCGGATGGATGGTCAGCTTGCCATATGCCTTCGTCTGATTGGTACCTGAACAGCTGTGAAAGCTTCGATTTTCAAGATTTCCCAAATATGATATACCAAGAAGCGAAAGAGAGTAGTGGCGGGATTTCGGACGTCATCTGCTTCCTTAAAGAGATGCTTTCTTTTATGGCAGGTACACGTTAATTGCGAAGTATAACTGCAATTATAGGCAAGCTAAATGAAGTGGCTTTTTTATACGTCGATCTAAAAGACCATAAAAGATATCAATTTTATTTGCAGAAAGCTTATGGCATTAAATACAGGAAATGCTACAATTATATATATATATACAAGGTGTTTCTGGTTAGACTTTATTGATCAAGGCGCCTTCTAGTGAACGCTCTTAAACTGTTCCTTTGCGAAATTTGACTTTAACGGCTGTAATTCCTAGTGCCTTTTAGGTAAAATTTCTCTAAAAAAACAATACAATATTCTTTTTCATTTTGCAGAGTTTCTTGGCTTCAAGAGCTATAACTCAAAACAAATCAATTTAACAAACATTGTAAAAAATTTCGAAAAAGATACAGATTGATGGAAGAACAACAAATTTAATTGAGTATAACCAATTCTTTAATTTAGAAAAATTAGTTTTTACAATTCTTGTTTCTAATAAATTCTATTTAACGCAGTAACAGGTGTTCCCTCTTAAACATCGATATTAAAAAAATTGCATAAAATATTCTATTCTTTCTTTCAGAATGTTGTGTTTACTTAAGTAAATTGAGTGTAAAAACTATATCGTATGTTACTTACTATTCAGAAAGTTCACAAAAGTTGAAAATTGTTTTCCTATAAACATATAAAAATATGTATGCCGAAGAAACTTTCAACTCGTAAATATTACCCAGTTTAAAAATATATGTGCATAAATTGAAATATATCCATGTTTATACACAGTTTTTCCAAACTAGGTAGTCATTCATTCTTTAATGTAAAATTTAAGCAAAAAATATGGATTAGTGGTTATATTTTCTGCCAAATTAACCTAATACCAAATACTTAAATGAATACAGGAGAAGAAGGATTTTTAACAACGTGTGTCGTTGCTAAGCTGTTGAAAAAATAACTTCTTAATTTTTATTAGCATTCAATTCTAGAGGGAAATACATAATTAGAAGACAAACTCTATTTTCATTGAAACTGCTTTAGAATAATTTACGGAACATAACTTGTCAAGTTTGTGCCCAAAAAAGTATTGAATGGATAAACGTAATCTCAAATCCTGATCTTTGTTATGTCTAGAAAGGAAGTTTGCTAAACTTCTATGTAGATGTGGTAAACAACACCTAGAAAGATATCAAAACAAAAATATAAAAAAAAAATTCTCAAAATATTTTGTCTTTGATTAGTTTTTAGTGGAATTATTTTTCTATTGAATCATCCGGCAAATATTTCTGATTATGCAGAAAAAAAAACTTCTCAAAAGGGCCTTCGTCGTAAAAAATATTGAGTTCTCTGTCACTTCTTAGGCCTTCAATAAATTCTTTGGTTTTTTCAAAAAAATTTGTCGTCGGTTAGTTTATTTTTTGGTGAATCATCTATCTAATATTTCTGATTTTTCCGAAAAAAGAACTTCTCGAAAGAACCTTCGGCTGTAAAAAGTAGTAAACCGACAATCACTTCTTATGGCTTTAACAATTTTTTTTTGGTTTTCTCAAAATGTTTTGTTATTGGCTTGTTTTTAAGAGAATTATTTTTTGGAGATTTTTTCTCACATCTTAGTGTTTACGAGTATCCTTAGTCCTGTAGTCGTATTTTTACAATTTTTACCTTGTTAGATCTCTTATTAGTTATTATGCATCTATGTTTAAAAAAATCTAAACGTTTCAAATACATAGTATTTTGTTAAGATTCAAATCTTAATTACAGTAAAATTGTCCCTGATTTGACCTGACTTAATAATTTTTAAAAACTGTGTTATTTACCTAATTAATTTGTAACCGATTCAAATAGGAATAAAGTAGCTTCTAAAAAGTGTAGACAGAGGATACCATTTTTTATTTCAGCCGAAATATAAGGTTACATAACGATTGAAATCGGATATCCGCTCAAAGATGTCATTACTCAAGTGTAAAAATGGGAAAATTTGATAAAACGGTATTTTCTGCCAATAATCGGCGCGAGAAAGTAAAAAAATTCTCAGATAAAATAATTCGAATAAATTTTAAATACACGCTCTTAGCCCTCTTACTATGAGTAGGTATGCAATTAATATTTGACTTGAAGATAATAAGTAAATGCTCATGATAGAAATTTCAAAGATCATTGTACTTGCGTACAAATTACAATAGGATTTTTGTTGGAGAGCTTGTGAAGTGTAGATATTAACTAGAGCGCGATGATTTGTCTTCACCAAGCCTAGTCATATTAACATCAAAGGCGGAAATTAGTTCTAAGACAAGTAATAGAACTGTCGAAGTCGATTTTTAAATCACAAACTTATTGTTATTTGAAGTTTCCTAATAATAAATTCTTACAGTAGACACAACGTTTTCCCCTCAAGTTTCATTACACGAATTTTCCGATCACGCTAAAATAATCCATCAAAACCGTCAAAAACTTTCTTTTGAAGCTATAGAAAAGTGCTGCGGCCATTAATTGCGCACCATAATGAAGACGTTCACGCCATTATTAGCGTGTTTACAAGTGAACCATATTTGTAAAACACGTTCGGATCGCGAGTAAAAATTTATTGGCAAGTTAGGCTGCAAACGTCGTCACGCAACCGAGAGAATCCTTTGAGGAAATTTTTTCAAAGAAATGCATTTTTTCAATAGCCGGATTTGCTCTCAGGTATATTTCCGAAAAGAAGTTTCTTTTCACGGCAGGACGTCTAATTTTACTGCCGATTTTTCACTAAACAATGCCATTTTGCATGCCACACCTGAGCACTTGTTGGTTTTTTCCACCTGAAAGACCCCAGTCGTAATAAATTACAAGAGGGGTACTGTTTGCGCTTTGTAGCCCCAATATAGTATTAAATAAACTCACTAGTTGTAAAATAATCACAGTTAGTCGACTGAGGCAGGTGCAGCCAATTTTGGAGATTTTTATAAGGATGGCTTCGAGCAATCGATTCTTATCAGGAAGTTTATATTTTGATGACGAGTTTTTCGTCAGCTGCCCATTTATTTAGGTGTTTGGATTGCAATAGAGTTGATATAAAGTTGGTAGTAAAGATAAACGTTTTTTTTTCGTGAAAGATGGTTTCTTCCGGACTATTAGAAACGCATTCAATAAAATTTTATTACCAGTTTACACTTCGTGGTTACATGTTAATTGATGTGTTTGAATAAGTGAGTGCAGTAAAATACTATCACATCGTGCATAAAGAAACGAACTTGTTCTCGTTTGCTCATCTGCACGTTTTTAATAAATAAAATAAATGCAATCAATATTTCATAATAAGGGTTGAGGATGAGAGTGATTTTCTGAAATAAATTCTTGAACCAATATTATTGTTATCCGAGATTCTCGTCTAATAATTCAAAGACCTTCTGGCGTTATTAATACAAAAAATGGCGATAAAAATATGATGGAGATGAAAGATCAGTGAAAAGTAATAAGGGTAGCGTTTATAAAGTAGCGGGGAAAAACATGCACGAAATCACTCCAAAAGTTTGTTTTATCAAATCTGGTTTGAATGCAATTTCGCCTGTATTGTAATTTTGAATTCGTTGTCAGAGTTTTAACAACATTTTTGCGTTCTAATTGTTTGTTTACAACAATAATCTCAGAATGAAAAATTGCTGAAATTTTTGGGAAATTGTTTCACAAATAACAATGCTGCGCTCTTTGCACTATTCTAACATTTTTAAAGAAATAAATAAAAATGAGGTTTTCTCGTTTTCTAATACTAGAATAACATATCCAGCGAACATTTTAGTGTTAGAATGAGCTTCAGTGTTTAATGGATCTGTGGTGATTTTTTTCTGTTGTTCCTGAATCTGACAAATAAAGAATAACAGGCAGAGATATGCAATGGAGTGTTATACTCAAAAGTAAAAGTTTTTGGAAATCACAGATTCTGAAAGTAGACATTAAATTATGTCTAACTACATCGGTCCGAGATTTTTTAAATCGGTACATTTTTTGTAATAATACAAAATTTGCGCTGTAACGTAAGCAATGTCTCGGCTCGTGATTCGTTAGTCGTTCGCTGCATACAGCTAAAGTTACGACCTACGTGTGGGCTCCCAAACGTCAAATCAAAAAGTCAAAACCGTGCGTTGTCGATCGTGACCGTGTTGTTTGCTGAATTTGTGCAACAGTTTGTGTTTTAGTAAAATAGGTGCTCCTGCTACACGTGTGAAGCCGTATGTAAAATAATGGAGGCAGAAATAAAGAAATAACCTATGTCTTTCAAGCTATCTTTGTTGGCAAATTTTCTATCTCGAGTATTGTGACTGGCTCATTCAAAGAGAAACATTGCTGACGTCAGGCCAGGAATTTTGACCTTTTCATTTTTTTTTCTCTAAAACGGTAGAACTTTGGTTAAATTAAAAAAATAAGGGTCGCCTATTTTATTGTTGACTATCCATACAAAAATTTCCATTTTTTAGTATAACACTCCATTGTTTATAATTTATCTTCAAATGAATGTAATTTTTTTCAGAATTTTTCCACTTTCTTATTATAATAATTATTAGGAATAATAATTTAATTAATTAAATGAGTCTTTTAAATAATTAATTAAATAAAAAAATAAAATACAAGTAATAATTATTTATTTAACGAGTTTGAGTGTAAATCGGGTTTTTATTTCACGAGTGGGTTTTTAAACCTCGAGAGTTAACGAGGCTTAAAATTGATTTAAATCTGCTAAAAATAATTTAACGTTTCGTATTGACAGTTTTCAAAACTTCCTTGCACACGAGAAAAACCGTAAATTTTGACAGTGTCGAAGAATAAACGTAATTTTGGGGCTAGCAACAAATTTTTTAAACATTTTATTCTTCGATTTTTCTCCTGTGTAAGGAAGTTTTGACAACTGTCAATACGAAACGAAAGATTATTTTTAGCAGATTTAAAGCAATTTTAAGCCTTGTTGAGTCTAATTCGAAGAATAAAATGTTGTATCCAACTCGTTTTCGTGTAAATCGGTTCATTTATTTCACCTCGTGGATGTTAAACGTCTCGTTAACACTTGACGTTTAAAAATCCACTCGTGAAATAAATACCCGATTTACACTCAAACTCGTTTAATAAATAACTATTGTCCACAAAGCATAGTGTTTTAATATTTTTAGTTTTATTAATACAGTCGAACTTCAATAACTTGAACAGGCAGTTGCCAGCAAAATAGTTCGAGCAGTCATCAAAAATTCGTGTCAGCAAAAATAACTAAAAAAAACCTTAAGGTTTGAATGTAAATGGTATGTTAATAGAATTAGGTTTTAAAAAATAGTATACGAAAAAATAAAAAAAACATGTACGATTAACCATTATTATTTCGTATGTCATTGTTAGACGAACGTTACTCCAATGTTGTTTTATGCACAAAATACCAAAAAAATTATCAGTAGATTCAAAATATGAATGGTGGAGTAAAAATTTCGTCTTAGAAAAGGAAATTTTGGTTCAGGATTCGTCAGAATGTTTCAAGATATCTAAAAATTCAATATATCGGAGTTCGATTGTTCGAATTATTAGACTATAGAATTTTGCGGCTTTCATGCTACGGAATTCGTAATTATTTGAGTTACAAAAAAATTCGAGTTATTGAAGGTTCGATTTATCAAAGTTTACTGAATTAATATTTTTAATTAATAATATTAGTTATAACGAAATGTAGAAAAATTCTGACAACATTCACATGCACAGAGAAAAAAATGAAGTAATTTAGTAGTAAAGGCTTATTTCTGTATGACTATTGGTTTTTGAGTTACTACAGCAACAAATACTTTTAGCAGACTTATATTTCAATTGAAGAATTATACTTAAGCTGTCTTACCCCCGGTTTCTTGAACGATTTATCGTTAGATAAATTTTATCGGTTCGATAGTTGTTAAGGTAGAGATGATCTGATTGGTGTTTCTATAGAAATTATGGAACCGATAGTATTTATCTAATGATAACTCGTTAAGGAAACTGGGGGTTAATGGAAGTCTATAATTATTTTTCTAAGTAAATAATTTAATAATATACTTGAATACTGAAACAGAGAGAATCGTACCTACTATAGAGTAATTGTTTCAGGCACTTGTCCCTTCGTGACTCGTTCTTAAATTTCGGACAAAGTGACAGAATAGAAGTATAGATTGCCTTACGAAACTTATTTCCTTTAATACTTCTTTTATACTTACTAACTGTAGTAACAATATTTATCACCAAAATTTTTCATTTTACTTCACTTTCCTTGAATTTTGTTGAAATATATAACATTTTATGAATAAAATCTAGGAATACAAGAGTAATTAATTATTTGTCATGTTTGTTAAGCAACACTTCACTTCTAATTCTAATTAATTTTTCACATATTTTGTAATAATTGAACGAGTGATTCAATACAGTTCCGAATATAATACAATACTTTGAAAATCAAACCAATTATTACAAAAAGGCGCCTATTGAAAAAGTTAATTTTTTATTACTGCTTCCGTTTAACGACCGAATGAAAATTTTGATTTATTGTCACGAATGGTTTCGTATGGTTGGTGCAGCTGTCGTTATTGACTCATTTACTCTATTGTATAGAACTGCAAAACCCATTTTTATGCCTTTACCTACGGTTTTACTACCAAAAAAATTCAATTAAACTTTTGAATTTGGAGGAAAACTGCAAAAATTTAATTAGTGTGTTCCAATTTAATCCATATGAGACTATTACTTGACCAAATTCTATTGTCACCTGTAGTGTTCACAATCCAATATAATTTCGTCAAGTACGCATTACAAAAAAATTCAAGCTTGGGTGAAACAAATTGTAAATAAACTTATAAATTAACATACTTGTAAGATGTAAGTACAAAAATTACTGACAATAATAGACACTGTTTATAGCACGAAGGAGTGATAGCGAACGAGTGCCTCTAATGGTTGAGATTATTAATTGCCCTTTAACAAACGAGTAGTTTACAACACTTTTTTTTATCGCAAACTCTTTTATGGAAAAAAAATTTGAAATTAAAACCATATCAAAATCATTTTGTTTGTCGCACCATCTTTGACTTCAATTTAAACTTTGACAGCTGTCATTGAACTTTACTTGAATTAAATGCAAGAAAAACAATGGAAATTCGATAATATCAGTATGGGTGATTCAAAAGAGATAAATAAGAAGTGTAGATGTGTTTTCTGTAAAAAGATGTGTCCAAGAACGGGCCGCCAGAAGTCACGGTAATTGCACCGTGCAACGGGCCGTTTAGGGTGCAAATTATGTGCACCTGCTGACTTGAAAGAGGTAAGTGATGAATTGTAAAGGTTTTTTTAAGACTCAAAAGCCCATAATGAAAATTATGAAAAATTTAACGAAAAAAAAATCGTTAATAAATCATTGTAAACCAAATAATAAATGAAAAAAGTCTATCATTTTGTCTAAAACTGTCTACATTCTACTAAATACAAAGAAAAAAATCTCGAAATTTGTAAAATTTAGGGCTTAGTAAATAATATTTTTATCACAACAAATTCTGCGCTTCATTTCTCTTTATTACCAGTCCGCCCCTGTGCTAAAATAACTCAGTGTTGGCCTGTAGATTTGTCAGAGTGATTTATGACAGCTTATTATTATTTACTGCTTCTCATTTTAAAATAAGTATGACAGTTTTCTCACTTTCTCAAAGACCTAGAAAGTCGGGAAACAAATTGCTGGAAGCGGAGCAAGCAGTTCCAACTAATTTGAGATAATTATTTAAAAATACCATACACTTCCTTTCTAACACAATGATTGTTTTGGCGGCTTTTCTAGGATAGAATTCGGCAATCATCCCGTATTTAATGGGATCGAAAGATGATAAACAATCGTCTCGCTCCAGAACCGCCGCCAAAAATCAATAGCCCCATCCCGCCGCTTTCAAAGAGCCCTCAGCCGAGTGAATCTAGACAAAAGATATCCCTGAGTACGCAGTAAAGATTGATCGGAAGTTTTTATCACCATTTTTAAGAATCGTTAGCCGTCATCGCTTCTTCAAGTTACCATAATCGCCGACTTTTATAAACATCACAAACTTTATGAAGCATTTAGCAAAAGTGCAAACAAAGCGGCTGCGAAAACTTGAATTTTGCTCTGTCATTGCACAAATTAGGCCTTCGATTTGCATCACAATTTTCATCCGTTAGGAGCGGAAAAAGAGCGCCCGTTCGAAGAATTAAGAAATGGTCTCAAGGAGGGAAATAAGAAACTTTTGTCATGATGAGAAGTTGAATTGGTGGATGTGCAGCTGCGTTTGTTCAGAGATCGAGCAACAAATCCTCATTTACCTGGACCGATTTTGTGCACCAGGGGCGGAACGTCGCAGCTTTCAGGGGGCACAATGCTACAAACAAAATTTAAAAACATTGCATCACCTGGAAAAGTTGCGCTTCGACAAATAATACCTATTATTCTAGTTATTGTTTCAACTTCACTCTCAACACAGCGCAGAAAGACTCGATTTAGGGCTAATTAATACTTTTTTTCTCGAACTTTTCCAGAAATACATATGTATTTTTATAACTCAAGAAATATTATGTTTTTTGAAAAACTTTTATGACAAATGTTTTTCTTTTCCGTCGTAAAAAATAGACTAAAGTTAGGTCAGGTCAGGTCAAGTTGGTTATAATACATGATTTTACCTACAGGAAATCTTAATTTTATGGGAGTCTAGAATAATCCTTTTTGTTGTCTCCACAAAAAGATATTCGTAGAACACACTTCTTTATTATGTTGGTAATTATTCGAATTGTTATTTCAGCAAGTTGGACGTAGTATGCCATTTTTATTAATTCAATTTTTTTATATCAAGCCAGAAATCCAAAATATTTACCTAATAGTTGTGGATAGTCAACAATCAATTATGCTAGTTGTTTTTTATTTTGTTTATGCAAAGGAAAACACTTTTTGCCTTCTTTTTATTTAATTTATCTGAATTTAATTTAATTTTTACAATTTTCCTCAAGTAAATGCAAATATTCCTAGTTGATTATTAATAGGGGCTTAATGGTAAATATTGCGATTCATCAAAACGAAATATAAAACGTTTTAAAGGAAAAACTAAAATTTGGTCCGGTACTACTTTAATCGCGGAGTGTTAGTAACTTGTTTTTCACTTAATTATTGACTGGAAATAGTATATACAGTCGTTTTTTTTAAATCAATTGTCAAATTGTTGGCAACTCCATTTAAAATTAGTGGTCCAGGCTTCGTTCCTATGGCAATGTGGCAGAGTTCCAACATAATTTCAAAATTTTTGACACTGACAGTTGATTTAAAAAAAAAGAGGTATATTCTTTAATTTTTTTTCTTTAAAATGTTGACAATAGAGGGTGCGATAAAGTTGATTGAATTTGATCATTGAATTTAAATGTTCTTTGGAATGTTATATGGATTTCCTGATAAACATTTAAATATTATAAATCTTCTCTTATTTTTAAAGTCATTCTAATTATGAGTTGCTAAACAGCAAACTGAAAATCATTAAATTAAGACAATAATTATATAATTTTTTCCAGGACGTTTTTGTGCTTTTTATAGCCAAAAATGTAAAAACAAGTAAAAATGACAAAAGATCAAACCATAAACCAAACATGTTGTTACTATTATCTTTTTCGATTATTTAAGTAATTTTTTTTTTGGGGGTAAAAATGCTCGGTTTCTACAAAAAGAAACCAAATTTGGTTAAAAAGTTTGATATTTTTACCTTTTTTAGTTTTTGAAACTTTGATTTTGTCTTTTTTGTGCGTTTTAGTATGCGTGATTGTCTCTCGAATTTTTGTTTTTTGTAAATACATAAACCGAAAATCAATGAAGTACAGTGGAACTCAGTTACAACGAACACACCGGTTATAACGACTTCACAATTTGTTCGTTATAACCGAACGTCGTCCTTATAGAGCAATATTCAAGTTAAATGAAAGTTGAAATAGATACAGAAATATAAAGTATTAATCTATTTTATTAAGAAAAATGCATATACTCCGATCACTTTTGTAATATTAAACAAAATCGCATCAACTTGAAAATTTTGGCATTGTAAATTGCGTCATTTACCGCGAATTTAGGCTTTCAAAAATAGGTTACGTTATTTGTCAGTATCGAATTGTTGAATTCTTTAAGTGGAAATCCTGCAAAATTCTGCAAGTAAGTAACATTTTTTAATCATTTTAAAGAAATCTGAGTACATTACTTGCACTTTTAGCCGCTAAAAAGGGACATTCAGACGTTCATACAACTGCTTCACTCAAGCTTATTAACAGTCAAAACGTGACGAAAACTATCAAATATAACAGATTTAATAACAAACATGTAACAAACCTAAATAAATGAATGGACAACTAACTAACTAAACAAACCTGTTTAGTTGTTAATTGTTGAAAATATGAACGGACAAAAAAAGGAGACCGGTAAAACCTACCTTACAAGTTATTTTAGATAAATAATTAGTCATTGTTCGTCCGAAATTGGCAGAAACCCTTGCGAGAAGTAAGTAGAGAAGACTTTGGAAGATTTTTCGGCGTGTTTTATGTTGTTTTGTGAGCTGGAGATCGATTTAAACTCACTCGACATAATATTGAAAATAACCTTTGTCAGTGGTTGCCGAGCGTCTTGGTAGGCCCCCATGCCAATTCGATAAGGCTACACAAACAGCAATAGGGGGCTAGTTCGTTGCTGCTCGCTTAATTCTTTTAAATTCGTTAACTTTGACATGGCCAAAGGCGAACTTCAAATTTTCATGACAGTAGTGTGAGCATTGCCAACTGTCAAATTTAGTAACAAAAGTTGGCTCAAATATAATAGAATAAAAATCTCTAATCTCCCAATATTACAAAAGTGATCCGACTTTAATTACATAATACATATGATAATATGGCAAATATCCTATTTATTTACTTGTTTTTGTTAATAGTTAACATAGCTGTTTTCGAGTATGTATCACTTTTGGAATCTTTCTGTAATATCGGAAATGTTTTTTGCTTTATTGTTTTCTAGAACGTCACAAAAGTGCATGTGTGTTCTTTATAACCGAGTCGTAAACTGCTTTTTTGTCTAAAGTTAAAATCGAGCGTTCCTTGTAAGCGAGGTTCGTTTGTTCGTTAAAACCGAACCAATTTGTTAAAACGGGACTTTCAATTTTGTTCGTTATATGAGAGCGTTCGTTAAAAGCCGGGATCGTTATAACGGAGTTCCACTATAGTTCACAAATAGTGGTTTTGTTTTGTAAAATTACGAAATTCTGTTAAAAATTACATTATTTTTTATGTTTTCGTGTGCTTGTCAGTTAAAAACAAAATTATTTAATTAGTATATTAGCTGTTTCAAAACTATAAAAACGCCAACGTCGCAATTTACCGAATTATTTTTTTAAATAAGATTGATAAAATTATAAAATAGTTATTAATGATTAGATCTCTCATTGAAACTATGAATTACATTAGCTATTATTTTTTTGAAGTGCATGAATAATTTATAACAGCTAATTTTAAGAGAAAATGCGACGTTGGCGTTTTTATAGTTTTGAAACAGCTAATAGTAATTAATTTCGCTGAGCCACATAAACTTTTTTTTACTTATCAACTGTAATTATTCAGATAAATATTGTTAAAGAATGGGAAAGATTTTTTTGCCTTTGCTCACAATATCTATTTTCACGCACTTGCCATTTTGGTATTTCACAAGAAATCGTCGATCTCTTGGTCAAATATACTTAATATTCTTCTTCTGTAACATTAAACCACTCATCTACAAACTTATACGTTTTAGTACAAAGCATTGGTAAAAATTGCTAAAGGGAAAAATGCTTAGGCGCAAAATTAGAATTTTTACTCTATGTAGGTATAGCTGAAAATAAAAATCTGTAATAATTTTAAGATTTCGTGCTCGTGCTCAAAGGCCGGCCATACAAACTAGATTTGTATTTAATTTTTCGGCCAACGCTTTTTATATAAAAATCAAAAATTATTATATTATTAGGCGACCACATGACAAGGTGTCGTGATGGTTATAAGCATCACTAGATGGTGCCATTATACTCAGAATTAAAAACTTAAAGAACAAATAACTTCAGTCATTCAACAATTAAGAGGTTGTGTATAATAGCGTTCCAATAAATGAGTTCGATATGGAAAAGGATTTACTTATATTTTATAAAGGTGTCTAAAACAAAACACTGTTTTTTTGGTAAAAACGTTGTTTCCACCTGTCAAGTGAGTGTTATTGACTAGTTCGGAAGCTATAAGGTATATTTTTATTTAAAAAAAATTGATCATTTCAAGGTGTCATAAGCACGAAAATGTGCATAAGCACACAATTTTAATTGTCTTCGCCTTCCAGAGGTTCTAAAGAACATTTCAACAATAGCTATTTGAAAACCAATGGAGGAAAGATATGTATTCTTTCCCAAAAATGAATTAATCATCTGAGGGAGAGAAGAGTGATTCTTTTTCTCTGCTTCATTAAAATTCCATTCGGTTTTTCACCTTCCAAAGGTATTCAATGAAAGTAGGTTATTTCCTCCCGAGGGAGGAAAATACCCACTTCCCTCCATTGGAAGGAAATAACGTAGTACTTTCATGGAATATTTGATGAGGCGATGATATTGTTTGAAAAAATAAACAAAAATTTTCGACATTTTGTAAACAAATGGCTTAAACATAAGTAAATTTTATACTCAAGAATAGGAAGTAACGACAAATGAAAAAAATAAATGTAAACATTGGACCTAAATACAATACCATTGTGAAATGAGGTTTACAAAAACAATTTATTCTGAAAGATTTTCGAAGAATGTGGAACCCCAGTACCAACACTACCAACACAAAATTGCAAAAGTGGGGGGGTCCCTATTTTCCGTGCAATTGCACCATCCTCCGCCCATGCCGTTACCTGCACTACCTGGGCCCTCACCTTTTAGGCAACCCGATGGACACCCGAAACAAAGAACCCCACCATCGGTCCCAGCAGATGCCCAACTTGTATATAGACGAAGATGGGCATCGCTGGGACAGTCATTCTTCGGTCGGCCGTTTGTTGGTTCGGAGGTGCAAAATTTAGCGCAATGGAAGCAAACCCATCCGAAATGTCTCCGGAAACCCATCGAGTGCAAAGAAAACGACCAAACGCAGTGCAGTGACCAGCTGGTGCTTCAGTTGACCCCCGACTCTGGTGGGACGGTGAATCATTCCGTCGTGCTGTTGATCTCGGCGATGATGTTCAGTTCGGGACGAATTGTGGACGAGTGAGTGCAGTGATCAGCGCCTTTTGGATTGCGATTTTACACGTGGTAAAGAGGAAAAACTCCTGTTATCGAGTGGTTGGTTAAACGGTAACTTTATTGCCTCAAAAGACCCCAATTACTGCCCATTGCGATTAATTATTATTGCATCAGATGGGGCGAGATATTTAATATTCAGGGTGCTATTTTCCTGCTAAAGGACGAGTTTGGATCGGTTGTGTTGCCATGGTGATTGGACCTGCAAACGATTATTGCCATGGCAACGTGACAACTTTCAACTGTTTAGCAGAAAAATTGAACTTAGGTGGAAAAGTAAAAACTAAGCCAAATTTTCTATTACTACCTGTACATAATACTCTCAGGAACTCGGATTTTATAATATTCTACTTATTTGAGAAAAATGTTAACAGTCTGTTTTAGTGCGAACAAGTATTGTAATTTTGCAATGAATGAATTAGAATTTGTTAACTTAAGTTTATATTTTTTATTTACGCTTTTGCAGCATTTTCTGCATTCATTGATTTTGTTTATTTAACTATGGATATCTAGAGTTAGTGTAAATTTAACTAAATACCAATAGAGATAGAAATACTAAAGCAAATCAATGAATTGTTTGCACAAAAAACTCAACAATGCAGTCAATAATACGTAAATTCTATTTTACTATTACCTATTCCATATGTGTGGCAATTTAGCCATTTTATCAGATTTTTTTGACTTCCTCATTTCCTTAATTTAACGTAATTTTGTCATAATTTAATAATACTCCTAATAAAAAAAACAAGCATAACATATGCGTAATTAAATATTTTATTTATTTTTAACTATTTATAAATTTTATCAATACGCCAAGATAGAAATAGCAAAATAAATCAATGGGTATATTGTTTGCTCTAAAAATTTGCCAGAGCAGCAGTCATTTTATTATATCCTTTTATATATATATATTATATATAAAAGGATTTGAGATTTTTTTTTCGTTTATTTCGATATCAGTTTTGGACAATAAATATTTTAAACGGGGGGGGATCCCCTATTTGCATTCTATTGCACACTAATCAACCTCTCTCTTAACCTGTACTGTTGTAAGATTTACAACTTTAGTAGAAATTTATTCAGAAAGACATTTTAGTTTGCAGTTTATACGTTTTAATTAAAAAAATTGATTATCCGAAAAGTCGATAAGCCGTTAGTTCGGAACCTAGAGGTTTTTCTGTATGTAGCTTAGTTTTTTGGTTAACTTAATTTTTTAGTTTAATTGCAATGAAGAGGAGTAATTTGAAAATCCAATTTTTTTCGTTTATAACTTCCTCATTTCGTCAGGATTCCTTTACAACTTTTCCTAATTCTTGAGAATTATTTCCATATTTTTGACAGATTTATTTTAATTTTGACTTAATTTAGTTATTTTTTTCGGATGTGTTCTAATGTGTTAACAACTTTCAGTTGTTTGGTAGGAAACTTGAAGTAAAACTTTGTGGTCGAAAAGCAAAAACTAAGCGAAAAAGTGCAATTTTGCAAAAATCGCACAATTTTTTATTTCGTGTAATACTTTCAGGAATGCAAGCAAAAATTTTCGAAAAAATGCAAGCGCTTTCTAGCTGTTTTTATAATATTCAATGAATGAGAATATGTTAACACAAAGGTCAGATAGAATATAATAGAAATAGAATTTCTTTGAAATAGAGAATAATAGAAGTGTTCCATTTGCGAAAGATCCCAAAAATTTAATACTACACCTTTTCTAATTATTATCTGTTGTAGCTGAGAATGTGTACTTCACATTGGTGTATTTATTTCAGAGTGCAGTTCGTAACAGTATCAGTAAAATAAATCTTAGAACAGTTAAATCGTATTCGAAAAATAATAATTGGTCATGTTTTAACTGTACACTAACAAAAATAAAACTGAATTACAAATGATACGCTTTGAGATGCATTTTACAAATTTTGAAATAGGTACAAGTGACTTGAACCTGGATCTACAATTAATATAATAATTCTGAAAAATAATTGAGTAATCTGAAATACAGTTGGAGAAGGTGTAGTTAGTTGTTTATCAATAATAAGTAAATTTATTCAAAACTGTAAATTTCTCCACGTTAGGAAGCAGTTTGTTATTAAACGTCTACTACACTTTGGTACGTGACAAAGTTTTAAAACATCCTGTTGCAGTGGTAAATAAATTTTTAGCAAAAGTAATTGGAGCTCCTCATATTTTTTAATTATTATTACTTGGAAATAAGGATCTGAGAAATGATAATTATATCCCATTTCAGTTCATAGTAGAATTTTGCAACTGCACATTTGAATTTTTGGAGTAAAATAAAGCGCAATTTGAGAGCTTCTGTATAAGAAAAGAATTGTGTGTTAAACTATATCTCAGCAACAAATTTTGAGCCAAGAAAACCCATCAGAAACATCAGGTATTAATTTTCAATGATTGAGGTAACTTAATAAAATTAAATGTTAAATTGAACAATGAAATGGTTTATTCTTCGACACTGTCAAAATTTACGATTTTTCTCCTGTGTAAGGAAGTTTTGACAACTGTCAATACGAAACGTCAGATTATTTTTAGCAGATTTAAAGCAAGTCTAATTCGGAGAATAAAATGTTGTATCCAACTCGTTTTTGTGTAAATTGTAAATCGGTTCATTTATTTTACCTCGTGGATGTTAAACGTCTCGGTAACACTCGACGATTAAAAATCCACTCGTGAAATAAAAACCCGATTTGCACTCAAACTCCTTAAATAAATAACTATTTTGTACTCATAGCTCTTAGACAGCTATTTCCCGGTTATCTCCAGCGTGTGGGAAACTAACTTTCCCGCACTGCGGTGTTTTTTACTTTCCAACAATGTCTAGGGACATTTATTAGGTTAGTATTGCTATCGTTGAGATGGAAGCGATTATTTTTTTACGATAAGTGACAGTTCATGTCTATTTTTTGATTGTTTGACCTGTTAACAACCCATTATAAAAAAAACTAAATTATAAAAAATATTAATTTTTAACATTTTTTGAGAGATTCGTTACCAAAAATATTGTACCTAACTTGTTTCGAAAGCAATTTCCCACATTCGCACTTCATGCGGTCCTCGCTGCGCTCGTGCCGCAAACAAAGTGCTCATGTGGGAAATTGTATTTTCCAAACACGTTAGGTAAATAACTATTAAGCGCTGACTAAAATAACTTGTTATCAAATTTTTTCTGGTGATGTTTTTGTCTTTCACACAATTATTTTAATCTAACAAAGAATTAATTATTTATACACGAAGAAGTGTTAGATAAAATATTATACTAAGTACAATCACGTTCAAAAAGAATGACACCCCTACCAATCGGGCGGTTAGCAAAAGTCCTACTAAAATCTTTTGGGTCATAAATTTTATCAAACTGGCTAGGTTACAAACTGTCCAGTCAGTTTACACAATATCCAGCTGGTTTATAAACTAACCAAACGTACACATTAACCGTCTCATATCGAAAAGATTTGTGGCTGCGGTTTTAGTGGTGTCATTCTTTTTGATTGTGACTGTACTTACAGAATCTATTGTATTGACATAAAAATTCTAATCTGTACGTAATCATAATCATAAGATATTATGTTCCAGATTTGAAAAAATCCCAACACTATTAAGCCATTTTCGGTACTTACCTGTATAGAGCGAGACATGAAAAAGAAGAAAAAAATTAATTAGTAACAAGTTGTAAACAATGAAATTTAATTAACAGAAAAATACGTGTTTGGGCATCAGTTTACAAAAATAAAGTCAACATTTTATATTCTGATAATTGCCAATTTGATTTACTTGAACCGGTGATTGTGAAGAAATCTAAATTAACTCTTCTAAAATGGTCATTTCGATATCATTTATTTTTTGCAGTTAAAATTCTAAAGATTGTATCACGAAGTCGGCTCGCTTAGGCATTATCGTTCCAGAAATTTTAATTTAAATAACAAGAATTGTTAGTTGTAGTGGCAATTTTTTGGGATGAAAGAACGATGTTAATGGCGCAACAAAATTTAATAGAATTTCCGTTAGGCGTTACAACCTATCATTAGCATAAAACACTTAAATAATTCCCTGGGTGTCAACTAAACACCATTTACCTACTTTTTGGCCAAAATGTAAATAATTTATAGACTTGCAGCCTTTGTCTCAACCCGTTGACCTTCTCAAAGTCGCTCTTCTTCCAGCAAGCAATTATTTTGACTTAAGTCATGTTTTATAAAACACCACCTAATCAATGTTTAGAATGTGTTTAAAAATCCTTTGTTCGCGAACTCTGATAGCCTTGAACCCTGTTTTACCGTGTTTTCGGCACTATCTAATCAATTTTGCCACCAAGTGAGTAAGAAGAAAGCATTAAAGTATTTTTTTTATAATAAATGCGTTTCGTTGGAACTTGTGGCTTGTGCCACACTTTTTGTCGACGTGAAAAAGTGCTTCCGCTTGAGCACTTGCAGCTGTCGATGAAAAACCTTGATTGGGTTCCACAGAACCTATAATTATGATAATTCGACTAAACCTAAAAACCCACAAGGCGTAGGTACTTTTTGAATTGGGACTGTTATTAGACGATTCAAAAGTAATTTATGAATCCGACTAGTTCTTCAGCCTTGACATTGATCCGGATTTTTTAATGATGACCTGATGTGACCAGATCATTGACATGCAAAAACCGGACATGAGTCGAGATTTTTGGTTCGATTAAACACTTCATTGGTTAATTGTTGCCGAAATTGCAGGAACAGATGACTCAGCACGCAGATGCGTTGCACTTGTCGAAATTTCCGTTGAACCGATTTTTTAATTACATAAGTGGCTTAATTATTGTTTCACAGAATATACAATACACAAGGTGGTTTGTGTAATTTTTACTTTCTTTCATGTGTTTTTGCTGATATCTAACAACAAGAAGCAAAACAAGAATACCAGAACGTGGTGAAACTCGGCTACACCGCTTTTAACAGCTAGGCTCACTCTGTATATTTCATTATATATTTTAAGAATAGAAATAGTACCTATATAGTCGTACCTACATTTAGTTTTCAGTTGTTGTATGTAGATAGATACATATTTTAGTTTCTTTACTTAATTTTTTAATTCTTTATTTTAACCACGTTCTGAAAATCTTAATTTTTCACAATTTAGTAATTTTTACTCCTTTTCCTATTTTTTTCTCTAATTGCTTTAGAACTTTTTCAAATTCTTAATTTTGCCGTAATTTATAAATATTTTTCCAGATTTCCTCCAATTTCCTCAAAAATTTTTTTTCTTAGGAATAACTTTCCTTGGTTAAAATATTTATCTACTCCCGGACTTTTTATGATTTCGTTCTGATTTTGTTAAACTTCTCTACAATTTCTCCTTGATGCTGATTTCCTCTGTCCTCTATTTACTACTTCCTCTAATTTCTCCATGATTCCTAGTGATTTCTTTATATTTTTCGCCTATTTCTTCAAGATTTTGCTTCATCATAAGAACGCTTTTTCTGTGATCTATGTAGTTACTCCGAATTTTCTTAATTTTGTCACAATTTGCCTGATTTCTTCATAATTACCTTAATTTCCTTATAATAATTGTCTCATAAAATTTGTGACGTAATGTAAATACATTACAAATACAAATCCAGATTTGTCTCAGTTTGATAATTTTTCATGATATCATTGTGATTCCTCATTATTTTCTCTAATTTTTATGATTTGCTTAATAAGAGTTCTCAGAAAATCCGTAGTATGATTAATGATTAACGCATAGTTTTGTTACTTTTAAAAGTTACTTTCTTGATTTCCTTTGAATTTGTCACGATTTGTTGCTAATGTTCTGTGATTTCCCTAAAATGTCTTCTCGATTTTGGTTATACATTCCCGTGATCTAAGTACTGTTTACTCCAGATTTCTTTTAATTTTGTCAGAATTTAGTTGTTTCTGACTTCCTTTCGATTCCCTTTGATAGCATCACAATTTTTTGATTTTCATTTTATTTCTTTACCTTGGATATCATGATTTCCTTGCTAATTATTCTGATTTCTTCAATATTTTCCCTAATATAATTTGATTTGTAATGATATTTTTGGGTTTCCTCATTGTTTCCTGTAATTTCTCAATTGTTTTCTTTATCTTAATTTACTTTTGTCATAATTATTATTATTTTTCCTGATTTCTTTTGATTTCCTTTTAATTTTGTCTAATTTCCCCAAAATTTTGCCTCTATCTTAAGTATGTATTCCCGTGATCTAAATATTTACTCCAGATTTTTACATCAATATTTTTCTCAATTTAAATTAACTGATGTTAACATTGGTTGTCACAATTATTTAATAAGTTTTTTTTTTAATTAAACGAAATACGTTCAACTAAAAATTATTTTCAATTCCATATTGTTAAAAAGCACAAGACAACATTGTTAAAATCTTTTTGGAAATTTACTGTTTGTTTTTTTAAAACCTACTTTTTGGATGTTGCAGTCGTTTGTACAAATTTATGAAAGAAAATATTCTTGTAAAAAACTTTTTTTGAAGTAAATTTTTGCAACTGGTGAAACTGTCAACTTCCAAATAGAAATAATTTAACTTTGCATACAGTAAACCTACAATTTTTTTTCTATATACAGTCTTTTAGAAAAATTATTGTGATTATTAATCTCATTTTTATTTTCTGTCAACCTTTTTTTCTATAATTTTTTTGAATTGTAGGATGACTATGGAGGGAGAAACTTGTGCAAGGTGCCCTATACCGCCAGTGTTAGGTTCTTGTTGATCTACAAACACCTTTTATGGCCTATTCTGAAATTCCTGCCTAAGTGTACAATCAGTGCGCAAGTCTAAAGCTGTTTCTACAAATCAGCTGATACCATAGGCGTATCATGGATTCTAACCCGTCAGATTATTTGGGTTCTTTTTGCGTAAATAGGTTTTTTAATACTTTACGTTAGTTTTAAGTAATGGCACGTAATAGTGTTAATTGTTATAGTTATGATAATCTGCAAGTGCCCCCAAAATTAAAATTTGCTGACTACACCACTGGTTTGAGAAATTTGAAAGAGGTCATAAAAGGTGTTTGTGGAAGGACCACGGTTTCTCGCTTATGCTCCCTCCACAAGTTTCTCCCTCCACGAGGATGACTTTACTTTGTGTAATCTTTTTTTGTTTTTTTTTGCAATGTTTTTGCATATTTATAGATGCGAAAGTAACTTGTTTTTGGCTTCATATTTGATTTAAAAAAATGTTTAACTTTTTCCTTTTTTGTCTTTGATTTTTTTATGAAATTAATTTCGTTCTACATAAATTTTATGTTTGTCCGTGACCCTTGCCCTAACGGTGCCCTTGCCTCGTTGCCACAATTCGGTAATAACCGATCTCGCAACGGTAAACCGCTTTGGTTTTGTTGGAGGTTAAAGTTCGCGCTTTCAGTAGTCCGTGATGCGTGACAATATTTAGTTTTTTTCGAATATTGCACTAGTCCCGGCCTATTGAGGGCACGAGCATCGCCGTCACGTGTGTTTTTCCACCATTTCTCGCTTCACGCCACATAAACATTTATTTACTTAAATTATTCCCTGTGAAATGATCAAGATAACTAAACGGCGTTAATGGCTTGTTATGTTTTTTTCCACGTGACGTGGTGATTTATGGCGCTTGACCGGAGCGCCCTCTCGTCGAGAAAAAAACCCTAATTAAATTATTTCGTGTTCCTGCCAGATCCTCATTAAAATTCCCGCAACATAATCAAAAAGCCATTAATAAAGGCACTGTCATATTACGTATTGTTCGAAAGGCAAAAACCTTCCGACAAACACTTGCAATAACGGTTTTTGTCTCGGTCCTGCCCAGGACTTGTTTGCTTAATCGCGAAGATACTTTGATATCCTCGTGGTACAATAGGTTATCTATTTACAGAGGAAACTTAATGAAATACGCCGACAACAAAGTCCGTTTCATGCTGAAGGCTGTGTCGTTTAGGTCGTGTCTTGTGCAACTTGTGGTTTTTTCATTAGTCAAATTGCACTTGTCCCGGCCTGCAAGGCACAGTCACGCCATCTCTAATAATAACGGAAAAATATGCACTATATGGAGCGGACGTGATGCCAGGATTACCTTACCAAAGTTCAAACTCGACGACAATTTATTTACACAATTATTATACTTGTTGCTAATCGTGCGCAAAATCTTTCGAGACTGAAATTATAATTTTATGCACATTTTTTACATTCTTATACCTCTGGGTCGAGGGGAAAGTAAGTCACTCATAAAAATGTGTAAATATGTTTAATTTATTATTGGTAGATTTTATATAAAAAAAATATAAAACAAAAAAGTTATTGTCAATTAGTAATTACACACAAAGGACTTTCCTTATTTTATAAAAAGTTATTCCTTTTTATTATTTTTTAATAATTAGCAACACTTAGGACCAGTTTATCCGTCGAAGCGTCATTAGTTTAATCAGCAATTAAATGCGTGATTAACTGATCACGTGACTAAATTGAAGCAAATTGATTGGTCCATTCGCACTGTTAACTTTTAACAACAAATTAAATTTTAACAGAGCTTTCTACAGGGACATTTTTTTTAACTCTGAACATAGCCCTATGTTCAATCTGAAAAAAAAAAACATTAATTTTGGAAGATTTAATTGACAGTTTAAGAATTTTGACAGCGTGTAAAATAATTAGTTGCATAGCAACATCTGCAATGTGTTGATCTGTCTTTTTTCAAATTGAACATAGGGAATAATGGGTATGTTCAGAGTTAAAAAATAAATGTCTCTGTATGAACCGACCCTTAATATAAAATTCAAACAACAAAAAGTAATGAAAAACAGTTACTCCTTTCAAAATATGGCAAAAACAGAAAGGTAAAGTCCGTGGTGTGTAATTACTAGTTTGTTTAACTTTATTTTTACATTTATTTTATAGCATTTACTAGAAAGATAAAGCAATCTATAGACTAGCAAAAACAGTAAAAATATGATAGTTGTCATTATATAATAATAATAATAATAATAATAATAATAATAATAATAATAATAATAAAAACGACTCAAAAATCAAAAGCGGCATAAATTTTGGATTAAATATCAAAATCTGGTTTTTACAAAAACAAAATCAACAAAAGTATGAATTTTATGCTTTACTTTAAACTTACTCGGTATAATACAGGGTGATTCAAAAGTGTCGGACAAACTCTCGTATGGTGATAAAAACGTTTATTTAAGCAAAAAATTAAGTCAGATTTTTTTTCAAGCGACTTGGTTTTTATATATTTCTTAATTTGTTTTCTTTAGCAACGGTATCGATTTCTGCTCTTCTGTTCCTATGAGGTTGTATTTAGTTTATTGTCGAATTTGCAAGTTTTTTAATTGTTTTGTACATCATATAGACTTTAATTGTTGATTTTTTTCAACAATTTTTTGTCATAGGAACGTTTAATTCAATTTGACGTCTTATACAGCACCCGAGAGATTGTCGGGTATTTTTGAATCACCTTGTATAAAACGTAATATACTCAAATTCATACAAGATTTAAATAGGTAATTATATTACAATTTCTAATTGGAAAGGTCTGTCAAATCCCCAAAAATTCTGTTTTCAAAATTTATGACGCCAACTAAGTTACATATAGAGTTAGTCAATTATAGTGTATTTTGACATGGAGGAAGAAACTAGTGGAGGGAGCCTAAGCGAGAAACTGTGGTCCGTTGCACAAACACGTGTTATGACCCTTTTTTTTTTCAAAGTGTGCGCCCTAACCTTCTTTCCCACTAGAAATTTTAAACCAGTGGTGTAGTTAATATACTATTTTAATTTTGGGGTACTTGCAAAATTTGGGCCTTATCAAAACTTCACCGTAAACACTAACAATAATTAACTCTACTATACATGGATTCATGAGTTTCTTCCCTTTGCTGACAAAAAAAATTCAGTTATAAAAATTCAGTTATAAGGGTGAAAACAAATAGTATTAGGGTCTATAAGAGGATAAAATGTCGAAAAACAACATTACATTTACCATAGCTTTGAAAAAATTGTTAAAGTAGCGAGACACACGCAAACCGTCGTGAACTGACCCATACTTATAATTTTCTAGCAACCATAATTTTTTTACAGCAATCCCTAAAGTTGTAGTGCAAAGAACATAATTTTGGTAAATAATTAGGACATATTTCATAAATAAAGCTGAAGGTGTGATTGTTAATGGTTGCCACCTTTTTAAAAGCTTTTATTTAACTTACAATGTCTGTCTGCCCGTTTATATTTTCGGAGCCAAATTTGAAAGGGTTCCTGTTGTCCCACTGAATTGAAATTTTGCATACTTACTTAATCTGCGTGACAATGCAATCCTATGTAGTTAAATACCCCCTAAAGGGGTTAAATAGGGTTTTGAAGTTTTAGGTTATGTTTACAAAGGGGTTCTCGATTTGTAAATTTGAGAGGGTTCCTGTAGTCGCAATGAAATCAAATTTAACATGCTTACGTAATCTGCGTGACAATGCAATTCTATATAGTTAATTACACCCTAAAGGTGTCAAATGGGGTTTTAAAATTTTAGGTTATGTTTACAAAGGGGTTCTCGATTTGTTCATACCGTAACTTATACCGACATAGACGATATGTTGGTCATTTGGACGTCACTGTACATGCACAGTGTAAAAAAATATATAAAAAAATATTTAAAAAAAGCTTTTATTTAAAAGATGCACTAAAAAGTAAAAAATAATGTATTTCAATCACGGGAGAATATTTTTTCTTACAGGTTAAAATTCTAAAATTTATAAAAGTTGTGGGAGTTGTCAACTGAACAAAGTAATTCTGTAATGCCGTAGTTTTATAACTCCCAAAGCTTTTATAAATTTTAGAATTTTAACCTGTAAGAAAAAATATTCTCCTGTGATTGAAATACATTATTTTGTACTTTTTAGTGCATCTTTTAAATAAAAGCTTTTTTTATAGTATATTATTTAACGAGTTTGAGTGTAAATCGGACGCTTTATTTCACTAGTGGATTTTTAAACGTCGAGTGATAGCGAGAGGTTTATCATCCACGAGATGAAATAAATGAACCGATTTACACGAAAACGAGTTGAATACAACATTTTATTCTTCGAGTTAGACTCAACAAGGCTTAAAATTGCTTTAAATCTGTTAAAAATAATCTGAAGTTTCGTATTGAGAAATGCCAAACAGTTGTCAAAACTTCCTTACACAGGCGAAAAACCGTAAATTTTGACATTGTCGAAGAATAAAAAACATTTTTTATATATTTTTTGAGACTGAAAACGGATGTTATCTTTAATCACTATGCTCATGTTAGGTCAGATCAAAAATAAAAATGAGGTACTAAGATAAACACATTACTCACAATTACTATAAGAAAAAAAATCACATGATAAACTAGATCAGGATAATTAAGTGGTCATAAAAAAAAAGAAAAACAAAATCTTATGAATTAAGTAAACAAATTCAATAATATTTAGAACAATTTGAACTTTGTAGCAAGTACACTGAAAATGCTCAAAATTTAGTGAGCGAAATAAAATAAAAAAATAGATCAACGAATTCACAAATTTCTTTTGATAAATTAAAGGACAAACTGCATTCAATAGTTCAAAAGACAATTTGTATAAAGGATTGTTGGCAACTTTATGTTACCTGATCGAAAGTGTCCTCTGACAACAGTGCACAATATAAAGAACGAACATATAGAACTAATGACAGGCATTTAGAATATTAACTGTTTTCTTGCACAGTGTAACAATTTAGTTGCATATTAACGGAATTTTAAAAATTAATTAATTGACATTTTGTGAATTTCACAACTGACAGTTTTGACATTTTTTGACAGAGAATTCAATTGAGCAGAGCGGCACAAATTTTTTTGCATGTAAACCAATTTCAAAGTTAACTAGATGAGAATAATTTAAAAACACGTATTATTAGCAGAACCTCATTTTTCAAGTCAACCAAGTGAAAATATGAAAACCAAGAAGATATGTGAGTTTGGGATTTTTATTCATTCCATAAGTAACGGCAGTTTCCCATAAAATGTATGTTAAATTGAAAACAAGACATTTATTAGCATAAATTAAATTTTAATGAAACTCACTTCACAACTGATTTTTTAAATTTATTTTCGAGTTTTACATGATGTATCTATCGTGTGGTAGGTATTCATACTAAAATACAACATTGTTACTGAAGTAGGGAAATAAAAATTAGGACAAGCTTTGTAGAGATGGGTGTGATGATATTTGTACAGGGTGTCCCACCTAAGTTGTTATCGGGTAATAAGAATCTAGTGTTTTGTAATTCCAAAAATAAACGCAATTGTAAAACTCTAGAAAATAAATTCAGTATTGAAATTTTATTTTAGCAATACCTGTTTTGTAAGTCATCATTCACTGACAAATATCTTGCATTGTAAGCGGCACTTTTTAGTCAGGTGCAAGTTTCCGTGGTTAGAGCTGACAAAGTCTAAGATCGACCAGGATAGGCGGAGCCAATGCGTACTTCGTTGAGCGGGGAGATTGAGCAGTGGCGTAGCAAAAAACTATTCTATGATAGAGGAGCTTAAGATTTATAATTTTTATTATTTACTCTTTCCTGTATTCAATAATAGCAAGATGAGATAATAAAAATCACATCTTATGCTACTACACGTTGATTTCATAGAAACACAAGGCAGAGATGTCGAATAAATACAAAATACACAATGAGTAACGAGTAAAAACGCGTTTCTTACAAAAAAGGTTTCTACTGGTATCTTTACTAATAACCGTTAATGTTGAAATGTTAAACTTAAAGATGAATTCCGTACACATGTAAATACACGCTACGCCACTGTTCCGTGCTAACACCCATAAATTTATGAATGGACTCGTCCGCGACCAGTTTTCGTCTCTGCACACTTCTACCACCGAAGACGATCTGTCATTTCGCGTACTCTACCCTGCAATAATAATTTACTTGCAGCCCGTGGTCTGTAAGTAAATATTACATACCAACGTATTAGCGTTGAAAAATGAAAAATGATGCACAAGCAAAACTTGCAGCCTCTTCAATATCATCCATTTTTCTATTTTCACTTGAAATACCTTTAGAACAGTACTGAAGCGTTGATTTAGCAACAAATGTTGATTTAAAGTGATGTATTTTTTTTGTATCCCTAACTGAAAACACACGCCACACATTTTTTTAATTTGACCACAATCTGACGTTTATTGATTTTTCATAAAAATTCATTCAGAAAATGTTTTACTTTTTCTTATTTGTGCAGGTATTGCTAAAAATAGCTTACTAACTTCAAACTGTAAGAGCTTTTTTTGGTCTCGAACGCTTAGGAAACCTCGGTACCCTCGGTTTCCCAATATTGCATTCTCGACCAAAAAAATTGCACTTACAGTTTACGGTACGTAATATACTATTTACTAAAACTGAACTTGGGGTCAAAAACCTCGTTTTTAAATCACTACCAATATTTCAACGTTTGTACGTTTGTACCTGGTGTTTTTATACCAATTTACGAAATACTGAAATAGGATTATAGGATAAAAAATGTTTCATACGTTTTTTTTTTATTCAAATATTGATATTTCATCGAAAAATCCTCTTCAAATAAACCGGAATTAATCTTTCATGTTTCATTTGTGTTAGATTTTTCATTATAAATATACTGTTCAACAAAAATCACGATTTATTCCCAAAATGTTTTTGCTGGCTGACACGCCACTGCACTTTTGTAAAAAGTGAAACTTCATTTAAAAGTAATCATGATCGTAATGTTTTTACGAATTATGTATTTTATTTTACAGTAATGGGTGAGGCCAATTTTATAAATGTAAACATTAAGTAGCAAGGAAGTGACAAATAGACAAAGTTTTGTTGAAAAAATATATTGCGAGGAGGAACAGCTTGATTGCTTGTGATTTTTAAGAATTTTGTTAAGAAAAACAATAAGATACATATAATATTCATAAAGAGGAGTGTCTGCCAGTTGTAATTTCTCTTCGTAAAATAAATTTAATGCAAATAATAATTCACGCAACTATACAATCTGCATAAATTTAACATCACCTATTTCACAGAAATTGAATTAAATTCCTGAGCTCTATTAGAGCGTAATTTTTTCAGTTGTCCAAAATTTGCAAGAGAATTTTATTGTGTTTCGTGTTCTACGATTTTATTAGCATCATAAATTGAAACCTACACGCCTCTTAACTAATAGCCCCTTGGATAATAAATCTTGTATCTTATTAATAAGACGATAAAATAATAAGGCTATTGACGAATCCTTGACATCAGTGGGCGTATGACAAATGCTTTCGGAAAAACTGTGTTGAATAATAACGAACGTTCAAAATTGTATGAAAATAAACAATAACACACTGCCTCATCTAATACACATAGTAGGTTCATACTAACAAATAAAATTTTTCATTAAGTCATAACTGTTTTATTTCTCCGTTCTATGCCAAGGACTGGCGAACAAAAGCACAAAAACTTGAGTGTGCTGGATTGAAGTGCCAGCGGACATTAAGCGCCATACAAATCCACCATCATTAGTGTATTTAACTACTTTACGGTTGCATTATATAAGCATTTAGCACACATTGCAGCTATATATATTAACATCGAATTGTGTAAAAAAATTACTTCTTCTACCCCTTTTCTTCGTTTAAATTAAGAATTTTATTAGCGTCGGGGCGAAACAATACATTTTGAGTAAGTTATTAATGCAGAACCTCTGAAGGATTAGGGTAGTATTGTTTCCACTTGGGTTGGTTTAAGATGGCGAAGCAATTAGCGCCCTCTAATCGTTAGTTATCTGAAGGGTGTTCGACAAAAGCGTTAAGTGCTGTTTTGTTCACTTTCTGATCAATAATGAATTCGGCTTGTTTCCTTGATGCTGGATTATTTGCTCAAGAAAAAATCATTTTGAAGAGAGTACTAATAACGAAAGCCAAAATGTAAATTTTTTTGGGAGTTTGGGATTTAGAAGAGATGCCAGTATCTCTCTCCTTATAAAGCTAATTTGCATGTAGGCAGAAAAGCAAACACGAGACATAATATGTTTTTAATTGAGAATATTGCTTTTCGACTTTTAACAAACTTCTTCATAATTTTACCTTCTTAACTGCATTGGACTAAACAATTGCTACTTCTTAAAATTTGCACTTTCCTCTTTAAAGTAGTGAAAGTCCTATTTTTCTAGGATTCTAGTTTTTATGTAATACATTTTTAAAAGGGCATGCTTTTGCCAAAAAAAAGCAAATTACTTCAAAAACTAACCAAAATCGACTAATAATATAATCATTGTTGAAAGCTACATGCAGAAATGCAATACAATGTAGGATATTTAAATGACAACAAGAAGATATCTGGAAGTAAAGTAAGTTTAAATATACCTAGAGGAATAAGAGAAGCAGTACTTGTACAAAAAAGTTCTGCAGTAGCAGGTGCGTAGGTTAGGAGAAAGTAAGAAATTTAAATGAAGAATTGTTAAGAATCTCGGTTTATACAAAATACGAGTAAATCACTTAGCAAGTCTGAACAAATAAAATTTTCAAAATATTGAATTACAAAAGTCTGGATGTTTATAATTGCGAAAAATTTGACGAATCAAATTAAAGGATTAAAATCATCCTTGGATACAACCGTTTCGGCCAAATTCGAAAAATCTTCGAATTGAGTTCGAACCACAACTTTAATAATTTATTAAAAAAAAACCACTGGTTCAAAAACAATATTATTGACTTAGAAGTAATTCTTAGGGCATAATCTTTTACCAAAAAAATCGCCATAGTAGGGTGCCATTTGAAAAAAAACTTTTTTTTGAATAACTCGAAACTAAAAGGAATTTCTAAAAAATGTATTCTTGAAAAATGATCACATTTTTAAAATAATTAATGATGTACTAATTAGTGTTTCCGTAAGGTACATAGTTTAGGCACAAAACGCTTGGTTCCATACTTTTGCCCAACGCTGTATGTATACGAGTACATAAACCTTTGATAAGAATAGAGATTGGTAAAAAGGTGGTGAGTCAAAGAAAATTTTATTTAAACAAAACAAAACCTTTTCGATTACTTTGATAATACCGACGTTGTTTTACTTGATTTAGCTCGTTTTTGAGCGTAATTTCTTCTAAATTAAGCCGGACAACTGTAGTTAAGATGAGTTATTTTTATATTATTTTTCAAACAACTAAACGCTTCTTTAAACAATTTTTTATTGTAATTTATTCCACAAAGAAAATTTGAAATAACATTGTTTCAGTTTCTATTTGATCATGAGTTGCAAATGTGTTAAAGTTTACCGACCGCTCTAAAAATGTCACTTGTTTGAATGAGTTTACCATTTCAGTTAAGCTTTTGTTTTCCGAGTAATGTGTGAAATGAAAATGAAACGACAGTAAAATGAAAGCAAACAAAGCGTTAAAAGAGAAAATAGAGAAGCGATGCTTGGAATTAAGAGTCATGGATCATTTATCTACCTAAAAATCAGTGTTTATTAGATAAGTATTGGCAGTATTGCTTAAAACAAGTAAAATGTTTGCTCTCTTAACTGTTTTTATGTGAGCAAACTGCTTGTTCAACTTTGTTAATGCCACTATACGTCCCTGGGGCCTTTGAGTACACTCACCAAAGAGATTCAGTCGCAACCCAATGCAACTAATACAGCATGTATGTATTTCAACATATCGATTGATTCAGCGGACAAAGCAGTCCCTTTCAATGCAAAATGCGTCCGATTGAATTGATTTAAAAAATAAATCTAATCCGAGATTTTGTGCAAACTGGTGACAAGTGGATACAATTTATTGGGAATCCCGATGCTGTTAGTTCAACTGTAAACACAGCCATGAATGGCTAATAAAGATTGAGAAAAAAAGTTTTAAATCGGCAAAGTTAAAGATGTCAATGGCACGACAATTTCGGCTATACTTCCTGTTACCTCTAGACCAAAAGATGAAATCGGACGATAAATAATCTTCAACTTGGTATTCAGCTGTTAACATTTTATAATTCCGCTATCGAGGAAGCAGTTTATTATCCTTTATTACAACTCCCAACTATTTGATAGCATGTTTATTTCATTCTGACTTTGCCAGTTATAACAAATTGAAATTTCATTCGACAAAAAGGTAACTTTAAGTCTCCTCATATCTTCGCGCGAGAGAGGCCAAGCAAAGTCAAATAAAATTCGTTAGGATTTTAAAAGACTCGTTAATTTTATGTTTGTTTTTGTCTAACTGGAGAGAAAAACGCAACACCCGAGGGGGAGTTTTCTATTACCGTTAAAGTAGTCCTAAAATGATGGAAAAAGAGGAAAAACTCGTAAAACTAAAACGACTGTTACAGATGGTCGTAAAAGAGAATGGACAAAGTATTAAATTAGGAATTAAGAAAGTCGTAAATCATCGATCGTACGACTAGTTGTTACAGTTAGGTGTGCGCAAAATATCGAATTATTATAGCTATCTTAACTGTTTTTAAATTGGATTTTAGCAAAAACGGGCATAAAGATTTACACACCTATTTATATCCCATTTAAGATCATAGTAGAATTGCAACAGCGCATTTGAATATTTCGGAGTGAAAAATAAAGCACAAATTGAGAGTTTCTGTAAAAGAAAAGAATTCTTAAAACTAAATCCCAGCGACACGTTTTGAGCTAAGAAAACCCACCAGAAACTCTCAATTTGTACTCCATTTCACTCCAAAAAATTCAAATGCGCTGTTGCAAAATTCTACTATGAACTGAAATGGGATATATTATGAATAGAATAAATTTTTTTAATTGTATCTAGAAATATAGTGTGACGATTTCTCGCCTTAAGTTCGTAGATTTAAAGAGCTTTCCCAATTACAACAAACTATTTATTTTAAAACAGACACAAAATACAACTTATCACTCAAAATCATTTGTTATAAACATTTTCTATTGTCATTCCAACCCACTATGTTTTACTATCTTTTTCCACTACCGTAACACTACTCCCCTCTTAAAGGTTGTTCGTCCCGAAAAATCATTCGTCGTCATTAGAACCGGAATAAAGATCCAGACGATCCAAATGTACCACTTTCATTTTGACTCTGGGATTCTTCTCTAGACAATAAACCACATCGTTAATCGGCGTCAGTACGGTGAGATTTTGCTTCAAAGTAGCAAGCGAACCTAATCGTTTGATCATTGTTTTTAATAAGGTGATTTGACTAAGGGACTCGTCGATTTTCGTTTTGGCGGGTGAGTTAGAAGACCTTCTCTTGATTCTTGATTCACTCTTGCTCTTACTCCTGATATGTTTTTCCGCCTTGTTCAAATTATGCATCAAATGTTCGAGTCTCAAAACCAAAAGCCCGATCTCGGCATGACTTTCGTGCTTCAGCATTTCTAAATTATTCTGAATACTGTAATTCATCAACTTCAAATTATCACATTTTTCATGTGCATCTCTCAATTCTCGTTTCACACTTTGGATTTCATTTTGACCCAACTCGTCAGTATCAACGTCCAAGTAGATGTTGGTCAAGTCGGTCAACGAATCGCACCGAATACTCCTCTTGTGTGTGATTCCCCTAGCTTCCAACTCCTGAACTCTCTTGTACAATCGGTCGTTTTCGTCACGAAGTCGCTTAAAGCCTTCGTTCGTATTCGACAGTTCTTCTTGTAAATTCCCCAAGGTGCGTTGCTTCGTCTGGAGTTCATGACTTAAATTCACACATTTTTCCTCGTAGCTCACGGCCAAATCTTCAGTTTCTGCCAATTTGTGTTCGAGACTTCGCAGCCCCTTTGTGAATTTGAACTCAGCTTGGGAATTTCTTTGGTTTAGTTCGCATTCGGTTCGTTCGAAAGCCAGCGCCAATTCCTTAAATTTCTTCTCTTGGATCACTGCCTTCGCTTGAACTTTCTTCAACCTATCAATTTCTTTTTCCAAGCTTCTCCGTTCCTCCACTGACTTGGTCAACTGCTTTTGTAAATCGTTTATTGCAACGTTTTGTTCATTTATTTTGTTATTGAATTCAACGATGTCGGACAGTTTCACGCAGTCCACTTCATCACTACTTGACGTATTACCTAATGTCAATTGTCTCGACTGCCATCTTGCTAGTTTCGGCCGAATTTGTGTCGTTTTGACCTGACTTAATGAGCTTCGCATCAAAGGCGGCGATGATGGAAGTTCTCCCCAATCCTCCGACTCTCTTCTAACTTCTCCAGGTTTTCCTTGGTAGCATTCTCTCCTTAAGTGGCCTATCTTGCCACAATTAAAACACCTGGGTCGTCCTGCGGTGCGTCTTGGTACCTGCAACATCTCCTCCAACACAGCTCTAAATTGTTGGAGGAGGTTATTGTTTCCAGTTGGAGCCTCCTCGGCACATACCCCTCGGACTCGCTGCGTCATTCGATGAGACAGTTTGTTCGCCACCTCGTACTCCAATCCGTGTCTCAGGGCATCAGCGCAAGTCTCAAATTTTTGTAGTCTTAAGTAGTGTTGCAAGTCAACGTCACGCAGTCCATCGATGAAAGCACCCGTTACAATTTGGTTGCGAACTTCCATAGGTGCGCTTGGAAAAGCCAAATTAACCAATCGATCTATTTCTGCGGCATATTCTTGCAACGTTTCATCGCTTTTCTGTTGTTTAGACCTTAGGAGGGACTGATATGCCACGTTCATATGCCGGTCTCCATACCGCAATTCCAAAGCATCGGTTATGGCGTGGTAGTTCTTTTGATCACATTCGGGTATATTTTGAAGCATCTGAAGAGCTGGTTCCCGCAATGCTAGCACAAGAGCTAAAGCTTTCTCCTCATCGTTCCAGCAGTTCATTTCTGCCGCTGCTTCAAATTGTCTTTTATACAATGGCCACGAAATTTGTCCGTCAAAAGTTGGGGGTTTCACCCGTTGTACTACAACATTAATTCCCAAATTTTGCCCTGTTTCTAATTTCTTCAATTTCTTTTCCAGTTCGTTGACTTTCCTTTCTAGCACTTTATCTTGTAATCGTTGTTTTTCTTGTTCCTCTCTTTGTTTCTTAATTTCCTCGAATAGTATACAAAATTGCTCGTTCATGATTTTTGTCTGGCTTCTTGTCAATCTTCCAGAAGGTTCCACATACATAAAATTCAGTTATTCCACAAAGCTTCTTTAAATCCCACTTCTGACACCAATGTGACGATTTCTCGCCTAAGTTCGTAGATTTAAAGAGCTTTCCCAATTACAACAAACTATTTATTTTAAAACAGACACAAAATACAACTTATCACTCAAAATCATTTGTTATAAACATTTTCTATTGTCATTCCAACCCACTATGTTTTACTATCTTTTTCCACTACCGTAACAATAGTTTTAACATTATTTACATAGCTACTAGAGATGTTAAAAATCTTAATTGAATTTAATGTTTTTATAAACGTAATCCAATAACGGAAATTCTACTCTCTTTGATTGAAGTCGATTAATCGACTTCAAGGCTTAGCTATTTTCAATTTGAGTAATATGTAGATAATCGATTATTTAAATTAGTCAATTATTTTAAGTGATCAATAGATCGATTACTTTTATTAAATGGTCATTTAATAATTACTTGTCATTCAACAGACGACATAATTCAATTTGTTGGTAGGTAACTAATTATTTTTTTGACAAATTTTGATGTATTTGTAGCTCAAACGAAACGTCCGACTTTCAAAAACATTTCTTGATTACTGTTTGGTAATTTTTGAAAAAACTAAATTTTTATTTTTACTTTTTTAAGTTGCTATTTTTATTTGAAGATAAAGCTTACCATAGTTTTTTGTTAATCAGCCTTTGATACGATCGCAAACTTAACATTTTTAATTAAAAATTCCTTTATAAATACGGAAGATTTTTATGGTTAAAACTTTTTCAGAAATAAGCATGTTCGTAAGTTACCATTAGATATACCTACAATTTTGTTGTTTTGTTTGTCTGAAATCAACTTTACATTTTATTCTAACTTGTTTTTTATCTTAAAGAGAAACAAACACTTCACGGGATGAACCAAAAACAAAGTGCTGGATGCAAGACCTTTTTTGATTAAACTATTTGCCAACTATTTTTGTTTATTTGGTAAATTTTATTTGAAATGAAAACATTCTATATTTTTTTCTAAACAAGAAGCTTTTGCCATGAGTCGTGTTTGCAAATATGAATTTTGATTGCAAACTAAATTTAAAAATTTCTTTGTTTCTAGCGTGGAAGGAACATAAGCGAGAGACCGTGGTCCTTGCACAAACCCCTTTTATGACCCTTTTCAAACTGCGCGCCCTAACTTTCTTCCCCACTTGAAATTTCAAACCAGTGGTGTAGTCACACATTTAATTTTTGGGGTACTTGCAAAGTTTGCACCTCACCATTGTCAAAATAATTTCATTAAAAACACTAATTTTTAATACTGATAATTAACACTATTACGTGCCATTACTTAAAACTACCATAAAGTATTAAAAAAAACAGTTTAAAGCAAAAAAAAAACAAATAATCCGACGGCATAGAATCCATAGTAGGTATCAGCTGATATGTAGAAACAGCTTTAAACCTGCGCACCGATTGTACATTGTACACTTAGGCGGGAAATTCAGAATAGGTCGTAAAACGTGTTTGTAGATCGTCAAGAACTTAACATTGGCCGTATGGGGCATCTTCATTCCATAAGTTTTTCACTCCACGGTTTATAGATATTGAAGATCTTTTGTATGGTTAACACTCATTTAGTCATTTACTAGACACAGCAATGGGATGGATGCATAACTTTTAACATTATAATTCCATCAAGTATTTAATTAATTGTTTAAACGTTTGAAAAAGAACTTAAATTTTATTCCGTCTTTTTTTTTCTTAAATGGAAACAACTCTTCACATGATGAACAAAAAAAAATGAGAAAGCAATGGAATCAAACGATTTGTTTGTAAAATTACTTGTTTTACCTTTTATTACTGTTGTTATTGTTTCTAAATAAATTTCTCTATTCAATCACACTTGTGTTTAATTGAAACGAACCTCCCCATTTCTCCATTGTCTAAAAGCTAGTCGGAAAAGCACTCTTATGTGATGTAAAGTCCATCCGGAATTAAAATTAATTGTCAAATTGTTGCAACTCCATTTAAAATTAGTCGTCCAGGCTTCGTTCCTATGGCAATGTCGCAGGGTTCCAACATAATTTCAAAATTTTTGACATTGTCAATTGATTTAAAAAACGAATGAGGTATAGATAACATCTCCGAACAGTTTTTTTTCTACTTTTAGGAAAATGTTTAAAAGAGTTAAAAGTAAAGTAAAGAAGAAGAAAGAAAAAAATCATTACCGTGTAAAATCAATTTCTTGATGAAAAAAAAACAAAAAATATTTTTCTTGATAAACGATCACAAATTTATGTCGGCTAAATTCGGCTTTTTGCAAATAAGGTTATGAAAATTGTGACATACTAATGACATATTGTCAGAAAAATTAAGTTAAAGTTCAGTTCTTAAATATTCTCTACATTTATAAAGACTGGATAAAAAGCACAGTTGATTTAGCATCTACTTAGGTTCAAAGAGCTCCAACGGCTGTCGTTCAATTCCTGACAATATTTGGCTTGACTGACAATTCATGTTTGATATACAATGAGCAAATTTTGGATGTACCAATTTTTTATGTCCACCGATGGTACAATCGTACACATGAAAAACTGGTACAGTAAATTTTTATTGGGCTATATGAAACTATATGAAAATGTCAAATATGACATTTTGCTGTACCAGTTTTTTATGAATTCGACCGTCCATGTAAATTTCGTAAATAAAAAAACTTGATTCAATATCATTCGCTCTGATGTATACAGGGTGTATCAGAAATACGTACGTGTGTTAATTTTAATGGGTAACAGAGCTCAACAAATAAAACATTTTTTCTCTATTTGTCATTTTTCAATAAAAGTTTCGCAATTTTAGTTAAAATTTGTAAAAGAAAACATATTGAATCGTGTACCCGCCTATGGGTACAAAAATAAGAGCGCCGAACTATTTTCGTTGTGATAGAAACGGACAATTTAAACAATTTAAAACAATAAAAATTGTTGTTATGTATACAGGGTGGGGCACGATTGGGGTACTTCTGAAACCTTTAAAAATGCAACCAAATATACAGGAAACTTTAAACACTTGATACAATATTCAATTTAATTCAAATTAGTAATCAAAGTGTGTAGATGAAAGCTTTAAGATGACAGTGGATGACAGTTAATCAAATTAGGCCAATTAAACGAATTATTTATTTATTTATGTATTTATTTATTGCAAAAGTCAGTAATAAATGTTCAGAGAGCCGATAGACGGACGCGTAAAGTTGCTGGCGTATTAGCTCTGCATACGATTCTTTACGTTACTAGACACCACAGAAAAAGTCCAACAGTGTTAAATGTGAAATTTTGGGGGCCAAATCCAATGGATTCTCGTCCTATCCAACGATTTCCATAATTTTTATTTAAATGATCTCTAACAATAGCGCACCATCTTGTTGGGACCATTGCCGTAAGGTCTAAATTTTCTAACAGGACAATTCCATTTGTAAAAGTAGAGAAACACTTTCCCATTGAGGGTTCCATCAAAGAATGGGGTCCAATTACGGGCTCATTAAAGACCGCACCAAACTATATTAGTTAAAAAAAAACACTTTAGAAGTGAGTTTCACAAATTCATCGTGAGTTCTCTTGAGCATTTCAAATTGGAGTGAAACTGACAATTATGAAAATTTTTGACGTTATTGAGAAAAAGCATTCTTTGACTCAAATTTTAATTTATAATAATATTAAAGCATAGAGAGCGACGAAAGATGTTTTAAAGGTTGCAGATAAAAACATTCCAGAAGTACCCCACTCGTGCCCCACCCTGTATAAACTAATTATTAAACACTGACCGGTTCGTTTGCACAAAAGAAAGGAGAAAAACAGTGAAAATAATGAATAAGAATTTTGCAAAATGTTATACCGGGTGCTCAAAAAGTGGCGCACCAACTCAATGGTGTGTGGTAGAGAATTGCTTACATATAAAGGTAAAAAGAGTAAAAAAAATCTTTATATTAATCTTTATAATCTTTAAAATTATTGATAAATAACAAATTTTAAATAAATTATATGTGGCAACGTTGTCTAAGAGTCGTGATCGCAATAGAATTTGATCAACAATAAAAATAAATTAATTTTGCAACGGTTTCCTAGGAAATAATTCCCAGTGTTGGCACATCTACAAATTGCGATTTTTTTGATGAATTTTATTTTTTTTAATTAAAAAAAACTGATGTCTGATAGTAAATTTAAAAATAATTATTCATCGTTTTGTTAGGGATTATGTGACACATAAAAACATTAAAAAATAATGAAAACTGAAGAAGTTAACAAAATAAAGTTTGTAGCTTCAGATTTTTTTAAATATGACTAGGAATTTTTCAAGATTTTTCTCGTAATCTACACATGCTTCTCAATAACGTACCTCGGAGTTGGTGCTCCATTTTTTGAGCACCCTGTCTATATCTTTTCTATAAAAGTTGTTGTACTTGATGAGTTTTATTGCGTGGTAAAATTAACACACGTATTTTTGATACACCCTGTATATTTAGTTTAATTCTTCATTATAATATGATATGACGTCAGGATGAGTCTGCTAGAAGAATATTTTACTTTATCTTGAAAACGAATTCTAAGTAGAATAAGTAAGTACTTATAGTAAAAATGTTAAGTTTAGTCAGAATTTATGTTTAACTCTTATGAAATCAAACTAATTGTAGTGAAATCTAATTAGATTGTATTGCTGAGAGCACTGGAGGGGATTCGCAATTGTGGCGGCTTAAGGGGAGGCTTAATCTTGGATCAGGCGCGAAATTTGTAATTACAGTAAAGTAGGGTAACTTTTTCGTAACAATCACTAAAAACGAAACGATCGATTGATCAAATTTCTTTAATTGGTAAGTATGTAGGGAAGTATGAGACGAATTAGGCGCGAAATTCGTAATTATGGCGACAGTAGGGGAAGCTCTATCGTGATTCAATTGTTGGTAAGAGGGGCAAATTACCTCGGGCAATTATTCTAACGGTGTGAAGGTGCTTGTCCAGCACCAGCCTCTTGATCTCTAAATTGCTTATTAAGTGTTGGCTCCGTCTTAGTGGACAAAAGGCTCCGTTACGAATTTTTCCTTGGGGTTACGTAATGCTTACATTAAATCTTCGGTGATTGACACTGAATCAAATCGAAGGAGTCCGGTGGCGGTGCAGCTTGACGAAATGATGCACACGTCCAAGTTCAACGGCATTCGGACAGTTATAAAAATTAATAGAAGTAAGGTGGGGCCTCCGATGTGGTGCCGTATGCGAGTAGTAAACGCATGTGTGGATTCAGTCTCACCTACGCACAAACAGCTCCAGTTGACGGAGTTCAATCAAGCCGAGGTCAAATCTGGTAAGTAACGGAGCGGGAGCGGCTTTCGAAGCGCCGTTTTTCTGCGAGCTTATGGAATTCGAAAATTCCGCTTCGGAAATATGCCGCTTTCAAATGGTAATGTCCGACAAGAATCCGACATGAGTGCTTTTATGGCGTACTGGAGCTACTCTAATTAGACCTAAAACTTACCATAAACTCGGCCGTTTTAGCGATTCAAGACGACGGTGCGGATTGAATTGAAATGACCATGCCGGAATCAGAATCAAAAAAATGTTTCGACTTGACATGGAATTTTTTACTAAGAATTAATTTAATTACTACATATTTATAACTGGCAGCTGCTTCTTATAGCATATAACAATTTACCAACATATTTCCAAATAAGCTTTAACCATAAAACATCTTTAATATTTTAAGTAGAAATGTCGAATATCGATTTGTACACCATTTTCATTCAAGAAGTTTCAAATTCTATAGCAGGCTGAGTTACTTTACATAATTCACTAAGTTATAATTAACCATAATTAAATATTATTGTTAAGCAGCTAAAAACTATAAATGTTGAAGTTTGACAATTGTTGACCATTTTGCAGAACCTAACGATGAAAATCATAAAGTAAAATCCGTTTTTTATGATTATTTCAAAAACTGTAAGAAATAGGTATAGGACGTGTTGATAATAGTCACCATAAATGTCGATGTTCTTTTGATTGTCGTTAAGAAAAATAGGGTCATTTTATTGAAAAAATTGAGTTATAGCCAATTCTTGATAACCATTTTGAAAAAAATCATACTAGCCTTGAATTTTGACAGTTGACAATTTTGAAAATTCTAGAAGGCTCTCCGACCCTTTGGTTATCGAATGCAAAAAAAAATTCACTTATCGCAAAGAGTTCAAGGGCTGTAATATTTTAAATAAACTCTTGCAAATGAAAATTTTAATAAAAAAATTGACATGTAAAAAACTATGACAGATAAGTACTAACAACTTGGGTAAATTTTAATCAGTTTCAAAAGGCGAAATCAAAAATTCAATAAAAATGTGTACAGGGTGTTTCAAGTTTTAGTGCCATTCAAAAAATACATACTTCTAGTTGCCCAAAGGAAAAAAATATTTCAAACGATAAGAGTTTTTAACACGCTTCAATTTGATGTTTCCAGAAACTGGGCCTTAGTCACCTTCGAGAATGCAGAGCTCGTGTCTTGGTTTGATTCACAAAAATTTGTACTGTCATTACTTTTCAGACAAAAAAAATATTATTTATTGTCACTTAAAAAATGCTCTTTCCAATACTCCTTTGAAGAAAAACTAAAATGGTGTTAATATATGGTGAATGTGGCACAAAAGCGACCCACAAGCTTCACAACGGTATGTGGAAATGCAATGTGTGTTAGAATGATTTTCATCTAATCGTCTGTGAATTTCTACTGTAAAATCAGAAATGCCGCTTTATAGAACTAATGACAGGCATTTAGACACCGTATATTACCATACTCCATTTATTAACGTTAAAGCATCAAATTGATGCGTGTTAGAAACTCTATCGTTTGCCATATATACTTTATATACTTTATATATTTTTTGGGCTATTAGAAGTACTTATTTTTTAACTGGCACTAAAACTTGAAACACCCTGTAAGTTGGCGCCAATTTCTCGTAGTTCTGGAAGTTCAGCCATTTTGAAAATAATTTAGTTGAACTCAAAATGGTCGATTTGAATCGTATAGAAAATTTTCAGGCTCTAGCTATATTAGAAGTTAAAAAGTTTCTAGTCTAGGCTCTAAAAGAATCACCCTGTACACCTACCTACCTAATTCGTGTGTTATCATGCGGTGGGTAATTTAGAGTTTTATAAATGTTTGATAAATTTCATTTAGTAATTGGGTTAATTAACCCAATAAATAATAAAGTGAAATAAAAATAAAAATAAAAATAATAAAAAAATAAAAATAAAATTGTGATTGACTAATGAGGCAATCACAATTTTATTTTTATTTCACTTTGCATTAGCATTTACAATTGATCGGTTACCTAATACAGATAAAAGTACCATCGACTTTTTTAATTGAAAGTTATCTCCTTACATTTTTTTTAATTTGTACTCGTAAACATATATTTATTTCTCATAACTTCTTTTGTGTTTGGGACAATTTTTATTGAAATCCTCAACAGATTGATACGATTATTGCTACGATAGCAATCGTTATCATTACTAACTTTATTTAGTTTAGTATAAACAAAGTCTGGTATCTCACAAAAAAATCAATAAAAACAATAATTATTTGCACCCTGCTCAAGTTCGCATTTTAAAAGAAAGAACTAAAGAAGAAATTAAAAGGAGTACGGATTGCATTTGAAACTTCAACGAATTTACTAATAAGATGTATAAATGCATCCGTGCCTCTACATCATTATTTTGTATTTTTGTTGAGATATCGGCATAACTTCAAACAAATTAGGTTTTATAAAAGAAATGGTATGTAGGTACTCGTGTAATACAAATATTTATAAATATATCTAATGTCGTTAAAATAGATCCCATTTTGAGGGCAATGTGCCGATATTGGATCCTTGGGGAATTGTTCATGATGTCCTACTCTATTAGGCACTGTGTCAAACATCAAGGTTGAGGTCAGCGCTGAAAATAGCAATTAATTTTGCTCGTTTGTTCATTGGAACAGGATATTTGAGTTATCTTAGCTTCATAAATAAGAAGTGTTGGCTTCATTAATTAATTTTGGATAGAACAGAATGCTTTGCAAACCTTTGAGGCTGCCGAAAATTAAATATTTTGAATTTATTATGATTTTATTTTAATTTGTATTATGAAAATCTTCTAATCCCACAAAAATTTGTTGTTACTCACAACATTGTGTACTTCATGTGTAGTGAGAGATAGTGACACAAGCGCCATATTAATAAAGAAGAAGGTCGCAAAAAATATCTACGGTAGAAGAGGAAGGTAAGAGAAACCACAGCATGGGACCAGCATCGAACTACACTAATTTCTATATTTTAAAATTTGCTCTGAATCTGAAAAACGTTTAATAGATAAAGTTGTGTTGGGCGCGTTTAAGTGTAAAATTATTTCATGCATATTTATTAAGTTAGGAACAGTTTGTTTTAATTACTGATAATGCTAGACTATTAGAGAAACAAAAGAATAGCTACACCTTTTAATGAAATTTAATTTTGGCTTAAGAAATGTGAAAACGTGTTTGACCAAATAACAGTTATGAAGCTATAAAAATTTAAATGACTACACCTAAAAAATAGTTAAGCTTACTAAAATACAGTAGATGCATATACACTTATCAAGGGAAAAAGGTGTAATTATTTCCGGACAAACCAGATATAGAAGCAGAACCGTGACAACTTAGGCTAATTATAATACTAATAAAAAGTACGTAATTCTACTTGTGCTAGTGAATAGTTCATAAGATTCGCTTTTAATGATCAGTGACTGGGACAACCACCTTGATTAAGATTTTTTGTACAGTGCAACTTAAAATGAAGAAAAATGTCTGTCACATTAATCGATATCGATATTAAGTTGAATTTCATTGTTATTATTTTTATAAAAAAATATTTCAATGACCTAAACAGCTTAAATAATGAAAGAAACTATTTTATTTTCGAGGACAAAACTGTTAAGCTACATACAGGATTATTCACAAATAAGTACAACTTCCCAATGCAACCAAATAAACATATTTTTTAATAAAGTTTCATTTGTCGTTACTGAGATCTATGAAACTTAAAATGTCGATATTCGAATGGCGAAAAAGTTGATTTGCAAATCCCCTATTTTGATTTCTATTAGAGAATCTAAATCTAAACAAATATAGACTTCGAGTGAAACAAGCAGTACAAGGGTTGTTTACTTTTAAAATTCTACTGTTCGTTTTAAAGTTTTCGTTAAACATTTTCAAATTTTGAGATCTTTATATCAGTTTTTTCTGAATCTAAGGAAATATCTAACGATTGGTCAATTTCTCTATACGTCTCTAAGATTGTTGATTCGTTTTTTCTTGGAGACATTGCGTGGACCAGAAAAATCTATTAATATAACTTTTAAAATTAGTTTATTAACAGCCTAAATCGCTTGAAATTGCGCGACTTAATACTAATTAATTAATTAATTTACATAATTTTAATTTAATTTAATTAATTTTGATTATAAGGCACTGTAGAAACAATGAAAAAAATTAACTTACATATAGAAAAAAATTCGAAGTATTTAATAGCAAAGGCTGATTTCTGTACGTGTAATTATTATTATTGTACAATCTGTCTATAAATGAATGTAGGATCGTAGTAGGTATTAAAAGTTTGCCGCTTCTTTCCAGAAAGAGCGAACAATGTTAGTATATGAAAAATATGGTTTTAATGGTTGCCTGAGTGGATAAAAATTGGTACTTTTCAGAAATTTCATAGAAATAAAATAACTAAATGCGGCAAATTCAAATTCCTGAACCACCTAAGATCCTACACTCTTTTATAGACAGTCCGTAGTTTTTATAATACAGAACTATATAGTACCTATATTACGTTATTAGTTATTACTTATTAGGAATGAAAGTGATACTATGAGGCGCAGCTAAACGTATAATTCAGCTGAGTCTGATAACTCCCTTTTACTACGAATAACATATAAATACTATTTTATCCGCAAATGTATTTATTCAAATAATTTCGACAAATTAATATTCTTTTCTTATATTATAAAAAACGACCGCTTTTTATTCGTTTTAATGTAAGATACATTAGTGAGAATTGATAAATTAGTACCTAAAAGTATAAATGCTTAGGCACAAAAATAGAGCTTTTACCTGTGACACTAAGTCATAAAAGTTGTCACTTTTGTGAGCTTTGCAGATATTTTTATATGTAGTTTTTGTATTTTTAATTTAATTTAAGACTAGCTGATTTCATAGGTTTTCATTAGTTTATGAAGTTAAGCAGCACTGACCCCGGTCATTCCTTGGATGGGTGACCGGATAATGTAATGCCAAAAACATCGCAACTAACTCGTCTTTCGGAGGAGACGTTATAAGCCGTCGGTCCCGGTCACTACTAGTTAGTGGTCGTTAGGTCAGGTCAGAGGCTGTAGATGCGACCTAAAAACTCTGGCACTTGGGTGATGGCATTACCACCATACGCATATTTATTTTTTTTTTATTTTTAATTTATGTAACTTTATTTGTTTGGCGATTTTTTTACTTAGTTTTGAAAAAAATTCGCAAAATAAAGACAATGTGAAATCCTCAAAATTGTTTGAATAACATATTTTCGTTCGTTCCGAAGTCTTTTGAAACATGTTAACCAAAATGTTGACTTTTTTATTTATAAAGTTCTTTTTTAAATAAAAGTTTACATAATCCAAGTTCCAAACAATATGTAGCAACGGAATGTTTGGAAAATTAAGGACCTTGTTAACAAGACCAGAATGAAACCTTTAATTTCACTCGTAAAATAACGAACCATACATTATATGGTTTGAAGCAGCTTACAACAGGATAAATGTTGTTTTCGCCTTTTCAAAATGCCTTTTTATGCTTTATAGGAGTTGTTTATAAATGTGTTAATAATTTAATTGAACCACTGCGAGACAAAACGAACAATTCGACAAGTAACAATGTAACAAAGAAAAACTAGCATTCACTGTTTTGCGGTTTATCAATTGGATGAAGACAAATTAAAATGGCGAGACTGTCATCTGTCGACATCCATCACAACAATTACATCTTGTTCAACCGGTGATGACCAAATGAATATTGATTAGGAGGGCGTCTTGACCCGAGGCGCTTCTGCATTATAATTACTCGAATAACTTGACAGAATTAATTAAAATTGATTTTTTCGCAAAAATGTGCGCTATTTAATTAATGAATCGAGTACAGGAAGCTTCAAGGAAGCCATACGGTGGGAGGATATCGGATGGTAATGAGATTTTTGCACGAAATTGATCCACAAGAATGAAATAAATAACGATTATGTTATGGTAATTTATAGTGAAACCATCATTTCGTAGCTTCTGATTTTATGTAGATTGCCTATCTACTGTTAATAGGAGGAAAATAATGTCCGGTATTACAACGTGTTATGGCCGGATACAGACCGTTGTTTAACTCAATCCTACAGCTGTGCAGATGTCTGATTTTTAGTTCCTTGTGATTAGGGAGCGTCTTAATTTGTATGCAGGTGTAGATGTGGAAAAAATTAGAATTTTAGCCACCGACATGGATTTATAACATTTCAGAACTATAATTAATTAGCTAGTCGGTCAGTTTAGCAAATCAGATAGCTGTAGTTTTTGATCATCGTTATCTAAAAAAGAAGATGAAGTGGTTTTGCAGTCAGTAGCTGGTTTAAAATTTGGATTTCTAATTTAATTAGTTTTTTGTTCTGTTTGTAACTTGTCACGATAAATCATCCTTTGTGCTTTAACGATAAAACTACAAAAAACTCAGCTCTAGTTTATTTAATTTATTTTGCTTAATAATTCCGGAGCATCTTTTTAATAATTTCATTTTAAGTTTAAGCGATTCAATTCTACGAATGCGCTTTCTGCTCTAAAAGCATTTTTGGGGTTTCTAGATTTTCTTCAAATTATCCGTTTTCCCAATTAATTCTCCACAAAACGACGAATAAAAATAGCACGTTCATAAATTATTGTTAGACGAACGTTTACTAGTCGTGTTGTAAAATTTAATATGTTTTTCATTCAGGTGATAGCAGGAGTAATTAAATTTTCTAATGAATAGCTGTATTCGCATTTTATGATTCTGTTTATATTTTTTAAACACCTATTTACTGCCAGTTTGACTAATAGTAATTAGAATATACGGAATGCATTTTAAAATTACTGCTAATTTATTATTAATTTAACTGTAAAATAATAATTTTACTTGTTGGAAGATTATACAGGGTGTATCAGAAATACGTGTGTTAATTTTAACGGCTAACAGAGCTCAACAAATAAATCATTTTTTCTATTTGTAATTTTTCAATAAAAGTTTCGCAAATTTAGTTAAAATTTGTAAAAGAAAACATACTGAAACGTGTATCCGCCTATGGGTACAAAAATAAGAGTGCCGAACTATTTTTGTTGCGATAGAAACGGACAATTTAAACAATTTAAAACAACAATGAAAATTGTTGATATGTATACAAACTAATTATTAAACATGACCAGCTCGTTTGCACAATAGAAAGGAGGAAAACAAAGAATATAATAAATAAGAATTTTGCAAAATGTTATATAGAAAAGTTGTTGTACTTGATGAGTTTTATTACGTGGTAAAATTAACACACGTATTTCTGATTCACCTTGTATATGTTTAATTTTTTTTTTTGGTTTTGGAGTTTAAAATCAAGAATAATTACCTAAGGAGACAAAACAATTCAGTTTTCTGTTCCGTTGTACAACTTTGATGACTGATGCATCTACTACCTACAGTCCTAAAATAATCTTTTTGTTCATTAATAACAAAAATTTTGAGAAGAAATCTGAGCTAATAAACATACTAAGTGAGTTTTTAGATCAAAAACACACTAAAAAACGTTAGAGTAACGTCAGTTTTGAATTTTGATTGTAATAAGTAGTTTTCGGACAATAATTGTAGTAAAATTTTCCAGGAAGTGCACCAAAAATAACATTTTTTGTTTTATCGAAATCTCGCGAAATAAGCAAGTTTTGACAAAATCAATAAATTTTTAATGAAAATGTGTATTTTTACGAAAAGACGTGCTTAAGCTGACTAAAATACTGAAAGAGCCACATATTCAACCTAAACAGACGATTTATTGACGAGAAATTTTGCGAATCAAGTTAAGTTTTTGGTTATCTTTTATCGGTTAAAAGCAAAAGTAATGTCATATCAACTCTAATGTCAACTGTTTTAACAAGCTTTCGCCAAATAAGAAAGTTTTTTATTTAGAAATATACTTGAACGTCCGAAAAATGCAAAAATGTAATTTTTAATCTAAATGAATGATTTTTCGCCCATTTTAGACAAATTAGTGAATATTTAATGAAAAAAAGTTTTCGGTTAAAAGCTATGCCTAAAAGTTCAAAGTTCAGAAACTACCTGTAAACATTCGAATAAAGCAAATTGCGTTATTTTGAATTCTTGTCAGTTACTATCACCCCTTAAAATATCTGGAATACTATCAAATTGCCTCTCTATTAGAAGGATTTGGAGAAAAATTCTGAAAAAATTTATATGCATAAAAAAGTATTTAATGGCAAACATTAATTACTGAACAAATTACAATTTCAGTGTTACAAATAACTAATTAACTACATAATTAACAATTTTGCTTTTTCACAAAAATGAGAGCTGTGTAACTTCTGATGATAAACTTCGCAGAAGCATAGCGAAAATTTGTTCATGTGTCAGCCTGCACTCAGAGCAATAAATTCAGTGCGAGATTACTTTTGAACAAAAATAGAAAAATGCCTCGTGTCAGGAAAAATTACACGATTTTTATAACACCCTTCTCCGGAATTTCTAAGTTTTGACATACATGCATCCACTGAAATCCCTGAAACTACAACCTCAGTCAGACGTTTCTTCGAATAAAGCTGACACTGAAACCTGTTAGCTTTATTGTTAGCTGATCGTCTGCAATTCAGTCTAAACTCACACTTGGCAGTTCGTAAGAAGCGCCTTTACTAATTTATCACGTTTAGAAACGCGCAGGTAAGTTCGTAACTTGTGTATATTTGTACTTAATATCACAACTTGAAGTCTTTAAATTAACTACCCAAGTAAATCTGATACCAGCAAGTTTTCGAGGCGATTACGCCGGTAAATACCTTTTCAGGCTCCAAATTTCGATAAATCGCCGTCGTCTGAAAAAGCGAATAACGGGACGACACATTACCGAGAAAAAAACGATGCAATAAATAATAAAAAGTAACAGGAAAGTAAATAAGTTCTCTACTGGTTTACGAGCGGCGTTCGAGTGAAAGGTCGATGGAATAGTAACAGGCCATTTTAATTTTCTTCAATTTTCCGTTCTAACAACGAAACGTCGTAAACTTTCGGAGACATAAATTCTCGACGAGACTGATCATCCGAAAAATGCCAGGAAAACTTTGAAGGCGTTGATGATTAACAAGACTGAAGTTATTAATTGATAACATTTTTGGGTTAGCTACTTATTTTGTGCACAAAACATCATTTTAGCATAGTTGTTTTAGAATAACACTAGAATAAAATTTTAATATTTTTATTATATTAATACCTTCGATAACTCAATTTTTTTAAAACTCGAATGATTGTGAATTTCATAGTACAAAAGCCTCGAATTGTAATTATAGTTTTTTTACGTGTTTTTTTTGAACAAAATAACATTTAAGCATTACAATGATAAAAGAAAAAAAAATTGTACCTACTTGCTATGTAAAATATTGAAATTTTCATACATTTTTATTTCCACAAAACTAAAAACTAAAATTTAAAAAGCAAATTAGGCAAATAGATTTAAGTCGATTTACAGAACATTTATTAATTACAATCAAATTTTAGTATGTGATTAACTGATTACTGAATAATTTTACATTTGTTAATGCAACGTAAATAGCAAGTTTATGAAATGAGCCGTGGAGAGTGTCTTAATAGTGATTATATGCGAGTTACATACACAATTTTTTTTCTACAATCCGACCGGTTAAAATAAACAACCTACTGTAACGAATCCGCGAGTCTGCTACGCCAATGGAATTAACGTCACCAGGTGCGAGGGAAGTGCGCACGCATCTGTCACGTTGTGCGCGGGAGACCAGCAGAAGTTAGTCGGGCGTTGGCTGTGATGCGGAAGGCATTAATTATTATAATTATCAATTGTTAATAAAGTGTTAAGTTGGGTGCTGGGATTTTATTCTCTACACTACTTTTTTTAAATGTCAAATCTATTTTTAAATGTCAATCTCAAAGAAATCTAATAATAGTTACATTCTCATTGGTCACAAGTTGTCCTTGTTGTCGCCACAATGCATTCCCTGTATATCCCATTTCAGTTCATTGTAGAATTTTGCAACAACGCATTTGCATTTTTTGGGTTTTCTTGGCTCAATTTTGCAACAACGCATTTGCATTTTTTGGGTTTTCTTGGCTCAAAATTTGTCGCTGGGATTTAGCTTAACACAGAAATTCTTTTCTTGTACAGAAACTCTCAATTTGTGCTTTATTTCACTTCAAAAAATTCAAATGTGCTGGCAAAAAATTCTACTATGAAATGAAATGGGATATATCTTAATGAAAATTTTGTATCTTAATCTGTTTCATTAAAGTACAGGTCACAAACTTTTTTAATGAATCAATTAAAGAATGGGAGTAGAAAAAATTTATAACTTTAAAACATAGTATTGTTTTCAAATAAATTATAGGCTGTTTCGTCTAAACCCTACATTAGAAGTATTGCGACATTCAATATCTAATGAATAATGAACAGTAATGAGAAAATTTTCAAGATTTTTTATTTTAAATGGTAATCAAATAATCAATGTTTTTATTGTCTTTCTAGATTAGGTATTCAAGTTTTTCTAATAAGACAATTTTCACGAATTCCTTATACCCATGTTAAGGTGTTTTGGAATTCACACTTTTTAAATGTTTTGGATTTGCACCTTTCCCTTCAAAAATTGAAAACTTTATAATTTTTAAATTATTCTAAAATCGTATTTGAGCATTTGAAAGGTGTAGTACTTGTAGTACTTTTTCAAAACTATAGAAAAAATTATCAAGAAAACCGACTAATTAAAACAGAAAACCAATTGTGAAAAGTGACAGTTGTTTTTATAGTTTTCAAACAGATATTAGTTGCTGTGAATTTTTATTTGTTAAACGTATTATGAATATAATAAAGCTCCAACCAAGTATTTTTATTATTTTAGAGATCAAAACACTTCCGTCCTAGAGTGAGAAAGCGTATGTCAACAACAATGCTTTTTACAATTGCAGAAGTTACATAATTCTGTTCCAAGAATGTGTGGTCATTTTTGGTCGCAATGGCTCACCTTTATTTTCAAATTTGTTAAAGGGCGACCCTATTAGAAGGTGCTGTACTAACTGACCGTCAAAAAATGCACAAATTATGTCCGAGCTAAGTGGTATGTGTCTAAACTATGCTTGAAGCCTTGAAGGCCACTAATATCGTATGAAATGACATGTTTTCAGAAAATCCGATAAGAAAAGAAAACGCGTGTGTTGAGAGACCTCAAATTTTATTTGTAACTTGTTTAATCATTGGACACCGGTTTGACTTAAATTTAAAGTTGATTGTATATACCGGGACAGGCAACCTTATCGCGCACCTAAGAAAATCGCAATTTCTAATTAAATAAAAAAAATTGCATTTTACACGCCTGACTGTACGTTTGAAAGGTAATTTTCGACCAAAAAGTCAAATTCTGAATTTTATACTAAACTACGCGTATTCACTTCAACTTATTATTTACGAAATTAGCGAAAAAAATACCAATCAGATTTTGAATTAAACGCACTTTTACATTTTAACTTTAAAAATTATTTTGATTTATGAGTTGCTACTTGTGGCATCGTAAATTTAGGCGACAATGTGAACTGTAATTGGGGTAAGAATGTAAAAGATTTCGTTCGGATATTTGAATGCAGTTTTTGTCAATTTTATTGCAAGACTGTAATAAGGGGTTTGAAAAAGGTCGGCTACTGGTAAGTGATCCCTTTGTTGGCAAATTGTACCAGCTTCTAATAAATCACGCGTCTGGTTTACGCCTACATAAAAAAGACCGATTATTTAATCAACCAGGTAAAAATTTATAATTCTGATACCAGGGTTCGATGGGCTAGCAGGTAAGGATTCACTTAGTCTAAAAACTTTGTAGTTAAATTAACTGTTAATGTCCAAAAACTCACAAAGCTGCTACGACTTTATTTATTAACAAAAAAATTTAATAAAAATCGAGAATGGTCCTTATCAATGTACTGGCTGGTGTGTGAAATTTCAGGGTTTTCATTTCATTAGAAGTCGCGATTTTCTTGGGTGCGCGATAGGGTTGCCTGACCCGGTACAACGATCACTTAGAAAAAAAAATCCTAAATTCCATCTTTACAAAAACTGAATTTTTACGTCTTTTAACGCGATTTATTTTGCATTTGTAAAACCTTATTGTCAAAAATTCATTTGGATTTGTCAAACTGAAGTCTTATTATGGTTATCGGATTTATTGAACGCCTCTGCATTTGTCATATGCTTTACTACTACACGGGACGCCAACCTTAAATGATTCTACGTATTATGAACCTTAAATTTGGTATTCAATCAGTTATTTTCGACAACAAAATATTATTTTGCTCACAATTCGAATGATGGAAGTTCGACTGTAATAATATTTTTATTAATTAATATTTTCTAAAAATTGGACTTTTTGCCCTCTTGAATTAGCTCTTTTCAAACAAAAAAAATTATTTGATTCATCGTATTTTCATAAATACCTACGTATGTCTATAATTATTTTCATACGCTTTCATCAAACTGCATCAATTTCCTTCTTAAACAACTTATTAATCGACATTTCTGTGTTTTTACCACTCACTAGTTTCTTAAAACCAGTAGCTAGTAACATATTCCTCTGATTTAATCTCTTCGAATGACAAGTTAATTAATGAAATCACACTTAATTATAGTTGGGTTACAAAAATTTATCAATAAATCACGAATAATTAAAGAATTATCTATGAAAAAAACAAATTACAGACATGTAATCTCTAATGAATCTCTTCCTCTAAGCATTAAATTAAAAATCGAACAATTGAGGATTTTGTTAAGGTGGTAGTAAATTTTCACGCACTGTTTAACAAATTTAGTTATCTTGTAGTACCTATCTTTTGCTAAAATCGCACTAACACTGCTGCTTAACTTGTGAATAGTTAGGGTTAGTAGTGTTTACCAATTTAAATAATTGGTTTAATTAAAAAAAAAAGTACAACAAAAGAATTGTTGACGAGTCCGTGCGCCTTTCACGACAAAAATAAATAATTCCGCCAACTAATTGTAATGTTTACTTGCAGTGTATCTATACACCTCTAGTTTACACAATACACGTCGACTGTACTTCCGTCGACATATCAGATACTGTCGTGCCGTTAGTTTATGCTAATATTCAGCACGGGCTGGAAATGTTTATTATATCAGACACCACGTCAATGCCAAGTAAGAGCATTGTCCCACTGTCGATTGTCTGGCAAATAGGAACTCAAATCGGGATTATGTGTTTGTCCGATCTTGAATAAATACACATTTCAAGGCGACACTTTTGAGATGATTTCACACCGTTGTCCCCATTTTGTTTCTATTTTTGTTACTTTAGGTATTTTTTATTATTGTTGTTATTTGACTAGCTTTTGTAATAGAATTTAGGCGAACTTAGACCACCAGAAGCAACAATTTTATTCCAACTTGAATTATTTAATTGTCAATTCAAAGCTCAGTTTTAGAAGATTTTGTGTTTATTTCAAAATTTGGAATGAAACCATAGACAAAAGGGATGGCTGAGGTTTATTGTTATTATTTTTTTTTGAATAAATAATAAAATTGACATATTTTTTTCAAGCGTCTAAGCACGTGTTTGAAGTAAAAACTCTTGTTCTTATGAAATCTCCTTTAACCGGATCACTAATACTAAATTAGGTACAAACTTATGGAAGTTTTTCTTTTTTTCTAACATTTTACCACTTTTTGGAGCTAGAAACTCAATCATTTTGAGTCAGGTCAAAAATGTTTTACCTTTTCAGAGACTCAGAAACTTCTACTCCTACAAAGACAAAAGATAATTTGGAAAGGGGCGAAATTCGTTTGAAAATATTGCATTATGTTGTCTTTTACGACTGTTGTAGCTTAAAAATTACATTCAAGTTGAGGCGTTATGGTGTCTTTCCGCGACTGCAATAAGTCTGTTTTTTAACCAAGCACTCATTTATTTTGCGAAACGTCAAAAATTACCTGAAGAATTGCTCTTTGGGGCTTCTTTCAGTGCTTATCAAAAAATCTTAAAAATAGGTTGAAAATATATAAATAATTTGTGCAAATATTTTGAAAAATCTTTAAAAATAAACTAAAAAATTACGAAATTAGATTGACAAGAGTGCTGTCTTTCTTCAATGTTTCAGTTGAAAATTGCTTAATTAAATTGCAAATGTTGTCATTTCTGCCTTTCTGAGCGTTTAGATCTGTCTTTCAGCTAAATACTTATTTATTTTACGAAATTTTGTCAAAAATTACGTAAAGAATTACTGAATTGGGCTTCTTTTGATTTCTCCGAGGACCTAATAACTTTTATTTTTTCAAATTTTTCTAAGATAAACTCAAAAAATACGAAATTAGATTGGAAATATTTCAATATGTTGCTTTTTCGAATGTTTTAGCTGAAAAATTGATGAAAAGCGCAATTATTTCACAAAAATCAGATTGAAAAGATTACATTATGTTGTCATCCTTTAATGTTTCAATTGAAAAATTTCTTAAATATGTCGAAAATGTTATTTTTGACTTTCCGATGAGCATTTAAATCTGTTATTCAACCTAACACAGTTATTATTTTGCGAAATCTTGTCAAAAATCACCCCAAGAATCACTGAAACTCTTTTGGAGTTTTTCCAGAGTTTATTAACTCTCATTTCTCAATTTTTTTTATGATAAACTCAAAAAGCACAACAGAAATTTGCTAATAATTCATTAAATTGTTTTTTCCAAATGTTTTAGTTGAAAAATTGCCTAGCTGGGTTGAAAATATTTTTATATATCTTTTCAGTGTTTTGCCAATTTTTCCAGCTTAAAGCACAAATTTTCAAAATTTTTCTATAACTGAAAAATTACCTACCAAATTATATTGGAAAAATTACATTATGTTGTCATTATCCAATATTTCATTTGAAAGATTGCTAAATCGATTTAAAAGCGTTGTAAATTTATAACATGAGATCGAAAATATACTGAATTAGAGCAAGTCTTGAAAGTGATGTATAACTTTAGCCACATCTTATGCTGGGTAGAACCTGCATAAGACAACATAACCTAAAAAGTGCGGCCGTAAATAAACGGGTTCAGGATATTTTCGATCTCGTGGTATTTTCTGGACATTCTACCACTGCTTATAGCTACAAGTGCAATTATTTCGCGCAATTTTTCTAAAATGAGCAGAAAAATCTAAAAATTATTATTATCCAAAATAATTTTGAAGCAAATAAAATCGTGCAATTAAAAAAATAAAATTTTGCATAACCCGAAAACTAAAAGGAATTTCGAAAAAAAATACTCTTAAAAAATGATCACATTTTTAAAGTACTTGATAATATACTAATTAGTTTTTTGTAAGGTACATAGTTTAGACACAAAACGCTTGGTTCCATATTTTTGCCTAATACTGTAGGTATACCTAAAGCATTTTTTATATACTAAAACAAAAAAGAGACTCTGCTAACGGTTTTCAAAAAATATTGCATGTTAAAATTTACCCGTCTTCCTTTCAAAACATTTCTCTGGAAAACAAAGGGCAGTTATGTTTTTCTTGTACCCAATTAGTATTCAGCGAGGAATAATTTGTCCATTAATTTCCTCAAATGTTGAGTGCAAAACACTTGATGTTTGCTGAATTTAAACACTTTAAACACATCCCACATTCGTCGTTAAAACTCCAAACATTGTCAAAGCTGGCATTAATCTTAAAATCCGGCTATTGACACAAATTTTTTCCCACAATGCGAAACCCTCCACAAGTCTTCTCTTCTCATCAAACCCTCTTAGAGCCGAGTCGATAATTTGTTCCGTTGACATCGTTAAGGGTGAGATTGGCGCTTATTTGTAGTTTTAATATTCCAGGTCTGGCTTCGACAAACTTAAACGCAATTAAGAAGGGCCTTGGTCTCGTTAATCCCAGCTCGCATCACTGTGAGAATGATTATGATGTAATGGAGGCCACCGGAACTGGGTAGAACCTAATTGTTGGAAGGGCTCGTCTTCCGACCCTGATTTCGTCATTGCGTTTCGCTACCTGAGATTTTTTTGTGTCGACTGATGGGAACTCGTCCAATATTATTATTCATAGATTTATCGTCGGGGAAATATGGAGATAAATAAATACAAAAGAACACGAAAAGACGATATAAAAAAGTAATAAAAGCCAAAACTTGTCCTTGTTCCTTACAGAAATTTGATCCTCATTCAACCAGTTCTCTTTTGTTCAGTTTTATAGGTTATTCTCAAAGAAGTTGAGTGTTCTCCCCTTTTGTATCCGGTTCCCTTTTTACTCGCCTCGTGATATTCTCTCTCACTACTAAACTTCATAATCCCTTCACTTTATTATTTCAGGCGTACGCGTAGTTGAAAGAGGTCGAATTCACTCCGAGAGAAAACAGAAAGGTAATTACTAGGTCAGGAAGTATCGTGCAAGAAATTGGGGTGCTTGATATCAGCCTCATAAATTCACTTTTAGAAATAAACATTGGGGGTTGTGTACACGTGCAAGGGGAAAACCACTTCGAAATTTTATAACTACATCAGTATATCGACATTTAATTACTAACGTAATTAAAAGTAATTACGTGATTTGAACCACCGTTAGCTAAATGATTTTGAGAAGTATTGGCTACTGTGTTATCGACACCTACTTAAAACTGCATTTCAGGAAATGTTTTAATCTTAATTACATGTTAATGTTAAAAAATGCTAAAGTAGTTTTTTTAATCGCTTGAAATTGGTAGAAACAAAGTGATTAACTTTTTTAACATTTTCGCCAAAAATTCTTAAAATAACATGTTTTTAGCTCTAGAAACTAAATACAGAGTGGTCCAGCCCAGCTCCCGTCTTCTGTAGCTCATTTAATATTAAAGTTAGAGTTTTGATATTTTGTGGATGTTATTTATACTTTGGGACATATTTCGAGAAAATATTTTTGATTATACAGTGTGTTCCAAAAAAGTATGATAATAATAATTGTTTTAAGGGCATGCTATTATTTATTTTGTGATTAAGAGGATACCTTTTTGGCTTCTTATATGTCCCTAAAGTGTTTTTCAAATCGGTTCAGAGATTACTGTTAAACAAAAATAAAAAATCGGTTTTACACCTTTAGTTTTAAAAATTAATAAAAAATAGAAACAGTGCCTTTTTGATGACATTATTAAAAGTACGTGTTGAACAAGTTCTAACAGACTTATTAATTAAGTTTGATTGATCTGAATTACTACTGGGTGTTTACAATTTATTTCCTCAGAGCCTTTTATTTTGCATTCATTCTTTCAAAAAACTCGTGGTTAACGCCACTCGTTTTGGCAACTGAATTCGTGCTTCAAGACTGGTCTTATGAAACATTGTTTTTTAATATACTATTTTCTGGCTCACATTTGTCTGAAATAACTTAATTTGTTCGTTGTACGTTTTTTTTTTAATATGAAAGAAACGTAAATTACCGAAAAAATGTGTTTCTGACTCAAAAAAGGCTAGACGTGACTGAACAACGTAACTCAAACCTCGTTTTACGACTTTTTAGCTTGTTTTGACAAAATCTCGCAAAGAAAGTAAATTGTTTAAAAGATGAAAAAAATGCGAAAGCATTCTAAAACATTTGTAGCTTGTTTCAACAAAATCTCGCAAATTAAGATGATTTCTAAAAAATTTCTAAAAAAATTTAATTCACTTATCGTTTATTAACAAGTTTTTCAGTAAAGAAATCGTTTAAGTTACGAAAAATGCAAAATACAGGATGAGTCAATAGTGGGTTATTTCTGACTTCTTTTTAATATGCAACCTATAATACTAGAATAATACTGATTCCAGCTGACCAGATCGGTAATCGATAAAAAATTTCAAAATTAATCCACAATTACATTGTTCTGAGTATTGTCAAGTTTATCTTGACAGTTTAGCTAAAATTTCATTATGGACTATTATTATTTAAAAGATAAAAAACCAATGTTGATTCATTTAATCAAACGAAATATCAAGTGGTAAGTGCAATTAGTATTTTTGGCATCTTACCACATATCAATTTTTGATTCACTCTGTACAGAGTAAACGACAACTCAAATGTCATACATCAGAATTCCCGATTTTCTCTGATTTTCTTTTATTTTTTACTTTATTTTATTTTACTTTCCCTAACATTTTAAAATGATTTTTCGTGATTCCCTAAAGAGTTTATTTTTAGGTTTACCTCATTTTCTGCACTGATTTATTTTGCGGTTCACTTCTCGCAAAATACAAAAGGAGTGTTTCTGACTCAGAAAAGGGCTTGTATTGGCTGAATAACGTTACTGAAACTTAGTTTTGTGGCATTTTTTAGCTTTTTTCGACAAAATTGCGCAAAATAAGTTAGTTTTTGGCTTAAATTGGTTTGAAATAATGTAATTCGCTCGTTGTTCTACGATGGTGAAGATGGTCAAAATCTCGCAAAATTACTGTTTTTGGCTCAAATTTGTCTGAGATTACCGTGGAGGGAGAAACTTATGGAGAAAAGGTGTCCTATATCGCCAATGTTAGGATCTTGGCGATCTACCTTTTATGACCTATTTTGAATTTCCCGGTTAAGTGTGCAATCACTGTGTAGGTCTGAAGCTGTTTCTGCAAATCAGCTGATACCATAGGCGTCTCATGTATTCTATGCCGTCAGATTATTTTGTTTTTTTTTGCCTTAAACAGATTTCTAATACTCTCAGATAATTTTAAGTAATAGCACGTAATAGTGTTAATTGACAATGGTAAGCTGCAAATTTTGCAAGTGCCCCCAAAATTAAAATAGGCAGACTACACCACTGGTTTGAAAATTCCAGTGTGGAAGAAAGTTAGCGCGCCCACTTTGAAAAGGGTTATAAAAGGTGTATGTGCGTGCAAGAACCACGGTTTCTCGCCTATGCTCCCTCCACAAGTTTCTCCCTCTACTGAGATTACCTAAGTCGCTCTTCGTTCGAGTTTTTGGCGCAGAAATAATTTAAAATACAAAAAAGTGTGTGTTTTTTTTACTTTTGTAGCTTGTTTCGACAAAATCTCTCAAAATAAGGGAGTTAAGTAATACAAGTTTTTTAAGATCATTTCTCTTCCTATGATAAAAAATTTCTTGTTCGCAACAATTCGTTGAGCTTTCCTCGATGCAGTGCGAACAAACAGAAAGCCAAATCCGTATTTGGAACCACATTATTTATTTCGTTTTTGATCGAAACAGTTGGTTTGAGTTTATTATTTATAATTAAACAGAAGTGGAAAGTTATTGTGGATTTTACCTATTGGTTTATTTAGTTGTGGCGCAACACTGAGTTGAATATGTAATAAATTAATTAATTGCCATTATCCAGTTTATTGTGTATGAAAATATTTATAATTTACGCATAATATTAACCATTAGTTTAATCTTCTTTGTGTATTATGTTGAAACGTAAATACTAAATTATTGAATGATTTATTCCAGGAAAATATCAATCACTGATCCTTTGTAAAAGTAATTATGGAAGCAAGGAAATGATTGCTTCCTGGTTTTCTTTTCTAATTTTTGTCTAGTGTTAATAACGAAGAAACTAAGTATCAAAAATTTGACTAATGTTAAATAATTAATTGATAAAGAGCACACCATACAGGAAGCGGGGCACAAAAGAACGTGATACAGTGAAGGGAAGATAATTCAACGTGCAACCTCCTATCTGATATTTCATGAATTACTGCGGTTTGATAATAAATTATGATTGTTTTACCGCAAGCTTCAAATCGGTGAATTATTATTATGATAAAAGATATACTCAGTGATTGTTTCCCGAACACTCAACAAATATACAAAATTGTGGGAAAATTGCAAAGTAATATAATAACAATTATTATTATTGACGATTTGCGTACGAAATTGTAACTAAATTTCGTAATGAATAATGATACCTTTGCCGTATAGGTCAAGGTTGTTTCTAAGAGAAGACGAAGGGGTACAAACAGGATGTGAGACATTTTTAAGGTTCTCCTGAGCAGCTGCAAAAATATTTGAATACATTACTTGAAAAAAAATTATTTTACATCTTTTGTATTGAAGTATTTCCCACCAAAAGGTGAGTCGTACGTTACCTATTTCTGTAACTACAGGAACATTTTCTTTATTTTAAGATAAACAAGAAACACAAGATTTAATCAAAACAAATTTAATCATAAAAAACATGAATGATTTTCCTGTTTCATCTTTCATCACAAGTAAATGATAAATTTCACCGCATTCGCAGATACGACGGATTTGCTTCACTTTGCCGGTGGTCAAGTCAAAAAGTTAATTTATACCTAAACCGTTGAAGACAGAAATATGGTGTCGCGGACTTTTTGTAGAAAATTTAATTCTCTACAACTTTGTTTCTTACACTTTTTTTGTATCTTCACCGAATGTAGTCTATGAGGCTATTACAATAAACATAAAAAAAATAATATCTATGTAACGGTTAGTTTTTGATCATATCTACAAGCTTTTTACACCTCTTAGCCAAGCCTACGTAAGGTACTTTACGAACATGTGTAATTATCCTATACGTTGTAGGTTGTTGTGAAAAACACCTAATTGTTATTGGTCAGTATAATTGTCCAATGATCTGTAGATGCAATAATAGAGATAATCTTACGATAACATCTCATAAAGGGCTTTTTCTAACACTCGGTTATACGTTTGTGTGCCCCGTAATTGGCCATCATTCGAAAAGCATATCTTTTTAAAAATATTATATGGTGCTCAAGTGACTGTCTCCTGATATAAACGTTAAGGTAAGTACGTCATAAAGTTTTATGCCCGCAATTTATTTAGTTTTAGAGAGAAATTGTTCGTGCGGGAGTAATTAGATGTATTGAGTAAAAAAGAAAAAAAATGGACAAATAAATTATTTTTTTATTTAGTGGAGTAAACGCGGATCTTCTCGAGTATTTTCAGAATGATAATTAATAATTATACAACTTTTAATGATACACATGGTGCAGATTACAGTGCACTGATTTATGTGGTATGTATGTGTACAGTTAGGCGTTTTAAATGTCGAAATTATGTAGCCGCATGTAACATATACTCAGTAAGATGATAGCTTGGATTGAATTAATTTTAATCTTCACCTTTGAATAATAGGCCGCGAAATGATATATCAATTTACAGATTCTATCATTGATATTGATTTTCTTGCACACAAAAATCACATTTTAATTGAATATTTGCCAAATATTTCACAAAAATTATACTGTGAAAATTAGGAAATTATGATCAATTTTGAAATTTTGTGTTACACTAATGAATTTTCCGTAATGTCAAAAATACGGAGGACTATAATTTAGGAGACAAAACGAGATTTTAATAAATATGCGATGGTGCGCAAAGAATTATCGCTTAGAATTATCAATTTGCGTTCCACCTTTTATTTTTACGAACGCTGTGAATACGGTTTGAGATATAAAAAAGTGTAAGGAACAAAGTTGTAGAGAAATAAATTTTCTACAAAAAAGTCCGCGACACCATACTTCTCTCTTCTACGGTTTAGGTATAAATTAATTTTCCAATACTTGACCACCGGCAAAATGAAGCAAATCCGTCGCTTGAGCGTCTTTGGACAACTTTGGGGTCTAAATAGTTGAAGATAGGGATATGGTCTTGCCGACATTTTTCTTGCATCTGTAACTGTATTCGCAACGTTTTGAAAAATATGGGGCAGAGTGCAAATTGGTATAAGTTTGAAATTTTTTTAAATACAGTCTACGATACATTTTTTGTATTACGTTTATGTCTTACTTTTGAGAATTTAATGCTCTATCTGCCTGTATTTTTTTGTTTGCTATGTGTTAACCGTTATAGAAATACAACCATTTTTTCAAATTCATTGCTCTGAAAATTTAGACGGTAATGGAACAACTGCGCTCTCTGGCGACATTAACGGAACTATTGAGGAACGTTGTATTTGTACGTGGTTTCGTATGGCATCATATCCTAACTTTTAGATATCCGTAGTCAAAAATCAAAATAATTTGAAAACGTTTGAACGGAGGAATAAGAATTTAAAGAATAGTAATACAGATTGATGCAGAATTAAAGTCTCCTTCGTTTAGCTAAGAAAAAGATAAGGCTTCCAATTTTGAAAAATTGAGTTCATCACTCTTTTTCTTTTTTACTGGGGAAGGACCATAAATAAAACCACAAGAGAGTTATGCAACGTTTCGTCTTATTACATAAGACATCATCGGGCAAAACAATCAATACGTAACATTAAAAACAATATTAGCAGGCGAGAATGTGGCACCGACACGTAGCAACAAAGTTCAAACAACGAAAATGGTCAACGTTGCATAACTCTCTTGTGGTTTTATTTATGGTCTTTCCCCAGTAATTTTCCAACCCTATTAATTTCAATTTTTGGAGGACGTTAAACTTGTGAGATGATCTTAGTTAATTTTTTTTTCAGTTGCCCAAATACAATTTCTGGTCAATTTTTGAAATGGAAGGTGGAAATCCAAAAAAAATTAAAAAGTGTAAATGTTTTTGATTAGGATAAGGACTAAATTTAGGTATAGGGAAAGCTGATGAAAAGTACCTTAAAATAAAACTAAATAAAAATAGTTAGCCTTTTACGTAATGGGAAAATTTGGTGTTTCTTTTCCCTTAAGTTGTTTTTGGTACATGCTCTCTAAAATGGTTACTTTGGGAACTGCTTTGACTCCGCAAAATGTCATTTTAATGGACAAGTACTTAAAGTCGTCATAGCAACATTTTGCGGACTCTAATTTATTTTGCGGACTCAAATTAATAATATATTATTTGACAAAATAATTATTATTGTTTCAATAAATCAGTCGTTGCTATGACTAGCGATCGACTGCACTTATGATTAGGATGCATTGGAAATGTAAAGAATTTTACAATTTTGTTGTTTTAGAGAGCTGGTACCAAAAAAGTTTGTGTGCAACACTTCCGCAAAATAGTTTTAGCGGACTTGTTACATAAATAACTATTATTCAAAATGCTACGTGTTTCAGATATATACTTAAATGGCCATTTTCAGACATAAGTTACGAGTAGGTACATTTTATTTATCGCTCTACCCAAAATCTGTTAATTTTTCAGATTATAAATGCAGAGCATGATTCACATAACTTTACGACCCTGACGAATTTTAAATGCAACCAGTAACACATTACTCAATTATAACTTGATTCAAAAACACTAAAAATTATAAATTTGTTTGTGATTTGGATATCCCTGACAATCCTTAAAAAATCAGGTTCTTGGTCCGTTTTATCCTCCACAAAGTAACAGAGAACCCGCTTTCATAATCAGCTTCCCTTAACGTTTTAATGTGACATGGTCATTTTAGAATTCGGTTAACCGACGACTTGTTAATTCCAGTTTGTCTCCAAATTTGCCACTAGCTGATCTGTCCGGGTTATTGTCCACAGTTTCCACTCTTATTTCATTATCAGGATTTACTGCAGTCTCTGGCGTTTTTGTTTTGCCCAATTTAGACGCAATTCAACCTCCAGTTATCTAAAAACTTTATCTGTCGAATGCTAGGATTCGGATACCCGGCACCGGTAAAAATTTTTGGCTACTACTTAGTCCAGTCTTCTGCCACTCACCATAAATCAATATCATGTCGACCCTTTCGTCATTAGAATACATTTTGATCACATTTTGATTAATAAAAATGTTTGAAAAAGAATTGTCAAGTATAATTGTCATTGATGTCAGGAGTGTCCGGATTTCATGATAATTAAACATAACTAAGGATATCAAGTTATAAATGAATAATGTATAATGGGTTGAATTTAAAGTTCGTCAGGGTCGTAAAGTTATATGAATCACCCTGTATTTATTTTCTCTTTGACTTTTACTATATTTACTTTAAGAGTTTTGTAAGCTCTTTTAATCATCGTTTGGAATAACATTTTTGTAAATTGCAGGCTATTGTAAAGCTAATAATGTGCCAAAAGGGTACCTTACATGTAGTTTTGCACTTTCAAAAGAATTATCCAAACATGCAAAAAAATTCTAAACAATAGCTTTGTTCGCGGTAGCGATCCTGAACTAGTTCAGGCATCAATCGCATATGCAGTTCATCTGAGAGCGTTTGCGGTAAAAAAATCCCGAACTTTTAGTAACAGTCTGACGTTCGCGGTAGAGAGTCTAACCGTCCCGGATTATTTCAGAACCACTCCAAACGATCCTCGGACTCGACGTAGGATTTTTAGTTCTAGACTTGCGCAGTTGACGAAAGCGGTTTTGTCTTTGTCACTCTCTTGTCTTTAAAGCTTTTTCAGGTTGGAAATGGGTTTGAATCACAATAAGGACATAGTGTGTTTTGGTTAACGGGATTAATTTAATACCTTACTAAACTGAAATTATTTATAAAATAACGTTTGTAAATTGGAAAATATGTTGTTTTCTACAATTTATATCTTTTCGTATCAAGGTTTTTCGGATAACTCATTCCTAACTTGGGGATAATTTTTGGTGGCTTGTTAGTTTTTAAACATTTACTGTGTACTTGACATCCACAAATTATCGTTCGCGGTAGACGAAAATCCGTAACTGATTCTGAACCGCACATGGGCTTTAAAAAATCCTGTACTAGTTCAGGATTAGTTCTAAAAATCGTCCGCGAACAAAGCTTATACAGGGTGATTCACATAACTTTACGACCCTGACGAATTTTAAATGCAACCAGTAATACATTACTCAATTATAACTTGATTCAGAAACACTAATAATTGTAAATTTGTTTGTGATTTGGATATCCCTGACCAACCTTAAAAAATCAGGTTCTTAGTCCGTTTTATCCTTCATAAAGTAACAACAGAGAACTCGCTTTCATAATCAACTTCTTTTAACGCTTGGACCAATGTGACATGGAAATTTTTCGAATTCGAACCGACTACTGGTTAATCCCAGTTTGTATCCAAATTTGTCTCTAGCTGATGTGTAGTCCACAGGTTCCATAACTCTTACTTCATTATCAGGATTTATTGCTGTCTCTCTCGTTTTTGTTTTGTCCAATTAAGGCGCAATTCAACCTCCAATTGTCTAAAAACTTTGTCTGTCGAATGCTAGGATTTGGATACTGGTGCCGGTACAAATTTTCGGCTGCTACTTACTACATATATTCTTCTGACACTCACCATAAATCAATATCATGTCAACCCTTTCGTTATTAGAACACATTTTGATTAACAAAAATGTTTGAAAAAGAATTGTCAAGTATAATTGTCATTGATGACAGGGGTGTCCGGATTTCATGCTAATTAAACATAACTAGGGATATCAAGTTATCAAGTTATAAATGAATAATGTATAATAGGTTGCATTTAAAATTCGTCAGGCTCGTAAAGTTATATGAATCACCCTGTATAATATCTCATCAAATTTGATGTTTGAAACATTTGAGTTTATTCCAATTTTTCAAAATTTGGGTGCATACACATTTGTATCACTTATACCAACGTGCAAAATGTTATTTCAAAATATCTCTCGTTGTGAAAGACACTTTTTTAAGTTTTTTCATAAGAAAGCTGTAATTTTTAAATTTTTGCCATAGTTCTTGTGTGATTTTTTAATGAAATTTTGTTAGCTATTGAACATTTATGTGGGCTACTGTGAGCTAGAGTTGTGAGCCAAAATCTGTTAATTTTTGAAATTACAACTTTTATATTTTTCACTTTTATTGAGTTTACTTTAGGAGTAGACTTTTTTAATTAATTTTTATTTTTTTTTTTAGAGATTAAGTGAAATATGCATCTGCACCAATTCACCAACATGCAAATTTCATTCCGAAACACATTGTAGACAAAAAAATTCCAAAAATAGTTATGGTTAGTGAATTTCTCCAAATGTTAAAAAATTTAAATAAATTCAAAACTTTTAAACATAGAATAGGTAATGTTAGTACATAAGTTAAATTCTCCTTTTTTATTACTTTATTAGTCAAAAAAGAAATAAGACATTCCATTTGGAAAAATTGAGATATGAAGTTTGCTTGTACTCGCATGTTCACTTTTTTAGAAAAATGTTTAGTGAGATTAGAAGAATAATGTCAAATGTTAACGAATTGGACAATACTTGCGCAAGATTAATAAAAACAATCGGAAACGTGTTTATTAACACAAGCTTGAACCTTTTAAAAATTTGCGCTGCTTTACAGGCAATACGTGATAATTTATTTTATTATTTTGAGATTTATTTCCCTTCATTTTTACACAATACTTAGCTATGTTTAATGTTTGATAGAAATCTTTACTATTGGTTGGCATTAATGTTTCTTGACTACAATATGATAAATTTATTTAATTGCTTTTCAAACACCAGACTGTAAAAATAATTTCTGCTCTCAAGGAATGCAGTCGTCGCAACGAAGATAATAATTGAAAAATAAATTGTCGGATATGGTGATACGCTATCACGTCGATTTAAATCGCGAGTGAAATGAAAAAGCTCTTCACAAATCAGATAATTCCATGTCAGTTTAATTTGTTTAAGTGTTCAACAGTCGCACGCAGCGCCGATAACATCACATCTTTCTTTCTCCTCATTCTTTTTTCCTGAATATTTAAACAAGGAAATTCGTTTAAAAAACATCCAGCGAATTTATCGCCGGTAGTTTGATACCGCGATAAATTTTTCACTTCAACACCAAAAGCAATTACACCGATTAAAGTCGCCAACAAAAATTCTAGTCAATTAAAGTGCAATTCGTACGTGAAATATGGCTCTGTAATAGTGCCTAGTCGCATTATTTAACGAGCTGCGACACTCGGAAAGAATGTCCGTCCTCGTACTAACTGTTCGCGATGCATCAAACTAACATTTTTCCGAACATTCCATTACCCTGTCCGGCTTGTTTGTCAACACTGTGCTGGTAAACAGACATTAACTTCAATTTAACGAATTTTCAATATAATGTTTCCCTTCATTTAGCAAAAATACGAAGAGCAACAAGTGCGCTCACAATCAGAGCAAATACATTTTCATGATTTAAATTCTTGTTTTATTGATTGATGCAAAGATCAAAGCGATGATGGGACATGGCAGATCAAGCATTGCATTTTTGTGCAAATTTATTACCGGTTAGGTCCAAATGGAAAAGCATGAAGCTGATTGTGAATAATGTTCTCAGAAAAAAATGAAATAAAATCTATTTACTTTTATCAGATCTTGTCCGCTAATTGGTAATTAATTCTGTGACGAGTACTCTTTTTTTGGAAAGAATTATTGTTTTTGTTTTGATTTTAAACCTAGTTATGGACACAGAACAAAGCGAAATTGTTTAGTGCTTAAATAATCGTAGCATTGCAACAACTTTTCCAATAGCTGTTTTTTCAGCAAGTTGTGTTTGAATGGTGCATTGTGTGAAGGCAAAAAAGAGGAAAATTTTGAATTGATTGTAGTTTGCGGTTAGTGGATAGTTTTGCAATTTATGCTTATGAATTCTTCTTCTGTATTTTTACAGTTATGCTTTTTGGTTAATTTTTATCTCTATTCAGACGCATTTATTAATAGATTTTTATTATTAGCATTCCCAAAACCATAATTATAACCAATGATAAAGCTATTTTACCTTATATTACACTAACAGAAAAACAAGGATAGTTAACAAAATAGTACCTACATGTTTTTATTTGGTGCGAAAGAAACTGATTAAATTTGTTGATGCGGAAGAGTTTTTTCACATGTTTTATTATTTTATGAGATCTTACTCAAAGACGGTAATTTAAGAGTCTTAAGAATATTCCAGTAAAGTAAAATATTTTGATTTTTCGGAAAAATTTAAACATTTGGAATAGTAATATCATTGGCTGTTTTTACTTTAAATTAAAACTCCTGAGAAATATACAAAGTGAGTCTGCTAAAAATAGGTACCTATATTTTTGTGTACAATTTGCTTTTAAATACTTTGTATTTTTCTCTGTCGAACTTTTTCAGATTTTTCTAAAATTCCTTTTAATCATTTTAAAACAAACATTGCTAAATGTTGTATTGTTCAAAAATGCATTAAAAGATTTTTTTTAGAATTTTGGGGCTAGCGATAAATCTTTTACCCATTTATTTTGCACAAAACGCTTGTTTTATAATCACACTAGAAATAATAACATTTTTATCAACTAATATTTAGATATTTATAATTTAATTAATATTTATTGGTAGGAATTATAAAAAAATTCTGAAAAAAAGCACATGTATAGAAGAAAATGTAAAATGTCAGTATTAACAGCAAATACTTCTGTATGATTATTAGTTTTTGAGATAGGTATAGTGAAATACTTTGCAGACTCACCTTGTAAAGAAATTGAGTCTGCTAAAATTTTTTTTATTCGATTGTATCATCAGATAGTACAGACTAATCCAGAAAAACTGAGTATGTTGGCAACAGATTTGAATGTATTTTTGCTCATAATTTGCAACACTGTATCGGGTTTGGTTTTCTTTGACATTTATTTGACGTACAACCCCACCAGATTGTTGAATTGTTGTTAACTGGAAGCGTACTCCATTGGCATCCGTTAAAATTTGAATTCAGTATTGCCAACAGACCAAGTAACAAGTGTTCTAGTGCTTCGACATTAAAAAACAATTATTTTGTATGTCTGTGATTAATTCGTTCTCTTATAACCTTACTTTTTGACAATTAAAAAGATAACAGATTTTCATAAAAATATTTATTTATTATTTAAAAAAAACTGTTAGAACCGTCTTCCTTGTTGTTCAACACACATAACACATCGCCTTTGAACACTATTAATTAATCTTAGGTTATGAATTCTGGTGAGCTAGTTTAGTAGGCAACCAACAATACAATGATAAAAATTGTTCTACGACTTCCGTAAATATCTCAAGGCACGCTGCGAGTTTTTTTTAATAATGAGCACCAGATATTTCTGGATCAGTCTGTATTTTTCAGTATGAAAATCTGGACGAAAAACCCATCATTTTGTTAAAGACCATGGTAACGGTCTTTTTCGGCCAAAGGCGAAAAATATTTTCCCGCCGCAAAAATTTCAAACCTTTGATATTCCCTTTCATAAACTTCTTTTGATTTTCGCGGAAGCAACTCTACTGAAACTTGCACTTCAGGAGGAGGTCTCAGGAGTACACATTAACTCGTTTTCACACATATTTAAAAATTTTGATAAAACATTGACAACCATTTGATTTTTTCACGGCAAATTGAGTAATTTATTTTTTTTTTAATTATGTAGTTTGTAAAGTTGTATGAGTTCTTACAATAGAATAAAAAATTATGTATGATATACGGACATATTTCGGACCCTTGCTGTTGAGGGACGAGGCAACGCCGAGCAAATTTCCAGCAAATCGCCCGAAATATTTCGTTTTTCGTCTTTATAACATAAAATACCATGTGATCATTTGAGTAGGCGGTTTTGTGCCTTTGTGATTGAAAAACTAGTACAAACTGAGGGAAAAAATGTATTTGAATCGAATTTTGCCATTCAAAACATCATTATTTGACCCTTCAGCTTGATTAATTAATTAATTAATTAATTAATTAATTAATTAATTAATAATTAATAATTAATAATTAATAATTAATAATTAATAATTAATAATTAATAATTAATAATTAATAATTAATAATTAATAATTAATAATTAATAATTAATAATTAATAATTAATAATTAATAATTAATAATTAATAATTAATAATTAATAATTAATAATTAATAATTAATAATTAATAATTAATAATTAATAATTAATAATTAATAATTAATAATTAATAATTAATAATTAATAATTAATAATTAATAATTAATTAATAATGATTAATTAATTATTGATCTAATTACAAAAAGTAACAAAAAAGTGAAAATTTTTGTGTTTATCTTAAAACGTTAGTGTCTACAAAAAAAAATGGGGGTTGACAATTTACAATTTACTCTAATTTAATAAGATATTGTAACGTTATCCATGAAAAAGACTAATAAGTAGCCACCAAATAACGTCAAACTTGATTAAATGTAACGAAAAAAACACAAATTAGTCATTAATAACAGAAAAATTAATGGTCCTACATTTTGTTTAAAAAATCCAGTCATCCATGCCTGCTTACTGAAAGGTTCTTACGGGTGAAAAACAATTTGCTAAAAAATGTGAAGGACCGACACTTAAGCAATAAAAATTGCATATACCGGGACATTTTTTTAACTCTGAACATAGCCCTATGTTCAATTTGAAAAAAATCATATCAAAGCATTGATCTAATTTACGTTACCAAAAATACGTAAAGGTAATTATTTGATGTCGAGTTATTTGAACCAATTTGAAGTGATTTCGAATATTTGTTAAAGTAATTTATCATTCCTTCCATGTTACTATTACCTGATGATTAATAAATTTCATAAAAATTAATCTTTCTTTACTTAAATAATCTTGTAAGATTTAATTGACAAGTTGAAATTTTTGACAGTGCGTAGAATAATTAGTTACATAGCAATACTCGCAATGCTTTGATCTGTTTTTTTCAGATTGAACATAGGGCTATGTTCAGAGTTAAAAAAATGTCCCTGTATGTAATTTGCAGCTCTGGGAGATTGTAAAAACACAAAAATTTTCAAATAAACATTTTTTGTGTTACACAGTGTTCAAATGATCGCATGGTATTATTTTACTGTATCTCAAACTTACAATTTCACAGAATGCAGCCTTTGCTTTTGGATACTTTTTTTTCATGCACATAAGTCTTTTCTAAAATTTCTTTTCATCCCACGCATTTCTCATACTGTTTTTTTGTTTCTTTTAAATTTTTGTTTAGTCGTATTTGTTTTCCTTGCAAATGATATTTATTTTTTATTTGTTATTCCTTAATTTTATTTTATATTTTGTGGTTATTAACACAAATAAATGCGTTTTATTATATTATTAATTTTGCTCAAAGTTATTACAGAGTTATTCACATAAGACTCCGAACCGACAACTAATTGGACTGGTGTGATGTCATAATTAGTTAATATCCACTTGAATTTATAATTTGGTTTTCAAATTTAGAATTTGGAGGTATGCTTTATCAAGTTGCATTTTTACCTGGCCAAGCTGGAAGTCTTATGTGAATAACCCTGTACTGTCCTAAATTTGAATATTTAGTTGTTAATAGGTTCCTTGTCACCATTTTATGCATTTGATTTTTTTTTCCGGTCATTCAATACTCATAATTTTGCCGTGCGATAATCACATTTGTTGTGCTAAGGATTTTTTGGTCGTTCTTCTGTCGGTTAAAACACATATTTTTTGCCGTTAGTTTTCTTTTTGTTGGGGTCAATAAACCACATCTAAAATATTACATTAAGGGTGGATTTTACAATCGTCGGATAGTTTTATCCTGGGGATAAATACATTGTTGTAACAATTGTAACCATATAGTCATTATACTAGAAATAACTTATCCGGGGTTTATCTGACGACTGTAAAAGCGGCCCTTAATAGTTATTTATACAAAGCGATCAAAAAGTCCTTCTATCAAGTAGGAGTATTATTTGTGAACGTGTGTCCGGTGTCATGTTATTAGTTCAGCAGCTGTCAAAATTTAAACTGGAATTACCTCAAACGTGAACTTTTTTGCTTATTTTTTTTGACATTTTTCCTTTGACATTAGGCATTAGACATACGTCCTTTAATTTCTATACTACTTGATAGAAGGACTTTTGATCGGCCAAAGGGCCGTTTACGCCCGAGAGACAGTACATTACCCAAGGTTATTAACACCCAATAATTTCTGTGATAGATAAATTATTGTATTTCTTACTAAAATAAAGTTTCACAAAAATAACATTTTTGGCATTTTTGGCATTTTTGACAGTATTGACATTTTTTTATAAAAAATTTGTCGCTTTATAAAAATGAGTTAAAATAGTAAAATTTCGGACGAATTGCAAAAAACCGAAGAAAACACGTTTAGTTTTGGTTCCGGCAAAGTCTGAAACAATGCACATCAAGAAGGAATGAGTTGAATAATTGAATACTTATACTTTTTGACTTGTTTGACTTTTTTGAAAAATTACCCACAAAGAGATGATAGTAGGTAAAGACCAAAAGAATTCAAATCAACTCAATTTGCATCATCTGGTTATTTTTGATAATTTTTTTATTTGAAGATTGTTGAGGTTAAAACTATAATTTTGTCTTTTGGCAATTTGTACTATCACTTCTACCTTCTACCACAATTATCAAGTCGTTTGCCGGAAGATAGCAATTAGATTATTTATAGTAATTAAAAGCAGGATTTGCATTTTACCGAACGTAAAGATACCAAATCTTAAATTGAGCTTTTCTGTAAAACTCTATCGTTGACATTTCATATCACTGACAGTTGATTATCAATTATCATATTATGCTCACGTATGTAATACATATAAATTACACGTCTTCCTCTTGAGATATTGCCAGGACAAACTGATCAATTAACTGTTTAATAAATTGCATAACTAAGCATTAAATAAGTTAATTGCAGATCCTAATTATTGGAACAGGTTTTTTTCGAATGGTTTTACAACGCCGAAGTGAACTGAAAAACTATATTTCCGAATAACAGGATATATCATTATTAAACGAAGTATTCACTTGGAAATTTGGGAATGAGAAATGCCTCTTAATTCACTTCTCTACCTCAAAGTGTTGATTATAGCGCAATTAGTGATCATTTGTCAGCGCAACAGCTCTTAAACTTCTCAATTAATCATAAAAATACCACCTTAAAATTTTTGATACTCTACAATTTCGTTTGACCTCAACGTATATCAAATTAAGTTCCGAGGCGAGTTTGCGAAAGACAATAGAAGGGTAAATTCAATCAATTACAACTGCGTGAGATTGCTAACTCAATAGTAAGTGTTGGTGACAATGACAAAATTTTCGAAAATTGCTTTTACCGACCTTAATCTGAAAATAGAGCGAGACGAGACAATTTTCATTATTTCGTACGAAACTTGCTGCGGGTTTTGTTTAAATGTAACGAAGTTTCGGACAAATCTCCAGACAAAACAACGATACTGAAGAAAATTGTATTGCCGTGGCGAAGTTTGCGGTGTGTGTCAACGTCGCCAATTAGATATACCTACTTTAGAGCGGTCTTGTTTTCGGAGAAAATTTCCAAATGAAATGAACTCTTACACTCTTTTCCGACGCCCGAAAATATTCAAGAGTGAAATTAAACTTTACAAACCAACCAATTAGTAAAAATTAAAGACATGGATATTAGAAAATTTAAACTGAATAACAGAAACAAAAAAATTAGCGTAGCGTCATCATTTATACAGGTGCATCTTTGAAAATAATAGAATAATTGGTCATTACTCATTAGTGTTGTTCTTTTTTAGTTTTATTTAAAACGTAATTTTTTTGCAAACTTCTTTTAGAAACTGCGCTGAGCAGTCTTTTTTATGTACAGGTTGATTCACTTTTCCATAAACAAGAAATTTATTGAAAATTAAAAAAGGTTGTTAAGTTACGATAATAAGTGAATCACCAAATATTTCCAGAGCAATTCAAAGTTACTTTGAACTTTTTTTCTGTATAAGTCTGTATAGATTAGAGTCGTAAAGTTTTGTGAATCACCCTGTAGAGTTTAAATGACCAACGCAGGATTGTAACTGTGAAGATGAAGGATTCTTCTGCTCTCACATTATTCAATTTGCATTCAATTTAAATAATAGCTGGCAATTCATATTTTTAAAGTGGAATCCACAACATAAATTGGCGATTATTCTGGTGGTTACACATCACATTTGTCTGTAAATTGAAGATATGATGAAGATACTATGTCAGTTAATATATAATTTTTTAGTTTAGTGTACTTTGTTGTTGAATTCTGGGGCAAAGCTTTAAAATTATTAAAAAAATACATAGTTATGTAGACAGTCGTAAAATTCATATAAAAGATTTAACATAATATTAAAACTGCAATATCTGCTCATACATTGTTGTAAAGTTCAGTGCAACAGGAAATTACGAAAATTTTACCGATTATCATTAAATTTACATAATAACAAAGCTTCTACCATCTACGAAAAACAGAAAAATGCTTTCAGTATTTAGAAAGGCTATAAACGTCTTAATGAAGAGATGATGGTTTCCGCATTTTGTACAAAACAATGTAGGTACTGCAAATATGTGTAATACTGATTACTGATTACTGATAACCTCAGCATGTATTAAATATTTTAGGACAAGACTAAAAAAGCGGCAGTAGTTAGTAAAAAAAGAGTAAAATTTCAGCCACATGATAAGGGAATCAAAAACCAGTTTTGCAAATACAATGTGGTCCAAAAAATAGACTCGCCTTTCATTAAACACTTAAAGACTATAGAAATTAATGCAATTTATTAGTGAGATGGTAATTTTTAAACAATTTTTTTTAATGTGCCTGTTTAAGAACTCTTTAGTTCTTAAACAAATACAAAAAATATATATAAAAAAAATGTTTAAAAAAAAAGCTTTTAGCCGCAAACGTCACAAAACTGGCAACATTTGTGACAGAATGTCACAGGTAAAAGGTCTACATCTCGGACCACTCTTTCGGACATGAGGTAAAACACTTTTATGTGATAAAGCGTTTTTTACTTTTCTCTGTCATCATGACTTACCATTGTTTTCAATTTCTTCTGTCTTTCGCTGCTTCGCTGAAGAGATGATGATTCTCTCATTGTGAAATGGGAGACACTGCACTAGTTAAATTAAAAAACACTCAACACATTCGAAAATCTCAACACAAAAATCTGAGACTGACTTTTTCTTATAAGCATTGTTATATGCATGGTAATGATTCACGTGCAAAGCTTCCTGATTATTTTATTCATTTACCTGTTAATTAGTGTTGCTCAAAATTGCTCTTTACTCTTCACCAATACGTTTGCGGATAAAATAGTATATTTTATTCGGAGTAAATGTAAATGAGTAAATGAGTAAATCATTGCATTCGGCAAAATAAACATTCAGCTTCCCCACATAAATTATCACATTTACCCCTTATAAAATAATCTACTGTTATTTAAAAGATGCACTAAAAATTAAAAAATAATGTATTTGAATTACAGGAAAATATTTTTTCTTACAGGTTAAAATTCTAAAATTTATAAAAGCTTTAGGAGTTGTCAACTGAAGAAAGTAGTTCTGTAATGCCGTAGTTTTTATAACTCCCAAAGCTTTTATAAACTTTAGAATTTTATATGTATAAAAGAAGCCAACATCATTTCATCGGACAGCTGCAGACCGGTTTCGCCCTTTTGGGGCTCGTTAGTGCAGCGCAGTCCGATGAAATGATGTGGCTTCGGAGTCTTAGGCGACTAACGACGACGATGGTGAGACAAAGGTGGCATGGAACGCCACCTGTCGGGGTGCATGGGGACTCGAGACCTTCACATCGACGGGCGGGAATTTGCAAAGCAAATCTCCCGTAGCGCCCGCCGAGAGAGGTAAACCAGCATTAGCCAAAACAGAATTTTAGAATTTTAACCTATAAGAGAAAATACTCTCCTTTTTTTTAAACATTTTTTTATATATTTTTATTTTTTGCTTTTTAGTCTTTTTTTATTGTTTTGATATTCAAATAATTTTATCGAGTAACGCCAACGTCGCATTTTCTCTCAAAATTAGCTGTTATAAATTATTTATGCACTTCTAACAATTAACAATTAATGCGACGTTGGCGTTTACATAGTTTTGAAACAGCTAATATGTACTGTAGCATACTGTGTATTAGCTGTTTCAAAACTATAAAAACGTCAACGTCGCATTTTCTCTTAAAACTACAGTGTTTTCACTTGGATAACGTCCAGCTGTAAAGTTGTTAGGTTGGTACTCCGTGCCTAGTTTTTTTAAGTGTTGCGGTTGGCAGTACTAATTCATTGTCAAAATTTGACACTTGGCACAAGCGCAGTAAGAAAAATTGTAATTTTACATTGAAATTTTAAAAATGAGCAGCCAAAAGTCTACAAAGAAGTGTGCAAGACTAAATATTGATGTAACACAGGCAATTATAAAATGCCACGCAGAAATCAAGCAACTTTGCCAGCCGTTTCGGAGAAAACATTGGAGACGAAAGTAAAAAACTTTTTCCCGGTAATTTTCCACACATTTTCCCTTTTTGACCTACTACACCTGCCCGTTACCTAACCCGTGACCTAACTCTTGTTAATTCCTTTTCACCCGCCTGTGCTCAAGACTGGAATTCGAAAAATTTTAACGCAATATAAATTTTTATTAAAACAAAGTGTTAGTCTTGATACCCTGTCTTTAGACCAGTTTCATAACTGATTTAATTTAAGTGAATAATTAACAGATTTTAAAAACTTTTAGAGCTTCTAACCTATATTTGTGGACTCTGTCAATTCTGACAAATTTCTCACTAGAAATTACCAGAAACAATAGCGCTCGATTAAAGACCGAGTTACATAAGCCAAATACAGGGTGTCCCACCGAAAAGGGCACCCCCCTCATAACTTTTTTATTTTTCAATTAATCTAGGCGAAACTAAAATTACACATGTTAGCACTGAAGGTCCACATTTTGGAGTAACTACTTTTTTTGGGGGGTTTATCGTTTGTGAGATAAAAAATTAATAATTATGAAAAAAGGTATAAAACCTTTAATATTCATATTATTAGAAGAAGCCAGGTTACACTAACGTATTAACAAACTTTGTTTTAACAGAAGTCATTCAGATACCCTCAAATCTTTTTTTAAAAATCTCGCCAAAAATCTTTTTTTTAGTGAGAAATATCGTCGTCTATGGAGCGGTGTTGTGAGATTGTAAAAGCTACCTGTGAATTTATACTGTCACTCTGACATTGAAATCTCAAAAAATGTTGTCTAATCAGGATTGTGTCTTACAGGAAAATAAACCCTTTTAGGTTTAACCACTGAGCTTGTGTCTTCAAATAATTGGACGACTTTGCGAACTTTTTTCAGAGTGGAAAGCGCTCTTCAAGGACTCGCGTTGTGAGTCGTAAATTTCTGCGGCATTCACCGTAGACTAGAATGATTTCTTGCTTTTCTTGATTTGATAACATTTTTGAAATTAGTTGTCAACAGGTTGTCAAAATCTTACAGGTAATTGTTTACAGCAATCTCACAACACCGCTCCATGGACGATGATATTTCACACAAAATTTTCATTTTTTTTGAGATTTTTAAAAAAGAATTTAAGGAAATCTGGATCACTTTTGTTGAAACAAAGTTTGCCAACACGGCAATGTAACATAGCTTCTTCTAATAATATACAATTTAAGGATTTTGCATCTTTTTTCATGATTTTTATTTTTTTATCTCACAAATGGTAAACTCCTCAAAAAAAATGGTTACTTTAAAATGTGGACCTTTGGTCCAAACATGTGTAATTTAAATTTTGTTCGAATTGATTAATAAATAAAAAAGTTATGAGGGGGGTGCCCTTTTCGGTGGGATAAAGAACTTCACTAGAACGTGGTTTTAATGAAAGTAAACCGACTTTAGGTGTTATAAATTATTCATGAACTTCAAAAAAATAATAGCTAATGTAATTCATAGTTTCAATGAGAGATCTAATCATTAATGACTATTTTACAATTTTATCAATCTTATTTAAAAAAATAATTCGGTAAAATGCGACGTTGGCGTTTTTATAGTTTTGAACCAGCTAATATGTTGGTGTAAGATGCGGTATACAGGCTGTAAATGAAATAGGTACATTAATTTTAACTGGTAATAGAACTCGCCAAGACCAACAATTTTTCCTAATAACTTTTTTCCAAAACGTTTTAGTTTTTGAGTTAAAATTATTTTGAAATCTTACACAATTTTCTTACACGCCACTGGAAACAAAGTTACCTAGTCGATAAGATTACCGTTTCCAAGCAAGTTCATGAAAATTAAATTAAATTCATTATTACTTTTCTTTGTTAGAGCATTTCATGAAAGGTTCGTCAATTTGTAAGAGAAAAAAATGATTTTCAAAAATGCGATTTTGAAAAAATGGTACATAGAAAAAGTGTTTGTCTTGATGAGTTCTACCACTGGTTAACATTAATGTACTTATTTCGCTTACATCCTGTATACCAATCGAAAATCTCTATAAACCTAACCTAACTTTAACACCCATAAGCGACATTTGTTTATAACAAATGATTAGGTATTAATATATTTCTTTATTAAGTGAGTGAACAGTGAGCTTTTTATTATACTGTGCATCTACTGTGACGTCCAAATGACCAACATACCATCTATTAGCTGTTTCAAAACTATGTAAACGTCAACGTCTCATTTTCTGTCAAAATTAGTTGTTATAAATTACTTATGCACTTCAAAAAATTAATAGCTAATATAATTTATAGTTTTAATGAGAGATCTAATTATTAATAACTATTTTACATTTTTATCAACATTATTTAAAAAAATAATTTAGTAAAAAGCGACGTTGGCGTTTACATAGTTTTGAAACAGCTAATATGTCGATATAAGTTACGGTATGTATTAGCTGTTTCAAAACTATAAAAACGCCAACGTCGAATTTTCTCTCAAAATTGGCTCTTATAAATTATTCATGCACTTCAAAAAAATAATAGCTAATGTAATTTATACTTTCAATGAGAGACCTAATCATTGATAACTATTTTACAATTTTATCAATTTTATTTAAGAAAATAATTTGGTAAAATGCGACGTTGGCGTTTTTATAGTTTTGAAACAGCTAATACAAATCGAGAACCCCTTTGTAAACATAACCTAAAATTTTAGAACCCTATTTAACACCTTTAGGGGGAAATTAACTATATAGAGTTGCATTGTCACGCAGATTACGTAAGCATGTTAAATTTTATTTCATTGCGACTACAGAAACCCTCTCAAATTTACAAATCGAGAACCCCTTTATAAACATAACCTAAAACTTAAAAACCCCATTTAACCCCTTTAGGTAGTACCGGGTGACTACTAATGATTGTGATTCTTGTAGTCAAGTTGGTAACACATTTGAAATCTTAATTTGGCAACCTTGGCTATCAAATTTAAATGTCAAAATTTTATACTCAATTGTCATTCACTTCCGACCTACGATCGCTGACATGGCAGTCAGGGGTAATATAACAAGCTGACAGGGAAGCCAATAATTCAATGTTGCCAATAGATTATTTTGCCTCAATCATTAAAAGTCACCCGGTATTTAACTACATGGGATTGCATTGTCACGCAGATTAAGTAAGTATGCAAAATTTCAATTCAGTGGGACAACAGAAACCCTTTCCGAAAAAATAACCGACAGACAGATAACATTGTGAGTTAAATAAAAGCTTTTAACAATATACGAATGGATGGACTATTCGTTATGTACTCGAGACTTTAGTACTCTTCTAACAGGAAGTACTTTTTAAAACCATTATAAAAGCTTTTCCAAAAAATCTTTTTTTTTTGGTATTAGGTTTATATGACCACATAACAACATATAATGCAGCAAAAAATAGAGACGAATATTGAAAACGTGTGGAAGAGATATTTTTGTTCTAAAAATTTTGTCCACACTATGGATACCTAAATACTAGGATGCGATATTAAGTATAAATAATACCTTCTCATTCTTGTTAGTTCGATTAGCGTCGTCAGATGGCGCTGTGGTTCCTAGTCAGGTTAAGTTTTAAGACCAATGGAATACAAAAAAATGTGGTAAACACGCGATAACCAAGAAAATTAGGCCGATAGAGCATTTAATTTTCCGTAGTAAAAAATAATTAAAAAAACATTTTATTGTAAAGTACAATCTGTCTATAAATGAATGTAGGATTGTAGTAGGTATTAAAAGTTTGCTCCTTCTTTCAAGAAAAAACGAACAATGTTAGCATATGAAAAATTTGGTTTTACTGGTTGCCTGAGTAGATAAAAATTAGTACTTTTCAGAAACTTCATATAGTAGAAATAAAATAAAATAAAATAACCACCTGAGATCCTACACTCTTTTATAACAGTCCGTATATTAAAAATTCAAACTTTTATCAATTTTAGTATTGGTCAATATTTTTTAAAACGCTGCGAATATGGTTGAAGAAACAAAAAATGTGTAAGGAACAAAGTTCTAGAGAATTCAATTATCTTCCAAAAATTCGCGAGATCATATTTTTATCTTGAACCGTTTAGGTTTAGGTTTAAATGCTCTTCCGGCACTCATTCACCCGTTGCTTGTGCAGCTTTGACCGTTTTGAGGCCTAAAACGTTAAAGATAGAGATATGGTCTCGCCGACTTTTTTGTAGGAAATTTATAGTTCTCTAAATTTTTTTCTCCATCCGTCTTAAAACTTGACATTTCTAATACCATTTATGAAAGGTAAAATTGACGTTTTTGTAACTAAGAAAAAAAGTTCGCGTTACTAAGACAATGTGTCTATTTAAATCCGGCGGATTAAAAATATTTTTTTTACTAGGAAAAAAAGTGACACCTCAAATTTTTTTAAATCATTTGCTACTGTTGGAGAAAAAATAACATGTTTCATTAAGTTTTGTGCCTCGCAATTATTGTATAGCTCGGCTACGCTTCGCTTCGCCTTGCAATCCAAACTAATTCCTCGCCGAACAAAACGCCACTTTTAATCCTTATAATTTTTTTGTATCTTGATTTATTGAACCCTATTCTCAGCATATTGAAAAATATGAGTCCATTTTTCTAAAGAATAAATTAAATACTTGAATTTAAATTTAATTAAAACAGTCTGGAGTTGAGACAGCCAATAACGCTCGAAGCGCCCTCATTTTTACTGCGCATCATTAAATTTTTGGGTTCAAAAATCGAGTTATCTCGATTCGCTTCCTTGTATTTAGTTCTCCGTTGTCTTAACCTTTTCAGAGAAAAAATTAAATAGCAAATAACGCAACTGATTGTTTCTGTCTCAGTATCAGGCAGATTTGTATAAACTACGTAATTAAAAATTTTAAAATTAATTAGCTAATAAGGGCATTTTTTTAAAAGCACAACAGTGGCTTTAAATGTCCACAAAGCTCTAGAAAAAAATATCTGAAGTATATAAATTTCTGCACCCCAAAAAATAAAACTGTTAAGAAAAGCAACTAATTATTCTGTAGGACTCTTTACAGACAGCCAGTTAAAAAGGTAACTTAAGATTAAAATAATTTGAACTAAATACTCATTTATATTGCATTGCGAAAAATCAAATTAAAATTAAAAAATTAGAATTAAAATTGAACATTTCTAAACTTGCTATATTTTTTAAGCTCTGTATTTACGAAGTATGGATACAGAAAATCGAGTAATTTTGTATTTTATTTCGCTTCCTTGTACTTAGCTGTCTTAAATATGTTACATGCAGGTTATTATTTCTGTTAGAAATCTTTTCATATAAAAAATAAAATAGTAAATAAAGCTACTGATTATCCTGTTTCACTAACTAACTAACTAACTCAAGATTAAACTAAATTGGATTAAGTTCTAATTTATTGTGCATTGCCAGAAGTTAAATTAATCATACTTAAATTAAAATTTGATTGCAATTATTTTCTAAACTGTGTTTCGAGCTATTAACATGAATCTGTTCTGTTATTTAATGCTGTGTGTTATTAAATTCTTAAATCGCAATTATATCGCATTGAGTGGAAAAATTAAAATTAACAAATTATGATCTGGAATACGTATTGTAAAAGCTTTGTCAAGCAAGGTTTGATTTACACTTTTTGTGAAACGTATGGACAAGACAAGGCAGCTAATTAAGAGTGTGAGAATATGCGGTTAACGCAAGTTCTTACAGCATTGACGTTCTGTTTGATGATTAGAGCGCAAATAAGGAAGAGTGAAATTGCAAAACCTTGCAAAAGTTCACTCAATCTCATACTGACTAGCCTATTTTATCGCTAATGAATAAGAGCAAAACGTTCCAAGAAAACAGTTAAGAGTTCTGACCAGCAGTTGCACTTTCCCTCTTAACTGCTTCCCAATAAAAAATTGTTTTGTTATTTACAAATCCCGTTTTTCGTCCAGGATCGCAGCAGGATTTGCCATGGAGAGAGAACGGCAGACTCTATGACGATGCTCGAGTCCGGACAAGATCATTGAACTGGACCGATGCTTCAGTATTTTAATCAGTTAGGTAAATTGAGTGCGAACCGTTCGTCGAGTCGGCAGGAAGCCGTTCTTTGTTCGGTTTTATCGTCTCGAAACGGACGAAAATCTGAGGTTCCTCTCAAACACCTGGCGCGCGGTTTCGAAAAAGAGAAAAACGGCACTTCCTTTTCAGACGAGCAGATGGCGAAATTCATCAAATTGCCCTGCTGAAGACAATGAGGCGAAGAAAAAACTACAGACGCTAGCGTATGGAAATTTTCAGCCAAAAAAGACAAAGGAAAAATCAAATTTCAAGAACAAAATTTAATGAGAAGTAAAGAGCGGAACGAAAATTGCAAGTTGTTAGAATGGAAACCACAATATTAGAGGGAATCAAATCAAAAGCTCAAATCAGTCAGTTTTTTCAGTTGTTTGTATTTTTTTGCTTAACGATTAAGACTGCTTTTTGAAGGATTATGTCGATTCATAAGTGTGCTCAGAGACAAACCAAACAAATAACAGGACACTGACCTGAACAGGATTTTATTCTTGTGGCTGATTTGAAATTTTAATGAATAACTGTCAGTTTTTAATTACGCAAACTGGCTCAGAAAATGGTTTCGTGAGAAAAGAGAGTAAAAGTATTCTTGAAGAAATATATGGGCATTTAAAACTTACTTAAATATGTGTGAGTAACGGCTAGAATCACATTTACCCAATTTTGAAAACGCTTATTAAATTTTCTGTAATTCTTTTAATTTTTTGGACAAGAAAATACATATGAATGTTGTTGAGTATATGAAAGGATGTTTCAAAAAATTGTTTGGTAGAAGACAAGATTCTGTATTGTCACTAATTTGTGCTAATCTATTGAGAAGTAACAACGTTCTTCAAAGTCTTATTGTTACATTTTTATAATAAAGGCTGACGTCCAAATGATAGCTACTATTTTGATCGATGTGCAAATCGGCGTTTTTTCTCGGTAGGCTCTATTGAAAAACTAAATTATAATGATGATACGGTAAGATTAATAACAAAAAGCTGAAAGCCATACCTAATTTAAGTTTTTGTAGTGCAAAATAATTCAGATCTGTTTTGTCATGTGCATGAACAACATTCTTGTCGTTGATGATTTAATTAAATTTAACTGTAAATACCGTGAATAAAACCAATGTATTTAAAATTATTGTCTTGGAATAACGCGGAGAATGTTTCAATACTCGATTTGAAAGAAAAGGCACGTTCACGTAATGAATAGCTTCAGATCAAGTAATTATCATAAAAGAATCGAGGTAATTGTTGCCGAAGAATGCAAAGGTACTGGATTCTGTCATCATAATGTGTTTTTGACAGCGACAAAATGTCAAAAATGGATATTTTAGGGTGCCTTTTATGTGAAGTAAGAAATAATTTAACATAATTTACATTTAATACATTTAATAATAATAATTAATAAACGAAATGAAGAGTGAAAACAGTTCGAATTTTAGTTCTTTTCAAGAAGAAAATTATCTGAAGAATCCGGATCTGTCTTTATTTTTCACCCAGAACTAATAGTAGCTCCCTTACGAAGTATTTTTCGATACATGTTTATAGGAAACTTTCGTCATAAGATTGAATGTTTAAATTTGTAACAATAAAAACGGAACACCCTGCATAATACTAACATGAGATCAAAAATATACTGAATTAGAGCAAGCAGCTGTGCCTGCAAAAAGCCACATTTTTGCCGTTTATTTACGGCCGCACTTTAGGTTATCTTGTCTTATGCTGGTTTTACACAGCATAAGATGTGGTTAAAGTTACACTTCACTTTCAAGGCTTGTTCTAATTGAGTACGTTTTTGATCTCATGTTATTAGTTGTAGTAAGAGATGAGTACATTTAAAACAAATAGGACAGTTGATATTCCATTTCTTCATAATCAAAATTACTTAAGGGTTCTAAATCTATTTTAGTTTTTTGTCTATGAGCTATAGTTCTAATTTAGTTTGTCAAAAATCAAAAATACAATTGTTTTTGAAAATGTGGAAAATCAAACCAACTTAAATGTAAGATTTTCTTACAGAAATTTGAATGAAGTTTCCGAAACTGTCTTTATTTTTCATTTACACCAAACAGTATTTGAGATATTGGTTAAAGTTTAAGTTAAAATTTAAAGTTAAAGTTATCAGTCCTCCAGATAAACTATTAGTTTTATTAAAATTAAATAGTTAGGACAACTGATACTCCAGCTTTTCGTATGTAAAATTATTTAAGGATTTTGAATCTATACTTTGTTTTTTTGTTTGTCTACGAATCATAGTACCTAAGATATCAATCAAAGTTTAAGAAAATGACTAAAATTTAGTCCCTGTCAAAAACCAAACACTTCTAAACATATAGATACTACTTCTTCTCGGCAAAGTGGAGAATGGAACCAACTCAAATGTAAGTTTCTTTATGCAAAATTGTCTGAATGATGCGAATCTATCTGTCTTTATTTCTCATCCATAACCAACAATTTTTCAGATGTCAGTCAAAGTTTAGTTCCTCAATAAAATTCCACAATGTGTTCAAAAATGGTTATTCATCAAGTTGACTATGAAATTCAAATTCAATGTGCCGCCTCGTCCACATGACCATTATAGTTTCTCTGGCAAATCTTTTAATTTGCTTTTTACTCACTTTTTTTGCATTTTTCGGAAAAGTTGTTTCAAGTGATTTATATTTTATATTTCCTTGATTTTTGTTGTGTATTTTTTTCTTTTAGATTTGAAGCCTTTTTGCATTATTTTGGCAAATCTGTCACTTTGATGGTATTCACAATTTAAATTAAGCGGCACGTTACGTTTAAATTTCATAGGTGACTTGATGAACGACCATTTTTGATCACATTTTATTATAAGTTGTAATAAGAGATGAGCACCTAATTATTTTATTAAAATTAAATAGTTTAAGGCAATTAATACTCCATTTCTTCATATGCAAAATTATTTAAGAATTTTTAATTTATTTTTGTTTTTTGTTTACGAGCTATAGTTCTTATGTTATCAGTCAAAATTTGAGGAAATGGTTAAAATTTAGTTTGTCAAAATCCAAATCTGAAAGTAGAATTATTTTTGGATAAGTGGAGCATCAAACCAACTTACTTGCTGAAAATTGTCTAAAGATTCCGAAACTGTCTTTACTTGTCATCTACATTTAACAGTTTTTAAGATATCAGTCAAAGTTTAGTTCCTCAAGATATGATACTAATAGTTGTAGTAATTGTAATTGTTCAAATATTTAAGACAAATAATACTCCAGTTTTCATATGCAAAATTATTTAAGTATTCTGAATCTTCTTTCGTTTTTTGTCTGCAAAGATGGTTCTAAGATATCAGCCCAAGTTTGAAGAACTTGTAAAAATTTAGTTGGTCAAAAACCAAACTCTTCTGAAAGTAAGTCTTGGCAAGTTATTTTTATTGTTCGCCAAATTTTGTTTCATGTGTCGTAACTCACTGTGTGTATTTCTAATTGGCCATAAAGACAAGTAAATCAAGAAGTTATTAATTATTGTATCGTAAAATGTAAACAGAAAAATTTTTGATTAATGATTGCTGCGAGACATTCTCACGAAGAACATTATTTACTTGCTTACCAGTGCAAGACGTTGCTTTGTAATTATTACAATGTTATCACAATACTCTACAAAAAGTGTTGTTAATTTTATCTTCATAATCTATAGGCTATAACACCATATTTACACAACACAGAGAGAAAATTAATGTATAAAATGTAACGTTTTTGAGTCCAGGTTTGAATGACTAATGTATTACTGGTTGTATTCAAAATGCGTCAGGCTCGTTGATTTAGCTGAATCATCCTGTATTGTTTCATAAAAATAGCTTAATTTTTGAGTGGAAGTGAGTCTGTTTAATATTTATGACTGCAATTAGCTACAAACGCACACCTTTCTGTCTCTTATTCCCTTGTAGGTCTAACGGTGGATTTAAGATTGTCCGGAGTAAGAAATGTCTCATCATTAACGGCCAGACCTCGGATTTACTCGCTTATTTATGTGACAATCAATTAGAGGGAAGTTGGCAAGTTTGCAAAAAAGTAAACATGTGTTAAATAGCTATAGACGATGAGTTACAGCTTAATGTGAATAATGTTCCTATTACAAAGTAGTGTCGATAAATAGCCAACCACGAGACGTGTTAGCTATATTATATACACAATTTACCATGCAAGCCGTCCGTATATCATCATATATTGAAATTGTATGGTAAATAATGCGAAGAAGAGAGATTCCTAACTATACGTCGCCTTATTTAGGCGTGTTATTGAAAATATTTAACCTCCATGGGATAAGCAAACTGTGAACTGGAATCATCGGCCAGCTGTATGTTATTTTATCGAATTGCCGATCGGAAACAAACTCGTCTTATTTCAATAGTAATATAATTCACACGTTTTATTTTACAAAATATTACCAATGATATGTTATTATTGTTCGATTTGAATCAACAAGAAATTATTGCAATGACAAAAATTCCGCATCGGTTATTGCAAATTCTTTATTCCACGTTGTTATTTAAGATTTGAAATCACGAGAATATTCAGCATTTACGATAATCAGGTGTTTGGGAAACGCGCATTGTATTGAAGAAAGCGAAGAAACATCTGAAAATACCACATTGCTTTATTTATTGTTGAGGTATAATTAATGATCGCTTGTTGTCAAGCCAGATTCTTGTTGCCTACACCTTACACTAACGTAATTAGCTCTTCAAAACCTTTGGTAAAAAGAAAAATTACGCTTTGAATGGTTTTGAAAAGTTTTGCACATTGCGTTGTACAAAATATAAACTAATATAATAAGGGAATGAAATTTTATTTATAAATCTTATTTATTAAATAAGGGAGTGTTGCAAGTAAATCATTTCAATTGCTAATTAAATCACTTCTTTACCATTAACAAGTAAAGTGGTTGAATTGTCCATACATTACATGAACCAATCATCCTTAAGTAGTCCCAGAACCGTTATTTCGCTTATAAGGAATCAATTGCTCATCTGGCGACAAGTCTCCAGCCTTTTACAAGCAAATTACAAGCACACGTTGAATATCCAGTGAATAATGCGAATCGTGTTCATGACGTCTTGTTATTGGATATTCGAGTGGTGTCGGGAGGATCTCGTCTTTTTACAAATTTAGAATATTGCACTACAAAGTAGTCTCGTTTGTACTACATGCCTTTACAAAAGCACAAGAATCGACGCAACTTTAAAGCAAAATTTTATTAAAGAAAGTAACACTACAACGTGGAATTTTCGCTTCAAAGTTGTTTTTCAGGAATGTGAACCTTCAATGATAAGGGTTGTCGCATGGAAGAATTTGCGATAATTTTTAAAATGATAAGCGGGTGAGAGTAAACCTTTATGTAAAGTAAGACTGCTTTTATGCTGCACTGGAGTGCCTCATGAGTTAAATGAAAGCTCTTTCAAACTAAGCTGTTAGAGAATATTTTTACCACACCTTACACTTTACACAGTCCTTACACTTTATTAGAAATTGTTTGGAAAATATAGACATGTCTACTCCTGTACGCTAAATAAAGTTTCATTTAAATTTACAGGCAGTTATAATTATTGCTACTTCTACAATACCTATATCTGAAATGTTTTGTGATCTAAAAACACAATTATTTTGCAAAATTTTGATAAAAATAAATCCAACAACCGTCAAAAATTGTGGTAAATGGTGCGCTAGTTGTGCTTTTTTCAAATCATCATTCTGTGATTGTTATTTCACCAGCTTTTCGAGAAAATTGGGAAAAAAACACGTAGGTGCTTGAAACTTGAATTTTTGTTAAGTCAGAAGAAGAAATCAGTAAATTAAGTGAAGAATGTATTATTTCCTCATTTATTAACGCGTTTTAGCACATTATTGTTCAGTCAAAAATCATAAACGCAACTTATGCGCCAAATTTAGTGAAAAGTGCGCTGAAAAATCGTGTTGAATTGTCTCGAAGATGGTGTAATAATTTCTTTTTCAAAACTAAATTTAGTTGAGATTGAAAAGGACATTATTATAGCGATTTACATCGACACATCATTTTCAGTAAGAAACTCAGTTGTTTAGTAAAATTTCGCCAAAAATTAACTAAAAAACTACACCTTTAGTTTAAAAACGTAGTTTTTTGCTAACTTTTGTTAAACGGGATTGAAAGTGATAGGATTTTGCCGTTTCACGTTTACGTTGTATTAATACTTTTCATGCAAAAATGCAATTATTATGAAAATTACTCAAAAAATCACTGAATTGGGTCAAAAATAGTTTTATTGCTTTTGAGCGCAGAGTTTGAAAACTCACAAAACTGGATCACATTATTTCGGCGTTACGAGTATTTTTGAATTTTTTTAATCCAAAATCGAGTTTAGTTTGCGAAATTTCGATAAAAATAAACCGAAAAAAAGTCAAATTTTTAAATAAGAGATCAAGCACCTCTAGCACATTATCCAGCCAGAGAGGCAATTATTTTTAAAATAATATGCATAAAATTCCTTACTTTTTAATAATTACCTATTATTTTTCACTCGTAAGTTTATTCTGTGGAGGGAGAAATTTGTGGAGAAACCGTGGTCTTTGCACAAACACCTTTTTTATGACCCTTTTCAAAGTGCGCCCGCTAACTTTCTTGCTCACTACTTCAGACCTGCGCACTGATTGTACACTTTGGCGGGAAATTCATAAATGGTGTTTGTATTAGATAGCCAAGGACCTAGCATTGGCGGCACAGGGCACCTTTTCTCCACAGGTTTCTCCCTCCACGGTTTATTCAGTATTTTTTGGACACTACTGTTGTAATACCATGAGATGGAAATTCTTCTGAATTAGAGCAAGCTGTGCCTGCGGAACTTTAGCCACAATTTAGCCGTTTATTTACGGTCGCACTTTTGAGGTTATGTTGTCTTATCTAGCTTTACATAGCATAAGATGTGGCTAAAATTACACTTCACTTTCAAGGCTTGCTCTAATTGCGTACATTTTCGATCTCATGGCATTTTTTGGACCATTCTATTCTCTAAAATTTTGATCTAGTTATCCATGACAGTTACGTTAACCGGATGTCCATTACGGAAATAAGATTCCAAGATATATTTTTTATGTTCTTCAGGACATAACATTTTGGACATATTGACAGATAAAGCGATGCTGAAGTTATTTACACAATACGTTTCACTGCTGACGTAACTGTCATGGATAACTAGATCAAAATTTAAAAAAATCGCTTGGTACAAAACACTTATAACCTATAAAAACAATCTATAAAGCGTTTGTTAAATACAGGATGCTCAAAAACTGGCGCACCAACTCAGTATTACGTTGTTGAGAAGAATGTGTAGATCACGGGAAAAATCTTAAAGAAATTCTTAGTCATATTTTAAAAAATCTGGAGCTACAAACTTATTTTGTTAACTTCTTCAGTTTTCATTATTTTTTAATGTTTTTATGTTTCACACTAAATAATCGTTCCCTAACAAAACGATGAATAATTATTTTTAAATTTACTATCAGACTTTAAAATTTTTTGAATTTAAAAAAATTCAAATTTATCAAAAAAATCACAATTTGTAGATGTGCCGACACTGGGAATTATTTCCTAGGAAACCGTTTTAAAAATAATTTATTTTTATAGTTGATTAAATTTTATTGCGATCACGACTGTTAGACAACGTTGCCACATATCCTTTATTTAAAATTCGTTATTTATCACCAACTTTAATACAAAGATTTTTTTTACTATTTTTACCTTTAAGCATTTTTCTACCACACCATTGAATTGGTGTGCCGGTTTTTGAGCACCCGGTATATTCAATAAAAAATAATAATTTATGTTTGTTACACTCGGCGTCAGATTTATGGAATAATTAATAATAATTGTTAATTACTTTCTAAAAAAAAGAGTGAAAAAAGCTGCTCACCCCTACCATACTTTATTCGTGTTATTAAAAAAATTAATGAAGACGTAATGTTTTAGACAAAATGTAATTTTTATTATTTACAATGGCTTGGATATATAGGTATAGATATGAGACAACCGCAGACGTTTAGAAAAAGAAACAAAAAATTCAGGATTCTGTTAGTGGCGACCAGTCAAACGTTTAGTTAGGCGCCATCTAATTACCATACTAGTCAAATAGACCATTTGAAACACGCACAACTACTCTAATTTTTCAATTGTTTCTAGGCCTCACAAAACTATTAAATTATTATACTCTGATTTTAATTTTTGTTCAAATTTGTGGCTGGGCGTATAATTGTTCGTTGGATTTCCAAATTTGGAAAATTTTGTCAGTCTCAGTAATAAATTACGATGACGTGCGACACGTATTAACACGAGCCTTGCCAAAATGAATGTGACCACGTTTGCCTCCGGAGGATCAATCTTGGTGATTTCGTATGCGAAAAATGAGTGCGTTGCCTGCGAGGATCCGCTTCCACGTCGACCCTTGAGGGCAAACCGTGATGAATAAAGGACGGTCTAATCACATTCTCTCAAGATGTCCCTTTCAGGAATCCGTCACAATTAATTATAACATTATCCGACCGGAATGGTGTTTAATTTGAATAATTGTGTTAATCCAGCGTGTTAGCGGGTTTGTAGCTGTTGTGTGTATTATGGCGGCTGTTCACTGATACACACCACTCCCATCTATTTCATTCGCTTTATATAATTACCAGTGATTATGGCCAGTGTTATTAAGTATCTACCGAGTTGACAGTGCAATTATGTCGACTAGGAAGCAATTTCGAACATCTAATAATGGACTATTGGATGATAATAAGGAGGTGCATCCACCACAGGCCATGGAACGCTTAAAAATGGATTAAATACACATTCCACCAGTGCTTCTTGAGAATCATTCGCTTTTAGGCAAACGCATATGTAGGTGGCCATTGTGTTAGAAAAATTAATTATGGTCCATTCAAATAGGTCATTAAATTGAAATTTTGGTGGATACAATTTAATTTTTGGTATCAATTAGTCAATTACTGTGAAGTGTTTAAAAACGTTGAATCAAAGAATAAAATAGTGTTTTTTCTGTTGCATCTGTTAAACTATTTCTTTATGAATTAATGTCACACAAAAAAAAAGAAATTTTTAAATTTAGTTCTAATTCGTTACATCAAAATTTTTTTTTTCTGGAAATTTGTTGATTTTATTCTATATTTTTTTTTAAGTTGTACATATCCTTTTTCTTCTAGTCACTCTATATGCCAATTTTAATTATACAAAAAAAGTCAAAAGAACATTTTTATATCAAAGTTTATTGATTAGTGGAAAACATTCATTATATACACGGTGTCCCACGAACGAGTGCAAATATTTTAACCATAAATTAACAATTAAAAATTACTTGATACGTATTTTTTATTTTTTCAAAAAAAATTTTGTTTTCGATTTATTGCTCTTTTTTGATATGCAAACATTATTTTTATTTATCATATGACAGCGTAATTTGTGTTTATGTAGGGTGCCCCCTTGGAATAAATTGTGTTGTAACTTTCTAGCACAAATTAGTTTGTCTTTGCCATTATTATCATTTGAAAGCCCATTCAATTTAAAAACTTTTTTGTCTTGCAATTTTTTCTTTACATTAATGGTTTTCGAATAAAATGCATGTTATTTCACAAAAATGGGGAAAAAATCCCAAGTCAAATACCGCAAGAATTTTTGTCCGAAAGTTAAAGTTGCAAAAAAGATAAGGAACATGTTTCGAACCAATTGGTTCACCTTCAGCTCCTTTTTTATAACATTACATAATTACATTATAAAAACAAATTAATTAATAAAAGATACAAAAGTAAAACATACCCCCGTCACCACCACTTCAATTTTAACTTTCGGACAAAAAATTCTTGACTTGGAATTTTTTCTCCATTTTTTTAAATTTTAGGCCTCACATTTTAATTACAGCTATTTTTCCTAGTTCTTACCTATTTTGAATAATCTATACCTTGGGGGTTGAAAAAAATTCTTTGATTTAACGTTTTTATGTAATTCATAATGATTTATTTAATTTTATCAAAAATACGAGCACATTCCCAAAATTGTGATTTCAAGACATATTTATTTATTTATTTGTTTGGTCTTTATTTGAACGAAATTTTATAGCTGAGCACAGTACAAAACATGATGGAAAACAAAATACAAGAAAAATAAAAATAAGTATAATAATTATTATTAAGAGAAGAAAGAAAGAAAGAAAGAAAGAAGAAGAAATACTTAATAATGTATAATAATATACAAAAAATGAAAAAAACTGAAAAAACAAAAATAAAAAAAGGACCAATTTTTCATGGTAAATTATATTAAGTGACTTTTCGCCTACTCGTACATAAGATTATGAGAGACAAGAACTTTAACTTCTCTGTGAAAATTGTTTAAAGGAAGTAATTTGAACTGCGCATTTAATTTATTGTAAACAGAAATTGCATTATAAGTAAAGGTAAAGGATCGTTGAAACATAGCTAAATGCAGATATGTAAATTTACATTAGTAAATATTAAAAGCTTAGCTACGGGTAATAAATCTAGATACAGTTTTTACAAACGTAAGATGGTGTTAAAAATATCAGTACAGTTTTAAACCAAAACTGATAAAAAGTCTGTATTTGAAAAGATTGCTCAACTTAAGCCAACCAAGCTCGGATTATGGTTTAGGATAAATTTCATTCATGAAAAAATGCAAGTATAATTTTGAAATTAAACTAGATTCTTCAAAAATGGACAATAAAAGTGATCGGAATAGTTATTTATTACACAAGACGATAAAATTTTATTTTATCCTCGACAGTGGTTTTAGTCCAAACCTAGAGGCCTTACATAATGGTGAATTTTATCGTCGTGAACAATACAAAATTTTATTCTATCCTCCATTACTTCAATTGGCAAATATAAACGTCAAAAAATTTAACAATGAAAAAACGTCAAAAATAGAAAAACAACAATGGTTGTGAACCATGTTTCGCTAGACGATAAAATTTCGTTTAGTTTAATATATTATTTAATTTATTTTAGTAAGAAATAAAATTATTTATCTATCACGGGAATTGTTGGGTGTTAATAACCTTGGGCAACTGGCCCTCGGGCCTATATTTTCTTGATACTTATTCTTCTCTTAGTTTCTTCTACTAATAATAAACTACACTATTATTATGCAACTTTAATAAATTATGTTTCAGTTTAATTCATCCACCTACATTCTGCAAAAAGAAATTAATACTTTTTTGAGGATGTTTTTGTTTGCCTTAAGCTCCTTTTTCTTAATAAATTAATATACAATCTGTCTATAAATGAATGTAGGATCGTAGTAGGTATTAAAAGTTTGCCGCTTCTTTCCAGAAAAAGTGAACAATGTTAGTATATGAAAAATATGGTTTTACTGGTTTCCTGAGTCGATAAAAATTGGTACTTTTCAGAAACTTCATAGAAATAAAATAATTAAATGCGGCAAATTCAAATTCCAGAACCACCTGAGATCCTACACTCTTTTATAGACAGTCCGTATATACAGGATGTAAGCGAAATAAGTGCATTAACTTTAACCAGTGGTAGAACTCATCAAGACAAACACTTTTTCTATGTACCATTTTTTCAAAATCGAATTTTTAAAAATCATTTTTCCCCCTTGACGAGCCTTTTATGAAATGCTCCAACAAAGAAAAGTAACAATAAATAATAGCCGCAACCAAGGTAACCGTTTCAAACGGTAATCTTGTTGACTAGGTAACTTCGCTTCCAGTGGCGTGTAAGAGAATTGTGTAAGATTTTAAAATAATTTTAACTCAAAAATTAAAACGTTTTGAAAAAAAAGTTATTAGGAAAAATTGTTTGTCTTGACGAGTTCTATTACCAGTTAAAATTAATGTACTTATTTCATTTACAGCCTGTATATAAACAATAATAATGATACCAATCAAGAAATTCAATAGTTATATCACTCACAGGTAAATGTTAAAGTGAAAATACAGGGTGCTCAAAACTGGCGCACCAACTCAGTGGTACGTTGTTGAGAAGCATGTGTAGATTACGGGAAAAATCTTAAAAAAATTCTTAGTCATATTTTAAAAAATCTGGAACTACAAACTTATTTTGTTAACTTCTTCAATTTTTATTATTTTTTAATGTTTTTATGTTTCACACTAAGTAATCGTTCCCTAAAAAAACGCTGAATAATTATTTTTAAATTTACTATCAGACTTTAGCCGTTTTTTGAATTAAAAAAAATTAAATTTCATCAAAAAAATCACAATTTGTCACAGTGTGCCAACACTGGGAATAATTTCCTAGGAAACCGTTTCAAAATTAATTTATTTTTATTGTTGATCAAATTCTATTGCGATCACGACTGTTGCCACATATCATTTATTTAAAATTCGTTATTTATCAATAATTAAAAAAAAAATGTTTTACTATTTTTACCTTTATATGTAAACAATTCTCTACCACACACCATTGAGTTGGTGCGCCAGTTTTTGAGCACCCGGTAGATATTTCTATAGGAATAGGACGCAAATTTTGAACTTGGAATACGAAAACAATTTTGAGCTACGTTTCTGAATATGACGAAAGTGTTTGTTTTTGAAGTCGATATTTAGCATACATATGAAACTATTAGAATAGAATTGTATTTGTTATTGAGTAAATACATTTATTTTGCTTTGATATTAACCTGAAAACATATAATTCCCTAACAACAGTTTGTTTTTTTAGTTTTAATTTCAATTTAATATTACGCTTCCAAGTCAATTTACTGTTTTTGTTTCGATTTCCAGTGATTATTAGCTGTCATTAAAATGCTGGTATCACAAGGAGGTGTATCCCGGTATAATTAAACGTAAAGTGATTTACATAATTAGATAGAAGAAAAGAGGAAAAATGATTAGCAGTTTTAGGTTAGGTAGGTATTCATTTTCCTTTCAGTTGAGTTAACGATCTTTCAACTACTACTAACTGCTTAGGTAAAAATGTAGAGCTGAGTATAGGATGTTATATACGATTTCCTTTCAGAGTTTAAAGATATATCTTTAGCTATCTTTAATATTAGACTGATTATTTAATTTCAGTTTTGTTAAAATAAAATTGTAGTATAACCTGAAACGCAATAGGTGTAATAATTCTAAGTTTTTGTCCAAAAAACAGTGATGTTTTGACGTCAATTTCTCAAACACGTCAAACATAAATAAATCAAACGTTTTCTCGGGAAAACAGTTATAATAGATCCCTTTTTTATCAAATTATGTTAACGATGGTGAGATTAAAGACATTTAAAAATGCGCATCACTACATGAGTATAGGTATCTATTGATCTATCTATAGCTTGAGGCATGTTGTTCCTTTTAGTAAGAAATAAATTGAAACGAGATACTTTATATGGAATTTCCACTTTCCGTCGTTGCACTAACGCTGTCATATATGAAACAAAGCAACACTTACAACTTACAGAAAGTGCTCATTCTATAATTGCAATGTAATTTTTAATGTTGCTTCAATTAATTTTTATTATTCGAATACAATGTTTATCAAAGGCTGAAAGTGCAAACACAATGGAAGTATATTAGAAATTCCGAATGCATTTTCACAAGCGCATATACGAGATGACAGCTTTATTTATGCTGAAAGAAAATTAATTTTTCTTGCAAGAACGCAATATGCATTTAGTGCATGTACCGGCGATAAAATGGAGTGAGAATCTTTTGAGTTTTTCTCGTGCAATTTTCTATTTTTATTGCGAACTAATGTCACTACCAGTCACTTAAGAGAAATATGAATAGCTTTACACATTTTTATAAGTCAAACACTTTAAACGGTCATTTGAGTGTAAGGAAGTAAATTTTTAAATCACGCAGAGTTAGTTGTGAACTTGTTTTCCTTGTAATTTATTTAAATCGCTTATAACACAGTGGGTTTTGAACCACATCGCCTCCTGTGTAATTTACAGTTTTCAATTATACAAATTTAATCAAAATTTTTAAGAATACTCTTGCATATATGAATCTACAACACATTAAATATAGTAAATTGTTTAATGAACCATCATTTCTTGTCCTGTATTAAGTTAACAACGTAATTACGCCGCTTGGCGATATTTTTCGCATATTTTAAGTTTCTTACAATCATAAATAAGCTCGTTGGGAAAATTAGCAGCATTTTTAGTTGCAAAAAAACTGTGCGTTTAATCATGACAGACATACAATTTTTCAAATTAAATTTACTAAGAGTACAACTGCATCTTTACCACATTTTACAAGAAAGTTTCTTTTCTGAAGTTTGGGAAGCTAAGTTTTTGTGAATAGGATAAAATGCCAAGTGCGAAATTGCATTAAAAATAACCCAAAAAACACCTTTACTAATGTTAAAAATGATTTTACCCTTACCTTTTCAAGCCTTCTAGCTGAAATTAGACCAACATAGATTTAATTTATCTTAACTTTGATCGATTTAGCTGATTTTTGAACAAGAAATTTATTGTTCAAAAAATTTTCAACTCAAGTTTTGCTCAAAGGTGTTTTTAAATTACATAATAAAAAATTAATTAATAAAAAAAAGTTACGACTTATATAAACATAACTCTTGGTTTTTTTCGAGTGTATTAATCGATCCATTTTTCAGACAGAAATTTAATTATTTCGCAAATTTTGTTAAGAGTAAGCCCTAAAAAAATTACACAATTTAGTCGAATAAAACATTTTTTTTCTTTTACCGAATGTTTTGATACGGTTTACAGTCAATAAAGAAATTATCTCTCAAAATTAAAAAAAAAACAAAATTTCAATTAACTTAGACCGAAAGTGGTCTTAATTTTGTTTTCCGATTTTTTAAACACGTTTTTGTGATAAAACTAAATTTTTCCTTTAAAAATTCGTTAAAGGAAATGAAAATGAACCAACCAGCTTTCAACCAGAGATTCATTTATTGTACAAGAACTTTTTACAACAAAGCATTTCTTAAGCATTTAAACACATTTTAAATCTAAAATCTCAGTTTTTTCGAGATTTTGCTAGAAGACACCAAAAAGATAATCAATTGTAATCCAAAATTATATTAATTTTGTTTTATTGAGAACGTTTCTTGGCCAGAACCGCAGTTACGTCGCAAAATTTGGTTAAAAACTGACCGAAAAGTCATCCAATTATTCCAAAATGGGTGTTATTTAAACCTTCGAGTCTTGTTGACTAGTTTTTTTTTTAAATTTACCTAAAACAGGATAAAAAATAACCAAACTAGATCGAGCCCACCTGAAAATCACAACACAAGTGGAACTGAGTGTTTCTCTATCAGCAAAATTTTGTCAAAATATTTGGTAAAACCACAATTTTGGTCGAAATTCATGTTCTGTTTTTGAATTATAATTTTAAGTTAACCAAAAAAAAGGTAGGAGTTATTCCTACTTTTTTAAATCTTTTAAACACGTTTTAAACACCTGATTGGGTCAAAACTCAATTAGCAAATTTTAATGCAGAAACGTACGTGAATGTAATTATTTTGTAAAAATTGTCAAAAATAAGGCAAAAAATCGTCGAAGAATTTAATTAATTTTCAGCTTTCTTTATTAATTAATTAATTTGTTTGTTATACGGCAAATTTTACTAGCACATTAAATTTTTTTAATTAAATTTGCAAACAAATTAACAAATTTATTTTTTCGAACTGTTTTTAAATTTCAAAAATAAATGGTAAATGCAATGTCCTCTCAAAATTTGTTTTCACAGTAGGCGTTCGTTTAGGGGCGCGTCATTTTCATTTTGGGTGACTGTACAATCTTAGACACTAAACTGTTTGTTATTGCATTGCAAAACTGAAACAAGAAAAACGTTCTTTAAAGTTAAAGAATATAAAAACTTAAATGAACCACCCTGTACCCTGTATATTCCCACGTGGAATATTCTAAAACTACGTTACAACAATTAAAGATTTAAGTCATTACAAGTAAAATAATAATATTCCCATTTAAAGAGTTTAAGAGTAGAAGAGTGGATGAAAATGTTTGGGTCAATCGAAGTAAGACAAAGAATAAGACTTGTTTTACCAACTTAAAACATTCTGAAATCGAGTTATTGTAGAATCTTTTTCCAACAATTGGAAATTCATTTGTAAATAAAAACACATCTAATTTTAAATTATTGAAAAAAAGCAACATCTAATATTTGTTAGATGTTCGATTTCCTTACAACAAGATAAAGCAAAAGCCTTCTATATACTTTCTATCTTTATGCGGTAATAAAAAGCAAGTTTTATTACTTTTATAAAACAAGTCAATGTAATTCCAGACAATGCGGCAGCTGATCAAAGTCATTTAAAATACGCTTCCGATAACCTGATTTGTAATAACAGAGCTTGTCTCTATCCAATATTGACGATTCGCTAAAAGTTTTTGTTGTTAGTAGAATTGTATCGCGACTGAAATGTTGTTACAATATACAGAGGGCGTCAAAAAATTACATCGGTTTCGAAAATATGACTTAAAATGTACAAAAGAAGCGAAAAAGTGTTGTCTTACACGAACTACAGAGCAATTTTGCTTACATTTTTTTTGCCAAAAATACTATCTTAAATAGTTATTAAGTTGTTATCGTCCTCCTTGTTTGTCTAATGAATATTTTCACAGACCGATCCTCGACTGACGTATGGTTTTATGGTTGTGTTTAAGGAAAGTACATTTAACTTTACTGTATTTAATTTAAGTCTGTGATTTTTAATCCGTCTGAAGTTTAATTGGAATTACGATCCCAGGGCTATAATATTCGAATCGGCTTTACCATAACTTCCCATTTCATAAGCCGTATAAAGGACGCAAGCAAACCATAAGGGATGATAACTGTTTCTAGATATTATGATCCACTTTACGCGTGGAAAATAATTCCTGTTGCTCGCTGATCCCTCAGAGAACTTAAGCCTATAATAATTTTCCTGCTCGATTAGTTACGGAAATCGGCGGAATCTCTGAATGGAGATTAGCTTGATATAAATGACTTAACTTTAGAATAACGTGGCGACATTTCCCAGTGTTATCTGTCCTAATATAGCTGAATTCCCGTTTCTTTGATCGCGAAGACTATGGTAATTGGTTGTGGTTTTGTCTCACATTATACTCTCACCGGAATAATACTCGAACTAATCGAGTTCACTTTTGTTTGTATGATGTGTTCGCACTTTATTTTTTCATATTGCAAAAACTTGTAAAGTTGCGTGAATGGAATGAGAAATGAGGTACTAAATTCATATCTGTCAGCGCAATGAAGATCAAGTGTACAGGAAGTGAGTGAATTATCAGCGCTTAATTTCAAAGTTTCTTTAGTTCACCTCCCTTTCAAAATTTTCACACTATAGCTCGGGCGTAACCAAACTTAGGCAGTTTCAAAGCAAGCAGAATAACTGAGGAAAACAGTTATCTGTAATTAATTTTTATTTATCAAATTTTCTGAATCAAATGAAAATATAATAACATCATATTACATGTATAAGTCTCTAATAAGTATATTTTAGAAACAATAGAACAAATTTCAACCTTAGCTAGGTTAAGACGAAACAGAAAGTTTTATCAAATTTAATTCACTATGTGTTTTTTGTTTAATTACACAGGGTATGTTGCCGTCTTGAGCTTTTACAATTAAATTTTCCTAAACTAAATCTAATGTTAATACTTACCTAAATTGTCCAGACATGTAAAAAAATTAAATGATTAGTAAAATGCTTATTATTCATAGAACAATGTGTTACACAACAAGGATAGAAAGCAGTACGTTTAATACTAATATCGTAATTCATTTAAAACTTAATTTGAGTACTCTTTTTCAACAATCTCCTCTACCTCAAAATAAATTTAATTTTTTTTACAATTTGCTGCAAAAGCGAAGATCAGTTTTGAACATAACTCAATCTAAAAAATTTAAAAGAAGCAATTATTCCAATGTGTTTTTTTAGGTAACTTTGTAACTCGTATCAGAAATGATCGAATTAAAATGATAAGTTGTCTCATTATAAAATCGAGAATTTATAGATCGTCAATAGAGATGAGTTTAAATTTATTTAATTGCCACCACATTTAAAAATTTGGTCATTAAATTAGTTTAGGAAACAGGTTTGCACTTCCGAAAAAACGATAGTTTAAATTTAAATTTGGATTAATTTATAAAACATCTTAATAAAGCAGGTTCCGATAACATTACTATTGGAAGAATTCTTAAAAGTAACCATAATTTATTAATTCCAGTTATTAATTAAGATAATTTTGATTAAACGACTTGAAACATTTGACCGTTTCGAGTAAGTGTCTAAATAGAAAGCACTCAACAGGTTTTAAAAAAGTGCACTTAAATACAAATAAGCCTGTAACTGCTCAATTATGGAAAATAAAACTAAAAATTATAATATATTGGCTAATTATTTTTTATGTAGGATGTAAAACAAATTATTTTATGATGAATTACTGTATAAACTCGGTAAAAAGCTTTATAGGAAGCAATATCATGCTTAATTTTTTCATTAAATATGATAGAACTGTATATTTAATATTTTGCATAAATTAGAATATAAAATTTCCAAAGGCGGAACGTTGCTTAACACTTATTAAATTTGCTGCTTTTGACATTTGAATAAAACCCACAAAAAGACAAGTCAACTACCAGAAAGATTTCCAAAAGCACAAAGCGAACAAGAGAACCTTAAATAAAAGTAATTACGGCCGCTCTCATCGGTTACATTTTCAAATTTTCGTTTAATGAATTCACCCCCATTTCCACTAAAAGAGAGAGTATTTGAAAGCTCGACCATGAAATGATTCCGTTCCGATTTTCCCTAGACGTTACATCAATCGAAATCAAAGTCAAGACCAGAGCGTCTCAATTTAAAGAGGGTCACCGCATAAAATATACAATTATCATACGAGAGATCCGATAAGACATTTTTCAGGAGCGCTTTAATTCTGATCGATGAACATAGGATCTTTTCGTATAATTTTAATCGCATTAAAATGCGGTTTAACGTCAGTAATCAGTCAAAATCGAGAGACGATGACCTTTCACAGACACAATTTCGTGATTCGCTAAAAATTACTTTTGCTTTTTGTGATAAGCCTAAACCTAAACCCGAGTTTTTATTTCATTGTAATTAAATTTCTGATCAAAGTCGTCGTGTAGAAATGGAAGGCTTGCTAATTTTTAAAACGTCTCTTTATATTATACAATGTTGCCAACTTAATTTCAAAGCTACAGTAGATCTTGACTTAGAACGTTCGGTTAAAGTGGGCTATGATTTTGAGAGAGAAGTTGATAACATTGTGAATGTATAGAAGAAATGAGTCGTATTAAAAGTTGCATTATTTGTCCACATTATTTTTAAGGCTGCCAACTTATTTTTGGAGTTAGTGTGTGATTGGAGATGTATTTTTTATTTTACACGTCTTTCATATTTATTTTATTAACTAACTTTGAATTAAGTTGGCAACAGTGAATAATGTAAAAACAAAAGAATTAAGACTTGCCATTTTTACCGGCTCTATACTGTATACAATGTATTCAATGTTGCCAATTGAATTTTGAGTTGGTATTTTTGGTTAAAGTAAGACTATAATTTTGAGAGATAAGTAGCTAGAAAAAATGAGTCATATCAACATTTGCATCTTCTGTTTAAATATTATTAAGGGTTGCCAACTTATTTTTGGGATCACAGGGCACTCTAACTGATTTTTTTTAAATGTTACAAGTGTTTCATACATAAGTATGCCTTTGAAATTAAGTTGTTAACATTAATTAGTGTAGAAACCGTCTCCGAACATTATTCAATATTCAATGTTGCCAACTTACTTTTGAAATTAGAGTCCGCCTAGAACTGAAATTTTCGGTTAAAGTGGACCACGATTTTGAGACCTAAGTTGGCAACATTGTGTAAAGAAAGAACATATGGAATATATCAGAATTTGTTTCTTCTGTTTAAGTTATTCAAGATTGCCAACTTATTTTTAGAATCACTGCTCACTTTTATTGAAGATGTTTTTAATTTTACTAGTTTTTCACACTTATTAACTGTTTCAAAACTATAAAAACGCCAACGTTGCATTTTACCGAATTGTTTTTTTAAAATAAGATTGACAAAATTGTAAAATAGTTATTAATGATTAGATCTCTCATTGAAAGTATAAATTACATTAGCTATTATATTTTTGAAATGCATGAATAATTTATAACACTAATTTTGAGAGAAAATGCGACGTTGGCGTTTTAATAGTTTCAAAAAGACAATATTTTATTAATTGACTTTGAAGTTTGGCAACATTGAATAGTGTAAAAACAAAAGATAGAAGTCTTTACACTTTTGTCAGTGTCTGTAATTCAAGCTTGCCACCTTCATTTTGAAACTATGGTCCACCTGGGATCGAGCACTGGAATTTTTAGTTAAAGTGGGCTATGACTTTGAAAGTTAAGTTGGCAACATTGTGTGGAGATAGAAGATATGAGGCATGTTTAAATTTGCATCTTTTGTCTAAATGTAGGTATTATTCAAGATTGCTAAATTATTTTTAGATTTCCTAGCCATTTTAATTGAAGATTTTTTTTAAAATCTATCAGTTTTCTTACTTATTTTATTGAATTACGTAGAAATTAACTTGGCAATATTTGCCAATTTTTTACTGTCGCTGTACATTGTTCAATGTTGCCATCTAAATTTTGAAGTTGCAGAACCCTTGAAACTGGAATTTTTAGTTAAAGTGAGCCATGACTTTGAAAGTTAAGTTGGTAACATTGTGCAGAAATATGGAGACACCTTCTGTCTAAATATTATTCAAGATTGTCAACTTACGAGTACATATTTTTAGATCACTAGAAACTTGCTAATTTTTTTACTGTTTCTTTGCATTATTTATTGTTGCCAACTCAATTTTATTCATAGCTCATTTGGAATTCAAGTTTCAGTTAAATGATAAGTTGTGATAAGTTTGTAAATTTGTAAATATTATTCATCAGGGTTACCAACTTATTTTAGTAATTCCGAGTGTAATTCTAGTTGTATTTTTTTGTGAATTACGCACATTTGTTGAGAAGTTGTAAGATTTGTGAAATGAAAGGAATTGCGGTAAGTTTTTTGGTTTCGCCGTTCTTCCTTACTTTCTAAGAACATCCTTCTTGAGAATACCAACCGTGATGTCTTGTAATAAGCGAGTAACGAGAAAATGTAGTGTATCCAACCAAAGTGCTCTAGTATAAGTAATGAAGCATTACGACTTGCACCTGCACGGTTCTTCATCTCTGGCAATCACATCTCCCGTTACTTTAATTAATAACAATTGTCAAAGTACGGTTCAAATCTGAAAATCTGAAATCGTGGCCGAACAAAATAAAACAAATCAAATCAAAAGTTCGTAGTTGAATATTATTGTGCTGCGTTTTAAGTCCCGTTCAATATACAGGGCGTTTACACGCTTCTTGAACACCAACAAAGGCTCTTAATAGCCGTAGTTTTTCACTTATTAGAAGTCAAATTTAATTATGTCGGATGTGAACGATTTTCTTATAAGTGAATCCAGCCCTGAAACGCGCACAATTACAATCGAAATATTCAAGAGCTGAGGTGATGTGCGGTGATTCGATGCAGCTAATGAAGACATTAAAGGCTCTCGAGCCATGGATTCGCGTGGTAAAACGTGCACTCTTCCACTTAAGAGCCTGCTTATGACTGTTGCAATTTATTAAAAAAGATATTTTTCATTTTGAACTTTGTTGCGAGAGGCGGCACAAACATGGTTTGTCACTTAATTGTTTGTTTCTTCTTTTCTATCCTTGAAAGAATGGACAATGAACATAAAACGACGAGTCTTAATGCAACAATAGGCTGATATTTCTCATTCCGCCAAAAATGTTCAAAAACATGATTAAACACTGCTTTTAAAATCTTGTTTTAACTTTATTTTTTCTTGTGTTGTTTTTATGGAGTAGTCCGTCTTGACTTAAGACAAGGGTTTTCAAAGTTATTGTTTTCAGTGTTTCTAGTCGATGTATTGCAGAAATTCTCACTAAATCGAGCTCTCAATTGAGCTCTTTGCAGGTTTCAAATTGCAACTCTTCGATTGAGATTGTGCTGCAAGCTACAAGTAGGTACCTTATTTATGTTTCTAATTAGTTATTTTATATCATTCGGTTTAAGCACCCTTGAATGCTTTTTTAAACTTTCGAAAAGTTCAAAGCAATAATGTCTGCCATGAATCCTATTTAACAAATTATTATTGTTACTTACAAAATTTAAATAAAAAAGTAAGTTGTTTGCTTTTTGTTTGCATCTTTATTTTTCAAATAATAAAGAATCTTTTAATTTTTATACTGACGTTTTTTCAAGAGGTGTTCAAAACATATTATAGAGTTTGCGCAAAACGTATTTGATGTTTATACCGTACGGCCGGGTGATTAAAATGTCATACCAATGCGGTTGGAGTGCCTACCGATTCCAAGTGCCGGGGTTTATTGGCATGACATCTACAAATCACCCGACTGTACGTTAGAACCTTTTTCTTTTAGCAACGTGTTAATCTAGCTAATACGAAATCGAGTAGGGAACTTATAACGTAACGAAATTTATAACGTTTGTGATGCGCAAACTCTATAATGACAAAATAATTAATTAATTAATAAAAACATAAAAAACATAGTGATTCACGTAAGATAACGAGCCTTACAGAAATACTCAATAATACATGATGTAGTACATTGTATGTTGTGTTGCCAGTTGCACTTTACTTTTGCCAGGCTCATTATCTTACGCTATAGTGGTTCGATTTAAAATTCATACTGTTTTTTGATTAATAAAAGTTAGTATTATTGTAGGTATGTATTATTGCATTTTTTAGGAAAAATGCAAAACTTGTGGAACCATAAAATTGATTCCCTATTCACGAATCTAAAACTAAAATTTATTTTTATAATACGTACTGTGTTATAAATTATAATCCCAATAGCGTGAACTTTTGTTGTTACTTTAATTAACTGTGTTATCGTCAAAAAAAGTGAAGAAATAAGAAGAATGACACAGCGAAAAAACCGTACAATGGCTTTTAAAAAGAGTCGCATTGAACTTGGACATCCGTTATACAACAATTTAATCCCTGATTAGAAATTTGGTAGTAGATTTTGTTAATCAGATTAAACGAAAACAGTTTAAAACATTATGTTGATTGTAGCTTTCAAAGGCTTTAATAACTACCGAAAGATTATTGGTTTTAGAATAACTGAACGTTTCCATTGTTATTCTGCGATTTAAATTTGAATTTTTTGTTGTTAAATGTTTGCAAATTTGTGCTTAACATACATCATTTGAAGACACTTGAGGTTTAATAGGGTAAATAATGTATGATTTTCTCCTATATAATGATGCTTCATTTGAGGTTTATTACCATAACAAATCTAAAGGCAATGCCTTTGAGCTGTGTTCATTAATTGCATCATCTGATCAGTTTGTGTTGTAAAATTGCCGATACTAATTAGTATTAATGTATTGAGATTTATATTACGATTGCAGGTGCAAAGACAAGGTCATTGTCACTAGAAATTTATCATCTTGTACTGTTTTTTCGAAAAAGTATAATTAATAAATAACAATTAGCTGTCGACCCCACGTTACACGGATGCATCCACATGTCCCGTACGATGTGGAGGAATAAATTGCGGTAGTTAAAAGCGAGAATAACATGCTGGAAAGAAGATCATTAAAATAATATGGTTGTATATACGCATGAGCGAAGACAAATAGCCCAAGAATATCACATATAGTCGCCTACGAACGGCCGTAAAAAACCGCCCTACCGTAAATTGAAAACTTGTACAAAGAAAACAAAACGAGCAGAAACGAACATTAAACGACGATTAAGAAAGCCGAGCCTTTCCAACAGATTTTCCACACTTCTTCATAGCTTATGATTCGTGCCTGTTTTCACTTTTTATCATCTTATAACGGTTTCATTTCATGAGGAATAAGGAGATAAAGGTGTGTGGTATCGCTGTGGGACAAAAAGGATTACTGCTACAAGATTTTTAAATCTCTTCAGCTACTATTGCACAATGAAATAATAGAACTGCGTAAAGAAATCGGAGTTTTTGAGTATCAAATCTTAATATTAGCAAAATGCAAAAATTTTCCACAGAAAAATATTAATTTTTTATTAATTAATATTATTAATTATAATATTAAAGCGACCAAAACTGCTTAAGCAGAGTAGCTTAAGTTGGCATGTTTTGGCCAAAAACACAGATTTTCGCACTTGAAGTGCTGAAAAATGTTGGTTTTTACAGTTTTTCATTGAAAAGCGAGCATAGTCATTTAAGAATACTGGACTTATACTTATGCACTTTGTTTTCTTTGCAGTAACTTAGTAGATGTATCTAAAACGAAAGTAATAATATTATTGAGGCAAAAATTTACAATTGGATGTAAGAGGTATTTTTTTTTTATCAAAAGTTAAACAGGAACGCAAACTCAAGATTCGTAAGATTTGGAGGATGTTCCGGTAGATTTAGACGATGACTTTTAAAATTAGACTGAAATGATAGATATTGTATCACAAGATTGCATTTTCGAACGAAAGGAGTATAATTTTTAAGTGTTTGTTATTTTGTTTACTTTTTTTTTAAATTAGTAAGTAATTTTTTCATTTACGAATACTAAACCCTTTTCTTATTTGACTCTTAAATGTATTACTTTTTATCTACATGGAATTTTTTTCAAAACAAGAACCTGCTTATTCTCATTTGTGTTCACCATTTCTTTTTCTTTTTTAATTTAATTAATTATTTTTTTACTTACATCCTGTTTAATTACCACATTAATTTACCTTTCTGTAAATTTTTTACTGGCTACACCGCATAATTTTACTTTGAGTTTTGAAAAAAATGATCCTGCTTTTAAGAAGTTCTATTGGCTCAGGACTGTTTCAGGAAAGCTGCTGAGGTTAAATTGTGTGTTGTGTCGATTACTCACTAATCGCTTGTTTAATGCACACGTTAAATTTGTCAAGAAGTGGTCAAATAGTTGTCAGCATTAAATTCGATACCTATTTTCATGTAAATTTTATGTAAATATCCTTTATCCTCTCATAATAAAGTTATAAATCTCATACTTTAATAGTCGAACGATAAAATATTAATAAAACGTTAACTGACATGTCGCTTCTATGTCATCTAACGCATTTGATATTGTTCTCAAGATGCAGATTTTACGATTCCGCGTCTCTTTCCGGGACATTTATCTCGCGGTTAATTTTTGTTTGAACCGACGGGTGATTCTTGTAAAACAGCTTTATAATCAATTGGCCGTATCTAGGAACTCGGCATGATAAACGTCCGTCAAAACGATCTGGATCTGAAAGTGTACAGTTCCGTTATTAATGCAATCTCCTGCCAGGTGAATCGGCTGGCGGATGACCTCAGAAAGGTGTTTACCAGCTACCGCATCCTCCGACTCTTGTTTATGGCGTTTTTATGGTCGTCATGCCCACTTTATCCATCTTTTCGTGCACCCAATTTAAAATGATGAGAGCGGTAATAAGGGACCGGTGGGTGTTGTAATGAAACCCTGCCGCAGTCACTACACTAATATTATTTTGTGTGTTTTATATGCTGTGAAGACGATTATTTCAATTTGTTTAGGTAAATGTATGGAAAACAACGAAAAATTTAAATAATTGCCCGCCAGAACGATGTATTATTCCGAATACCACTGTTGTAAACAATGCAACATTATGCCAACGACCATAATTTCTGAATACCATGATGGGAAGGTAAAGCAAATGGTGTCTATAATTATGGCATAGGTATAAACACAATTGGTCAACTTGAAAATTTTTCAACCACCCTTAAATTAGGGAGTAAAATATAATTTTCTATATAATAATATACAGAGTGGCCCACAACTCGCTCCCCATCGGAAAAGTGCATATACTCGTAGTTTAGGCAATTCTCAATCGAAAGTTTCTTTACAAAAAAGTTCTAACTCTTTGCGTTTGGGAGATAAGAACGTTTCGAAGTAGCCAATCACAATAGGTCTTGTTCCGGAGGATTACGATAATAAAACACGTTGCTAAGAAACCAAAAATAGGGAGAACGGACAATAAAAGTGTGCACTAGAATTATTTTTCATTCCTTAGTAACGGATCTACTGCAATACACCTGGGAGGGAGCTTCTGGGATTGGTCACTTTGAAACCTTTTTATCTCCCAAACGAAAATAAAAGATCTACTATTTTTGCATTTTTGTCATCTTCATTGCTGTTACCACCAGCACATTTCCGGTGGGGAATGAGTTGTGGGCCACGCTGTATAATATATTTATAAATCAAGGGAGCAAAGTTTACAATTTCCTCTCGCGGGCCAAGTTTGCGGGCTGTAATTGCACAAAGGAAGAAATTTACTTTGCTTACTTTGATATTTTGCTCTCTAATTTGAAGGTGCAAAGATACCTACTCTTTTCCTGTCACGGGAGGTAAAGTACATAAATGCAAAGTATGTCTTTTCTTCCCACGGGAGGTAAAATAGACAAAATTTCCTAAGAAGGTAAAGACATACTTTGCACCCTCAAATAAGGGAGCAAAATATAATTTTCTATAAAACAAGACGAAACATGTATTTAGTATTTTTACTAAATACATGTTTCGTATTTAGTAAATATAGTAAATATAGTAAATCACTGTATTATTGTTAGTTTTTGAGATACAATAAAAATATTCTTTTACAGACTTATCCTGTATATCTAAATAACTAAAAAACTTCTAGAATTTGTTGACGAGTATTCTCGTAAAAGGTAAGCGTTAAGCATATGACAAAATCAATAAACAAGTAATAAAAAACCTTCTGCTTGTATGCAATACTCGTATAATTATTTATGTTCCATAAGCCAGGATACGATTAATTGCAATTATTGCAAAGTGCAACCTCTTCATACAAAAATAAGTACAGTTTATATCGTTGTAAGTGCGGAAATATAAATTCTGTCAAAAATAACAATAGATAACGCTAACTGTACAGCAACTTATGATGAAGATATATAAGGAGAATTAAATTTTCAAACTCTACGGCTTTTACTTTAGTAATAAAATTAGTAATATTTATTCGTATTTTTTGACATCCTTGGCGGAATGGCAAATATCTGACAATTAGAAAACTTTTAATTTTTATGCATTAAGAAAGCAATGACTTGTAGTACTTTTTTAATTCCAGGTCCAGACTCATATAGAATCACCGTGTGTAGGTCAATGTTGAACTAACAGAGGGTAAAATTGTTTGTTTTAATTTTGAAGATCTAGATGAAATTGTTGTAACTTGATAATAAAAAAAAAGTTCAAAAATTTTATTCTTCAAAAATGATCAAATTTCTAACGGACTTCATAATGAACTAATTATTTGATTTAACAAAAACAACGATTAAAATCCCTTCACACCAAACGTTTATTTGCAACACGACGCGTTTCAACCACAAAGTGGTCATCCTCAGGTGAGAATCTAAACTAAGCTAACTCTAACAATGTCATGCCTTAAATACTAATTTTGCCGACTTTCACTTTTCCTACCCCCAACTAATGAGTAGAGGGGAGAAAAAGGAATGGGGCCGTTGTCTGAATTCATAAGTCTATTTCTATTTTTAAATATTTCAAGGCTTTCGAAAGCGTCAAGAAATTTACAGTTATTAACTACTCTAACAATTTTTAAGCTAGTGTTATCAATCCTATGGTCTTTTTCAAAAATATGTTGGGCAACACTTGACTTTTCAAATCTGTTGAATCTTATTTGATTTGGATAGTAAACAGTCTAGGCAAAAACGCTTGATTCATACTTTTGCCCAACCTTGTATAGTACATCTCTATATACAGCGTGGCCCACAACTCATTCCCCACCGGTAATGTGCTGGTGGTAACAGTAATGGAGATGACAAAAATGCAAAAAAAGTAAAAAAAAATAAAAAAAAGTTTCAAAGTGACCAATCCCAGAAGCTCCCTCCCAGGTGTAGTGCCTACAGTAGATGCGTTGCTAAGGAATGAAAAATATTTCAAGTGCACACTATTGTAATCCGTTGTACCTATTTTTGGTTTCTTAGCAACGTGTTTTATTCCCGTAATTCTCCGGAACAAGGCCTTTGGTGATTGGCTACTTTGAAACGTTCTTATCTCCCAAACGCAAAGAGAACTTTTTTGTAAAGAAACTTTCGATTCAGAATTGCCTAAACTATATGCACTTTTCCGGTGGGGAACGAGTTGTGGGCCACGATGTATAAAACAGTACCGTGATTGACTGACAGACAACGCACAGCCTAAACCACTGAACTTAGAAACATGAAAGGAAGATACGTTCTTTGGAGGGTGTAGAGGTCCGCTAAGAAGGGATTTTTCGAAAATCGCACTCTAAAGGGGTGCAAAGGGGTGTTCAAATTTGAATAAAAATCCGTCATTTTAAAAGAAATATTACAGTTATATTCATGAAAATTGGTATTAAGGCCTTACGCTAAAAATGAAGAAATATATGTTTCAGGATTTTCGAAAAATCAACGCCTAAGGGAGTTAAATGGGGTGTTAAAGTTTATTTGAAAATCCGTAATTTTAAAAATTATATACGTGCACATTGGTACTTGGGATTTCGATTAAAGATGAAAAACGCATGTTTTAAGTTTTGGCAATTCCACCCCTAAGGGGGTTAAATATAAACTTTTTTCATCTTCATTTTTGACCTTATATTCATTAGAATTTTTATTTGGGCTATAGACTAAAAATAAAAAAGGTGTGTTTTATAATTTTTAAAAATTCCACCCTCTAAGGAGGTTAAATATAAAAATCCATCATTTTAAAACTTATATCTATGAGAATTTATAGTTGGGCTTTTGATGAAAAATTAAGAAACACGTGTTTTATGATTTTTAGAAATTTCACCGCCAAAAGGTTAACTATAAAAGTCCGTCATTTTTAAATTTATATCCCTGAGAATTGGTATTTGGGCTTTCGGTGAAAAATGAAAAAACATGTTTTATGATTTTTAGAAAATTCACACCCTAAGAGGGTTAAATTTTAAAATCCGTTATTTTTGAAGTTATATTCGTGATAATTGATATTTAAACTTTCGGTTAAAAATGAAGAAAGGCGTGTTTCGGGATTTTCCGGAGTTCCACCTCCCGAGGGGGTTAAATATAAAAATACGTAAATTCTAACCATGAAAATTGGTGTTTGGGCTATACGCTAAAAATAAAAAAAACGCGTGTTTTAGGTTTGTTGGAAACTCTATCCCCAAGGGTGTTAAAAAATATTTTTATAGTTATATTTGTGTAAATTGATATTTCAAATGTTTTTGGAAATTTGATCACAATGGGGCTAAGTAGGGGATAAAAGTGTGTATGAAAATTTCTAAATTTTTAAGTTATACAGGGTGTTCGCCAAGTTGAGACATTACTTTTTTAACATGTGATGTTATGCATTGTTCTTTTAACTTTTAACGTCTTTCAAACACCTTTATAAAATATTTATGATAAAGAAGATACGATGATGATTACTTTTTTTTAATTATTGAATCCGACCTTAATTAAATTTGCAAATTTGCAGAAAAAAATCATAGGCGTTGATCAAAAAACTTGCCACAGTTGCCATTTACTTATAGTTGCATGGATTTACTCTTGCAGTAATAACAAGCTTACAGATATGTTGCTATATTCTATATAAGAATAAAAGTAACATGATTGAAAATCTGGTGTTGTTAGTAATAATAAGAGTTTTTTTAAAGCGCCCATATTAAAGGGGCAGATAAACATAAGTGGACTGCAGATTTCATAATTGTTTGGTAACCTATATTTATCCAATATTAGTACAATATTTCTTTGTACGATGTCAGTATTGGTAGTATATTTGATTATAATATATTGCCAATAAATAATGTGGACTTTTGGCAATATTGTTCCAACATGTTTTGCCTATCTTGTAAAAATATTGTGTTTTTAAGTAGGCCCAATACCAAACATCAATATGTATTCGACATTAATTTATCATGTAGGATCAATATAAAATGTGGACTTTTGGCAATAATATTCCAACATCTTGTAGAAATATTGTTTTTTTTATTTAAGTACAATATAAAACTCCAACATTAATTTTATATTAATTTTTCATATAAGACCAATATATAATGTGGCACTTTGGTAATAATATTCCAAACGTCTAATAAATATGAAAAAAGGATGCACAACAGAGACACCACTCTATCAGACCGCAGACCGGTATCGCAGTTTTGTCCTCTTAGGGCTCATCAGAGCAGTGCCACCGTTTGATGACTGATGTGTCTGTGAAAGAGTCTATAAAGCAACTGTGGGCGATTAGCGGAGAGAACAGTACCGCTAAGCGCCACCTATGGGGTTTGTGGGAACAATGCTTTTTTTTAAATTTTCTATACACATGAACCCAATGTGAAACAGTATACCAAAATACCGAATGAGTTTAAAGTAAAGCATAAATTGCATATCGTTGTTAGCTGTAGTTTATTTTTCAAAAATATCCTCAAACCGGTCGATTTTAGTTATAAAATCACCCGGTATATTTAACCAATATTGGCGTAACATTTTGTCAGGACCATTTTTTAATAGCTATCGCAAATATGATTTCAATTTGCAGCCAATGTATGTTCTCCAATTTCAACTCTATTTTGGGTTATTATTCCAATAAATTTATTGGTTTTTATACGCATAATGGACATGCAGCAGTTTTTTTCAATATTTAAAAATATTTATAAAATTGATTTTAAAGACTATAGGTTGTTTTATTTATTTAGATTTACATTTTTTTTTCTAAAATTATTTCAACATAAAAATTGTAACTTTACGTCAAAACAGAAAATGCCTCCTAGGTAAACTGATTTTAAAAGAAGGATTTTAACCCATTGCACTAACTTTATAAATTCTAATGTCGACAGTTTTTATTTCGTTAGGTTTTTTTTTGAAGAATATATTGTGAAGACGTTCATCCATATTAATTAATTTAAAGAACATATAAAAAAGTTAGGTACTCCAAATGAAAAAAAATATTATATTGCGTAAGCAAAGCTGTTTTTTTTGAGCTCTGAATGTATTTTTTCTCTCGACCCAACGGTTTCAACTAAAAAATGAAAACACACTTATATTGAATTTAAACCTGTAAACAAATATTGGTTAAATATGAAAGTAACAATAAATATTTTGAAACATTAAACCAACATTGGGTTAAAATTTCAGAAAATATATTGGCTGCAAATTTTAAATCAATTATAGGTAAATATAAAAAAACAATATTCTTTACGGAATCTTACATCAACATTGGGTAGATATACGGAATTATGATTTCGTATTAAGTAAAAGAAAAATGGTAAAACATCAAAAAATTATATTGGACCAATCCTTTAAAATAGTTGGCAATCTTACATTCTTACATTTAAACCTGTAAAACAATATTGGTTGAATATGAAAGTAACAATAAATATTTTCGAACATTAAACCAACATTAAGATAAAATTGGAAAACATATTGGCTGCAAATTTTAAATCAATTATAGGTAAATATAAAAAAACAATATTCTTTACAGAATCTTACAACAACATTGGGTAGATATACCGAATTATGATTTCGTATTAAGTAAAAGAAAAATGGTAAAACATCAAAAAATTATATTGGACCAATCTTTGAAATAGTGAACAAACTTATATTGGATTTAAACCTGTAAAAAGATATTGGTTGAATATGAAAGTAACAATAAATATTTTGGAACATTAAGCCAACATTAGATTAGAATTGGAGAACATATATTGGCTGCAAATGTTAAATCATATTTGCGATAAATATAAATAAACAATATTTCTGACAAAATGTTACTCCAATATTGGTTAAATATATGCAATCACTCTTTTGTATAATGAAAAAAAAAGAATGGCAAAACATAGTTGGTAATATATTGGTAACAAAAAAAAAATTACAACATTTAAAATACTTTTTTACCCAGTATTGGCTGTATATAAAACTCTTAGATACAACACATCAACATAGGCCCAATCTCATTACAGGATTTCGCCAATGATACGTTCTACCTGGGATTCTATTTCAATACTTATAAAACAATTTTTTTAATAAGCATTTCTGAATTTTGCGGGAATGTGCCTTTTTAAAAAAAAAAGCGGATTATTTATTTACATTTAAAAAAAGGTTCCGCATTGGTTTGAGTTTATAAAATCATAAAAGTCATAGATAAAGAGCATAAATTCACTATCTCTAATTAAATCAAAGTTTGTACACTGTTCAGAAATATTTCTCTGTAAACGCCGTTGGTGAATTCTATTAGGTATAAGTGACAATTTTATCCAAATCACGCAGAAAAGCTTTAAATTTAGGAACAACAAAAAAAATGATCAAAAATAATAGCAAAAATGATTCATCAAAATGAAAAATCATTGTATGATATTTTCAAATACTCTCTTTGCTCAAAAATATTTAGATGTTCATGAACTCTGTAATGCGCTGTGCCGCTTTGCCCATATGACTCGGTTGTTTGGTGTTCAGGTAGTTCAGGTAGTTAAAAAAATTTTGTGTAACAGAAGTAGTTAGGTATTGGAAAGTACATAGTGGTTCACTGAATTTTAAATTTATTCAGGGATGTGTAGGATGAAAAAACCACATACTAAATCATCACGCACTTACTTTCGTTGCAAATTTGTTTAACACCTCTATCAGTCTTTTATAAAACCGTCAACGTTGTATTGAACTAAATGATTTATGAAGCACTATGTTTCACTAGTTTGACAAGAGGCATATTCAATGTAAATATTTTAATGTACTGCAAAATGAATGTAAATCTGTAGGGGCGTGAAAAATTAATTTATTTTTGATTTTGCGTGTCCATTAATTTAAATTTTAAATTATACTGTTTCAAATTATTGTCATTTAAATAAAGTTAAAATATTTCTCACTTGTTAAAAAAGTAATCGGAATCGATAATTAATTAGAAAATGTGGAGACCGTTACGGTTATTAATTAAAAATAGCGCATTTTTCTTAAACTTTTTTCAAAATGCTGCTAATTTAAAATACTTTCATAACGCAACAAAAACTCATTACAGCTCAACTTCATTATCTAACATTAAAAATTGCAACAAAATTAAATTGCACAAATTCCAATTAAACTCGACAAGATCCCGACGTGAAGCTCTTAATTAATTATTATTCAAGCATATCGTATTTTTCCTTAGATTCCAGATTCTTCCACTTTGAAATTACAATAAACGTGTGTAAGTGCCAAATTGGTAATAAAAAACCAACTTGGCACATATAAAGCTCCCACGAATCCTAAATTTGAGCAATTTAAATGCATTTTACGAGAAAATATAAAGTTTTTAGGTTCGTCTAAAAATTTTAAGACACTAAATGGAAAAGCTTTTGCTGTCGACTTTTTATTATCTTGCACACACCTCACACTGGCTTATTAAGTTATTAAAGCCGACACCAAAGAAAAATTTGCATCGCCTTAATCCGTATAAAAATTCTATTTTGGGTCGCAATGAACTCAGGAGTTTCTAATTAATATATAGAATCGATAGTTGGCGAAAAGGCGGAAATGAAGACAAATGTTTCTAATTAGCATAAGTTGATTAAGCGGCGATAAAATTTCACTTAAATCTTCGCGTCACTTTTTGGCGTCAATTTGAGCGCTAAGTCAGTTTTCATTATGGAACGAGCGGAAATATGCAAATAAATACTAAACTGTTTTGAAATGGCCGTGGTGGCGACTTAATTAAGGCGATTTGTCGTCGGGTGCACAAGCGACTGTTAGCCACTGATGGCCTTTAACGTTTCTACTTTATCAAATATTTTTATGTGGAGCTCGACGCACGAAGATGAATTAATTGCTTGTGCAGTTCTTCGTGAGAATTGCTTTCCGCATACATGACTTTTGTGTCATCGTGATCATCGCTTCCTGCTCATATGATGTATGCACAGAAACGAATTATTAATTTGACGTACTTTGAATTGTAGCTACATCCTTTCCTCTTCCAGTTCATGTAATTCCAAAACGGACTTATTATTAATAAAAAAAAAACAAAGATTTTTTGATCAACTGACTGTGCTATAATGAATAAACATAACAGTATAATATTTTGATATATTTTATAATACAACTTGTTTGTAATAAAATTTCGCCTACATGAGCAATCTGTGAATGGCGGAAAATAATAGTAGAACAAAAAGGAAGATAGATTTGGAATCTTCACACAATTTTACGTCTAATTCAGTTACGTTTGACATAAAATTTCAGTTTGTGTAATTTTGATGTTTTTTTTCGTTTCTAGGTAGGTAAACAAAAATTTAACGTAAGTTGTTTTTTCGGATTATTTGTACAATTTTAACTCGATTGCCACCAAATTTTGCTCTGAAGTAGATAATAATACATAATTAACTAGCAAGAAGGGCTACAAGTTGTTTTCCGTTTATTTAGATATTTTTTATTTATTTTTGGAAGAGAGGAAAAATAAAATCGACCATGTTTTGCCTAATATCTCCAAAATTACGAATCGTAACAGTAATAATTTTGGCATAAATTTTTGCCAACTGTGATCTTGATGATTTTTTCAATGGTAGGTAGGTAAGTAAAAATTTTGACCAAATTGTTTTAAACGGATTACTTACACAAGTTTGTCTCGATTGCCACAAAATTTTGTTTAAAAGCAGGTAATTAATGAGCAAAAAGGGCTACAAGTCGTTTTAGGCCAATTTTTTTTTGATTTTTTTATTTTTATTAGATTTGAAAAATTAAAATCAACCATTTATTATGTCAGTATCTCCACCAGTAGGAATCGAAGAACAAAAAAGAAGATAGATTTGGAATTTTTAGACAGTTTTACTTGAAATAGGCATATACCTTTGACATAAATTTTCGAATATTAATGTAATCTTAATGATTTTTTTAGTGTAGGTATAGGTGTGTAAGTAAAAATTTCAAACAAGTTGTTTTATACGGATTGTTTGAGCACTTTTGAGTCAATTACCACAAATTTCTGTTCAGGAATAGATAATTAACTACTAAAAAGGGCTACAAGTCGTTTAGTTATTTTCTATTTTTTTAAATTTTTGGTAGATTTTAAAAATTAAGGTCCACTATAAATCGTGGATAAAAAATGAGGACAGACTTAAAATTTTTGGATATTTCTACGTCACATACGAATAATTTTGCCATAAATTTATGTCAACTGTGATCTTGATGGTTTTTTTAGTGTTAGACAGTTAAGTAATACTTTTGACCAATTTGTTTTAAACGGAATACTTGTACAATTTTGTCTTGATTGTCACGAAAGTTTGCCTAGAAACAGTTAATTAAACGCTAAAAAGGGCTACAAGTCGTTTTAGATCAATTACATTTTTTTTATTTTTTTATATTTTTGAAAAATTAAAACCGACCATTTATTTCGTCGTCCAATATCTCCACAAGTACCAATCGTAGAACAAAAATAAACATACTCAGACTCAGAATACTCAAACAATTTTACGTCAAATAAACACAACTTTGTTATAAATTTTCGATTAATGTGATCTTGCTGATTTTTTTAGTATATAGTAGGTAGGTAAATAAAAATTTTTACTAAGTTGTTTTATAGGGATTATTTGCGTAATTTTGAAATAGAAATTGTTCGGAAATAGATAATAAACTATCAAAAAGGACTACAACTCGTTTTAGGTCAATTCCAATTTATTTTTTTTATTTATTTTTGGTAGATTTTAAAAATTCAAGTCGACCATATTTTGTATGTTACCAACTGTAGAATAATAACCACTCTGGCACTTAACACAATTCTGTAATAAAATAACTGAAATAAAAAAATAAATATGCGTATGGTGGTAATGCCATCACCCAAGTGCCAGAGTTTTCAGGTCGCATCTACAGCCTCTGACCTGACCTAACGACCACTAACTAGTAGTGACCGGGACCGACGGCTTAACGTCTCCTCCGAAAGACGAGTTAGTTGCGATGTTTTTGGCATTACATTATCCGGTCACCCATCCAAGGAATGACCGGGGTCAGTGCTGCTTAACTTCATAAACTAATGAAAACCTATGAAATCAGCTAGTCTATGCAACTAACTGAAATAATTAGTGTCTTCATTCGTATCTAATAATGTAATAAAGAGTTGGATCATCCATTGAAAATTTTTTTGTAATAGAGCTAAGGAGTTCAATTTCAAACCTTCACATCAAAAGTAAAAATTATAGACAACGTGTCGATCTGAAATATCTGGTTTATACCTCTCCCATAAGTAAGGTAAGTAATTAGTTCCTTGTATCTTGTTAGACGTGTTATGGGTCGCTTAATAAACATTAAAGCGTTAAATCTTCGGCTTCCTTACGTTTGTCCTAAGAAGATTTGCCTGATGTGCATATTTAATACCAATAAACGGATAACAGAACATTGTATCCCACTGAATGTTAATGACCGAATTATTAATTTTGGCATTTAAACAGCTGCATTCAGATAAAACAAACATCATTTGTTGTGAGGATGCATCCATCGGTCTACATAAAAACACACAAAACCATCAGAGTACAATGAAGGTGAGAACCAGGTAGGCAGCTTAAATAATATCAGTTTGTCGACCTTTGCGCATACAAAAGGGGTTTCGAAAATTACACAGCCCGGTGTATTTTTCCGAGAAATCCGACCTTTTTTTCACCAGATACAACACCGACCAACTGTCGTTGTTCGCTTTACTCTTACTGCATCCAAAAGTAACAAAAGTGTACCAACAACCCAAACACGCGGAATGAATAAGAGCGACAGCTGCTGGACGAAAATTTAATCTCTTTTACCACCTATGCCCATCTCGCCCATTATTATTACCGTTTCTCTTTTGATGAAATTTGGCACGGAACGATGATTGATTTTGATGCTATGGGACTACAGCTGAGTTTAAACGATCTGTTATTGTGATATTAGCAAGACAAACTAAACAGAATGCAGGAAAATTATTAGGACAAAAAAGACTGATATTTTTGAAAGAATAAAAATTCGATTCGTTGATTTGCGTTTACAGGCGTTTGAATAAAAGCTAATTATCTCCATTATTTTTATTTTCATTCTTGTTGCTAGTGATGTGATGGCTGTGCAATTATCATTAAAATCATCCTTAAATATGGAGAACGTTAATGCTTAAAGCCAAAGATTGTAGAGATTGAAGCAAATTTGGTATTTAATTATTACTTTCACCATTTGCCAAGTTCAGGCAAGTAACATCAAGTTTTTATTGAACATTCAGTGAACGATTTAACTGTAAACTACTGTTAAATAATATATTTCGCATTTTAATATAGAATGGTATCAGCAAACAATTTTAATTAGCACTTTCGTTACTTAAGAGGATCGAAAAACCTGTTCACTTCACACTTTTGAAGCAAAAATTTGGAGTACCTAATTAAAACAATTTGATTACTGTAACAGGCAAATTATTGGCTACATACCCGCATATGGACATTGTTTTTTTTTTGAATGTGCGCTCCATGCGCGGTTAGAATTTATGAAATTGCGAAGTAAACATACATTACTTCTAAATGACTACTAGGATGTAAACTATGAGTGTCGTTACCATTATCATTAAGATAGCGTAAGACAAGTCATTTCTTCTAAAACTAATTTGATGCTACTTAATTACTTTCGTTTTATTAACGTTAATAAGAAGTCATAGTTAACAGTCTCTTTTAATCTGGTGCCGATGCGCTGTTAAATATTGGGATTTATTGTCATTGAAAAATTCTAAATGTGGAAATGCCTTCTGGTCATTTGACATACCCTTTTATAATTGCTTGCAAAGACTAATGTTTATAACTGTTACCTCCACCACAATCGAAATAAATTACAATAAACTGCAAAAACCCAAGTAGTTAAATAAGTGAAAGGGATTAAAACTGTATCAATTTGTCTTAATTATCACATTAAGACGTTTAAATTACGTTGGGAATACATTTGAAGACAGGAAGAAGCATTACCACATCGCCAGTATCTTAATAACGGAATGGGAGCAAAAATAAACAACTAAAAATTGGCGGAAAACATTCAGTTGTCTATTAGAGACTTATAAAAGCAATCAACGTTATTACAGACTGATTTAGAATAAAATTTAGTACCATAAATTGCTAAACAGTTACCATCTGTTGTCAATTATTGGAAATGAACGATTTAAAACAAAAAAATCAATAATGATCTTATTTCCAATTTATGAAAACAGGAGTAAAAACTTGATGTTGTAGACAATTTAAATAACTGAGAAAGACGTCATTCAAGCAAAAAGTACCAGGATTTACTTCCTTTTAACCATGTTTCGAAAACATTGTATCTTAAACCCAAAACAAACTTAAAATTTTGTTTACATACAGATTTCAAAAAACATTTGTATTCTTTGTATCTTCTTTAATATTTTCTTTCGTTTCTAACTAATTGTATTATATACTCGTACTTGCTCCTTTAAAATAAATGTCACTGTTTTTAATAATTGTGGCAGTAAACTGTTTGTTTCCTTATAAAAAAAGAGTCAGGTAGTGCTTATACATAACTTTCTCCAACAAATTCGAATAAATTAAAGTTCTAATTTGAAAGAATTTAGAAAACATAGTAATAGTTATTTTTCTACTCTCATGTTTTAATTGATTGGTTAATCAATTTCGCTACAGATTTTTCATTATGATACAGGCTCGTGACCAATGGGAATGCTGTGAGGCGACCACGAAGACAGTTTGTGACCAATGAAAATGTAACAGGGCAGAAACTAACAGATTACCTTATTGGGCGTTTGGTAGAATACTCTGACATTTAAAAATACATTTGACATTTTTATTTTTATTTTATTTTAACCAGTCGGATCGTAGAAAAACAAGAGTATGCAATTCGCATTTATTAGCTATTAGGATATTCGTACTCGTGAAGGCACTCGCCTACGGCTTGTACCGTAATTTCTTCAATAGCCATCATAAATAAAACCTCTTTTAATTTAATCATGCTTTAATCCGATCGTTATGAAACCCGAAAAACAATCGCTCATAGTTTGAATGACTTCAAGATACATTATATATTTTTCGTTGAAGTTAATAATAGCATCATGAAAAAACACAATCTTAATACAGAAACATTTACTAATACAAAGCAATACTGCTTAGTTGAAGTCATCGGTTATTGTTGAAATTTTGGGTGTAGTCATTTGTAAGAGCATTTATTAATATTTTTTAAACCTGAAAACTAATTTGTGTTTATTAAACCATTTTCTAGAAATGTGAGTAAACAAAATTTCAAATTTAGATGTATGAGTTAGTAGTTTACTCAAAAAGTCAAAAATTAAAAATTTTAATTTGCCGGTTGTCTTGCCAGTTGGTCTTGCTTCGTAAAAGTACCTACAACATTGGTAGATAAATCCTTTGGTTTATTTTTGTGGAAATTCGAAAACTATTTATTCTGAAGTATATGACGAGTAAAATACATATACCAAAAAATGCGATATTTCAAAGGATTTTCTTGCATTATTCTCCTAGATAAGACTTTTAAAAGATAGAATATTATTTTATTAAAGTTAATTAATAAGATATCGCCTGAAAACCAACAGTTTCCAGACTCCCACTCAAGTAATAAAAAATTATACTTTAACCAAACCATTTTATTTTTCATAATGTTTTCCTTTGCGTACAAATGCACAGGTGTTCCAGAATTATTTAACATAAGTTAACCATAAATACCCGAACCTAGAGCAAAATAGCGGAGATTTCGATAAAGTAAATTGGAAATTGCGCCTGATCGAAAGTGATAGTTTTTCCTAGGGTACAGAAATACTGACTTAAAACGACTGCAAAAGCAAGGTTTCTCGATGACTTTTCAAAAACCGTTAAGTTTAAAAAAGGCTGAATTGAGACGAGACATTTAATTATAGGCCATGTAATATTGCCGTTTTGTCCTTCCTTTTCAGATGTGAATGTATGTAATTTCGGTAATCGACCCAAGTGTGACCAGTTTTTCATTATCTAAGTTTTGTTACTTTAATAGTGAGTGAAAAACACAAAAATAAACACACAAACGGTAGTTGTTTCCTAAAAAAAAGTAGGTAGTACCTAGACGTTATTTTAGAAAGTTTACTAAATAAAATTTGAAATATATTGTATACTTGAACAAACTTAGTCTGGCTGAGGTGTTCCAATAAATCCCTTGATCAACAGCATGTCATGCTATTCTTTGCGCTAATTTAAAATTTGAAAATGATAGTAAACAAGGTAAACATTTTTCCTCCAGTAAAATGGAAAATTTATGGTAATCTCAAGTGAATGTATTTATCGTACCGTGAACTTTATACACTTCGGTAGTTAGTGAACCGTAGTAGCTAAATCACAAATGTCCAAGCTTCACCCTGTGAGTGTCACGCAATTATCTGGACCTAGCAGTACCAAAGGTACCGTTATCCGTTGTCTTGCGACTTGCGACTGTCTCCATTGTTGTATTCTTTTTGTGGATATTTGTCGTCGAATGCACAGACATCCGTCTAATCTGCGATGTGATGAGTCAGTCATGTAATTATAGATGGGTGTGTCAATGATTATGTGGGTGATTTACCGGCCGAACGGCTCAGTTTACCGACCGAACATGAACAATGGACGGTCGTCGCCGGAAATTCGAAACTGCGGGCGCGTCGACGACAACCCATTCAAATTTATAAAATTATAAATCGCTCGCAAGGACAATCATTCTCTCGCCGCAATCGAGTGTTTGGCATGCAATTATGTAGCCAATCAGATCGAGAAATCACCGCGATTCGATTATTTAGACTTCAAAAATTTCGTCAATTTTAATAAGGGCTCCGTGAAACCAGTCCCTCAACTTCTTTCACTTTGTTTGGAGTCTTGTTTCATTGTCATAATTAATGCAAACATAGATTGCTTTCAAAACGTCACATCACTAGAGACCGGATTTTAGTATTTTTTAAAATACGGTAAAAATGGATTCTAAAAAGGACAGTAAAAACATAAAATAAGACATTATAATAGGAAAATAGGTCATAAAATACAACAGAAAGCACTTGGTAAAAAAATATATTCAAAAAATGTTCCCGCTATTAAAGCATCCGCATTCAAAATTAAAAATAAATTCTTATACAGGGTGCCTCTCCTAAGACTTTCGAGCTTAATATATTAGTTATTTGTCAACGGATTATTATGAAATTTAGAATGCACATATTTTAGGAGGTGGTTTTTTAATTAGGACCAAAAAATACTCTCAAGTTAAAAAAAAGGAATTTTAACACACGCTTCTTTTACTTAAAATTAAGTCCAATTACTATTAGATCATTAAACACTGAAAAATAGATGGCCACCCAAAAATAACAAAATCGCTCGTCTGATCCAACAAAAAATTAGATTTTGTTGTTAGAAACTTAATCCAAATTTTGAAAGTATTTGTACTTTTGAAACAATTGATGGAACATTGCTAAGCAGCATTTTGTCCACCTTTTAAAAAACTGTTATAAAAGTAAAATTGTATTAATTTGGTGAAATTACTTTAAAAACGTACAACAGTGACAGAAATTTCTGTGTTGAGAAATGCTATCCAAATGAAGGCTTCGTAAAATTTAAAGTTCAAAAAATCGTCAATAATTTGAAGACACAGGAGGCGTACTACGTGAACTAACAGTTAAAAGTTAACAGTTGACAGTTTTTTCTTTTTTCTTGCAGAACAGACGTCTTTCAAGGACGAGTTTTTTCTTACAGCATTTTTTATTGACGATGCATTTTTTAATATAAATTTTAAATGATTTTAAAATTTTAAAAATGCATGTAAAAATTACGTTTTTAAGACTTGAGTTGTTGCATTAATTACAATTTAACCTTTACCTTCTAAATCATAAGACTCGAAAGTCTTAGGTGAGACACCCTGTATATTTTTATAACCCTTCCGAGAGGTGATCGTGTGATGATGAAATTTTTGGGGTGCCTTGATTAAACAGCAATTATTATGTTTTTAATATTTATTTTTAGAATTTTAAAATTTACTCATATAAACTACCCATGGCGTTAGGGGGTTGAAATTTTGAGGATTAGTTACTTACTAATACTTTAAATACTTTTATTTGTTGTATTGTTACAAATACTATAGTGTTTTAGAATGTTCCTTACATTTTCTTCTTATCAAAATTAATTAAGTATACATGGATTCAGCTCGGTTTGCGTGTGGGGATGAGCTTCTTCCTTTGCTATTGATGCTTTGATAACTAAAAATTCAAGCATAAGTGTGTAAACAAATAATATTAGGGTCTATAAGAAAATAATATGTCGAAAAACTACATTACATTAACCATAGCTTTGAAAAAATTGTTTACAATAGCGAGCCACACGCAAACCCCCCTCGATTTACTCAATGTCAAAATTTATTGAGACTGGCACCTTTTGAAATGAAAGGCCTGTATATTTTTTTGGGACTAATTAACTAAAAAAAAAATAAATTTTGACATTGATTAAATCGAGGGGGAAGTGCAAAACCAGCATTAGGTTACATTTTAAGTTTCATCCTTTAATCGCTAGCCACCCCTACTTTAAACTTTTAAATGACACCCCCTACTTTTGAAAACATTAAAAAAAAATGAACGTTTCTAATTGTCAAAATTTTTTGTCGATTCGCTTTTCAGTTAGAGGTGGTTTTATTTTTTTAATTTTTAGTCCTATTAGCCTTTGATTTAAAGCCAATTTAATCAGCATTAGTTACATTTTAGGTTTCATCCCTTAGTCGTTAGCCTCCCCTACTTTAAAATTTTAAATGGCAGCTCTAAGTTTTTGAAACATTTTCGGAAGGCGAACAAATTACCGTATCTAACAGTCAAAAATAATGTTTTTTTAGGCGTTTTCTTTTCGTTTTTTGTACTCATCTGTCAAATTTTACTTTTTTGTACACTTCTGTCACTTTCTTGGACCGATCTGTCAACGCTATTAAATTTGACAGATGTCTTTTTGGTTTGTCTTGTTATTAAATTCTTTAATTCTGTTGTGATCATCGCCTAAAAAACGTTGTGTGCACCTCGGCCAAGGGTGCTTTTTTGGCCTCACCTGAATTGCAGCCTCGGCGAACGCCTCGGCCACAAACAACAGATTCGGCCAAAAAAAGATCGCCTTAAGGTCTTGATACACAAATAACTATTTTATTCGTTTTTTAGTTAGGGGTGTTTTATATTTGAAATTTTTAGTCCTGGTTGATTTGAAGCCAATTTAATTTAATAAGAAGTATGTCGCTTTGGGTTGCAGTGGGAAAGTTCAAAACCTACATAAAATACCTTTTTGGATTCATCCTTTAGTCGTTAATCACCCGTACTTTAAAATTTGTAATAGCACCCCCAACTTTTTAAAGCATTTTATCTTGGTTTTGAACCCAAAAACGGTTAGATAAGCTTTTTATCCCCTTTTCAAAAAAAAACCTTTGCTAGCCGGCCGGGTTTATAGGAGTGTCATTTTGTATGATTGTGACTGTACCTACTTTGAAGTTTGATCAGGAATTTATAATAAACCACCTAAAATGTAACCCGTTTTAGCCAAGGAGTAAACAGCACCCCAAATTTTGTTATGTACACCATGTTTTCTCGAGATTTCCGCTAATTTAATCATAATTCCTCAAGATTTCTCCTGATTTCCTCAATTTTGTACACCGATTTCCTCTGCAGTTTACCCCTCCGTTTCAACCAATTTAAACTATGAGTGTTAGGTTGTCTAATAAGGAATTCTCGCAAAAAACAATACGGACTGTTTATAAAAGAGTGTAGGATCTCAGGTGGTTCTGGAATTTGAATTTGCCGCATTTAATTACTTTACTTCTATGAAATTTCTGAAAAGTACCAATTTTTATCTACTCAAGCAACCAGTAAAACCAAATTTTTCATATACTAACATTGTTCGTTTTTTCTTAAAAGAAGCGGCAAACTTTTAATACCCAATACGATCCTATGTACATTCATTTGTAGACAGATTGTATTTTTGTTATGGGTTATTTTTCAAAAAAAAAACAGACAGGAAATTTCCTTTCGTAAATAGTATACAGGGTGTTTCATATAAGTTTACAAGGCCTGCCCCTAATGTACCCACCCAAAATATACATATTTAATTATTTAATTTTTGGAAACCCATGACAGTAGTTGTCAGACTAATGAGTTTTTCATAAATTGCTGTTTTTCACAAACAATTATCATGTGTGTTCTATTAAGAGACGGCATAAGTATGATAAATAAATGAGTATAATTTATTTATCTTAATCACTAACTAACTAAAAACCTTGTAATTTTTCAAGGGGTGAACAAAGTAGAGAAGACTACCTAAATATCGAAATATATATTGTTGGTGGCAATTTACTGGCACAGGTCTCGTAGACATATGTAAAAAACCCTGTATTGACACGATACCAACATTTATAGCTTTATGATTTTGATTTATAATACATATTTTAATATGCTCTCACGACTAGTTGAAACACAGCTCTGAAGTCAAAAATTCAATCATGTTTTTTACAACTTTTTGGTTGTTTTAGTTTTCCTTATAACAGTTTGAAAAGTTTCAAGTTTAAAGGTAGGAACTGAGACAAAGCAGAATTGCATTTTATTTTGAGGTAAGTTCTTTCTCCATCAGAGCAGGAATTCATCAAAACCTCATCCAAAGCCAGAGTTTCTCGTAGTTTGTGACAGAAAGTCAACAACAATGTCGCTGAAAACGAGTTGAATTGCGGTCTCCTTCGCATTTACTCTTGCATTGTGCAGAAATCTTGGCTCGGATTAGGGTTGTCATCGAGGAGGAAAGATATGCACATGCATAAAAGCCCCGCAGGGATTTGCATTCAGTGTTTAGGGCTAGGATTATGCGACTTGCTGTTGTTTTGAATTGTGGCTTTGCGATTTATGCCAATGATAGTTTGTTAGTTTGCGACGACTTAAGGGGCACTTGCCTGCATATTAAAACGGGCACGTTCCCGAGGGATACGTCGCGACGCCGTAACGACCCACCTGGATTTCATAAATACTACCAAGCTAGATAATTTAGAGACAGCGTAGCTTCTGATTACAATGTGGGTACTGCTAGCTTCAGTCGTCTGCTGGCTCCAGTTTATTCGAGTTTATTATTTTAAATTTTTTCCCACACTCTATGGTTACAAAAACTGTAACATGCTATTAAGTCTGATATTTCCTTATTTTTCTAATTCTTTGTTACTTACCAAAACAGGATTTTAATTAATTGAATAGTTTCATATTTTTAGACATCACTGTATAACATACAGGGTAAGTCTGTTAAAAGTATATTTTTAGTGTAACTCAAAAACCAATAATAATCCCACCCAAATCAGGGTTTGATTTAAAAACTTTATTTTTTCTCTGTGCATGTAAATTTTTTCATAACGTTTCTGCATTTCTTTATAATCAAAATTAATGAATAAATAATATGGAGTCGCTGAAAAAGTATTTCTTTTATTATTATGATGATGTAAAAAAGACTTCGCTAGTTTAAAAAAAAATTAAAAAAAGTTTATTCGTTGTGTCGTAGCTCACATTTAATTATAATCAAATAACCTTTTCTAAGTTAATGCTAGTGGCAACTTAATTCAAATTAGTTTATAATCAATAGTTAATTAATTCTTAGTCTTCAATTACATTTAGATGCCAATTTTTTTGCAAATCTCAAATTAATGGCGAATTTAAAATTATATTACGTTTAAATATTGTAAGCTACACAATGAATAAATTTAATTTTCACTACTTTGTTTTTGGACTAGCGACAATTTTTTAAAATTTTTGCACAAAAGAATAAATGATCATCGCTTGTTTCAAAATGTCAGTAGAAATAATAAAAAAAATCAGCGATTTAATTAATTAAATTTAATTAAAAGGAATTGTAAAAAATTTTTGCATAGAAAAAAATTAAGTAGATTTAATGGCAAATATTAATTTCTGGAGGATTATTAGTTTTTGAGACACAGTTAAAATAGATTTTTAGCAGACTCACCCTGTATAAGTTAAATCACTGTTTTACTGTAATTTATCAAAATAGCCTCCAACTTGGAGTTTAAGTTGGCAGCACTGAAAAAAGTAGAAACCGAGGATATGGCACTTCATTCTTTTGTTTTTGCATGATTCAGTGTTGCCAACTTGATGCGAAAAGTATTTGTTTCTTGATACAGTAATGTAATACATTCGAATAAAATAGTAAAAAAATGTACATAACTTTTCCAATAACAAACAAGTTAAACAAAATTTTAAACAGTCAAACAAAATATTACAATATACTTACATAATTTGTTTAATAATGAGTAGCTATCAAATTTGTCCTAACATTTTCAATGGCTGATTGTAAACGAGTTTCAATATCTTTTGTAGAATGAAAAGTAACAAACAAGAAGCCATGAAACAAATGAAATGCATTTCAGGTGATAAAATTTAATAATTTTTAGGCACATACCAAAATTCAATATAATTTGAAAATCGTTTGTTTAGTTGTATCTGCAAGTATCTGCTCCGTATGGAATTCAGGAATGCTAAATGGCAGTTGGTTGTAAATAATGTGTACTAAGCTAAGAATTGATGGTAAATTATTGTTAAAGCACATAATGTTCTGCTATATACAGGTATTCCTCAATCTACCGATTAATACAAGAATGTGAACAGTTTAAGTATCAATAAGAAAACTATAAATTTGAAAGTAATTTAATAACAACTGCAATAAAAGAAGAGAAGTCAGTTCTGAATTATAACTGAACGAGTTATGTGCGACATAGTAAAAATGAGGGCGCTTCAGTCGTTAGACGGCTTTAGATTGTTTTGAATTTATTTATTTGGAAAAAATGTAGAAATATTGAGCTTTGCATTCTTTATATGCTGAGAAAGACGAGTATGGGCCCGCTAATTTTTGTGACGAAAATTTAATGCTCTACAACTTTGAAAAATTGGGGTCGTGCACAATTTGGTTAAAGGTGAATTTTTTTATGTATAGTTTCCATATAATTTTTGTCTCTTACTTTTGAGAGTTTAATCTATCCTTCAGTGTTATTTAAATCCAACTATATTTTTTCACTCCTCTTAAAACTTAGATGAGCTAGACGGACTATGAGCAACTGCACCATCGGGCCACACTAACGGAACTAGCGAAGAAGGGGACGATCTATTTGTCTACATCATATCGTATTTTTTTTCCACTGTAACATATGTAGTAAGTAAGCAATAATCGAATTAATTCACTTCACTGTTCGAAATTTCATTGATTTTTAAGAGCATTCATTATACACAGCTCGACGACAATGGTCGTCGCGACGGTGTAAATTTAATTAGTTTCAGTGATCTCGCAGGCGTTTTCAAGCACACACAAAGGATAAATCCTGGAGAAAAATCCAGAAACGGATTCAACACATATTAAATTCCAGTATAGTTGCTTACAAAAAAATCCAATAAAATAATTATAGATTTTAATTAACTTACTCTAATATTTCTATTAAACATAATACATACAATATTTCTAGTAAAAGATGCAGTAAGCCTACTAAAAGTATATTTTCTAATTTTTATATCTTATATCCAGGATTTGCTGTTAAATACTATATTTTTTCCTATGCGTGTGAATTTCTACAATTCCTGTCACTAGGCCCAAAATTATGTTTATTAGAACTTTCTACTTTTATGTAATTAATTTCGTGGGATAGTACCTTTTTTTTACGTTAGCATCGTTTGCTTAAGAATGAGAAGAAATAATAATTTTTTGTTGCTGTATTTTGTTTATACACTTTTTTTCACAACGTAACTCGTCTTGTGATTTTGACGCTTAAATTTTAATTTCTGCTTTATTAGGTTTCTGAATCTTAAAAAACGCTTACATACAATACAATTCACCAACTTTTTCAATTTTCAAGTCAGTTTGTTGAGACACAATTACCATGGCTCCTGGCGCCCCGTTTTGGACACAATTTAGAAAAAACACCAGCACTTAAAAAAATAAAAATTACTTTTTTTACGTTACACTTTATTAGTTTTGGATCACACAACTGATTTCCTCCGTTTTTCTTGCTTTTAATTCACAATAATTTAATGACAGCTGTCAAAGTTGAAATTGAAGTTAAACATGGAGCAATAAAAAAGATGAAATTAGTTTTGACTTGGTATTAATTTAAGATTTTGTCACCTGATTAAAAGAGTCTGTGGTTAACGAAAAAATTTTATTTGTTAATGATAGTGAACAATTCATAATCTCAACTATACTATTAAGGCACTCACTCGCTGTTGCTCGTTCGTGCTTTAAACAGTATCGATTGTTATTTGGCTTTATTAACAGACGAGTTAACATATTACTTTAGTATTAACTGTTTCAAAACTATAAAAACGCCAACGTCGCATTTTACCGAATTATTTTTTTAAATAAGATTGATAAAATTGTAAAATAGTTATTAATGATTAGATCTCTCATTGAAAGTATAAATTACATTAGCTATTATTTGTTTGAAGTGCATGAATATTTTATAACAGCTAATTTTGAGAGAAAATGCGACGTTGGCGTTTTCATAGTTTTGAAACAGCTAATAAATAAGCTGTTTTTTTTCGTGCAGCAATTTAATAACAATTAATTAATTTTGATTATAAGGAACTGTAGATAAATTCTGAAAAAATTCCCTTGCTCTCATAAACAATCCGAGTCATTACCGTAGTTCTCCGGAAAGCCGGAACACACACCGTTTTTAATTTAATCGCTTTTCCCTTGCGTTTGGGCTTTTTCCGGCTTTTTTCGACTATGTAACTTTCAATTTAGTTATGCGATTGTTAATCAAAACTCGTTTCCGATACATTAAGAGTCCCACTTTTCCGGGACTTGGGCCTCTCTGATGCTTATTCAATTTTCGCCGAATTCCATTAAAGGATATTAGGGTTGAGGATGCCCCCGAACACAACCAGGCCTCGTATATGGGACACAGTTTGGTCCGATATCATATTAGTTACGCCTGGACGCCACGCAACACACAGAGCGTGACTGTTTTACACTCTGACTAACGATTTTGACCGGAATGGGCGCTTCTCGACCGCGAAATTCTTGCATTTTCCTTCCGATTAAGTGAGCGATTAACGAGAATTAACCTCGTTATTGCCTTAAGTGACTAATTATAACATTTCTTTACTATACACGGTATGATGGATGGCGGCTTTTTGTCGCAATTCTGTGAAGTACTATACAAGAATGTTTTAATGTCTTCCTAATAACCAGCAGAATATTTCACTGCATAGAATATAGTTGTGTGACTGGTGATCAAGAAAAACGCAAAATGGAAACGTTTTCTTTAAATTTATGTGTAAATACAGGACGTTCCAAGGCCGCAAGGAGCCGACAGTTTAAAACTAAATCCAGTTTCAAAATGTACTTTTGTTTTGTTTTTAATTTTTTGTCCTTATTAAGCAGAATTTGGGAAATTTATGTTTCCATTTGTTTACAATTATTGTACATGTGCAAGCTGTTTTATAAACAGATCAAACATTACCTTTTCCAGCTTTTATGAACGTATTTGTGCTAAAAATTTTGTTTTTTGATAAATTGTGCTACATCGGACCAAAGAATTACACACTTGGTCAAAAATATATTGTTTCACTGTATACAAGCATTTCATCTTCTACCACAAGCAAATTAGTATATTGCTATTTGCTAGATTATGTCAAAAATGGAGTGTAATTTTTACATTTTCCAATAACTAAAAAGATCTGAAAAATCACTAAATTGAAGTAGACATACATTATGTTGCCATTTACGAACATTTTAGCATAGTTTTAATTTAAGAGTGCAGCCCGGGTCATTATTTTGCAAAATTATATCAAAATAAGTCCAAAAATAATTAAATTATGTAAAAAATGGTGTATTTTCAGTGTTTAAGGATGTTTTTTAACCAGAGGCTTGCGAAATTTTGTCAAAATAATTTGAAAAATTATTGAATTGCAATTTAATTGAATTTTATTTTATTTTATTTTATTTTATTTTATTGAATTTACGCACGACTTTGAACTTGAGCTTGAACTTTCTTTGTAAAATGTTGCTAAACTGCACTAAATATTACAGAATTGCGATGAAAACGTGATTATTTTGCGGCTTTTGAGTATTTTAACACATTTTTTGTATTAAGTAGCAAATAGCAAAAGCAAAAGCGAAATTATGTTAAAATAAACCCAATAATCATTGAATTATGCCAACAATTGTGCTACTTCTGTGTATTTCAGGCGTAATTAATTCGAAAACCGTCAAAAATAAGTAAAAAAAAAAACTAAATTGTCTCGAAAAAGGAATAACTTTTGCCTCGTCGTTTAAGTGTTCCAGAACGGTTTTCTATTAACTATTAACTATTAAATTATATTATTATTATTTTACCGATTTTAAGCTGGATAGCACATATTTGATTTAGAGCAATTATTTTTCGAAATTGTGTCAAAACAAACACAAAAATTACTCTATTATACCAAAAATTGTGTTGCTCCTGCATGTTTTCTCAAAGTTACGTCAAAAAAAAGTTGAAAAATTACTCAATTGCTTCGAAAGCCTTATAACTTTTGCCTTTTATTGAGCTAAAATTCGTTTTTTTTTAAATTTTTGCTAAATTGGTCCGAAAAATCACTTAATTGGGGTGAAAATGACATTATTTTGTCGATTTCGAGCATTTAGGTAATTTTTAAATTTTGGGCAGGCAATTTTTTTGTCAAGATTTTGTCAAAATAGGTACTAAAATCAATAAATTATGTTAAATATTTTGTCAGTTTTACGCATTTTGAGTGTTTAAGAACGGTTGTTAACCAGATGTGCAAATGTTTTGGAAAATGTTGTTAAAATTAATCTGGAAAATTATGGAATTGTGTCGAAAACAGTGACACTTTTGCTTTTTTTCGAGCATTTAATGATTAAGTTTTTGAAATAAAAATTACTAAATCCGGGTGGGAATTCAGTTTTTGTATGTCTTTGAACTGGAAATGTTGGCTAAACATTCATTAGTTGATTTTGCTTAGTTTTTGAAATTATTTAATTTGTGAAATTCGAAATGGAAATCTAACTTTTTCATACTCGTTTGAGGTGGGAACGTTCTCTTTTTCCCAAATTCCGTAACTTGAATGAGAAACAGAACCTATGCCAACTCAGCCAAGTCTGAAAAAGTTAAAGACTTCCTTATAAATTTCACAAAATCTTGTGCGCATTTGTCCACCTGATCAGGTTACTTGTGAAGTAATTTTGACGCTCTAATGTGTGTGCGTTTTGTTTGTTGAAGTAATTTAACAGAAATTGAATTTAATAATAATTAACAGCAATTTATGACATTTTAGTAATTTTAGGTTGAGTTGATATTAATTATTATTTAATCGTAGTTTAATGTTATAGTGATCAAACGACTCTATGGTCAAAGGAAACACCAATTATTATGATTGAATGTTTTTTCGACATTTTAATGTAATGTAAGTGTATTAATTTAATAAAATTTGAACTCCTTGAAATAAGGGAACAATTATACTTTTTTTCCTAAAATTTACTATTTGCCTCCATATTTATTACAATAAACTGCAAGTTTCCACCTGTTTCAATCTAATTTCGTGCCGTTTCTAGTTGTTCCTTTTCTCATTTCCTCGTCGCCTAGCTCCTCACAAACATCACCTTTATTGGGTGTCTCTTGGAAAACTCAGTCTTGGTGCTATTTATAAAGCTGCCGTGTTGTTATTAGATTAAAGTTTAGCTGCTGCGAGGCCAACCATTAGGATCAGAAATGAGTAATTTTCTTTTTTCAACAAGCAGTCTTTACAAATTTGCAGACGAGGGAAATGACACTTGAAAGGTTGAGTCCATTTAGTGAAAAATCGACTGCTAGTTTTTATTAAGACGGCGAATTCACAACGGATGTGATCGTGCCAGGATTAAGATACCATAGGGGCGTTTGGAGAGACTGTAAAGACGTCTGGAACACTTTGAGGATTTGATGTCGGACAAAATAGACAGGAATCTTCGTCTTTTTTGATGACCAAAGCCCGGTGATGCACGGAGGAATTATATAGAAAATTGCGCAGACTTATGTCGTGTTTCTCAGTTTTTTTCGTTTATTAATTTATTTTGTGGGTTTACACATACCATAAGATGAACAAAAAAAAAACAACAATTCTTGCACAACTAGCATTCTGAAAAAAAACCTAACTCATAAATAAAATGAAGTACGTATCGATTTTATTTTTATAAAAGCCACGTTTAATTATCTTACTAATTTTTTAGGGCCGGTTTATAGAAAGATTTATTAAAATTTAATCCATTGTTAACTTTTAACAACGTGTTATATTTTAATGAAACTTTCAACAGGCTCTTCCGTCTATAGCTCACATTAGAAGTGTTGGGAGTTCTAATAATGATAGTCAACTGAAAATTTTTATGCAACCATAATCTCTTACGTCCTGCTCAATGAAAATATTTTCAAGATAGCAACAGTTCCGGTTATACCGGAAGTCGCTACTTTCGTATTTTAAATAGAAAGCTATAATTTTTAATGCTTTTTTGGCTTACTAGAGTTATTTTAAGGTAGTTTCTATAAGCTTCCCCTATACCTAAATTTAGCCGTTTACGAAATATTTAGGAATTTATAAAAAAAAATGCACCTTCCATTTTTAAAAACTTGGAAATATTTTTCAGCTCATTTGAAAGAGGAAACCTAAATCTTTCCTTTGGTGTTTTCAAATTTCTAAAAAAGAATAACAAACCCCAAATTTTTTAAGTTAAGTTTGTAGAAATATAAGCACTCATAACTCAATTTTTTCAGATAAATCAAATGCCACAAGTTTTATTTCACTAAGGCCCGGTTTCACCAACGTTGGCTGAAGTTAATGAACAGGTAAAAACAATCGTTACTATGATTATAACAATCGTTTCTGTGGATTTATTTTACTAATAAAGTTAACTGAGGTTGGTGGAACCGACCCTAAATGGTAGAAAATTTAATTCTGTATAGATCTGTATTAACATCTCCTATACTTATGTTTAATAGTTTTCCGGTTACAATAACGTTTTGTTGGGATTGAAAAATTCATTAACCATATGTCTTTTCTCATATGTTGCCATAGAAACGAAAGAAAAAATGTTAGAAATTAAAGTTTTTCAAACCAACATTGAATGAATTTATTTTGTTTTCACGGGACGGATAATACAATTTTGAACAGAATTTGTCGTTACTTTGTTTAATCAGAAATGTTTCTTTTGCAAACTATGTAAAAATAGCTGTGGTTTGTAAGGAATTTCCTATACAGTGTCAAAAAAACCAACTTAACTTGAAAATTATCACAGATAGGTATAGGGAATGCTAGTACAAATAGATGCAGAAAAAACTTCTCCTCCATCTAGTAGAATAAAAATTGGGACATCCTATTTGAAAAAATTAAGTTATGGGTCCTTGAAGTTGTCCAAACTTAACATTAAAATTTTTGGGTTTATTAACTTCTTTTACAATTTTGATCACACTGAAGAACAGATATGGGCTTTCTCTTTTAGTTCTCCAAATATAATTTTGAAATATCGAAAACTAAGTAAGTTACCGATTTTTTAAGTGACAGGTGAAAATCCAAAAATTTTCAAAGAATCCTAAATATCTCGAAAACGATTAAACTTAGGTATAGGAAAAGTTGATAAAAACTCCCTTAAAATAACTCAACTAATCCAAAAACGCAGTAAAAAACATAGCTTTCCATTTAAAATAAGAAAGTTGATAACGACTTCCGGTATAACTGGAAGTGCCGACATCTTGAAAATATTTTTACTGAACAGGACGTAAGAGATTATGGTTGCATACAAATTTTTAGGTGACTATTATTATTAGAACTCTCAATTCTTCTAACGTGGGGTTTAGACGGAACAGCCTGTATATTTGAAAATTATTTTAGGTGAGTAGAACTTAACGGCTTATGGCTGAGTACCAACTTTCAGATAATAGTATATTACATAAAACAAGTCAAGAAAGTGGAACTTTACACGACGAGGCGATGGTTTGAACATACGAGGCCGATAGGCCGAGTATTTCAATAGCCGATGTGTCTTGATGTGTGTTCTTGATGTGTCATGTATACGATTTTTCCCGGAACCTCGAAACCGCTTAAAATAAAACTAAATATCAAAGAACATTAAAATAATTTTTTAAATTTGTATTTTTTTCAAATGAGTTAGGTAAAGTATTTTCCTGACAAGGCATGAAAGTGTTTTCTTGCCTTGTCAAGTAAACCTGGTTTCCCTGACTCCAAGTAACCAAGGAAAGTTCTATTTTCGTGACGGTTTCGGGAAAATATTGTTATTAGAACTTTCAGTATTTCTAATGTATAAACCGGCCCTTATTTTGTTATTTTTTTATTTAATTTTCTTAATTAATTTATTAATACCATATGTAATTTATGAAAAATTTAAGACTTCATTTGTAATTTTTTAAATGAAAATCAATATTATTCTCTCCACTCCACTTTGATAATACAAAGCGATCAAAAAGTCCTTCTATCAAGTAGGTGTATTACTTGAGAACGTGTGTCCGGTGTCGTGTATTAGTTCAGCCTGCTGTTAAAATTTAAACTGAAATTACCTCAAACGTAAACTGTTAGATGCCGTGAATCTGTGGCACAAATAACACCCGAACAGTACACGACCCGTAGATAAATGGTGTCTATGGGTCAAAACTAGATTCCAACAATAATTTATTTTGCGTAATTTTTTGACATGTTTTCTTTGACATTAGGCTTGAGTATCGCGGACATACGTCCTTTAATTTCTATGCTTACTTGAGAGACGGACTTTTTGATCGCTTTGTACTTACCTATCTTGCTGATGAATATAAAAAATAAATTAAAAAGTAAACAATAATAAAATAAAATAAAACGGTATGTGATAATTTATAATAATATTAATAATAATATTAAAATACAATTACAGGATGTAATCGAAATAAGTACACAAATTTTAACCAGTGGCAGAACTCATCAAGACAAACAATTTTTCTATGTACCATTTTTTCAGAATCGCATTTTTTAAAATCATTTATTTTCCCTACAAATTGACGAGCCTTTTATGAAATGCTCCAACAAAGAAATGTAATAATAAATAATAGTCGCAACCAACGGTAACCGTTTCATACGGTAATCATGTCGACTAGGTAACTTTGCTTACAGTGGCGTGTAAGAAAATTGTGTAAAATTTTAAAATAATTTTAACTCAAAAACTAAAACGTTTTGAAAAAAAAAGTTATTAGGAAAAATTGTTGGTCTTGACGAGTTCTATTACCAGTTAAAATTAATGTACTTATTTCATTTACAGCCTGTATAGCGGATTAATATTTTAAGTTTTTGAGATGACAGTTCTAGTGAAAGCGGGATATATTATCATTTTATTCTTAATTTTTTTACTGTGTATACTTTAGTTCCTTTTTGATAATGAAGATATTAAATTAGAGGTATTTTTTAATTATAAATACATCAACATTTAGTAATAAAAACTCCAGTTCCGGCAGAACGAAACATTTAAAACAGTACAATAATTATTAAATTCCAAACAGGCTCTGACCAAATTAACTGAATGGCAAACATTTTTTTCTGAAAGCTACAATTTTTTTTGTTGTGAAAAAATAAGTGTTCACAAAAAAATTAGGCTAACTTCGTATTTACTCGTAACTCTGTATTTAATTGTAATTATCCAAATTTAGCTGCATTATATAATAAATATTTTTTTGAGTTTTGGTATTTGACCGTATTTTCTTGTAATAAATATTTATGTTTATCAATATATCGTTTTGTACACCTATGTAATTTATTTCCTCTGGTGATATCATTTTTGTTTCGTCATGGTGGAAGCACTGTACCATCTGTATACCTTTTACCAATTTTGTTCAAACTGAAAATAAAGAGTATACAGCGCAGCGCAGAAGAGATTGATTAATAATTTCGCTATCTGTTAATGCGTTTAAAAATGTATTGTTGTCTAAACCGGCGAAGAAGCTTAAATTGCAGTGTGCTCGTATTCCACTTCGAGGTTTATTTTCCCCAACAATGGAAATCTCAATGGGAATCTCTCCAGGAATCTCCCATATCGACCTATCTCTGGTCGTTTGTTCCAGCATCAAACACTCTATATGGCCCCATCCGATCGCAGGCAAAAGCCCCTCAGGCCATCAGCGACAATAGAAACGTCTCTGAATTAAGAAAAATCATAGAACGTCGTCTTCCGCCTCGAGGACTTCCAACTCGTCGAATGACATTATGATATCTTTTGGCACGGTTCAATCAAACGGAGCGAATTCGCGAGAATTGTCTTTTGATATGTTCAAAGAGAAAACGTCTACCGTTCAGAAATGTATTGCATCAGTGAAATTAGATTTATTTTCATGTCGTCGAAACGAAGTTTTAGTTGCGCTTCTCGATTCTGTAATGGGATAAACGACCGGCTCAGGTATCGAAATTGTTTTCTTTCATATACAGAAGACTCAAGTTTATTACTGGCACTCTCTTGTGCATTTTTAATTGCTCCGCTTCGATGTGAAAACGCACAGGAAGAAGAATTTTATAATGTTGATGCATTGTGAAAGTACAAATTCAATTTGCAGGTTTATTCAATTTATTCAGACCTTTCTTTTTTGAAAATATTCAGGCAGATGCATCCAGATCGCAAAATAAGTTTGCACCTCTTGTGTACGCGCAAATTGTTTGAACCAAGTCTTTGCTTGAGGGCGAAATTGATTTTCAGAAATGAAATACAATTTAAGTTGGCGTATTTTTGATTCAGAGTTATACCATGAGATCGAAAATATTCTGAATTAGAGCGAGCTGTGCTTGCGAAACTTTAGCCACATTTTAGGCGTTTATTGACGGCCTCACTTTTGAGGTTATGTTGTCTTAAGATTATTTGACATGATCACGATCATAAAATGGCAGGTCTGGAAACTCCATTCATAAGTACGTTACGAAAATGAAGCATTTTTCCTGGATCACAATAGCTATGGAGGGCAACTATACCCGTGGCGCCCTCACACAGTAATTTATATAAGTCTCCAATTTGGAATCAAATTCTTTATTATTCCAATAGTTTTTTGGCTAATTCTTATCACAAAACTCTGTCATTGTGTTCTTGTGGCCTTTATTTCTGTGTTACTCACTTGCTTTTGGATATTTATTCCGTTTTTTGTCTACTTTACGTGATAACCTCTGGGACTTGATTACCTCTTTTATACTGTTATTTTATATTAAAAAAGGTAAGTTATTAATATCTACATTACTGCACGGAAAGCATTTTTGAAAGGAAAATGCAAATATTAGCTATTTCAAAACTACGTAAACGCCAACGTCGCATTTTCTCTCAAAATTAGTTGTTATAAATTATTTACGCACTTCAAAGGATTAAAAGCTAATGTAATTTATAGTTTCAATGAAAGATCTAATCATTAATAACTATTTTACATTTTTATCAACCTTATTTAAAAAATATAATTTGGTAAAATGCGACGTTGGCGTTTACATAGTGTTGAATCAGCTAATACACACTTTCGAACGTCTCACGTAGCCCTCCTTGCAGTTGTAAAAATCAGTTTCTTTTGATAGAGAATTTCGTTATATAGCACCAATTCTAGACGTAATATTCGAGTTTCTCAGTGGCCCAAACAGGCACCCACGATCCAGGAAAAAAACCTCATTTTTGAGACATGAGTTTGCAGACCTATCAATTCTAAGACCGTGGACATGATTTATGATGTGGCTAAAGTTACACTTGAGTTTCAAAGCTTGCTCTAATTCAATACAATTTCAATCTCATGTTAATAATAATAATTGGAGATACTCATTGTAGTTCAAATTTGTTTGTGCAATGATATAATTATAATAATGTGATTATTCTTACACTTTGCGTTTTGATTTTCATTTTTTTTTATAAAATTTGAAGTGAAAGGTTACAGTCAAAGGGCCTTATAATACAAAAAAATTAAAAAAAAACTGAAAAATTAATTAAGTCCCTAATTTGTGTCGGTTCTCTACCGGGTGCTCAAAAACCGACGCACCAACTCAATGGTATGTGGTAGAGAAATGCTTATATATAAAGGTAAAAAAATAAAACAATTCTTTGTACAGACTGATCCAGAAAAACTGAGTCTATTGGCAGCAGATATGAAGGTATTTTCGCTCGTAGTTTGCAACACTGCAATCGAATTCGCTTTTTCTTGACAATTTGACGTACAACCCCTCAAGATTGTTGAATTGTTGCTAACTGAAAGCGGACTTCATTGGTATTCTTTAAAATTTAAATCCAGTGTTGACAACAGTACTTCTAGATCAGTCTGTATTAAAGTTATTGATAACGACCCGTAGATAAATGGTGTCTATGGGGCAAAACTGGATTCCAACAATAATTTAATTTGTTTAATTTTTTTGACATTTTTCCTTTGACATTAGACTTGACTTCCACAGACATACTTTCTTTATTTCTATGTTTACTTGATAGAAGGACTTTTTGATAGCTTTGTACAAGATTTATGTTGCAAACAAAACAATTCATTTAATAAGTTTGAAAAATAATAATAATTTATCCATTTTATTTAATCTTTTTATCCTTTGTATAAAATTATGAGTACATATTTGAATTGAAACTATATAACATTTTAATTTTATCATTAATTTATTTTTAGAATAGGAATTGATTTCAAATTTTAGTAATATTTTAAATTCATATTGAAAACTAATTTATCAGAAATTATAAATGAAACAGTGTGATAATATCAAGATTTTATGATTGATAGCTTAAAAAATGTAACTTTACTAAATCTTTATGGGTCATATTCATAAAAATTAGTATCTACTTATAAGCAAACACTTAAAGTATTAGCATTTACTTATAAGTATCAGTTGAACCTAAAAGTAAATACTTGCATCTATATTCATAAAAAAATGCTTATTCTTATGAGCAAATACTTACATCATATAAGTATCTACTAATATGCTTGCTTGGTTACCGCCAGATTTGTCAAATATCGACAATTATTTTTAGTTCAAAATGTAAATCAGCCTCAATTGTGGAGTTCTTAGCTAGATTTTTGGAGTGCCAGGTCGTCCAGCTTGAAAATATGAAACAACCATTTCATGATTTTCGAAGTGTTTCCGGCCAAAATTTTTCAAATTTTATTTCGACTTTTTGACCCAGAGGCACACAAAATGCGCCGAAATCGGCCAATAATCGCCTAAACAATTCGAACAAGCTTAGTATTATTAACTAACACCGGCAGTTTTCGAGTTAACATCTTCAAAAAGTTTGTTTAGCGCTCATGGGCGGAATTTTGGAAATAGTCTGAAATCCCCAGGAATACTCCGGGGTTGACAAAATTCTAAACAGAATCGTTTGGAGAATCCGAACATCTAAAGTTGAGTTTTTATCTAAGGCTGATAAATATTCCGAGAAATATTTTTTCTAATAAAATATTCTAATAAAAATTTTTTGTGTTTGCAGCTGAATCTGTAACTCTAACTCTAACGTATTGGGTGATATTCATAAAAAGTAGTATATGCTTATACTTATATTTTTTTAAGTAGATGCCTACATCCATATTCATAAAATTATAAGTATTTACTTTTGTAGTAAGAAGTAGATGCTAATACTTATGTAGTATTAGCATAAGCTTATAAAATCATAGAAACATAAGTATCTACTGCTGTCCATATTTATAAAACATAGTAGTTACTTACAAAAATTAGTATGTACTTATGAAATTACTAGTCTGCTAGTTCTGCTATTTGCAGAAAAATCTATTTACTAAAAGACGCTATATTTGCCGTACCAACAACTTCAAGAAACTTTAAAATTAAGCAAGAAAATGCGGCCGATCATAATTTCATATAAATGTAGCGGTTTTCAGCAAAAAGTGTGCAATAGTTAATGATCTCGATGGACACACAAAAGCCGATTTACCATCTCAAATTTTTTTATCGAAAACGCCAAACCAATTTTTGTATTACGTTAATAGTCGGAAAATTGTCGGTTGTAAGTAACAGAGTTTGGTAGGTTCAGATTTTTCAGGTGATTTTTCGTCGATCTTAGTGCGTTTTGGCTGACTCCGGGCTCATCATAATCAAACGATATTTGGAAATCTTTTTTTAGAACTATGAAAAACCCGAGTAAATACATAGTGTTACAGATTCGCCTGCAGATACAAAAAATTATTATTAGAATATTTTATTAGAGAAAATATTACTCGGAATATTTATCAGCTTTAAATAAAAACTCAACTTTGGATGTTCAGATTCTCCAAACGATTCTGTTTGTCAATTCCGAAGTATTCTTGGGGATTTTAAGCTACTTCCAAAATTCCGTCCATGAGCGCTAAACAAACTTTTTGTAGATGTTAATAACTCGAAAACTGTGGCTGTTAGCTAATAATCCTAAGCTTGTTCGAATTTTTTAGACGATTGTTAGCCAATTTAGGCGCATTTTGGGTGACTCGGGGTCAAAAATTCGAAATAAAATTTGAAAAATTTTGGCCGGAAACGCTTAGAAAATCATAAAACGGTTATGTTTCTGTTTCCAAGCTGGGCTGGCTACTTGGCACTCCAAAAATCTAGCTAAGAACTCCACAATGAGGCTGATTTACATTTTGAACGTCAAACTAAAAATAATTGTCGATATTTGACAAATCTGGCGGTAACCAAGCAAGCATATTAGTAGATACTTATACAATCTGTCTATAAATGAATGTAGGATCGTAGTAGGTATTAAAAGTTTGTCGCTTCTTTCAAGAAAAAACGAACAATGTTAGTATATGAAAAAATTGGTCTTACTGGTTGCCTGGGTAGATAAAATTTGGTACATTTTAGAAAATTCATAGAAATAAAGTGATTAAATGCGGCAAATTCAAATTCCAGAACCACCTGAAATCCTACACTCTTTTATAAACAGTCCGTATGATGTAAGTATCTGCTCATAAGAATAAGCATCTTTTTATGAATATGGATGCAAGTATTTACTTTTAGGTTCAACTGATACTTATAAGTAAATGCTAATACTTATAAGTATTTGCTTATAAGTAGATACTAATTTTTATGAATATGACCCATTCACTCGGGTTTTTCATAGTTCTAAAAAAAGTTTTCCAAATATCGTTCGATTATGATGAGCCCGGAGTCAGCCAAAACGCCCCAAAAATTGACGAAAAATCATCTGAAAAATCTGAACCTACCGAACTCTGTTACTTACAGCCGACAGTTTTCCGACTATTAACGTAATACAAAAATTGGTTTGGCGCTTTCGATAAAAAAATTTAAAATGGAAAACTGGCTTTTGTGTGTCCATCGAGATCATTAAATATTGCACACTTCTACTGAAAACCGCTACACTTATATAAATTTATGACCGGCCGCATTTTCTTGCCTAATTTTAAAGTTTCTTGAAGTTCTTGATACGGCAAATATAGCGTCTTTTAGTAAATAGATTTTTCTACAGATACGTAAGACTAACGAATAGCAGACTAGTAATTTCATAAGTACATACTAATTTGTGTTAGTCACTACTATGTTTTATGAATATGGACAGCAGTAGATACTTATGTTTCCATGTTTTTATAAGTAAGTATATGCTAATACTATATAAGTATTAGCATTTACTTATTACTACAAAAGTAAATACTTATGATTTTATGAATATGGATGTAAGTATCTACTTAAAAAAATATAAGTATAAGCATGTACTACTTTTTATGAATATCACCCATTGTGTTATCTTGCATTGATTATTAATAAGTAATAATGTATTAAATTATCCCAATTTCACAACAATAAACAAACAAGTTTTCAAGATTACATAACAGCTTCCTAACTAATTACTAGGTGCTCCAGTCGATTAATTAGTGGTCTATAACCCTCTGCACATACACTTGTATAATTGAGTGCATTTAACGTTATGACTCTGAGCAACTATTAATCATTATAAACATCAAAATAGTGAAAATTGCTGCATAACACAGCAATTTACAATAATAGTAAAAGCCCGAAATTGTATCACAATTCAATTCCTCTCTCAAATATATTTGTCGACCACATAAAATTATATCTGCACTGACATTTCACTTTACTATTAGTTTTTTCGGTAATTTATCTAAGGGTGTTCATTGTACCGTTCGGTTGCAATTTAACTGTGACATTTGTCAGCAATAGATTTCGACGATAACAATGGAGTTATCAGAAAGGTTGCTTTGTTGCTATTTTATACTTGGTTGAGCTTAACAGTCGTCGAATGTAATTTTATAGATACGACATAAAAACTATAAAAATGATTTTCTAATATTCTTTAAAACAGTTTGAAGAGTCAAGTATTAAAAGTATAACAGCACTGTTAAGAAACACTTAAACTTTCTGATAGCGCATTCAACCAAGTAAGATGTAGTCGGTTTAGCGTTCATAAATCCTAGTTTAATCTCGTAAAAATGGAGAAGTTATTGTCAGTAATAATCGAGAATTTTGCAGTTTGCATTCATTGTTTCGACAAACTCAAGAAGCTTCAATTTTATGCACCAGTACAAATAATTGAGCTTCACACGTGTTTGAACAAGAATTGTTGCGCAAACAAGCCAGTATGTCATAATACATCTAGAATCGTTTGAGCATGTAAGAGAATGGGTGATGAGGTTTGGGTATGAATGCACCAGTTGCTGCATTACATTTACTTTTAACATGGAGGGAGAAACTTGTGGAGAGAAAGTGCCCTATACCGCCAATGTTAGATTCTTGGCGATCTACAATCACCTTTTATGGCCAATTTTGAATTTCCCGCTGAAGTGTACAACCAATGTGCAGGTCTGAAGCAGTTTCTACAAATCAGCTGATAATGGTATCAGCTATGGAGGCGTATCCTGGATTCTATGGGGTGTCAGATTATTTGGGTTCTTTTTGCTTGAAACAGTTTTTTTATGGTAGTTTTAAGTAATGGCACGTAATAGTGTTAATTGTTTGTATTAACGGTTACTGTTTTTAATGAAGTGTATTTTGACAATGGTAAGCTAGAAACTTTGCAAGTGCCCCCAAAATTAAAATATGTTGACTACATCACTGGTGTGAAATTTCAAGTGGGAAAGAAATTTAGCGTGCGCACTTTGAAATGGGTCATAAAAGGTATCTGTGCAAGGACCACGGTTTCTCGCTTATGCTCCCTACACCAGTTTCTCCTTCCACGACTTTTAAATTTTATGTGTTTTCTATAAGTCAAGAGATCGTAAATGACGAGTATTTTGTTTCCGCTACAAAAAGTTCATTTGTCATTGCTATATGCTAAAATCCGGGAAATGCATTTTATAACATGTATATCAATACACACAATCAAGATCACTTCAAAACGTTATATTGTAAAATAGTAGATTATTTTATAAGGGGTAAATGTGATTGTTTATATGGGGAAGCTGAATGCAATGAGGCAAATAATTCAGCTGAGCCACATAAACTCACATTTACTCCGAATAAAATATACTATTTTATCCGCAAACGTATTGGTGAAGAGTAAAGAGCAATTTTGAGCAACACTAATTTAAAGGTAAATGAATGAAATAATCAGGAAGCTTTGCACTTGAATCATTACCATAACAGTGCTTATAAGCAAACGTCAGTCTCGGGTTTTTGTGTTGAGATTTTTGAATGTGTTGAGTATTTTTTAATTAAACTAGTGCCGTATCTAGTGCAGTGTCTCCCGTTTCACAATAAGGGAATCATCATCTCTTCAGCGAAGCAGCGAAAGATACAAGAAAGTGACAACAGTGGGAAAAGTCATGACAGGCAAAAGTAAAAAACGCTTTATCTCATAAAAATGTTTTACCCCAGTCCGGAAAAAGTGGTCCGAGAACTAGACCTTTTACCTGTGTCATTCTGTCACAAAATTGGGAGTTTTGTGATGTTTGCGGATAAAAGTTATTTATTGTGAATTTTATTATTTGATTCCTTGAAATGTTTAAAAATTATTTTAGTTTTATGACTAACACGGTATCAGGGCATTGTGTTGTTCATGGAAGCATGTTTTAAATTACGAATAAAAAATTCAATGATTTTTATTTTATTTTAAATTTAAACTATGAAGTTAAAAAATTAACAAATTTTTGCTAAATAATTTTTAGACATTATAGTGGAAATATTTTCTTAAACACAGTTACTTGTATTTATTTTGCAACTTGTATTGCAATAAACTTCACTTTCTAGTTATTGGTTGGAAACAAGAAGAATTTACCTTTCAATTTGTTTTGTTTTTAATGTTCTCAACAATTTCATTGATGCTTTTGATATTGTTATTTTACTAAAATTTTGTGTTCCTCATTATTTTGTATGTAAAATCTCCTTCTTTTTATTGAAACTTCTACATCTAATTTTTCCTTATGTTCTCCCTTTAATAATGTTCTTTATTTATGTAATCTTTATTGTAATTGTATAGATTTTTTGCAAATTGCTCTTGTGTTTCGTTTAAACGTTTTGTAAAAATTGTACTAAAATGTTAAGTTTTGTTGAAATTATGTAAATGTAAATGTAAATGTAAAGGTTTAGTACGGTAAATGAAGATTTATTTATTTATTTATATATTTATTTAAAATACAGAACACTCTATTTGCCTAAATAAAATGATTTTTTGAGTGTAAGTGCATTTAGCCTTTAACTAAAACTTTATTATTATAATGACGTGGTGAAAAAAATTGGTTAAGACAATTATCCCGGCGCATCCACCATTTTTGAGCTGTACCAATTAAGAACAAACTTCTTTGATAAAAACATAAATATTAATGGTACTTTATCCCTCACAGTCATTTGCTTTTACAGTGTCTAACAATTATTGAAGCAATGAAACAAAGTAAAAAGCATGTGAACAAAAATTCAATATATTTCTGCAAATAAAAAGAATACTTCCTAAAAAATATAACTAGGAGGTTATGCATTCCGGATAACTTTAAATTGTCATTTTTCGAAACGGTAGTTTTTTAACAATTTGGACTAAACAACGATTTACTATAGTTCAGAATAAAAAATAATTGTAGACGTTTTTGTCGCTCCTTATTCAATTTTATTCAAGTTCTATGTCTTTTTTTGAATGGCTGTTTTATATTGTATACAAATCGATAAGCGAGACACTTACTTGTTTGAGCTTATGTGTAACTAAGGTACTGGAGGATGCTGTCACGGACAGAGGTACTGTCATCATATGATGTTGACAATGACAGCGGATTTTTGACCTTAAAAATTTTTCTTGTCAAATTGACTATATTGTCAAAAATTGATATTTTAGGTTAATTTTTGTGTCAATAAATTGTGTGTGACAACATTTGACACTGACACTAAAACTTTCAAATCTTGACACTTTTTTGGCATTTTGTCAAAGTCATAAAACCACTGTCATTGTCAGAATCATATGATGGCAGTATCTCTGTCCATGACAACATCCAGTACCTTATGTGCAATTAATGACTTGACCCATTTATTAAAACGTAACCAAAAAAGAAATTTCTTCTAAAAATTATCTCTGTGCATTTTAGCTAAGAACAAATCGTTCTAAGGGCCTGATTTCAAGTTTGGTCGCAAAGTTGCGCGGGTCGCAGTTGCATTGCAGCAAGGAATGACATTGCTAGATTTGCGTTGTTGCTATCTCAATTCCGATTAGCGCCGGTTGTAACTCAACTTGAAATCAGCCCCTAAGAATATAAAATTGAATGGTAAATATAAAATTGTAAATTTGTAAAATTTAAAAAATAAATATTATGTTAAGGGAAAAATACTACAAGGAATATAAATGGAGATTGTGTATTTCGGTTAATCTCAGTTTGTTATTTTTTGAAATAATGTTTTTTGAACTAACATTTCACACACCTTTTCATTAAACTTGTTCGGATTTGTATTAAAAAACAGTTTAAAAAACAGTTAAGTTGATTTACTATCTTTTAGAATAGAAAAATAATTATAATCATAGACGTTCTCATTTAAATCGTTCTTTGTTATTTTTTAATTAAATTGTAAGCCCTTTTTTAAATGAAAAAGCCTCACACATTTCTTAAGTTTACCTGCGAAAACTGACAATTAAATTTAAATTATTAAAGAGTAAGCAAATAATTATCCCGGCGCATCCACCATTTTTGCATGTCAACAATAAATTGCCCAAGTAGCACAGCTTCAACCATTTATCAATTGCAGCTAAAATATAGTCATGAAAACGTCATCAAAACCGAATTAAATGTCTTTTCTTGCTGCGAATTACCTTATTGCTTTTCACTCAGCTGTAAATCATACAATTTCAACTCATGTCTAAACCAATATACAGCTACAGCATTATGTTCCATTTTTAAGGTAGATAGTGTCATCAAAGGAATGTGTTAAAAGCCAGTTAACAGCAAAAGCCTGATGGTCCATTTAGTAAAGCCAGAAAATATCGATTCCAGCAAAAAAAAGCCAATATACAGCTACAGCCAAATAGCTGATTTTGGGACATTTGCTTAGCTTTCTTAGCTTTCCTAAATCTTATTGCAACCATATTACAATTCTATAGCTATGAAAATTGTTTGGCTGTTAATAAGTCGTGAAAGCCAATACGCTGCGTTATCAGTGTTGCAGCATTTTAGCCAAATTTTGGAATTAGTAAACAAAATAGCTGTTTATACTTGATTTTAGCTAAAAAGTCTGTTGATCAAAATATTGCTTAGAATCTTATTACAACCTTATTTTCGTAATATTAGCTGTCAGTAAGCAATAAAAGCCAATACGCTGTGATATATCCGTTGCAACTTTATTGCCAAATTTTTGATACAGTAGACAAAAACTTCATGTGTACATAATTTTATGCTCTAAAAGTTCCAATGGCCACAATATAGACCCACACCTTTTTTTTACCGTTACGGATCTGTGGAAATATTTTAGTTGTTGATAGATAAATTATGAACTTCTAATATGCTCCGATTTGACTGCTACAGTTTATAGTAGCTACCTAACTAAAAATTAGGTACAAAGAAATTTGTGGTCAATGGGCATAACTGATGCTGTGGAACTAATTGAAGCTCAAAGTAGGCTTCAGCATAATAAGCACAATTTAGTAACAATTTTTTTTATCAAGTATCAAAATACAATTCAGTGCCTTTAAAAACGTATCAAAGAAGGGTTCTATATACAAAAAAAAAAATTCAACATTGATGCTTCTCTGATAATTGTTTATTGTGTGAAGTAAGAAGACTTCTGTTTTACTTCGACTTTTAGATAATTTCGGCCAACCAAATATACTTCAATACGCGCCCTTAAAGCTTAAAGTTACTAAATGTAGAAACCACCGCTATCGTCCGCTATTTTGGGCAGTAAGAAAGTGAAAAATTTGATTTGGTATCGTTTCGTGCCTCATTGGTAGGCAAAGGGCAAAAAAATAAATAAATGCGGATTAAAAAAAAATCGTGTTAGTAAGAAAGTTAATAAAATCTGGTAACTTTTCATGTCATTCAACCACCTTGGGGTGGTTTTATTGTTATCTCTTTCTAACACAACGGTACAATATAATGCGGTACTTTCGGTACCTAGATTTTTGCGCCATCTGCCTCATCTCATTGTCACAAACCTTTCCCGCTATTTTGGAGGAATTTACAACCAAAGGCGCAAACCCCTCATAGACAGAAAGAGAAAGTGTAGAACATTAGAAAGATAGAAAGAGATAACTGCAGGTACCATTCTTGGTCTGCCGGCCAAATTTCAGCCAAATAGCTTTAAAATACATTTTAGGGAAAATTAAGCACAAAACTCACATATTATTCCACATCACAGCCTTATAGTTTTAAATGGCGGTACAAGGGAGCAGGAGGACATGTGGGATGAAAGCGAAAGATCCTCTATGTTGTTTTAAAATTAAAAAAAAATAGCAAATAATAAATTTCTAGCAGATTTATTGAATTTACCGTCGCAATATACAAGTGTAACGTTACTAAAGAGGGAATTTTTTTTTCAAATTAAATGTTTTTTTAAAGATGTATTAAAAAATTGCAACAATGAAAGATTTATTGTATTTTCCCCTATTTTGAAGGCGCATTACTTTTTCGGAACTTTTTTATGCCTATTTGTCAATAAACATCAGTTCGCACAAACTTTTAAATTACTGGGACTGAATATAAAGCCTAATATTATTTATCAAGAACACAAAAAAGTAACATCATCCGCCGTTGCTATAACAGAGTCTTACATTTGGTGTAGCCATATTATAGTTTAGTTAGTTTTCTTGATGGATGCATATCAGCATTTACAGGTTTTTGCTCTTCTTTATCTACAATATAACCATTTTCTCCGCAAAAGCAAATATTTTGACCATTTGGCCATAAGAGCAAATTAGGTTGAAAAGATGTTTTTAATGCTATTTAGCTTTTTTTCCATACATTTTAGCTTGTTAGCTTTAAAAGCTTAAAAGCTGCTACTTTGCAATTCTCGCAGCCAAGTGGCTGAATTTGAGCAAATATTGATGGCTGTTTTAAAGCTATGAATGCCAAAAAATGGTGCGCCAAATCAGTCAGTACAACGTCACAGAAACCTTACCAAAGCGCTTCTGTGGCTAGCTGTAAAAGTTTAACGGCTGTTCATTTTGCTGCGAAAACGTTTTGGTGACCAAATAAAAACTGTGTGTGCTACTTGTGTGGCTAGTTAATAATAAACCTTCTAAACTTATACAATGTGTGTTACAATGATTTTCATCTAGTCGTCTGTGAATTTCTTATGTAAAATCAGAAATGCCGCTTTATACAACTAATGACAGGCATTCAGACATCGAATATTACCATTCTCTATTTATTAAATAAGTTTCGATAATAAAAGTGTTTTCTTGCACAGTGTAACAATTTAGTTGAATTTTAACGAAATTGTTAAAAGAAATTAATTGAATTTCACTACTGACCGATTTGACATTTATTGGCAGAGGATTCAATTGAACAGAGCGGCACAATTTTTTTTACATGTAAACCAATTTCAAAGTTAACAAGATGAGAATCATTTAAAATTACAATGTAATCTTTGAATGGTAATATGTTTTTACAGGGTCTAACTTGCAGAAAAGAAACACAAAGGAAAGAAACATGTAAATTATAAAATCCATATTTCACCAATAGAAAAATACTAAATAAACGCAAATCGAGGTCATAGTTACATGTTATCAGAGAATTTCAAGTTGTTTTTTCTTAAAATTATGATTTTCTTAACCATCATTTTAACTTTTCAACAAACTTCTTATTACTTTATTCAGAAAAAAATAACTGTAGACATTTTCGTTTAAGAGGCTGTTTATTCGTTTTAGGGTCATCAGTTTCACCAAACCCAGTTAATAAATAACCATCCAATAGCAATAACTTTTAAATAAATGCGACATCTACTTTCTCACTAACTTCAGTTAGAACTCAGATAAACTAAATATATACGAAATTGAGCAGTTAAGTTGTATTGGGTATAATTAAAAAAAATGTTGTTTATTTCAAATAAAGTTAAATACTTCTTGCTCTTTTGCTTCTCGGATTGTGACTCAGTTTCATAATTTCTCTGAACAAATTAATTTTTGTATTTTTTCTAGTACAATTATAGTATTCTGGTAACTTATTGGATAATTAACAAAAGTTGCATAATACATTTTTTTATTTAACAAGTAAATAACAGGCATTGCTCAAATAATTAACTGACAATTTAGTATTTATTGTTGCCGAAGCCTTCTCTTAAACGAATCGAAACATTTTTTCGAATAGTTGTTTTTATTTTTTTCTAGATGAGAATTAAATAAGTCTGTTGAAAAAAATAAATAAACATCTTAAAACCATCATACAATTGCTGTTTGGACTTATAAGTTTACTCTTAGAACGTGCTCAACAAAGAAATTTATTGAGAATAATTAACCCGGGGCATCCACCATTCTTGAAATGCGTTTAAAAATATAAATTTGAATAGCATTTTATACATCACAATAATATGTTTTTACAGTGTCTAACAATTGCACAAAGAAAAGAAACATTAAAAATACATTTTCTGTTCATGAAAAAACTATAAAAGAATAATCACTCAACTAGTCATTTTGTGAAATTTTGATTTTTATTAAATTTGTTCAAAACAACGATTTACTAAAGTTCTCGTCTGAGTCGCTCTTTATTCGTTTTTAATCAGATTCTAGCCCTCTTTCGAATGGTAGTTTTTGTTGTTTTTGTCGAGAATTAAATAAATCTGTTGGCGAAATTAAATCCCGACGTCCACTAATTTAAATTTCCGTTAAATTGTGCACCCTCCTTTCTGTGAGAGCAACCGCATCATGTAAAACTTGGGTCTCCCCGTTTTATGTCTCCGATTTGTTTTATTGTGTTGCCGGTTTACAAGCTGCCGCTGACCACCAAACACGGACAATATCTCAATTAATTTTTAGTTATTGTCTTGGTCCCGACCGCTAATAGGGTCGTTTTACAACTCCAGCCGCTTTTGTCCCTTGTTTGAAAAACTTTGCTGATTTATATGCGCGAATTTAGATTAGAAGACAGCTGTGCTATGACCGATGAAACGCTCCATTTAATCTCAATCGAAATTACTTAAGAAAAATGAGGGCTTGCTTTTACGCCCGCGTTCCATATGGAAATATAAATTTTTATTTGTATAGACACGAATGTAAAAATCGTAAAACGAGAGCGGAATTTAATCAGAGAAGTGGATGAAAATAAACAAAATATCAAAATATGGGAAATTGTTTTTCGGTATTTGGGATGTAAACTATTACGTATTCAAAAGTATTAACTTAATGAACAATTTTTATTGAGTTCAGACAGCGACTCTTGAGAAGAGCAAAGATTGAAATAAATAATTTGAACGCAACAATTTTAATATTTAAATTTGCCAGTTCCCGGTTTGTTCTAGTCCAAATAAATTATACTTTTGTGAGTATACACGTAAAATTTCATTCCCCTTTATATTTGTTTTGTAAATGAACTGTTTGTTTATTTTACTTTGGAATCGTCAAAAAATTGAAATTACCGCATTTTCTAGCATCACGGGTTGGTTGGTGGTGATTTTTTGTTTCTTGTCGACCCCGACTTGATTGATCGCAATCACGTCCAAGTTTGTGTCTCGGATTAGTTTGTCCAACAGGTGTGGGTGAAGTGCTGATGGATGTTCAAAAACATGGGAACATATTTGAAATGGGTCACGAAAATTCACTGCTTTAATAAAAAAAATTGTGGATAGACAGCAAGTGCTCTTTTATTGAAAGAAACTTTGCGAGCAAATTCTACTTAAATTTTCAACTACATATTTGATCAAAATTGAAAATTTTCGACGGACTGTTAACTAAGTCTGTTAGCAAATAAACAACACATATTTTGATTCATTTTGTAAATTTATACAGAATGCCTTTATAACTTGTTCTGGTCACTACCTTATTGAGTTTCCTGAAAATCAATATGCACTCACAACATTCCTTTATTTAGACAAAATTCTTCACAATCTTTGCATTTTGTGAGCAAAAACTGTTTCAACAGACAACAATCTTAGTACGAATTAAAACTTCTAATGATTTTAGTCATGAGTAGATTTTTTCGTTGAACTAATTTTCTTTTATGGTTGGTGAATAGTTTTAATTAATTATTATTATTGATAGATTTTAAAATGATTAAACAACATGGGAAAAAAATCCATACATATTCTAATACGTAATAGCACGTAAATAATACTAAACAATTATCTACTTGTTGAATTTGATTTAAATTTAATTCAAATTCAAACACACAATACATTTGAATTTAAATCATATTACCAAAACAACATCAAGGTAAAATTTCAACCAACATACTCGTATGGCGACAATACTTATCAGGAAAATAATTACAATTTTTTAAATCCAGCCAAAGTTGGTCACATCCATACAAAGGTAGTATCAGAAATATTAAATTGTAGCTAATTAAACATCTTTTTTATAGCTTTTGGTGTTTAATTTTCTAATTTGCTTTTTCATTTTTTTTGAACTCAATCTTCTAAGATAAAAATCTTCTAAATATAAGACTAGTTTTCTCGTAAAAATGGGGAAACTTACTTTTACAAACGTATGTCCATTATTTCTGACACACATGTACTCGTACTCAATTTTTTTTTATAAATAATCCATTTGTAAAAAACATAAAATTATAACAAAAAAAGCCTTGTAATTCACAACGTCTACACTAATAGACCTGTCAAATCTTGCGTAATAGTTGGTTTTATTTTTGCTATGAGTGAAATTTTTTATTTAACACGCGGTATTTTGGTGCAGAGTTAAAATCTAACTAACTAATCTAACAGATTTTGTATCTCGTTTCGTCTCCTAAATTATAGTCCTACGTAGCCTGTACAAAGAAGTTATTTTAAATTAAAAGTCATTTTTATGTTCAAGCACAATTTTTATTATTTAAGACCTATTGTGGGGCCCCATTATAATTCAACTGACAAACTTATTCCCGAAAGTTTCTCGTTTTGGCTGTTTTTGGGTGTCTATTAACATTTTTCTGTTAAATAAAAAGATCCTAGTGATTTTTTCATGCAACATCCAATTTGGAAACTCTTTGCTTCTATCGGTCTTCCTTTGTTGTATAACCATTTTTGTTTGAAGTATCGTATTACTGGTCAAAAAAGCAGAACCGACAGAAATAAACAACTTTCAATCTTTTGAATTCTGCGATCAAAACTCAGTAGACACTTTTTGAATTTTTTCTAGAAATATTCAATAAATATTTCGTCTGGAGTAGGATTTTTGTGTTTGAATGTGTTGTGTTATTTTGAATCTTTTTTTCAAGTAGAGACATACTTTAAGAAAAAAACTGTGTTGAATACATCATCTGTACTGAACTGAGTTTATTACCTTTAAGTTAACGAACGATTTATCAGCACCATATAAATCAGTTAACCCTTATGTTTTGTATTCATTTATATTGTTGTTAAACTTTGTATAGTTTTTTAAAATGAGCAAACCACGCAATTCCCCCGCAACCACACGCTTAAAATTTTCGCCGAAATTTATAAAACAAACACGCCTTTCTCCGCTTTCACAAACTCCCCACTTAACGAGCAAAACGACGAAAAGAGCAAAACAAATACAACCGTTAATGACCAGTATTAATATAAATATTCGGCGCAGTATGGCTTGACGTAATTAACTGTTATTTTAAATTGTTTTAATTAGATCCGAGACGCAGGTATTTTACCCGCTCTGTGCCTTAGGTAAATTCGCTCTATTTTCATCGAATCAATTAGAATGATTAGTGTTTGTCGACGGTACGGTCCTGTTTATCGACGCTGTGTTAGACGATAGGTCAACTTACCTTGTAATAACATACTTAGTTGGGGTGCATATTAAATTTACTCAAATAGTACACCTAAATGCACTCAAAATAATTAGGTAGTGATTATGTACCGCCAAAGACAAATACGATATGGCAAGGGCTGAGTTAATTTCAGCTTTGACCGTTTAATTAACGACGTCCCGCGGTTTTAATCAAATTTTGCTCCACCACGGACCTGGAGCGACAACAACAGGACCGGATTCAGGACGGAGAGCGGTCGCTTTCATTAGTAATTGCATAAATTGTCTACTAGAGATAAGTGACTGAGAATTAAGGCAATCTTAGGGAAATAGCCGTGGAATAAAACATGACTGTTTAGTGGCGCTCCTTGATGTACAGGATGGCCCGGAATAAATATTCGGGATTAAATCTTAAGGCAAACGTTAATTTGAATAAAAATTATAATTTCACATTTTAACATAATTTATTATCTGACACAATTGTGACCGACTTTTGGTGCTACATTGCACAAAAAATAATTAAAATCGACTTCAAAATTTTTAGACATTTTATTGGACTTTAACAAACTTTAGTGGCTCCAAAATTCAAGTCGATTTGCTTTAGGAAAAAAAAACACTATACCTAATGTTTTTTCAAAAATTGTAGATGAGCTACTATTCTGTTCGTTTTATTTGTATTAGTTTAAAAAATGCGTGTACATTTTATTACATATTTACATATTTTTTTCTTTTTTACCGTTTCGCGTTTAATTGCTATTCTATTTCTAGCCAGCGAATGGACTGAAACATGAAAATCACTAAGATATACGTATTAGCGAGGTGTTTAGATTTATGTTGGTAGTCGATTTATTTTTGGTTATTTGAAGACATTCTCAAGACGAATATTTTAAAGAATTTTTACAATTTTCCTCAGGTAAATGCAAATATTCCTAATTGATTATAAGTAGAGACTTAATCCTAAACATTGTGACTCATCAAAACGAAAAATAAAACACTTTAAAGGAAAAATTAAAATTTGGTCCGGTACTACTTTAATCGCGGAGTGTTAGTAACTTGTTTTTCATTTAATTACTGAGTGGAAATAGTGTACCTGAAAATTTTGAAAATTAAACTTTATTGGGTTTTAAACTGATAATCAATCTAAATAAAACTGTTTTTGCATAAAACCATTTTAAAAATTGGGTACAAACTTTGCTCCTGCATAATGTATTGTTTTCTCTAAACGTTATACAAGGTGCTTAAAAACTGGCGCACCAACTCAGTGGTACGTTGTTGAGAAGCATGTGGAGATTAAAGGAAAAATCTTGAAAAAATTTCTCAAGTTAGGTATATATTTAAAAATCTCATGCTTATTTTGTTAATTTCTTCAGTTTTCTTTATTTTTTAATGTTTTTATGTTTCACACTAAATAATCGTTCCCTAACAGATGATGAATAAATTATATTCAAATTTTCTATCAGTCACTAGCAGTTTTTTTAATTTAAAAAAAATAACCGTTTAAAATTTATTTTGTTAAAATCCAGATGCACTTCTTTTTAGCATAAGCATTTATCTACCACACACCATAGTGTTGGTGCACCGGTTTTTGAGCACTCGATATAGATTTTCTGAGGATTCCAATTAAGGTCTTTATTTTTTATCTCCAGCTAACAGTTTTTGATATATCGGTCAATGTTTGGTGGCTCAAAAAAGGATTAGTTATTGTAAGTGATGTGATGATGAGTGATTATAATTTTTTTTGTTGAAGTAAGACAGTTCAGATAATTAATACTCCAAATTTTCATATGCAAAATATGAAAATATGTTTTCGTTTTTTGTCTACGACCGATAGTTTTTAACATATTTGATAGTTAAAGTTAGAGCTGCTGGTTAAAATTTAATTTGTCAAAACACTTCTGAACGTTATAATTCTTTTTAGCAAAATGAATAATCAAACCAATTCAAAAGTAAGTTTTTATTACGGAAAGTTTTCTGAGGATTCCGAAACTGTCTTTTTTTTCATTTAAAGCTAACAGTTATTGAGATACCGGTTAAAGTTTGGTTCTTCGAGATGGAGATTAGTTGTAGCACGTAAGAGATGTTAATTTTTTTATTGAAGTTAGACAGTTCAGACAATTGATACTTTAGTTTTTTTACACAAAATTATTTAAAATTTCTGAGGGACTAGTTAAAATTTAATATCTCAAATATCCAACACTTTTCAAAAAATGTCTTTTCCGCAAAGTGGAGAATCAAACAGTTACATTTTTAGCACTTTTTTGAGGCAGTTGATTATAAAACGATGTTAATTTAATTTTGAAAACATTTAAAGAAAAGTAGAATAAAAATGGTGTTCGTTTAGAGTTGCATAAACTTTACTTGCCCGGCGCATCCACCATAATTGCAAGGCATGAATAATAAGAATAAATCATACAGTATTTAATTTTTGTGACAAACATATTAGCTTAAAAAAAATTTAAAAAAAATAATTTTATTTAATGTTGAATTGGTAAACACAACAAAATAAAAAAATTGTTCGTACTTTTAATAACATGTTTCATATGTTCTTGTATTTAAATAATAATTACCTTTTCCATCATTACATTAGTAAATGTTAGTCCAGCACTGTAGGGCTTGCAGTGTATTTTGCTTTTAATTATACCTTTACAATACCAGCTTAAAACTTTGCATACGTTTGTCTGAATTTACTTTAAGCAAACATATGTAATTGATGTAATTAAACTCGAAAACACACCAAATTGTTACTTCCGGCACTGTTCTCCATCCATAAATAAATTCGTCATGTTTTGAAAATAGTTGTGCAAGTTGTTGTCAACAAGTAGCAAGTTTTGATCATCTGGAAACCGTTGACACATTCAGCATTATGGTAAATTTACTCGGCAATAATAGGCAAGCTCCATAAACTTGAGTGCCATCGAAAGATAGTTTACAACTGGACCCTCATTAAAGTTGGAGATCTTTCAAATGCCACCGTTAACCCTCTCTACCTTTGACAATGCGAAACTTTACTCTTCGCGTCGTTGTTTGTCACAAATAATTCTGTATCAATTCTAATTTCGACTGGTCTATTGTTTTCGTCACTCAGTGGGACGTATTTAATTAATTAAGATCTCTTCCTCCCTTTACCACTATTTCCTACTCGAATATAAATGAATCTGTGGCCTGATTAAAGGTGAACGGAACTGTCAAAGCTCTTGTCCTTTGTGTATCTGATTAACTGCTTGTTTGGGGTGCAGACTATGAAACTCGAACGGATGGCCGACACGAGAGGTCGCTTTAAACAATATCTCTTGTCTGGTTTGTTTGGTATCTGTCTCGAAGATTGACACTTGATTATAGAGGATGAGATTGGTGCAATTAGCTTGATTAGTGGGGAGGGTGGTGGGGGGCGAACGTACATAATACTAATCCAAATCTATCATAATTTATGCCAGTCATTTAGCGATCAACATTGTTAACGTGCACAGATGATGATTTATTCAGACGCCGTCATCAATTAAAATTGATAATAATGGCGACGCAGGGACCTCCAATCGGGGCCTGAGTGTATGGTTTCGCAAAATTAATTATACTTCATCTCGTGAAGAGTTTCCTACTTTACTTATAATTAGCTGCTATACTGCGTTATAAAAGACATTTTAGCCAGGACGAAGCGCATTCATTAAGGCACTCGCGGCTAATTTTCACAACACTTGACTCTTATGTCTGCTTGGAGTAATACCGTATTGCCCAGTCTCAACCAACAAGTCGAGCGACTCGTAAAGAAATTAATTAACTTGCAACAAATGTATTTGCAAAAAACGTTTGTTCGTGATTGTCGATTAACTTTTTTTAAAGGATTTTATTTTGAAAGTGGATCCGAACAAGCTGAAATTTTGCACACATACGTAATCTCCGTGATATTACCGCTATATTTGGTTAATTTATAATTGTTTCCTTCCTAATTAAAAAATAAGCAAATAATCGTCCAAAATCAAGTGTTTTCAACTAAACTTGATTCTTCTTGCTATTTAAAAAAATCTAGTTAGTCTTTATCCCCAGAACAAATGGAGATAAAAATTTGATAAACATCTGAGAGGATAGAATTTCAATTAGTTTTGATAAATAGTTATAATATTTATCCACAGCCAGTCATTTATTAGGTCATAATATCACTACTAGGAGACGTCTAATGATATCAATAAAACCTACAGGGTGTCCGTTTTTCGAGCTCCATCATGGGGATCTCAGTTATTATAAGTAAACGTCGGATTGGAGATTGTCTAATTAAGAAGAAAATTTAGATAAAGTGCTAAATTTTTGATAAAAGTTTGTTTGAGGCATCTTATACCTACGTGGCGGTAACTTTGTTTTTAATCTCTGGCGACCCCCGTTTAATTTAATTTTTTTATGTTGGATCAATAATTTTGAAAATCGAGTTTTTTAAATTAACTATTTAACCAATAATTTTGCAATTCAGCTCACTTATATAGAAAACCATTGCGCAACTAATAGTGGCAACAAATTTAAAAACAAAATATGTTTTTAAGAAAAAAGTCTCCAAGTTACGAAAATGTGTATTGAAATTTTCAGCATGCAAGGAGCTATGTTAATTACTTAAAACTTGACAATATTAATTAGATTATCGATTTCACAAATCTATAAATAAGTTTTTACAAAAAAATTTGTTTATTAGACCTTATGGTTTCTGAATTATTAATATTTTAAACCAAGGCTCCGACGCATTGCACTTGCACATGCGTTAAATAAATGAATTAACACAATCTAAATTAGATTTTGACATTTATTTTTATAATTTTCCGAAAAAATGCGATTTTGAATGGTTTGAACAGCATAGAAAAAAGAAATTGTAAAAAACTTGCATACACAAGGTGAATCTGCAAAAAGTATTTTTTACGGTAACTCAGAAATTAATAAACACACAAAAATCAATATTTACTAATAAAATAATTGAAGATTATTATTTTTATAGAATTCATGTAGGCCCGAAATACGGTACGCCTTTGGATTGTCATGGAAAGGTTCGCTCACAGCGAGAGGACAGTGAGTCAGCTTAGTATTGTTGCGCTTGTTGCGTGGTACTAGCAACGAATTAATTAGCCTACTCTTTATCGTACTATGTAATTCTAGCTTTAATTGTAAGAGACAGGAGGATGGTTAAATTAGGGCAAAGTTGCTGAACAATTATCTGAAAGAAAATTTGATGTGTCATTTTTAGTTTTTGAATTATTGAGAAAAATCGAAATTTTGTAATTTTCGTATTAAAGCATCAAAATGGCGGCCAATTATAAGTCACTCGTCATAAGTTACTCGTTTTTTCTCGTGACTTGTTTCCCTTAGAACTCACTTGTACTATAACCTTCTCTCAAAGTGTCGAAACGCCGAATAGGATAACTGTTTTACTTTGCATTTGTCCTAACCAGTCATTTATATTTTATAACATTAGCTGCGGTTGCAGTCAAGAGATAAGGACTTCACGATTATGGACGCGTCATTTTCATTTTGGGTAACTGTAACACATAAGTGTATAATGTTTTATATAAATCCTCTTTATTTTTGAGTATTGGAAGGATTAAAAAGCACTTTGTCATTTACATTATCCATTAAGTAGATTTTATCCGAAATTCGTTTATTTTTATTAATCTTCCTCCATTTAATTTATTATGAAAAAGCTTTATTAGAATGTAAAAATGGACGAAGCACTCATCACTAGCAATAAAAAAAGCGATTAGGTATTTTCGAATGGTTGAAGTTTTCACATTGCTCTAAAATTTAATTGATCTTAACTGACAAAAAAATCCTAGTTTTAACTTTTTAATTCTAAAAGTTATTAGAAAAAAAAACTGGAGAAATATGTATCCTGTGACCACATTACAATCTATCTCAGCTTCCACATCACTTTCTTATTTTTATCGTTCCAATTTCTCGAAAGCTCCATTTGTAAGTGCCCATGCACATCTTGAAGGTAATAGGAAGTGACGTCGACCGATATGAGACAAGTTTAATAACAAGTCACGAGTTAGGAGCTCGGTAGTTAGACGACGTTCTCGATTCCCTGTTGGATGCATGCATGATGTGCGATGAACGATGAATTTAATAATGTCCCTTGACACTTAAGGCTGCGGTTTGGCATGACGTCCTTTGGAGATAAAGCGTCAAGACGTCGACACCACGCGTGCTTTTTGCAGGAAAAAAAACAGTGTTTCGATGTAATTAAGAATCAGTTTGTATCAAAGGAAATCTTCGTTTTGTTCGTTTATTGTTCCACTGTGTAATTTATGTTGAACAGGTATTGGGTTTTTCCGTATTGTTGTTGTTATTGCATCGTTTTTCTCGATTGTGTCTTTAATTTATCGTCTTCGTGCACGGCTGAATGCTAATTGTAACGGATCCGGAAATTGATAGATAATTAATTGTGGAAAATTTGACATTGTTAGGGTCGTGAAGTATCTGTTCAAACCGATAAAATCTAAGTGTTTTTGTCTTCCCGCAGCAAAAATAAATACTTTTGGCAACTTGCTAGACTTTTTATCGGCAAGTTTTAAAAGCTTTTATTAAGCTCTTAATGGTCCTTTGAAGTACTTTATGGGCCTTGCAGAGATTCATCATAAAGTATACGGGCTATCTACAGTTATTTATGGATTTAGAGACTATTTACGATTGCGTTTGTTTTTGCGGGTTATCTCAAACTGGGTGTTATCATTATTTAATATCAAATTTGTCACGGCTTGTGCGCCACGAGATCAAGATAAATTCTCTAAAAACCTTTTCAATGTTGTGTACTAATTACAAAAAATCCAAATCTAGCCCTGTCTGAAATATGTTTCTTTCAATACTAACAAAATTACAAATGTCACGTTGTGGCTCGACGACTTTCTCTTTTTTGTTGCTGGTATCAAATTGGTGTAATAAAATTATACAAACGACTGTTTCTCTGGAAAATAGGTGGTGCGAATATGTTTTTTTGTGACTTTACTTACACACATTTGCACACTAATACGGTTAGAATAAGATGAGTTTACTTTTTTTTGATCAAAACTTAAAGAATTAGGTCAACAATAAATATCTCTGGGCTTGGATATATAAAAACGTTTACCCAAATGCATTATGCAGCGACTTCTTTAAAATGAGCATGGAGGGAGAAACTTGTAGAGAGAAGGTGCCCTATACCACCAATGGTAGGTTCTTGGCGATCTACAAACACTTTATATGGCCTGTTCTGAATTTCCCGCTTAACTGTGCAATCAGTGCGCAGGTCTGAAGCTGTTCTGCAAATCAGCTGATACCATAGGCGTATCATGAATTCTATGCCGTCAAATTATTATTTGGGTTCTTTTTGCTTTAAATACGTTTTTATACTTTATGGTAATTTTAAGTAATGGCATATGGCACTTAATAGTTTTAATTGTTAGTGTTAACGGTTAGTGTTTTTATAGAAGTGTATTTTGACAATGGTGAGCTGCAAATTTTTTCAAGTGCCCCCAAAATTAGAATATGTTGACTACACCACTGTTTTGAAATTTCTAGTGGGGAAGAAAGTTAGCGCGCGCACTTTGAAAAAGGTCAAAAAAAGTGTTTGTGGAAGGACCGCGGTTTCTCGCTTATGCTCCTTCCACAAGATTCTCCCTCCATGGAAATGAGAATATATCAGTATTTGCTTTTGTTTTCAAACTTCAGCTCTAGTCCACTTCGCGCTGCATCCACTCATAATTCATACAAGCCGTAATTATTTGGTGAATTATCTAAGTGCCCAAAGTGTCGTTAATTTACATAATTTGGAACAGCATCCACTGCGGTTTAATTCCCGTTGCCGTTTATAAAACTTTTATCATAAGCACATCGTGTGTGCTGTTGGTGAATGCACCTTTTGCTGCAACGCCACTCATGTGTCGATGCGATGCATATTTGACGGGCGATAGATATGCTTTGATGTCAGTTCATTGGAAAATCGCAGAAATATGCGCGAGTTTTATTGTGTTAGAATGTTACAATTTTGAGTGAGCACAAAGCCACCAAGCTTTATTCGAACGTGTTCCGTCTATTCACGCTAACGTTGATTACAAAATGAAACTTAAATGCACAAAAAGTTGGAAAAATGTGAAAAAACAAAACCGATGAATTCACTGGAAATGTACACACAAAAGATCAAATCTTTTATAAACTAGTCGCTAGTTGAATAATTCCATTTACTCCATCCATTCACAAAATCTGACAGTATTCATTCTCTCTAAGCGTAAATTTCATTTTTAAGCAAAAATAAAAAAAAATAGGAAACGCCACACAAACAATAGAGCAATATGTTCTCAGTTGTGTTTGTCTCAAAAATAACAAAAAAAGTAACTAGTAATAATTTAAGAAAATTTTGTATAACGGGACTACTGATATCGGATCTAAAGGTTAGGCTATGAAACGAGGTACAAATAAAAAGTTTCCCGTCCTCGATAGTTCCGGTAATATCGCCAGCGAGCGCTGTTGTTCCATTACCATCTAAATTTTCAAAGAGAATTTAAAAAAAATGGTTCTATTTGTATAACGTTTAGCAAGCACATAGCAAAGAAAAAAATACAGACAGATAAAAAGAACAGGAAATAAAATCCTTTTGTGTAAAATTATCAGCAACTTTTCTTTTGTATTTATTTTATTTATTTTTTTTATTTTTTTATTTAATTTTATGTTTTTTTTTAATTGCCAGTAAAAGCTTCGCAATAGTGTCAATATACCATGCGATCATTTGAATTTATAATTAAAGTAGGCTTTGTCAGTTTTTTAACTTGGATGAAAACGCCGATTGTGATAATTAATTAATCTGACGAGTCAAATAATAATGTTTTAATCGGTAATATTCAATTAGAATATATTTTTTCCCGCAGTTTGTCTAAGTTTTTCAATCTCAGACACAAAACCGCCTACTTTAATCATAAATTCAAATGATCGCATGGTATATAGCTATAAAAAATCAAATCTATGTGATAGAGGTTTTTTTTTTTGAAAAATTACCCGTAACAAAAATATAGACTTTCTGCGTTACTTTTGGTGCAGTCTGCAAATAAATTATTCTGTTTACAGTAATTAAGCTCAAAATTTCAAACCTATTTCAAAAATCTGATTTTCTTATTAATCTTATGGTCTTTGTGACCTTTATCAGTTTTATCACGCATTTTATAAGAAAATCTATTTTTTGTTTGATAATCGCAAATAGATGGTGGTAAAGTATAGTAGTTTTAAACACTACTCCGAAATGGGACAAATAAAGTACTGTATCAAGTAAGTGTTAGTCAATTTAAAGTTGGCGAACATATTCCCAAGAGTTTGAAAGTTTTCCAAAGTAATTTTAATTTTATTTGCATTGTAGTTTTGTGTGGATTTAATTCGTAATTTATTCTAGTGAAGTGCAGACATAAAACGCAAGATCTGCATACAAGGTGATTCTTAAATAGACTGACAAAATTTTATCACAGCTTTCCAAAGATAAGCAGAAACGATCTGCACCATATTTACGTTTTTATTTCGTAGGGGTAGAAATCCCTTAATCCGTGCCACTTACGACGCTCATGAGTTCAAATTAATTGTATTGGAAAAAATTTGCTCGTTTTCATCATGAATATCGATAATAAACAGTGATCATTGTTGCATTGATCAAGTACATTGTCGTCAGATGATTATCATGCTTTCCACTAAGTGTGCTAATACTTCTTACGGACACATCAGTGGCGTACACTTTATCTCTAACACAACTTTAAACATTTTTATTTCAAAAACGGTTGAGAAAAGAATTTTTTTACTATTTTTCCCAACATGTACTCATGTCAGATTACCATAGGTAGAATTTTGTCGGTCTATTTAAGAATCACGCTGTATAAAGTCTAATTAAAATCTAAAATTTTTATATTCACCTATCCTGTAACTGACAATAGTATATTATATTATACAGTCTGTCTATAAATGAATGTAGGATCGTAGTAGGTATTAAAAGTTTGCCGCTTCTTTCAAGAAAAAACGAACAATATTAGTAGTATATGAAAAAATTGGTTTTACTGGTTGCTTGAGTATAGATAAAAACTGGTAATTTTCAAAAATTTCATAGAAATAAAATAATTAAATGCAGCAAATTCAAATTCCAGAATCACCTGAGATTCTACACTCTTTTATAAACAGTCCGCATTATAAGTGATAGAAATGCATCAATGTAGTATGCGGGTGAGAATTTTGACCAACGAGTGCGTTTGCGCTCGAGTGGGACACTTCTCACGAGCTTTATAATTGCATTTCAATCACGTGTGATATACGACATTTTATCTTATCTTATTTTGTCTTATACCATTGTACATTATACCATTGTTTTCGGTGAGAGAAATCAAATTTCTCTCACAAGAGAGATAAAGCTAAATTTGACAGTAAATCTGACAGCTTTATCTCTCTTGTGAGAGAAATTTGATTTCTCTCACCGAAAACAATGGTATAATGTATACCATTATATACATTATATAATAATAATACTTATAATAGTAATAATAATAATAATATTAATAATAAAAATAATAATAGTAATAATAATAATAATAATAATAAAAAGTCATCGAAATAAATCCTTTCCTTAAAAATTATAACATGAATCGTTCTTTTAAGCTAGTGCAAAGCGTTTTCAATCGGTTTTAATAAATTATATTCGTTTTTAAGCAGCCCCAAATAAGGCATTTTTATCCAAAGTGTAACATTAATAGTGTTTTTGAGGCGGAATAAGACGATTTCAGTTTGTTTTGATAAAGTTTTACGCGTTTCTAAGCAAAGAATCTTTCGAAATAGGCAGGTTTCTTTCAAATCATAATGCAAGTCGCTTTTTTGAGGAGGAATAAAAGGTCTTCAGTCTGCTTTGTATAATTTATACCAGTTTCTGTGCAAATAATATATAGAAATATGCCGTTTTCTTTCAGATTACAACGTGAATCGTTCTTTTAAGATAGTCTAAAGTGTTCTCAGTATGTTTTATTAAATTATACTCACTTCTATAAACAAAAAATTATACATATTATACCATTGTTTTCGGTGAGAGAAATCAAATTTCTCTCACAAGAGAGATAAAGCTGTCAGATTTACTGTCAAATTTAGCTTTATCTCTCTTGTGAGAGAAATTTGATTTCTCTCACCGAAAACAATGGTATAATGTACCTAAAAAACTGCACTTGTAAGATAAAATAAATATTTTTATCCACAATCACATTATAATTGGAGTTTTATCCACACTTACGAAGCATATAAAGAGACCTATTATCCACTAGTACTACTATTATCCATTAGTTGAAAAAAGTAACTTTCTTCCACTAGTGAAATAATGAAAAAATAAAATTTAACTTCGATTAATTCCATTACTTAAGAATGACAGCTTTTATGACTGGATGTGACAGGTAAAAGTTTTACTTTTCAGCCATAGATTAAAAGTTCTACTTTTCTGCTTAAGTATGTTGACTTTTACCAATCTATCAATTTTTACCAATGTATCTTACACTAAAACGAATAACTAGTGTACTGTTATAAATTATAACTTATTTATGATATAGGTAAAACTGTCTACGGTTCAAGAAAAGATTACGAGTTACACATAAACTGATACTTACCTAATTTTGGGTAGACATGAAATAGAAACAAATATTTTAGACAATAAAACACATCGGATCAATAAAAAAGTGATTCAAGCACAAGTGAAAAATGTAAAAAAAATATAAAAATTGTTTCGACTTGAACTTGAACCACCCTGTATTGCAACACCCACTAGACCGAATAGGTTGATCTGTTTTGAACTGTCAAGACATTGTAAACAGTATGGAAATTGCTCCGATTTAGCCGATAATGTATTCGATTTCAAACTGCTCCAGTCTCGGTACTGCTAAGCTAATCAAAGTGAGTTATATTGAAAATTAAACGGAAACCCATTGCAGTGAAAATGCAGGTTGGATTGTTTGATAGTTATTTATAAAAAAAATAAAATATTAACGTTTCAGTCGTTGCGAACAAGATTGGAAATTGCTGATAAATGACTCTTGAAAGCAGTGAAATTTTTGCCGAATATAACAATTCAGACAGGCAAAAATCCTATTAAGCAGTGAAAAAAGATGTTCCCTCTGCATTATCTTTCTTTCACCGGTTACGACCCTCTGGTAAATTGCTACATTGTGCGTTAAACATTTTAAGATCTCGTCGTAAAAAATGGCCATCTAGAAAAAATTAATGATGGCATGTCTGTGAAAAACGTTTTCGTCGCTTTAAGAGCAAAATTATTGAAGTATCAGTGCGTCACATCATTTCCCGAGGAAGCTCCGATCGCAATCGTTCCTCTCGAGTGTGAAAGGCGTGTTAACGATACCGAAAAGACCCACTTGGAGGATTGATGGTTGAAGAAGGATATAAGTAGCAACGATTAGGTCCCGGCAAGTCGTGATAAAGACAAATAACTCATCTCCACCGCCTCCGCAACAAATCATCTCTTGTTTAGCACAGGGGATGGAGCGGAACGCCCAAAATACAATGCGACAGTTTATACAGAGAGGCCAAATAATTTGACCCCTGCAATTTGCATTTTGTTATTACCACGGGCAAAAAAGTCCCACTGTATGTCTATATCGCTTTACTTTGCATTATCCGCAGCGCGAATATCCCCAGGGGTTTATGGAAACTACGGCATATCAAAAGAAAACATACCGATATTGAATTCTTCCGTATCATACATTAAACATCGATGTTACGCTAGATCGAATTTCTACCGTGTTTGGATATTTAAATGGTGCGAAAGCTGCGACGACTTGACCCCATATAAGTCTTAAGAGGTCGCATTTAGAGCGGAAAAAATCGGGTTCGGAACAATATTTTTATTACGTTATTCTTGTACAAAGGTAAAACCTGTATAAAAACAGAATTTTCAGTGAAAAGTTTAGAGAAAATAAAGGGGAATTCTAATGATCCCAAACTTGTTGTTGAGTAATTCCATCTTTCTTCCAAAAGTAACTGAAAACTAAATAACTGAATGTTTGCGCACTTATCAAGTTAGCAAATTTGCATAAGATAAGAAGTGAGTTAATCCAAAAACAATTGCCTATATTGATTAAAATAAATAAAAGTTTACAGCTTCCGACATCGTATTTTTTCTTGGTTTCTTACTAGAGCTTACTATCTATGTTTTAGGAAATTTTTACTTAAGTTTCCTTAGACTGTTGTCCAATAGGTACAGTTGTGTTTTGAATAACATCTTCTTCATAAATTAGTATTTTATGTACAATTGGGTGCAATAAAAACGGAAAATGTCATAGCATAAAAATATCAAATTTTTATATTTTTCCATACTTTGAAAATGGCTTTTTTCTAAAAGGTTAAGTTAGAACTGACAATTAATCAGAATTTGACAAATTTAAAACAGTCATCAAATTATCTGAGCCGCTAGTTTTCATCAGTGTCCTAAGATAATATTATTAAACCTTTCCAACCTAATCCAGCGCATTTCACTGTGCCATTAGAGCAAAAATTGTTTGAATGTGGCCGTTGTCAAATTGACAAGCAAAATCTGTTTCAATCTAAAGAAAATTCAATTTTCCGATTTTATTGCATCCAACTATACAGGCACTCAAAATAAAAATGACGCGTGCCGACTATGCAGTAAATCATGAGAGATTGTAAACTAGTTTTAGATAACGTTCTTTGAAATGATTGAGGATTTTTTGTTGGAAAAAACAAGGATTCTTATTTCATTTTGTTTAGAATACCATGTCGAATTAATGAACAAAATTGAGGATTAATGAAATTCTTCGACGATAGTAATAGAACGCAAAAATAAAAAGTGTTATTTTTAAGTTTTGAGCCAACTAGGTGATTTTTGAGCTTTGTTTATTTAGTTAAGAAACTTAGAAACATATTTAAAAGCTTAAAAAATGTAGGAATAACTATAACTAATTTTTTGACCAAATTTTGTCATTTTGAAATTTCGCTGAAAAACAAAGGGAGAGTGAAAACATCAATTTCAATTTTAATTAATTTTTGTGATTCTGAGGCGTGTTTTGACAAAATCTTAAAAAACAAATGGGTTTCAAGACCAAAATCAAACTAAATTGACTGAAATCATTTAAAATTAATAGCAATTTTGTTTAAAATTGGTTATAACGAATGTTGTAACGAATTTTTTCGAGATTGTTATCTTGTAAATAAATACAATTTATTTATGTCCAATGTTGTTGAAATTTGCAAATATTTTCGTTTCTGGTTTGGAATTTTTTCGAGATTGTTAACTTGGAAATAAATACAATTTATTTATCTCCAATTTTGTTGAAATTTGCAAATATTTTCGTTTCTAGTTTGGAAACGTGCCAAACACTCAAGAAAAGTCAAAAATTAACTAATTTTTGATTCATAGTTTAGCAATATTTCGGTTTGTTTTAGGAACACTTAAAATTTTAACTGAAAAACAGAACATGATTTTCGACCAAATGTGGTTTTTCGTTTTTTTTTTGACAAAATTTTGCTCAAAAATACAATAAATTGCGAGAAACTAACATCAGTTTCCAGTTATCTTGTGTGGTTTGAAAAGTTTTTGTGATTTCAAAAAGGTAATAAAACATCAGTTTTGACTAATTTGGTAATTTGTTAATTTTTGTAAAAACTTTCGGAAAAACTTAGTTTTCATCTCAACACTTAAAGAAGGCTAAGATAAGACACATTTTACTATAATTGTGTGACTTTTTCCTATTTTTCAGTCTGTTTTTAATAAAATTTTGCGAAATTGCGTTTCTAACTGAAAAATCATTTTCAAAAAAGATAAAAAGGATACAATTGTAGATACAAATGGGGATTTTTCGGGCTCTTGTTGGATAATTTCGAGAAAAAAACTGACATTTTAGCTCTAATACGTGCTTAAATGCTCAGGAAAGGCAGAAAATGTTGCGTTTGAATAAGATTTATTGTTATAAAAATTTCATAGACAATAAATGAACTGGTTGAAAGCTGGTTAATAAATAATCCAATTTTCACCTAATTTTAACAAATTGTTTTTAAACTTAGTTGTTATCTTAAAAAAATTGAGAAACGCAGAATTTTGGGTGTAATTTGGTGAAATTGTCATTTTGACAGATATAATTTATAAACCGTCTTAAAACATTCGGAAAAAAATGCTTTATCTAAATTTACCGATTTTTCACTCTGCTTCTTACAAGAAATTTACAAAATAACATCAAACACATGTTCATTTGTTTGAAAAATATAAAAATAACAAATTTTCTGACCAAATGTTATATAGTTTTTTGGCTCATTTTTGTAGAAATTTTGCTCAAAAACGAGCTAAATCGCGTAAAATAAGCTAAAATAACATCAATTTGGATCAAAGTGTCAGGGAAATTAATCGAAAAAGTTTGGTTTTGACTTCAAAAAATTGCTACATCGCTTGAAAAAGACAAAAATAATACCAGTTCCATTTTCGGTTTATTTTAGTGATTTTACCGCTTGTTCCTAACGAAATTTTACAAAATAACGTAACGTAAGATTATTTCAGTAGTAACTTCAGGGTCCTGAAAAACATTGAATGTTCCTACTCTTTGATTTATTCTTTGATTTCGGAATTTGTTCTGTATTTCTTATATTTTCAGTTGCAGTATTGTTTACATTTGGACAATTAAGGTGACCAATTTTTAAAATCTATATTGTTAAAGTTAAAGTTTGGATGTAACGATGAGATCCCTAAAGGTTATTTCACATTTCTAAACTAAATATAAATTGGTCATTTCTTTACAAAACTCGCTTATACGTTTTGTTGAAGGTGAATTTTTTAATAAATAATTATTTGAGCTCCAAGTGGCGGATAGTAATTTTTTTAATCAAAGGTGTGGTAGTTTATCCACCGAGGATGAAAAAGAAACTTACCTGCGTGTTGCTCATTAGGCTTTTCTCACTACCACAAAACGAAATTAACTAAAAATGCTAATAATAATTAATCAATTTTTTTTTCTATGGATGCTAAAAGTTATGTATGGTCTTATGTTAACAATAAAAAAAACATTCCTACTGTATTTAGATTGTAAAAGTTACACTTGCAGACATTGCAAATGTTTATTGTTTTGTTTTGATTTGAGGAACGTTTAAATAATAAAATTTTATTTTAACTACTTAATTAACTTCTATAATAATGCCAATTTACAAAAAATATAAGAAACAATAACTATCGACTTATTTTGTTAATTAAGAACAATCTCAATTTATGAGAAGCATGGAACCAAAATAAAAAACATCGAAACATTTTCTAAAATGACTTCAAGCAAAGCTTCACAGAATCCAACAGATTCAGACGATATCAAACTAAACACTTGTCCAAAAATGGCTCTAAAAATAAAATTTCAGTGTCCCAAACCCCTTATCGCAATTTTATGAAGCATACTAACTCCAGCTCATAAAAATCGCGAATATTAAATGCTCGGTAAGAACTCAAATACGGATTGCCCGTACGAAGTTTCATATTTTAAAGCAGTTACTAAACTTTTAAAGCACCAAAGCTGTTTATCCACTTTATGACCTTCCTCTCGTTAAATGAGGTGTTCGGATGAAAAATTATTTGACCGTCTTAGTTCATCTATAATCCTAAACTTTTAGGTAAACCGAAAACAAAAGTTTTCTAGTTTAGTTAAACCCCGAAGCAATCGAAAACCGATCAAACTCCGTGTCCATTCAATCTGAGCGAATTTTTCTTAGTCCTCGAGCGTTTAATGAATAAAACGGTTAATCTGCAGTTCTAAAAAGATTACAAGGGTCAGCCGCACTCGCCATCAATCTCGCTTGGTCATTGAAACTACTAATGGGAGAACAATGTTCCTAGTTTCGAGTTGATTAGTTAGTTCGGTGTTTCCGAATAGGTGATCCTGGATTACTTTGCCCAATTTGGAAAAATCGGACGTGATGGAGGGTCCCAGATTCCGTGGTTTCGTCAAGTGCATCCATCATCTAAATGTAAAACTGTGTTCCCGTAGAAGAAACTCGCTATTAGACGGGATTTTATTTCAAAGCCGTACGTGAATAGTTTGGCAAATGAGTCCTAAAAAGGACGGGACGTGTGCTGAAACTCTGTCGCAGCAGATGTTTAATGTAGAGAGTAATGCTAAAGGATAAAGTTGTCCTGTCAACAGAATTACCGCAAATATTAACACACATGAACACGCGCTATTGCACAAGTATCGTCCAAACGAACTTTATTTATTCCGGTCTCGCCCAGCCACTTATCCTTGCTAACTCAATTACGCAATTAAGAGGATTTTTGGGACTGTTAAGTAAATTTGCGGCTCTTTGACCGAACGCAGTCTCGCTCTTTACGGCAATAATTGACCGAGTGCTATTACTGGAACGTCATCTATCAACGTCGCAACGACACTTACTTGACGAAGGAAAATACTAACAAAGTTAAAAGAAACCGCGAAATTGCTTTAAAGTGGCGACCAGATGAAATGAACAATGTTTCTCAATGAAGGAGGTAATGAAAAATATTTGCAACACTCATACGCAAATAATGTTGTCACATACATATTAAAATTTTAACAGGGCTTCAAAACAACAGATTTGTTTGGTTTACACAAAATAAAAGTACCGCAACTATGAAATAAAATTATTTTTACAGCTGTCATGTTTTTAATTGAATATATCAATCATCAAAATTGGGTTGCGGTTTTTTGTCATTTCAATTTTAAAATCTGCGGTTGTTGGTATTTTAAAATAATTAAGGTAAAAAGTGGAGCAGTTTTGAACATGTTATACGTGTATGAATAACGTAGATTTATATTTTGGGGATTCCAATTTTATGATTTAAATTTATAAAGCTATAGACATGCATAGTTTTTCTAGTGATAGCTTAGGCATTAAAATCACTACAAGAACTGAGATTGAAAAGTGTTGACCGTGGATCGCATATGGATGACTTGAGAACACACTTAAATTAGGCAAAAATATAATCTATTTGTTAAAAACAGAATTTTGCTCAAATACGTTTGAAAAATGTAGACGAAATTATTTTATGGGAAAATTATCATAATATTAACAAAACGAATAGTCCTAGAAATAACAGAAAATAATGAAATTTTATATTGCCCAAGATGTAACAGTTGAAGAACAAGCGAAAAAAATTGTTGAAATGCTTATCACTGCAACTAGAACATCGAGAAGTAAACCGCAAAGAAAATCGGTACACAAAAAATTCTTAATACATACAGGGTGATCCCTCCCGTCTTCTCTAACTCAGTTATTATTAAAGTTAGAGTTTTGATATTTTGTAGGACACATTTTAAGAAAATATTTTTGATTATACAGAGTGTCAAAAAAAGTATGACAATATTTTTTTAATGGCATGCTATTATTTTTTTGTGTTCATTAGGATACCCTTTTAGCTTCTTACATGTCTCTAAAAAAATTTTAATTTGGTTCGGGGATTATTGTTAAAAAACATTAAAAACAAAAAAAATCGGTTTTACACCTTTAGTTTTAAAAATTAATCAAAAATAGAAACAGTGCTTTTTTTATAAATTATTACTACGCACGTGTTAAATAAGGTGTAACAGACTTATTATTTTTGTTTTGTTTTTTAATTCCGCATTGATTGAGAAAAAAACAAACGGTGTTCGATATGTACTCATTAAAGTCATTAAAATAACTTGACAAAACGAGTTTTCTTCAAATAACTCCAAATGTGGTAGGATTTACATTAGAGTTGTGGTAACAAAAAATGTTCGTTATTTAATTCCGCATCGCATGATATAAAAATAAACAGGGTTGGAGCCATCTTCAACTTTTATTCATTAATTAATTAATCATTAAAATACTTGACAAAATAAGTTTTTTATCAAATAACGCCGAATGTGTGAAAATCTACGTTAGGGTTGTAATATGAAAAAATGTTTCGACCAATCAAACTTAATTAATAAGTCTGTTATACCTTGTTCAACACGTACTTTGTAATAATGTCATCAAAAAAGCACTGTTTCTGTTTTTTATTAATTTTTAAAACTAAAGGTGCAAAACCGATTTTTTTTGTTTTAATTTTTTTAACAGTAATCCCTGAACCGATTTGAAAATAAAATTTAGGGACATGTAAGAAGGTATGCTAATAAGCACAAAAAATAAAAGCATGCCATTAAAACAACTTATTATTGTGAGACCATACTTTTTGGGACACTCTGTATAATAAAACATGTTTTTCCTAAAATGCGTCCTAGAGTATAAATAACGACTACAAAATGTCAAAAGTCCAACTTTACTAATAACAATAAATGAGCTACAATAAAAGTTTAAATCATGGGAAATAATATTAAAAGTTAGGGGAAATCTTTAACAGTCAGGAGAAGTCCTTAGTATAGGTCCAACTATAAAAATAATAATAACTAAATTTTAAAGAATTACGAGAAATCTACAATGAATGTCTAAATCACGGGAAATTATTTTTATTCTTCGACACTGTCAGAATTTACGGTTGTTCTTCTGTGTAAGGCAGTTTTGACAACTGTTTGGCATTTTTCAATTCGAAACGTCAGATTATTTTTAAGCAATTTTAATTGTTGAGTCTAATTCGAAGAATAAAATGTTGTATTCAACTTGTTTTCCTGTAAATCGGTTCATTTATTTCACCTCGTGGATGATAAACCTCTCGCTATCACTCGACGTTTAAAAATCCACTCGTGAAATAAAGAGTTCGATTTACACCCAAACTCATTAAATAATATACTATTAAAACTTTGAGGAAATCAGGATGAATCCGTAATACACATTCCGAGGCAGGTTTAAATTATAAAAATGTATAATAATAAATAAAATTATAAAAGAATTATCAGAAATTTTCAAAGAATATTTAAATCGCGGGAAATGATTTTTAAAATTTAGGGGAAATCTTTAGGAGACTTGAGGAAATTAAGAGAAATTCTTATTAATACAAGTACAAATGTCAAATTGTGCAAATGCATAATGACAATTAAATTGTGAATAAATTGCGAAAAATCTACAATGGATATTTAAATCACAGGAAGTCATTTGTAAAAGTTTTAGGATATCTGTCGAAATCACGAGGAAATCTTACAAAAATAAAAAAATTGAGGATCACAAAGCAAAAAAAGTGTGGTTTACATCTCGCTAGTGTATTTTTACATTGTATTTCCTGTCATGTTTTGTCGTCCTATCAAATTCGATTTCAACACGTGTTGTGCTAAAGATTTGGAATTATGTTTGTTTAACGACGTTTGTAAAGTGTTAATAATCGTTTTTAGATTGTGTTCTAGTCAATATTTATGTTGGTAGTGGATTTGTTTTTAGTTATTTGAAAACATTCACAAGACAAAAATTAAAAAAAAATTAACAATTTTCCTCAGGTAAATGCAAATATTCCTAGTCAATTATTAATAGGGGCTTATTCCTAAACATTGTGATTCATCAAAACGAAAAATAAAACGTTTTAAAAGAAAAACTAAAATTTAGTTCGGTACTACTTGAATCGCGGAGTGTTAGTAACTTGGAAATAGTATACAAACTATACAGCGTGGCCCACAATTCATTCCCCACCGGAAATGTGCTGGTGGTAATAGCAATGGAGATGACAAAAATGCAAAAAAAAGTAGATCTTTTATTCTTCGTTTGGGAGATAAAAATGTTTCAAAGTGACCAATCCCAGAAGCTCCCTCCCAGGTGTAGTGCCTACAGTAGATGCGTTGCTAGGGAATGAAAAATATTTCAAGTATTAGCTGTTTCAAAACTATAAAAACACCAACGTCGCAATTTACCGAATTATTTTTTTAAATAAGATTTATAAAATTCTAAAATAGTTATTAATGATTAGATCTCTCATTGAAACTATGAATTACATTAGCTATTATTTTTTTGAAGTGCATAAATAATTTACAACAGCTAATTTTAAGAGAAAATGCGACGTTGTCATTTTTATAGTTTTGAAACAGCTAATACACACTTTTATAATCCGTTCTACCTATTTTTGGTTTCTTAGCAACGTGTTTTATTCCCGTAATCCTCCGGAACAAGGCCTTTGGTGATTGGCTACTTTGAAACGTTCTTATCTCCCAAACCCAAAGAGTTAGAACTTTTTTGTAAAGAAACTTTCGATTCAGAATTGCCTAAACTATATGTAGTCTTCCGGTGGGTAGCGAGTTGTGGGCCACTCTGTATGATACAATTTCAGAATACTATTTAAAATATGGAAAAATTTTGAACCTAGAGTTTTTTCTCTCCATAAATTCTTGTTGTACTTTCTGTGTCAATTTATCGAGATAAACACAAAAGAAACCTATAGTATTTTTTGTTTCAAAAACTATTATTAAAAAAAATAATACTGGACCCAAGTAATTTTACAAGAAGAGGTAGTTTTTAAGTGAAATATAAAATGTTATTATAACAGCATTTTGTTTACTTTCAAACATCCAAAATAAAACTGAAATTTGTCATCCAGTCTTTGATGCCTACTTTCGAAACTTTATTAATAAAGCTTGTTTTAAAAAGCTAATAATCCAGACTGAAATTACTTAATCTTAAGACGCATTGTTGTTGAACCATAAATCAGCACTGCTATATTTAACAATAACAGAGCATGTCAAGTCAATATTGTGTCATTTTACGGTATCCCCAACAAGACTCTTGTATTAAATTTATTTCAATGGAACAACAAACAGTTTCCAACGATCCGTAACTACAAGTTATTGTTTCAACGTTTATTTATACTCCCATCGATCGATACATAATTATTAATTTCGCTTTGTTGTATGTTTAACATAATTCGTGCACCACCTTCCGCATGATATACATTTCGTTCATTTTTCAACGCTTTTTCATATAAAACTTTCCCTCCTGCAAGCTCCTAAGTTATTCATTTATCCAAAAGAGCCAATAAATATTCGCTGTTTGTCCCTCACGGTTTTCACTTGTCCTGTCACCGCTCCAGCGATTCATTGTTGTTTCTCGATCGAACGTAATAAATGACGTGAACGATTTGGGTGCGACAAAATGAAATGACGTCACCTTTTCATCCCACGCGTTCTGTTTAGCAAGGTGTGAAGATTTATCATATCAAAACGCGAGAAATTCCTACGCGAATTGACGTGCGTTAATAATATTTTAACGAATTTGTGCCCTGTGATGTCGGGCGATCAAAAACGACTGTACAATTTATAAAATAAACTAAACTGAGAGCAAATAAATAGGGATATTGTTCAAAAGACGTTGTACGCATTTTAGGATTTATTTTTTTATATACATTATATTTTTTCTTATTTGTTGCAAAATGGATTTATTTGTAATGCTTTCATGCAATTTATTATTAAAATCCCCATTCATTTGTGCGTAGTTTACTTCAGACTCCAGGTCTCTAAAGTTGGCTTCTCAACCTTTACAGATCCACCATGGGGATCTCAGTTATTATAAGAGATACGAGGTCGGTTAAATTAGGGCAAAGTTGCGCATTTTTATGCTGAACAATTATGTGAAAGGAAATTTGATGTGTCGTTTTTAGTTGTTCAGTAATTGTAAAAAATCGGAAATTTGTAATTTTCATTTTTATTTTTTTAAGCGAAAACCAAAAGAACTAGACGTTTTTAACTAGGACGTTCTTTAGGCACTTTTTTACAAGGAATCTAAATCTGTTATCGTATTTTTCAAGACGTTCTTCATGTCAGAGTTACAACACCAAACTTTGGTTTTTCTTATAGACGCCATATTCGATTTTTGAATCTTTGGAAAGTGTTTTTATTTCTGATTACAATGATGTATCACATGATATGATCGAATCTTACATACTGATCAAAATGGAAAAAAAGCATTTTTGCGAAGAGTGCTTTGGAAAAAACGCCAAAGCAAACTAGATTTTGGAAGTTTAATTGTATTTGGATCTGGAAGGCTCTCGTTTCCGCCAAGCTTACTTATTTAAAAACTAAACGGTATGATAAGCTAGAAGTTTATTTTTTGCAAAAGAAAACAAGACAAAGTTATAAAAATGCTGCTCGCATATTTAATAGAACTGTCAAAAGTTAGTTTGTTGAACAAAATTTTTGGCGTTTTTTTCCAAAGCATTCTTTGCAAAAACGCTTTTTTCTTAATTTTAATCAGTATCTAAGATTCGATCATATCATGTGATACATCGTTGTAATCAGGAACAAAAAGACTTTTCAAAAATATAAGTATTAATATGGCGTCCAGTAGAAAACCCAAAGTTGAATGTTGTAATTATGACATCAAGAACGCCTTGGAAAAGGCGATGACAGATTTAGATTTCTTGTAAAAAAGTGCCTTTATTAACGGAATCCCAGTTACATTTTTAGTACAGCTTTGCTGTCAATTTTGAATTTACTGTAAGAAACACCCACAAACTCAAGATTCGAATAATCACATGTTAATTTAGAGAGACGAGATATTGGAGACTCAGAACCATAGAGAGTACGGTGAAACGGTATCTCGAGAAGGGGAGGGTTTCTTACAGGATAATTTGGAACACGTAACAAAAATAAAGACAAAAGAGTGCTACAATTAATCACACCAGCCAAAATCTTAAAAACTAAACAAAGATCAAGATATTTGAAATGAACATTTAGTGATGACAAACCAAAATAAGACAAAATATTATCGTAGTTGTCACGGGAATAAATAATATTAAATTTGTAACATAAATGTTTAACGAATTTCTTTTGAATTTTTTCTAATCTTGTAGTATGTGACTGGTAATAAGGACGCCAAATAGTACTAGCATATTCCAAGATGGATCGAAGGAAAGAATTAAACAATATCACAAGAACACGAATAGTAGAAAAATTAGAAGATTGTCTCAGGACAAAACCAAGCATTTTATTCGCTTTTGAAACAGTATTGTCTATGTGAAACTTAAAAGTTAATTGAGTGTCAAGGGTCACACCCAGGTCGCAATAATGTTCAGTATTTTCTAGTTGTTCGCTACCTAAAAAGTAGTGACGTGTTGCAGAAGAGTGTTTTTTTGAGAAAGTTAACACCTTACATTTTTTGACATTAAGTTCTAAGCCGTTTAGAGAACACCAAGAAAGAAGAGAGTTAAGGTCTTCTTGTAATAACTCAGAATCATTGTCTTTGTCAATTGCCCGAAATAATTTCAAATCATCAGCAAACAATAACAATTTGCTGTGGCGTATCACTTTATTTACATCGTTCATATACAAAAAAAATAATATCGGACCTAGGTGTGATCCTTGGGGAACACCAGAAGGCACATCGATGCACTGTGACTTACTATCGTTTATGACTACATACTGTTTTCGATCAGTTAAGTATGATTTAATACAAGTTAATAGTGGATCGCCTATACCAATTTTAAGAAGCTTATGTATTAAGATGTTTGTGTTGACTCGGTCGAAAGCCTTGGTTAAGTCGGTATATACACAATCGACGTCACGACCTGCTTCCAAGTCTCTTATTACAGAGTCAGTAAAAAGGGTAAGATTTGTTACAGTGGACCTACCCTTTATAAATCCACGTTGTTCCTCCATAACAACTTGTTTAGTATGAAATGATAAAAAATCTGCAACATAAGAGTCTAAAATTTTAAAAATTGATGAACCAATACAAACGGGTCTGTAATTTTCGATATCGTGTCTATTTCCTTTTTTGAAAATCGGTGTAACATAGGAAACTTTCCAGATGCTAGGACAATGAGAAGATATTACAGATTTTGAAAACAGTATTTGCAAAGGTACTGCTAGACTTTGAGAGCATGATTTTAGAAAAAATGATTAGACACCATCGGGACCTAATTTCATTAGCAAGACAGCAGGTTCAGATGGGGTATCATCATTCTTGCAAGAACAAACATTGGAGTATACTTTTGCAAAATTTGCAGCAAATAGGTTAACAATACCTAAAGGTGTATTGGACTTAGCATCTTGAAGAAACATGGATTCGGGTATACCATGATTATTATTCATACTATTTATGTAATTCCAAAATTATTTATTATTACTAATAATGTTTTGTTCTATATCATGAAAATATCTTTGTTTACAGTTTTCAACTGAGGTTTTACATAACGTTCTGAAAGAATTGAAGAGAAGAGAGAATTGCCTGAAGAATGTCTTACTTAAAAACGTCAAGACCTCTGAGTTTTCGCTCAAAAAAATAAAAACAAAAACAAAAATTAAAAATTTTTGTTTTTTCTCAATAATTCAAAAACTAAAAATGACACATCAAATTTTCTTTCAGGTAATTGTTCAGCATAAAAATGCGCAACTTTGCCCTAATTTAACCAACCTCGTATCTCTTATAATAACTGAGATCCCCATGGTGGAGCTCGAAAAACGGACACCCTGCATAGGGCGTTCTATTAAAAAAATATAAGTTTGTATTGTAGCTAATTTCGGAAACATCCTGTACATTTGAAACAAATAAATAATAAAAATAATAATAATAATAAAAAAAGTGATAATGTGAGGAAGTGATAATGTGTCTAGGTACTTAAATAAGGAGAAAGGTATAAGCAATATTTCGTATGTGAATTTGTCATGTTCAGACGAGTTAAAAAGCCTTATACCATTTTTCCAAAAAGTGCATACTTTCTTTAAATTTTTTTATTAATTCACCTGTTGAGAGCCACTGTGTCGTTGATGGTAGTTCATTAGCGGTTAATTTTTTCTTTAAACAAAGTGGACATAGTGGCGCGTGGACGTTTTGAGAATTTTTCAAAATTGTAGATAGCATGGTCAATTGTGTGGAAGGTTCGGAACCCCAGTTCTGGCATAAATTTCTTTTTGTTTTTTTTTTTTTTAGAAATTTTGATCACAAAACACAAATTGAAATAGAAGAATTACTGAGTGGACCAAGAAGTTAATTTACCTCTGCTGTTTTGTCAATAATATTAAATTTTACGCTAATTTTTATCATTCTAGTTCAGTGGTTCTTAAAATTTGGGACTTTAATTTCAGAACGATTTTTTGGGAAAACTATGCATTTTCGATTTACAAAAATTTTACTTAATCAATTCGTTTTGCCATTCTCTATCTACCTTTCAATTTATGCTAAACTATTCCCTAACACGCTGAATAACTAGAAATATTTACAAAGTACTTTTTGCGATACCGAGGCCATTATAATGGTAATGATAATTTTGGAATGTGTCTGTTTTTCAAACACTTTATATTTTCCAAATAAGTAAAAAGGATTTCTAGAGAAAATCTGAAAAAATTAACATGCATTGGGAAAAAAAAGTATTTAATAGTAATAAACAGTTTAAAAATCCGACACACCAAACGTTTATTTGTTAATCATTCCAACGCCAAGAAAATTCAACAAGAAGTATTTAATAGTAAACGATGAATTCTGTGTAACTATTAGTTTTTGATATATAACAAAACAGTTTTCAACAACAAAATGTACCGCCACTGTATATAATTTACGAAGGACGTCCTATTAATTAAGAATACGAACTACTTTTCAATAATTCAGCGGCCATTATCCCCTCGTTAAATACGGCCCAGCCGCAAAAGTAGCGACAGTTAACGATAATGACGTGGCTTAACGCGGCCGTAACCGTTAAGACCAAAGCCCGTTTAATTTTAATCCGAATGATGGAATAATTCCGGTCCGTCTAAATTTGAAAAAACCTCCGGAATATGGCGAGATCCGTTCCAGGAATACCGTCCTAGATAGAGTATGAGAGTCGAGGGAATCGGATTATGGATAAGGAATGAAGGGGACAACCAGATAACCCTCTAGGTGCCTGGTAGAAACAGTAAAGGGCTTACGCTTATTATTGGAAATGTATGTGTTTCCCGGAGTGAATGTAAACTACTACGACTTCGGAGCTTTATGACTTCATCCTCGAGCGTTTTTTACAGATATCTTATGGAATTGACGGGCAGATGTTGCCGCCGAGACAGGTATTGAATGACGCCAACAGATGCTCTTTTAATCATTGAAATTTCGATTTACTTTCAATTAAATTTTCAATTGACAATGTCTTGGTTTGTGGTTGTGGGGTTGGAACGATATCTACTTATTGGTTTCATTATTGACTTTTCGTCTTTAAATGGACAAGCTGTGCGTAAGCGTAGAAGAGATTTTTTTAATATCAATAAATTACAGAACTCCATGTCAACACGAAAACTTTTATATCTTGATAACTTTGATTTTTTATTAAACCTCTAACTTTAAACGTAAGAAAAATTAACTATTGTTTCAGAGTCAAAAAGTGAAATTTTTAGCTATTAATAACTGTTTTTAGAAAGACAGTTTAACAATCTTTGAAAACTAAATACAAAAAATAGTATGATCCATTTATTATGTTTAAGGTTTTCAGCTTTTGATAAACTTTTTAATTTTTTTGTATTCTTAATTGCAATGCTCTGAATAACTTATACTACTAGCTTTAAATATGAACCTTCCTCTTTAAAGTGTGGTGAAAAGCTTATTTCCTTAGTATTTTTTAGTAGATATTCTTCAAAATCGACAAATAAAAAAAAGTTTAGGTCAACAACTAGTTTCAAAAATGCAGTAAGATATTGGGTAGTATGAATAATAAAATGTAGCAAAAGCTTTTACTGTAGCTTTATCTCTTTCTCTCTCATAAAATATAAATTACATCTATTTTTTACTATTACAAGTAAAAGCGTTTACTTCACTTTATTCATACGGCCCATAGTGTTTTATATACAAGGACATTTTTTTTAACTCTGAACATAGCCCTATGTTCAGTCTGAACAGATCAAAGCATTGCGAGTATTGCTATGCAACTAATTATTCTACGCGTTGTCAAAAATTTTAACTTGTCAATTAAATATTCCAAGATTATTCAAGTAAAGAAAGATTAATTTTTATGAAATTTGTTAAACATCAGGTAATAGTAACATGTAAGGAGTGATAAATTACTTTAACAAATATTCGAAATCACTTCAAATTGGTTCAAATAACTCGACATCAAATAATTACCTTTACGTATCGTTGGTAACGTAAATTAGATCAATGCTTTGATATGATTTTTTTCAGATTGAACATAGGGCTATGTTCAGAGTTAAAAAAATGTCCCTGTATAAAACCACGAGTTTGTATTGAATCTCATTTGTGAAACACCTTGTGTACGTGAAAATAATTGAATGAATGTCAATGTAATGTTGTATAGATTTTGTAAGATTCATTAAAGTTAAAAACCAGTAATAATGTGCTTTACCTACATTTTAGAACACCCTTTTTGTACTTTTTTTTTAGACCGGCGCCTCCACCAAATTTTGATTTTTAAATACCGAAAAAGCAACTCCTACGGCATTACTGTCAATAACTGGAGTTTTGTGTCAGGTTATTATTTTTAATTTGGCAACACCAGCTTTTATAAATGTTACTAAGAAATTTTATTTAAAAAGAAATTTTTTATTTACGCATTTGTTGATTTTGATGATTTTGTGATTACTTTAAAAACCTGCTTCAATGGGTTAATTTGTTTTTCGAAAATCGGAAATGGACAAATTATATCCAAAAGAAACCTAAAGTAACTCGTAAAGAAGTACAATGGCGGACAAAAGTCTTCATATATCAATGTCATGATGATGATATAAATGTGTAAAATGGCTTTATAAAAATAACCACACTTTTGATTTGATGTATGAAGAGTTTTGTCCGCAATAGTAAAAATTAAAAATTACTTCTATTATTCTTCTTTTCTGACAATAGCAAATCTTATCTCCTATAGTTACCGTAGATTTAAGTTGCTCCATCTTTATTACAGGCACAGTCAGGTCAGGTCATAAGTAAATAAAATAAAATAAAAATAATCTGACGTTTCGTATTGAAAAATGCCAAACAGTTGTCAAAACTTCCTTACACACGAGAAGAACCGAAAATTTTACACTGTCGAAGAATAAATAACTATTCTCTTCTTTTTCCTAAAACACTTAATAATTGAAATAAAGCTAGATGATTTTGTATTTACGTTATTTCTTATCGGTTTAATAACACAGAGTATTGAAAAAAGAAGACAAAGTACCTTCTTCATATTCTTCTCAGCTGTATTAAAATCTTCTATGATCCTCTGTAATCAAAAATTTAAAAATTTGCTATCAAATTCCTATTTTTTGCTTAGCGGTACTTTACAAATATATTTGTTGCAATGTGGATTATGCACTGAGGTTTTAATTTTACTGAACATCACATACCACCCATAACACTATTAACTAACTAACAGTTACACGGGTAACCACACAAAATTTGAATATTCGCTGAAATGTTAATTGCATTTTTTAAATCGTTTTGTTTTTTTATATGTAATTATTTATATCAATGTATTATTAATTTTTTAATTATTATTGTTTTTTGTTCTGTTTATGTCTAAATCCTTAATCAAACCCGGCATCGACAGTTTTGTAAAATTTCGATTCCCTCTCACGTATCTGAACACCTTGAGAAACTCTTCATTAGTCTCTCAATATTTGGCAGTTTGTTGACGAACTGCATTCGTATCGATATCACCCCTATTTCTCCCTCTTCATCAAACAAGCGGCGAGTCTATTCCATATCCCGTTTAATTAAATTAATAATAACAGTTTGGCGCATCCGTTTTAAGTTCGGACTTAATAAACGCCACTGGCCGAATATTTCAAGCAGTATTAAATTGTTGGACGCTTCAAAGGCGTCAGGGGGTGTTATTTGCATTCTACAATTTCGCGAATGTTAATGGTAAATTAAATTTGGTCGCAAAACGAGATTCGCTTCCCTATTCACTACGATTTTACAGTCGAATTCGAATTTTAATTAAATTGTGACCTGTAATTGTAATTGGCGCTATTGTTTAATGGCCGACATCGACGCCATATTGACTCATAAAACATCCACTTTTCGTACGAGGCTAACCGCACCGAGCTTAAAAACACAAATGCGGTTTAACTTGACTTTGCTCGTTTGTATGGTAATGAAAACACGATAACCAAATGGATTACTCGATGCTTGAATTAATTCAATAACATATTTGCTTAGGGATTAAAAATTAAATTGTACAAAACTTGATAACGATTTTATGTTGTACAATAGACGGTGTGGAGCTTTTTCCAGATTGTTAAGCACGTTATCGTGTTTCAGTGCTACTGAAACTCATGTAGTGGGCGGATAAGTTGTCCTTATTATATGGAATTAGTGGAGCATCGCCTGTGTAACACAATACGTTGTAGATTCTAATTTACGTCCATTACAACGAAGGGTCATCATTGAATGTGCGAAACTATGCCTAAGGGATAAGGTTAAACTAGGTACAGAAATTAAGCGGAAATTTCGTGCCAAATCCCGAGAAACTAATTAAAAATTGAAACGTGATATGAACACTTTTTCCCATATTTCAAACAGAAAGCGTTTTGTATTATTTATGCCATACAAGAATATTAAGGTGCTTTGATGTTCTTTGCTCTTCAGCTTGTGTTTGATGCAACCAACTACATTTAGTAAATTTTATGCTCCATTAAGAAACTAACGCTATCTAATTAAAGAAAACATCATTTACTTTAAGCAGTGAAAAGCCTTTGTTAATGTATACTTTAAATGTAGAGATGTTTTGACATTGGCTGCAAGCTGTTTCTAAAGCACAACATATAAGATTTTGTTAAGATTTTTTTGGCTTCAAACGCTTGTACTCTATTACTTGTTTTGCGAAGATGGAATAAGGTAACATTGCTTTGCTCTCGTCGAACAACAAATTGCCATTATAAATCTTTTTCATAGAAAGGAACACAACTATGTTGAAACTAAAAGTTGAAGTCATTGATATGGTCTGGAAATAATTCTTTCTTGAACATCTATGATAAAAAATTTGGTTATTGGTATTTTATTTGCAGATGAAATAATATCTTTAAAATCAAAGTTACATTTTATTTTTCATATTTAAAAATCCTATTTAATTCAGGTGCGATCGTACTTCGTAATGAGCTGACATTTTTCATAAACAACACAAAAATAACTGTATCATGATTAAAATAATTAAAATACTTATTTAAATATGATAAAAATTTCATTTTGAAGCTTTTGTTATTTTACCGTTGTTACAAAATGATTCAAACTGTTTTGTAAATTATTTTTTATAATAAAATGACTATTGGCACATGTACGAATACAAAATAATATTATTTTTACTATTCGGTGCACACAATTTTACACAATTTCACGCTATGGATTTTATTTGTATATTTGTAAATTACATATGTACATAATGTTTTGTTTACAATAAATGATTCTTTGATTTTACTTTAAACTACTTTATTTTGTTATAATTATATATTTTTAGCCCAGCGCCTTCACCAAGTTTGCTACGAAAGTTTGCACTTTTTTTAGAAACAAGAAATATTAATTTGGTACTTACGTAATTAGGTTCCAGCGATCATTTGAATTTATAATTAAAGTAGGCTTTGACAGTTTTTTAACTTGGATGAAAATGCCGATTGTGATAGTTAATCAAGCTGAAGGGTCAAATAATGATGTTTTGAATGATAAAATACAATTAGAATACATTTTTTCCCCTCAGTTTGTACTAGTTTTTTAATAACAAAGACACAAAACCGCCTACTTTAATTATAAATTCAAATAATCGCATGGTATTTCTACAGTAATACAGCTGATAACTTGAACATTGTTTCTGGAAAAATTTAATTTTAACTTTGGCAAAAATTGCAATTACATTTTTCGTTTTCTAATAAACTTTTGACGCTTTTCAACAAAGCAATGTAGATAAGCCTATACTTTAAGTCTAAAGACATTAATTTTCTATGTTTTTAGTTGGAAATCTTACTTTTGCTGTAACATGGTTTCTTTTTCAGCAATATTACAACTGATGCAAATACCACCTTTTAACCATGGATTTTATTTGTATATTTGCACATATACGTACTTGCATAAAATAGACATAATGTTTTGTTCAGAATAAATGGTTTCTAGATTTTACATGTGGGTAATATATTTTTTTTTATCCCGGCGCCTCCACCAATTTTGCTACCGAAGTATCCACTTTTCATACAGAACAATAAAAACAATATATATGAACCTCTTCTACTTGTTGTTGTTAATAATTTGAACTTTATGTCAACTTAAAGTCCTAATTTGGTGACATTGGCTACCTAATAGGAACATAATGTCACTCGTCTATGCTTGTTTATTTTTAGAATGTAATTGCTTTCTAAGAGTGTTAGTTAGACCTGACCTGACCTGACCTGACCTGACCTGACCTAGCCAAGACGCACTACGATGTCATTCTTTTTTAGACGCTTGTTACTTGTTATTATCTTATTATGTTGAAGAATATCCATATTTCTCATGCCAGATGTAATTCATTGTTATTTAAATGGAATGCTATCGAAAATCCATATTGTCAATGTGGTCAAGTGGAAGAAACTGTCCAACATCTTGTCGAAGAATGTCGACTTACGAGTTTTCAAGGAGGCTTCACCGAAATTCATGAGTTGTCGCCAGAAGTGAAAACTTGGTTGTCCACTATCAAAGTTTTGTAATTTCTTCTATGTACAAGTATTATTGTCCTTTTTGTTGTCATACGAATATATATATCTTGCAGTTAGGGTTAGTCGAGTGAATAGCCGTTGTCTTTCGTAAAAAAAATTTTACATTGTGTTACACACAACAAAATAAAATGTTGAAATTGTTACTAATAATTATAAATTAGTTTATTATGATTTATTAAGAATTAATAAATCTGGTTAATGTTTTGGTTTTTCAGCAATATTTCAGCTAATTCAAATATCAAATTTATAAATAAAATTTATTTTTCTAGCTAGCGAAGCAGACTGATCAGGTAAATACCTTACCGTCGACAAATTTATCCCCTTTTCGCGTCGCTAATGAGTCGTCGATGATAAAGTGGCATCTAGCCGTTGACAGCAGCAATCCAAACCGAATTAACTCATTCGCAGTACGACGTTAATTCGTTTGTTTAATCCAGCATATTGTAGTATCATACAAAGCCAACAAACTGGCCGTTTCTGTTAAATAAAACGCACGTACAATGCAGCGATTGCATTTTTTAAACGTATAAATCAAAACACAAACAAAATTAAAACCAACTGTTGACGTTTCAGTTTTCCCCGATCGGTCCCTTTCAAACATAGAATTCGTGTTAATTAACTTGAACTGCTTTGACATGACGTTGAATTTAAAATTCCTAGCGGAAGCATTACAGCATGGTTTTTTAATTGCAGTCGAAAGCGTTTACAGAGAGCGATTATTTTTATGATTAAAAAAAGTGGAGAGGTCTTGCCTGCGTGGCGTGGCCTGAAATTTATTCGATACCACTTTAATTTATTTCAGCGCAACTATAAATTGCACCAAAAAAGTCGCAAATGTAATTAAAAAATTACACACATTTATTGGCTTTCAAAGACGATGTCGCGCAATAAAGTTTACGGATTCAATTTGATCAGAATGAATTTTGCGCGTTTTATTTGGAAACGTTGAAATGTTTGAAATTAGATTGAACTCAATAAAAATTTTCAGTGAATGGTCAGCTTGAATTGAATATGAATTTAGTGTAGTAGCCAGAGATGAGTTCCATTTGAACGGATTCGCTCCAATCTCGAGCTCAACGTTAAAATCGTTTATTTTCTACCATGTAATTCCGTGGATAACAGCGACAGTAAGTAGAAATAAAAATTGGGGATTTAGGGGCGCTTAAAGCCACAAAAAATTTCAGTTTTGTTTATCTTTGCATAAAACCGAGGCTGGAAAGTTAATAAAATTTATACATATGAAGTTAGATGCAAAGATGTGTTTGCTGCACAGATTTGTAAACATTTTCACAATGTAGTTGTTGAGGAAGTTTGACGATAGTTTGATGGCTGCACATGGCTTTAAAGTTTTATTGTGCTTTATTGAGAGAACTGTGTTCAGGGTGTCGTTAAAGGAAGTGGTCATAAATCTTTTAAATAAATAAGTCCATAGTTTGAAGTCTAATCCAGGCATGTAAACCGCCCTCACATAATTTTTTATTCCAGATTTTTAAAATAAATGTTACATGGTGGTTGTGTTGTTATTTCTTCTTGTTAATACTGAATTTCATGTTTCGTAGAGAATATTGCGATGTACCTAATTGGTATTAAAAATCGCTTGGAGTTTTGCCTGTTGTATAATTTCCCAAGCTTTAATAAAATAAAAGGCCCGTCAAAAGTTTGCGTCTTGGAGTTTCATCATGGGTCAAAGGTCAGATTTTCAAAGTTAACCCCTCGTCACTTTGTTGGGGTCAGGTCTTAGAAAGTTATTCCACTAACTTATTGGCTCCCTTTTTAGGCAAATCGACTTGTAACGACCACAACCTTCCAACTTTCACAGTTTTTGAGTGAAGTTACTGAGTCTCAAGAGTTGCAACAAAGAGTGAGAAATCGTGTACAAATGATATGTTTCGACAATAAACTCGATCGCGTTTCAAGTTTGCCGAGTAAAGTTTGTAGATACTTTGAATTCATAATTTCGGAATTACAGCCGGTGTTTAATAAATTTATTCAATTTTAAATGCGAGAGGAAAGTTTTAAAGTTTGTACAAGGATTTATAATACCAAAAATACATACTTTGCAACAGGAGGGAGAATAAGTAGTTTGCTTGTTCAATTTATTAGCAAATTCTAAATCAATAGTGACAAAACATTAACAGTTTTCAAACTGTCGTCCGATTGTCCAATAAAAGTAAACTGGGTATTTTATTCAGGAAAAAGCAGTAATGAAACTGGATCAAATATTTGCATATATTTTTTTCCACACAATGCAAATTTTAATCTCTCTTTATCGCCGTTTGAATCAATTTACGAGTTTGATGCAACACAAATACAGGTGTAAACTGTATGTTATTCAATTTAGAATATTTTGAAATCATTTCTCATTAATACGTGTTTTACCCAAACAAAGATGAATTTTGTGTGTTATTTCTGGTTCAACCTGAATAATTTGAAATACTTCCAACAAATAAATTCCTTAACAAACGTCGAGGTACTATTTACTTCTGAGTACGTCAAAATCGATCAAAATTGTTTTTTTTTACTCACAAGTTTTTGTTCAATTGAAACAAGTGTGGAATAAACAGTTTCGTTTTTTAATTCGATGTACTTTCTTCATTTGTAGAGAATCTATCCTATTCCTATCACAATTTTCCTTATTTTTTATTAATTTTTTTAACATTGGATTTTTTAGATTAATTAGTTCATTACAGATCTGTTTTATCAAAGTAAAAATGTTTCTATGTGCTCGAAGGACAAATTATAACTAAAATTCGAAACATTTACGAAGTACGGCGTTCGATATTCATGCCATTATACCTATTGATTAAATCGGGAAGGTTTAATTATTATCTCTAACTTCCTTATTTAACTAAGAAAGTTACTTGGGCCTTTGTATTTGTTACAAAATAATAATCATTTTGGCTTTCCGATTGTTTTTTAAATAAAAATTGTTTTTACAATAAAAGCAATGATAGAAACTATTATTATTTAGTTCCTTGTTTTACGTTAAAGTACAGTTTACGTATTGGCTATGGTATTGGTAAGAAAATTTGTAGATCAATTTGTTTTGTCAATTATCACCATTAAATTTAAGTTTTTTTTTGTTAAAATTAATCTTATTATAGCCATATGTTTCTTCAGACTCAAGTAAGGCTACAATCACTTTTAGAAATATCTACGAAGTATGGCGTTTGATATTCAATAAACGTTTTATGCCTACAAACACATACTAATTTTAATTCGCATAATATTTATAAATTGTTCTCTGGGCTTACTCGTTTTGGCAAACATTAACCGTAAACTGTAAGTGCAATTTTTTTGGTCGAGAATGCAATATTGGGAAACCGAGGGTACCGAGGTTTCCTAAGCGTTCGAGATCAAAAGAAGAACTTACAGTTTGAGGTTAGTAAGCTATTTTTAGCAATACCCGCACAAATGAGAAAAAATAAAACATTTTCTGAATGTATTTTTATGAAAACTCAATAAACGTCAGATTGTTGTCAAATTAAAAATGTGTGTGAGGTTCGTTTCGTGTTAGGGATACAAACTAAAAAAAACATCACTTTAAATCAACATTTGTTGCAAAATCAACGCTTCGATACTGTTCTGAAGGTATTTCAAGTGAAAATAGAAAAATAGATGATATTGAAGAGGCTGCAATTTGTGCTTGTGCATCATTTTTCATGGAACACGAATGGCATACGTTGGTATGTAATATTTACTTACAGACCACGGGCTGTAAGTAAAATATTATTGCACAGTAACCATGGAAACTTGCACCTGACTAAAAAGTGCCGCTTACAATGAAAGATATTTGTCAGTTAATGATGACTTACAGAACAGGTATTGCTAAAATAATTATTGTATATATTTTGTTGATATGTAATGAAAAATAAGCAAGAATAAAAAAGTGTTTGTTCTTAGCTCGTGATAGGTAACTGCAAAACCTTGACATATTTTCAGTAAAGCTGGATATGGAAAATTTGTTTATCGATATTTACAAATAATTTAATATGTTTTTCAAATAACTTACACTTACCAAACTTACAAAAACTTATAATGACATGTGGGGACTGTCAGAAAGTTATTTACCAAATATAAATTTACGTCAAACAGATTACAGAAGCAATTACAAATTGCAATATTGGTCTTGAAAATAACTTACTAATAATGATATACATAGTGCCACACAAACTGAAAGAAGTTGAGGGGGTGATTTCGTGGAGCCCCTTTGAGACTAAAATAACAGACCAGTTCATGCAGATTTAAACCTCATAGAGCACTCACAAGACATGATGAGACGACAAGTTAAACCTTTGCAACTAGCGTCGTTAAATTTTAACGACCCTGGAGACAAACCTTTTAAAATCCCGGATCTCGTTGTTCCACATACTTGAAGAAATTTGAAATCAGTAAATAATACAAAAGAAAAAATACACATTTTAAGCAGCTTGTTTGAGAGCTCGTATTTTATTTTCATACTTAATTGGGTCGTTATTTCTAATAACAATTTCGTTGTTTTTTCCCTTCACTGCGTAAAAGTAAAGTAAACTATTAATTAATTGTACAGGGTGATTTTTTTTAAAACGAACCACTTTGGATAAATATCTCAGAAAATAAAAGATAAATTTGAATTTGAGTTTGAATTTTGTAGTACAGTAGTAGGCATTTATCCCCTTTATAGGCAATACAAACCGAGTTCTCCAAAAATGCAAAAACAGTTACGAAAATTAACTACAAATTGAAAAACGTGAAAAGTTTATTTCTAGTCAATTTCGGGGCTCGAGGTGTTAAAATATTCAAAGTATCGTCTAGCGTAAGGATAAATTTTAGTTTTTACGCCTCAATCTCCTAAGTATATCCAATCAATAGTTGAAAAAACCAAAAGCAGGCTCACTCAATCTCAATAACCATTTTTTCTTTGGCATGAAAAACGCCGCATGGTGTTAAATTTTCCATAGGAAGTGCGTCTTAAAACGTTCAGTTCGCATTGATGTGTGGTGTCAGGTCTCGTCGGGGGATCTTCGTGGCGTCTGACGTCAAAAGCGGAATCACCGGAGAAATTGGAGCTGATGTTCGGTCTTGTTCCGCCATTCGTCTCAGTTAGCGAGGAGATTTATTTTGCCGCAAGGTGCGCTTCGCTCGTACACCTCAACCCCGTTTCACTTGCACCTTTATAAATTATAATTTAGTGGCGAAGACGCCGCCTGCTAATCTCCACCGCCGACTGCTAATCGCACTGACGACGAGAGAAAATGAAGAGCGATCGCTAAATTTCAATAGGGGGCTTAAAAGGTCAGGTGAAAGGTCAAAACGTTTAGCTGCGCCAACGACAGCTGCGGTTTTCGGGGGAGAGAAACCTTTTTATTATTGAATGATACATTAATTCCTTAATTAGACTGTTTTCTGAATTTCGAGACTTAAATATTAGAGTTTGACAAGAGTTATATTACTTTTAAGCTTTTTGATATCAACCATCGAATGGCAGAAATAATGATTGGTTGGATTTTGACTTTTTTAACATTCCATATTATTTTTAATTTCATTAGCCAAGATCATTTGTATAATGTGTTCAATAATTGTTCTGGTCGTGGTTTGCTGTGGCTTTCTCTTTCTAGCTGAACGTAGGTTGACGTGATAAGTTCATATGGTCGCGAAAACCAAGTCGCCAACAAAAAAAAACGCACGTGGGGCAAAAACACAGCGAAAACACTTGCAAGTTCTGAACAGAACTGATTTTAATTTAGAGAAAGACACAGAAACTCAAAAAGTATGCAAGACGTTAAAAAGCGGAGCAATGACAGCTGTCATGTGTCATTGTTTTGTAATGTTAATCGAGACATACGTTTTTTGTGACAATTGCCACACATCGGCGATCTGACCACAACAATTAATGAACACTTGTTATTATAAGATACATTTATGTGATAGGTTTTGCTTGTTTAATTAATTTAGAATTTTAGAAACCACACTAGCTAGAACTGTCCCTTCTCAATAGAGTTTAAAATATTATTTTCTATAAATGAATCGGTAAAATGAAATACAGTAATTTAGTCTGAATCAAACCTGAAATGCACTCAGAATGAATTATTTCGTTAGCTCTATCATGTCCAACTTAAAGGCATTGGCAATTTAAAAAATAACTTTGTCCTAAATGATACTATTGGAAACGCTTATTACAGTAGTGAAAACCGTTTCTCTCTAACTCGAGTTATTTCGATTTAAAGTTGGAATTATGACGTCCTAACCGCCTCTTGAACATTTGCTCCATTTTTAAGATCAAATAATTTTTGACGTTTAAGTGACACTGATAGAGTTTTGATAAACTTGACAAAATTTCTGAGATGTTTTCGCGAAGTTCAAGACAAAATTTAGAACAGAAAAAAGTCGAGAAAGTAGTTAATTTTTTATTTTGTGGAAGATGTGTGGAAAATATTCAAATATATGTCAAGTTTTTAGTGATTGAGAGGGTTCAGTGATAAGAGGATTCTGTGATGAGAAGCGGTTGTGACGTCAGGATTTCTTCCTTTCCAAGTGATTATCTCGTTTATTTTTTATCGCGAAAAATTTTGAAAAGAGCCTATCGACAGAAAATGAACCACATTTTTAATTTTCGTTAAAACATAAAATAGGTAAAATAAGTTGCCAATGCCTTTAAAACAGCTGATGTAGCTAAGACAAATGAACAAATGATTGCGTTCCACACAATCTGCAAAGATCTTAATTCGTATTTTTGATTTTGTACTTACGTTATAATTCTAATAATAATTATTTGTATTAATTACTTGATCTCTGAAAAAATACGTTTTTACTAACCAAAAGTGTGAAGCTTTTTTTCTACATAATTATTAACTAACTCTTTGAAAAATCTACCATGTAAAAGGCTTTTTCTGTAAAGTTTTAATAATAATAATAATAATAATAATAATAATAATAATAATAATAATAATAATAATAATAATAATAATAATAATAATAATAATAATAATAATAATAATAATAATAATAATAATAATAATATTATTATTATTATTATTATTAACCCGTCTTTATTTGAAATGTAAATACAACTCGGGAGGCGAAGTCTAGCAATTGCTATTCAAACTTAACCCCCTAACCACTAAGAAGTAAGTACACAGTAAAAATTAATTAATAAAATAAATAAACAAAATTAAATTTACAAAAATTGCACTACAAACAAAACTAAAACAATACCTCAAGAAAAACAATAGAAAAGAAAGTAAGAAGAAAATAACAAAAAACAAAGGGACTTCTTGAAAAAAAACTAGATATTAAGAAATATGCTTTTATTTCATTGGGAAAATTGTTCACCGAGAGTTTTTCTTTAAGCAAATGATACGAATTGTATAACTTTATCGTATGGTAAGAGAATGATCTTTCAAATATTGCTGTTTTAAACTTGGGTAATGACAATGAGTGATCAGCAATATTACGCACAGAAACTTGATGGCAACTTTTTCTTGAATAATATAGTTCGGGTAGAGTGGTGAAGTAATAACGAACATTTTATACATAGATAAACACTACCAAATAGTTATTTATTGGGTGCATTCGGGATTATTCTCCGTAGATTTAGTAGATAGATTTTAAAACTGACGGATATTTTAGAGCAACTGATGTAAAACCGAACAAAAACTAGAACTCTGAGCCAGAATCACATTTTTTGTTTTACATTTGACACTTTTACTCTGTCACACAACCAGTTAAATGCCGTTTGGCACTCCTTTTCTGAATTTACCAACCTTTTCTTAATTATTCTTGCAAATTATTAAACTTACTTTGAAGTTTAGGTTTGTTTGTTCAAATGACATTTCATAATTTGACACATATCCAAGCATACAGGGACATTTTTTTAACTCTGAACATAGCCCTATGTTCAATCTGAAAAAAGCATATCAAAGCATTGATCTAATTTACGTTACCAACGATACGTAAAGGTAATTATTTGATGTCGAGTTCTTTGAACCAATTTGATGTGATTTCGAATATTTGTTAAAGTAATTTATCATTCCTTCCATGCTACCATTACCTGATGATTAATAAATTTCATAAAAATTAATCTTTCTTTACTTAAATAATCTTGGAAGGTTTAATTGACAAGTTGAAATTTTTGACAGCGCGTAGAGTAACTAGTTGCAAAGCCAATACTCGCCATGCTTTGATCTGTTTTTTTTTCAGATTGAACATAAGGCTAGGAACTATACATTGGGCTATGTTCAGAGTTAAAAAAATGTCCCTGTATCTAAGTTCTCAAACTTTTATCTCGGAGCATTTAGGACGCTATCTGTAAGAATTCAATCTTTAATGCCGAACGTAATGGAGAAAAAAGATATGCAATGGCAAACGCAAATGAGTAAAAAACTGAGAACGGTCAGAGCTAAAAGAGCGTAATACCGAATGCACCCATTGTACCGGGTGACTATTAATGATTGTGAGTCTTGTAGTCAAGTTGGTAACACATTTGAAATCTTAATTTGGCAACCTTGGCTATCAAATTTAAATGTCAAAATTTTATACTCAATTGTCATTCACTTCCGACCTACGATCGCTGACATGGCAGTCAGGGGTAATATAACAAGCTGACAGGGAAGCCCAAGCTGACAGGGAAGCCAATAATTCAATGTTGCCAATAGATTATTTTGCCTCAATCATTAAAAGTCACCCGGTATAAGGGTCTTACAATGTGTTTTATCCGCGCAAAGGTTTAAACGCGAGAACGAAGTTCGAGCGTTTAATTAAGCGGATAAAACACATGTAAGACCTGTATACAAAACAACGTTTTATCCACAGCCAGACAATATAGACTAAATCCGAGACTAAATCAATATTTGCAAATTATTTTTCAAAATTTTCATTTAACGTATTGAAGTGACGTTTGTCAAATTAATTTTTAAAATCGGAATACTGCATTAGTTCCGGCGTCGTTTACAGTAAATCTGTGCTCGACATCGAATAAAGAAGAAACCAACTATATTTTCTCATTTAATATAAAGGTAAATGTGAGAAGTGCAGTTTAATTTCGTTACGGGTTTTATGGTGTTTTCATAAGACCTATAGGTTTTATTGATATCATTAGACGTCTCCTAGTAGCAATATTATGACCTAATAATAGACTGGCTGTGGATAAAAATAATTATACAGAGACATTTTTTTAACTCTGAGCTACGAAGGACTACAGAGTGAGTCAATAGTGGGTTATTTCTGACATGTTCTAATTAGCTTTAATTTTGATAAAAAGATAAAAATTGATAGGAGTGACCGTTTTTGAGATATAAGCAAAAAACCAAAAAAAGACAGCTTTAACCCCCTCCCCCTCCTCGAGCTCGGCCACCACCCTCGGTGACTTTTGATATATGTTAACCCAAGTGTAAAGGAAGCGTTTAAAAAACTTCCAACTTTCTAGGAATTTTTTCCACCGATCGCCTTATTTTTGTCTAATTTGACTGGGCTAGTAATCGTGGATTAATTTTGATCGCACAATTTTCTGTACCCCAAAAAAAAATAGTACGGCAGAGTAAAATAAGGGCGCTTCAAGCGTTATACCGTCTCGGTGCCAAATCGTTTTAAATTAATTTAAATTCAAGCAATTCACTAATTACTTGGAAAAAATGCAGAAATATTCAGCTTTGCATTCTCAACAGACAGAAAACTTGACGACTAAAATTAAATACATAAAATGAATAATAGATAATGAGACCATAGTTTAGGTTGGAAAGTTCAAAATATTGTAGTTGGAATATAACATTTTTAAGGCAATGTATCATCTTTTTACAATCAAGTTAACATATTCTCTAAATCGTAATTCCGAATCCATTATAATTCCTAGATTTTTTACGTTATTGGAGACACCTACCTGTATATTACCAATTGGTCCACTAGTAATAAAGAACCTGATATTTTTTGAAGCAACCAGCATTACATTTCAAAGATAACGTAGATATAAAAATATTTGGTTTCAATTAATTAAACATAGTGGTCGTATTTTTCATTTTTGACAACTTTGTATGTCATAATCACATTACTCTAGTTTTAGAATTTTATTTAAATAAAACATAAATAAATTGATTTACATTCAAAATAATCAGGCTTAAGCTAAAGATGTTCAAAGTGCTGCCTACGGTTTCCTTCTTACTTCTTAATAATGATCCCCTCGCCCTAGCAAATATTTTAGACGCAATTTTCACACACTCTTCAACAATTTTGTTTTCTAAATGTTCCCGATAATAATAGGCGTCCTATAAAACCGCTCTTTGAGCACTTCCCACAAGAAACAATCAAGAGGCGTCATATCAAGACTTCTATCCATCTATTTTCATAAATGTTGTCCAAATACTTGCATACATCTCTATGAAAATGGGAACGTACCGTCTAGTTGAAACCACATTACACACATTAGACTACATCTTCTAGTAATGAGGATTTTCATCAGTAACTGCAACCACTGCAGCTTCATTTCCAGCCGATTTTGCTAACCTTCTGTTTCAATAATTGGAGGTCATTTTTCTCGCAGTTATTTTTAACACGTTTGAAAACTCTATCACTATTTAGAAATCGCACTCCACACGTGTATAAACGTGCAGCCTGCGAAGCGTTTTTTAAACATTTTCCAAACCTAAATGAGAACTATGTCGGTCTTTTCGTCATTGCTGAAAATTTTAGTACACAAATCTTACTAAATCCAGTTACAAAATCAACAAGGTTTGACTTCGTTTGACTTTTTAATTTAAAGTTGACATGCTCTGAGGTCACTATGTTTAATTTGCTAAAATTAAGTATTTTAATATCCACGTTGTATTGTTAGTTGCTTCAAAAAAAAATTTTAGGCTCATTATTACTCGTGGACTATGCTCGTGGACCACAGTGTATTATCAATTTTAAGATTAATTTTCGAACGAACATTTGCTCGCATTTGAATTCAAGCCAATACAAAATAGCAATAGTTATTTTACAATGTAGTTACAATGTAGTTATTAGCTGTTTCAAAACTATAAAAACGCCAACGCCGCATTTTCTCTCAAAATTAGTCGTTATAAATTATTCATGCACTTCAAAAAATTAATAGCTAATGTAATTTATAGTTGCAATGAGAGATCTAATTATTAATAACTATTTTACAATTTTATCAACCTTATTTAAAAAAATAATTCCGTAAAATGCGAATAAAATTAAATGGATAAAATAAAATTTAGAACAATTTGATTTGACGTTTTGAAGTGACGTTTGTCGAATTAATTTTTATTCGGCCAATCACGAGACGATTTTTTCATAAGACCCGTGTGTTTTATTAATATCATAAGAGGTCTCCTAGTAGTGGTATGTAATATGGATAAATTTCATTTAAATCTTGATTAATAAAATTGCAAGCTCGTTCCACATCATTGGGATCAAAATGATAATATAACTGCGTATCGTCTGCAAAGCATGGATATAATTTACGGATTCTAATATTTCTGCGCTGTAAATTAAAAATAGAAGTTTTTTGTTCCAATGTTTGTAAAATGAGACCGATCGGGGAGCTCATACCACAGCACAGCAACAAATTCATCTTTACATAATGTCCACTAGTAGTGGGTTAAATGAAATGTGATGTAATGTAATGTAACAATTTTCTAACACATTGTACAAATTAATTGTGCACAAATAAAACAAATTTATGTGCAATACTGAAAACAATTGCATTCTAGCTAGTGTTTATAAACTCTAAATTTGGTTACTTCACCTACACACTGTAATAAATCATAAATACAAAATGTACTCAATATTAAATAAAAATAGCTCTTTATGAAGTATTACTTAATCATATTTTAAAATACGCGTAATATTTCGTACCATCATCATCCATCAATATACCGAATTTCTCACTCGCTCAACCTAGTTTTGGATTAAGACTCGAGTTAGAGCAACATGAGTGAGAAAAATACGTCGTTACGTCACAACAAATGCATAAATATTCATCTTCCAAGCGTCACCACTAACTCTGATAAATGGTAAATTCCGACTTTATATATTTTCCTCGTATCTAGTCTTTCGGATAGCAAATAACTTCATGATTACTATATGACTGTCGCTTTTTCTTTTTTTAACACCTTTGTCTGCCGCTTCATCACATATTCTGTCATCCGTATATCACATAAAAATATATGTACACGGAAATGTGAAATATCGGCCTGACCTACTAGAATTTTTTAATATCGTGCTACAGAACTCGGAAATTGTCGTCTGTGGGACCATAATAATAATCTTTCTTCTTGGTCCTTATTGAGCTATAATTTCTGACGGTTATGTTAATTGCAAATGGGGAGACGTTTAATATCAAGAAAGGCATGATTGCATATAAACTACAAAAATATCGCCATGACAAGTTGAAATTGGGTTCAGCGTTCGTTGAACTGATTTTATTGTTTACATCGTATAAATGTGATAAATTCATGTAATTGAGGTGAATGTGATCAAGAGTTTATTGCCGAACTGATGGCCATAAAATACAAATATAATTAATTGTAAGCACACAATAATGGAAGTTTCTGTTATCATAAATACCATGCGATCATTTGAATTTATAATTAAAGAAGGCTTTGTCAGTTTTTTAACATAGATGAAAAGGCCGATTGTGATAATTAATATATCAAGCTGAAGAGTCAAATAATAATGTTTTAAACGGTAATAAGCTGGTATTCTCTAACTGTTAAAATTGTTAAAATTTAACACTGGTTAAAATCAGAAATCTAGGAATTTTATTGGTTATTGCTATAGCAACAACGATTAACGACATTTAAATTTTAACGGTTTCATTACAGAATACGCGCTATATTCAGTTATAATATATTTTTTCCCTCAGTTTGCCTAAGTTTTTCAATCCCAAAGACACAAAACCGCCTACTTTAATTATAAATTCAAATGATCGCATGGTACCTTGATTAAATGGCTCCCACAAAATTATAACCTCATCATAACACTAATAATTTTTTCGACGATTAGGTACTAATGATATTATAACATGAGATCGAAAATACAGGCTGTAAATGAAATAAGTACATTAATTTTAACTGGTAATAGAACTCGTCAAGACAAACAATTTTTCCTAATAACTTTTTTTTCAAAACGTTTTAGTTTTTGAGTTAAAATTATTTTAAAATCTTAAACAATTTTCTTACACGCCACTGGAAGCGAAGTTACCTAGTCGACAAGATTACTGTTTGAAACGGTTACCTTGGTTGCGGCTATTATTTATTGTTACTTTTCTTTGTTGGAGCATTTCATAAAAGGCTCGTCAATTTGTAGGGGGAATTTTGAAAAAATGATACATAGAAAAAGTGTTTGTCTTGATGAGTTCTACCACTGGTTAAAGTTAATGCACTTATTTCGCTTACATCCTGTATACTCAATTAGAGCAAGCCTTGAAAGTGAAGCGTAACTTTAGCCACATCATATGCTGTGTAAAACCAAGATAAGACAGCATAACTTCAAAAGTGCGGCCGTAAATAAACGGCTAAAATGTGGCTAAAGTGTAAATAAACGGATAAAATATGGCTAAAGATCTGCAGGCACAGCTTGCTCTAATCGAGTTTATTTTCGATCTCATGTTATTTTTAGCAATACCTGTTCGGTGAGGCATAATTCACTGACAAATATCTTTCATTATATGCGGTACTTTTTAGTCAGGTGAAAGTTTCTATGGTTACCTTGCAATAATATTTTACTTACAGTCCGTGGTCTGTAAGTAAATATTACATACCAACGTATGCCATTCGTGTTCCGTGAAAAATGATGCACAAGCAAAACTTGCAACCTCTTCAATATCATTCATTTTTCTATTTTCACTTTAAGTACCTTCAGAACAATATTGGAGCGTTGATTTTGCAACAAACACTATTTTCACTTTAAGTACCTTCAGAACAATATTGGAGCGTTGATTTTGCAACAAATGTTGATTTAAAGTGATGTTTTTTTTGTTTTGTATCCCTAACACGAAACAAACGCCACACAAATTTTTAATTTGACAACAATTTGACGTTTAATGATTTTTCATAAAAACACATTCAGAAAATATTTTACTTTTTCTTATTTTTGCAGGTATTGCTAAAAATAGCTTACTAACCTCAAACTGTAAGTTCTTTTTTTGGTCTCGAATGCTTAGGAAACCGCAATATTGCATTTTCGACCAAAAAAATTGCACTTACAGTTTACGTTACTCTATTTACTCTATTTACTAATCCAGTTACCAAACTTCAAATTTTACGTCTAATTTTAACGTGATGTACTGTCACTTATTACGTAGCTAGTGATTTAATGAAATTACAAATTACAAATTGATTTGGTTATTCTATTTTTTAATAACAATTTGCGACGGAATTCGGAAAAATGTTGTATTATTATAGGTTAACTCGCATACTTTGCAAAACTTATTCGTTACTCTCGCTCGTTTCGGCAAACATTATGCTCGTTAAACAAAATAAGTTTTTGCTACGGATATCTAAAGGTTAGGATATGAAACGATGTACAAATAAAACGTTCCCGTTCTCCATAGTTCCGTTAATGTCGCCTGAGAGCTTAGTTGTTCTATTACCGTCTAAGTTTTCAGAGTAATGAATTTGAACAATTGGTTGTATTTGTATAATAGTAGGAGATAAACATAATGCAAAAATTTTATCATAAACTATATTTAAAAAAAATTCAAACTTTTACCAATTTGCACTCTGCCCCATATTTTTCAAAACGCTGCAAACACGATGACAGGTGCATGAAACATGTTAGAATGAAAGTTGTTTAAAATTAAATTTTCCACAAAAAAGTCGACGAGTCTATCTTCAACCGTTTAGGTCCCAAAGTCGTTCAAAGACGCTTAAGCGACGGATTTGCTTCATTTTGCCTGTGGTCAAGTATTGGAAAGTTAATTTATAGATACTTAAACCGTTGAAGTGCGAGGAACAAAGTTGTAGAGAATTAAATTTCCTATAAAAAAGTCCGCGACACCATATTTCTATATTCTTCTTATACATAAACTAGGTATAATAGTATATTACATAACGAGAGTTGTAAGTAACATATTACGTACGAGTGAAAGAAGTTGCGCACGAGCCGCTAGACGAGTGCAGTAATTACACGAGTACGTAAGTGAATTACAATTCGAGTTGTGTACTATACTTTTTCTTTTTCTTTTTCTAATATTGAGGTTATGTTTCACTACTAAAACAATTCGCAGCATCGAATACATGGCCCAAAGAGATGAAGGTTTGAATTGCTTGCTCATTTCGCCAAAATAGGCTAACAACACATTTTCCGAAAAAGACTAAACACTATTTTTTAAACGCCAATCCAGAATTTACCGTAAAAAACTTCGTAACGCACTTTGGATTTTTCCGGGAGAAGATCCGCTGTCGTATTTTCTGTAGTTGCCTAATTTCTGGCGGAGTTCCAACACTTTTTTCTGTGGAGTCACTTTCACTCATTTAAACAATGAATAAATTAATTATTAATAATAATTAAACCAAAATAACGCCAATGTAACGCCTTGTGTATTCAACAATGACAGTTGATAAATGTCAAATTAATTTGTCTAAGCTACTTGATTGATGCTTGCTGATAAAAACTGATACGTAATAATATTACGTGCTAGTATTTTCTTCATGACGTGCATGTTTCATAATGCCAACAAACGATTGCGTTCTTGTCTATTTACTACTATGGGAGTAGAAAAATTAACTTTTCATTACTTGACCACCCGTAAAATGAAACGAATCCGTCTCTTCAACGTTTTAATAAAGATATGATCTCGCGAATTTCTTTAAAGGAAATATAATTTTCTATAAATTTTTTCCTAACATTTTTCTTGTATCTTTAACCATATTCGCAACGTTCGGAAAAATCTGGGATGAAGCGCAAATTTTAAATTTTAAATATTTTACTCTTATGAAAATTTTAGTCGTTTTTTCTCAGTCCGTTAAGAATGAAAAGCTCAACATTTCTGCATTTTTTTCCAAGTAATTAGTGAATCGGTTGAATTTAAATTAATTTTATTCTTCGACACTGTCAAAATTTCTGATTTTTCTCCTATGTAAAACAGTTTTGACGACTGTTTGGCATTTCTCAATACGAAACGTCAAATTATTTTTAACCGATTTAAAACAATTTTAAGCCTTGATGAGTCTAATTCGAAGAATAAAATGTTGTATCCAACTCGTTTTCGTGTAAATCGGTTCATTTATTTCACCTCGTGGTTGATAAACCACTCGTTTTCACTCGTGGTTTGATAATCCACTCGTGAAATAAAACGTCCGATTTACACTCAAACTCGTTAAATAAATAACTATAAAACGATTTGGCGCCGAGACGGTATAACGTTCAAAGCGCCCTCGTTTTTATCCTGCCGTACTAGTTTTTTGGGTTCAAAAAATTCTGCGATTTTGTATCTCGTTTCGTCTCCTAAGTTATAGTCCTCTGTAGTTTTCGTAAATAACTAAAACATATTGCGACCTGGACTTTGATAAACAAAAGCAAAGTTTATTAAATGTATTATAGTGTTGCGAAGTGATTTTTTCTCGAAATTATCACTGTGTTACTCGACGTTGCGTTATTTATTCACTTTGATTAGAAGTTTAGTTGGTCGCGTAGTGCTTGTCGAAGATTATACGAGTCCACAATAGTTCAAAAGAGGCTAAAATTTATGTCGTGTTTCCGTATCCTGTTATACAAGCGGAAGAAAAGCGATTAAAATTTCGGTCAATTATCGAATGCGGTCAGAGCGTTTTCATCTAAAGTAGGACTGGCCTCGAGGGCGTTCGAATGGCTTGTCGATACTCGAAGTAGATGAGGTGCCGATTTGTCCGGTCCCCTAAGGACCTTTGCTCAATTCCGGTTCGTGCCGACGCTTCGTGTCGTAAGGATGTGATTTCAATTTGAGATTTTTGTTTCGTTCGTTTATCGTTTGATCGAAAGATTGCGTCCCTGGGGAAAAGCGGACATAATACGTGTCTAACTAATCTCGTGAGAGTTGATTATTGGGCAGGTTTCCGCTGAATGCGAAATCTTGACTCGCTTTTATATTACTATACAATTGGTTTCATAAAAAGCGGGACAATGACATAAAGATAAATGTCAAATGTCTCAATTTTTTTCATAGTTTGTTTTGTTATAATCAAGGAGCGGAATGTTTATGGGAGAAGGTCAGTGCATGGGCGTGCGCTAGCATAGTCCAGTCAAATAAGCCTTTATATCGAAAAGCTTGCATTTTTGATATAAGTCACTGAGGAGTATTGAAAAATGTTTAGTCAAAGAATTTTTGTTCCAACCCTCGAGAATGGATGAAAAAAGATGATTTGGCTAAAAATTTGCAAACACCTAAAATTGGACAAGTTTTGCGTTTACATCCTCGTATTTTCCTTCTGGATAAAGCTAGGAACTTCATTTTTTTTCAAAAGATTCCTCAGTAAATGCAGATATGTACGTAGTTACACAAAATTGAGTTTTGATAAAGGGAAACCAAAAAAATTACACTTTCTTGTAACGTTGCATATTCGTGTAGTGAAATTTTCGAGATGCGAGAAAGTTTTTTATTTTAAAAAATAGACTCCTACACAATCGAGATGAAATGAAGCTAATACTGTAAATAAGTTTTTGGTGCAAGAATCATTTCGATATCTGTAACAGTCACCAAGTTATTGCAATTTACAATTACAATTACAAAAAGCGCTCGAAGTGAAATCGCACCGTATTTCCCTCTCCAGCGTGGTCACCGCCTTTGAAAATATTTCGAGGGCTAGAAATCGTAAATAATTAGAAAAATAATTAATGTCACTTATCAATTAATATTATTCCTTTACTCTTTTAATTTTAATACTATCTAAAAAGTCAACAGAACATTGTTATCTGTACTTATTTAAAAAGCCTAACAGTGTCTCAATAATAGAACTAAATTACGAAATTTTAATTCATTTCAAACTATTCTTTGGCGTGACGTTAATTATTTTTTTAATTATTTACCATTTTTAGCCCTTGAAATGTTTTTAAAGGCGGCGACCAAGTTTTACAGGGACATACGATGCGATTTCACCTCGAGCACATTTTGTAAATTGCAATGAGTTGGTGAGTGTTACAGATATCGAAATGATTCTTGCACCAACAACTTACTTGAAGCCTAAGCTTAAGTTCATCTCCATTATTTATTTAAATAAAAAACTTTTTTGCATCTCGAAGATTTCACTATACAAATATACAACGTTACATGAAAATTTAATTTTTTCGGTTTCTATTTATCAAAGCTCAACCCTGTGTAACTACGTGAAAATCTGCATTTATTGAGAAATCTTTTGCAAAAAATACGAAGTTTCTAACTTTATCTAGAAGGAAGATACGAGGATGTAAACACAAAATTTGTTCAACTTTCGATTTTTGGAGGCGACCGTAATATTAATTGTATAGACCCCCACGCCAATGAACCTGCTGCAACGGATAAATATTGAACGTCGCGGGAGCGCTGCGACGAGTCAGCTTGTCGACTGTACCGTCATGGCCTCCCCGTTAAATATCCGCACTTTGGTTATAATATTATGACAAATAAGACACTTTATAAAAACAGAGGTTAAATCAATTTTATGTTTTTAATATTTGAGTGCTCGCAGTTCTGGAAGCTCAGCGATTTTGAAAATGATTTAGTTGCACTTAGAATGGTCGATTTAGATCTTATACAAAATTTTAAAGCTCTAGCTATATTAGGTCTTAAAAAATTTCTAATGTAGGCCCTAAAAGAATCACCTTGTATTTCAGTAATTAATTTTTCGGTTTCATTAAAATTGGGTTTTCACAATAAAATACAGGTCTACCATACTCTTTGGGCCAATTGTTATTCAGAAACTTTATGTACATACAGGCTGTTAGGTAAATGTGCCAAAACCTTTCGGAAAAAAACGTTTTTTCAAATTTTAAATTTAAAAGTTACAGCTGTTAAATGTGACCAGTTGACCACTAAAAACAAAAAAATTCTTACTCCTAAAACATGGAATCACTTAACAATATGAGGTGAGAGGTAATATAAGTGAGGTGGGTAGGAATAATTATTTACATAAAAAAACTAATTAAAATTAGCTCTAACTTATAAGTTTTTCTATTTGAATTTTTGAATCGAAGCACTCGATTGAAGACAGATACAGCGTGGCCCACAACTCATTTCCCACCGGAAATATGCTGGTGGTAACAGCAATGGAGATGACAAAAATGCAAAAAAGTAGGTCTTTTATTCTTCGTTTGAGAGATAAAAAGGTTTCAAAGTGATCAATCCTAGAAGCTCCCTCCCAGGTGTAGTGCCTACAGTAGATGCGTTGCTAAGGAATGAAAAATATTTCAAGTGCACACTTTTATAATCCGTTCTACCTATTTTTAGTTTCTTAGCAACGTGTTTTATTTCCGTAATCCTCCAGAACAAGGCCTTTGGTGATTGGCTACTTTGAAACGTTCTTATCTCCAAAACGCAAAGAGTTAGAACTTTTTTGTAAAGAAACTTTCGATTCAGAATTGTCTAAACTATACAGGATGTAAGCGAAATAAGTACATTAACTTTAACCAGTGGTAGAACTCATCAAGACAAACAATTTTTCTATGTACCATTTTTTCAAAATCGCATTTTTTAAATTCATTTTTCCCCCTACAAATTGACGAGCCTTTTATGAAATGCTGCAACAAAGAAATGTAACAATAAATAATAGCTGCAACCAAGGTAACCGTTTCAAACGGTAATCTTGTCGACTAGGTAACCTTGCTTCCAGTGGCGTGTAAGAAAACTGTGCAACATTTTAAAATAATTTTAACTCAAAAACTAAAACGTTTTGAAAAAAAAGTTATTAGGAAAAATTGTTTGTCTTGACGAGTTCTATTACCAGTTAAAATTAATGTACTTATTTCATTTACAGCCTGTATGCTCCCCACTTTTCCGGTGGGGAGTGAGTTGTGGGCCACTCTGTATACAATAATTCAAGTCCCCACTTTTATTGTCCGTTCTATCAATTTTTTGTTTTCCTAACAACGTGTTTTGTTTCCCTAGTCCTCCAGAGCAATAAGGTCTTTTGTGATTGTCTATTTTCAAACGTTAAAAAAAAAGAGCTTTTTTGTAAAGGAACTTTAGCTTCAGAATTGCCTGAACTAGACGTACATTTCCGGTGGGGAGCGAGTTCTGATATCTATCTATCACTTCTAGTTTTTTAAATACAGGGTGTTTTTTTAAACGGACCACCCTAAATATCAGAGAAAATAAACAAAAAATTAGAAAATCTTAAGACAGGTCAATTTTTATTTTCAGGGGGACAACTTCTAGTGTACTTTCGAAAGTTGTAACACCAACCCCCATTGAAATACAAACAATCCCTTTAAAATTATAAATGGCATGACCCCCTTTATGTTACCTCGAATGAAAGGAATTTAGCCAGAAATTCGGTTGTGCAATTTTTTTTAGTTTCAATATTTTTTTATTAAATTACATGGTGCTCAATTATTTGATAAACCACTGTTTAAAAATGGTTCTTTATCAATAAGTCGACTATGAAATTAAAATTCACTGTGCCGCATCGTTCAAATGACTACTGTAGTTTCTGAGAAATGTCATTGCTGTCAAGTTTTTGATTAGTTGTTTCCTCATTTTTAATGCATTTTTCGGCAATATTTCAATTGTAGGGTTTGTCTTGATTTGTGTTTTACACTTTCGTGCTTACTTGAGGAGTCTGTCGTTTTTGTTATTTGAAGCGTTTTTGCTTTATTTTGACGGATTCATCACTTCTGACAGAATTCACAATTTCGATTTAGCGGAACATCACGTTTAAAATTCATAGGTAACTTTTACAATAATGTGTTCTGCTATTCTGCTAAATCTTGTTCTGCGTAATGTAAATAAAAATACTCAAAACTCAAAAAAAATTACACAGCCGAATTTCTGGTCTGTTTCTGGTCTCTAGTTTGGCATTTGTTGTTTCTGTGATAATTGATAAACTAATTGTTAAACATTGTATTTGCTTCAAAATGTCGTCAAATAGATTAAGCCCTAACAACTTTTGTTTTGTTTGTGTTAAAATTGTCCTTATAAAACCTAAGACACGTAAGCGATGAAATGGTGAAAGATTTCATTAAGGTTTTTAAAGTCTTATGAAAAGTGGTACCAAAGGTTTTTGGAATAAAAATATGTTAGCCGATTACTTATAATAATAAACTTATAAATTTTAACATCGCCCCTTGTACTCGTTACTAGTGGTGAGGGAAGTGAAATAAGTACGCATTCACGAAGTATAATAAAATCGTAATGTACTCTTACAATTTACACTGTTTGCATCGGAATTTGGTCAGGCTCATTATTCCTCATGAGTAAGCCTGTAAAAGGCAAAACATTGTTAAATTAGTCTAATTAGTCATAATTAGTCAGTTGCATTCACACCTGAGGATGACTAGTTCGTGACTGAAACGCGTCGTGTAGAAGAAGAAGAAAAAAGAAGAAAAAATAGAAGTAAAAATAAGTGTGGTATGTCGGGTCTAAATTGAGTTTATATTTATCGTTTCCACACGAAGGACATCCAAGAAGAACTACTGAGAATTGTTTTTGAAATAGTTTAGATTTAGATTCAGAAAAAGTGGACAATTCATTCGCCTGATTAAAAAACTGCAACACAAAAAGATTCAAGAAACACAAAATAAGATCAAAAGCCAAAAAAAAAACAAAGACTAATAAGAACATTCAATGATCTTCAATCTTTCAATTTTTCAATTTTTTTCAGGACCCTGAAGCTACTGCTGAAATAACTAGATTTAATGATGGTTTTATCAGGAGAATTGCTATACTATTGCAGGTATTATCTTCGAACCAACAAAAAATGGTAAATACACAAGAAAAACTGCTGCACTGTTTGTAACAGTTTCTTATTGTTATTCGCCTGTTACAGTAATTGAACCTATTGGACAATCTTCTGAGGAAGATCATAAAAAAATGTATGATCATTGTACAATTGTATAACGTTTTTGTAAATTTTTTTTGAGAAGAAATCAAAAAAGCTATGTTACCGTAAGCTATAAACCATTTTATCCACGACTGTTGTATAACGTACCCATTATACGTTTGTTTGCTCGACCTTAATAATACTCATTATCCACGGCCGTGGATAATGAGTCATTAATCACTGGTTACGTAGACTAGCTGATTTCATAGAATTAATTAATTCTATGAACTTCACCTCGTGAATAATAGCCATCATTGTACGCTCGTTGAATAATATACTATTGAATTCAGTTCTGTACATAAAAAAAAAGAAAAAAAGTGAGTTTTCCTTGACCAGATTCGAAAGCGGTATTATTTATTAGTCGTGGATAAAGTATAGTATTCTACTCGCGTATAATGGCTATTATTCACTCGGTGATTTAGGCCACTCGCCTGCGGCTCGTGGCCGTAAACTTCACCTCGTGAATTATAGCCATCATTGTACGCTCGTTGAATAATATACTATATTTAGCTTAACGGAAGTAGAAGCACTGCCCTCTTAAAAAAATAATCTCGCCTGGCTATTTTATTATTAGTTCAACTGATTCCTGTTGGCGCTGTAGTCCGAGGAATTTTTTCACACATTAAGTATTTGAGGCTAAAGTGTATAAAACTTTAAAATGCCAGTTCTCCCATGTGTACCTTGTTTTGTTGTAACTATCGTGTTTTTTCCAAGGTTTTATTAATTACGTTTTTGCTCATTAATATATTAATTAATTATGGAAAAGCTTTTGTTTAGTGAACAAAATTGTTAAGAAAAGCTCATCTTTCTTAACGCTACAAAATAAATAGTAATCATTTAAATAACAGGAATAAAATCGAAGTTATAAATATAAGCAGGACGAAATAAATAGCCGTCCTTTCAAATTTACGGAGCAAGTTTTCAATTAATAAGGTTTTCGGAGCCGAGTCGGGAAGTAATAAGAGAAATGGCGGCGAAGATGGAGGAGGACAGTCGATGGGAAGTCAATCGAATTAAGGACGTGCTTAAAAACGCTTTAGGTGCTGCAATGCATTTAATTTTTCGTTCCATTAATTCATTAGCACTGAAAGATAATCAATTTATGGACTCGCTTTTACGTTCCGATTCGCACAGGTATTTGAATCTTAACTAACCCGGCGCATCCACCAAATGTACATTGAAAAAGAAAAAAAAATGGAGATTTATTAGGCTGGAAATAGGAAATTGCGTTCTGCCAATTTACATTTTTCACTTGCGAAATTTGCAAATAATTAAAATTCTTAGAGTATATGTGCACGAATGGGAGAATTTTTATTTCAAATATGTACAGATTTAAACCAAATTCTCTCGTTGACCGTTTGTTAATATCAATACTAATTAATAATTATACTGTTTTTACTTGGATAACATCCAGCCGTAAATTTGATAGTAGGTAAGCCGTGACTAGTTTTTTTAGTGTACCGTTTGGCAGTACTAATTCATTTTCAAAATTTAACTGTTGGCACAAGCGGAGTAAGAAACTGCTTATTGAGCCCTCTGAGTCGTTAAGAGTGCTTTACATTACCTACCATTTTTAAGTTAGCTAGTGTACATAAATTGCACCCGAAATGGTCTGTTGAGGCACAATTACCGTGTTTTGGATAAAATTACAGAAAACACCACCGTCACTTAAAAAATGCCCAAAAAATACATCTCACACATTACTCTTTATTTCTTTTGAATCATCCACAACAGATTATTAACGAATATTTTGCGATTAACGTAAAAATGTTATAATCCACTCGTTTGTTATTATTAAAGGCACTCACTCTCTATCGCTCGTTCGTGCTTTAAACAGTTTTTTCTAGATCGAAGCGTTTAACACCTGCCTCGAGGGGTACTGAAACTTTTAATTGGTTGCTTCTTAATCTCGCACAACTTTCGTTGTAAATAATAAATGCGAAACAGGTGACGGCACCGCCACATATTACAAGTGACAAAATGTTCCCTGGAGAAGGGCCTTAGGATAGACATCGTAGATCTCGTAGCCGCACAGCTCGGCAGCTTTATGATGCGGTACGGTTTACGTATGGCCAATCCCGTTTAGAGCCTCTCTAGATTTAATAGTGACTGAATTAATGCTTATATTATTCATGGTCTTGCCGTCACCGAATGTATAACGCCTACCATGAATGCAGAGCACCCGAAACATCGTTAATGGTGTGCAAGGGGAGGCTCGAGCACTTGAGCTAATTTATCCCAAAGTGGAATGTAAAAGTACGTATGGGCATTACCATAATGGAAACTAAATGCAAATGCTAGATAAGGCGAGTATTGTCTCACAAATGTTTAAAAATATTTTTGGCCCATGTAAAAGCAACTTTTTGTAGACAATAAAAAAGTTGGAAAGTGAAATTTGGATCGACCTAAAACATATCATACCATAAGAGCCGATCTTTTGTGTTGACCCTACCGTAGAGACGCCATGATTTTTGGACGGACTTTTTACCAGAAGTTAGCCTCACATTTTGTGAGTTTATCGCAACAAACAAAACAAAAATATCTCTTCCCATTGTCAAGTTATACATCTTTAACGAAGGTTTTTTGTTTTTTTAGGAACCTTATTTACCATATTTCTAAAAGTTGTTTTTTTTAGTTTTCATATAGTTTTTTCATAGACTCTATGACAAATTAGTAAAGAAGTGACTCTAACTACAAACGAAACTTTGTTTAAATGCTCTTTTAGGCTAAATTTTCAAAGGGCATAGGTTTGAGATGCCTTGCTGCTGCTAATTATTTCTTAACAAAATGCGCTTTTACGATTTTTTCTCAGTATTTTCACTCCTAACATTCAAGAGGCTAATAATTTTCTTGTCGAAATTATCTTCCCATCCTGCAATTATCAATTACCGTCGCAGATTCATATTTCGCACGTGACCGGCTATGAACTACAATAGGCTTGTTAAAACGCGAAAAGTGCGTTGTTGGGGTGAGTCGAAGGCGTCGTTTGTCACCGTGGCCAAGTTTCTCCTTCCACCGGAAATTTAATACCTTCGTTGCATACTTGTTGAACGCGTTTATGGCCTACAGGACAGAACTGAAGAATTAATGATTGCTATAGCGCGCCATGATCGATGGTCTGGTTTTGTGGCGCGAATGGATTGTTATAATCGCTCGATTTATTACGCTTCATTAGGCAAAAGGGCGCTTATGAAATAATCGCCGCTGCTTTTCCAGACATTCTCGCATTATTTTTTTATTATTCACGCCGTGATGCGCTCCAGTACGAAACCGACGCTGCTGTTTTAATAGCGATATTATGCTAAATCTATCTACCGCAAGGTATTATCCTGTTTGTTGCTTGGGTGGATGCGTTCGATGCTTGATAATGAGCACAATCACAATTTTCCTTAAATTATTTTCGATGTTTTTTAATCCTATACAGGGTGTATCAGAAATACGTGTGTTAATTTTACCACGTAACAAAACTCATCAAAGGCAACAACTTTTCTATATAACATTTTGCAAAATTCTTATTTATTATTTTCACTGTTTTCCTCCTTTTTTTTTGAACAAACGAGCCATTCAATATTTAATAATTAGTTTGTATAGATAGCAACAGTTTTTATTGTTGTTTTAAATTGTTTAAATTGTCCGTTTCTATCACAACGAAAATCATAAGGCACTTTTATTTTTGTACCCATAGAAGGGTACACGTTTCAATATGTTTTCTTTTACAAATTTTAACTAAAGCGAAGCTTTTATTGAAAAATTAGAAATAGAAAAAATGTTAATTGTTATCAGCTCTGTTACACCTTAAAATTAACACACGTATTTCTGATACAGCCTGTCTATAAAATTGCTTGTCCTAACTGACCTATCAAGTATCAACATACAGCCTAGACGGCTCAGGATAAAAACCTAAAATTTTCACAGTAGATAGTTTTTATAACGTAGGCATGTACCAAGAAAGAATTTTTGGAAAACCACCCCCTAAAGGGATTAAATAGGGTGTTAAAATTTGAATAAAAATTCGTCATTTTTTAAGAAAAGTAGTATTGGGACTTTCGGTTTAAAATTAAGAAAAACATGTTTCAGGATTTACGAAAAATCAACCCTTAAATGGCGTTAAATGGCGTAATAAAATTTGTATAAAAGTTCGCAATTTTTCAATTTAGTTTATTAAAGTTGGTATTTAGGCGTTCAATGAAAAGTGAAGAAACACGTGTTTTAGTTGGAAAGACTGACCCCAAGAGGTTAAACAGGGGTTGAAATTTGTATAAAAATCCGTAATTTTTAATTTGTATCCATGCAATTGGTACTTGAGCTTTCGATTAAAGATGAAAAACGCGTGTTTAAGATCAGTTGGAATTTCCACCCATAAGGGGGTTAAATATGAAAATCCGTCATTTTTGAACTTATATTTAATGAAAATTGGTATTTGGGCATTCGGTAAAAAATAAAAAAATACGTGTTTCATGATGTTCTTGAAATTCCACCCCCAAAGGGGCGTTCGTCTAAAAATAGAAAACGGTGTTTTAGGTTTGTTGAAAATTCCACCCCAAGGGGGTTAAACAAAAAAATCCTTCATTGTTGAAGTTATATCTTGGACATTCGGTTAAAAAGGAATAAGAGGCGTATATTTCAGGATTTTTAGAAATTCCACCCCTAAGTGAGTTAAACGCAAAAATCCTTCATTTTTGAAGTTATATCCAAGAGAATCGGCATTTGGATTTATGGTTAAAAATAAAGAAAATATGTTTCAGGATTTTTGGAAATTACACCCACAACAGGGTTAAGCAGGAAATGAGTTTGTTTGCAATTATAAAAACAAACAAAATTTACTTGGGTTTGCATTGGGTCACGGTTTTAAAATTCACAATAAAATTATGTGTTCCTACTTTTTGTTATACTAAGTTTTACATTGTTTTCCTGTGTTTCAAAATGGTTGTAGGCATGCGTGCAAAGCCGTGGGCAACTGCGAGTAGTTTATAATAGAAATGTTTATCGAAGAAATAATGTTGTCATATGCTCACATAAGGACAAATTATAATTATTATCACAATCATCCAGGCCATTGATTAAACCAGAAACTTTTCAGTCAATGTTTATAACATACTCATTTAACGTTAAAGTGCAATTTACCACAAATTTACTTACAATAAATTAATAATCGAAATCGCTTTTGTTGCGAAGAAAATTTGTATATCAAAATAAGTATACAGACTGTTCCGTCTAAACCCCACATTGGAAGTATTGGGTGTTCTAATAATGTTATCAGTTTATTGTTATGTTATTCAGTCATCTGAAAATTTGTATGCAACTATAATCTGTTAGGTCCTGCGCAATGAAAATATTTTCAAGATGGCGGCACTTTTGGTTTAACCGGAAGTTACTATCAACTTTCTTATTTTAAATGGATAGCTATATTTTTTAATGCGCTTTTGGATTACTGCAGTTATTTTACGGTAGTTTTCACAAGCTTTTCCTTTAGCTAAATTTAGCCGTTTACAAAATATTTAAGGTTCCTTACTTTTTTTTGTATTTACACCTTTCAATTCAAAAATCCATTTCTAACAATTTTGAAATTGTTTTCAGCTTGAAAGACAAAGCTTAGAACTTTCCTTTGGTGTTATCAGATTTCCAAAAAAAACAAACACCAAATTATTACAGTTAAGTTTCCAGAAATCTAATCATCTATAACTCAATTTTTTTAAATGAAATGCTACCAGTTTTATTTCACTAAGGGTCGGTTTACAGAAAACGAAATTAAGATTTAATTCAGAATTAATTTAATTCGAATGAAGTTGCCATTTAAAATGCATTGACAAATGTCAAGTTGATCTCGAATTACAATTTAATTGCTATTAAAACGTTCTGTAAACCGGCCCTAAATGGTAGAGAATTTAATTCTGCATCGATCTATGTTAACATTTCCTATACTTATGTTTAATAGTTTTCAAGTTACAATAATCGTAGTTTTGAAAAAATGTGTCGTTTGTTTAATCAGAAATCTTTCTTTGGCAAACTATGCTAAAATAGTTTCACAGATAGGATTTGGAAATGTTAAAACAAATCGATGCAGAAAAAAATTCTTCCCATCTAATAAATCAAAAATTAAGACATTACTTTTGAAAAAAATAAGTTATGGCACTTGAAGTTGCTCAAACTTAACTTTCAAATTTTTGAGTTTATTAACTTCTTTTCCAATTTTGAACACACTGAAGGACAGATATAGGCTTTTTCTTTTAATTTTTCAAATACGATTTCGAAATCCCTAAAAATAGAAGAGTTACGGTTTTTTTAAGTGACAGGTGGAAATTCAAAAATTTTCAAAAAATCCTAAATATTTCGAAAACGGCTCAACTTAAGTATAGGGAAAGCTGATGAGAACTCTCTTAGAATAACTCGATTAATCCAAAAACGCTGTGAAAAATGTAGCTTTCCATTTAAAATAAGAAAGTTGATTTCGGTATAATCAAAATTGTCGCCATCTTGAAATATTTTAATTGAGCAGAACTTAACGGATTAGAGCTGAGTAGCAACTTTCAGATAAATATCTTTATTAGAACTTTCAATACCTACTTCTAATGTGGGGTTTAGACAGAACAGGCTGTATATTTTGTAAAACGTACATTTGTAGGTTTTTTTGTAGGTATTTTTTAAATAAAAAAGAATTTACTAATTTTTTTAATATGTATTTGTATGGCCAGCTAAACTAATTTACTTGATAGAAAAATAATAATGTAGTACCATGCGATCATTTGAATTTATAATTAAAGTAGGCCCTTTTGTGTTTTTGTGATTGAAAAACTAGTACAAACTGAGGGAAAAAATGTATTTTAATTGAATATTACCGTTCAGATTGATTAATTATTACAATCGCTGTTTTCATCCGAGTTAAAAAACTAATAAAGCCTACTCTAATTATAAATTCAAATGATCACATGGTACATGCTTCAATTATAAGACAAAATATTTAATAGTGTACTACTTTTTAATGTTGTTATGCCAAAGTATATATTAACTTTATCTCAAAAATTAACAACCACACAGAAGTGAACATTTGCTTTTAAATACTTTATATTTTTCTCTATGCATGTGGTTTGGTCTACAATTTTTTTACAGTTCCTTACAATTAAAATTGTTCTTCTTTGTTAATTAACTGAAACGACGTAAAACTTCGCATTCTCGACACATTTCACTTCTGGGGCGCAATATTCAAGTAGCTTTCCGACATTTGACAGCTTTTCATTCAGTTTTTATTTCTTTGAGTGAGTACAAGCTGAAAATATCATCAAGTCTGACGTCTTTTCACGTCTTGTAGATTTCACAAGGGAAAAATATTTAATGAAGTCGACGGCCCGACGAGATGTTAGCTTTGAGGTTTGGCAAAGAGGCCCTTTTAAACCAGTTCAAATACTACATTTTCAAATTGTTGACAAGGACCTTAAATCAGCTTTGTTTTGCAACAAGTGATGAATTTATAGCGTGGACTTGTCATACTTGTTATTGATATACGGGTTTCTACAGAAAAAAGAATCAGAATAACTAAACAATTTATCGAATTCAAACTTCGACTGTTTACAATCTAATTTTGTAGTTTACATAGTTATAATATTTAAACAGGGAAAAGCTGAGTAGATTAATGTAAAACATACGGAGCACAATAGATGGAAGTGTGACAAAAGCAACTTGACTGAATATGTTAGACCTAGATTAGATAAAACGATATATACATACACTGCAAAAAATAAATTAATAGTTATTGGCATTGCAGCAGTTTATTGAATTTTACATTATTACATTTACTTTGATGTTATAAATGTAAAGTTAACAACATTGGTAATAAACAAATGTATGTCAATTATTATTGTTTATTATTATTCATTTTGGAATTGGGTGGATATTTTTTTAATTAAAAACAGAATTATTTGTGATATCGGATTATTATTTAATCGAGCGATGGATTAAAGCTGTTTAGAGTGAGGTTAAACCAATTCTCTTAAATTAGGTATATCTGGACTAATTCATATGTGATAAGCTTATACTTTTTATCACTCCTCATAATTTTTTGTTTTATATAATTAAATCAATTTGATCTGTATTGTTTAATGTTTTGTTTTATTTGTTTTCATTTTGTAATATCTTAATACTGACAACAAAGAAGCGAAGGAAAAACTTTGCGTAAAGTATTTTTTGAATCAAATAAAATTTGTATACAAAGGAGCAACTAGTTGTATTTGCGAATAAGACAGCTTTATCGTTTTGAATTATTAATTAACTTTACCTGTGTAACGCCACATGTTTGTAGATACTCAATATGGTCCAGTAACTAAGGTCGCATGGTTGTGTCAACTGAGGTTTAATGTTTAATTACAAATTCTTTTAAATTAATCACATTTGCTAATTAGTAGTTGAATGTTTGAGCAGTCACATACTTTCAAGTGCTCCTCTTCAAAACTGGTTGAAATAAATATGTGCAATGTACACATGTTGATATCTGTTTCCATATTACAAATATTTATTAATCAAATAGCTTTAATCCAATATTTAATTAAAATAATGTCACACACGCCTTCAGGTGTAATGCCTTTGTAATAATAAATTTAATAATTAGTTAAACTATGAAATTTATTACCTCTGGGGTGATAATATACAAATTAGTAATCTCACGTAGTAAGAGTTAGAGTCTAGGGTTTAGAAATTATACATTGCAACCTCAATATTTTCTATCTATTTTTACAACATCCAATAACCTAATATGAATAAAAGAATAAAGAACAAAAAATTACCGCTCATTTTATCATGAAATTAATTCAGTGAAAGTGTACACAATACGACAAGATGTTTTTTATTAGCATTTCTTTGTCACAAAAAAGATCATCTTAATAATACTTGAATAAAGAACTAACCGAGTAGAGGAGGGTCACTATTGCTTCATTAATTTATTATTAGTAATTCGATTCAGATGACAATTTTGTCGAGAAGTAAATCCTGATTCTGATTCCCTCAAGTCTCGGTTCTAATTTGGTTAAGTTAATTTGATGAGTCATCGAGATCTTTTTCTTTTCCATTGAGAATATATATGATTGGTTATGAAAAAGTAACATGCTTCCGAAGCCTCCAAATACGATTTTCTTTACGTTCGCAGTATTAAAAGAAACTGAAATAAATGACTCTTCAAAGAGAGATATGTTTTTCCGATACTAACATTTTTCATAAGAAAATTAATAGGGAATAAGGAAAAAACCGGCTTCGGCTTTTTCGGTGGAAATTTTTCTTATATGATGCGGTCACCCTTGCAAAGGGCAAAATTTCAAAGCTACAATACAAGACATCTCCATTAAGAGAACTTGGGGACGCCTCCAAGCATTATTACTCAACACAGCCCATACACAATATCACAACCATTGTAGGAGGAAACACGTACACTTAAGACGATGGAAGGTGCTGTATTATGACGAAGAAGGGTTGCAATTTAATAATTCGACGCACAAAGGGCGCCTCGACAATCCAATCAATTAACACGATAGTGAAGTGAAACGTGGTAGGGTAAATAGTGACGGTAGGGGATGTTATTTGCCTTCTTCCGGAAACTACAAACTGGTTCCGTTTTGAATTCGCCGGCATTTAACAAAAAACGATTAAAAGCACTCAGCTTATACCTACTCTAACTAACCAAAAAAAAATAAATCTAAAAAACAACAAAAAAACGCATATTGTAGAAGAATGAAAAGACGCAGGGTAAACTCTCAAAAAAATAGATAACTTAAAAAAAAGTGTTTTGGGTAATGATTAATTAAAAGAAACAAAAGAGTAGCAACATCGGCTGGACATGGCAGTTGTTAGCAGTTGTTGGAGTTACTGATGAAAATCCTCATTACTATCGTGCGTTCATTTAAAAATCTTGGCCCAGTTGGCAGTGCTTTAAATTTGAACATGGGAACAGTGTAACCGGATCCGGCTATAGTTGTTTGCAGTCATTTATCGTTTATGAAATGTCAAAAAGATTTGAGGTTAGATATTTTCCCACCCAAATTTTTGATTTTATGGCTGCTTTGGGCCACTGCGCATTTCTGCTGTGGTTATTACTCTGTACTGTGGCGCTTGTTTTAACTTTTAGCAGGTTTTTAAGTGAAGTCAAAGGAGATTTTCGCTTGACAATATTGACATTTCTTAATGTCAAATTCTACGCTGGAAAATTAAAAAACAAAAGAAGATTCCACAGCCTCCTGAGCCCAGGTTTTTATTTGAACGCTCGATAGAAGATGTAGTCTTAGGCACTAGGTGTAATGTGGTTTCAACAAGACGGTGCGCCCCCCACTTTCATAGAGATGTATGCGAGTATTTGGACAACATTTATGAAAATAGTAGATGAAGAAATGACGAGAGATGAAGTAAGATGAAGATGTGTATCCGTGGCCCCCTAGAAGTCCTGATATGACGCCTCTTGATTGTTTCTCGTGGGGAGTGCTTAAGAAGCGGTTTTATAGGGCGCCTATTTTTAGCGGGAACATTTAGAAAACAACATTGTTGAAGAGTGTGCGAATATTGCGTTTAGAATACTTGCTAGGACGAGGGGATCGTTATTAAGAAGAAATTGATGCATGCGATGGAAACCGTGGTTAGCACTTTGAAACTTTGAACACCTTTTAGATTAAGTTGATTATTTTCACTGTAGATCAATTTATTTATGTTTGAATTAAATAAAATTCTAAAACTGGAGTAATGTCAATATGACTGATACAAATTTGTCAAAAATGAAAAATACAGTCACTATGTTTAATTAATTAAAACAAAATATTTTTAAATCCACGTTATGTATGAAATGTAATGTTGGTTGCTTCAAAAAAATTTTATGCTATTACTCGTGGACCACCCTGTAGAAAAAATAAAATAGAAAACTTTTAAACGAAACTTTATTAAAAGAATTTGGAAGAGAATGAGAATAGAATAAAAAAATTGAAGAATGTAGAAGAAATATTATACAAAATAACTTTTTTAGGCGTTTTCTTTTCGTTTTTTGTACTCATCTGTCAAATTTTACTTTTTTGTACACTTCTGTCACTTTCTTGGACTCATCTGTCACTTTTCTTGGACTCATCTGTCACTTTCTTGGACCGATCTGTCAACGCTATTAAATCTGACAGATGTCTTTTTGGTTTGTCTTGTTATCAAATTCTTTAATTCTGTTGTGATCAAAGCCTAAAAAACGTTGTGTGCACCTCAGCCTAGGGTGCTTTTTTGGCCTCACCTGTATTGCAGCCTCGGCTAACGCCTCGGCCAGAAACAACAGATTCGGCAAAAAAAGATCACTTTTACGGCCTTGATACACAAATAACTTTTAGTAAAGCCTAAAAAATAATTATTGTAAAGATGCATCTAGGGAAAAAATTATAAAAGAATCAGAAGATGGATGTAAAAAATAATTTAAAGAAGAGTTCTGTTTTTAGATCTAGAAACGGCTTTATAAAAGATTCAGAGAAGAATTTTGGAAAACATTTAGAAGACAATATACAAAAAAAATGCTAAAAAAATAATCTGAAATTTTTTTAAATGGAACCATAGAGAAATTTTCAAACTAAACAATGTAGATTCTAACAGAGAATTTGTAGAATGTAGAAAAAATGTAGAAGAAGCGTTTATAAAAGAATTTTGAAAAGAGTCTAAGAAATAATTGTAAAGAAGGATCTAAGAGAAAAACTTCTAAAAGATTCTAAAGATTATTTTACAAAATGATCTAGAGATTCCCGATTCTAGATCTAGAGAAAGCTTTACAAAAAAATTGAAACAAATTTTAAGAAACATCTAGAAAAGAATAGACAAACAATGCTAAAGAATAATCTGGGAACTGGGAAAAATTTTTGAAAAACGCAGAATTTAATAGAGAACTTGTAGAATTTGTGCAAAATAAATAAATGTACCGGTCTGTTTGCCTCTTTTGACTTTTTAATGTTTTTTAAATTGATTCTCATTTAAATCTGTGGACTGCTTGTTAGAAAATAATCAAGTGGCTTAGTTGGCAACACTAAATCCAGTACCTAACATTCAACGTATGCCGCCACTTTGTCCGATTTTACTCCACCTCATCTATAAAGCTCGTTAGAACTAGTCTCAGTGGAGCTTGAGAATTGAGAAATAATAACGCAACATCTATAAAAACCGTTCTTTTCCTTTAGTTTCATGTCTTTTGATAAAAGTTATCCGCTTTGCTTGAAGTTTCCCTTCCTGTTTGTTTCGGCCTTGTCCGCAAAAAAACGTAATCGGTCTTGTGTTTGAATAATTGAAAAAACGACTCACGGTTGGTGAAGCAGAGCATCCACAATCCCGAAATTGTGAGTTTGGACAAATAATCCTTCTCTCCGGTTCCATTGTACGAGGGATTATTCATCTTCTCTTCGGTGTGCAACCACTGATTAGTGAACATGGCAACAATGACAACAAGAAGTGATACAGTGGCGGTCAGAGGCGTCAACACCCATAAACATGACAGAGTGGCCTCCATGGGGCCGAGGGGATTCCCCCCATCGGTGTCGGATGCGGACGGGGCCGCATTGCGAGGCATCGCCCTCTGCATTCTTTTACGGAGCTTGCTCACCACCGTCTGAAAAAAATACAAACAAGGTTAATACAAAATGAAAAGCATTTTTTAGTTTTTAAAAACTAATAACCACTCAGAAGTCAGCGTTTGATATTAAATTCTTCATTTACAGGGTGAGTCATTGATATGGGCATGTGCGATTACACCTCCACCGTCAATGATATAAAAGGCACTGTACATAGGAGGCTAAAGTGCAGATTGTAAAATTATTTTGCCCTATAAAGGGTGTTTCATTTTTACAATGCAGCCTATAACATAGTTTTGTCATATGCCACTCCCTGTATATTTATTAATATTTCAATTTACACTTTTTTAGGTTTTGCAAATACGTTTAGTTTTTGCAATTTGCTTTAACCGTTCAGAGGTTATTTAATTTTTTCTACAATTTAGTGCGTCTGCAGGCACATTATTAAAAAATCGCAGTGCACTTAGTTTTTGAGATATCAAGTTAAGACTTTGTCTGTGTGTAAGCAACTGTCTGAGGTATCTCTCGGTGACAAGACCATACACTTACATTATAGCATCACTATGCTGCGATACATTCATTTTGGTAAACTTTAAAACATCATAACTTGATATTTTTTAAATAGTACCCCTGTATTTTATTACTAAGTACAATCTGTCTATAAATGAATGTAGGATCGTAGTAGGTATTAAAAGTTTGCTGCTTCTTTCAAGAAAAAACGAACAATGTTAGTATATGAAAAAATTGGTCTTACTGGGTGCCTGGGTAGATAAAAACTGGTACTTTTCAGAAAATTCATAGAAATAAGGTGATTAAATGAAGCAAATTCAAATTTCAGAACCACCTGAGATCCTACACTCTTTTATAAAAGTCCGTATTATCCAGCGTCTCATTAGTGAAAACAAATTGCAAAAACCAAATGGATTTGTAAAGCCATAAAAAGTGCAAATTTAAATATGTATAAATATACAGGGGGTGCCATTTAAAATTATGTTATAGGCTGACTGTAAAAATGGAACATCCTGTATAGGGCAAAATAATTTTAAAATGTGCACTTTCGTCTCCTATTTGCAATGTCGTTTTACATATTATTATACAAGTTAAACAATAATAGGTTTTCATAACATATTACGTACGAAATTTTTTCTAATTTTATAATTGAAAATGTATTCCTGAAATTTTATTTAAAAAAAAATAACTAAAAAAATAACGAGTTACGTAATAATAAGTGACAGTATACATCACGTCAAAATTAGACGAAAATATGACATTTAGTAACGGGATTACGAAAAAAGTTCTTTTTATTGTATTTCACAAACTAATAGTAATAATCAGAAAGAAATCAGCCTTTGATGTTATTTTTTTTTACTCGCCTTTTCTTTATCCATCATGTATGTGAATTTTTTCAGAATTTTATAAAAATTTGTTATGATACATTTTAGTTAAACAAAAATATTAATATAATCAATAGTCAATCTCTTAGGATAAAAAAAATAAAAAAAATTGTTATCCCCAAAATTATCGTTATTGAAGATTTTATTTTTTATTTAATTAATAATTATTTAGTGCTGCCGAAATTTTTTTATAGTCATTGAAGCTTCGTTCGTGTTAAAATGACATAACATTTAATTAATTGTTTTTGTGTAGCGCCTTAATAATTTTGATTATAAGGAATTGAAAAATTCTCAAAAACTTTACATGCTTAGAGAAAAATAACATGAGAGCGAAAATGAACTGAATTAAATCAAGCTGTGCCTGCGGAATTTTAACCACATTTTAGCCGATTATTTACGGCCGCACTTTTGAGGTTATGTTGTCTGATGCTGATTTTATGGCACTTATGATGTGGCTTAAGTTACACTTCACTTTCAAGGCTTGCTCTAATTCATTACATTTTCGATCTCATGTTATAACGTACTTATTTAGTAACTAACGTTAATTTTCGCGTGATTATTAGCTTTTAAGTTAGCAGACTCAACTTGTGTTTATGTCTAATAATTGTGCTTTCATGTTCGAGTAAACAATGTTATTGTGTTTTTGGCGTAAACATGTTTGTTTAACTAAAAAAGTCATGAAAATGCGTACTGGAAGAAAATTTCTTTATTTCTGCCTTTTATTCAATTGCATTTGTTTGCATACATGTATGTTTCTTAAATGCGGTTCAGTGAATAAATGCAACGCTCTCAAGTTGGAAAGGTAAACAATGCAATTTGAATTTGAGGTCGAATACGTATTGGAATATCCACATCCTGCTCACCTTTTTTTTAACTAAAAATTAGTCTGGTGTTTCCACTTATTGTAAACGCCGGGTAAAAAATTAACATTGCCAATAAATAAATTGTCATCTGGTAATCTGGTCATTTATTGTGATTTGGTTACCCTCTTAAGTAGTTCATTCAAATATGCTTTCAAATTAAGATTTTAGAAGACATGTTTGCATTTTTTAATATGTTTTACTGTAATGTAAAATATTTATAGAAAAACTAAAGGAGGAATTAAAAAATAAAATAAACTGATTTTTTAGATTATACAAAATAGGAGCTAAAAAACAGTTCTAAATAAAAATTGTAAAGCATAGTAAAATTTTATATAGAAATGTTCTGACAACATTAAAATTAACACAGTTAGGGTAGTTGGAAGTAAAGGTATAATACCTATGCACAGTGTTAAAAAATCATACAATAAAATCATAAAATTTTTGGGATCCGAGAATTTTTTTATTTTAATAGATAGACGACTTCTATCGAGCGTTCAAATAAAAACCTGGGCTCAGGAGGCTGTGGAATCTTCTTTTGTTTTTTAATTTTCCAGCGTAGAATTTGACATTACGAAATGTCAATATTGTCAAGCGAAAATCTCCTTTGACTTCACTTAAAAACCTGCTAAAAGTTAAAACAAGCGCTACAGTACAGAGTAATAGCCACAGCAGAAATGCGCAGTGACCCAAAGCAGCCATAAAATCAAAAATTTGGGTGGGAAAATATCTAACCTCAAATCTTTTTGACATTTCATAAACGATAAATGACTACAAACAACTATTGCCGGATCCGGTTACACTGTTCCCATGTTCAAATTTAAAGCACTGCCAACTGGGCCAAGATTTTTAAATGAACGCACGATACAAGTAATTAAGATGAAATTTATATTTTTTTCGGAATATTATGCTATCTCGATTCGAAAAATCACCCAGTTTAAACTTAAATTTCTTTATAATTGCTTTTTTTTATACATTTTACAACTTTCTTCAATTTTAAACGGAATTATTTTGCGAAATTTCGATAAAAATCATTGAAGTATGTCGGAATTGTTTTTTTTTCGAGTTATATAAATCATTTCAGCTAAAAGTTCACATTTTTAGCGAGAATTTGGTAGATCAGACCGAAATAGTAATACCAAAAGCAAAAACAAAAGCTCAGCTTTTTTGCAAGACTTTGCTTAACCGTGTCAAAAAAATATAAATTTAACTTTAAAAATTATTTTATTTTTGCTTTTTTTCTGGAGTTTTCACTCAGAAATGCTTTAATAAAATCTTTTTTACATAAACTCAAAAAATCATTTCAATAAATCAAAATTGGTGTTAATTTTGCTTTTTTGATTATTTTAGATCTCTTTTGAGCTAAAAAGCTCTTGACTTTTCTAAGCACCAATAAAAACTTACGATTTCATTCACGGGATTTACTTTGTATAGGAAACTCCGTTTTATTCGGTTTGATTTGAATTGAATTGGAATTGATTTTATTTCAAATATTGCAATATCTAGTATTAAAAGTTGCACAGGCTCTTGGTTCCATGTGAATCGCCCTGTAATAATGTTATCTCTTGCAATAATATTTTTCCGTTGGTTTCCCTCCAGTCACTTGATGGGATTTAGGGGATTTTGTCCAGGCCGGCATCGTATTAGACTGCAACTAGTTTATCGGACCCTTTAAAAGCGATTCATTTGTTTTGGTAGAGTCCCTTTCGTAGATAAAGTGTTGTGGTGACAACGGCGCCGACATTGATAAGGGCATCCCTGTTTGAATTTCGCCTTAGTCGGAAAAAATGCCGAAAAGTTGACTTTATCACGAGAATTGTGGACGATGGACGTGATGATGCATTGCTAACGGCACTGGGAGAAAAAATTTTAGCAAAAAATGATACGCAGAGGAATTGATGTAACGTCGACGCTGTTTATATGTATAATACAGTATATTTTACATATTGTGATAAAATGATAAAGTGCACGGCATAATGGAAGTTGGGTGGAGTGCTTGTATTAAAAATATTTCTCGTTTTACTGTGGAGCAAGTTTGACGGGGAAAAATTGTGATATAAATGGAGCCAGACATTATTTTTTGCGCAAAAGTTGGCGATCTAGTTGAATAGGCTCATGCAATGTTAAAAAATAAAACTTTCTTGTTTAAATGTTATTGCTCTTGCACGAATACATCTCTGCAATAGTTCGTAATATCCAGTTTCAAAAAAATCATCAATTAATATTGTTTTGCAGCGACTTAGTAGATGTTAATTCATTAATTATTATTATTCTAAGGAATTGTATAAAAATTCTGAAAACTATTACTTACACAGGGAAAAAATAAGTGTTTAATAGCAATCGCTGAATTCTACTGTGTGGTTTTGATATACAACAAAAAATACATTCAGCAGACTCAGCCGTACTTTTTTACATTTTTGATTTCATTGAGTGGTTGAGTGGCTAATAACTTTGAAAATAATTTGGCAACATTGAATAAGAAAGTTGATAGCGACTTCCGGTATAACCGGAAGTGTCGTCATTTTGAAAATGTTTTCATTGAGCATGACCTAAGAGATTATGGTCGTATACAAATTATCATGTGACTATCATTATTAGAACTCCCAATACTTCTAATGTGGGGTTTAGACGGAACGGCCTATATATACCACTGTCTGCTTTATGTCAAACAAAATACCCAAACATTTCGCTACCATTCTGAAAACCATACTTATAGTACTAGTATTAGAGACAAGCTCATTATAAAATTCAGTAGCCTAAAACGGAACCAAACTGGATTAAGATATTGTTGCACTAAATTTTATTATATGATGCCAACTAGTTTTTGTAATTTACCTTTGTGTGTTTTTAAAAGAAAATTAAAATAGGTATTTACTTATTTATTTAACGAGTTTGAGTGTAAATCGAGTTTTTATTTCACGAGTAGATTTTTATGCGTCGAGTGTTAACGAGACGTTTAAAATCCACGAGGTGAAATAAATGAACCGATTTACACGAAAACGAGTTGGATACAACATTTTATTTTTCGAATTAGACTCAACAAGGCTTAAAATTGCTTTAAATTTGCTAAAAATAATCTGACGTTTCACATTGACAGTTGTCAATAGGAGAAAAACCGTAAAGTTTGACAGTGTCGAAGAATAAAAGTTTTAATTGTGAATTGTGCCTATGACTTTGATGAATATTTTCGGTGAGTTGTAAGTTTTTAGTTTGTACGTTTCTTAGTTTATGGACTTGTGTTATGACACTTATGACGCTCTGTTTTAGACACCAGACACAAGACACAAGTTGGAATAACTTTTCCGCGTGGCAGAAATTAAGGGCATCTTTTATAGAGCTGTCTTTCAACTTTTAAGAAAAATATGTTACTAGTTGAAGCATTAGAGGACACTGAAAATCCAACACTCATTTTGTCGAAATTGAGTCCGAAACAGAATTACTTTGAAAAAATTAGAAAAAATTACAGCTTGTTTTGCCTCACCCTCATTTTCTCTAATTTTGTCTAACCAAGAGATATGAACTGACTGTTATGATTTTTTAACACAACTGTCCTCAGATTTTCATTCATTTAACAAATAAAAGCATTAATATCATCTACTCGTAAACACTAAATTATCTTAAATTTTCTTTAGGGCTAATGTACAGAAAATATTTAAAAATTAATTCGCTGTTAAGTGTTATTAATGCTCGATTAGTCTATAAATCTAAGAATCTGATTAGTTTAATCTGGTCATGTGATCTTTAAAATATACGTAAAATTGAATGAAATATGGTGTTAACATTATGTTGATAAATTACTATTAATTTAATACATACTTGTATTTGGTTTTTCACTTTACGTTAAAAATGGTGGATGCGCCTTGATAATTTAAAATTGTAATCACATTTATCTCTTAAAATTGGGTCCAATGGTTGCAATAAGAATGTGATATTATGTATTGTGCTGGCGTCTAGTCAAAATAATCCTAAATTTGTTCTTTGTAGTGAAATGTGCCAGATAATCAAGAAAAATGAGAATAAAGTAAGATTTTTTCAATTTCAAGTTTAATCCGAAAATAACTTACTATGTTTGTTTTTAAATGTATCGAAAAGCTTTACGGTAAATAGGTTAGCAAGGATTGAAATTATAATAATTTTTTCTAGATTTATTATAAAGCAATTCGTGCTGATATGAAGCTTAGTTAGAAGCATTTCGACGATGCTAAAGCTGTTGACTTTGTCCTGCTTGTCATCTATCCACTTATACCTACTTTTGTAGTGCTGCAACCAACTTAAACCTATGTAAATTGTTGAGAAACTAAGTTTCAAGACTTTAGCAAGTTAGGTCCTTTAACTCAATTAATAGCCAGGACATTCTCTTCCAAAGTTGGGACAATGGCATTTAATTTTTTAGTTCTATAAATCTTGTATTTTTGTGTACATTTTGCAATTTGAGAGATAATGGTTTGTTACATATGAATTATGAAAGAAGTGTTGGTAAATCATTCTTCTAGTTTGATAAATAATTGCAAATCCGGGAGTTGCAGGAAAGTTTGGATTTATGTATGTACACACAAGTTGCAGCATATCTAGGAGTGAACAATGTAAGACATTAGTATGGCACAGCTCTGCATACAATGTTACGTGGTCTGGTTGTAGATTAAATGTAATTTCAGTTTTCACCTTGTCTTCAATTGTGGCAAAACTCTAAAACCTTGTTTAGCGAACAATTACATTTCGTTTAGTTGTAAAGTCAGTGTTAAATTATAAAAAGCAAGAGCTGTGAGTGGCTTGTTCCAAGTGCACAGTCAAATAACAGAGTATTACAAATTCTGTTTGTTTATCCACGTTATTTCTCTAATAAGCTCCATGGACTTCCTCTAACAGCAGTCACAACATAATTGTCTCAAACCTATTACGTCTCAAACATTATTTATCTTTCCCGTCATTCGTTTAGTTAAATTAAAACAATAAAATCCTCGTAAACACCCCTCAGACATGTAATTGGGAAATGGCCCTTGTAATTACCCTTGAGTCGTAATTTCAAACTTTCCGAAACCTTTGTAATTATTCAAATTTTATTGTAATCGAAAATCTCGCTTTGAGGCAGCTTTAGGAATTCGAAAGAGCGCCAAATTAAAGTTTTGTGAAAAATGCCTACATCAGATGCGCTGAATGCAAGTCGGTGGCATCTTTATTGGGTGCATGTCTTACAACACAATCGAGCTTTCACGTCTTTGAAAATTCTCTGGTTGAATACGAATCGAGAGACGTTGGTGAGCTATTAATTATGGCTTGTTCGAAATTTCTGATCAACTTGTTTACAAACTTTGTTACGAGAGTGTGAATTCCATATTTAACGCCGAATAATAATAATACACAAATTTTATTGCAATGCCGTTTCGTAGGTTCGAATTCAAGAATGAATATTGCTTCAATATTCTATTATTAACTTATACTATTTAAATTACCAGACCCAGATGATTTATTTTTCCCCTGAAACTTATGAACATGAGTATAAATACAAAAAAAAAATAGTTAAGGTCTTCAAGATCAAATCATTTTTTGTTTAACAAAGATGACATGCCACTAAATTTTTTTGCGAAAAGGTGAAAAACCAGGCCTGCAAATAGTTCTAATTTTTACTCTTTTTTCAATGTTTGAGCGCATCATATTGTGTCAAATAATACAGGATGTAAGCGAAATAAGTACATTAACTTTAACCAGTGGTAGAACTCATCAAGACAAACACTTTTTCTATGTACCATTTTTTCAAAATCGCATTTTTTAAAATCATTTTTTCCCCCTACAAATTGACGAGCCTTTTATGAAATGCTCCAACAAAGAAAAGTGACAATAAATAATAGCTGCAACCAAGGTAACCGTTTCAAATGATAATCTTGTCGACCAGGTAACTTTGCTTCCAGTGGCGTGTAAGAAAATTGTGCAAGATTTTAAAATAATTTTAACTCAAAAACTAAAACGTTTTGAAAAAAAAGTTATTAGGAAAAATTGTTTGGGATAGTAACGAGTAAATACAATAACTTACTGTCTTGGAAACAGACGCGGTAAATAATCGAATGCAGCTCAATCACTCAAAAAATGAGTTTTAGTTTATAAAAATTATTTGTGACTTTTATAAAAGCTTTAATACCTTTTATTCTATGACACTGTCAAAACTTACGGTTTTTCTCCGGTGTAAGAAAATTTTGAGAACGAACGAAACGTCAGATTATTTTTAGCACATTTAAAGCATTTTAAGCTTTGTTGAGTCTAATTCGTAGAATAAAATGTTGTATCCAACTCGTTTTCGTGTAAACTCGTTAACACTCGACGTTTAAAAATCCACTTGTGAAATAATAAAAACCCGATTTACACTTAAACTCGTTAAATAAATAACTATTTGAACTAAAAACAAATTTTTTGTAATTTGTTGCCATTTTGATGTTTTAATAGATATAATAAAGCACGCAACGTCATCAAGTGCGATGTCATTACTCATTATAGTCATTATTTCATGCAACGTCATCAAGTGCGATGTCATTACTCATTATAGTCATTATTTCACGGAACATTTTACGGAAATTTTTAGGTTGGCAGCAAGATAACTAGAGAGCCTGGTAGACCAGCTTACCCGATTTTCCGTTGAAGGGCGCGAACTAAAATGTGGCGCAAGTTTGGAGCTTTTTTTTATCTAATAGATGACGCTAGGGTAGACTGGGACTGTCAGAATGTTTACAAAAAAAAGATTCATGCCTCAAGTTGTTAAAAATGCGGCATTTATGAAGAATTATTAATGCTTGAAGGATGCCCGCACCGAATGGTAGTCAAGTTTTTTTTCTGTAAAACATTTATTCCGACTTCAATGCTTTGATGTCTCTCGCGGTCGAAAATGCGTCGGAACGAAAGTCGGAACTACTCAGAAAAAAATTACTGTTTCACATTACAAAAAAAAGACCTCGTTACTAGATGATTAACGTGGGCGCTAAGATAACATTTTATTATTTTGCATCTTTTTTTATAAAAAAAAAACAATAAAAATTGTGACAGTCCCAGTCTGCCATCTCTCAACTTGCACCAACTTTTTTTTCACAAAATGGCGGCGAATTGGTTTACCTGTCTCTATAGTTACCTTGGTTGGCAGGAAGCAAATTCGCGACCGTGTTTTTGCCAATTTCAGAAATTTCAGGGGGCATTCATGCAAAATTACCTTCATTATCATCCATAATTGTGTTTTTTGAGCGAATTTGAATAACACAAAAATTTTAAATCAATTTTTCACTTTCAAAATTGAGACATTAAATCGATTAAAATAACAATTTTTGTTTAAAAACGGCAAAAAGGGGGCAAATTACAAAAAATAGTATAAAATAACTCGTTTCATAACATCTTAAAGCACTCACTCGTTGTTGAAACTGAATTCGCTTCAAGAGTGGTCTTATGAAACTTGTTTTTTAATATACTATTTTGCAATTTTTTTTAATATATTCAAAAATTATCTATAAAAGTAAAAAATTGTTTTTTAGGCAATAACTCACTTAATTTCTACGGGTAAACATCTGATCTAAGTTTTGTACACCATACATCCCTTTTGTAAACTACATCTCATACTTCCTCCGTACATCCCTGGAAATCTTTGAACTTGTACAGCTATTTACCCCTTGAAACAACATTTTTTTGTATTCATCTAAATGATCCGCAAAAGTTGCCTTGGCGATTGTTTGGTACTTAAACCAAAAAAACCTCAATTTAGAATGTCATTCCACAACTTTTTGGGTTTGAGTCCGGAAAAGGCCTAATTTTAGGAACTCAAATGAGACAGTCATGAGTAAATATTCAAAACCAACATTAGTTACACTTTAGGTTTCAACGCCTAATCGCTAGTACTTTAAAATTTTGAGGTCAGGTTAGGTCACGCCACATTTTTCAGTCAAAAAATTACTTAATTCTTTTTTAAATTTTTAAATGAGCAAATTTTTCGACTAAATATGAACAGATTAAATAGAACTTGACGTTTTATAGGCAGCTTAGAGTAATTTAGCTTGTTTTGTGACAGAAATTTTGTTACAAACTGGACATTTAATAATATCAAAATTTTCCTAATTTTAAAATCATAACACATTCTTTTAAAAAGATAAACTACAAATATCGAAAATTACATTATGTTTTGTTTCGTTTAATGTAGCAGTTCATTGTATAGGTAAAAATGAGATCAGACATAATAGAAATAATATTTTTTTATGCCGCGATGTAATGTTAATTAATTATAATTACTTTTAATTAGAAGAAAATCCAGAAAGTTTCAAAAAAATCGGAGATTAATATAAAGTATTAGTTTTTTGAGATACAGCAAAAATATTTTTGTAGCAGACCCACACTTATTTTTTTAACATTAAACCCGAAAATGTTACGTGTTTATTAGAAGATTTTTAAAATGAATGTTCACAGTTAATAGAACGTATCTGAAAATGAATAATTTTAACAGAATTTTTCGTATTTTTTCCCCGCATTGTAGAGTTCAGCTTCAAAAAGCCTTCGCTTTCATGGTATTCGCAAACGTAGCACAAAAACGTAAAAATATGCGTTTTCCTCAAAGATCGCGTCAAAAGTGAGCATTCTGAGATTCTATTTCCGTCAGTTTTGGGGCGGCTTTGGATTGATCCGGGTCTCGAACATCAATAGATGCGTCTCCATCTGTCTCTTTGTCGGTTTATTTAAATACACATCTGTCCATTTTCAAGACGAAGGAGAACATTCGACAATAACCGCTTGTCTCCACCGAAAAACGTCATTACAAAGTAAACTGTAAAAACAGAGCCCGGATTCGGACAAAAGGCGGCTTTTGTACTCCGGAATCTTTGATGTAGATAGTCCGGGCTCAATTTATTCTTTTCGCCGCGAGCTCTCGATGTCCATTTATCATAGAACGCGCGACTCTCTGGTGATTTATCGGATTGATAAAGATGAGGGACGAACGGTGGCGGAATGGAAATATGCCGAGAAACGCACAACAGCTGGCTCATTTACAAGGAAATCGCGTGACCGCAGAGCGAGCGTCGAGACGCCAGCGACATCTTTTCGCTCGTCAATAGTTGAATCCCCGCTTAATTTATTCGAGATGCAATCGCACCGCGCTTTACAATTTTCCTTGATTTTTTATTTGTTTAATATTGCATTTTTAAGGTTAACTATTTTATAATATATCCCATTTCAATTCATAGTAGTAGTGCAACAGCGCATATGAATTTTTCGGAGTGAAAAATAAAGCACAAATTGGGAGTTTCTGTAAAAGAAAAGAATTCTGTGTTAAACTAAATCCCAGCGACACGTTGTGAACTAAGAAAACCCACCAGAATCTCTTAATTTGTGCTCCATTTCACTACAAAAAATTCAAATGCGCTGTTGCAAAATTCTACTATGAACTGAAATCGGATATAGATTGGTTTATCAAAGTAATATACAGAGTGGTCCAGCCCAGCTTCCGCCTTCTGTAGTTATTTTTGAAGTTGGAGTTTTAATATTTTCTAGATGATATTTGTACTCTAGGACACATTTTAGAAAAATATTTTTGATTAAACAGAGTGTTCCAAAAATAGTACGACGTCATAATAATATTCTTTTTAATTTAAGGATACCTTTTTAACCTTTTTAGCTTCTTACATGTCCCTAAAGCTTTTTTCAAATCAATCGGTTCAAGGATTACAGTTAAAAATAAATAAAAACCAAAAAAAAATCGGTTTAACACCTTTAGTTTTAAAATTTAATAATAAATAGAAACAGTGCTTTTTTGATAACATTATTACTAGGTAGGTGTTGAACAAGGTCTAACAGACTTATTAATTAAGTTTAATTGATCTAAATTAGTACAGGGTGTTTACAATTTATTTCCAAACTTTCCTAACTTTAGAGCCTTTTATTTTGCTTATTTCAAATAGCAACCCCTCTGTTTAATTTTATATGATTTAATTTCAAACTGACAAGTTTGAATTTACTCGAAAGCGCGATTGCAACTGACTAACCAAACGTGTAAACATCTGATAATTTTTTGGTGTACAAAGTTATCCCTTTTTTGTGATAAAAACTTTCACGGTTAACGTTCAATGCATTGATAGTTTTATTTGCACCTTAAAGGCATTGGCAACTTAAAAAACAACTTTGTCTTAAATGATAGTACTGGAAACGCTTATTACAGTAGTAAAAACCGTTTCTCTGTATCTGTTCTCTAATTCGAGTTATTTCGATTTAAAGTTGGAATTATGACGTCCTAACCGCCTCTTGAGCATTTGGTCCAATTTTAAGATCAAATAGTTTTTGACTTTTTAGTGACACTGACAGAGTTTTGATAAACTTGACAAAATTTCTGAGAGGTGTTCTGAGATGGGTTCGCAAAATTCAAGACAAAATTTAGAACAGAAAAAAGTCGAGAAAGTATTTAATTTTTTATTTAGTGGAAGATGTGTGGAAAATATTCAAATATTTGTTTTTAGAGAATGAGAGGCATAAGATGAACCACATTTTCAATTTTTGTTAAAATATACAATAGGTAAAACAAGTTGCCAATGCCTTTAAACAAGCAGGAGAGACAGTGAACGGCTCGTAAAAATCGTGGGAAAAAAATATGCAAAAAAATTTGCGATTTATTTACAGTTTCAAGGAAAGCCCTTAAAAATATTTTAACCAAAATTCTTTCCAATTTATTTCTTGAAATTGTGTAAGTAAATGTAACTATTCTCACAATTTTTTTTTCGTTTTTTTGTATTGCATTTTTTGTTAACTATGTAGTTCAGAATTAATCAATTTATTGTAAACCAGCTTAAAATCACTTTTAGAAATTTGCGAAGTACGGCATTTGACACTCTAGACTAGAATATTTTATCAATACAGCCACAAGATATAAATTTTATGATTTTTTGTAATGCAACTTCTCTTATTTTCGTTCGTAGATATTATTTAAATACTATGTAAAAAAATTGAAAGAAGTTGAGTGACTGGTTTCAAGAAACTGAAGTTGTTTTGTCTCATTTCCAGCAAATATTACGAATACAAGGAGATACGGAGCTGGATAAGTAAACAGATGAACCGAACTCGAATTTACCTATAACCACTCGGAGCTTCTAGTCTTGCTATTAATTAATACTCCTGCCTGCTTAATTAACTGTACAATTTCCAATTGGTTCTAAAATAAAAAATGCTATTTGAAATCGATAATCTTAGCTCGTCTGTGTTTCGCAACCTTGACCCAAGAATTGCGTACTTTAAATTGCAGACGCGTAGGCTGAAAGGAAAACTATTATTACGAGCATAAACTTTATTTGATATTCAAAGTCGAAGATAAAATCTAGATCCGACGAACATTGGTGGTCCAAAGGGAATTTCAAGTGTTTAAATAAAATATTTCAAATTCGAGCTTTTTCTACAAGCTTAGCGGCACAACTGGTTTTAACGACGACTAAACAGCACGCACATACATGGTGAACAAAACATTTTATTAGTATTTTTTTTTCTTTTAGATTTTAAATATTTTTAATTTTTTAAAGTAACTAAACTGGTTCAAAAATTATCAAATTAGGTCGAAATTGATGTTATTTTAGTTTGTTTAACCCGAATTGGAAGTGATCACATTTTGCTTGTTCCACTAGATTTAGTTTATATTTGGACAAAATTTCGTCTGAAATAAGCCAACCAAAGATCAGAATTGTTCTAAAGTCGCTCAAGCCTAGCTAAAGTAGAACGAAAGAAGTGGCATTACAAGTAAAATAATGCACAAATATAAAATCTATAAATTTTAAAAAACAAAGGCCTTCTGAGTACATTAGAATATTCCCTTTTGCGTCAGAGAAATTACCACCTCGCATCTTACTCCGCAAAACCCTGAAGAAATTGCAATTACCGACTCAATTAAAACTTGCATTTACACGTCCACGCTATAAGAAATTTGCAAACTATCAGAAATTTTAAAAGAAGCTGAAGCAGCAAGTAAAGTTAATTTCATTTTCTTAAACAACTAAGTCAAATAACTAATCTAAAGTTCCCCTATTCCTGGTGTAATTCTATTGATAAAACGATAATAATTTATTTATTACCAAGTTTAAACAGCCACAACATTAAGACAAGTTTAATTAAAAGTTGAACGAAATAGAATAGTTTTTCCGACCGCAATTTCTCTGCTGAAAGCAAGGGTTTGTAAACAGTTGCTTGACTATCAAAAGAAAATAATTTGAATAACGAAATAAGAGAAACGGCAACAGCTAGATAAATCAACAATGAAATCTCGTGATTTATATTTCAAATTTCTGTGGAAGTTAAACAAGTCAAGTTCGCTTGTGGAATGTTTTTGCTAAAGTAGATAAAAATGACTGGATGAGGAGGATTATCCTTTAAAATGTTTCGGGTTGGAAATACAATGTCCGTTTTTTGTTGTAGATTTGTATGTTGTTTTTGTTCATATAAACACAAACAGAAACGAAAAATTATCTCACTTAAGTGAAATCAAGACAAATGTGTCATTTGTGTGATGGCGGGGGATCTAATTTCAGCTGTAATCCATGACGTGAAACCGGAAATTAAACATGTTAGTCAAGCTGCACTTCCTGTGTTTTACAAAAATGTTTGGAATCGATTAGGATTAGTGTAATTAACTGCTATTTCATCTTTGAACTTAATGTTTTAAAATCCTCTAATTATTCTTGCCCATGACACCATTTATAACTTTAGATTAATTTTAAAACACATTAAAGCCCCTCTGCTTTGAAAGAACTCTTCCCAGTCTGCAAATGCAGAGATTCTCATCAGCGAGCAAAAAATTGAGAAACTTTTGTCGGCGATTTGAATATCTGAACACAAAAAGCGTCCGATCTTATTCACGACAATCCCAACCCAATTCCAACCTTTCCAACATAAAGCTGAGCTTAGCCAACATCCTTCCGAGCTTTCTGCGTATTTTCTGGCAACCCCAACGGACTTACTATTTATAAACTTCATATTGTAATATGTTGGCAGATAAATTGTGTGTTTATTTTTGAGAAAACGATTCGTTTCAAATGTAATATCGGGGATGATGTGGAAGGAATTTCCCCATCTCGTATAAAATTGTTTTAAATGCGCATTGCTGGCAAAATTACAATTTTCCGAATTTATTAACTTGGAATTGGAAATTTTTATTAATTTTTCTAGCTCGGTGTGTAATTCTTGCCGCGACCACGTATAAATGGTTAATCGGATGCGACGTAACACGTAATCGAAAAATTATCAAAGCCGCAGTGCTTTTAAAAGCTTTGCGATGTCCATTGTGCTCCGATTAATAATTCATGCTACATGGGTTAATAATGGATTACACCTGATGTACTTGCTGGACAAAGATTAACTGGCGCATTGAGACGATTATTATTTTTTTAAAAGCGTGTTTGCTTAATTCAAACATTCACAACACACTGAAATGACATGCAATTTGTCCAACAAATAAAAGAAGTATAGTTTTGCAATAATACCTGACTTTTATTTTTAGATAACTAAAAATTTATTAGGAGTAGTCAGTTCCTTTCCAATAAGAATACGTAAGATTTGTACTTGCATATGTATGACTTTTCAAACTGAAAATCATAACAAACGTCAAGCCATTGCAGCAAATCTTTAAGCTAACGGAAATCTCAGAACAGAATGCAACTTATATAAAATTCAATCATATTTCAATCTTATCTATAAACAAACTGTCAATACAAATTTCTATTCTTAGCTTTGATTTCAGAATCAATCAAAATTGGTTTACTTTTCTAAATCCAGAAAACTGTTGAAATCGGTATTGATCTTTGAACATTTGTTTGAAGAAAATTTAAAATTAACTGAAAAACTGGTGTATGTACTAAAAGAACTAACGGATGAATCTTTTTAAATTTTTTTGTTTGATTTGTTGCTAAATGCTAAACAAACAATTGTTTTCAACAAAGTAAACAAAATGAAAAATGCTTTATATGAGAGAAAAAAATGTGTGCAATTAATTTCACTATACTACTTAAAGATTTCGCGGAAATTTAATTGTTTTTAGATTGATTAGTATAATTCCAAATTAATTCTGATAATAATTCAGAGTTTACTTTGAAAAAAAGTTTAAGAAACAAAAAATCTATTCTAGTTGGGAAATGTAAAGAATAAGTTGCAATGATGTCAAGTAGTAGAAGTATTGCATCTAAGATAAAATATTTGTATCGGTTTAAAAAAAATAACAAAGCGAAAGAATTTTACGTTTCACGACATTAATTTCGACCGATATTTTGAGAGACAATTGAAAGATTGTAAGTTTATTGGTATTAGATTCCAAATTCTATAACGATTTTTCATAGGAAAAGCACAAAATTCAGGTTTTTTTTACTGTTTACGTACGGTGATGCAAATTTCCTTAAATACTTAAATAAATAAATAAGTAAATAAATAAATAAATAAATAAATAAATAAATAAATAAATAAATAAATAAATAAATAAATAAATAAATAAATAAATAAATAAATAAATAAATAAATAAATAAATAAATAAATAATTAAATAAATAAATAAATAAATAAATAAATAAATAAATAAATAAATAAAATAAATGGATTATTGCCCAAGAATTTTGAAAGAATCCAATAATAGGACAAATACATTAATACAATAGAAATTAACAGATAACAAAATAATATAAACAAATGATAAACTATGAAAAAAATATAAAAAAGTTGTTAAACATATAGTATATTAAGAGTAAGAACGCAACAAATAGGACAAGGAACAACAAAACATGTCACATTCTGAACAAATTTGATTGTAAGACTTAGGTACAGTCTTCTTCAAAATTAATGACACAAACTCGGCTCTCGGGTGAGCTCGTTACAGATGGGCAACATTGCTTTAACATAAGAGCCAGCATTCGGCAGTTGTCGATTTGTGTCATTATTAATGCAGTAGACCGTACACATGACAGAAACGGAAGATTTCATTAATAAGTTCTAAAGTACGTAAAACGCAGTACTGGTACGCGCAGAAAGTCTTGGAGTAAAAAAAAATAATTTTGCTTAGAATATAAGAGCAGTCTATCTGATTAGTGATTGTGTACAAGTTTGAAGAGAATGTACAAGTACAAGTTGCATTCTTCGCATATCTAAAGATGGCAAATCAAACATTAGCAAAAGCGTCTCATATGGAAAACTCCTATAAGGGTAATTTTCTTTAGTTTTAAAATAAAAATATTTAAGAAATTTTTTCTGATCTTTTTCCAGAACTAGTTTATGGGTTTCATAAAAGGGATTCCATATTTTGATCTTATTACTGTAAAATAGACAATATTATTAAATTGTTTAATACAGTTGCGTAATACCACAAAACTTAATATTTTAATGTGTTTCATGTGTTGTAAAAGAAAGCTCTGAGTCAAATTAAACACCTATATCCCATTTCAGTTCATAGTAGAATTGCAACAGCGCATTTGAATTTTTAGGAGTGAAAAATAAAGCACAAATTCAGAATTTCTGTAAAAGAAAATAATTCTCTCAATTTGTGCTCCATTTCACTCCAAAAAATCCAAATGCGCTGTTGCATAATTCTACTATGAACTGAAATGGGATATATGTCAGGTTAGGTCAGGTAAGGTCATAGTCCATTTATCTAAGAATTTTACCTTCACAAATTGGCTTTTGATCAATATCTCAAAAGCTGTTCATTGTAGTAAAAACTAACATAAATTTGAAATGCTGAGACAATTTTATATTAGAGTAAGATTTTTTCACTATTCGATTAGGTGGTTTTTTTTCTTGGAAATACTCTTCCTCTAATGTTTTTAGCTCCCCGAATTAAATTTTGCCCCATATCTCAAAAACTACATAAAAAATTAAATTATATGTGGGATTTTCTGACAATTTTAGATTATAAAAGTAAAAACTTGAGTCTCCTCTCTTCGGACACTGATGGAAAAACCTCTTGAATTGACCACTGATTCTAGATTTTTACCTTCAGGACTTGACTAGAGCAGAAACTAATAGTTAAAATGCAATATTACACTTGACATGCGAAATAAATGTTAGGAATCCAAGATAAGATGAAAATTGAGGTTTTATTGCTATGTACTACCATAATAGAAAATATTTTTAAATAGACAGATCACTCATCCAAGATTTTGCATTCACGACTTTTTTATTTTAACCAAAGTCTCAAAAACTATTAGTAACAGATTAAAATTAAAGCGAGGCTTGAAATTCTGAGACGATCTTATTATAACAGAAAGGAAGAAAGGAGAAACTTGTGGAGGGAGCATAAGCGAGAAACCCTGGTACTTGAACAAATACCTTTTATGACCTTTTTCAAAGTGGGCGCGCTAATTTTCTTCCCCATTTGAAATTTCAGACCAGTAGTGTAGCCAATATATTTTAATTTTGAAGGCACTTGCAAAGTTTGCAGCTCACCATAGTCAAAATACATTTCATTAAAAACACTAACCGCTAATGTTTAATAATTAACACTATTACGTGCTGTTACTTAAAATTATCATAAAGTATTAAAAAATCTGTTTAAAGCACTGATTGCACACTTAAGCGGGATATTGGCGGTATAGGGCACCTTTTCTCCACAAGTTTCTCCCTTCACGTAAATATGTCATTTTTCTAAAAAAATACCTTTACTAACCTAGTGTTGACTGACATCCCAAAAACTGTTGGTGTTCTCTTAACCGCCATAAATTCGATCTTAACTTAAAATTTTTTTCAAAACTTTTTTGATATTTTTTTTTCGGACAGATATAAAAATGTAAAATAGATTTCATTCTTAAAAAATAACACACAGTAAAGTCGTGTGGTAGTTGGAAAATGAAGTTATACGAACATAGTTTTTTATGCAAAAATATCATTTCTGTAACATTAAAAAAAATATAATGTGTTCTTCTCTTCTCACTATTAATACGAGTATACTGCTATATCAAAAATGTGATTTTTGCTTCTCTCAAAATAATTTTATTTTTTGTAAATTAAGATCATAGATAACAGAAAAATTTACTGACGAATAGTTAAGAATATTTTAAATTGCTGATTGATAAAAATAACGTAATATGTAATTTTAATTTAAATGTTAGCAGTTTTTGTTTGCTAATATATAAAAAGTTACTCTAATTTTGTATTTACTTTAAAGAATTCAGTAACGGTTCTGGCGTAGCCGTTCCATAATTAATTTGCTCAGTACACAGACTTGTTTACCCTCTTTCGGCTCAAGTTGTCCGGTTTTGCCATTTTCAGGATTCGACATTAGTCAAAAGCTCCCCTCACTATATAAACTTATATTTCCTACTGACCCAAATCCCGCTGAACGATTATCGACGCTTCCTCCCGGCGATATTAGCCTCATACATTCCCTGGAGCAACCTCAATAAAAATAGTGCTCCTACGTGGAGAAAAACACCCCGAAATCCCTGAAACCGTTTTAATTTTTCAGCTACTCTAAACCCGTATCGTAAAACAGGGACAGCCTGAAGTTCGCCTTCACGTCCAGACACTATCTTAGTTGCAAGTGTAGGTTTTAGTCTTTATTTTACGACTGTCCAATCTGCAGGATCGCCTCCTCAGCCATCTGGATGCTGGCGTCGTACAGATACGGATGCATGAGGTAAATGGCGTACAGGGCGAAATTGGATTCCGTAAATACACCCCCTGAAAAAACCTCCAAGAGACAACGAACAGCAAAGAGACGTTAACGCCGCCGTTTTCTTATTCGCTATCTTAAAACTTTACAGAGCGGAAACGTAAGCGACAACTTCACGGTGTTACCAACAGCATCTATTTGAAGATTTTGATGCTTAGTTGGTAAAGCTGATTAAAGCGCTTCAATGAAATTATGCAAAGGTTCAATTGCAATTGCAGCGCAAAGTGCTTGAAATTGAATACGAAAAAGACAAAACACAATTACAATTAAATTTTCCATTAAGAAGTTTGAAGCGAAATGATTTATATGAAAGACCATGTAGTGGAGCCAACTATTTTTGGGAGAGGGTATCCACTCAGTTAAAATCATTTGTTATTATTAAACTATTTCAGTTAAAAACTGTATTAAATTTAATTCAATCAAATTTGTTCAATTTAGTCACTTGATCAGTTAATCACGCATTTAATTGCGGATTAAATTAATGACGCTAGTATAAACCGGGTCTAGAGTCTGTAATTAACAAATAAGTTATGTTTTTTTTATTAGATACATTTTACTTTTTATAAAAACAAAGGCTGTTTAGGCTTAAGTTCAGGCAGTTTGCACGTTAAAGCCGCCGTTTTTTATATGCTATCTAAAAACTTTACAAAGTGGAAACGTAAGTGACAATTTCACGATCCTACCAATGGCATCTATTTGAAGATCTTGATGGTTAGTTGGTAAAGCTGATTAAAGCGCTCCAATGAAATTATACAAAAAATTCAATTGCAGCACAAAATACGCGAAATGTAGTACAGAACGAAAACGGCCGAAAAAGACAAAATTTAACACATAAAATGACATTTAAATTGTCTATTAAGAAGTTTAAACCGAAAAAATTTATTTGAACTTAGGTTCTCATGGCATATTGCAAAGTCAACTATTATTATTATCAAACGATTTCAATTAATAAATTAAGGATTTTAATAACAAAATAAGTCAGATTAATTCTAATAAATTTTATAAAAACCTATCTAATTAAAAACATTGTCTCCACGAACGTAGTTTTTATCAATATCTCAAAAACTGTTGTTCTTAGTTAAAAACTAGCATAACCTATATTTAAAATTTTAAAAGAATTTTGCATTAGAATTTAGATTCTTATTTCACTCCTTTTACAAACTGTTTAGATGATAAGTTTTTTGGAAATACGCACCCAATGTTTTTATTGGCTTAATAAACTGCGTTTTGCTTCGTATCTCAAAAACTACTGCTCCCATATGAAAAAAAATCGATTTGAAATCTTAAATCGACCTTACTTTTGAAAAGTGAAAAATTGAGGTTATTTGACTTTGTACATCGAGGAAAAAGAAACAATGAAAAAAAAAAGAATGTTAACCGATATCCTATATGAAAAAAAAATAGAGCTGAAATCTTGAATCGCCCTCACTTGTGAAAAGTGAAAAATTGAGGTTATTTGACTTTGTACATTGAGGGAAAAGAAAAAAAAGAAAAAAAAGGAATGTTAACCGATATCCCAAAAATTATTAGTCGCTGATGAAAACTACGATCAGGTTTTAACTTATGAAACTATTTTACGTAAGAAAAGCTGAAAATTTCATTTTTTGCTGTATACCTTGATGGAAAAAATTCTTCAGAGTAGACAAGTCAGCTAGGAAAGATTTATACGTTCGCAACCTGAATTGTGGCTAATATTTTAAAAACTGTGTGTGTAAACTAAAATCAGATTTAAAATCTTGAAACACTGTACTACGTTAAAAAATTTGATTTTTTTCAGTAGATATCTAAATTTACTACAAGAAAAATTGTTGAATACACCTACCATTGAGCTAAAGCCGTATTTTGACCTTGCAATAACCACAGGTCGTACGAGAAACATAAAATTACATTCTAAATTCACAATAAATTGCACATTAGAAAAGGAAAAAATTAGGTGTTTTTTGAATATGTACCGTGATATAAAAATTCCTAAATTGACCATTTAAAAAAAAAATTATTCTAAAAAACTGTGGCTCCTAGATGAAAACTAGAATCAGATTTGCAATTTTGAGACAATTTCATATTACATTTAAGATTCTTTTACTAACTAATTAAATTAAATTAATTAAGAAGTTCTTTTTGAAATGCTTGAATGCTTATCGAAGATTGCACCGTATCACAAGAACTACTGCTCCTTTTATAAACAATGAAATTGGATGGAAAAAATTCTTTGAATAGACCACTTATCCAAAATTTTTACTCTCAGAGATTAACTATCAAAAACTATTTCTAGTAGATGAAATCCAATATCAGATTAAAATTTAGAGATAATTTAACATAGGGTAAAATGAAAATATAAAAAAATCAATAGATAAGTGCACACTAATGAAAACCACAAAAACCAGGTGAGTTTAGCTTTCTTTCGTTCCACTTGACAATTGGTTGTCCCTTTCGCTGCTCATAGAAAATCAATCAGATCCCTTTTTACAAGTGCGTCTTCATTAAATGAATTGAGCAGTAGACAGGCGTCTTTGTGCAAAGCGGGATTTGATCATGATTTGTGCGTCGCGTAAGCCGTCTAAGAACTCGGAATATAGAATGTAGAGGAGAAAGCCGAACGCTGTGTGGAGAGCTCATTTTCAACAACATTCATCTTGTATGGTCGCATGGAGCTGCAATAATAACGGCTATATTTCAAACCACGCCCCAAAGACTTTTCCAAACGAGCCGAGAAGCCATTATTTAAATAAAATTAAACTAGTTGTCTTCACACATGAAAATGGACGTTTAGTGATGATTAATTCAGATTCAATGGAAAGGTTCAAGATCAAAGAAAAATAAATGAGGACCGTTCTTATCGATAGGCACAACATGAAAAAATCCGCAGCTCATTGGTTGCCCGACTCGATGGTTCTTTGTAATCGGTGATTTGTAGGGACTTTAAACGTGGCTTTGGTGTCGAATCGGTAAATTACCGGCTTGTAAGAAGTCACGTTCAACGATCCTTTTCTGGTTGTTACCACTGAAAAATCATTACTGAAATTTTACTCAACGATTTTATTTCAATCAGATAAAACTAACGTAATTTGGTCAGTATTTAAGAGGACAGTTCGACTACTTCTGGATCAATTTCTTTTGAAAAAGATTTATCAAACTGTATAGAACAATTAGTAAAATAAAACAAATTTTAATAAGAATCATAAATTATGTAAGCAATTGTTAAAATTTAACCCAGTGTTTGATCGTCCACAAAATCTGAATGCAAAAACGGTCGAGTAAACACAATTAATAAACAATAAACACAACGAATACGTAATTAATTCGATGCATACTTCTACTCGCGAAATGTAATATGGTCTCGATCCGGTCGATTTGCGTCCGTTTTTCATTCAACAAATGCCTAAAATAACGAACTGAGGTAAAAGCTCGAGTTGGGACTGGGACCGTTGCAACGTTTATAAATATCGTTTAATTTTACGTCTCCCGATTAGTTTGGCAGATGGAGTGAGGCATTGCAGTAATACGCCCTGTGTTGAACCAATAAACGATGGCAATATCGAGGAAATATTCGCGTCTATGCCAAAACAAACAGTACTCAGTACGTAGGTAACGGAGTTGGACGATTTCAGATATAAATCGTCGCCGATGGCAATCACTGGGAAACACGCACGAATTGGATGTAAAATATGGCAGATTTCCGAGAGCAATTTATATGGAATTGGTCGGTGATAAAGGCTGGAGAAAACACAAAGGACTCAAAATTGGTGATATGGAATAACGTAAAAATAGAAATGTAAGGATAAAGAAATGATATTATCTACAGATCAAAATGTTAAACAACTATTTAAATCGTTTTAGAAATATTTGACTGAATCCACACTTATAATAGCGATCCCCTATATTTAAGTATAATTACGGATTATCTGCAATGTCTACCAGACAATCATAAAATCCTCTTAAGGCTGAAGGGATTAACTTATGGTCATTGTTAATTTTTACAGTAAGGGATAGCCACCGTTGTAGTATTGCAAAGAAAAAACGAGCTTAAACACATTTGAAATTGTGCTTCCAAATGTTACCTAAAATTTTTCCTTTGCCTTTATTTCCAGTGTAGGTATAGGATTTCAATTTTTCAAACTCTTTTTTTTATCTTGTAGTACAACAGTTTCTCAGTTTTTTATTCTAAAAAATGTCAGATTTTCTACTATTCAGTGTATAGTTTTTTAGTTTCCTCAGTCTGGAAATTTCTTTAGAATCTCATTGTTGCAGTTTTCACTCTTTTACTTTTTCAGTATTTCAGCTTTCAGTTCTTAAATTTCTTAGCTTTTCATGTACTGCTTATTTACCTTTCATCAATTTTAATGTTTTTTAGTTTTCATTCTTCCAGCCATTTAGTTTTTTAGTTTGTTTTAGTTTGTCAATTTTCCAGAGTCGCAGTTTTTTATAGTCCCAGTGTTTCAGTTTATTGTTTTAGCTTCTCAGTGTTTCAGCTTTGGATTCCCCGAGTTGCTCACGTTTTAGCACTTAGTGGTCACGACTTTTAAACAGTTTTTCAATTTATTATTTTTTGGACTTTTAAGTTTGATCTCTTGGTTTCTTTGTGTTTCAGCTTTTTACATTTTTAACTTCGTTGAGTTCCAGTTTTTTAGTCTCTCAGTTAGTTTCACAATATTTCAGCTTTTTGGTTCCAAAGTTTCTTAATTCTTAACTTCTTCCTCTCTCTTCTGTAGTTTTTAGCTTCTTAACTTTTCAGTAACTTAGTTTTTCAGCTTTTGAGTTCCTAAGTTTCTTAGTTTTTTTAGTCTCTTAAAGCTTTATCTACTTACTCGTAGAATGTTAGTTTTCTTACGCCCGGTTTCACCAACGTCGGTTAAACTTAATGAACAGTTAAAAACAATCCTTACTATGATTATAACAATCGTTTCTGTGGATTTATTCTACTAATAAATTTAACTGAGGTTGGTGAAACCAACCCATAGAGCCGGTTTATAGAAAGCTCTGTTAAAAATTAATTCGTTAAAAGTTAACAATGCGAATTTACTAACCAAATTGCTTCATTTTGGTCACGTGATCTGTTAACCACGGATTTAATTACGGATTACATTAATGACGCTTCTATAAATCGATCCTTAGTCTTTTTTATCCCATGCAAAATACTTACTCTTCCTAACTAACAGAACTGAGAAAACTAGGGATATTAATATTTTAATATACTTCTGGCCGGTTTATACAGGCTGTCCCAGAACTCGCACCCCAGAGAAAACTGACAAGTGCCGACGGCAATGTAGATCCTAAAAGTGCCCACAAAGAAAAATTCATGGCTTTCATAACGAAGTTTTGAGAGTTTAAGAACCACCAATCCCAGAAAGGGAACTCTAGGTGTTAATGTGAATAAAATTGGTTGCTAAGCTTTTGCAAACGCATCTACAATATCATCTGGTCGAGGCAGTGTAAATCAATTACACGACATTTTTAATTTCTCTTTTTAATATTTGACAGTCTCTGACATTTTAGTACCAAAGCCACAAATTAAAGCTTTTCGCAAGAATCAGGACTTGAATTACGACTGTTATGATGACTTATAAGGTAGAAATATTAGCCCCAAAACAGTTTTCCCTTTTGAAAATGTCGTTACAAATGACATACATGACAGCGAAATACACTTTTGAGAAAAGTCTCTTAATTTGGAAGAGTGAGAACGGTCCTGCGAGCAGCACACCGATCTCCTTTCTATTTGATACAACTTGACCTGTCTTCCTTGTTCGTGAAATAGCTTTATGGAGAATCACTTTGTGATAGGTATGATTCCCTACAGGAAAGCGTTCCCGTTGTCGCCTCTCTAGCACTAGTAGCACTCTATCCACATGTACCCTAAACTATCAACATTTCCACATAATTCCCGGCAGAATACATGAAGACAGAGTACACTTGAGCTCCATGGCGGTACTAAAGTGCTCTTAAAATTTTCACACTGACGTTTGCTGACGTTTCTCGAAAGTTTCATAGTCGACCAGTTTATGGGAAATGTAATAAAATATGCAACCTATAGTCGCGGTCAGCTCCTTTTGCGTGTGCGTCATCTGACATTTCTGGCACTACGTTTACACGGCGATAACCACATTTTTGAGGTTATGTTTCTGTCCACGTGTGATTACCGATTAGTGTTGAAACTTTTGAATTGTTTGTTGGCGCTTCAAACTGTTGTGTTTAAATACAGTTGGTTGTAAAAGCATTTAAAATTGTGTATATAATATATTGGAAATGGTTTCCTAGATGGGTTGCTTATTACGCCAATACAAAAGTAACAAATTTGTCAACGGGCCAACATTTACCAAACAGAGATACCAAGTTAAAATCACAATCTTTGGTGTACAGGGTGCTGTATTTTGGATGTCCGAATAGGGGATCTCCGAAACTAAGAAGTTTAGAGAAAAACGAGTGACACATTCTCGGGTCCGTTTTTTGAGAAAATAATTTTGGTCAAAACCGCATCCTGCTATCATCTTTTGTTTTCGACTTATAAACAAAAGTTGACATTTCAGCGAAATCTTAAAAAATTCATATCTTCCTTATTATAAAAGATACACATTTGAAACAAAAACACTATACAGGCACTTTTTTACAGAGAATCTAATAATGTTATCAGTGATTTTTTTTAATTATTAGTTTAGCTGTAATAACATAAAGTTGTATTTTTTTAAATAGGAATCATAGGCAGCTGTGATATTTTTGAAAAGCTTATTTTTTTCTGATTTGATATGTCTATTTGTGTAATACATTATTCTTAAATATTAAAAAAACAACATTTCGCTTTTTCTTTATAGTAGGTCATGAAAAAATTTTGGATTTTCAATTAAAACTATGAAAAATATATTACCCAACAAGTATTTATAATTTAATAATTTTTTAAACACTAATTAATTCAAAAACAGCACAATAAATTATTATTAGATCAAATTTTTGCAATTAATAAAAATTATTTGTTTTTAGATTTAAAATGGCAAGCTTACTTATTGCTATTCTATTTTCTAATTAAACATGCAATCTCGGAAAAAGAAAAATCTTATTAATTGTGTGATTGCCTGTCAATAAAATTTTATTTTACAAAAAAATGTCAATCCAAACACCAATATTAAATCCCATCTGCGGTAAAAAAATACATAACATTATCAACGTCACCTCCATTGCACTTCACTAAATCATAAAAAAGTGTTACCAAATGGTAGTGACACATCGTTTTCAATTTTCTGCACATTTTTTATGTAATTAAAATCTGCGACGATCGTATATTTGTTCAATTGGAAATAACTTCAACATAGCTATTTTTATAATTTCACATTTTTTACTTTAATAACCGTTCACAAAATTTCTATATTATTCACACCTTTTATGTGAAATAATTTTTCCATGGCCAACTACTTTCTAATATTTTAAATATATTTTTTATCAAAAGTATATAAAAATATCAAACTGCATTTATAATGTTTTTAGTTCAAAAAAAAATTAGCTTTTCGAAAATGTTATAGCCAACTATGATTCCTATTTAAAAAAATACAACTTTATGTTATTACAGCTAAACGAATGATTAAAAAAAATCGCTGATAACATTATTAAATTCTCTGTAAAAAAGTGCCTTTAATGTCTTTATTTCAAATGTGTATGTTTTATAATAAGGAAGATATAAATTTTTTAAGATTTCACTAAAATGTCAACTTTTGTTTATAAGTCGAAAACAAAAGACGATAGCGGGATGCGGTTTTGACCAAAATTATTTTCTCAAAAAACGGACCCAAGAATGTGTCACTCGTTTATCTCTAAACCTCGTAGTTTCGGAGATCCCCTATTCGGACATCCAAAATGCAGCACCCTGTACATACTTAGAAAATGTGTTTTATAAGGAGTTGTAGTACAATTGGGAGTAAATGTGGCTACAACAAAGTGTTTTATTAACATTACAGACATAAAAAGAGGAGGTATGGATTCACAAGTAATTTTGTAATTAAACTAAAGTAATGGTAATATGTGGTTTGCCGTAAACCAAGAAGTAAGTGTTCTTCGGATTTTACCATTCGATTGATGGAGTTCACTGATGTTAACAAACTAACTTTGAGAGCCTCTGCCATCGTAGAGAAGTATCTATTTTTTTACCACTTAAACGTCATTTAAAGACTTTAGAGGGGGGCCCCTCGGTCAGTCTTTGGTAAAATATTCAATCAATGATGCAATCATTTGGCGTGATTGCTTGTTTAGCCATTGTAGCGTTTTTAATTACAAAAATGACACAAAACCAAGAATGAACAAACGGAGAGTCAAACAACTAACGGATCGCACTTCACGAAACCCAAAAAGGCAATCAATAAACGAAAAATACTTGCAAATAATACCAAAAATACTTTCGACAACCATCATAATTTATTGTCAATGTGAAATTGACAAACTCAATCAAACATGACAATTTTCGGTGTTTTTGAAGTACCTATGTAAATTAAAGTTCAAGGATACCACCCTTAGATACCGGTTTGTTGTTTACATTTGCATTGTTATAGTTAAACTTTTCCAGTTTTGTGTTGGTAATGAAAAAATGAAATTGATGACGCACACGCAAAACGGGCTGAGCGCTCCTTTAGCACCAATTACGAGAAATAACCTGGATGGTTTAAAAAGCTCTGATTGGTCGAATTAACATGTTCTTTTCTTGAATACCGTTCAAGATAGAAAATTTTGTCATTAGGATTATTTATTCGTCTTTTTATGACGATTTCTCTGCTTTTCTCTGGGGCGCGAGTTCTGGGACATCCTGTAGAAAGCTTCATTAAATTTTAATTCGTTGTTAAAAGTTAACAACGCGAATAGACCAATCAAATTGGTTCAATTTGGTCACGAGATCAGTTAATCACGCATTTAATTGCGAATTAAATTAATGACGCTTATATAAACCGGCGCTTACTGTTTATCTGCATTTGTTGATGATATTACTTTTTATGCTTCTGCAGACTTTCCATAAGATTCAATTATATTCCTAACTTTTTTCGATCAGTTTATTTCCCAAATGACAATAGCTTCTCAGTGTTTTAGCTATTTATTAGGTTTTAGGCTTCTCAGTTCTATAGTTTTTTGGGTTCTCTGTTTTTCAGTTTCTGATACTTTCAGTTTTCCAATTTTCGGGCTTTGAATTTGTTGTTTTCTCATTTTTTAATTTTTTTTGAAAGCTACTTAGCTACTGGTAAAATGAAACAAATCCGTCGCTTGAGCATCTTTGAACGTCTTTGGGGCCTAAACCGTTGTAGATACGTGAAAGATATCGTCTCTTGCAAAGAAACTTTTTTCTTAACATTTTTCTTGTATTCGCAGCGTTTTGAAAAATAGGGGCGGAAGCGCAAATTTTAAATTTTGAATAATTTTTTGTACTCATAGCTCTTAGACAGCTATTTCCCGGTTATCCCCGGCGTATGGGAAAGTAACTTTCCCGCACTTCGGTGTTTTTTACTTACGACAGTGGCTAGGGACATTTAGTAGGTTGGTATCGCTATCGTTGAAATGGAAACGATTGAGATTTTACGATAAGTGACAGTTCATGTCAATTTTTTGATTGTTTGACCTGTTACCAACCCAGTAGCAAAAAAAACTAAATTATAACAAATATTAATTTTTAATTTTTTTGAGAGATTCGTTACAAAAAATATTGTACCTAACTTGTTTGGAAAGCAATTTCCCACATTCGCACTTCATGCGGCCCTCGCTGCGCTCATGCCTCAAACAAAGTGTTCATGTTGGAAATTGTATTTTCCAAACACGTTAGGTAAATAACTATTTTTTCTATAATTGATCAAAAAACACGTGTTTACAATCTTAGTGCGCAAAGCATTCGTTTTTTTTATCATTGTTTTGCTTTGCGCACTGTTATTTTACTTTGCGCACTGTAATGTCACAATTACTGTGTTTTGCGCACTATAATATCAAAATTTCAAAACGTCAGAATAACTATTATTAATTCATTTGCAGTTTAAAACACTGCAATTGTAGAAGAAACGTTGTTTATATTACGTTCGTAAAGCTGGTTTTTTGAGCTTTGTAATGTAGTTTTTATCTCGACCTAAAAGTCTCAATAAAAAACTTAACACTCTCAAGCTCAAAAAATCCTTGCTTTGCGCACTTAATATAAAAACAACTATTTTCTCATGTTTCTCTTGAAAATTTTAGTCGTCAGTTTTTCTCAGTCTATTAAGAATGCAAAGGTCAATATTTCTGCATTTTTTTTAAGTAATTAGTGAATTGGTTAAATTCAAATTAATTTAAAACGATTTGGCACCAAGACGGTATAAGGATCTAAGCACCCTAATTTTTTCTCTACCGTACTATTTTTTTTGGGTTTAGAAAATCCTGCGATTTTGTATCTCGTTTGGTCTCGTACGTTATAGTCCTCCATAGTCTTGACTTAACGAAGGTTTTTATTTTTTTATTTCAACACAAAGAAATTTAATAGTATATAAAACGGCCAAAGCATAAACAATTTTAATTACACTAACACAGTGTAGATTTTTAATCAGAATTTAAGTACCTATACCAATAAATTCCTTTCAGTGCACTTGATAATAAATTTCTATTTGATTTGTAAATATCGGAAAAGATCTCAGAACTGTAAGTACGGTCGTATACATACGAGCAAATGTTCTAACACAAATACATGCATTAAAGTTAAGTCGGGAAAGGTTTTAGAAATTGAGCTTTATCAGTAATTATTTATCAAAAGTTTAGAGAAAAAATTGCTCAAATTTAATGTCGGATTTTCTGTTGCCTTGTTTACACGTCTCCACATTGGCATAGTTAAGCTCCAGGCCGTGTAATAAGCCGTCGCCGATAGCGTTTCGTAGAAGAGGTCTCCTTTTGGTCGTTGGCAAATCACATTTCATCCAATCGAGTGGTCCGGGTCGTGGCTTATCCCGGCAGTGTGCACCCCTCGAACAACTTTTACAACATTGTAAAGATGCAGATTGGATGAAGCCTCTCAAAGTATAATAATGGAGACCTCGCTCGATTCGTATGTGTGCACTTGGAAAATATTGTGGACGTGTCGTGAGAGCGACGGCTTAATTAGCGCAGCATTCTGCTTTAATTAACATCTTCGTCGTTAATTTTATCACCTTAGCTATTAAACTGATGGCTTTCCGGCAGTCGATGATCTTTTTGCGCTACCCACCTAATTTATTAAGTTCAAAACGGGGGCACCTTGTTATATTTAAATTAATCAACGGTAGAGCTGGGATTCATTTAGGAAATTGTTTGTGTTCCTGCTACGAGAATCAATTACAAAAATTTGCATTTTGTTTTAGTGGGTGATATTTCAAGTGCGTACAACTTTGAGTCTCTGATTAATAAGATGATAAGACAAATTCGAAGTCTCTTCAAGTTTCTTTTCACTTTAAAGAAAAGTCCTTCAGAAGTCTTTTAATTATTTATTTTTTTAATATTTTATTCCCATTGTTTATAACTTTTACAAACTCGAAGTTACTTAGCCTCTCAGTGTTGAGCTCCTCAGTATTTTTAATTTCTCAGGATTTTAGCTTTAAATTTCCCAAAATTCTAAGCTTTCAGATTCTTATTTTTTAACTACGAGTATGTATTAGAATGTCAATTTTTGCGACTTCTTTTTTAGTTTTTTTGTTTTATCGTGTTTCTAATTTTCATACTTCTAACTTCACACCGTTTCAGTTTTTCAGCCTCACTTTCTTTTACAGTATTTTAACTTTTCAGTTCCCAATAAGTTTCTTGGTACGTTTCAGTTTTTCAATTAATTATTTATTCTACTTTTCAGTTTTATAGTTCTTTAGTTTCTCCGTTTTTCATTCGTTTAATTTCACATTGTTTTTATGTCGCAGTTTCTTCTAGAGTCTTATTTTGCAATTTCACATTCATTCAGTTTTTTAGTGTTTCAGCTTTTCAGTTTCGCATTGTGTTTGTTATGTAGAATGTCAATATTGCCATTTATTGGTTTTCCACTTTACAATTTTAAAGGTTTTTAATTTCTCAATCATTCAGACATTCAGTTTCTCACTATTCCATTCCCTTAGCTGATGACTTATCACTTATCACTTATCAGTGTTCTAGTGTGGTAATTTCTTGAAGTCTGAGTGTTTTACTTTCTCAATCTCTAAGTGTTTCAGGTTTAGATTTTTCAATTTTCTCAGCTTTCACTTCTTAACGTTTTAGTTATTTGTTAGAGCATTATTTATCTATTGTTTATTTGTCCATCAGTTTTTCATTTATTAATTTTTTACTTCTTTGTTCTACACTTTTATAATTTTTCTGGGTTTCATAACACCTTATATATTTTTTTTTCTAAATTTACTATTTGCGGTATAAGAATTTTAGTTTTTCATCTTCCAGTTCTTAATAGTTTCTCAGAATTTCAGAGTTTTACTTTCTACATCTCACTCTTGTAGTTTTTTAGTTTCTCAGTGTGTTAGTGATTTACTTTCTCAGTATTTCATTACTTTTGCTTGTCAGTATACATTGGCGCAGTCTCAGAGTGTTTCAGTTTCTCAATTGTTTAGTGTTTCGGGTTCTTAGTACCACAGCCTTAGATGTTTCAAGATTTTCAGCTTTCAACTTCTCATCGTTTTCTTTCTCTATGTTTCAAATTTCATACTTATAACTTCCATTGTCCAATTTTTCAGTCTTTTAATTTGTTAGTTTTACAGTAATATGTCAACTTTTTAGGTCCTAAATTTCTCAGTTTCTGAACTTTTTGAACTTTTAGCTTTTAGCTACATAAAAGGTCAGTTTTCTCGGTCTTCCCTTTTCTTCTCATTTTGCAGATGCTCTGTTTTCAGTCTGTAGCTTTTTTTTAACTAAAAAACTTTTTAGTCTCTCAAAATCTTAACAATATAGAGTTTGCGCATCACAAACGTTATAAACTTGGTTAAGTTATAACTTATAAGCTCCTTACTCGATTTCGTATTGGCTAGATTAAGACGTTGCTAAGAGAAAAAGGTTCTAACGTAGAATCTAACAATTACTGAGCTTCTTAGAGTCGTTACTTAAGGACATAGACAGTAGTGGAGAAAATGTTATTTTCTGGGTCTTTTTTTTTAAATCCTTTACTAAACAAATAGCATCATTTGCGACGTTTTATAAAATTTCTTGGTTTCTAAGAGCTTCAATTTTCAGTATCTTCCCAGTATCGTAATTTTTCAATTCCTGTCCGTTTTTTCAATTTATAAATTTTATTTTTTTGTAGTTTTACTAGTTTTTCAATCTTTCAGTCATTTAGTTCTATGTTTCAGATAGATTTTTATAGAAACATTGTTCCAGTTTCTCTATATTTTACCTTTTCAGTTCCTAAGTTGCTCAGTTTTTCAGTCTCGCATGGTCTTCGTGATTTAGATTTAGATTCCTCTTTTCAATTTTAAGGTTTTTTACTTTCTTACTCTTTCATCATTTGATTTCCCCGCAATTCATTTTCTTTTCATTGAATTTTAGTGCATTTTTGAACTTTTGACCCCAATACCGTACCAGTTGTAAATCTGTTCTTGATATTTCAAGTCCGTACAACTTTGAAACTCTGATTGACAAGACAAATACAAATTTAAAGTTTCGCCAAGTTTCCCCTCACTTCGTTTTCGATTTTCATTCATTTTACCTGTCCCGTGTACGTCTTTTGCAATTAATTATTCAGCGAGTGAATTGAAAAATATTCGAAACTTTTAAATTAATAAAATTTTACTTTACATAATCTACAGCTTCATAAATCTTGTGACAAGGTTAAATTTGATGGAAAGGCGATAAATTACGTTTCGAAAGTTCATAAACTTTTATTAGAAATTCAACTTTGTTCTAAGAAAGTCAAACTACACGTACAATATGTTAACTAGTGTTGTCGCTAAACTTACTTGTTAAACTAATCGTATTGTAATTTTGCACACTTTCCATGCAGCAATTAATTGCCTTCAATGGAGAACTGTTCAGCCCAGAGCGGTATAGCAATATCCACAAGTTAGAAAATCTCTATCTATTGAAACCTATTGAATAAGTAGGAACAATAAGGTCCATACTTGTCCATTGTCCATACTCAAGCTGGCCAGACTCGTAGTTTTGTAAGAATCAACCTGTATATTTAGTGCTTTTCGTCTGTAAAACAATTTTCAAGTGTCGCAGATTTGCACAGGATTAGCTAGATTTTATACAAAGCTAGGATTTAAATTTGCAACAGATAAAATGCTGATGTAAATAACCAAGTCAAGAGTTAGTGACGTGAAAAATTTCACAGCCGTTCATTTACAATGTTGAAAGGTCATTAGTATCCGCTTAGCCCATGGCATTAAATCCGTTGAAAAATGCTGTTACGGTAATATTTACAAATAAATCATGATTAACACATGCAGCAAAAAGCGCTAATGAATGATTCCTTTTCTATTTTTGTCAGTTTAAGATCAGCACAATAAAACAGAGTTTCTTCTTAATTTGAAAATTATATTTGAATTTTATTCTTCTACTTAGTTAACACTTTTTGCCAATAGATACTAGGGGCATCTGAATCTTAAAAAACGTTTTACACCTGACCTGACCTGATCTTATTCAAAATAGATTTTTTAATAAAATCATTATATTTCTTGCATTTTCAAATCTAACTTCATCGTTGATGTTTTACCAAACTTTTGGTTGTTGATTTTGCTTAAAATACGAGTTTTAAAAAACTTTTACTACTTTAAAGATACAAGTGCAAAGTTTGGAGCTTTGCTATTTTTCAGCGTAAACCTTTAGTTTTAATCACCTTCATTACCAAATTATTTTTTTAACTCTTACCATATTAATTAAAAATATATTTTAGGTGATAAATGTTTGCGGACGTTCCGCCACAAATAAATTTGCCAGTGTATCAACATAATGTGTTCTTTTCCCTTTCTAAATCGACGCTTATGCTAATAGAGTTGTCAGTGTAAATCAGCAGTCGTGGAGTAGCCGCTTTGCCGTGCTCAACGTTTCGGAATGTAAGCATGCATAATAAAGATGCGATGGACGAACATTTAACTACCCTTATGATGATGTACAGTCGCTCAGACGCTGGAACTATCCGCTCGGACGCTTCCTACGCAAAATCCCCATTAATTAATATCACGTTCGGTTGATTCCGAAGGAACAAAAGGGAGAATGATATCGCAGTTTGGGCGTTTTAACGCTCGATTGTATGGCCGCTTGAATGGCGTGAAAAATACATGAATAATTTTTTTATAGCCGGTGACATAGCGGAAGTGGTTCGGCTCGAGCGGTATATTTTTGATAGTCGATTGATCATTGAACTTTTATGTTTTTTGACCGGGATTGCAAAAGACTTCCACACTGAGGACGATGCGGAAGTGCGTTTTTTGCTTCTTTGCTAAATTACATTAAGTTTTTTTACGGGATATTTACTCAAACCAATAAAACTATGTACAATGCAAAGCAAGATTACATTTTATACGAAATATTATCCAACACTATAAACATAATATTTGGTTAAAGATGGTCTTATTTTTACCTTTGCTAAGCGTTTAATACTTTGTTTTACAATCCTCGGATAAATTCTCGATGAATTATTTGTGGTATAATTAATTACTATTGTTTGTATTTTAAAAATTTAGCCCCAGGATAAAGATATAGGATTGCATTTTACATTTGTTTTTTTGTGAAATTTGTACAGACAAAACAGACCGAAAAAGATCAAATTAAATCGTTTAAGTTCGTTTTTAAACCACACCTTTATTTAGTTAGTTCGTTGTTAGCAAAATATCGTCAAAAATTAGCCCAAAGAAAACATAACTTTTATGTTTCCTCTAAAGCCAGTAACCACATTTTTAAACAAAAGTTTTTTGTTTTTTTTGTAAAATTTCGATAAAACATAGCAAAAGTTAACAAATTAAGTTTTGTTTCAAAAGTTTTAGTTCTGACCTGACCTGACCGGATTCAGAACACCTTTTTTAATAAAATACGCTATATTTCTTGCGTTTTCAATTCAACCTTTATTGCTAATATTTTATTAAACTTTTAGTTGTCGATTTTACTTAGTTTTTAAAATGCCTAATAAGATTACTTTAACAAAAACACAGTGTCTTTAAAAATTTATTACACGAAAACCAAAAATACGAGAACATTTTTACTACTTTAAAGATAAAAATGCAAAGTTTGGGGCTTTGCTTAAAAAAAACTTAAAAAATCAACTGGTATCTATATACTTTCGGTTCACTTTCATAAAAACCATTGTGGTGCAAATAGCGTATTTTTGGCATTAACTTTTATATGAGTTGTGATGGTAACATTGCACCACAATGTATTTTATGAAAGTGAACCGAAAGTAAGATATTATCAAATAATAATTATTAAGAAGCAATTTTTTTCAGAGTTAAATTATGAATTCATTAGAAAAATATTAAGTTGTTTTTGTACTCGAAAAACTGATTTAATGGAAAACGCTGGCTTTAGTGTGACTATCAGTTTTTGAGATACAGAAAAAATATACTTTTAGCAAAACTGCCTTGTATATTATTTTAAAGATTTCAGCATGTATGGATCAATAATAGGCTTTACCGATTTGCTAGCATAAGATGATGTGTTAAGCAAGAATTACTTAAAGAAAAAAATAGGAGTACTTACTTATATCATTTGTTATCATCAAAGGAAACCACCAGCAATACGAATCTGCAACAAAAGTAATATTTATTTAATACAAAAACTTTAAAGTTTAATTCTGATAGATAGTCTTTACTTGGCTATGCCTGGATTTTACAATATTTGACCAGATTTGTTAAGTTTGATTGTACCTTCTCTGTGGGGGGAGAAACTTGTAGAGTGAAAGTGCTCTATATCGCCAATGTTAGGTTCTTGGCGATCTACTAATACCACCAATAAACTGATCAGCCACTTGTTGTCGGTGCCTTTGATGTCGGGGGTTTGACAATTAGCGGCCTTGCTTGGAAATGGACAAACGTGCGCGTAGCCGTAAAAAAAATCTTCCTAACTGCTAGCCCTTCCACTGTTGACGCTACAGCTGTAGCCAATAGTGATGCAGCGCGGTAAATTGAAAACAGTGATTGAGCGCGGTAATTTCTGACTGCTTGACAGTACGCACGACGGCACGAATGAACAAACATGAAAGCTTGAAAAGTTACTAGAATAAACAGGATAGAAATATATATCTGCACCTTTTTTTCACTAGCAATCAATCTGCTGATACCATAGGCGTATCATGGATTCTATGCCGTCAGATTATTTGTTTTTTTGCTTTAAATAGATTTTTAATACTTGACGATAGTTCTAAGTAATGGCACGTAATAGTTTGAATTGTTAGTGTTAACGGTTAGTGATTTTAATGAAGTGTATTTTGACAATGGTGAGCTGCAAACTTTGCAAGGGCCCCCAAAATTAAAATATGTTGGCTAAGCCACTGGTTCGAACTTTCAAGTGGGGAAGAAAGTTAGCGCGCTCACTTTGAAAAGGGTCATAAAACGTGTTTGTGCAAAGACCACGCGGTTTCTCACATATGCTCTCTCCACGAGTTTCTCCCTCCACGACCTACTCATAAATTTGCAAATTTCTTTGTGTCCGTAATGTGTTAAATTATTATTAATGTACGAAGCGTCATTAGTCAAATGAAATTCGTGTCTTCATCTCTTGTATTTTGTGGCGTCAAAGCAAATGAAAAGTCTTAGTTTTAATTTCTCATTTTTAAACAATATTATTAAAATAATATTTTTTGTTTCTTTTCTGGTTTAAGTCAGCAACAAATTTAACATTGACTTTACTTCTTGTGGCGAGACACGAAAATTGGTCCTTTATTTCTCGTGACGACCCTCTTACGAAAAAATATCTTCACTCCTCATTGACCCCAGTTGTGTATCTATCCTGGACCCACACTTAATTGTTCAACTTCGAGAGGCCACGAAGTGTGTCACATACGTGCCTTATTGACGTTGTACCGGTGACGATTGTGCTGTTAGGACACAGTGCACCTAATTAGGCACGGTTCACATGCTGTCCTGACAGTTAATCATGTCAAAATAGCAGCAGAGACGGATCAAGAGCGATCCGGGATTCCAGCACCGTTTCAATGACATCAGACGTGGTTATTGTCGAGTTATTACACCGCAAATTATACAATGTGGAGTCTGCAAACAACATTAGCCAATAACACTTATTTTTTAAACGCTTGATTTGAAACGCAAATTTTTGATTCATTGACTTCATAAAGTCAAACGCTTATTGCTAAACATTTACTAGTTCAATTCGACACAATTACAGCAAATAAATTCAATTTTTATGCGTTATCGATCCTCGTCGCAATAATTACGAATGGTAGTATTTAGGAGAAGATTAAGGCAAAGGTAGGGTAATTAATAATTATGCTTGGGCTACATTATCGCAGAAGGTGCGAGAAGAGAGGGAGTTAAAAAAGCTCAATTCTGGGCCATTTATACCAATTATGTGCGGTTTCGCCCTTTTGCTACTTTTTTCACATGCTTATAAGAATTATCTTTGAAGTTTCAACTGTAATTAATTAATTAATTATGGTTGCGGGAAAAAAAGCGCGCTTCTGGGATTTATTGAGCAGATGGTATTAACAACTGAGCAGATTATTTCCGTAAATCTGTCTAACGCAGTGACTGAAATCTGTTACATTTCCATGATTTGTAACGATATTTTTTGTCACAACAGGACGTTTGTTTTATTTGCAAAATGTGCAATGAATCATAATTCGCATTATTTTGAATGCATATAAATTCCTCGACGGTTTAGACACTATTAGTTAAATTCTACAGGAATTAATAGTTATTTAATAAACTAATTTGGTAATGAAGGCAATTAATAAACGAAACTGCTTAAAGCACGAACGAGCGATAGCGATCTGGCTTGACGTAACCTTTTAAGTGTGTGAACTTTTTAAAATACCTGACCTGACTTGAACTAACCAGATTAAAAAAAAAAATGTTTTAACAAAAGAATTATGTGAAAGATCTAACTTAACCGTTGCTGAACCAAAATTGAAATATAATTTTTAGGATAGCTTTTTAAAAGACCTGACCTGACCAGGTCAATAAAAAATTAAACATGAAATCTGAGGTTTTTTCAAAAATAGTTTAATGACTTTGTGAGAAAAGACATTGCTTTGTAAGTAACTTTATTTTCGTTGTTATCTTACATGTTTTACACATTTTTTACGAAACGGTTTCTATCGCGAGGCATATATTTTCTTTGATGATAAAAAATATACAAGAGCAGACATGTCAATTTATCTGTTATTCGTATCTATATCATTTCACACGTCGTGTCGCGCCATAAGAAATTCACGAATTAATCAATTCCGGAACTTTTTGCGATATCAGCTCTATCATCCTTGTGCAAAATGATGAATGCGCTCATTTTTCTGCATTACAATAACGTCCCGGACAATAAACCGAATCGATGGTAATATCAAACGACTGCAGCGCCGTTCGATATATCTGCGGTCATGTTTTGACGATGGTAGATGTCTGATTCGACGTTTCGGTTTAACACATGCATCATCTCCGGGACACATGCCACTGATTAGACTTGTCGTCTGATGGATGGTGCGATGCGGCATCAGAACTCCACCCCCAGACACTATTCGATGCTAATTGCTTTATTACTTGGAACAAATGGTCGCATCGACAACACTGATCACCACCAGGCCTGTTTTTGGTGGGATTTGGTGTTGCTTTACACGAATCAAACTTCCTCACTTTCGTCATAATTACAACGTTTATCTACAAGCCAGCCGAGTGCAACTGACTTAATTCCACCGCGTTTACGGATAATGTGTTGCACTTCTATTAACAACCAACTAAAGCCGCGCTAATTTGCTTGTTTACTGTTTTTGCCAAAACGGACTTTCAGGAAATGATATTTATGTTTTAACCAACCAGTGCTTGTTTCTCTTTATTTCTAAATTGATAAATGATCAAGCATCAATAATTCTTGCTTTCTGCTTCACAAAAGTGTTTGTGAAATGTTTGACAAATGAGAAAATATTAAAATATCGGGGCAAATAAATATTTTTGTACTCATAGCGTTTTGATAGCTATTTCCCGGTTATCTCCAGCATGTGGGTAAAGGACTTTCCCGCACTGCGGTGTTTTTTACTTTGCAACAATGGCTAGGGACATTTAACAGGTTGGTATCGCTATCGTTGAGATGGAAACGGTTATTTTTTTACGATAAGTGACAGTTCTTCTCAATTTTTTGATTGTTTGACCTGTTACCAACCCAGTAGCAAAAAAAACTAAATTATAAATTATTATATAAATTAATTCTTAATTTTTTTTGAGAGATTCGTTACAAAAAATATTGTACCTAACTTGTTTGGAAAGCAATTTTCCACATTCGCTGCGCTCGTGTTGCAAACAAGTGCTCATGTGGGAAATTTTATTTTCCAAACACGTTAGGTAAATAACTATTCCACATAATTTTGTATCTGTTTACTCAACTAGAATCGTAACCATAGTAATTATTATACTACGAATATCTTATCCGGGGTTTATCTAACGATTGTAAAATCCACCCTTAGTAATTTAGTATTGAGGTAAAAACTATAAGCGAAACGATACACAAAGGTACAAGATCAGAAATCTCATGTAGGAAAATAATACATTTATTTTATTAATCTGGAACACCTTGTTTCAAAAAGTTAACTCAAATTTGTGTAGAATTTGGCATAATGAGTTAAAATTTATTTTGTTTTACATGAACCAAAATTATCCCGGCGCCTCCACCATTTTTAGTTTATTACGAATAATAGAACTAATTATATTACACGGAAGGGCTTATTAAAACACATAAACAAATGCAATAAATAGCTAAAATAGGTACTAAATTCGCCATTAAATTAACTTTTTCTACTCCCATAGTAGTAAGTAGGCAAGAACGTAATCGTTTGTTGACTAGTAATCATGGCATTATGAACCATGCATGTAATGAAGAAAAAACTAGCACGTAATATATTACGTATCAATTATTATTATAACAAAGCATCAATCAAGTAGCTTAGACAAATTAATTTGACATTTATCAATTATTATTGTTGAATACACAAAGCCTTACATTGGTGTTATTTTGGATTAATTACTATTAATAATTAATTTACTCATTGTTAAAATGAGTGTGACTCCACAGAAGAAATTATTGGAACTCTGACAGAAATTAGGCAACTAGCAGAAAATACCACAGGGATCTTCTCCCCGAAAAATCCAAAGTGCGTTACGAAGTTTTTTACGGTAAATTCATGGATGGTGTTTAAAAAATAGTGTTTAGTCTTTTTCGGAAAATGTGTTGTTAGCCTATTTAGCCTATTTTGACGAAATGAGCAAGCAATTGAAACCTTCATCTCTTTGGGCCATGCATTCAATGCTGCGAAGTGTTTTAGTAGTGAAAAATAACCTCAGTATTGGATAGTCGTAGAAAAAGTATAGTACACAACTCGAATTGTAAGTCACTTACGTACTCGTGGAATTACTACACCCGCCTAGCGGCTCGTATGCAACTACTTCCACTCGTACGTAATATGTTACTTACAACTCTCGTCATGTTATATACTATTTTACCGCAAATTTACCAACAACATCCTAATTCGAATTCTAACTTCAAAAATAATAGATTTTTTATGTGAAAAATGATTAGATTTTTAGAAAAATGAAAAATACGAGTATTTTTTCTTTATTATTTTGAATGCCATACGGAGTAAAAATTACTATTTTATAGTCTACACCTAAATGTTGGATTTATTGTGGAACATATTGTCTTTTTTACATAGATCCATTTTCTTCGAAAACTATACTTTAAATTTGTTAGGTATTAAAAAAAAGTTTTCTGCTTGTTGAGCCGTATTCTATGCTACGTTTTTATATTAAATTTCCTTGTCTCACATTGTTATAACTTCTTATATCCCATATCTGTTTACTTCTTTCTATATACTCAGATTCTTGTCTCTCCGGACCTTCTGTAAAAACTCGTCGCCATCTTCCAAGTTGATATTTGTTTCGTCACACCCGCCGACGATTATAAGTCTCGCCGCCAGTCTACCTCCCATGTCCTTCCCGTCAAAAAGCGTCCTCGCCGGTGATTACTCCGCTTCGCGACTTCTCCAACCTTTTGTGATTATTTTTGGCCGTTGCCGTAGCAGCGTCATGGTCGATGATATCAGACTGTTCGTTGGCGGCGGCTGCTGCTGGCTCAGCTCCAACTTCACTGATCTCAGGATTAACTCTCGGACTTTAAGCTCTCGCGCTCGCTGCTAAGGTCCCGGAGGCCCCGCCATCCATCGGTTTGCTAATAGAAAGTTGAAGCGTGCGCCGCATTTAGACACGGATATCCTTTCATAAATTGAGATATATTCAATTCTGCATCCATGCATTATTCACCAACAGGCCACAAGTCTTTCCCAGTTTCGACTTCATACACCAATGTAAAGGTTACACTTTTTTACTTTATTACAATAATGTCTATTGAAGTTACAGGCATCACAGGCCGCTATTTTGTACAAAGAGATAATCGTTTAGATTATTTAACTCATATTTATGAAGAAATTACCTTTAACACCAATTAATTGTAATAAAATTTATCCCGGCGCATACACCATTTTTATTTATTTATTATTATATAATAGTATGAGCTATAAATAGAAATAGTTATTTACCTAACGTGTTTGGAAAATACAATTTCCCACATGAGCACTTTGTGCGAATGTGGAAAATTGCTTTCCAAACAAGTTAGGTACAATATTTTTTTAAACGATTCTCAAAAAAAATTAAACATTTATATGTTTTATAATTTAGTTTTTTTTTACTAATGGGTTGGTAACAGGTCAAACAATTAAAAAATTGACATGAACTGTCACTTATCGTAAAAAAAATAATCGTTTCCATCTCAACGATAGTGACACCAACCTACTAAATGTCCCTAGCCATTGTTGCAAAGTAAAAAACACCGTAGTGCGGGAAAGTTCGTTTCCCACACACTGGAGATAACCTTAAGTTAGCATAACAAGCTATGGCACTTAGACACTGAGTTTGCAACAATAAATGTAATCTATAACTTTTAAATTCGAAAATATATCTTTTTCCTCGTTTTTTTCAAAAACACTCAGTTATATTAATGTTTGTTACAGGCATCACAGGTTAGTACTTTGTAGAAATTCTCATCTAGAAACACTTTCTTTAGATTAGTTAACTCAAATTTTGGCGAAATTGGTAAAATAATGCATTTTAAGTTATTTTGCTTTAAATTTTTTTACTTTTTTTTTACTTTCAGTGCCAGTATATTTCAATACCAAATTGTCCCGGCACATTCATCTTTTATACGAATCTTATGCGTCTTAAAAAACATAAATAACTGCAGCACATGGCTAATGTAAGTCCTAAAACTCCATTATACTATTAACATTTTACCAAGCATTGAAAACGACAACTTAATTCGAATTCTTACTTTTCAAAAATTGGAGAAAATTCTGCCCACTTTTGAATTCATACTTTAATATCTGTAGTACGCCTTTTTTAAAATAAATGTTTGCAAAATAATTGAGATTTTGATTGAAAAACATCTCCAAAAAGCAGCAATATACCCTTTATACAGCCTGTACCAGAACTCGCTCCCCACCGGAAAGGTGCTAGTGGTAACAGAAATGGGGATGGCGAAAATGCAAAAAAAGTAGAACTTTTATTTTTCGTTTGGAAGATACAGAGGTTTCAAAGTGACCAATCCCAGAAGCTCTCTCCTAGGTGTATTGCATACAGTAGATCCCTTACTAAGGAATGATAAATAACTCTAGTGCACACTTTTATTGTCCGTTCCACATATTTTTGATTTCCTAGCAACGTGTTTTGTTCCCCTAGTCCTCCGGAGCAAGGTCTTTTGTGATTGGCTATTTTCAAACGTTCTTATCTCCCAAACGCAGAGAGATAAAATTTTTTTGTAAAGGAACTTTAGCTTCAGAATTGCCTAAACTATATGCACCTTTCCGGTGGGGAGCGAGTTCTGATACACGCTGTAGAGTTAAATTTGTAATTTTTAGACCTGATTTAGCAAACCTTGCGAAAAAAGCTGAATGCCAAAAAACGATATACATTGAAAAAGTAGTATTCAGCTCAAAGATATGTGATTTCGAAATCTACATTGATATGTATGTATGTATGTATGTACTTCTATGAGAACAAAACGCAAAGAACAGTCTTAGGGGCTGATTTCAAGTTGGGTCGCAAAGTTGCGTGAGTCGCAGTTGCATAGCAGCAACCAATGGCATTGCTAGATTTGTATCGTTGCTATGTCAATCACGATTTGCGTCGGTCGTAACCCAACTTGGAATCAGCCCCTTAAACTTTAAGTGAATAACAAAATTTTTCATTTTCTGTCTTTGGTCGGGCTTTTCTTTTTTTTTTTTTGATTCAGTATATTTATTCTTCCTTTTTTAGTGTTTGCACTCCCAGTTTGAATGCAGACATTCGATTTTTTGGTCTTTGAGTCTAACAAGGCCCAAGAGGTTTTCCACTACATAGCGAAAAAAATTATTTGGGCGTAGGTTCCCTGGCCATGTTGGCTTGTTAAGAAACTTAATTACTTCTAGTTGAAAGAAAAATTTTGATTTTGTAACTATGATTTTAAATCATAACTTGTTTTATATAAACGAAAGTACTACAAAAATATTCCGTTCTGTTGGCGATTGCCCTTCAAGGGCACGTGTGAATTGTGGGGAGGTGAGTTTGGATCTCATTAAAAGTTTGCAGTAGGATTCGAAGGGCTGTGTTATCGGTAAATATCTGCACGAAGTGGGAAACACTCGTCAAAACTTATCGGTAAACCCTTTGCTGATGATCGAAGCCGGCAAGAGCCGATTTCACACATCCGTGGTCACTTCATGTCGCTACCTACTGGTTTTATTGGGTGAAGATAAAAGAGAAACGTGAAACATTAAACCGATAAGTAATCGAATATGCACATTGTTAAGCAGTTAACCAGAAAAAATCGAATATACGTTTAATAAGTGTCTTTGTGTTTCATTAATTAGGTGAATTAAAATGTAAAGCAGCCTCGCTTGTGGTTATTGGTGACAAAATTCGATCTGGTTGCATAAAATAATCACGAAAAATAGTTTCTCTAAATGCTGTAATTAAGAGTATGATCAGAGCTTTTAATTAACGAAATGCACTGTGCATTAATTTAATTTTAATCTGAAATAATTGCAACCCTACTCCGTTTAATTAGGGAATCATTATCTCACTTAACAGATTGGAATTCTCTATTATTTTACTTGTTTGATGTAAATGAAGATAAACAAAGTTTACCGGCGTGAAATTACTTTGCTTTGTTTTTCCTCTTCAATTTTGCAGGCCCTAATTAAATATGAATTTTTGTATTATTTAAATGTTTTATTAAAATTGTGTTTGCTCCAATGCTACACAAATATCGTAATATTACAATTCAAGATATTTCCTCAAAATTGGAATCTTATAAAACGAAACAACCAGAGAAGGGAGGAAAGCAATCAAATTTACAATTAACAGACAGTTTCATTTATCCATCTCATTTCTTTTAAATGGTAATAGCTCTGCAAACTTCATTCTCGTAACTGTTTGTTGCGAATACGAAGGGAAACACATAAGAAATAGACCATTCACGGAGCGATCAATCGGACGAAGTATTCGCTTATTTAATTGTAAGTTTTTATTTCTTTATAAATTCAATTCTTGAAATACTTTTTTTTATGTTTCTGGCAATTCTTTTAATTGTACTATTTTGAACGCAAAATCGTTGAAGAACTAGTGGTTTTATGACATTTTTTAAATTATATTATTTAAAGTGAGTAAACGAGGCCATAAAATGAGAACATGCATTAAAAAAATAGGAAATTCTAAAATAAAATTTTATCTTTGTAAAAAGACAGCAAAATTAAAATTTAATATAGTTATTGATTACCTATATACCTATACAGGGTGTTCGTTTTTCGAGCTCCATCATGGGGATCTCAGTTATTATAAGAAATACGAGGTCAGTTAAATTAGGGCAAAGTTGTGCATTTTTATGGTGAACATTTATCTGAAATAAAATTTGATGTGTCATTTTTAGTTTTTAAATAATTGAAAAAAAATTGAAATTTGTAATTTTCGTTTTTATTTTTTCAAGCGAAAACCAAAAGAACTAGACGTTTTTAACTAGAACGTTCTTCAGGCACTTGTTTGCAAGGAATCTAAATCTATCATCGTATTTTCCAAGGCGTTCTTGATTTCAGAGTTACAACACTCAACTTTGGTTTTTCTTATGGACGCCATATTTGATTTTTGTATTATTGAAAAGTGTTTTTATTTTAATTTCTGACTACAACGATGTATCACATGATATGATCGAATCTTACATACTGATCAAAATGAAAAAAAAAGCATTTTTGCGAAGAGTGCTTTGGAAAAAACGTCAACAATTTTGTTTTTAAACAAACTAAATTTTGGAAGTTTAATTGAATTTTGATCTGGAAGGTCCACATTTCCGCCAAGCTTACTTATTTAAAAACTAAACAACATGATAAGCTAGAAGTTTATTTTTTGTAAAACAAAACAAGACAAAGTTATAAAAATTCTGGTCGCATATTTAATAGAACTGTCAAAAATTAGTTTGTTAAACAAAATTTTTGGCGGCGTTTTTTCCAAAGCACTCTTTGCAAAAACGATTTTTTCTTAATTTTATCAGTATTTAAGGTTCGATCATATCATGTTGTAATCAGGAACAAAAAGACTTTTCAAAAATACAAGTATTAAATATGGCGTCCATAAGAAAAACCAAAGTTGAGTTTTGTAACTATGACATGAAGAACGCCTTGGAAAAGACGATGACAGATTTAGATTTCTTGTAAAAAAGTGTCTGAAGAATGTCTTACTTAAAAACGTCTAGTTCTCTTAGTTTTCGCTTAAAAAAATTAAAATAAAAATTACAAATTTTTGATTTTTCTCAATAATTCAAAAACTATAAATGACACATGAAATTTTATTTCAGATAATTGTTCAGCATAAAAATGCGCAACTTTACCCTAATTTAACCGATCTCGTATCTCTTATAATAATTGAGATCCCCACGGTGGAGCTCGAAAAACGGACACCCTGTATACCATGTCAAGAAGACACAACATATACTTTAACTTTGTTTATTAAATATAGACAAAAAGAAATAATAATTTTGAATAACAGCATGTCTTAAAAAAATTATGTAAAAGTACTATTAATACACATCATTTTAAGAGGTCTACGCCTGTAAAATGCCACCAAGAATACATATTCCTAGACAAACTCGATTATAAATTGTGAAAAATTAGATAGTATTTTCTAGTTTGGTCACCCCTGCAAAAATTTAAAGTGTCATGGGTTTCCAAAGATGAAATAATTGTAAATTTTATGTTCTAGTATTTTGTGACTTTTGTATATTTGGGTGCGTACATTAGGCGTGAGTAGCATCTACGTGAGTAGATGTTAAAACTTGATTCTTAATTGTGCTTTTGCTTTTGGAATGGAATATCGCAAAGGAATTAGAGAAACCGTCCACGTTTAAGTGTTAAGGCATCGATTGGTGGACTTTTTCCATTCGAAACTAATCCGCAGCGGTCCCATGTTTCCCGTATAAAATTGCAAATGCAACAAAAGTGAGTTAAAATCAGGAAAGTTTTTAATTCGCCTCGATACAGGATCCCCCATTGTCTGTTCTCGTTTACAAAACCAATTTACAAAAGTTTAACTTTATCGGTCAACAAAAACCCGATTGAAACAAAACGCCCAAGAACGAATTGTTAATTGAATTCATCCCAGCGATAAGTTTTTGGATTTTATTTTATTTCGGCGGAGATTTTTCCAGTTCCTGACGCTGCCGCCTCTTCCACGATTAAAATCCTGAATTAATTTCCGGGAAGCGGCCGATAAACCGCATTATCTTTAGGTGACGTTTGAGCAACGAATTCGGCACTTTTGCCCCACGAAATCGCTTTAATTAGTTGATGCATATGGCTGCGAGCTGCAGTTATAAATTTTCGCGCACGATTGAAATTTCCCATTTAATTTACCCAAATTTATGGCGAACAAACATTTAATTCAATTTTATGTTGGATTCGATCCTCAAAAACCAATTTAATTAGTAGTAAATAAATATAATGCAAATCAATCGGTGGACGATGCAGATTGTGTCATTACACGGATACCAACCGGAAAAATGCACGATTTTTGACACGATTTTATCGTGTCAATATTTACCACTGCCATCCAATTTATAAATACATGAATCGTGCATTTTAACTATTTTTCACTGTGACAAATTACTTTTTTATTCATTTTCGATTAATTGCGACTAGAATTTCGATACATATTTTAAAAAATCTATTTGTGCACACTGATAGCAACAATTTCACCATCAATCATGTGCACCTATCAGGGACGTGTTGGAGATTTATGTGCAAATTTATCATAATGTTGCACAATTTTTTTTCACCAAAGTGGACTAACATAGCTACCAATATCCACCATTTTTTATTTCATCTTTTTAGTTTCGATTTTTGTGTTGATATTTGGCTTTTTGGTAAAAACATGTCTAAAAATAAGTGAAAATCTTGATACAGGTCAGTGTGATGATTATGGCCCCGTTCGTCCAATTAAAATGCTAACTAGCTCCGAATAAAATTATTCATTGAATCACAAAGTGTGAAAAATACTAAATTGGTACCATACGTCCAATATCGTTAATCTGCAGTCCACAATCTCACTTCGTATATTAATACAAGCGCTTTTAATCAGAGGAATCCGGAATGTCTTCATTAATTCGGCAAATAAAAGGGAATAGCCCCTAAAAGCCGAAGAAAACGCTGTAAAATTGTACTGGTAAGTGGCTATTAATTCGTGGCGACTGATCCGTTTAATACTTCCCAGTAAAACCCTTGTAAAATTAATCCTTTCACCTGATAAAAACAAGATTGCCGTCGTCTAGTAGCGGTGTAGAAGTCGGTAATTCCGTCTTGCTTTTACCTTGTTAGCTTTGATAATATTATACGGAGCTCTATTGCTTTCAGCTTGTTTCATTACGTCTTCATTAAATAATTTATTAGTGAAAAATTTATAAATGTACCTTCTGTGATAGAGTCCATTAGACGCCAAGCTCCGCAAATGTAATCAACTTAATACATAATTTACTTCTTCCAGTTTGGTCGAAGTTGTTTTCAGCACGTCTTTCTGTAACTCGGCAAATTTTATTTTTCATTTGTAAGTAAAAGTAAGAAAACACGCCTTTATTAATTTAATAAATTTACTTTTAGTAATTTAGACGTAAAAGCAGCAACGACATGTTGTGCCTTTGAACTAAAACCGAGTGTAACATTGATCAGAAAGAGAGTAGCAACAAATAAACGCTTCTCTTAAAAGAAAATTAAGAATGCTTTTAAATCTTTTACACGAAACGGGGTAAAAAATCACTTTGCTAAGTTAAAGTAGTTACAACTAGCAGCGAACGATTATTGCATCAAATGAAGTTCTTTTTTTAAACTATATAAACTAACTAAAAAAAAGGAATCAAAAATACGTGTCGGATGTAATAAGCACGTACTTTATAACAATTACATCAACCTTCGAAGAAATAATTTAATTAAGACATTTGGGTAAACAACTTTTGGGGAAGCAAATGTGACAGACGTACGACAGAAGTAAAATTTGTTGGAATCTTATTCAATTACAAAAACGTTCTTAAAATTAGAATACAAGTTGAGTTACTACTTAAACAATAAAGAAAATACAGAAAATAAATAATTACATCATATAAACAGCTATGAAAAGTACAAATTATTAATAAAACAAAATACAGGGTGTTCAAAAACTAGCGCACCAAAACAGTGGTACGGTGTTGAGAAGCATGTGCAGATTACGGGAAAAATCTTGAAAACATTTCTAAAGTCATATTTTAAAAACCCTGGAGCTACAAACTTCTTCAGTTTTCATTATTTTTTAATGTTTTTATGTTTCACACTGAGTAATCGTTCCCTAACAAAACGATGAATAATTGTTTTTAAATTTATTATCAGACTTTAGCAGTTTTTTGAGTTAAAAAAAATAATAAATTTTATTAAAAAAACACAATTTGTAGATGTGCCAAACTGGGAATTATTTCCTAGGAAACCGTTTCAAAACTAATTTATTTTTATTGTTATTCAAATTCTATTGCGATCACGACTGTTAGACAACGTTGCCACATATCATTTATTTAAAATTTGTTATTTATCTATAATTTTAATAGAAAGAATTTTTTACTATTTTTACCTTTATATGTAGCAATTCTGTACCACACACCATTCAGTTGGTGCGCCGGTTTTTGAGCACCCGGTATAAGAAATTATCTACGTAGCTTATTGAAAATACTTGTTATGGATAATCAATAAATATTAAGCTCGTTATTAATAAGTTAACACAATGAATTGCGAAGCAAATCAGCTTTCGGGTAACGGTTAATTCGTACATAGTTTAAAGTTTGACTTGTACCTAACCTTAGTCTTATGAGTCTTATAACAGTACACATTAATTTATCGTAATGTTGCACAATTTTCTGCAGCAAAGCAAAGATAGTTACCAATATCTCTAACCAAAAATTAAAATGTTGACCCGGCGCCTCCACCATCTTTTATTTTAACTTGTCAACTTTTAGTTTCTATTGTTGTGTTGATATTTATTTAGATTTTGATGAAAACCGTTGTAGAATTAAAAATTATGGACTTCAGCCATATGAAAGCTTTTCGGTACGCGGTAGGGCTTATATAAGGTTATAACCTTTGGAATATTGGATTATATTCTTGAAATATAAAAGCAATTACCTAGTACATTTAAAGGAATATTTTTTTTTGAGTTTAAGACAAAAATGTTGAAGGTTCTGAAAATGAATTTATTATTAAAAATTTAAAATGTTTTATTTGTACTGACAATTTCTCTTTCAATAGCCTTAAACTTGAGGTGTATATTAAAGGAACAAAGTAACATTTAAGTAATATAAAAAAATGTTTTAAAAGTAATATGGTATTACAGCATCTGTAGCTGCAAATTTTCTAGAAACTTCAAATGTAAATAAATGTTAAGCCGTTCTTTATTAACAAATCTGACAATGCGATTTTGATATCTTGTTCTGCTTCAGTTGTAGCTTTGATTGAATTATTTATTAAACTATTAAAATTAAAATAAATTCTAGTTTAGCTGTGAAACCCCTGGAAACATTATCTACGTATCGGTATCTAAAGATCATATTCTTAAAAACATCTAGTTCTTAAAAAAAGAGTTAGCCCACAGATAAAACCTTTGATGAAAAAAAAACAATTTTTGTTGAAGACAAAAAATCAATTTGATGATGATAACCAATTAGCGAATAGAAAATTTGATCTTAAAATGTGTTATAGAGTTAATGAACTGTTTAATATCGGGTAAAAAAATAAAATTGTAGTAATATTTGATGGAAGTGATGGAAAGTTGTTTTGCCCTACATTTAGCTCACTAGTTATTTTATTAACAACTTTGTTTTTAAACAGCGTTTGCGTTATTAGCAGTGCAGTATTCTACTTATTTGTTTTACATGTATAAAAGAATCTTGAAAACTGTTAGTAATATGAGCCTAAAATATAATTTACATTAATGACTTGAAAGAAATCCATTTGCTGAGCTAAAGCAGGTAAAATTCTTTTTATGCTTAATTTATTTTAAAAATTACTTTATGAACTTTTTTTATCAATTTGTTAAAGAAGAAATAACCAACAATTTAATCTTAGAAGTAGTTGTCTGTCTCGTTTTTGTAATTTTGGTAATCTGTTTTATTAAATTTAACAAACAGATATTTTGCTTGAAAAATTATAAAATGGGAAATGGGAAAACATAGGATACAAACCTAAACTATGGAAGAATAGAAATATGGAAGAATTTCTTCACCTGTAAAATCTCCATTTGAATTTTTCATGTTAGTGAACGAAGAATGTTAATCCCATTATTGTTTTCTAATGTCCTTTGGCTGTTAAAGCATTATTATGTGAGAACATAAATGTTTGCAAATGCTTAGAACCTGAAACTTTAGCCAAACCATTAAACTCTCACCTTAACGCAGTTATAAACGGTGGTATACGACGTTCAACGCCAATTTCTAATTTTGCAATAATAATTAATCAAGCTGCGAAGAAATAAACATACAATAGAAATGAAATAAAAAAAGAATTAGAACAAGAAACCGATAAAAAAAACAAAAATTTCTTTTTGAAAACTTAAACGCGGTGTTTTTTCTATTTATATGTCTGGTAGCTATTAAATATCATTTTAGGTCTGCAAGTTTTAGTGATGGTTTCCCATATGTTAAAAAATCTTGAGCGTCACATATGTCTACCGGGTGCTCAAAAACCGCCGCACCAACTCAATGATATGTGGTAGAGAATTGCTTAAATATAAAGGTAAAAATAGTAAAAAAATTCTTTGTATTAAAATTATTAATAAATAACAAACTTTAAATAAATGATATGTGGCAACGTTGTCTAAAAGTCGTGATCGCAATAGAATTTGATCAACAATAAAAATAAATTAATTTTGAAAATTTTGAAAATAATTCCCAGTGTTGGCACATCTACATTTTGTGATTTTTTCGATGAATTTTATTTTTTTTTAATTAAAAAAACTGCTAAAGTCTGATAATAAATTTAAAAATAATTATTTACCGTTTTGTTAGAGAATCAGTACTTAGTGTGAAACATAAAAACATTAAAAAATAATGAAAACTGAATAAGTTTGTAGCTCCCGATTTTTTAAAATATGACTAGGAATTTTTTCAAGATTTTTCCCGTAATCTACACTTGCTTCTCAACAACGTACCACTGAGTTAGTGCGCCAGTTTTTGAGAACCCTGTATATGGAAATAATAAGATTTAACCGTGTCTACGTCTTTTTTTCAAGATTATTCCCGTAATCTACACATGCTTCTCAACAACGTACCACTGAGTTAGTGCGCCAGTTTTTGAGAACCCGGTATATGGAAATAATAAGATTTAACAGTGTCTACGTGTTTTTTTCTAGATGGATCTAATAGGTCTGAAAATGACAAACAGTGTTTAAAGAACAGATCTATTGAAGATTATTTGCAGTTTAGCTCTCTACAAAAATGGAGAGTAGGTATTTTAACTGTGTTGTGAGGTGCATGTCACAATTAAATTTCTGGCGATTTTACAATTGAGTAATAATTACTATAAAAAAGCGTGCAGTTAATTTGCCCAATGATCTCTATGTTTTTAAAATGAAGTGTCTGAATTGATAGGTTTCTCCAACTTGCATTTTAGGATCACACTGCATAATTTAATAGCTTACGACCTTTTTACCTAACCTTCAATATGAAAGTAAGTGGACGTATAGAACTTCCACAACTTATTTTGTGTTGCTGCTGCAATTTGTTATTGCATTTTGTCGTAGAAAATTGAGTGCATAGAGTTGAAAGCCATTTATAAACCTATCACAAAGAACGAAATAAAAATCGAGTCATTCCACGTAATAACAATATTACACATTTTTGACAAGTGGAGTCTGAAATTCCTTTTGAAGCCATACCGTAGTGTGTGTGGTCGAAAACGTCTCCAAAATTAAGTTGGAAGCACGCGATCCTGTTGTGTGCTCCTTCCTTTATGTACGCAGTCATAAATCCGCATATCTCCGGCTAATAAATCCCGCAATATGAGCATCACTGCGGCGATACGACCGCCGCCAACGGACGATCAATCTGCGTGTACGTGTCTAGCAGGGCATTTAGACGTGTATTGCACCCATCATCAATATTCCGTACAGAAACCGCTACCTCTGTGCGGTAACGGCGGCGGCGCCGCTAATGTGTGTACTAACCATTAGTCTTGGCTTTTATTGCTTGACGCATATTGTTGCAACTAATAAGACTGCATTCGAACGGACCTCGTCGAGGCATTTTTCACAAGAAAAATTTATTTTCGCGCTGGATGGTTTCGAATTTGTGAAGCAATTTCCTCCCTACTAATCGCTATTAATAACGGATGAAAAAAATTACCTCGCTTCGGCCATAAAACTTCGCCACTGACGAGAATTACAAATTTTACATAGGGCCCGATAATGACCTCCACTTTTCAAGGGCTTCCAGAAATCAGACCCTCAACATGTTTTGAATTTGTTTAAAAGCGTCATTTTACAAAAATAGTTTATACTAAAGTTAATCAACTTAAAAATATTTATACAGGGTTATTCACATAAGACTCCACATCTGACCAGGTGAAAATGCAACACAAAATACACAAAATACATTTTACAAAGTATACGTTGTATTTAATAATCAAATGACAAATTTAATCCAAGTGGGTATACTTTTGTTACCTGTAACATCTGGAATGGGTACATTTATGATTCGAGTTCTTTGAATCGAAATAATATTTTCCAGTAGTGAAGAAGCAGGAATGGTTTTGTTTTCGAAAAATGCCGAAAAGTGTTGACGTAGCAGCGAAGTGATGAAGTAAACGTTATTCTCATCAAGAAGATAACAAAATATTAGGAAATTGACCACATACAAACTGAAATCCAGTTAGCTATATAAAGTGTATTTTGTGTTGCATTTTTACCTGGTCAAGTGCGGGGTGTTAGGAGAATAACCCTGTATATGCTCAACTAAGAAGTAATATTTCTATTTCTATATTTCTATTTAGGATGTTCGACATCGAAGCCATTATATCGATTGAAACTAAAAACTTTTCAAGTTGTTGTTTATTATTTCTTTATCTTACGTTGAATTCCAATAAATTTAAAATAGGTTTTATTTCACAAACTTTTCAGAAATGTCCATTTGTTTTATAACATATCAATACAAGTTTAATTGTTGAATTCAAGTGTCGATTAAACAATTTCGTCGGAAAAATGTTGTAGATGTAGTTTTTGTGTGGCAAGTTTTTCTATGGCGTATTATTAATACTGTTTCAAAAACGAGTTATCGATTAGAATTTTCTTTAAAGTATCTTTTTGTTTTTTAATACCTATTACATTCTTAATTAGTTTATAATAGATTTGTTTATTGAAACTCAAATAACGGCAAAATTATAAGTACAAATATTTAGCAAGTGCGGCTTTTGACGACCATTTTTTCTTTATAAAAATTTGAACCATAAAATACTGTTACATACAGGGTTATACAATTAAAACCCAGCACCTGATCAGGTAAAAAGTGCAACACAAATACAGATTACAAAGCCTAAGTTCTGATTTTACATTTAAAATTCAAATTACAATTCCAATGGGATAGAGCTTGGAAAATGACAGATCATCCATAGTTACATGTGTGGAGAAATTATCTTACATTTTAACATTTCAACATTAACATTTATAGTAAAGGTAACATTAGAAACCTTTTTTGTAATTTTGTAATTAACGTGTTTTTACGCGTTACTCATTGTTTCTTTTATTTATGAGATATCTCTGCTTTGTATTTATACGAAATCATATAAATCAATAAATCAATAATGAGATGTGATTTTTTATTATCTCATATTCGTATTATTGAATACAGAAAAAAATTAATAATAAAAAATTATAAATCTAAAACCCTTGTTAAAACAGAATAGTTTTTTGGTGCGCCACTGTTCAATCTCCCCACTCGACGAAGGACGCATTGGCTTCGCCTATCATGGACGATCTTAGAGTTCGCAAGCTCTACACTTTTGTCATCTGTAACATCTAAAAAAGGTATTAAAAAATGTGTGTATATCCCATTTCAGTTCATAGTAGAATTGCAACAGCTCATTAGAATTTTTTGGAGTGAAAAATAAAGCACAATGAGATAGTTATTGTATAAGAAAAGAATTCTGTGTTAAACTAAATTCCAGCGACACACTTTGAGCTAAGAAAACCCACCAGCAACTCTCAATTTGTGCTCTATTTCACTCAAAAAAATGCAAATGCGCTGTTGCAAAATTCTGATATGAACTGAAATGTTATTTAAGTTATTTATAGTGAGTACTACACTAATATGTATTTAAATTAAAATAATAATTACTTCTAGACTTTACGAACATTCTTTTGTTTTTACCTCAAAATTTTGGTCGGTCTATAAGTCAAAAACGGCATAATGTAGAAGCAAAGCAAAGAGAAAAAATAATTATACTATACTAATACGCAACACTTTTGGCTTTTTCGCACTCAAGCAAAATGGTCAATAGGTCTTTCTTGGTTGTTTCTTACTAAGTTTTTTATTATTAAACCTTGTTGCCTAATTCAACAAACTTTTAATTATTTTTATGTTATAGATGCAGTTTTTTAGGTACATTATACCATTGTTTTGACAGTAAATTTGACAGCTGTATCCCTCTTGTGAGAGAAATTTGATTGCTCTCACTGAAAACAATGGTATAATGTACTTAAAAAACTGCCCCTGTAAGAATATAATATAAAAATATTTATGTAAAATTGTTTAATCACAATTAAAAAAATATTCCCCAATTTTTTCCAACTTCAAATTGACCACATGAGGCAATATCCTGGTCAGCAATATTGCCAATATTACAAGTTGGGTCAACGACTTCTGGGATTACCAATTCTTTTTCTGATGTGGAAATTTCTTTCTTGCTATATTTATGCAATATATTGGAGTTTGCAGTCGTTGACGTTCGGAGGAACGACTGTCAAAGTTCTGATTTGGTGACTAAAATCCATATGCATTTTGAAATTTTATAATTAATGCAATATAATTAGTTTGTACAGATAGGTTTAATTGTAAAATAAAGACAGTTTAGCACAAATCGTTGCTTACTCACTTCGAACCCTCCTCAATTGTGACGTCAGAACCAAGCCATAATTCCACCGATTGTGCGGCTGCACTCGGCTGACGTCACAACAAATTCACAGATTAAGGTCGAAAATGGTTCAAAAATCCATATCATATTATAAATATACTAGCTGTTTCAAAACTATAAAATCGCCAACGTCGCATTTTACAGAATTATTTTTTTAAATAAGATAGATAAAATTATAAAATAGTTATCAATGATTAGATCTCTCATTGAAAGTATAAATTACATTAGCCATTATTTTTTTGAAGTGCATCAATAATTTATAAGAGCCAATTTTGAGAGAAAATGCGACGTTGGCGTTTTTATAGTTTTGAAACAGCTAATATGTATCTTAAAAGTAACATTTTAATGACAGAATTCTGCTAGTGTTCTTCACCAATTAGAAAAAGATATAACAAATTATTATTTTTTATTGTTAATTTTTATAACAACGAATGTTAGTAGAGCTTATTCCAAACCTGGTGGCGAACTGACATTGTCAAAAATGACCAGATTTTGGCATTAAACATATGTTTACTATTTAAAAAAAAATACCCATAGGCGTCGTAATGAAATGTTGGTCAGACCCACTTTGAAAAATTATAATAAGATACATAAGATGAAGAATAATGAACAAATTATTAATAATAATAGTAATATTTTTATGTGTTTTCGTCCTCAAAATTTATTAATGTTAAAATGACAACTAAGTAAATTTTAGAGAAAAAAAATGCACGCCCATATATTTCACTATCTTAACCAAGTGGGTGCATTTCAAGAGTCTTTTAAGTCACTGTCAATTCGCCACCAAATTTAGAACAACCTCTATTACAGGTATAATAATTTGTCGTACTCTGAAACAACGCCAAACGCAGCTGTTTCATCAAACAATGCAAAAAAAAATTCGTTTGTTATCGCAAATTAAAGGTTTGGACGTGTGGAGAAAATATAGCTTATATTATTCGGAGTATAAGCGCTTTTTGTGCTTCGGCTGTTTTGACGTCTTCACCATGTTCGACAGTGAATCTATTAGCACATAAAGCTTCACTTATACTCCTAATATTATAATACAAGTATATTATTAATATACTACAAAAACCACACAACTTCCGGGACCTCTTTTCAAGAGAATTCAAGACACTAAGTTCGGTCTGATAAACGAAATGGTGTCTTAAATTCAGCTTCATTGCACCGCACATATTGTCGCCACTAATAGAACCGTAACAGATTATTTGTCGGTCTTCGCAAAGAATAAATTAGGCTTTGGCCGATTCGCTTTGGGGCCATAAAGAAAATTAAACTTCCCGATTTAATATGTGTAAGTATCTCTTAAAGGAGGTCCGCAATTGATGGTAACGGTGTTTGTGAGTTATTTTCAGTCGGATTTCTTTCGAATTTAATAGGGGTTTAAGTAGATTGTTTATATCAATATTATATTCATATTAACCGCTAATAGTTATTTAATAAAATGATTTGTTAATAAAGACGATTATTAATCGATAATGTTTAAAACACGAATGAGGATAGCAGGTGAGTGTCTTTAATAGTTGAGAAGTTTACAGTGTCAGATTTTTTTGCTGTTGTTAAGTAATTCTTGGGCGCTGATTTCAAAACTGCAAACAGAGTTTATCTATCAAATTTTATTTTTGACATATACAACTCAAGTTAGCATTTCTTTAAAAAAAGACACAAATTTTAGTCATTTACCTAACTGTTGCCTCATATTTTTTTGCTGTTGTTGAATGATTGTTGGATGCTGATTTGAGAACAGCCACTCGTATCAAACTTATTTAAAAAAATTATTCGCTAAAATGCGACGTTGGGGTTTTTATAGTTTTGAAACAGCTAATACATAGTAGTTTAGGCACAAAACGCTTGGTTCCATACTTTTGTCCAACGCTATATGTTGGCTATAAACGGGTCGCTAGGAGCCACACAAATTTTACCTCACCGTATGTAGTATGTGATATTTGTAAACATAAAAATCAAAGAGGTAGAAATGAAAAAATGTACGCTAAAAACATCCATAAATACATGATTTTTTAGAGAAGGCATGGCATTACAGAAGGTCAAGAAATTTTTTTTTGATAAGCCCCTTTAGGGTTGCGGTCCTCTTAAGCCCGCCATTACGCTAACGGCGCCCGTTATAGCTTTTTTATTTTCTCTTCGGTAATTTCTATCGATCTCTGATATTCAACGTGGCGGTTCCATTAAGTGGACGTCGAGACGCCGGTCGGGGGCGGCGTCGCGATGCACAAAGTCGAAACGACGGACAACCCCCATATAACGTAATTACTGAATGCGCGTCGACGTTACGATCCGTGAAACGCTCCATTGTTTGTTTGTCCTTTTTTTTTGCGTTTACCTGTTGAAGCAAAATAAGGAGCATTGTTCGCAACGTGAAACGCCACAACGAACGCCTACATACAATCGAGAGCTAATAGAAAATTTCGACGGTTGTGAACAATGTGACTAGTCGCGATATTGGAAAACTTACTTTTTCCATACTGATGCCATGGAAAAAATTAAAAGCATTATTTGCGGTAACATAAACAAAATACTCGAATTTGCTGCTGGCGGTAAGTGTAATTATCAGAATTTTTAAAATGGTGGTTATATCTACACAATATGATATTTTTTCATTTTTCCAAAAAAATCACATGTGTGCGTAATGGTATACTTTTATGAAATATAATAAAAATTCCTTCCGGCAGCATCACATAAAAGTACTAAACAAAAACAAAGTCTAATTTAATGAACACATTGTTACAGTTGGAGCATTTAGAAATACACGTTTGACGTACAAACTAAGATTATTTAATTGTTGTTAGCCAATTGAAACAGTCAGAAGCAAGTAAATATCACTAATAATTTAAATGCTACAAAACAAATAAATTTTTCATTTATCTTCAAATTGCTACAAGGATTTTTGTAAGATCAACATAAAAATATTATTCGTGCCAATATAAAATGTAATAAAGAAAAATAAATAGAGCTTAAATCAAACTCTAACTTTGCAGTGTAAAGTTTGATATTTTACGAAGGTATTGAGCTTCGTCTAAATCAACATTTATATTGAAGCTGAATTATATAAAAGTGTTACAAGAAAATTATTTCATCTTTAAAGTATTGCTTTACAAGTTATTTTTCTCAGTTGTGGTTTATTTATACAGGGTTATTCGTATTTATGCGACAATAAATGAACCTCAAAAAGGACCTATAAAATGATGCCAATTGGGATTATAACTCGTGTCCTATCGAAACTGATAAGAATTTTACAGCCCTGGGAAGTAGGGGTATGGAAACACGTTTTTGCACCATAACTTTAGAACTATTTGACCAAATATTGGTAGACTTACTAAAGAGAACATGCCTTTTAATCTGGTAATTACGAAAAGCGGATACATCCACCCAGTTTACGGTTGCAGCTTTTCCGGATCACATTTTTTGTGTTTTTTTAATTTTTTGCCCTCTTAACACTACTTTTTTATTGCTTAAATCGATAGAGTAATCTATTGCGAATAAAAAAGGTATAACCTTCTACACCCCTAAAATGCACCGTTTAAAAGTTATTTTAGTTAAACAGAGGCTTGCACATGACCAAAATCAAAAAAGTATGAATTTTGAGTAGACAATATCCGTAGCAACGAAAGTGCATCTGCACTCATTCTGCACTCAAACCCCTGTCAAGTCCTGTCAGACAGTTGTCCACTTTAACTTTGGACAATTTAGGGCTCTAATTTGAAAATATTCAATAAAAGAGTTTACTTCAGCTTCTTAACATAACCTACAATAAATTTAAACCAATTTGGTAGCATTTACGATTGATGAATTCATCGAAAATTCACGAAAAAAATCATTAATCGTTACCTGATTATTTGTTCCATTCGGTAGGTTTATCACATCAAACTCCGAATACAGACATTGAAAGAGCACAACTACTACGAGGGTGCATCTACTCGCTTGTCCTCAAGCAGTGTTCACTGAGTGAACAACATCAGTTTCCTAATAACACTATGCAACACTTGAAAATTCACTAATACCACTTAGTGTAATTCCAATTAGATATACCTAGTGGATAAATGAAATTTAGATTTTACTTCAATATCACGTCTCAATTCTAAGATATCATTTTTTTTATTTTTCTGCCTTCTAAAGTACTTTTTTGAACGCAGTTATAATAATTTCGGTTGGCAATGCACAAATGTCATCAAAATAATTAGATTAATCATAAATTGTCATAAAATCATAAATTACCACTCCTATATTTTCCCGGAAAATATTAGAGTCGTAAGTGATGAACACCGAGAACGAACGGTTCCACCGAACTCGAGAAACGTTACGCAGGTGGATGAGACTACAGCATGCTTGCAGACCCTTGTAAGGGATTCTTCAAATGCAGACTACAAAAAGGATGCCAATCGTTCAAAAAAAAGAAATACTTTCACAAAGACTAAAGCTTTATTAAATTAATTTTGCGACTTAAAAAAATTTTTTTTCACTTTGAAACCAGACGTGATGTGACCATTTGAATTAGATACCTTTATTCAATTTGACCTGAACAGTCATAATTACATACCAAAAACCCAGTGAAAAAAAAAAGTTTCAAATTTGTTGCCTAGTGTAATTTGCATTATTTTGTAATAAAAGCAGCGTTATTTTTCACTGAATTGTTTGCATTTTGTGTTGTTGTTTTCTTAAAAATCAGCAAACGATGTCTTCAAACGCCTGCGCCGGTCGTAGGTACAACATAAATTGTAAAAACTTAAGCAGAGAGTCAAGCATGATTTTGAAAATTTTTACAGGTTATGTTGCACATACGACCAGCGCAGGCATTTGAAGACATCGTTTACTGATTTTTAAAATAAAACAACACAAAATGCTAACAATCCAGTCCTTTTATTACAAAATAATGCGAATTAGTAGTGAACTGAGTGTTGTTTATTTAGTGTCATTGTACATTGTACATTGTAGTGTCTGGAAGACAAGCGAGTAGATACACCAACGTAGTAGTTGTGCACTTTTATTAAGAATCTTAAATCCTAATATCTCTATTCGGAATTTGATGTGATAAACCTACCAAATACAACAAATAATCAGGTAACGACTAATGACTTTTTTGTGAATTTTCGATGAATTAATCAATCATAAATGCTACCAAATTGGTTTAAATTTATTGTAGGTTAAGTTAAGAGGCCGAAGTAAACTCTTTATTTGAATATTTTCAAATTAGAGCCCTAAATTGTCCGAAGTTAAAGTTGACAAATGTCTGACAGAACTTGACAGGGGTTTAAGTGCAGATGCACTTTCGTGGCTACGGATATCGTCTACTCAAAATTCATACTTTTTTGATTTTGGTCAGGTGCAAGCCTCTGCTTAAATTAAAATAACTTTTAAACGGTGAATTTTAGAGGTGTAGAAGGTTATACCTGTTTTATTCGCAATAGATTACTCTATCGATGTAAGCAATAAAAAAATAGTGTTAAGAGGGCAAAAAAATTAAAAAACAAAAAAATGTATTCCGGAAAAGCTGCAACCGGAAACTGGGTAGATGTATCCGGTTTTCGTAATTACCAGATTAAAAGGCATGTTTTCTTTAGTAAGTCTACCAAGTTTTGTAATATTTAGTCAAATGATTACAAAGTTATGGTGCAAAAACGTGTTTCCATACCCCTACTTCCCAGGGCTGTAAAATTCTTATCAGTTTCGATAGGACACGAGTTATAATCCCAATTGGCATCATTTTATAGGTCCTTTTTGAGGTTCATTTATTGTCGCATAAATACGAATAACCCTGTAGATTATAGAATTTCTCACCTTACAAAATAATAAAATAAGTTTCCCGCACAATTTCCCCCACCTTCAATTAATTTAAAGTTGTTAAAGTAGCAGCTCATAAACAAGCAAAGTTCAGCCCCCTAAATTCTCCAATCAATTCAAAATTTCGTTAAGTATCTCTCAGCATTAAAGTTTCATCGCTTTCGAAAACATCGCTCCTATGAGATATGTTTTGTGTTGTCATTTTGATGTAGTGGCGTAATTTCGGTGCTCTAATAGACGTGCGTGAGCATTCACTTCTGTAATTAGAGAATCCCTTAGTGAGAGAATTGCGTGTATGCAAAATAGGCCGGTTCACGAAAGCTCGCTTTGAAAAGTCATTGTTGACGCGCAAATACACCAAAGCTTTATACTTTCGCAAGCTGAGCGAGAAGCTGTTTAAGCTCCCTTTGTCTCGGTCGGAGGCGTTTAGTGCCATAAGCAACGTTGGACGCGATAAAAGTGAGTGAATTTATGGGAGACGACTTATAAAAATTAATAGGCTTTTGGCGAAGCCGATTCGTACAGAAATTGATTTAGTAAATATTTTAACCGGATATGCGGATGCTTGCACATATGCGGGCTATAGCAAAAGTAATTGGTTGAAAGTTGTATTTACCGTTTTTTTTTAAATCTTTTACCGAGGAGTAAGTAAATCTCTGCATCTGCGGTGTACAAGTTGGTGGAATTACGTGGAAATTTAGAATTACTTATTTTTATTTATTAGTTTTAGAAATATTTATAATAATTAGTTGGCAAATGCTCATGCGTTTACTACATTGGCGCATGCGCATTAAGCTAAGATATTCAAATAGTAAACCGTCCATCGCTTCTCTTTAATACATTTTTGGTTTTGTGAAAACATTTTGTCATTGACTCGTTTTTAGATGTGCTTGAGAACACTTCATTTCAGACGATTGCTTGTTTAAAAATGAAAAACGTCACTGAGGGAAGATTGAAAGCGCATTATTTTGCATGAAAACGACGATTCAAGTTAAAGGCATTTTATTTTTTTCTAAAAAGTAGTTACAATTAGAGCAATTTTGTTATACTATTATAGTATGGAATATACTTCTAGGGCTGGTTTATAGAAAGCTCAATTAAAGTTAATTGCGCTGTTAAAAGTTAACAGTGCGACCAATCAAATTGGTTCAATTTGGTGATGTGATCAGTTAATCACGCATTTAATGCAGATTAATTTAATCACGCTTCCATAAACTGGCCCTTATTGTAACAAATCATGAAATAATTTAATCATGCACAAACTATATAAATGTCACATAAGTTTACTTATGTAAAAAAAATGTAAAATTATTCAGATGTTTTTGAAATTATCTAGGTGTGAGTGAAATTATTTGGAAAAATGTTACTATGTATATTCCATTTCAGTTCATAGTAGTGAGTAGTTTTTGTAGTGAAATGGAGCACAAATTTATAGTTTTTGGTGAGTTTTCTTGGCTCAAAATTTGTCGCTAGGATTTAGTTTAACACAGAATTCTTTTCTTATACAGAAACTCTCAATTTGTACGTTATTTCATTTCAAAAAATTCAAATGCGCTGTTGCAAAATTCTACTATGAACTGAAATGGGATATACTTCTATTTATTTTTTTCCTAGACCACAAATGGTGGATGCGCCGGGAATAATGTTTGAAATATTTACCAATGATTAAAGCAAAACAATCATTTTAATTATAAAAATTTTCACCTAAACTAAGCATAAAGATCCATACAATACGTCCATAAACCGCTCCACGGTCCCAAGCTGTGGACGTAAACGTGATATTAAAAAATGTTAATAAAACGACCGCAAATATTACGCCATCTTTGTTAGCGGTTCTCTAATTACTTATTATCCCAACCCCCGTTCCATAATAAAGTTTTAATCCAGGAAGTCTGCTTCATTAGGCTCTTTGTCAAGACCAAGACATGTTCCATAGTAATCACGTGAAAAGACAAATTGCTCGGCGCGTTATAATTACCAATTTGTTGCGATCCAAGGTTAGACAAGACTTTTATTTGCAACACTAATTCTTGTTTTATTTGTCAGTTTTTGATAATTGCTCAGGTTCAAGCATCGAGGCCACTTTCCACCAGATTGAAAGCAAACATGTAAGGCGATAGGTGCCCCAGAATCTGGTGCAAAGTCGCTGAAAATCGAAGGGTCGCACACAAAGCCAATGGAATATTGATGAAGACTCGTATGTCATTCGAGCATCCCGTCCTAGATCAAAACTCACCTTTTCATCATCAATCCTCGAATTACCGATCACAAAATGCACCTCTACCGAATCCGGAATAAAGCCTCTTTCACGCGCCCGCAATAACAATGATTTTAGTCAAAGTGAAATGTTACAAAGAGAAACTGAACGACGCTTATTGACGGTCGTTACCAAAGAATTGCAAAAATTTTGTGTAATGAGGGCTTTGGTGTAAAAGTGGTGATTATTTGCAACAATTTCGGAAAAGTTCAATTAATATTCAATGTTGGAGAATATTTGAATTTGAGTAATTTCCGGACTTGGGCCGTTGACGTAAATAAGATTTCTGTGTTCGATATTCGCACAAAAGTGAATCAAGCGCAAAAGATAATTTGATTCAAGTCTGGTTATTTAGTTTAGTTTTTTCATCACTTTCTCAAATATTTAGATGTTCGTAAATACGCCTTAGCTAAAAGCATTCTCTTGTTATCTTGTTTTTATATTTTAATAGTGTACCTTAAAGCTGAATTATAAAAAAAGTATTGATTTTTTTGAGTAGTAAGTCACAACTTGGGGGAAAATGAAATAGAATTTAAGTGCGGAATGAATTTTTGGAATAGTTGTGATAAATGTTTTAAAATAGGTTTAAGAACAAGCCAAATCACTTTGCTTGCATGTATAACTCTGTCCAAAAATCATGATTTACCTACCTTTGATTTTTAACAATTTCACTTTAAGAAAAAACAAATCTCTATATTGTGTTGAAAGAAATTTTTCCACAACTTTCTAGTTAATGAAAAACCGTCAAATTGCTTATATTGACAAATAACGAGGTTTTTCTTACTAGTTTCTTTAAATATGTGAACTTTGCCGATTCTTGATACTTGAAAACAGTCACATTGCTTGAAATAGCTCTCAACGCCTTTTTCTCGCCGAAAACGACAGTTTGCGTATTAATTTTGTTGAAATAAATTGATTTCCAACTCTTCATAGCTTAACAAAAGCTAAATCGTTTTGAAATGGATGGTCCAAATTCTTTAAACAACTTTAAAAATTAGCTCTGAGATGTATTTTATACACGGTGTCCCACGAACGAGTGCAAATATTTTAACCATAAATTGACAATTAAAAATTAATTGATACGTATTTTTTATTTTTTCAAAAAAAAATTTGTTTTCGATTTATAAATTTTTAAAAATACGAGTAGCCCCCAAGAATGACGTTTATTTGTATATTTTAAAAAATATTGAACCAAATTTTGTGAATTTTGACATGCGTACATTATTTTTATTTGTCATATCACAGTGTAATTTGCATTTATGTAGGGTGCCTCAAAAGGGGGCTGTGGGTGCCGCCTTGGAGTAACTTGTCTTATAACTTTGTACCACAAATTAGTTTGGTTTTTCCATTATTATCATTTGAAATACCATTTTATTTAAAAACTTTTTTATCTCTTGCAATTTTTTCTTAGAATTAACGGTGTTCGAATAAAATGCAAAAATGTAAAATGATGCAGATAGCATCACAAAACATATCAGCGTTTATTCAAAACATTCTCTTGTGAAATCTGTCAAAATTGTGTTTAAAAATTGATTTTTAAAGCAAAAATTGATTAAAGTAAAGAATGTTTTATGTAGAAAGACTAGAAAGAGTACTGGATAACCTCATAGAAAAATAATGTCAAAACTCTAAAGTAGCTGTAAATAAAAATGTAAACTTTGACACTTGATGATTTAAAAGAACAACTTTTATGGTAATGCAGTATGCTTTTTTAAGAAGCTGAGCATTAAAGTGAAAGACACTTTGCCGCCTGCTTTGAATAAGCGTCGATATGTCTTGTGATGATGACTGCATCGTTTTATATTTTTGCATTTTATTCGAAAACCGTTAATTTTAAGAAAAAATTACAAGAGACAAAAATGTTTCTACATTGAATGGGCTTTCAAATGATGGTAATGGCAAATCCAAACTAATTTGTGATAAAAAGTTATAAGACAAGTTATTCCAAGGGGGCACCCACAGCCCTCTTTTGGGGCACCCTACATAAATGCAAATTGCACTGTCATATGACAAATAAAAATGATGTACGCTTGCCAAATTTCATAAAAATTGGTTTAATATTTTTCAAGATACACGAATAGACGTCTTTCTTGGGGGCTATTTTTAAAAATTTAATAAATCGAAAACAAAAATTTTTTTGAAAAAATAAAAAATACGTATCAGTTAATTTTTAATTGTCAATTTATGGTTAAAATATGTGCACTCGTTCGTGGAACACCGTGTATAAACTTAGAATCGGCCTTTAGCAAAAAATTTATAGGTACCAGAAGCATTTTAGAAAATCATTTGTCAGTCAACTGTATAAACATTAAACATCATTTGTTCTAGGTCCATACCTAGTCCATACCATATACCATGTAAAACCATTTTTTTTATTTGCGTACAATATCAATATTATTAATGATTATGTAACCAACTAAAATAAATACAGGTAAGTAAAATAATACTAAAATAAAATAAAAGTAAACTACCTACCAGTAAATACTAAAACCTTTTAACAATATGTGGATTAAATACTTTTTAAAAGCTACCTTGGTTCAAATTTTTCTGCGATATAAATTTTATTAAATTTATAAATGAGGTTGTATTTCTGTACAAGTAATCTCGAAATCCTTCCGAAGTAGATGTTACTATGTTATTCTATGTATTAATTTAAAAACAAAGTTACAGATAGAGCTTGAAATAATTCTCAATAGCAAGAGACAGAGGTAATGCAAAACACCCAAATCGCTGCAGACGTGGTTAAAGATACAAAAAATAGTGTAATGAGGAACATTGTTGTATAGGATTAATGTTTTTTCTAAACGTCCGGGAGACCATATTTCTATTTTAACCGTTAGTTTTAATTTTAAATTACTTTACCCTTTTCCACATTTTATTTTTAATTAAGCATTTACTTCAACTATTTTCTTCTCGTATCTCTTGCTCAAAAAAAATGTTTTCGCAATTTCTTAAAAAAAATATTATCGTAAGCAACTCTTCCAATTTACTTCTTCGTTTTCAATAATTTTTTTCTTTTTATTTTCTACCTTATTCCAATTTTAATTTTTATTGAAACAATTACTCCAGCTTCTCTTTTCTTATGTCTTCTTTCAGACAAAATGAAATTTCTTAGAGAAATGACATTGGAAACCCCTAAACTTTACTGGCACTTAAATACAGGGTGTCTCACCTAAGACTTTCGAGACTGAGATTAAAATCCAATTAATGCAACAACTCAATTCTTATAAACGTAATTTTTACATGCCTTTTTAAAATGTTAAATCATTCAAGATTTATATTAAAAAATTCATCGTCAATACAAAATAACGTAAGAAAAAACTCGTCCTTGAAAGACGTCTGCTTTGCAGGAAAAAAGAAAAAACCGGCTAAACGTAGGTACAGATGCAAATGCGTAGATCTCTATAAAACAAATGCGCACTACCACTAAATTTTGGTCAATCCTACTTGCACAAACGTGTCCCGCAAGTGACATTTAACATTTACCTCTCACCTTTGTAAGTTAAAAAAATCTTTTTGACTTACTTGTTGTACGGAATGCTTTAATTTTTTCATAAAGGACTACAACACTGAACAACTAAAAAATTCTAGTCACTTGGACGTTCAGAAGTTTGGAAATATTTCGTATGGATTCTCTTCAAAAGCTTGAATTACAGCCTCAACTGTTTCTTCTTTTCCAATGACATGTTTTGTCTTCACTCGATTTAGTTCACGTACGCTTCCTGTGTCTTCAAATTGTTGACGATTTTTAGAACTTTAAATTTCATAAAGGCTTCATTTGAATAACATTTCACAAGAAGTCGAACGACACTTTCCATAGGGGAATATTGTTTCATTTGTCAACAACACAGAAATTTCTGTCACTATTGTTTGTTTTTAAAGTAATTTCACCAAATTAATACAATTTTACTTTTCTAACTGCGCACACACTTTTGACAGCTTTTTCAGTGGTGTATAAAATGCTGCTTAACAATGTTTCATCAATTGTTTCAAAAGGTGACTGCTCAAATTCTTTCAAAATTTGGATCAAGTTTTTAACAACAAAATTTTTTCGTTGGATCAGACGAGCGATTTGGTTAATTTTTTGTTTGGCCACTTATTTTTCAGGGTTTAATAAGATTATTAAATAATGTAATTTTAACTCACGTTTCTTTTATTTAAAATTAAGCCCGATTACTATTAGATAATAGTGAGTTAAAATTACATTTTTTAACTTGCTATCATTTTTTGCTCTTAATTGAAAAACCACCTCCTAAAATATGTGCATTCTAAATTACACAACAATCCGTTGATAAATAATTGAGATATTAAGCTCGAAAGTTTTAGGTGAGACACCCTGTAGAAACATTTAAACGATTTTTTAATATAAAAATTAATTTAAAAGAAAAAATAAAAATGTCTAAAATTAAGCAATTAGGCTTTGGTATTTGTGTGTTCGGTCTTTTCTTGCCGTCTTCTCCACATGACATAATAATATGAGTACATTTCATTGTATCAAGATAAATTAACAACAAGCTTTTACAATGAAATAAATAATAAAAAATTTAATTACTCTGTTTCACCACCTTAACCACCTTTTTATATTAAGCAGTTCTGGAGGCCTTGTAAATACTTTAAATTTATAATTATTACACAAAAATAAGAACAACAGTAAAAAGTTTATTTTAATTATTGTTTTCCAAGAGATGTAACAACCGTAATAAAGTCGTTCGAAGACCGTCCAAAAGCCTCCTTAACGTCTTTCTTAATTTTTAATCTCCAATTAACACCCGAGAGAGGGTTCAGCGAAAACGCTAAGTGTTTATAGTCCCAATTGAGCTGAAATTTCGCGTAAACCTTCTCCAAGTCTTCCAGAGCCAAACCAAATAATTCATGAACAACTTACCGTCAATTAAAATGTCAATGAAAGACCACTTTTTCTCAATATTTGCCGAGCGTGCTTTAATCAGCTCCAAACTGTCCCAAAATTGCCCGATTTGGAGGACATTTCCGACACGTATTCCTCGACTAGTTCCCTTTGTACCGGTCTCTGTAATTGTTTGTTGCAGACCGTGGGTTTTAATATTTGACGAGTGAGGGTGATTTACAACCCTTTATTGCTGAGAATTGTCCAAATTGCGTGTAATGGACGAAACGGGTCACAAGAAGCTTGACAGCGGTTGCGAAAAATTAGACTGATGGAATTCCAAAAGGGGCATTTTGATTAAAAGTGAAAGAGTGTGGATTGCATCGTTGTATTCGTTCGGCGAAAGTCAGTCCCAATCCGATTAGAATTATTTTTCAATTGGGATTGCGCGTTGGCAAAAACAGATAGGTGTTTTTGTAATGAAACGGTTTTTATTTTTGTTCTGAGTAAGCTTCTTTTGGAAATTGAATAAGGTACACAAGATTGCCTAGATCAGGCCAATCAAAAAATAAATAATAATAATCCTACCAGAATGTATGACAAAGCTCAAAACAATAATTTGGCAGCGTTCCCAACACTGCGGTAATTTTTCGGACGCCCCACCGCTGAATAATCTATTTAAAAAGCAGGACTTGACGGTTCCGATTTTATTAGATTTTTTCCAATTGAAAATAGGAGAATTTGCACTGCGGGATGGTTTGAAAAAAAGGTTTTTTGTGTATGGAAAGTTGGATAAATCGACGGCTGTGCGTTTTTATTATCCCAATAGATTGAAATATGTTTTTGTAATTCATTTCTGTTTTTGCTGGAGCGAGTGATTTATCGGTTGATTTTTCGTTTATTCGCATCGATTTGGCCCGACATTGTAACATTCTTGGATGAATTTGTCCCAGAGTGGGTTTATTCGAAAATATGCATCATAACGAATGATTTTTTACTTGCTATTTCACAAGTCCATCGAGGTTTAATAAGCAAATAAACAAAGAAATTGATCGATTGCTACTACTAGCTACTACAACATCATTTTACGCTAATATTGACCGCTAATAGCGTTGGGTGCATTGCATAGCTCGTTATTAATTATTGATATGGATCATTGGTTAAAACCAGGGTAGTAGGTTAGGTAACATAATTAGTAGTTACGCATCTTTGTTAAAATAAACAGAAAGCAAACGTGTGATAAATTACTGCTTATGACAAAATAACACCGACCCGGAAAGATTTTTATGAAAGCAATTAAAGTCGAGTTGTATGAAAAATTAATCCTCTTTAATTGTTACAAGAATTGTTGTTAGGGGTTTAAAAAACTCGACTACGGAGGACTATAACTTAGGAGATGAAACGAGATACAAAATCGCAGTGAAATTTAATAAAGTTTTCTAAAATTAATTAATCTTTTCACAGACATGACGTGGTGGCCAATTTTTAAGCTTATTTTTAGAATCTGCATAAGTACATAAGAGACACGTACTAGACATTAGAAAAAAAAAGTCATGTTAACCAGTGTAATCTTTGAGAAGCATGAACAAAAAATAGGGTCTTTCATTTAACTTTTTATGTTATTCAACTTTTAACAAACTTCTTAATTTTTCTACATTTCTGATTATTGCAATAAGTACTACGCTTTCATGAGGGTTCAAATCGATTTGAATACGGATCCAACTCATGAAAACCTCTCAACTTGAACGTAATGTGTTCGATCTGAGTTCAATTCACTAAATTTTTGGATCGTATCGAGATCGAATCGGAATTGAATCCAACTTTTTTCATGAAAACGGAGATTTGTTGACAAAGCAAACACTACTATCACTACTTGAACCGCCGAATGGGTTAAATTCATTGTAAATGCTCTAAACGTTTCTTCCAGAAACTGTTCACAGTTAAATTTATGTTGTATTCCCAATGACAAGTGACAAATAATAATGTCAAAATTTCAAACCCAGGTTCAAAACTTGCCATGAAAACACGTTTGAAATTGGATACCCAAAAAAGTTTTCAAAGCGAGTTCAAACCTTCGTGTGAACGTAGTAAATCTAAGCAATTAGAACAGATTTAAGTTTGAACTTTTCCCTTTAAAATGGTGACAGTCTTACTTTTCTACGATTCTTTGTTTTTGTGTAATAAATATTTAAATAAAACGTGTTTTCCTCAAAAAAATCAAATTATCTCAAAAACTAAGCAGAATCGACCAATACAAATTTAAATCAAAATCATCAGTATTAAAACTACGTCCAAAAATGCAATAAAATTTAAGGAGTTTCATTTGAAAGAACATAACATTATTGTTATTTTAATAATGGTACACTTTGTATTTAGGGTGCTCAAAAAATGGCGCACCAACTCAGTGGTGCGTCGTGAAAAAAATGTGTAGAATACGGGAAAAATCTTGAAAAAATTCCTTAAGTAATATTTGAAAAAATCTGGACCTAGAAACATATTTTGTTAAGTTCTTTAGTTTTCACTATTTTTTAATGTTTTTATGTTTTGCACTAAGTAATCGTTCCCTAACAAAACGATGAATAATTATTTTTAAATTTACCATCAGACTCTAGCAGTTTTTTGAATTTCAAAAAATACAAATTCATTAAAAAAATCACAATTTGTAGATGTGCCAACACTGGGAATTATTTCCTAGGAAACCGTTTCAAAAATAATTTATTTTTATTGTTGATCAAATTCTATTGCGATCACGACTGTTAGACAATGTTGCCACATATCATTTATGTAAAATTCGTTATTTATCACTAACTTCAATACAAAGAATTTTTTTACTATTTTTACCTTTATATGTAAGCAATTCTCTACCACACACCATTGAGTTGGTGCGCCGGTTTTTGATCACCCGGTATATACCGCAATATTTTAAAAATATGCAACAGGAACGCAGCTATAATCTAAAAAGAGAAAAAGTCAATATCTCTAATAATAAGCAAGTTATGGAGCTTTTTCGGATCGTTGGAACAGCCTACAGATCACGATAAAATTTTTGCAATATGTTTATCTCTTACTATTGAGAATTTAATGCTCTATCTCCCTGTATTTTTTGTTTGTTTGTCTTGTGTTAACCGTTATACATGGTGAGTCAATAGTGGGTTATTTCTGAAGTTTTTTTAATATGAAACCGATAATACAGATTCCAGCTGACCAGATCGGTAGTCGTTTAAAAATTTCAAAATTAATCCACGATTGCACTGTTTTAGGTATTCTCAAGTTTGTCTTGACAGTTTTCCTAAAATTTCATTATGGACTATTATTATTTAAAAGATAAAAAAACAATGTTGATTCAATTAATGTTTTTAAAAATTAAACGAAGTGTCCAAGTGGTATGTGTAATTAGTATTTTTGGTTGCATCTTAGGACATGTCAGAAATAACCCACTATTGACTCACCCTGTACAAATACAACCATTTTTTTAAATTCATTGCTCTGAAAGTTTAGACGGTAATGGAGCAACTGCGCTCTCTGGCCACATTAACGGAACTATTGAGGACGGGAACGTTTTACTTGTGCGTTGTTTTTAAACTTCTTTTTAAGTATGCACCGTCTTGGCTGAAAAAAGTGAGACAAAAATAGAGGAAGGATTCTGAAGTAATTATACTTAAATAAAGATAAAAGTCGAAAAGGGTACAAGAACACCAAAAAGTAATAATATTAAGAAAATAGGAAAATACGTTGTTAAAAAGTAGAAGTCTACATACACTTAACAAAACCCTTTTTCGGTGATAATTAGAAATAAAAAAAATTAAAAACGGTTATTTGGAATCACTTTTACTGCTGTAACATCTCTTGGAAAACAATGATTAAAATAAACCTGTTACTGTTTTTTACTTTTGTGTATTTACAGAGACAATTTGAAGTTTTTACAAAGCCTCTAGAACCACTTGATGTAAATAAGCGCTCAAGTTTGTAAAACGGAGAAAATTACATTTCAATTATTGCTTGTTTCATTGTAAAAGCTTGTCGTTAATTTATTCTTGATACAAGGATTACAATTAAATTTATATTATGTCATATTGAGAAGAAATCACACGAATACCAATGGCAAATGTTTTACGTCTGTAATTTCTTTCGTGTTTCCTTTTAATTAAACACAAAATGAATTTGCTGCTATGTCTTATAATTAAAATAGGACTTTTTTGTATATGAAAAATTTATTAAAACGCAAACAAAGCAAGTTTGTTAACTATCACATTACAATAATTGGAAAAGAAACGGGGTTAAGGTCAAAATTTTCTGAATAGTTTAGTTATAAATATTTTTCAAACATCATTTGTGTTAAAAAGTCGCCCGGCGCATCCACCATTTTTTCGCACATTAGTAGCTTTGTAAAAAACTAATTTAGACTTTGCTTGAGGTCCCGCCTGTCACCTTAACCTCGTTTTGAGCGACAGAAAGTCGCATTAATACTTTCAGCAATTTTTCTCAATTATAGCCCTAATAGCTTCTCCGTAATAAAAAACGATCGTTGGAGTTATTAAAACGGTACATTATTAAAGCCAACATTCTAAAATTAATAAACATTATTTTCTTGGAAATTCCGGGAACATTTCTTGCTGAAAAAGCATTGCTACAGAACCGGACTTGGCACTAATTCAATAAACCAACCCCAACAATGCGCAACTATTGTGCAATATAATGTAGAGCATTAAAGCTATAAATAAACACGAAATATCGATAAATATCAGCCATCTTGAGAGTAATTACCGCCATATTCCGGATGTTTCCGGTCTATCTCCCGATCTCATCTCCAGAGAGGATGCTTTTTGCAAACATCCGTTCAATAAAGGTTGCATCTTTAATTATTATTATTTACATTATGTTTACGTATTTTTTTGTTGGGGCGTCTCGCTAATCAATTACTGTGGTTCAATTAAAAAAATCCCATAGGGATTTAACTGTACACATATTATTTATCTTTGATGAACTATACATAAAGAGGGTTTCAGTGCCAATTAAAAATGTTGTTTTTGCCACGAGCGCAAAATGTGTGTCAAATTACAGAATATTTGCCATTTCAATGGAGATTTTTTAGTCATTTATATTTTGATGTATGTATAGTGTGCATAATTGGTAAACTGCTGAATTGATGATACCGTTTGTAAAATACACCAACCGTTGTTACATGCTAAATTAAATAATTGAATTCAACACTTTGCGTGTTCTGTTTAGAGGTTTTGTTAGTTTTTGCATGGTTCGTTTAACGACAAACTTGCCAAATAATTAAATATTTTTTACTTTTAGAATTCATCTTCGCAAATTATCTATTAAAGGTGAAAAGGCGAGCGCTCAAAGACATAATAGACTTCATAATTTGAATAAGACAATTTTTGATGACAATTTAATTGTTAAATATTAAGAAGTCATTTAGACGTATCTAAAAATTGTAAATTTTAGTAGTTTTAAGTACCATTTTCTTTAAAAAAATTCAAAAATTTCTTGTTGAGCAAGTACCATCTTGGCTAGAAAAAAAGGGACAAGAAGCGAAGTAGCCTTAGTAGCACATTTGTACAGGGTGTTTCACACAACTTTACGAGTCCTGCGCCTGATGTACGCACCCAAATATACAAAAGTCACAGAAGTCTACAGGGACATTTTTTTAACTCTGAACATAGCCCTATGTTCAATCTGAAAAAAAACATATCAAAGCATTGATCTAATTTACGTTACCATTACCAATGATACGTAAAGGTAATTATTTGATGTCGAGTTATTTGAACCCATTTGAAGTGATTTCAAATATTTGTTAAAGTAATTTATCATTCATTACATGTTACTATTTCCTGATGATTAATAAACTTCATAAAAATTAATTTTTCTTTACTTGAATAATCTTGGAAGATTTAATTGACAGGTTGAGATTTTTGACAGCTCGTAGAATAATTAGTTGCATAGCAAAACTAGCAATGCGTTGATCTGTTTTTTTTTCAGATTGAACATAGGGAATAATGGGTATGTTCAGAGTAAAAACAATATCTCTGTAGATACAAAATATACACACTTAATTATTTAGTTTTTGGAAACCCATGACAATAGTTGTCAAATTAATCACTGTTTCATTAGTAGTCATAAATTGCTGTTTTTTAGAAACAATTTTCATGTATTCTATCACGAGACGGAATGAATATGATTTTAGTCTATCTATCTTAATAATTAACTGACCAAAAACGTTGCAGTTTTTTGAAGGGTTAAACCAAGGTAAACCAAGTCGCCGCCATTTTTGAAAACAAAGTTAGCGCAAGTTGATAGATGGCAGCACGGTAGACTGGGACTGTCACAATTTTACAATTTTTATTGTTTTTTTATAAAAAAAGATGCAAAATAAAAAAAATTTATCTTAGCGCCCACGTTAATCATCTAGTAACAAGGTTTTTTTTTTGTAATGTGAAACAGTAATTTTTTTCCGAGTTTCGTCCCGACGCATTTTCGACCGCGAGAGACATCAAAGCATTATAGTCGGAATAAATGCTTTACAGAAAAAAAACTTGACTACCATTCGGTCAAGCATTAATAATTCTTCATAAATGCCGCATTTTTTACAACTTGAGGCATGAATCTTTTTTTTGTAAACATTCTGACACTCCCAGTCTACCCTGGCGTCATCTATTAGATAAAAAAAAAGCTCCAAACTTGCGCCACATTTTGGTTCGCGCCCTTTAACGGAAAATCGGGTAAGCTGGTCTACCAGGCTCTCTAGTTATCTTGGGTTAAACAAACTAGGGAAGACCATCCAATTTTTCAAAATTGGAGTTCGTATCGGAATATGTATTGTTGATTGAGTTTTCCAGGCACAGGTCTCGTAAAATTACGTAAAACACCCTGTATAATGGAGATATAACCTTCCCAGCTTAACATTGTAGGATTAAAGGGTCGACAGGTAGAAAGTGAGAACAAATTTATTTTTTGAATAATTTGCTTTGGTTTATAACTTTAACAAATTTATTATCTTTATGGTCAAAACTAAAATACATTTAGGCAAGCTTTTTTAGTTTCCAGTTAAGTATAAATTAAATTTTTCTACTCCCATAGTAGTACGTAGGCAAGAATGTAATCGTTTGTCGACTAGTAACCATGGCATTATGAAGAACCATGGCACGTAATGAAGAAGAAACTAGCACGTAATATATTAAATCCCATTTCAGTTCATAGTAGAATTTTGCAACAGCGCATTTGATTTTTTTAGAGTGAAATGAAGCACAAATAGAGATGCTGGTGGCGCTGGGATTTACTTGAACACAGAATTATTTTCTTTTACAAAAATTCTTAATTTGTGCTTTATTTTTCACTCCGAAAAATTAAATTGCGCTGTTGCAATTCTACTATGAACTCAAATGGGATATACGTATCAATTACTATGACAGAGCATCAATCAAGTAGCTTAGACAAATTAATTTGACATTTATCAGTTATCATTGTTGAATACACAAAGCGTTACACTGGTGTTATTTTGATTTAATTACTATTAATAATCAATTTGTTCATTGTGTGAAATTCTTAGAACTCCGCCAGAAATTAGGCAACTAGCAGAAAATACCACAGCGGATCTTCTTCCGAAAAAATCCATAGTGCGTTACGAAGTTTTTTACGGTAAATTCATGGATGGCGTTTAAAAAATGGTGTTTCGTCTTTTTCGGAAAATGTGTTGTTAGCCTATTTTGGCGAAATAAGCAAGCAATTCAAACCTTCATCTCTTTGGACCATGTATTCGATACTGCGAAGTGTTTTAGTAGTGAAAAATAACCTCAGTATTGGATGGTTGAAGAAAAAGTATAGTACACAATTCGAATTGTAAGTCACTTACGTACTCGTGGAATTACTGCAATCGCCTGGCGGCTCGTGCGCAACTTCTTCCACTCGTACATAATATGTTACTTACAACTCTCGTCATGTAATATACTATTGTTCTATTGTACTCTACTTACATAATAAACAATAAAATACAGGCTGATTCTTTTAGGGCCTACATTAGAAACTTTTTAACTTATAGTATAGCTAGAGATTTAGAATTTTGTATACTATCCAAATCGACCATTCTGAGTTCAACTAAATTATTTTCAAAATGGCTGAACTTCCGGAACGATGAGAAATTGGCGACAACTTTGAAATTTTAAATAGTAACCACCTATTTTTATTGCATTTTTGAATTCACCTTTTGAAACTGACTAAAATATACCCTAGTTGTTAATACTTATCTGTCATAGTTTTTGAAGTATGTCAATTTTTTTCTGCAAATTTTCATTTGCGAAGGTTTATTTAAAATAGCACAGCTTTTGAACCCTTTACAGTAATTGAATAATTTTTTTTGCATTTGATAGACAAAAGATAAAAGGGTCTTCTAAAATCTTCAGAATTTTGAACTGTCAAATTACAAGGCTACTATGATTTTTTTAAAATGATAATCAATAAATGATTATAACACAATTTTTTCAAATGGAATGACCCTATTTTTTCAATGGCAATCAAAAGAACATCGATTTTTATGGAGACTTATCAACAATTTCTATACCTATCTCTTACAGTTTTTGAAATAATCGCAAAAAACAAAATTTTAGCTCATTATTTTCATTTTTAATCGAGTAAACTTTCGAAAAATACGATAAAGTTGTGCTATTACCCAAAAGAAATGTTCGATTTGTCCACCATTTGCATTTAAAAAGTTCAAAATTAGATGGCAGACTGATTGAGTTATTTTACATAATTCACTAAGTTATAATAAACCATAATTAAATATTATTGTTTTACTGTTTATTCCACAGTCAACCAGCTAAAAACTAAATAAAATGTTAAAGTTTGACAATTGTTGACCGTTTTGCAAGGCCTACTTGATTAACGATGAAAATTACAAAGTAAAATCCGTTTTTTGTGATTATTTCAAAAACTGCGAGAGATAGGTATAGGATGTGTTGATAAAAGTGACCATAAATGTCGATGTTCTTTCGATTGTCGTTAAGAAAATAGGGTCGTTCCATTTGAAAAAACGAGTTATAACCGTTTTTTGATAACAATTTTAAAAAAATCATACTAACCTTGAATTTTGACAGTTAATAATTTTGAAAATTCCGGAAGGCTCTTCAAATCTTTGGTTATCGAATGCAAAAAAAATATTTACTTATCGCAAAGGGTTCAAGGGCTGTGATATTTTAAATAAACCCCTGCAAATGAAAATTTTAGCAAAAGAATTGACATATGTCAAAAACTATCACAGATAAGTACCAACAACTTGGGTAAGTTTTACTCAGTATGAGAAGGTGAATTCAAAAATACAATAAAAATGTGAGGTTACTATTTAAAATTTCAAACTTGGCGCCAATTTCTTGTAGTTCCGGAAGTTCAGCCATTTTGAAAATAATTCAGTTAAACTCAGAATGGTCGATTTGGATCGTATGCAAAATTTTAAAGCTCTAGCTATATTAGAAGTTAAAAAGTTTCTAATGTAGGACCTAAAAGAATCACCGATGACACGATTCACGTGGTAGTAACACATAGAAGTAAGGAGTAAAGAAAAAGCAAAGATCACTGTTGAATGCACTTTATCACCAACAAACTAGAGAATTTTCAACAATATAACCAAAAACTTCTTAGATCACTTATATTGTTTTGTTATTATAAAAAACCGGCGTGATATGAAATGTAACCGTAACATAACCATGCTTAGATCGCCGATACATAAACTGAATCTAGCATATGCTAGCATCACAAACACAGCAGTTATATAACCGTCACATAACGTTTGCTGTATACGTCAGATAACTGGTTAGATAACCGTTGTATAAACTGGGTCTAACATACCCAATGGTTAAGTTTGTGTATTGCGGTTATATAATAATAATAATAATAATAATAATAATAATAATAATAATAATAATAATAATAATAATAATAATAATAATAATAATAATAATTCGTCTTTATTAAAGAAAATACAGGAAGAATAGAATAATTATAACCATGCTTAACATTATACAGCGTTGGGCAAAAGTATGGAACCAAGCGTTTTGTGCGTAAACTATGTACCTTACGAAAAAACTAATTAGTACATCATCAACTACTTTAAAAATGTGATCATTTTACAAGGATAAATTTTTTTGGTTAAAGATTATGCTCTAAAAATAACTTTTACTTTAATATAATTAATTGTAAACTAATGTTCTTTTTTCAATAATTATGAAAATTGCGGCTCAAGGTAATTATATCCCATTTTAGTTCATAGTAGAATTTTGCAACAAGGCATTTGCATTTTTTTGAGTGAAATGGAGCACAGATTGAGAGTTTCTGGTGTTTTTTTTTTAGCTCAAATGGTGTCTCTGGGATTTAGATTAACACAGAATTCTTTTCTTTTACTACTTTGTTCTTTATTTTTCACTCCAAAAAATTCAAATGCGCTGTTGCAATTCTACTATAAACTGAAATGGGATATACGAAGATTTTTCGAATTTGGCCGAAGTGGTTGTATCCATAGATGTTTCTAATCCATTAATTTGATTCGTCAAATTTTTTGCAAATAAAAACATCCATGGATACAACCATGCACTTCGGCCAAATTCGAAAACATTTCGTAATGACTTCGGAACGCAACTTTAATCATTTATTTAAGAAAAACCATTGGTTTAAAATTTTAAATTTTAAATTTTAAAATCAAATTAAATTTTAAATTGAAATTTTAAAATTTTAATTAAATTTAAAATTTTAAATTCAAATAAATTTTAAATTCTAAATTAATTTGATTAAGGTAGTAGTTATTTTTAGAGCATAATCTTTTACCAAAAAAATTTCTTTTTAAATAACTCGAAAACCAAAATGCTTTCGAAAAAATTTATTCTTAAAAATTATCACATTGTTAAAGTAGTTGGTCATGTACTAATTAGTTTTTTCGTAAGGTACATAGTTTAGGCACAAAACGCTTGGTTCCATACTTTTGTCCAACGCTGCCTAACCGCAATATAACTCAATCAAATTGTGCTACTAGGGACAAGACCAACAATTTGTAACCAGAAATTGCTAATACTCGTATTTCGCGGGTTTTATTACTGTTTAAAACAGCTTCTAATCTCTCACATTTATTTACAAAAAATTTGCCCCACGCATCGACCAAATTTTTATTTTGCCAAAAATTGGAACTTTAATATTTTTAACTAGAGAATAATTGACTTTAGCTCGGCACATCCATCAATTTTTTAGTGCTCTTAAAATTACCTCAACAGTTTGTACACAGAAATCGTAAATCCTTTAATAAACATTTAAACTATCTACAGTAATCAGAAATAATTGTTAATAATGTGTACAGTGGCACTTTTGTAGTAGCTTTGTACAAGAAATGTAAAAACACTAAGCGAATAAATGCATAAATAGCCTCTTACACCGTGCAACGAACTTTCAAACTCCAGTTTTATCTTGCTTGCCGAAACGTGCTTGAGAGTATATGCAACATGAATGAATACTTCGAAACTGCCTATATGACAAAGCAATTTTCTAGCAAAAAATTTGAACGCTAAATTGAGTTATAAAGATGTTTTTGTAGCGGATTTTGTCACGGAATATGTGAATGCCAAACTTTCACGAAACAAAAATGCACAAAAACCGAATATGAAAGGTTCTCTGTTTAGAAAATCGATACTCCAATACCATTTTAAACACTTGAGAAAATTTGTTAATCCGGGAAAAATCTTGCACATAGTACATAAGTATTTTTCATCACAAAATGATTTATTGCAAAATATAAGATGTATATTTTACAAGGATTTCAAGATACTCAAAGCTGAGAATTAATTTAGGTTTGATCAATTGCTGCTTCTGAATTATTCAATATCTTATCTCTGTGTTTCGATATGCATAATGATTTAAAAGGCCATTAATTTGCAAACAACCCAGATTAAACCATCGGGTAATAAACTGAAAATCTGGGTTTTTTCATACAAAAATATATAAACATGACATAACATAATATGTTTATAGACACTTAAACGAAACTTTGATGGCAGATTTATCGTCTGAGTCGATTCGATTAGGGGATGAAAATTGTAAAAAGCTCTTTTATGACAATTTGGTGCGGCCTCACTATTGCAAACCCACGGCCGCTAAATCATAACATTAACCAATTCGTCCGAAAGGTCGTAATAATTTTGAGGCTCATAAAATTTAAATAAAATTACGGTTGTAACAGTTCAAATATTGTGGCTTTTTGTAAATTTACATGCAGCTGTAAAATGGAAAATTTTCAAGAGGGTACAATTATTCGACGTTTTGATTTATTTCCCGGCTCAATCAATTAATTTTTTTCTTCTCGCTGTGTCACGAGAAATAATTGAGCCAGTCCCGGGCCGATTCTTTACTTTGCGGCTGACAACTTCCAAATAAAAATCCTTTCGCTTTTTGTTTGTAGCAGTGGCGTGATGGATTGATAGTCTCGAGAACTAAAAAAATATACAGCACAACTAAGTCTTCAAAAGGCGAAGGCAAAAAACGCGGCTGGTAAACATCTCTTCAAGAGCTTCCCGAGTCAAATTGTGGGAAGGAAAACATGGGGAGTTTATGCCCTGGCCATTATCGCCATGTCAATATGTTGGTATCATTCACAGCGCGTTTCAGTTTCGCTCCCTTAGCGACCGTAAAGTGTTACCGCCAGCCTGCATTTTGACACCTACATCGGTTTAATAAGGAGGCTTAATTGGTCACTGGAGAAAATGAAAAATATCTAAAGGAAAATGGAGTAATGCAGCTCCTATTATCAGAAACAGAGATATCGATTCGTAACTTTCAACTTATTTTATATGTTTTTAATGCTTGTTTTTTAACTTTATATGTTACTTTCTCTAGCAATTTAACACCTGTATGATTTGTTTGTGGTTTACTCCTTAAAGCTGTCATTTTTGAATTGATATCATTTTTTAGACGTAAAAATGTGAACATTATTAAGGTAATAATGGTCATTTTAAGTGTGTAGTATTATGTTAGAAAATTAATTTAAACGCAAAACACAAAAGTCTTTAATAGATTCTAATTTCAAAAATGTCAGCAGAATTTTTTTTTAATATTGAGCTGTGATGGGCAGTTGGGGAACCGATAAAACTATACAGTATTAAAAATATTTTAACTTGCAAAAGAATTTCTTAAATTTTGCAAATGTTGCAACTAAACCTATTTAAGAACGCAGCAAAAATTCCACTGTCTTTCTCTGTTATTACTTTTGCAACTCACTTCTTAGTTCTCAGTAGATCATTTTATGTTTTAACATTTATTTTGTATCCAAACATTTGTTGATGATGTAATGTTCCATCAATTTTCCATCTCTTTGTTTTGCTATTTTTAGTCTTTACTTAAGCAAATACTTCAGCTTTTCTTTTATTTCTTCCACCCAAGAAAAGGTTCTTAAATTTTTTTAACATAATGTTATTTAGGATATTCCACATTCCATAAATACGAGTAGAGGTAGTACACCTTTATTCTACAAGTGGTTACTATGGTACATTATTTGATTTAGTTACTTTTTTATCTTACTCGATATAATTTCTTAATAAAGTGGCCATTTGATATTTTTTTATTATATTTGGTAATTTTTTTGTTCTATTGGTGATTTTTTTATTCTATCGGTGAAAAAATTTAACAAAAATTTGTGTGTACCTATAAGAGAAAACTTTGTATTATACACGTAAAGAAAAGTTGTCAAGATCTGCTCGTGATTCGCACTCGTTTCAGAAACACATCACTCACACATAATGAACAACTTTTCTTTACTTGTATAATAAACTACTATTTTATTATCTACCCTCTTTCATTTTATATCATTACTTAAGCAATTATTTCTGTTTTTGTCTTTTTTGCTTTTTGTTTCATCTTTTCAGAAAAGTTTATTAAAGAAAAATTATTTAAGACCAATCAACTTCAAAAACAACTTTACAAATTGTTCAAGTTCTAAATATTACAGAAATACAAATTGGTGGATGCCCCAAAACTTAATGTATGTATAACTAGATGGAAAATAATAGAGACTGTTATAAACAATAATAAAAACGTTTGTTAACCGTGAAATACCAATATTTGCCATTTCTGGTTACAAATCTTTACTTTTGCTAGGAATAAAAGATGGTGAATGTGCCGAGGTAAAATTAATTTATGTAAAAATACATGTATTAGAAACCGTTTTCAACAGTGAAAACGTTAGCTAACCGTAAAATACGAGCACTCTTACAACAAATATTGTTTGGATATTGAGATAAATAAAAATTGGTGGATGCGCCGCCGCCGGGCTAAATTTAATTTTTGTAAAAATAATTGTAAGACATTAAAAACTGTTCTATTTTTTAGCTGTAAAATACGAAGTTATATTTCTTTTTACGAATTGTTGAGGTTTTAATAAAAATTGGAAGATGCTAAATTTAATTTATGTATAAAAAAAATGGGAAATCTTAGAAACTGTTATAGACAGTGTTATTTTTTTTTTAGTTTTGTAAGTAATGAAAAATGCTAGATGAACCAAGCCAAAATCAATATAAAAAACACATACAAATAATATTAAAAACCGTTTTAAACTCTGATATTGACCATTAAATACGAGAACTTACAATTTCTGTTTACAAATAGTTGATGTTGTAATTTCTAGAGAATTAAAAGATAAATAAATAACAAGTATAATATTGTGAGAGACCTACTATACTGGGCGAAAAATGAAAAACATAATTTATTCATTACTTTGTCAGAGATATTAAAGGGGTGGCTTGGTAATAGTCCCTAGGTAGTGCTTCGACAAAAAAGAGAAACACTTTTGAAGGAAAGCAAATGGGAAAGGGTGTTTTATAATGAAATAGATTTCGTAACAACATTAAATAAATTTTAAGCAAAATCCATCCCTCGGATCCCGCCACTTAAATTAATTATTATATCTTTTTAAGAGCTATCAGTAAAGCGTTCCGTGTAAACGCTAACTTTCTCCCCTTGATCCAAGTTGAAAATTGTTGATGCAGAAACGGATTTCAGCAAGTTTCCGACAGCCTGACCCGTTCACTTCATCTTCGCATTATTTATTTATTTAAATGAATTTGTTCAAAGTCGAGCGAAAGATTACGCCGCCTCAACGCATGCACGATTTTAACAGCATTCCTTTTGAAACTTCCGTCATTGCCGGAAACAATCGACATTGGCCTATCGCCATTAAAATTCCCCGTATGGAAATCCGAGCGTTCCAAATCAAACGCGATAAAACTGCAGACTAATATCCATGTTATTAAATCTAAAAGAGGGATGGGTGGGGTGCAGACACAAAACATTTCAATTGAATTTTTCCTACCCGATTTAATTAAAACGTTCTACGTTCTACGTTCTACTGTTGTAGTTTTGCTGTAAACAATTTATTTCTGCAAATATGGCGCTAGAAAAACAGAAACCAAAAGTCTTATTTCCAGCCTAGAGAAATCTTGCGGAAATGGGGAAGAAGGAAAACGGTCGCGTTAACAAATGACTACTGCATGTCTCTGACATTTGTCAGTTATATCGGCTAGAGATCGCATTTAGTCGTTAAATCAATGTGGCCGCTTATTAGTGCCAGTTTTTTCCATTTGCAATAAACTTTTATAAAAAGGCAAACACTAAAATGATTGTCTCAGAGATATGAGAAGTTAAACAAGATACCGTTTTTTCTCACCAACATTAAAAGTCAGTGATTATAAAACAATAAAGTAAAAAATTTCAGTCAACATTTCTCAATAATATACCATAATATAAAACCACTGAAATAATTTTGAATTACATAATCGTTTTTCAGTTGCAATGTTATCGAAGCATTTTACTCAAATTTTCAAACTATACCTATGCTTTGACTTATTTTAGCAACTCTGCGATTAACAATAAGAAAATAAAATTTTGTACATTTGTAGAAAAAGATGTGCTTGAATGTTTGATGTAAATAACTTTGCTATTCATGTTGGTAACTACAAGGAATGAAACTGTGCAATTGTTAAATTGTCATATTTTTTATATTTTTTAATGCGTCATTTTTTAGTTCTTACTTTTAAATATATTTATTTTAATTAAGTAGCAGGGCCAGGTAATTCGATAAGGTGTTACTTTAGTTCGTAGTTACTTATTGTAAAATTTTAAACACCTATATTCTCGAAAATTTAAATTTATTACATCCAGGGAGAGTCAATAGTGGGTTATTTCTGACATGTCCTAAATTGCAACCAAAAATACTAATTGCACTTACCACTTGGATACTTAGTTTAATTTTTAAAAACATTAATTGAATCAATATTGGTTTTTTATCTTTTGAATAATAATAGTCCATAATGAAATTTTATCAAAACTTTCAAGACAAACTTGACAATACCTAGAACAATGTAATCGTGGATTAATTTTGTAAATTTTTAACGATTACCGATCAGGTCAGCTGGAATCAGTATTACTAATTGCATATTAAAAAAAATCAAAAGTAACCCACTATTGACTCAGCCTGTATAAGCAGGTCAGATCAGGTCAGGACACTGGTGGAAGACTTTACCAAAAAATTCTGTTTGAGTGTAACATAGAAGTTTCTTCCCATCTGTTTTCAATAATGAAAAAAGAAAATAATTTAAAAATGACCCAAAAAATATACAAATTTTGGTTACAGAAATATTTTTAAGATTATATCTTAAATTAAATATTATATATTTTTATTGAGTTTTTTGGATTAGCCGGGATATTCTAAAGAAGTTTTCATCAGCTCTTCCTATAACGAAATTCCATATTCGGAATATTTACTTTTTTATTTACTTAACGAATTTGTACCTTTTTCTTCAAATAGCAATAACTTTGTTATCTTTAAATATGTTGTAATCGTCTTTGAACGTTTATAAGAATTACTAGCAGTTGCCCGCGGCTTCGCACCATATTCACAATTATTTTGTAACGCGGAAAAATACCGCAAAACTGAGTAAGGTGACCCAATGCAAAACCAAGTTACTTTTGGCTGTTTAATGGTTTAATGGTTTTTATTCACTGTTATCCTTATTTAACCCCCTTCTGGGTGTAATTTCAAAAAATTCTGAAACACATGTTTCTTCATTTTTAACTGAAAACCCAAATACCAGTTCTCATAAATAGAACTTTAAAAATAATGGATTTTTGAATTTAATCCCCTCGCGGATAGAATTTGTAAAAATCCTGAATTACATGTCTCTTCTTTTTCAACCAAATCTCCAAATATTAATTTTCATAATCATAGCTTCAGCAATGAATGATTTTTTACATTTAACACCTTGAGGCTGGAACTTTTGACAAATCTGAAACACGCGTTTTTATCTTTAGTCGACATCTTACGTACCAGTTTTCATGGTTAGAACTTTAAAAAATTTTTATATTTACTCCGTTGGGGGGTGGAACTTCCAAAAATTCAAAAACACGCCTTTTTTATTTTTAACGAAAAACTCAAATATCAATTTTCACAAATGTAACTACCATAAAACACGCGTTTTTTATTTTTAGTGTATAGCCCCAATCCCAATTTTTATGGTTAGAAGTTACGTATATTTATATTTAACCCCATTGGGAGATGGAACTTCAAAAAATCTAGAAACACGCCTTTCTTCATTTTTAACCAAAAGCTTAAATATCAATTTTTATGAATATAACTTCAAAAATAATGGATTTTAAAATTTAACCCTCTTATTAGGGAGTGGAACATCTAAAAATCATAAAACACATGTTGCTTCATATTTCACCGAAAGCCCAAATACCAGTTCTCATGGATATAAGTTCAAAAACGACGGATTTGTATAGTTAACCCTTTTTGAGGGTGGAATTTTTAATAATTATAAAACACGCGTTTGTTTATTTTTAGTCTATAGCCCAAATAAAAATTCTCATGAATATAAGGTCAAAAATGAAGAAAGTTTATATTTAACCCCCTTAGGGGTGGAAATGTCAGGATTTAAAACATGCGTTTTTCATCTTTAACTGAAATCCCAAATACCAATCTGCATGGATATAATTTTTAAAATTACTAATTTTTAAATAAACTTTAACATTCTATTTAACCCCCCTAGGGGTTGATTTTTCGAAAATCCTGAAACATGTTTCTTCATTTTTAACGTAAGGCCTAAGTACCAATTTTCATGAATATAACTTTAATATTTCTCTTAAAATGATGGATTTTTATTCAAACTTTAACACCCCATTTCATTAGAAAGGATTTTCGAAAAATCCTTTCTTAGCGGAATTCTACACCCTCTAAAGAACGTATCTTCCAAATTTCATGTTTCTAGGTTCATTGGTCTAGGCTGTGCGTTGTCTGTCAGTCAATCACGGTACTGTGTTATATATATAGATAAGAAAAAGGTTAAGTCTTTGTTGTGGTGTTTTCAAAAAAAAAGTTCAAGGGCCAATAACTCAGTTTTTCTAAACAGAATGCCTTTTTTTCTCAAATAACAAAGAAAAATCAATACAAAACAAAGCTTCTTTGATTGCATGTTGGACATTAAAACACACGTAAGCATGCAACAACAGTTGATGACATTATATTTACGAACTCATACAAAAACACTTAATCAATCGAGCACTTAACATTTCTACACAGAAAAAGAGGTTCCACTTCAAGTTTATTTAAAACTTGACCATAGAGTAAAAATTAGAAAATGGTTTCAGAAAAAACATCAAAATATAACAATGGTAGCACGGAAACTAAAATTATAATTGCCTCTAAATTATTTCTAGTTTAGATACCATGCTATTTTTAACCGTTTCGTATTTCTTTGATTTATGCAAAGCTTAACTAAGTAAATCAAAATATTAATTTTAGTCTTCAAAAAGGTAATACGAAATTAAGCGACTAGTTAGAACATCTTCAATCTTTGATTATATCACGACTCTGGGATTTCATCAACTATTCTACCTACAGTTGGATATGACAAAAGTTGTACAAAGTCAAACACTAATCAACATTTTACCACAAATAGTCGAAGTTTTGTTGTAATTAAATAAAATATTTTTCTGAAGAAATATACAATTAAAGTTATTGTGTTCTTATAAAATTAGTTAATTGTTTTTGCAGATAATAATGTTAATGTAAATTTCGCCTAATTTAGTAAAATTTAAACAAAGTAAGAAATATCAGAAAAATATAATTTTCAATAATTTTATAAACTAAATAAAAGTTTGTTCTTTGCAAATGATGAATTGTTTTACCACAAAAATCAATTGTTTCAGTAGTTGCTGATTAAGGCTAGAACCAGCTAGAAAACAGCATCAAACTCAAATTTTTATTAAAAGTAAAAAATATTACTATCATTTTTAAGACTTACGTTTCAGCCCCGGATTTTACCTCCTCTGCCTAGAAAGTTCCCCACAAACTTCACTTGCTTTTCTCGGCCTAAATATTTAAAAAGCCCACGGCATCAAATCCGCACTCGTTTTCGTCAAACCACTACGCGAAAGACACTCCAAAAAAATGCTCACCAATTACACCACAGTAAAGGCCAATATCTCGCGACACCTGTTCCGACGCGGTCTTCCTGCAAACGTAGCAGGACAAAGTGTTGCGACGGCGACGCTTCCCCTGCAACTAAAGTTGCGTCGGGACGCCACCCAACATAAAGCCGTGTTGGAACGGACGCAAGCGCCCTAAATAATTCTTGTTGATGGTGTTCTACAACACGAAAACTCGCGCTTTTGACGCACAACCGGAAAACTGGCGGGACGGAAACGGCATGTGATGCGGTGCATGTTGCAAGGATCGACCAAAAGTTGGCTTTTTGATAAAGCTAACTTTTGAATTACTCTCAAAGCAAAGCCAAGATTTTAACTCTACCTTTTTTGGAGAACAAACACTCTAGAATATTTTTTTGTATTTTACGATCCTTGCACTACTTTATTATGGTTAATATTAATTTATACAATCTGTCTATCAATGAATGTAGGATCATAGTAGGTATTAAAAAGTTTGCCGCTTCTTTCAAGAAAAAACGAACAATGTTAGTATATGGAATAATTGGTCTTACTGGTTGCCTGGCCTGGGTAGATAAAAATTGGTACTTTTCAGAAAATTCATAGAAATAAAGTGATTAAATGCGGCAAATTCAAATTCCAGAAGCACCTGAGATCCTACACTCTTTTATAAACAGTCCGTATATTGTTTTGCTACATTTTACTTAGTTCATTTTCAAGAGAAAACATACATGTAACACTATTATCCCGGCGCCTCCACCATTTTTATGTTAACACTACGTAGTAAATGCTAACAATACGCATATGAGCTTGAATGCTTTATTGAAAGCAAATAAATACTTTCCTTTGTGTACTTTTGCTAGTTACAAAACTTTGTCAATGTTAGTTTTTTAATTTAGAAGAATGCTTCTTAGATTGCAGAAAGCATTTTTACAACAACGTCTGATTACTTGTTAACTTCTAAAACTAATCTATGTTTGGTTTAAAACTTTACGAAAGTTTAAGGTTCATTAATAAGCAGGAAGTAAACTGCCGTATCTAGTTCACTACTTAAAACTTACACCGAAAGTGTCAAAATGTCGGATTTACGATTAAAGTGAAATACACGTTATGTGAAAGTTTTGTGTTAATTAGGTGTGGATAAAAGGCAAAGACGTAGTTTTCATGTTGTTCCAAAGAAAATTATTTATTTAAATTACTATGCGTTACGATACTTGCTTTTGAATTAAGCACATTACTTAGTAATTAGAAGTTCTTCTAAACCATTTTTTTTCTTTTTTTACACTTTCAGATATATATCAAGTACTTTTTTTCATCGGCAATCTTTCTAACAAGGCCAAGTTTCTTTACGACTTCACATCACCAAAAGAAATAGTCACACAATTGTGTTTATGTTTTTTTAAACCGAAAAAAAGCAAAGCAAAAACTAGAGTTTTCTCCAATAATTACAAATCTTATCAAACAATTAAGTATTTTGAAAAACCCTTAAAATACAATAAACAAGTAAGACATTTAGAAAAATCTAAAAGTTGATAGATTCAAAGTTTGATTGTCACGTATTTAAAAAAAAGAAAATATTTGGAACAACCAATAATAAAAAGAGGAGAAGAAATTACTTCGAATTCCATAATTCAACAAAGTCTAAATTTTACGTTTAAAATTATTATCGAAAGGTTTGAAACTCATTTATTGTTATCAATTATTATTCAAAAAATACAAAATATTATGTAGTTTAAACATTTTACCATAACTTCACGTTCTGAAAAAATGTAATGTTTGGTCATGTATAATTCGTAAATGTCACTCAATGCAAAATTAAATAAAAATTTTATTCGGAATTAAACAAATTGTTTTGTCAGATATCAAATTAATTGAATTTTCTACAAATCCACTCCTAGTCTAAATAACAGAAACTAATTCTGATACTTAGACGTCCTGTATGATATTTACTTAATTTAAGCCACACTGAAAAGTGTTAAAAAACTTATTCGTCTTTCAAACTTTTAAAAGACACAGAGATAAAAGTCATCCCGTGTTCTTGTCATATTATAATAAAAAATCTCTTGTCTGAAAGAAGAGTATTTTAGAGTACTTAAACACTCATCAAAAAATGTAGAAGTACAATTTATTTTATATCTACAAAAAAGAACATAATTGGTACAAATCATCAAATGAAATTTAAACATTTATATAATTATTTGGTTTCCAACCTTTGGCAAAAACTAACAATTTTTGATAATTATTTTCTTATTGAATTGGTGTGTTCCTATGATGCTTCATTAATTGGAATCTATTAAAACCGTGGAGAGAGAAACTCGTGGAGGGAGCATAAGCGAGAAGCCGTAGTCCTTCCACAAACACCTTTTATGACCTTTTATGACACCAGTGGTGAAGTCAACATATTTTAATTCTAGGAGCACTTGCAAAGTTTGCAGCTTACCATTAGTTGTCAAAATACACTTAATTAAAAACACTTACCGCAAATACTAACAATTAACACTATTTATTACGTGCTATTACCTAAAACTATCAGAAAGTATTAAAAAATCTGTTTAAAGCAAAAAGAACCAGAATAATCTGAGAGCATAGAATTCACAAAACGCCTATGGTATCAGCTGATTTATAGAAACAGCTTCAGAGCTGCGCACTGATATTGCACACTTAAACAAGAAATTCAAAATAGCCCATAAAAGGTGTCTGTAGATCATCAAGAACCTAGTATTGGCGGTATAGGGCACCCTCTCTCCTCGAGTTTCTCCCTCCATGATTTTTTAATCTGCTTTTTGGCAGAATATATTTCTTGAAGATCAGGTTAAATTTATTTATGACCTATTTGCCCCAAAAATGTAAATAGGTACATTGTCGCCTATTATGCTAAAGATTTGAAACGGATTAAATGTATTACTCGTCCATTATATACAAAAACGGCAAGAAAGAAATATTTTAATCACATTTACATGAGTTTGAAAACCAAAAACTATTATAAGTATAATTTAAAGTTTCAAAACAGAGTAAACGGAGACATTACACGCGATTCTGTTTATTTTTTTCTAAAATGGAACCGATAATAAAACAAACACTTTATTTGATTTCAAACTAATGTTAGAAAAACATTAAAAAACAATCAAATACAGTGTCTTGAGGTTGAAACTTAAGGAAGATGATATCTGTGATAGAAGAAACTTAAAACAGTATATCACATGAAAATTCACATTATAATAGAAAATCATTAAATTTACATTATTTGTTTGTAAACTGCTGCTTCAACTAACATGAGATCGAAAATGTACTCAATTAGAGCAAGCCTTGAAAGTGGAGTGTAACTTAAGCCACATCTTACGCTGTGTAAAACCAGCACAAGACAACACAATCTCAAAAGTGCGGCCGTAAATAAACAGCTAAAATGTGACTTAAGTTCCGTAGGCACAGCTTGCAGTAATTCAGAATATTTTCGATCTCATGTTACAACAATTACGATTACCTTGTGCTTCACCATAATTGTCCTAATCATGACGAGCAATTCATTATTTTAATAATGTAGTTCATGGACAAATTTAATGAAAAATTTTCACAAACACAAGCCAAAAAACTTGCTCAAAACAATTTCGGTAGAAGTGATCAAGCAGAAAAATTTGAGTTTTGAGCAATACTAAAGTAGAGCCACATAAAATGATGACAGTGTCATGTGTCAAAACTAAGAAGTGATGTTATTTGCTGTCGTGGTTACGATATTTTTATTTATTGCAACAATTAAATTTTATATTAACAAAGAAATTATTCCAGTGACCCTCAAACCTTGTATTTCCAGACAGAAATTAGTGAAAAACAAGTCACTAATACTCCGCACTTAAAGTAGCAGCTGACCAAATTTTAGTTTTTCCTTTAAAATGCTTTATCTTATGTTTTTAAGAGTCAAAATGTTTAGGATTTAGCACGTATTTAATGATTATTCAATACTAAATAGTTGATTAACTAAGAATATTTGCAGTTACCTTAAGAAAATTGTAAGAATTCTTAAAAATGGTTTTTGTGTTTTTTTGTGTTAATGCCTTCAAATAACCAAAAACAAATCTACAAACTACCAACAATAAATATTTACTAGAACACAAACTAAAAACTAAAAATTCCGTGAGTTTTTTTGCAGTTACCCTATTTCTACACTCTTTTCGACTCCAAGACCGTAAACACGCTGTATAAATTTTAAATCGTATGCTATTGATTTTGTGTAAAAAGCACAAATTCCAACTCCCACTGTAATAAACAGTTATACATTAATAATAATTGCAAAATACAAACCAGTAAGATTTCTAACTCCAGATATGATGTTTTATTTTATTAAAAAAAAACCATCTCGAACCACCATTAAAAAAAAAATTGCAGAGGGAAACTACAGACTGATCCAAAAAAACTGAGTCTGTTGGCAACAGATTTGATAGTATTTTTGATCGTAATTTGCTACACTGCAACCGGATTCGGTTTCTCTTGACAATTGTTTGACGTACAACCCCACAAGATTGTTGAATTGTTGTTAACTGAAAGCGTATCCTTTAAAATTTTAATTCAGTGTTGCTAACAGACTCAGTATTTCTGGATCAGTCTGTATTTTAAATTACATAAGTAATAAAGTTAAAGTTTTACTTGTACGTTTAGAATTACCAAAAGTTTCGAAACTCAAATAATGAGATAAATAGTACTTATTTCAATCAATCATTCTAAAAATTCAGAAGATTGTAGTTGAAGCATTTTACCAAATCTTCACTTTTTTAATAAACCCAAAACACAGATCGAAACTACATTCAGAAATTAAATTAATATTTTATCCACAATCACATTATAATTGTAGTTTTATCCACACTTATGAAGCATATAAAGAGACCTATTATCCACTAGTGGAATAAAGTAACTTTATCCACAGCCAGTCTATTATTAGGTCATAATATTGCTACTAGGAGACCTCTAATGATATCCATAAAACCTATAGGTTTTATGAAAACACCATAAAACCCGTAACGAAATTAAACTGCATTTCTCACACTTACCTGCATATTAAATGAGAAAATATATTTGGTTTCTTCTTTATTCGATGTCGAGCACACATTTACTGAAAACGAAGCCGCAACTAATGCAGTATTCCGATTTTAAAAATTAATTTGACAAACGTCACCTCAAAACGTCAAATGACAATTTTGAAAAATAATTTGCAAATGTCTCGGATTTTGTCTATATTGTCTGACTGTACATAAAAAGTTGTATTGCATACGGGTCTTACATGTGTTTTATCCGCTTAATTAAACGCTCGAACTTCGTTCTCGCGTTTAAACCTTTGTGCGGATAAAACACACTGTAATAAAAATTAAAATTTAAGTTTGATTAATTCCATTTTGTTAATGTGGTGATTGTGGATAAAACGTTGTGTTGCATTCGTGCTTTCTAAAACACTTATACAACCTGTCTCTAAATAAATGTAGGATCGTAGTAGGCATTAAAAGTTTGCCGCTTCTTTCTAGAAAAAGCGAACAATGTTAGTATATGAAAAATATGGTTTGACTGGTTGCCTGGGTAGATAAAAATTGGTACTGTTCAGAAATTTCATAGAAATAAACTAATTAAATGCGGCAAATTCAAATTCCAGAACCACCTAAAATCCTACACTCTTTTATAGACAGTCCGTACAATAAATAGTAGATTATTTCATAAGGGGTAAATGTGATAGTTTATGTGGGGAAGCTGAATATTTATTTTGCCGAATGCAATGAGGCAAATAATTCAGCTGAGCCACATAAACTCACATTTACTCCGAATACAATATACTATTTTATCCGCAAACGTATTGGTGAAAAGTAAAGAGCAATTTTGAGCAACACTAATTTAAAGGTAAATGAATAAAATAATCAGGAAGCTTTGCACGTGAATCATTACCATAACAATGCTTATAAGCAAACGTCAGTCTTGGATTTTTGTGTTGAAATTTTCGAATGTGTTAAGTATTATTTAATTTAACTAGTGCAGTCCCGCTTCAGAACGAGGGAACTCCCGCTTCACAACCTCTTGAGCGAAGCAGCAAAAGACACAAGAAAGTGAAAACAATGGTAAGTCATGATGACAGACAAAACTAAAAATCGCTTTATCTCCGGTAAAGGTGGTCCAAGAACTAGATCTTTTACCTGAGACATTCTGTCACAAAGTTGTCAGTTTTGTGACGTTTGCGGATAAAAACTATTATTCAGAATTAAACAAATTCGAATATTGCTTTGCCAGATATCAAATTAATCGATTGTAAATTAACGTCTGGTCTAAATACAATCTGATTCTGTTTGTTTCAACTTATTTAAGTGAAAAAGTGTGAACACTGTTAACAAACTCTTTCATATAAACTTTAAACTCCTAAAAGGCTGAGACATAAAGGTCAGCTCTTGTGATGAAAATAAAAAATCTCTAATCTGACAGCAGAGTGTTTAAAGAATAGAGCAAAGGATTTAAGCATATTTCCAAGAAATTGGAAGATAACTTTTCGTCCTGTCTGGTGAAACGGAGCTTAAAATGTAAACCACATAATTTTCGTGGTATATCTAGAAGAGAAAAATCATGCTCCATTCGTGGCTATTCCGCGCGGCCCTTAATCCACAATGTATTTTACGATCTCAGTTAAAGAGATTCCATTGAAACTGCTGCAGGCAAGTCTTTAATCTTTATTAAAGTGTAAGGTGCACCGGAAGATTGAACTGAATTATGATGTTTATCTGCGAAGCAATAACGACAAACTCGGCAATTACAACACAATTTACACGAGCACAACGTAATGGCGAGAAGTTATGACCCAAACTTAGTTCGGCCATTTTCCATCGGCCATATTTTAATCCGTGAAAAAAAGGGTGCGCTAACCAGAAGAGACAAGCCGACATTTCCCAGTTGCATTGAGAAAAGTCTTCTTTCCGGTTTATCACGTATGGAAGGCGAAGGTAAGCTGATCAGATGTTACATATGAATATCTGATCTGAATAAAATATAGGCGCATTGGGGCGCTTTTTCCACCCTTCTTCCAGGATTGAGTAGAGGATTCATCGCTACTTCATTTCCCATTAAAAAATTATTCCAGTCGCAATCTTCATCAACAAAACGAACATGCCATTAAAGCTCCTTAAAACGCCAAACACAAGGGTTGGATAAATATTTTAACTGGGGAAAGCTGCTTTTTGTCGACTTTTGTTTGAATACAATCAGAACAAATCGGGTTGGGATTAGAAATGCGTTATCGTTACAGTTGTGATAACAAAGCAAGTTAGGAGAATATTAACATTTCGGTTTTTTTTACTTTCCTTTACTTTAGTTAACAATTAAACAAAGGAAATAGAACAAACTCGAGAAAGTTTTGTGGATACAGCTGAAAACGTGACAGCAGAAAACCTGAATATCTTTAAAATTGAAAAAAAGTTAAAACAAGAAATCGAAAATTTGAAAGATCTACTGAATAAACGGGTCAAACTTTGAAAGCTTTATGAATAAAGTTGAAAAATTTGGGTAAAATTAACATAAATCTAGAAAAAGAATAATTAATTAATAAAAAACACTCTAATTTATAAAAAAACGTGAAAGCACAGATTTAAATGTTTTAACAGTTGAAACAGTTTAAAAGCTATAGAAGTTGAAATTCTTGAAAATCTACTAAAAAATGGAATATATATATTATTATCGAGTTGTACAAGACAAGTCAAGTCTTGTCTTACCAATCTTGGGTTGGTAATCATGACAGCTTATTGAAAATAAATTAATAGTTAATTAATAATTAATAGTAACGTTCAGTCCGACCATGTTCTGTGGCATTTCTGTGGTACGACATTGAATATGAATTGATATGAATACACAGACAGACAGAAATACATTACCAATCCATCTCATCATGAACAAAAATATTACTGCTTTCAATGAGACAAAATTTCATTTTGTCTAACTGTTTCCATTGACAACAATTGCACAAAATTGCATTTGTTTATGGGAAATAGAAAAAAATATTGTCTCAAATTAAAAAAAAATTGGAACATAAAATGAAAAGCAAGGCAAGAACATATCCTGAAAACTGGTAAAATAAACTCTAAGAACTGGAGAAAGGAATAACTTAAACCCTTAAACTAAACTAAAAAACTAAAAATTTAACATAATGAAAGACAAGAAACCACTCATACCTAAAAAGTGGAGTAAAAAATAAAAAAAAATTATTTAACTGAAAAACTTATGTGAACCTACACTTGTTCCTGAGAAATTAGACAGAACAAAATTCTAAAACCTAAAAACATAGAACAATCCCTGGAAGCTTTGTGAAAAAAGTTGAAAACGTGAAGGCATAAAACCTGAATATCTTTAAATTTGGAAAAAGTGAAAACAAGAAATCGAAGATCTGGTAAAAAATCTAAAAATTTTGGGAAAAAGTAAATAAAAAAAACTAAAAGACCGAATAAACTCAGTTGTCATAAGCGTCCCATCTGATGAAAATGCGCAGAAACTTGAATGTCTAACCCCCGCTTTCTTGAACGATTTATCGATAGATAAATTTTATCGGTTGGATAGTTGCTAAGCTAGAGATGATCTGATTGGTGTTTCTATAGAAATTATGGAACCGATAATATTTATCTTACGATAACTCGTTCAACAAACCGGGGGTTAGAAATTAAAAAAATTTAAAACTATACAAATCAGAAAAATTTACCAGAAATGACTCAAAGCTCTAAAAGCAATGTAAATAATGTTGAAAAATTTTGTGCAAAATTGAATTCAAATGAAACTAAAAATACAAAATTATGTCAAATTTAGAAAAAGATAAATTTATTTGAAATGAAATTAAATAATATTAATTAAATTAAATAAATAATTAAAAATTCCGTATTAATTTAAAAAATCGTAAAAATAGAAACCTGAATAAACGTGGTAGGAAAAATCTCAAAAAAGACAAACTCTAAAGGCTAAGTAGGTAAATAACTTTCAAAAAATGGGCCAAAATTAAACTAAAAAACAGAATAAACTCACACTTAGAAAAGGTTGAATAAGTAAAATAATCTAAAATGTATTATTTAATTAATAAAAAAACGTTATAATAAAATAAAACGTGAAAGTATAAACCCGAAAAGATTAAAAACCATAAATCAAAAACCAAAATATTTAATTAAAAATAAAAACTGAAAAAATGAAAACTCTGTAAGCAAGAAATATAAGAATGGCTTGAAATTTGGAAAGGCTAACAAGTAACCAAAAATCTGAAAAATCGACTGAAAAAATGGGAAAAACTCGAAAAGGTGTGTAAACAAACAAAAAAAAAAGAACAGAATAAACTCACATTTATACTGACAACTGTTTTGCCAAAAATGGTAACCAGAAAAACCATTGAGTGAAGCCAATTTTGAATCGTTGAAAAACAGGGCAAATCAATTAATACTTATATTAAAAACTAAAAAACAAACTCCAACAACTCTAATTTAAAAAATTAAACGATAATAACCACCAAATCAAAACAAAACTAAGTAAACCAAAACTTGTTTTCCTGAAACGTTATGAAAACCGATAAGATGAAACAAATTTTGAAAACTGTGAATAAAGTTGATAAATTCATGTAAAATCGAACTCAACATTCTGAAACAGCAGAATATAAACTCAATCTTGAACTGAAAATAAAAAGTAAAAAGCATTTTGAAACTTTTTTTTTAATATGTGAAAGATTCGGATTTGCATTTTTGATTATTCCACAAAAACTTTTAATTATATCGCAACTACTTTAACTCTATTACCGCACTTCAAATATTTCAAGAAAATATTTAATCAGCCAATTTCAATTACCGCACCCTTAATAATGTTGATTTTATGTCTCTGTGAGTTAGAACTATCAAATATCGCTCCAAAATCCGCCTAATTGTGCATTTATGTAAAACGTAAACCCATAGACAGAAATTTCCGCATATTAGCGACTTTTTCCGTCAGATAAATAAATTAGAGCCTATTGATTAGTCATTAATTCTCTTAATGTGGGCAAACGGGCTCGTTTGTTGGAAAACTATAAAGAAAATAATTGAGTTAAGTAGATGAAAATGCGCGCTGCATTTTTCACGACCGTATAATTCTTTATCTAGCGTTATTCCGGCGCTCCGTTTTACAACGGCAAAGTCGAGTATGTAAAGTTCGCAAAGTTCCAAGCCAGAAAACGATTTCATTTCAGCAAAAAAAGCTTTACGGCCACGTTAATGCCAACTTGTTTAATATTATATGATTTATACAGAAAAACGAAGACTTTTTTCGCATTTTCTCCTCGTCCGAGCATCCCGTTTCAACAACAACGATAATTACTTCAAGCTATGAAATACAACGAAATAAAACTAAATCCTGCTTTGCAAAACGAACAGGCTGGAGAACAATGAAAAAAACAGAGGATGAAATGAAAAAATTGCACTGAGTACCAATCAAGTTTATAATTTTCCGGAAGCTTCGTATTATTTCGTTGCTTACATTTGAGACAAATGATCAGCCAGCTCGTGCATTATATCAATAATCCTTCGAATTTGTATTTTCTTATCTTGAAAGAAGCAAGTCGTGCGAAAATTCAAATCCCTTTTGATAATCTAAGTTGGGAATTCAGCAGCGTAGGGTTGGTCATGCAGGAGATATTGAACGCGAGGGGTGGTAAAACCTCCTCTTTTTCGATCCTGCGGCCACCCGCAGAGATACCACGAATGAGATTTGTTCCTGCGACGATTTTTTTACTCACGTGTTCTTACCTATCTCGAGACGCATCTCGAATAACGAAATCTGGCGTGATTCCAGCCGGGAGACGAGGATGGGACAATAAATTGTCGCTTGTGGATTTTTGTGCATTGGCTTGAATGAAGCCTTCATACTTATCTTGAAATTATTATTCTATAAAAGTGTGGCTAGGTATAGTATGTGCATGAGACAATAGGTGATGTGGGATTTCGGTTTGAGGAACAAATCCCAATCCATATTTTATAATTTATAAAGAGAATAATTTTTATACAAAGAAAAAATGAACAGAATACAAATGGTAACTTTATTTTGTTAAACTAATACGTTGCCGCATTTGATTGGAGCATTGTTTTAATTATAACTAAATTTTGTAACAAAGTAATGTGGTATTCGATTAGTTTTCCTAGAACTGGTTAGTTTTGAAATTAATAATGATGTGTGTGTTTTTGACGAAGAGCTGATAGGATTGAATACAGGCTGTTTTGTCTAAACCCCACATTAGAAGTATTGGGAGTTCTAATAATCATAGTCATCTGAAAATTTGTGTACAACCATAATCTTTTAGGTCCTGCTCAATGAAAATATTCTCAAAATAGCAGCACTTCCGGTTATACCGGAAGTCGCTATCAACTTCCTTATTTTAAATGTAATGCTATATTTTTTAATGCGTTTTTGAATTACTAGAGTTATTTTAAAGTAGTTTTTATAAGCTGTTCCTATACCTAAATTTAACCGTTTACGAAATATTTATGATTTTTAAAAAAATTTTGGATTTGCACTTTCCAGTTCAAAAATCGATAACTCTGCGATTTTTAAAAATTTGGAAATATTTTTGAGCTCATTTGAAAGAGAAAGCCTAGATCTTTCCTTTGGTGTTTTCAAATTTCTAAAAAAGAATAACAAACTCCAAATTTTTAAAATTAAGTTTGCAAAAGTTTAAGCATCCATAACTCATTTTTTTCAAATGAAATGACAAAAGTTTTATTTCACTAGATGGTAGAGAATTTAATTCTGCTTTGATCTGTATTAACATTCTCTATACTTGTGTTTAATTCAAGTTACAATACCTTTTTGTTGGGATTGAGAAATTCATTAGCCATAGGCCTTTTCTCATACGTTGCCATGGAAGCGAATGAAAAAAGGTGAGAAATTAAAGTTTTTCAAGCCAATACCCAATGAATTTATTTTGTTTTCACAGTCTGATAACACAATTTTGAACAGAGTTTGTCGTTTAAGTTTAATCAGAAATGTTTTTATGGCAAACTATGCAAAAATAGCTGTGGTTAGTAAGAAATTTCCTACAATAACAAAAAAAACACATAACTTGAAAATTATCACAGATAGGTATAGGGAATGCTAATACAGATTGATGCAGAAAAAAATTCTCCTCCATCTAGTAGAATAAAAATTGGGACATCCCATTTGAAAAAATTAAGTTTTGGGTACTTGAAGTTGTCCAAACTTAACCTTAAAATTTTTGGGTTTATTAACTTCAATTCCAATTTTGATCACACTGAACAACAGATATAGACTTTCTCTTTCAATTCTCCAAACATGATTTCGAAATCTCTAAAACTAAGCGAGTTACCAATTTTTTAAGGGACAGGTGCAAATTCAAAAATTTTCAAAAATGCTAAATATCTCGAAAACGGTTAAACTTGGGTATAGGGAAAGCTGATAAAAACTCCCTTAAAATAACTCAACTAATCCAAAAACGCAGTGAAAAACATAGCTTTCCATTTAAAATAAGAAAGTTAATAGCCCCTTCCGGTATAACCGGAAGTGCTGCCATCTTGAAAATATTTTCATTGAGTAGAACTCATCGGATCATGCCCGAGTACCAACTTTCAGATAAATATCTTTATTAGAACTTTCAATACTTCTAATGTGGGGTTGAGACAGAACAGCCTGTATATTTGTGGCTAAATTATTAAAACTTATACACTAAAATACATGAATAGAAACATTTTTAACGATTTCAATAAGGCCATACACTGTGTCGATTTTAAAACTCGAAAAAAATGATTCAAAATTTAGTACTTTAAAATTTTTGAAATTTAGTCAAAAATTTCGGAAAAATTATTTTCTAGTAGCTACACGTTAAAAAGCTCATTTTCGAAATCTCTTAAAAATTTCGTTCAAACAGGTGCTTAATTTTTTGATTTATTATCACCATTTTATGGTGTTGACCTTAACACTACAACAAGGACTCAAAATTTGGTAATAAAAATTAAATTTAAAAATACAAGAACACTATCTACTCATATTAGAAAACACAATCCAAAATCATGTAGAGGTTTTTTTTTTATCTTACACATTAGAGAAGTTTCATCTCCTAAAAATACTTTTTCTTTGTACGAAATAACATTTAAGCATCGCCTGTATAAAAATGACGTAGCAGATAAAAAAAACATTTTCAGCGACTAAACGTTAATTAATTAATTGTGATTTTTAATTATAAGGAGTTGTAGAAAACAAATTCGAATTTATCTCCTATCCTTAGCGAAATAACAAAGTGTCAATCTGGCAATTAACTTTCACAAAGTTTTTAAACATTTTTTCAAAAGATGGCCAAAACAATGAAATGACTAATTTTTATAAAGTAGGCTATCAATGATAAATGTTTGTTAGGCTCGTAGTTGCATATGATTCACCCTGTATGCCTTTAATAAATATACAGGGTGTCTCACGAGGTAGTGCATATACTTTAGCCGTAGATTGAGCATTAAAATTAAATGGACCCATATTTTTTAATTTTTTACAAAAAAATTTTTTTGTGGAGTTATTAGCCCCCAAAGTTGCCCCAAGAATACAGATTATAATTTTTTATCTCTAATAATACTTATCCAATTTTTATCAAATTTGGTATACAGTCATTATATTATTTTATACACTCATTTAACAGTGCCAATTGTAAACTTGTAGGGCATTGTTGAAGGGGGCTACCGGGGTTCCCTTGACATAAATTGTTTAATAACTTTGTAGCACAGATAAGTTTGGCTTTGGTGCTACTAGAATTTAAAAGCCTATTCAATTTAGAAACTTTTTTGTCTCTTTTAATTTTTTTGCAAAATGTACCATTTTCGAGTAAAATAATCAAATGTGAAAGGATGCAGTCGATATCAGCACAGCCACAGTGTTTTTAAACAAAGCGGCTTTGACCTCAGACCTGTCAAAAGAGCAAATATTATTGTCAAATCTCGTTTTACACATTTTCCGTTACTGCATCTTTTCAAATTTTATTATTTTACTCGAAAACAGTAGATTTTACAAAAAATTTACAAGAGACAAAAATATTTCTAAATGGAATAGGCTATCAAATTCTATTAGTACCAAAGCTAAATTAATTTGTGCTACAAAGTTATGAAACAATTTATATCAAGGACCCGTATACACCTATTTTGTAATTTCAAATTATTACCAAAACTGTACCCAAACCACAAGGATAAAAATTAATAACCTGAAAGTTATTTATGGATAACAGTTAATTCATGGAGCTTCTTTATCGTTTGTTTGTTAAGTGTTGTACAGAAATAGTAAGAAAATATGTTCTTACTGTTCTATCCAAAAAATATTAATTACCAAATAGAAAAAATGTGAGTTATTGGAAAAAGTTTGGGTTAAGTTTAGGAGCTTTCAAATTTGTCAAATTAAGAAATAAAGGTTGAAATTTTTTAAGCACTTTTTTCAGGTTAGCAGATCTAATTTTTTAGGTTTCAATTTAGACTATTTTTTTTTGGACAGTTCATTAAATGTAAATGTTCCCTAATTTTTAACATTACCTATTTAGAGTTTATTGGCACACTACTGAGTTGAACTTTTACACTTGACATTGCCATAGTATTAAAGATGAATATTTTTGTTTGTTAAAGAAAAAAGAACTATAATATTGTGATTTTTTTAAAGTGATTCACTGAAATACTAAAATTCGAATTGAATAACAATTAAAAACAGAACACAGATCCGTAAAAAACTGAAGAAACCATTTTAATAAAATAATTTTAATAAAAACCAAAGAGTGTAACTAAAAATTGTATTTTGAATTCTAGTTTTTCAAAACTAAGAGTTTTTATTTTTCTAGGTTTTATAATGAGGTTTTCTCAGGTTTTGTTTTTTTATTTATTCATTTGTTTGTAGAATAGTTTGGTTTTTCAGGTTTGTCAGATTTTTTATTTAATTTATTATTATTATATTATCAAATTTCGAAAGTTTCAAGTTTTTCAGAATTTTATGAATTTTAAATTTATCTATAAATTTGTCCTCTGCTCTCAATAAAGTTTTGACTGCAGAAAACGAAACTACAAGAATGTTGTTTCTCTTTGTGTCTCTTAAAGTTATATTAACAGACAAAGTTTCAAGAGCAATAAACTTTTAATAAAAAAATAAAAATAAAAAGAAGCATAGGTACTTTGAAACTGAAAAACTTGAAAAACTCAATCAGAAACTTATATCTTAAGCAACAATTTACAACTTGACAAATTACAAATGAAAAAATTCTACTAAAATGGGGTTGTAAAGTTTGGCTTGGCCCCGGGTTACCTTTTTGACATTTTTATTTATTTTATAAGTAAGCTAATAAAGGTATTCCCACTTTTAGTTTAAATTTTTTATTGTAGACTTTATAAATTTGTTTTTTTTTTGGATTTTCAGTAGAATTGTAAGTTTATTTTGGGTTTTTGGGTTAGTCTTTATTTTTATTTCTTTTTTATTTTTATGATTAAGCGCGAGAAAAAAATTGTGTTTTTAAATTTTTAATTGGTCTCGTTTAGTATTTTTAGTTCATAAATTATTAGACTCGTGTACATTTTGGATTCAGAAAGTTGGAAATATTTTTAGGAATTATTATTTATTGATAAAATCAGGCTGAAATGAATATATGAGGTATGTAATATTTTGGACAAAAATGAGCTTTGCGCTACAAAAATTGTAACAAAAAAGGCCTTTCACATAGAAGAAATATTCTATGAAATATTACAACTATGTATTTTGGAGATTTATGTTGTGTTTAATTTGTTCGAAAAGAGCTTGAAAATAATATATGTTTTAAGTTTTTAAAGTGCAACACATTGGACAAAATAAATAGTTTATTTATGTTTATGTTTCTCTTTCAAAATTTATGCAAAGTGTTTAATTTTTCAACTGGAACAATGCGTAATTCCGACTAATATTTTAAGATAGTATATTCGGTTCACTTTTATAAAAACCATTGTGGTGGATATGGCACACTCTTGGCATTAACTTTCATATGAGTTGTCATGGTACGAGTAACAGGTTCGTCATTTGCACCACAATGGTTTTTATGAAAGCGAACCAAAAGTAAGTGTATTTGCAATATTTACTACTGCTACAAATTTGTCAACGCTACCTTGAGACACCTTCCTCCAGGTAAATGCATTAAAACTAACCCAAAAAAAGCACCCCGCTTGTTTTCTAGCATTGAAATTCAATCTAGAGACGCGGAATTGATTTGAAAGGAGTCCAAATAGTAAAAAACGACAAAACTTTAAAATGTATTGCACTTATTCATGATGAAAACCGAGTTAAAAGCAGTGTATATTTGAAACTATTTCACAAAGAAGAAATTTGTATTAAAAATAAATCCCGGTAATTGAAAACGCGGAGCTGTGGCATTTTCGCGATCGTTTTTATGTCGTCTATATCAAGAGATAGCGACGTTCATAAATCATTCAGATTCGCATTAAACTAACTGCGAATTTTAGAGTGACACTGACAACGACCTTAGATAACTTACACCTACATCCGAATCACCTGTCAAGAGGTTTTTTATTCGAAGAGACGAGATGGTACGAGTAGTGTAAGAGCATCTAGTCCTTGTTATTATAGAAGTTACATAAAAGACATCAAAGGAGCTCCTCTTTCCATTAGACAAAGAATAAACACAATTAATTACTAAGCCGGGTTCGTTAAGGTTTTAATGAAACTGATTTACCAATTCAAATCGTTATTTTATGTAATAGAAATTTTAAAAATCATCGAACAGAAAAATGCCGCATTTCCTTTTCCTTCAATCACTTTCTTGTCACTCCATCTCTGCATTTTCGGAACACAAATTCTTTCCACCCGAATCGATGCTATCTCCGAAGCCTCTCCTCCCCTCATAAATGAATTTCAAACTTACCACTAACCAGCAATCTATACGTAATAGTCGAATATAATGTCAATATTTGTTTAGAAACTTGCAGCATCCATCTCAAACCTGCATGAAAATGACTAGATTGTTTATTCATAACTCCCAAACCGACAAACAAATAATTAGATCACTTTTGATGTAAAACGCTTATTTTAAGCGGAAGAAAGCCAGTGACCTAATTGATTATTTAATCTGCAAGGTGGAAGCAATAAAGCTCAATTTGTTTTGGGAAAGTTTCAAGGTTAAATAAATTGGTTTTATCTGATAAAATGTAGATAAATAATGGTAAATTAGTTTTTTCGTATAGTGGTTATAAATATTCTTATGCTTTCAATTAAATGGAAAAATTAAGTTGGCAGCATTGAAAAAGGAATCCGTTGGCAAAACTGAGTTACCTTGTCGTAGATGAAATTTGTATTTGAGAGACAATGTTGTTAAATTAAGACTGCAAATTTGTAACCTATACGCTGTACATTAATTATCAACATTGCCAACTAAATTTCAAAGTCACTTTGGTACAAGGATTTATTTGGTTTAATTATTTGTGTATCAGAATCATAGTCTACTTCTTGTTGGATTTCCTTGGCGTGGAATTATTGAAAAAAACACAGTTAATAAACAATTTATATTCTCTCCTGGAGATGACCACTTTGTGGTTGAAACGCGTTGTGTTTCAAATAAACGTTTGGTGTGACGGGATTTTCAACTGTGTTTTTGTTAAGAATCATAGTTCAAAATACGTATTAAAACCAAAAAAATCCATTAATCTTAATTATTAAAAATGATTCTTTAAAAGAAAAAAAGTCAAGATTATAAGCTCGAAATACTATTTTTAAATTCTATAAAAACAATTCCAAATTGACCTTAATACAGTGATTTTGCAAGACTATTAAACTATTAAATTTAGATATAAATAAAAATTTTATTGTTAACTAGAATACAAAAGCCAAAAACTTTCGAAATTTGAATTTCGAAATTTAATGTTGTATAAGTACGTATTAATTAGTTATAATACAAAGTATTATAAAAACGAAGAATTTAAACTTTTTTTAATTAAAACAATTTCACAAATACTAGAAAATACATCCTTTGTCTTGAAGCTGGAAATTCTTTATTGCCGTAGTGGAAATGCAATATGAATATGAGATAAAAACAACATTTCTTTTTTTAGGTACTGGCTGATAATAAGTAATAATTATTACAGTCGTGTTTGTAAAAATATTGAGAAATAACTTTGGAAAAATCAAAAAGTTCCTGAACTTCGTAACTGTATTATTTGACCCAAGAAGTCACTTGTTCTCCATAAAAAAGGAATCACTACAGCTTTTCCAGTTGTAGTTCAGAATATATTAAATTAATTTCAGGAAGTATCAAACGTATTCGACAAAACTAAAAACAGATTACGAAGTAATTAATTAATCTGGGAGCTACAAACTTGTTTTGGTAACTTCTTCAGTTTTCATTACTTTATAATGTTTTTATGTTTCACACCAAGTAATCGTTCCTTAACAAAACGATGAATAATTATTTTTAAATTTACTATCAGACTTTAGCAGTTTTTTGAATTTAAAAAAATTAAAATTCGTCAAAAAAAATCTCAATTTGTAGATGTGCCAACACTGGGAATTATTTCCTAGAAAACCGTTTCAAAAATAATTTATTTTTATTGTTGATCAAATTCTATTACCATCACAACTGTTAGAAAATATTGCCACATATCATTTATTTAAAATTTGTTATTTATCACTAACTTCAATACAAAGAATTTTTTTACTATTTTTACCTTTATATGTAAGCAATTCTCTACCACACACCATTGAGTTGGTGCGCCGGTATTTGCACACCTGGTAAAATCCAAAGTTTTTTTTATTAATTAATTGTGTTTCAGAATAGTCATTTTTATTTCAGAAAATTAATTTTTTGACTTTCTGTTCTCTATTCCCTATTCTCTATTCCATTCTATTTTATAGGTATTTAGTTTCATTTTAATAAAGATATCATTTTTTACTTATTGTTTTATCAACATACAGTAGTTTCTATAACAATTTTATTTATTGCAAAATAAGGCACTTAATATTACTTTACAGTCAGCCTTTAAAAGTGTGTTCTTTTTGCCACAGAACTCGCTTAGCAGACAATTTGAATTAGAACCTTTTTTACTTTGATTCTGATTTGGTCCGTGATTTAGATTTGTAATTTGGTAAAAAATGTAAACAATTTTCGAGTTCTTCCTTAAATGTCATCGAACTCTTAAGCATGGGTCCGGAAACAGAGCCTTGGGCGCCGCAAAGCAATCTGCGCCGCGAAAGTAAAGCGACCATGGTTTTAATGACGTCAGTTCAAATCGTTAGCAGAAATCAAAGGTTGTCCGCAGTTGATTCTTTGTGTAGTGGTAGACAGCAGTGCACCACATTTTTATTGACACTTGTGACAACGTGATAAACGAAAAACAATAGAACAGGTAGGTGTCTTCATCGACTTTTGTGATATCGCAGTGTATTGCCAAGGACTTAGAGAACTAAGGTTATCGCAACTGTGTCAAAGTCGTCATGTTTATTTCGAGAAAATCGATGTTAGTAGATAGATGAACAGATTTAAGATTTTTTTCAAGAAAATTCGACGTAACCGGTTGGCATGTGTCCTTGATTTTTTGATTAATTGTGTAGGTACTAAAGTATGTTAATGGGGAATTTTTATTATACTTCTAAAAATAATCACTTGTGTGATTCGTTCTCAACTAAGATTCACTTTCGTCTTGGCACTTCATTACAGTTTGAAAAGTTTCCCGCTTTTATCACTTCTTGGATATGTTATCTCTGATGCTTCATTGAATTTAACTCGATTGAAAGTAGTTGAAGAAGTTAAGTAGAGTGTGCAAGTGCTTGCTTATTGTAGTGGGTACATCTAATTCGCTATTACACTCTAATTTGTAAGTAACGCTAAATAGCCGTTAAACCAACATTTTTGACTGAATTATTATGTGAATAATAAATAGCGATAATTGCCAAATTTTGTTTACACGGCGCCATATACATAACAAAAATTACTCTTAGAAAAGTCATAATTAAATTACGTATCTAAAGTATGAATCAGAGAAAATGTTACATTTTATGTGAGTGTGTAAACATGACTCAATTTTCAAGCAAATTCTTCGAAAATTATTTTGTTGCTGATTACTTTGCTTCGAGTTAAAATTTATGATGGGGCAAATAAATTAAACCCTGAACTACCAGAAGGACGATGCAGTTAAATGGCAAAAATAACGTCCGATAAGAATAACAAGTATCATAACAAGTTTATTGGTGCTTAACTTAATTAATTATAAGAATTAAAGCAAAAGATGGCAAAAATTCAATTAAGATTAAACTGAATAACTATCTTCACGATTCTGAAAAACTTTCAATAACTCTTTTAATTGGGAGCTAGTTTATTGATTTTGGAACCCTTTCTAACATTTGCTAACAATTAATGGTTTAAATTTTCTTTTATTTGTAATAGTTGACTGTGGCTAGATACTTCAGCAAATTAGTCTTCTCTGAGCACTAATTAGCAAAATAGGTTCGCTTTGATTTAATGATTTTGAAATTAAACTTGGATTATCTGCGGTTTAACAGGAGTATTTTTTTAACTTGATAATTAGGAATGCTTTGAAAGAGCTTAGCCACTATCCACTCAATTTTGCATAACCATTTTTTTAGAATGAGCTTCAGACATGAAAACAACAGTTTTTAAAATGCTCGCTATACACAAAACTTTGTAGTTGGTGTAATTACATGTGCAGTTTTTGTTTTATAACTTCTATACGCTTGCCAACTCTGATCGCGTTTTTTGCAGACTTGATCCCTTGTGGCTTTTGCATTCAGACAAATACTAAATAAAACTCAATAACATTTCTGAATTTGCATCGAATCAACTCATCAAACTGACAAGTCATTAGGCATGTTGGAAATATACAGGGTGTCTCGCGACGTAGTGCATATACTTTAACCATATATTAAGCATTAAAATTAAATGGACCTGACCTGGCCCATATTTTTTAGTTTTTTCCAAAAAAAATTTTTTTGTGGAATTATTAGCCTTTAAAGTTGCCCCAAAAATACAGATTATAGTTTTTATCTCTAATAATACTTATAAAATTTGGCATACATACGTTATTTCAAACACTCATTTAACAGTGCAAATTGTAAGGTTGTAGGGCATTGTTATCGGGGCCCCGTTGATATAAATTGTTTCTTAACTTTGTAGCACAAATTAATTCTACAATTAATTCTACAAATTAAAATCTACTGTTTTCGAGTAAAATAATAAAATTTGAAAAGATGCAGTAACCGAAAAAGTGTAAAACGAGATTTGGCAATAATATTTGTGAACTTTGTGAAAGCTAATTGCCAAATTGACACTTTGTTATTTCGCTAATGATAGGAGATAAATTCGAATTTTTTTTCTACAACTCCTTATAATTAAAAATCAATTAATTAATTAACGTTTAGTCGCTGAAAATGTTTTTTTATCTGCTATGTCATTTTTATACAGGCGATGCTTAAATGTTATTTCGCACAAAGAAAAAGTATTGTTAATAAGAGATGAAACTTCTCTAATGTGTAAGATAAAAAAAAAATTCTACATGATTTTGGATTGTGTTTTCTAATATGAGTAGATAGTGTTCTTGTAGTAGTCCTTGTTGTAGTGTTAAGGTCAACCACCAACCACCATAAAATGGTGATAATAAATCAAAAAATTAAGGATCTATTTGAACGAAATTTTCAAGAGATTTTGAAAATAAACTTTTTAACGTGTACCTGCTAGAAAATAATTTTTCCGAAATTTTTGACTAAATTTCAAAATTTAAAAGTACTAAATTTTGTATCTTTTTTTTTCGAGTTTTAAAATCGATACAGTGTATGGCCCTACCGAAATCGTTAAAAAAATTTCTATTCATGTATTTTAGTATATAAGTTTTAATAATTTAGCCACAAATGTATATTCTTGTTCCGTTTTGGGTTAATTTTACAAAATTTTAGGTCCTTGTTATGGTGCTAATGTTAACACCTTTATAAATCAAACCATTATTGACCGATTTAAATGAAATTTTGGAGAGATATTGGACTTTGAAATGGTAGGAACTGGTAAACTATTTTTTCATTTTTTTTTGACTCCAAAATTCGAAAATTCAAAAGCTTTAAATTACTTAGACTTACTACGATACAACTTAGATATTGAAAACCTAAGCTCGGAAATGGACTTAACAAAATCTTCTAAACGCGATATCCCAAATTGTGTGCTAATTAGACAAAAAATAAATAAATTTGTTCAAGTTTCGAATCTCAAATAAATTTGATTTTTGAATTTGGTATTTTGTGTAAATTGCTGTGGTCCTAGCTACATATTATACAAAGGTATTACCTAATTTAAATAGTTAGATATTTGTCGGAAGGAATTGAGCAGTAATTGCGATACTAAATGAGTTATGATGACATGAACTTGTGATTTGCGGATGATAAGCGCACTCTTTGACTTCTTGAGAGTAAATAAACATTAACGTAGTCTTTGTTTCTTATCGTTGCATGTTTTTCTTATCGATTATTTACCGCAATGTTTTTCATATGAATGTATAAAATTTGGATAAATTGGACGAAAACGAGACGAGGTTCCAGCGATTCATTAAATTTTTCTGCTTTTTGAGAAAAATAACGAAACCTGCGTCTTCATCATTTCTGTTTAATTTGACGAAACAAATTCTAACTAACATCTTTAACCTCTAACATTGTGACGCTTTGTGTTGAACATTTCTCGATAAAATTCCATAAAAATAACAAGCGTCGTGCTAAAAACCGCCAAAAGGGAAACCAACACATACATCCAAGCAAAACACCTTTCCATTATTCCTCATCTAAAAAAATAAAAAAATGAAAAAATTATTTTGCTTGAAAATCCACGTTTTAACAGAGAGGCGCAACCTTTGAGTTTAATTTAAAAATGGAATTGTGTCTTTGTTTTCTCGATTTCGGTATTGTTTGGATAATAACATGTCCTCATCGACTCGTTTGTCAGTAATAAAATTACCGAAACGGAAAACAGAAGCGTAGACATCGTAATTGAGCAGATATTGCAGTCGCGCAGACCTACAAATAATTTATTGTTTAAAAGAGCTTCGGTTTCCGGGATTTAAAGGCAATCACATATTGTATCGCAAAAAAGCGGCTAAGTCTTGTGTACACTGCCAGATGCGTTTTGGCGTCCTTCGAATCCACACTTAATACTCCATCAAGCGTTTAATCTCCGTAATTAACGCAACCGTTTAAAATAATTAACTTTTGATGTTTGCTTTAGTGCCAGTTTAATCACCCAATCAATCTAGAAATCAAACGACACGTCGCATGTGTCGAGATTATTCATGACGGCTAATTTTTCGAACTAATTTAACACCAACAAGCCCTCTTAATTCCAACGTTTATAGCTTCAGATGTTGACGGCGAATTTTCAGATCGCTGCTTTGTTAATATTGATTTGGCCAGAAGTGAGTTCCACTTAGTGTCAAATGACCTCTTGTAAACGGGTTAAGGAGGGTGGAAAGAGTTTTCGAGTAAAGACGGCGGATTTGATATAAAGCGATTGTTGATTGTGGAGGGAACGGACCAAACGCTGGGAGGCGAGGAGGACCTCAGCCGATCATTGATTCTTGTTAGATGTGGCAAAGGGACCAAATCTAATTTTCTCTTATTAGAATCGGTAATTGGGCAAAGGGGGAGATATGACCGGAATATTATGACCGCTGGGACGAGAATTAAATATTCATCTACATAAGATGACAAAAAACACTTGATAAGACGATTTGAGTTCATAGGGAGTTAATAAATGTTACCTGTAGAAGTGTAGAAAAATCCTTTATTAATCACGTTTTCGCAGTACCAACGATGATAAAGAGATAAATCTAGTTTTAATTTTAGTTTTATTGTAGCAGCAGACATCAACGTGACTAATGATACCTCCAAGTTTGAACATTCAGTCTTGGAAGTTGGAAACTCGTCCTAAAGCTAATAGAAACAAGTCATTTCGAATCTTATAATGAAACAATTGTTTTACAAATCCAACCGCAAGTGTTCATAAACCGGCACCGCAGCTTTTTCAGGGCTATAAACACTTAACCGAACGAATTAATTATGGTTTTATATGCTTGTTAGTGGGCACGTTTGATGTTTAGTCTGTTTGCACCTCCCTGTGTCTAAACATTTTGCGTTTTATTTACGTCGCTCTTAACCCACATACGTGCGAGAGGAAACTGCTAACACTGTTAATAAGTGTTTCCTGCTTTATGCAGCAGCGTTTAAAGTTGCACGTTGCAGAAATTAGACGAAAGTTGTTACAATTCGTTAGTGCAGTGCAAATAAACCGTCAAATTTTGTATTTTTGATATGTTTCCAGGCATTAAACCAACTTTGAAAGCATAGGAACTGGAAATTAAATTTTTCAAAATTTTCAAAGTTTCAAATTCAAAGGAGGTGCATATTAAATTTGTAAAAAGTAAGCTCAGAAATTCTTTTCGTAAGACTTCGAAGCCCCAAATCGAAAATTTTGCACAAATTACACAAAAAAAGGATAATTTTTCTTCGATTTAACAATCTAGCCACTCATTTATTTTATTAAGTTTTTTTAATTTTGGGCCTTTGTTGTGCTAGAATTAACACTTTAAAAATCAAATGATTATTATGGACCGAGGTTCATATGATCGAAATTCTCACTAGAGTTCGAAAATAATCTTTGAAAACTTTAAAAACGTAGGAACTGGAAAATCTTTTTTTTTTCAAAATTTGTTTCTTACTAAACTCCAAAATTCCAAAAAAGTCTGTATACAAAATGGCGCATAAACTCTTCAGTACGCTATTACACACATTCCAACAAATTCTACAAAAATAATTAAAAAAATCCCTCTCAATTATTCTTCGCAGTACCTATTAAGAATTAAGTGGAGATTTTTTTCTCTTAATTTCTTAAAATATTTGTAATTGGTGATATAACTAAGAAAGAAACCCTTCCATGTCAACGAATCTGAAAAATACGTGTAGACTAATCCAGAAATACTGTGTCTGTTGGCAACACTGAATCAAAATTTTAAAGGATACCAGTGGAGTACACTTACATTTACCAACAATGCAACAATCTTGTGGGGTTGCAGTGTTGCACGTTAAATATTTGTCAAGAAAAACCGAATCCGGTTACAGTGTTGCAAATTACTAGTAAAAATACTTTCAAATTCGTTGCCAACAGACACAGTACTGGATCAGACTGTATTTATAACAATCATCATCATTCAATTTTAAAAAATGTGGTTTATCTCCAGAAAAAATGATCTGGCAACGTAGTCAAAAAAAAATCCGTAATTACTGTAACTACTCCACAACAATTAAAGTAGAGGTACAGCGAAAACACTCAAGTACTAACGATGTTGCCAATTCGATGGAATTTTTCTAACAATTTTTAGAGGTTTCCTGAAGCGTTTTCTGTAACGTACCAGAGAGCTTATGTGTTATTTTGTATACACGCTGTATTTTGGACCATTTGAAGTTTAAATATTTCAAAAGTAAAATATCTTTTTTTGATTTAGGTACTTTTGAATTTGAAAATCAAGAAAAATCGTCACAGAGGCCTTAGTTTTGAAAGCAAATCGTTTAAACTTCTGCTATTTAAGTTAAAAAAATTAATTTTTTTATGCCCTTGTGGCTCTATTTTTACCAAACTTTGAGTCCTTGTTAAGGTGCTAAGGTTAACGATTTGAACGAAGCTCGAAAATGAAATTTGTAGTATGATTCTAGACATAAAACTGACTTGAAAAATATCTACATGGTGTCCGTTTTTTGAGCCTTACCATGGGGATCTCAGTTTTTATAAGATACGAGGTCGGTTAAATTAGGACAAAGCTGCGTATTTTGATATTGAACAATTATCTGAAAGAAAATTTGATGTCATTTTTAGTTTTTGAATTATTGAGAAAAAAATGTTTTTTTTTTAATTTCGGATTTCAAATTCTAAAAAGTCCACACAGCAGCTTAGTAATGCTCAACATCGCTCAAATCTGTACCATTTATCATAGTGTAAGTTTTAATAATCCAGTCATAAATTAATTGTGTATTCCGTTGTGGCTCCATTTTTACCAAATTTTGAGCTTTTTTAATAAGGTTAACACTTTCATAAATCAAACAATGAAGAACCTATTTGAACGAAATTTTCAAGAGAGCTCAAGAATTCGTCGAAAAGTAACTTTGCATTCTGACTTTAAAAACGTAGAAACTGGAAAATCAATTTTTCCAAATTTTTTACTCGACTCCAAGATTAAAAAAATTTAGAGCAATTTTAAAGCATTTTAGAGCATTTGTGTTCTAGGTACTTAAGAAGTAAGCTTGGAAATGAAATTGGCAGGTGCTTGAATCCGAATTCCAAAATCCTAAATTTTTTTTTTGTTTTTTTTTTTTCGTATTTAAGAAAAACAAATTTGTACTATTGCTGTACCCCAGTGCAAGTTTTGTTGCGTTTTGGGTTAATTTTTACAAAACTTTAGTTCCTTGTTTTATAAATCAAACAATTATGAACCGATTTAAAGGAGAGAACTCGAAGATCTCTTAAAGATATCAGAACTAAGTACTGTAGGTACGTACAAAAATCGAATACCTCTATGGTTTGGCTTTTATTCAGGAACACTGAACGGTATACCTTTTTATCCACACTTTTTATTCTTAAATTGTAACTACTGTAACGTTGTAAATCATACTTGGTACAATAGGTTCAACCCTTAGTTTAAGATAACGTAAGATAATGTTTGTTCTGCTTTGTTGCACTTTCGATGGCTTCTAAAACATGCAGTCAAGTGATAATTAAACAGTTGTATTTAGACTTGCTCTATTCAGATAATTGCATATTTTCTATACAAACCATCGTTTGTATATATTATCGTCAAACACTCTGTCATTAAAAAATTCAAATAATAAAAGCATTTGTCTGTTGTGTCAGACGTTTGATTTACATTTTGTACATTTTGGCTTCCATAAGATTTCCATATTTTAGACGAGTACGTACGCGTTTATTTCAGTCCTTCCAGTAAATAAAAATAAAGTAAGTTGTTCCATTTACGATGCACCCTTTTGTTTAATTCATCATGATGGCGCATCCACCATTCGGAATCGAAAAAGCCATAACTTATCAATTCCAAAGCCACTTCTCGCGTTCGAGTAGACACTCGAGTGTAAGAAAATCGGGTTAGTGCTCGACGTAAACACTTTATAAAATTTTATTCGCGCTTTTAAACGCTTGTATCGAGCGACGTGTGTAACACAACATCTCCGGTATTGATGCATGTAAAGTCATAAAATTTAACGGCTCCGGCTACAATCCTATCAAATTTATTATAAGCATAAAATGTAAATAATTCGTCGCATGCAGCGTCGTCCCGATCCGGCATAAAGCCGCGTTATTACTAGTAAAGTCGAGCCTCTGTGTTGGCAACACCGTAAATCAGACAACAACAACGCCCTCTTTCCACTCCAGAACGAGGCTTTTAAACTCGAATAATGAGCAATTTAATTCGGATCAGTCTTTGTTTTCAAGGCGAACTTTTGTTCGGTAACAAAGCGCCATTAAAATGGGATGGATTTGAATCTAGTGTTTTCACGTATTATTCTTCTTTTTTTCAGACTTTTCAAGATGAAGTCGTGGCTCGTGTGTGCTCTCATGCTCGCGTGCTTGGAATTTGGAGATTCTTATTCAAGTAAGTGTACACTATTTACTTAACGATTCGGTTTGATACAAAAAGACAACTTTGCGTGTTGAAAAATGAAACGAAATAAACGGAACAAAAATATTGCCCTTCTTCATGATACGCCACTGGGTCGATTAACAAATATACGATCATTATGTCATCGTATTCATAGTCGACCTTGGTGTTTAAAATGGAAAAAGAGTTAATTAGGTCCAAATTATTTTTGTCTCTATATTATTCATTGTTGCCAACTTAATTTCATTTTGACTCAAGGTAATTATTACCTCGAAATGTTATTATCTTTTTAAATAAATTTTTATTTTCATCATTTACTAAGAATAAACCACTTGCTAAAAATTTGAAATAGTAGTGGTCAATCTAATTAACATTTTTTTATCTTATTTATACCTACTTATTTATTTACAGTATTTATTTACACACACATGTAAACATTTCACAAGTTCAAGAAACTTGAAATGTTCAATAAAATGTTAATGATAGTAGTTTTTGTGAGATTAAAAGTAACCGCTAACTAAGTTGACTTTAGAAAATGATAGCAGTCTTAATTGCTAATGAGTGCATAATTTTATGACAATTTTCCACTGCAAGTGTTGGTCTAAATGAACAAAACACAACGACCAAATCGAGGAACGTCTGGAAATAAGTGTTTATAAGTAGCAATGCAGTAAACCCTTTTAAAAATTAAATTTTGCTAAAGATTTCAAAACAGTCGTCACTACTAATTAACCCAAATTGTTAGTGCCTACATTTTTAAAGTTTCTACCTTTTAATTACTTGTACCCGCATAAATAAATACATTGACGCACTAAGGTACTAAAAATCCGCAACGTGTTCACAAAAACTTGTTATTCAAAATTGAACCAAAATTGCATGAAACATGGGTTTAGTTTAAAAAAAATTGGACCTTATGAGTTTTAGAAAATATCTCAAAAAATAATCAAAATAGTGGGTCAACTAGGTATAAAAAAATAAGTACATAATTTTAGACAAACACAAAAATATTCAAATATTATAAAAACTTAATAACCTGCAAAGTTAACCAGGGTATTCGCCTGTGCAAACCGTTTTGAGATAGAAACAATAGTTGTAAAATTATTACTTTTTTATCTCAAATAAAATTTGCCTCTGCACTCTGAACCGTAATTAAATTAACCGCCATTAAATAGATAGTTAGAGACGGATTCTGACGGCTTTTTAATTTTTAACTTGTATACAGTTTTTGAGAAAAAACGCATTTAAAAAAATTGTGTCATTTTTACTTCATCCAGTTTTCAAACACCGATTACGGCTGAACTAAAAGAAGGACAAACAATCCGACACCACGTAATCAGCGAGTCAAATTTTCAAATTGTATTTATGATAACAACACAACCGAAAATCAAATTAATGACTGCTACACTTTTTGGCGTCAAAAAGACACAGAAAAGTGATTGATTAGTTTTCGAGTTAGGTTTTTTAATCCGGCAACCATTAGTCTATTTTGCGGAGAGATTTATTAAAGTAATTTAAATAAATAAACCATTTGATCTACAAAAGTCTTTGTTAAAACTTAAAACTTAAAAAATGAGCGTAGTATACAGCAAGAATTTAATAAAAAGGCTACTTTATTAATCAAACGTCAGATTAAGAAACTGATCCCCTGACTAAATTGAATCAGATGCTCTGGTTCAAGGGGTGATCGCGCATTAACTTTTAACAGCAAATTAATTGATTGGTTCCCATTTCAATTTAGAATTAATTTCAATTTTGAATTCATTTTTATAACGCTGAAAATAATTGGCTTTATTTGTGGCTTAGAAAATTGCATTGCTGCTTTTTAGTAGATAGAGAAAAATAACCAAGTGCTGCTTATACAGGGTCGCTAAAATACAATTAAAATATTATAAAAACTATTCATCAAAATTTATTGAAATTTGGTATAATATGCTTTAGGGCCTGTTTACACAACATTTTAATTGCAATCAAATTTTACTTCGCGATTAACTTGACTATTAGCCATGCAAACTTAGGAATAACGTACTCAAGACACCAACTTCGTTTACACTACATTTTTTTGACGAACACTCCGACGCTAAAGTGGATGTTGCACCCTCAATATCTCAGAAACTATAAACATTCGAATAAGGCAAGTTGAGCTACTTTGACTTCTTTTGAGCTCGACTATCACCTCTTAAAATATATTCCAAACTATCAAATTCACCGTGATATGTACGACCCTTATACTTGGAAAAACGTTGTTGGCATACGAGTACATTGAACAAGGATTTCCTATAATAAAATGTAAAAATTTTAAACGGTAAGAGAATTTTATTTTGGTAGCAAATATTGTTGAGTTGTAATAAAATGTAAAATAAGTAACTAATAAAACCTGATTAATGATTTATTGATCATGTACTTTCAGTTCACTTTCATAAAAACCATTGTGGTGCAAATAACTAACATGTTACCAAATGACAACTCATAGAAAAATTAATTGCCAAGTATACGCTATTTGCACCACAATGGTTTTTATGAAAGTGAACCGAATGCATTCTGTTTTATTTTTAACTTAACTTTTTAACTTAATTTTACATGTTGCGATTGCATTATAAAAAACATTAAATTTTCTTCGCTTTTACTGTATTTTGGATGCTTGTTAAAAAGCACTTCTACTGATTACTTTTTTGTAAGCATCTATCACAGTACGTGATTTTTATAGACGATGGTAGCTTTTTATTTATAGCCACTATGACTCTTAATCGGTTTGCAGTGTGATACGCGAGAGCTGCAAATGCAGATCTGAATTTCGTTTCAGTATTTAACAAGGACCTTACCTTAACGTACAAATCTCCTTTAAAACTTTTTTCTCTCTGTATTGATCCCTCAAATTCTACATTAATTTAGCCCAAGCATTTTTTGTACTTGCGTCTGCATTTTTTATTTGTAAAACTTCAATTAGATTAGCTTTTTAAATAAACTTGTACAGCTTCAAGTTCCATCAAAAATAATTATCTGAAATTATATTAAAAAAATAACAAAAAAAGCGGTTCGTACTTGGAAACTCGGGCGAAGGACTCATCAAATGAAATTGAGATGAGTATCGTTTTATGTCTCATCACTTGTAACGAACGAAGCAGACTGTCATTTTTCATTATTGGCAACATTTCCAACAATGCGAACGACGGCGTGATGATTTAAGGAAAATTACAATTTGTTCCAGAATATGGACGCACGTGTAAAGACATCGGTTGCCTCACCAACGAAGTATGCGTAATGGAGACTGACCCTTGTTCTTATTACCAAAGACAAAATGAATGTGGATCGTAAGTCACCAAACTTACAACTATTCCGTTTAACCCAACTCAAACATTTGCAGTTACCCCACTTGTAAGAAAATGGACAATGCGGGCCCTCCGACGTGCAAAAGCTACGTCTGTCCGCCCACAAAAGTATGCAGAATGGATGGGGCCACCCCTAAATGTGTAGACGACCACAGCAAAGGTAATAAAAATAATTTTTAATTTTACTCGATTTTGGAAAAACAATTGACCTCAATAAATATTATTAAATGGTATTTTATTTAAAACAATAAACATAAATGAAAAGCTCCTGGAAGTGATAAAATTCATAATTGTCTGCTGAAAAATTTTAATTTTATGGCATTTTAAAAGTTTTATTGAAAACCTACATCATGGGATCACTTATTTAAAACCAAAAGATGCGAAAAATCTATTACTTGTCTTTCAACAATTTCTAAGATAATGACGTCTTGTATACAGCGTGTACCAGAACTCGCTCCCCACCGGAAAGGTGCTAGTGGTAACAGCAATGGGGATGGCAAAAATGCAAAAAAACTAGGTCTTTTATTCTTCGTTTGGGAGATACAGAGGTTTCAAAGTGGCCAATCCCAGAAGCTCTCTCCTAGGTGTATTGCATACAGTACATCCGTTACTAAGGAATGAAAAATAACTCTAGTGCACTTTTTTGTTGTCCGTTCCACATATTTTTGATTTCCTAGCAACGTGTTTTGTTCCCGTAGTCCTCCGGAGCAAGGTCTTTTGTGATTGGTTATTTTCAGACGTTCTTATCTCCCAAACGCAGAAAGTTAGATTTTTTTTGTAAAGGAACTTTAGCTTCAGAATTGCCTAAACTATATGCACCTTTCCGGTGGGAAGCGAGTTCTGATACACGCTGTATCTGAATTAATTTTTAGTAACTGTTTGAAAATTAATGTAACTAACGAAGAACAAAAATTTGCTTGTGAAGAACAGTTGTTCTTATACTAGATACAGTAATGGAACAAGCAAGAAATCATAATAGAAATGTCTTTGTTGCTTTTGTAGATTATAAAAAGTAGGGCGCGTTTTCTGATTTTTTTTAATTTACATATTAGACAAGTTTTTCCTCCTAAAACCATGTTGATAATGATTTTTTATTCAAAACCATTTGTCTGAGTGATCAAAATTTAACTCCATTAAAAATTAAATTAAAATTTTATTATTCAAATTAAAAAAAGCTTTTACATGTTAGATTTTTCATGAGGTAGATAGGTAATTATTTTATACAGGCTGTAAATGTAATAAATACATTAATTTCAGCTGGTAATAGAACTCGTCAAGACCAACAATTTTTCCTAATAACTTTTTTTTCAAAACGTTTTAGTTTTTGAGTTAAAATTATTTTAAAACCTTACACAATTTTCTTACACGCCGCTGGAAGCAAAGTTACCTAGTCGACAAGATAACCGTTTCCAAGCAAGTTCATGAAAATAAATTTAAATTTATTATTATCTTTCTTTGTTGGAGCATTTCATAAAAGCATTGACATAAAAGGCTCGTCAATTTGTAGAGAGAAAAAAATATTTTAAAAAGTGCGATTTTGAAAAAATGGTACATAGAAAAAGTGTTTGTCTTTATGAGTTTTACCACTGGTTAAAATTAATGTACTTATTTCGCTTACAGCCTGTATATAAAAAAAGCTTCACACTTTTGGCTAACAAAAACAAATATTTTTTCAGGGACTGAAAGTTTTATTTTTGTAATTTTGCAAGTAATTAATACAAAAAGTTAGCAAAAATTTTAAATAAAATGTAATGATGTAATGATGATCTTTGCAGGTTGTGTGAAACAATTTGAAACAGTACATCACATCATTTCTTGTCAAGTTTTAGACTATAAAGTTAGACATGATAATGTAGCCAAAATAATTCATTCTTACAGGATAATTTGTAACACGTAACAAAAATAAAGACAAAAGAGTGCTACAATTAATCACACCAGTCAAAATCTTAAAAACAAAACAAAGATCAAGATATTTGAAACGAACATTTAGTGATGACAAACCAAAATGAGACAAAATATTATCGTAGTTGTCACGAGAATAAATAATATTAAATGTTTTTATTGATCTCACTGTAGGAATTAATAAAAGCTTTATTCTAAATTAGCAGATTTTATTATCAATTTATTTTTCTAAGAACGTTTTTTGATTCCTATCTATTAAAGATTTTTACTTCCTAAAACTCCGGTCTCCAATAATTATACTTGATATTCCCAACACACAAAACGTTCTAAAAACATACGCCACAAAGATATCCAAATACATGGAATTCTGTAATATTGTTAGGAAATGTCTCAACAATAAATAAAATCATAATTCAACAAAATAATGATTTTTATCTTACAGGTGCAATTTTTTAGATATATTATACCATTGTTTTCGGTGAGAGAAATCAAATTTCTCTCACAAGAGGGATAAAGCTAGATCGGACAGTAAATCTGACAGCTTTATCTCTCTTATGAGAGAAATTTGATTTCTCTCACCGAAAACAATAGTATAATGTACAGTGGTATAAGATAAAATAAGATAAAACAAGAGAAAATGTCGTATATCACATGTGATCGAAATGCCATTATAAAGCTCGTGAGAAGTGTCTCACTGGCAGGTAATGATGCATTTCTATCACTTATAATATAATATATTATTTATTTTGTTTTAATCATTATTGAGTAATTTTTTTATTATTATATGTCTTTATTAAAAAAATGACAGTGGGCCGTGTCGGGTATGACACCACCGAGCTGAAAAGCGCCGACCAACCCTCTGGAAACATCTACCCTAACCTTCCACGTGGTGAAACAACCCCTAGACCCAATATTGGGTACCAAGGACCCCCCGGTCAAGGTTACCAAGGCGGTCAAATCGGTTCGGGTTACCCTGGCCAGGCTAAGCCTTATCCACAAGGCTACCCCCAACAAACCTACCCCCAACAACCCTACCCAGGCTACAATGGATATAACAACCAACAAGGGGGTTACCGAGGAGGGTATCCACAACAAAACGGTTACCCTAACTATAACTACAATGGCCAGTACCCGAATAACTACCAAGGGGGTTACAACCCCTATGGACAGAACAGATACGGACAAAATAGTGGATCCTCCGGTGGTTTCGTCGATTCGCTCACAAACGCTTTGAAGAAATATGGTACGAATTTGCTCAAAGACGCTATAACCAAGCAGATTGCGGGTGGTAATAATCGTAATTAATTTTTTGTGTTACAGGGCTATTCTATTTGATTGGTGCGTTTTATTATCAGAGGATTTGGGGGTGATTTTGTAACGTTAACGTAATTTTATGTGTTGATATTTTTTAATAAAGTTTGAAAATCCTTGAGTGTTTTCTTGGTGAGTATTGGTGGTAGTCTGTCACTAACTGCACTGTTGAGAATAGCCTTTTAACACAATTTCTTGCCAATTTCTATGTGTTGTTTTTTGTTAAGTAATACAAGTAGGCACAAAATTAATTTGTATGCTAATAAGCTGCCTTTCTAGCCCCTTCTCCTCATTTTCCTCCGCTTGATGTAGTAGTTTTTGTATTTATTTTGTTTGTCCGATAATAAATTAAAATACGTCCCTGTTGGAGTTTCATTTCCCCGGAATAAATTACTCACGCACTCACCTCTATTAGATTTCTTTTAATTAAAGCCAAGTGTTTGTCTGCTTTGCTTTGTTAACAGTGTAATTAAAATAATTAGATGCAACTGTGCGGTGGAGTTCTCTCTCCCTCGGGATGAAATTACAACTTTGGAGTTGTGCACGGACCGGACCCGGAAACGCTTCAAATTGAGTAATATTTATGAGGGTTTATTACAAGTTTACGGCAATGATCCGAAATGAAATTCTTTTATTGAAGCGGCGCTACTCCGCCTTCTGCTCGCTGCTCTTTCGTTATTCTGACTTACACGCGAAAATTACTTTTTCTTCCTAACGAACTAAGTTCGGAACGTGGCGGGCGTTTTAATCAACAAGAGAGATTTTGCTGTGAACTGACCTTTATTTAGATACGGGAGGTAATATGAGTCCAATTAACGAAAGCATTGTTAAGGATTCGAGGAAGGGGGTGAAAAATGGATCATGAAGAATGGATATACCAACAGAGTGATTAATACAAAACTACGAGTAGACGAACTTTGAATAAATACATTAATCACTTTTTCCGTTGACTGTTAATGTCAATACTAAAGAATGATTGTGTCGATTTTGTCTACTTATAGACATCAACTTTTATAACGTAGTAACGCTTTTTGTGATCTTGACATTTGAAAATTTTATTCCTGCTTTGTAGAGCTTCTGAATTTTAAAAAATAATAATAACCCGTCTTTATTTGAAAAAAAAATTTGAAAAACTCGGAAGGCGAAGTCTAGCAATTGCTCTTAGAACTTATCCCCTTAATAACTAAGAAGTCAATAAACAGAAAAATAAATAAATGAATAGATAAACGAAATGAAATTTACAAAAATTGCACTGTACTAAAGTGACGAACATTTTATAGATGATAAACACTGACAAAAAATAATTATATATTTGGTCTACCGGCAGCCAACCAAGTTCCTTTATTTTTTGCGATACATGGTCAATTTTTTTTTAATTTATAAATAAAACGAGCACACAAATTTTGTATTTTTTGTAATTGATATTTAGAACGATAATCTAAACTATTCAAAACATGAATAATAGATAATGAGACCATAGTTAAGATTGGACAGCACCAATAATTCGCAAGTTTTTTTTCGTAATTTAAAGTTCAAAATATTGTAGTTGGAATATAACATTTTTAAGCCAATGTAAGATCTTTTTACAATCAAGTTAACATATTCTCTAAATCGTAATCCGAATCTATTATAATTCCAACACAGGGTTTATCAGAAATCACACACGTATTATTTAACGTGTAACAGAGCTCAACAATTAAAACATTTTTTTCTATTTGTAATTTTTCAATAAAAGTTTTGCAAATTTAGTTAACATTTTATTTAAATCTTGATTAATAAAATTGCAAGCTCGTTCCACACCATTAGGATCAAAATGATAATATAATTGTGTATCGCCTGCAAAGGCATAGATATTTACATAATTTACGAATTCTAATATTTCTACGCTGTAAATTAAAATAAAAGCGGTCCCAAAATTGAGCCTTGAGGAACACCGGATGTAATATTATTACCTGCTCTTGATTGTGAGGTGCCTATAGTAACAATTTGTTTTCTATTTGTCAGATATATATGAATGAAAAAAAATTGTTAAAATTGTATCGAAACCGTAAAAAGTTAATTTTGCAATAAAAGTGTGTGATCCAAGGTGTCCAACGCTTTAGAAAAACCCAACACTGTCACATTGGTGGCAAACTCCTCTAAAGCAATCATGAATATTTTTTCCCAAATAGTGGCTCTGGTCGTAAAATGTTTTATTTTTTTTGGAAAAGTACTACACCTACTCAAAATTTATTTTGCATCATTTTCTTATAGTCAATAAGTCAATATTGTCAATAACAATTAGTACTTTCAGCGCCATTACTTTTTTTTCAAAACTTTTATAAATTATAAAATGTTAAGCTGTAAGCAAAAATGTTTTTCTTTGAAAGAGAAAATAGAAATAATCAATGATTTCATTGGCAAAAACTCACAAGAAGACAATCGCTTATTTCGGACCTAAGACATCAGCATCCTGTGGTAAAAAAGCAATTTTTTATCTTTGTAGTGTTATTTCATGAATCATGATTCATGACTTTACGTTTTACAGGAAATGCCATTAGAAGGACTTTTTGTCTGCTAAAACATCGTTAGAATAAAGTAATCACTGCTGTGTTTTTTTTCGCAGGACCTATTAATCGTTAATAAAGAATCATTAGAAAACAATAAGTACTTTTGGTACTAAAACATTTTTGACAATAAAACATTTTTTTTTCTAAAATTCCTGCCTTTGTTGAAATTTTGTTCTGACAGTGATGCACTATCGAATATAAATTGATTTTGCTACTTATTACGGCAAAACAGCTTTGACTTCCAAAAATTATTAATAACCTAGCCTCCAAAAATCTTTTTTCCTCCTTTCGGAAAATATTCGCCTTCAAGCCACTGACAATTGTTAGAAAATATTTATTTTTTTCGAGTTTTTCGACCATAAAAAATTGTCCCTTTGAAAAAATGCTCGCCGTCGATACAATAGTCGGTTCACTATTTTTTTTTGCAATCGAAGACCCTTTACGGATTCTTTAGCAAAAAATATTTTTTCTAAAAACGAGTAAATGGTATAATCTTTTGACAAAAACCAAAAATTTATTAAAACTTTAAGAAGTGATCGTTGGTTTTACAGACGAAGAGAAAATAAAACAAAAAGAGCAGTCGAAATAATAAACCAGAGGATCAGTGCGTTCTCAGAAAGGTTTCTAAACTTGGAGAAAAGTTATGTTTGAAGCATTCGGAGCAGCAATATTGTATTTTAATGCATCTCGAGGGGCCTCCGTAAATTCAAGGAGGTGGGCCCGAAAATTTGGTCGAAATTTCCGAAACCTCTCGAGGGACCGGCTGATATAATTCCCAATTTTCTTACTTTCATAAATAAAGGAGATATCATCTTTCAAACTGTTTTATTTGAAATTTTGCAGTTAATTTTCTTGGTTATTGATTAAGCGAGGGAACTCCAGCTGAAACGCCTGAATATTCAACATTGGGATTACGAGACAATCGGAGTATATTTGCGAATCATTTTTTCCGCTAAAAGGAATAAATCTCGAGGATTCAATTGCGGTTTGGTGATAAAACACGAAATTGCACACCGGAACGAATGCAACAAAGTTGTTATATTCTCGGTAATTAACGCCACTAGTTTAATGTTTCAAACTTGGAACATAATTTGTTTTTGTTCTCACGTAACACATGTTGCTACTTAGTTCTTGTACACTCATTTAAATAAATTTACTTCAATCAAACAACACTTTAGTGGAAGTACGAAATTCTCGCAAGACATGGACGTGACTTATCTACAATGCTCCTAAGTGACATGCAGTTTGCATTGTGCTTTAAATTTATTATCTCGAAATTTCCACACGTAAACGCATTTCGTAAAGGTGCCATAAATTCGGAAAGGGGAAAGTTTGCCTTTAAGCTTAATAAGTTAGTCACTTAAAGCCTAAAAGCTTTCTAACTACATAATTATGCCGTCGCGGTTCCAAAAAACATCAATAAAATATTGCTCAAATTTGTCTAAAACGAATGACAGGTTGATGACAATTTTACAACCGTGGAGCTTATATTCAACGTTTCAGGAAACTCCACATAGCAATGTAGAAAGGAGTGCACCCTTGAGTAATTATGGTGGAGGCGCCAGGAAAATATAGTTCGGTAAATTTTTAACTATCTATATAAAAGTGTTTTAGCTAGAACTTTGTCTTTACGTATTCTCAACAAATTTAATAAAATCAGTCCAAAACTATACATTCTAAAGAGGAATCACCAAAAATCAACTTATTAATAAAAAGATCATCGTTTTCAGCCAAAATAAGGCAGTTTGAGTCTTTCAATTTTTAAGTATGTATTAAATCGCAAGAAATAATTTTATATTTTATTACAAAAGGTCGAAATGTGACGGTTTTTCTGAAAAACAAAACATTCTTTCAAAAAAATTTTGTTACATGTTTTAACATTTAAAACTGTAATCGATCTAATATTTGCAAATGTAAAGAAGTTAATTAAGTAGGTAGGTAGAGCAGATAATTCGGTTTTTCCGTTTCTAGTTTGCACAATTGTCGCAAAGCTCGAGCATCAGCTATTAAGTACGAGCTCTCACTGCTTTAGCTCATTCAAATTCACCAAAAGAAATTAATTACGGAAAAAAATTAAAAAATCCAAAATATCTCTCTCTCTCTCTGCACATATAACTGGACCAATGCGATAATTATGGTTAACAACAACTTTTTTTATTACAAGTGGATGGCCATAATATTGTGTAGTCTTTAATTCTTTCAAAAACACACTCGTTTACACAATAAAAATGTAATTAATTGTTGTCTGGGAAATAATTTACACTTTTAAGCCGCTCACTGACCTGACCTAACCCCACCCGACCTGCCCTGACCTGACCTGACCGAATATAATATTTTGAAATTAAATTGGCAACATTGGAAAACACAGAGAATATTATATTCGTAATGTCAAAATCAGAGGCCACTTTGATTGCAAATATAGTGGAGTCTTTGGTAGAACTAGTTAATTTTGACCTGACCTAACCTGAACCGACACTTTGAAAACAAGTTAGAAACATTCAAAACATGATGGAAAAGGAAGATACACAAATTGACTGGACCTTCTATCTTTACATTAGTCAACACAGCCAACTTATTTTCAACATTACAGGTCACTTTGAATAGATATCTAATAGAATAGAATAGAATAGCTAGTAAGCTTAGATTGAATTACTTGGACCAATAATGTTGAGCCTAATTTTGACCTGACCTAAAATTTAAAAATTAAGTTCGCAACATTGAAATACATAGCGAAAATTGACTCGCTTTATATCTTCTGTCTCTACATTAGCACACATTAGTCAGCGCAGCCAACCTAATTTCAAAGTCGTAGGTCACATTGAATAGAAATCTAAAGAAACCTATAGTAAGATTAGGTTAAATTACATTGGCTGAGTAAGTTGAGCTTAATTTTGACGTGACCTGGCCTGAGAGCCTGAGACTTTACAAATATGTTGGCAACATTGAAAAACATAGAGAAGGAAGATATGAAAATTAACTGGTCTTATATCTTCTGTCTCTACATTAATCAGCACTACCAACTTATTTTCGAAGTCAGAGGTCACTTTGATTAAAACTCTAATAGAACCCATGGTAGTATTAGGTTCTGGAACCGAACTGTGAAATTAAGTTCGTAACATTGAAAACATAGAGAAGGACCGGCATTATATTTTTGTCTCTGCATTAGTCAGCGTCAACTTTATTAAAGTCACAATAAGTCACTTTAATTAGAAAATTAATTGAACCTATGGCTATGGTGGGACTAGGTTAAATTACTTAGGTTGAGCAAGTTGAACTTGACTTGACCTGATCTGACCTGAGACTTTAAAATTAAGTTGGCAACATTGAAAAACATACGTAGAGACAGAAGATATGCAAGTTGACTGATCTTATATCTTCTGTCTCTACATTAGTGGTCAGTGATGTAAACTTAATTTCAAAGTCACAGAGCACTTTGATTAGATTTAGGTTAAATTACTTAATCTGAGCAAGTTAGGCTTCAATTTAGAGGTTGAGAAAGCAGGATAAACAATTGAAACAATTCATATAAAACACATATCTGAGTGTAACATTGTCACATTGGCCGATCTTTATGATTTAGAACCTTATAAACTTTTATAACTGCTAATTTAGGAAGATTTAAGCACTTATGACCGAAATTTCAATAAGCGTCCATTTTGGTCGGCCGGCACCATCTTTGTCTGCCATAACAGAACAAAAATTCGATTTGCGCGGCCCACCACGATTTCGGTCACTTAATATTAATTACGTCACAGCGGCACAGCCAACTTCTCGTCGAGCACGTAAGTGCCATTTGTCGACGACGCGTCCGGAGAGGTGCGGCGGTGAGATCTCATTTGGAGTGGGCGTGATTTATGCCGCCGTTGGCGTTCACTTGTTTTTCCCCGGCTTATATGATTTCCACGGGGACGGCCGTCCTTCAGCTGTGTTATTACTTACACAATAAAACGATTCAGAGTTGGCGAGAATTTTCATTATACCGCTAATAGATGGCGCGGTTGCTTACACAACGACCCAGGTGCCAGCTTTTACCGCATTTCCCATATCAGCCGACTTGTGCATGCAGGAAATTTCACATTTCTCACTGCAATGGTTTTTAATAACATTTGTCTAGGCGACAGCTGCAAATAAAGAAAAATATTGAATATTTGAAATGAATCATAGACTCGCTCAGTTAATTCACTGGGGCTGCGTCCTCGTGAATTAACATTTACAATTTTATCGATTATAAAAAAAAAACTAATGGTTGTGAGCTGTGGTCATGAAGAGACAAGTAAAGAGCAACTTCTGTCAGCAGTTGATGTAATAAGAGCTTGCCGATATTTTCATCAATTTTCTGGCCGCCATCCAGACGTCTGTGTGTCACTTAGTAAAAATATGGCGTCGTCATAGCACGACCTATCCACTCCATATCGGGGAAATCCCGACCTGTGATGGCGGTCATTATAAGCATAAAAGTATCGTAAAATAGACTATAAAGTCAGCAGATATGAACAGTTACGTGTGCGCCCTCTAATGGACATCGTAATAAATTGCAAGTGTGCTTCCGGGGCTCCAAATTGCTCCAGACCATTTTTAGCGCTAGTGTTTTTATAATTGAATAAAGTAGTTTATTCACATAAGAATTGAAAAAAGCAAATCTGCACAAACGAGATGTTCGGGTTTCATAACTTGTAATGAAAAGTTTTCAACTTTGGAAGAAGAGAATGAAGTCTAAGCTCACCAACTTTTGTCTCCTATTCAAGAAAGAGAAATACAAAAGCAGGAGTTCTTTACCTTGTTGACCTGTACTAGGTAATATTAGTAAACAAGCTTAATGTTGGTATAGGTATGATGTTATATTGTTACCTCATTTCCTAATTATCTCTGTTGAGAGTACGCTAATGATTCGAGTCTGTTATTCAAAGCTACGTCGGTATACAGAACGGATAACAGTCCTAAACTAACAAGTTTAATACCTACGCAAAATTATGTGCATTTTGATGTATTGTGCATTAGAATAATGTAATTTTATCTGAACGTACAAGCAGTTACTACATGAAAGTAGTACATGCATCATCCAGATTGTTGTCTATTTTCTATTTGAAACTTTACATCCGCATAAATTCAAACAAAAAACAAACGTCAGTATATGGAATATTTTAAGGGTTACAACTTTTAATTAAAATATCAATTTTATTATTCAGAATAATTTTCGGCAGTTTCATGTTTCAACATAGTTTTGTTAATGATAAGCCTAATTATTTATAGGACCGAAGAATATTGGATATGTTCTCATGAAATTTTTTTTCAGTAACCTTCATTTTCTTGGTTGAGCTTTTAAAAACAGATATTGTGAGTTAATAGTTATTTATATTATTAGTGGGATAGAAGCATCATTACACAACGAGTGTGAAGATTGCAGATGACGAGGTCGTAGACCGAGTCATCTGCAACACACGAGTTAATGTAATATGCTCTAACCCACGTATGATGTACAAAACTTTATCTACAATCTACAACTGCCCAAATCTGAAAACAATCTAAATTTGTTTGAATGGAATAAAAAATTTATCAAAATTAAAAACCAAGGAAACTTTGATATTTTTATGACAACTACTCAAATTTACTAATTTTATTATTTGTAACAAACTGTGCAAGTTAAAGTGTAATGAGCGATTCAGAAGAGGAAAATCTGCCCTCAGATATTCCTGTTAATTATCATTTTTATAAAATTTGATTTGATTAAAGTGATTATTTGATTATTCCACTAGTGGTGTAAGGACCTTCATTATTCAACTCAAATAGTGTCGAATGAGTGGTGTAATAACGCTAATATAAGACAGTTGTAAATAAAAATAGTAGATTGTTTTATAAGGATTAAAAGTGCCGTTTTGTTCGACGAGCAATTAGTTTAAATCGCGAGGGGAAGCGAAGTGTAGCCGAGCAATGCAATAATTGCTAGGCACAAAACCACTTCTAATCCTAATGAAACATGTTACTTTTTCTCCAACAGTGGCAAATGATTTAAAAAATCTTGGGGTGTCATTTTTTTTTCCTAGTAAAAAAAATATTTTTAATCCGCCATTGTCTTAGTAACGCGAACTTTTTTTCTTAGTTAAAAAAACATCAATTTTACCTTTCATAAATAGTATTAGAACTGTCAAGTTTTAAGACGGTTGGAGAAAAAAATGTTATTTGAGACTAATCAACACAATAAGCAACTTTCGTAATTGATTTCTTTGTTCTCAGTCTTATATTTATGTTTCTACACTAATTTTTTGTTAGCTTTTCTTCTTCAAACATCTGTCAACGCTGGAAGGTTCACTTATTCAGTAGTTTTACTTTTTATTAATATAAAACAATTCTTAACATTTTTTCTTTGTTCCAATTTTTTGTCATATACTTTAAATGTTTCGACTCAGTACGTGTAGTGATTGTCGGATTTCGGTTTAATTATGAAACTAAGTAAGAATCTGAGCCGTGTTGCAACTGGAAGCACCTCTAATGCGGATATTAAACTGGAGGCAATTGTAGTCGCAACAATAAAGCTCGAAGAAAAGGCAAGAACTTCAATTAGCATTTAAAGCGTCTAGTTAGGAGCCGAAATTGAAAATTAGCCGTCGTCACGACGCTTCTCTTTAATATCGGAGCTCTACGTGACAAGTAGTGGCAACTTTTCAATTTCGTCTTATTGTAGACACTTGTGTTCAGCCCTCGGATAATATTTCGGGGTGGCCGCGCCACGTCGCATCTAATTATCTGTTGGAAAAGAGAAAAAGAAAGTTTTTATGTTGTAGTTTAGTGATAACACAGAAAGTATTCCCAGTGGTTGAAGGCAAAACTATGCTTAACTTTTTGGTCGATTTTCGCTATAAAACAAAAACATAATTTTAAAATTATATTTAAAATTGGGCTTTAGATATGCAGCGTCAACCTCCGCGACTCACCTTATGAATGCTAAACATTTTCTTTTTAAAAACATTCTCAGATCTGAGGACGCCCAACTTTTTTCCTACTTTTCAAGTTTTCTTTTACGCAATAAAAATCAAGGAGTGAGTTATACGAAATGCAAAGTTCGTCGGGGTTTTTTCATAAGGCGCCCTCGCGAAGTGATTTTAAAGTACTTTAATTAGTTCCGCGATATTTTCATATTCACATCGCAACTCTGCACTGATAAAATTTTCTTGAGCTGAGGAAAATGATCTGTTCGACAACTATTTCAACTCTTTCAAATTGAATTACTAAGTTTTGATACGACTTCGCGAGCTGTGTACTAAATAACTTCGCTTCTAAATAACACAATTTGTAATTGAATATACCTACAACTGAAATCAAGCGAGGAATGTGAATTTCAGGAAAAAAACAGCGAGATGCTGGAATGCTTGCAGTGAAGTTGGATTGCTCTTTATTTAAAATTTGCTATATTACAAATTGGAGGATCAGGTGACGTCCTTCAGTATCAGTAAAGAAATAAATTAAAAAGTGAAACTTTACTCTAAACGTTAGGAAAAATCCCACTAAAAATAAAAACCTTTACAAGTTTACAACTATCACCGTTAAATTTAAATTTTGACGCATGCACCTCTAGCAGCACTCTCACAAACTAAACACCTAAACACTAAAACTTTTAGACCAAAAATTATGAAAAATTTAGGACCTATCTTTACATGCTAGTACCAAATAAACATCAGGCTTTGAGTAAAAAATATATTAAAAAATTGTTACTAGCCCCAAAATTACGTTTGTTTGTTTAAATTGTGCAAGGTGAAAACATTACATGTATCACAAACATCAAATTTTTGTGAAAATTAATCTCCAAAGAGCTCCACTACTTCATACAGAAGAAGTGTTAGAAAAATTGACAGGACAAGACAATAGACTCAGCAGAGAATATGGTTTATGACTAAAACCTGAAGCAAAATTATCGAATAAGACAAAGGTTCATTTTCCTTGTTTTTGTCAAGTTCACCATGTTTTATTTAGTCCGAGAAAGAAAAAAGAAAGTGTAAGTAAGAAGAAATGTGCAGTGCCTCCCTATTTTTAACTTCATTAAATTATTTAAACAACGGACATTTTTTAAGAACGTAACAAATGCATTGGAAAGTAATGTAAAATAACCTCTCTACAACGGGCCCTCTGCATAAGCGGACGCGAACAACAAAACATTCCCCAATTAGTCAATTACAGACTGATCCAGATATACTGTGTCTGCTGGCAACAGTATTTCTGTTAGTATATAATTTGTAACATTGTAACCGGATTCGGTGTTTCTTGACAAATATTTAACATACAGGGCCACAATATTGTTACATTGTTTTGTTGGTAATTGGAAGCGTAATCCATTGGTATCCTTTAAAATTTAAATTCAGTATTGCCAACAAGCACAGTATTTCTGAATCAAACAAAAAAAAATTGTTATAGGAACTTTTAACTCAGTTTATTCTCAGTATACAAGAGATGGTCCGCGACTTTTGAATCAATATATGTTATAATCATACTAGCAGTTACCCGCGACTTCGTCCGCGTAAATTTTAATTCAGACTGATTATAAATGGTTTTTTTATCTAGTTGATGATGAAATTCCTTGTTCCAAAGCCTTTTGTAGTTTCTGAATGTTGTAATTAATAATGAAACCTTTTTCTCCTTTTTATATAAATGGGTAAAGTTGTTTTAATTTTTTTTTAACTACAGGAACACCAAACAACCGAGTCATTTGGCCAAAGCGGCACAGCACATTAGAATTACAGAGTTATTCATGAACATCTAAATATTTTTGAGCAAAGAAAGTATTTGAAAATATCATACAATGATTTTTCATTTTGATAAATCCTTTTTGCTATTATTTTTAATCATTTTTTTGTTGTTGCTTTTAAATTTAAAGCTTTTTAGCGTTATTTGGATGAAATTGTCACTTATAACCTAATAAAATTCACCAACGGCGTTTACAGAGAAATATTTCTGAACAGTGTACAAACTTTGATTTTAATTGGAGATGGTGAATTTATGCTCTCTATCTATGACTTTTATGATTTCGCTAACTCAAACCAATGCGGAATCTTTTTTTAAATGAAAATAAATAATCCACTTTTTCTCAGAAAGGCACTTTTCCGCAAAATTCAGAAATGCTTATTAACAAAAATTGAATATTTTGTAAGTTTTATAAGTGTTGAAATAGATTGTTAACCAAACAATTATGAAATCTGCAGTCCACTTCTGTTTATCTGCCCCTTTAAGATGGGCGCTTTAAAAAAGATATCTTCTTATTACTAAGGACATCAGATTTTCAATCATGTGACTTCTATTCTTATATAGAATATAGCAACATACCTATCTGTAAGCTTGTTATTACTGCAAGAGTAAATCCATGCGACTAATTAAATGGCAACTGTGGCAGGTTTTGTGATCAACACCTATGATCTTTTCTGTAAATTTGCAAATTTAATTAAGGTCAGCTTTAATTATAAAAAAAAAGTAATTATCGTCGTATCTTATCTTTATCATCAACCTTTTATTAAGGTGTTTGAGGTTAAAAGATCTAAGAACAATGCATAACATCACATGTTAAAAGTAATGTCTCAACTTGGCGAACACCCTGTATAACCTAAAAATTTAGAAATTTTTATACACACTTTTATCCCCTACTTAGCCGAATTGGGATCCCAAAAACATTAGAAATATCAATTTACACAATTATAACTATAAAAATATTTTCTTTTTTTAACATTCTTAGGGATTGAATTTCCAAAAATCCTAAAACACGTGTTTCTTTCTTTTGAACCGAAAGCCCCAATATACCAATACTATAACAATTTTTTTATGGATATTATCTTTACAAATAATGGATTTTCATACAAATTTTGACACCTTATTTGAAAACAAATGTTTCTTCATTTTTAACTAAAAGCCCGAATACCAGTTCTCACGAATACAGGGTGCTCAAAAAGTGGCGCACCAACTCAGTGGTACGTTACTGAGAAACATATGTAGATTATGGAAAAAATCTTGAAAAAATTCCTAGTCATATTTTAAAAAATCTGGAGCTTCAAACTTATTTTGTTAACTTCTTCAGTTTTCATTATTTTTTAATGTTTTTATGTGTCACACTAAGTAATCGTTCACTAACAAAACGATGAATAATTATTTATAAATTTACTATCAGACTTTAGTAGTTTTTTGAATTAAAAAAAATTAAAATTCATCAAAAAAATCACAATTTGTGCCAACACTGGGAATTATGTCCTAGGAAACCGTTTCAGAATTAATTTATTTTTATTATTGATCAAATTCTATTGTGATCACGACTGTTAGACAACGTTGCCACATTTCATTTATTTAAAATTTGTTATTTATCAATAATTTTTTAATACAAAGAATTTTTTACTATTTTTACCTTTATATGTAAGCAATAATTCTCTACCACACACCATTGAGTTGGTGCGCCACTTTTTGAGCACCCGGTATAACTTCAAAAGTGACTAATTTTTGTATTTAACCCACCTTTCTTCAATAAAAGATTTTTACATTTAACCCACTAGGGGGTGGAATTGCCAACAAACCTAAAACACGCGTTTTTATGTTTAGCGTATAGATTTAATACCAATTTCCATGGTTAGAATTTACGTATTTTTATATTTAACCCCATTGGGAGGTGGAACTTCGAAAAAAACAGAAACACGCCTATCTTCATTTTTAACCGAAAGCTTAAATATCAATTTTTATGAAAATAACTTCAAAAATAACGGATTTTAAAATTTAACCCTCTTAAGAGGTGGAATTTTATCAAAAGCCCAAATAAAAACTCTCATAAATATAAGTTCAAAAATGAAGAAAGTTTATATTTAACCCTCTCAGGGGTGGAATTGTCAAGACTTAAAACATGCGTTTTTATCTTTAACCGAAATCCCAAGTACCAATTTTCATGGATATAATTTTTAAAATTACGAATTTTCAAATAAACTTTAACACCATCATTTAACCCCCTTAGGGGTTGATTTTTCGAAAATCCTGAAACACTCTCTTCATTTTTAACGTAAGGCCTAAATACCAATTTTCATTAATATAACTTTAATATTTCTTTTAAAATGACGGATTTTTATTCAAATTTTAATAGCCCACTTCACCCGTTTAGAAAGGGTTTTTTGAAAAATCCCTTCTTAGCGGAACTCTACACCCTCTAGGGAACGTACAGTGGTGGACAATATAATCGCTTACACCGTATTTTTGCTGGATTGAGAAGGTATTACCATGACATTTTCGTCAGTGTCAAATAGTAAAATTGTCAAAACTTACTGAACACGACAAAGTGCTTATACTGTTGAAACTGGAAGAGGGTCATAGCATAAGAGCAGTTGAGGACCAATACAACAACAAAAGCACAATTTTAAGAGTAAGGAAGTGATGGGAACAAAAAAATGTTGGTTCGGGACGACCATGACCATCAAATCCTGAATAAGGTGAAACACTTGTTAAATAATAATTAAGGAACTTTAGGCCTGAGAACGAAAATGAACTATGGGCTGGTATTCAAAACGTTGAAGTTGGTTGAAGGGAATTAACAAAAATTATTGTCGAGACCTTACTGCATCCATTTCTAATAGATCAAACAAAGTATCAGCCGCAAATGGAGCCATGAAAAAATGTTAATTTTAGAATTGTTATTGTATTAATTTTTGTAAATAAAGATTCATTCTTACCTTACTGTTAAATTAGAGTGACAATTTGACAATTTTTAATTGCAACGTATAACCTCTTTTCTAAAAATACCTTTAAACTTCAAAAAAGACATGATTACACATTAATAAATTAGAAAAAATGTGTTACTTGATTTTTCGTAGTTTACGCGATTAATTTGTCCACCACTGTATCTTCCAAATTTCATGTTTCTAGGTTCAGCGGTTTAGGCTGTGCGTTGTCTGTCAGTCAATCACGGTACTGTCGTTTTATATTATAGATATAGAGAATACAAAATAATTAAGAAAGATTGAGTTATCGAATTTTGAAGATTCGAAAATACATAAGTCGAAAACGATTTAACCTAGGTACGAGTATATCTAAAAAAGCCTCATAAAACGTTCTTAAAATAACTCGAATAACCCACACATGCAATAAAAACGTAGGTTACAGTAAAACCTCTCAACAACAGACACCGATGGGGCATCCTTAATTGTCCGTTGTGGAGAGGTGTCCACTAATGAAAGGTGGGCAATTTAAATATAAATTATTTAATTCTGGATCGTCGGTATTAGTATATTATGATACGAGTTTTATAAGACGCATTTTGTCGCACGCACGGAATTGGGGCACGACGAGCGCAGCGAGGAGTGCCATAATGGAGTAAGTGCGACAAAATGCCTTATAAACGAGATATCATACACTATTTTTTCTACTTTGCACCTTTTTTAACAAAAAAAATCAATTTCGAAATTTAGGGAATTTTGTGGCAGTTGACAGCATTTGCGTGGATCATGAAATTAAATTAATAATTTGGATCGTCATTAGTTTATTCGTAAAATGTATTCTGAAAGTGTCCAAGACGTTTTGCAATCTATCTGCCCCTCAACGAATACGGGCTTTTGTGTCAAATACGCGGAATTTGAACATTGGCCTAAGGAGAATGGGATCTCAAATTACTCACTTGCACTGGCTTTTGAAGTCATGTTTGTACACTACTCGAAAGGTGTTCGAAGGGACTACGTATCAGGATTGGTACAAAAGCCTCTAAAGGTTCGAAATTGATTCATTTGATTAAATTATCACTTGAAACAGGTGACGATTGACACTGACACTTCTCTCAGATAATTGTCAAAAAACTAGGTTGCCATCATTTTCCAACTAAATTACTCTGGTTTTTAGTGTAATTATTATAGCACTCCGTTGGATATTACGAAACCCAAATGGCGTATCGTAATGACCTCAGTACGAAACAAAAGTAGAAAAACAATTTTTCATCCATTTCTACATAATCCATGAAAGCTCGTTTTTTACACCACCACTCTTTCGGTCTGTCCAAATTTATATAACGTTATGGAATTGGGGATTTTTTTGTCTGTGTCCGCGGATCCGTTGTAGAAAGGTTTTTTTACATTATTGTCCAATGCCTTTGTTACATTCCTACAAAAATGTCCGTTGTGAAGAGGTGTCCGTTATCCGGAGGTGTGCATTAAGGGAGGTTTCACTGAACTTATATTTACATATATATTTAAAATAACAAAGTTATTTGTACTTCAAAGGTCGAGTTGTATAAAAAATTAATCATATTTAATCCTGATTTTAAACCCTTACAACAATTCTTGTAATAATCGTCGCTATGGGTTTAAACAAAAATTAAAGAAGATTAATTTTTTATACAACTCGATCTAAGTGATATTATATTTCGCGGGAAAAAAAACGATCAAATTATGTAGTCGGTGTAGATTTATAAGTAGAAGGCTGCTGTTATGTGTGATACAGAAAAAAAAATACAAAATATCCCCGAGCTAATAAGCCAAAATTTGTAAATCCTGCAATAAAATTCCCACAGCCCCATATTCCATCCTGCTGGCTTTCCGTTGTAAAATCCGTCCTGCATAAACACACAATATAATGGTGGACGAGTAAATCCTGCGAGGTCATACTGCGGATATCCATGCCGGTCCTTGCAATGTTGTATATAATCAGAAGAAGGCAATTTCCCGACTACCCATTGCAGTACAGAGGCCTACTTAGGGCCCGCTCATAAAAACAACCATAAACCGCGACGTGGAGGTCCCATAAATGCGAAATCTTAAGATAAGCGAGCCGCTTTTTACCGGTGAGTCGCATAAACAAAGCCCTTCAACGACAATTTCGTTCCGGATATATCACTCCGTTTTCTGCATTTTCCCCGGACAAGGATAATGGCCGGGAGCTAAACGGCAAAAGCAACTCTGTTTATTATTTTATTCGAGGCAAGTCGAGGTAGCTTGAAATTGAAAACAATAACTATAACAACATTTTAAACTTGATGACGAAATCACCAATGGCCTGAGCGAAACAAAACAAGCGGAGAAAAGTTTTGACAAGTAACAATCATTCAGCAGATTGTGGTGGGTTCGGTGTCTCAAACAAATTCTGTGGCTAACAAAGAGAAAAAAAATATTATTGGAAAAACATTTTGGAACAAAGTTAAATTCAAATTTTTAGATTCATGAACCGTTAGCAAAATTGATTCCGTTTCACAACATTTCTTTAATTTGGTAAAGAAAGTTTGTTAAAAAAATGTAGATACTCTTTTAAGGATTTTAGATGCATTGTTTTCAAGTAGGGTTTTCGGCTTATTTGGGTCTGACTGTTTTAATTATTTTGGTTCAAGTTTATTTAAATTTTTCAATACCTATTTTGAATAGCTATTTTGGGTTTATAATGAACAATAATTAACTGAACTTCTACACTCTTTTCGAAATAAGGTACATTGAACTCATTGAAGGTGTAATGAATTATATATTTTTTTCTGTTTTGTACAATAAAGTTGTGTCTTTGTTTAAAGTGATTCATGAACTACGAATGAAAAAATGTAACTAAAATGAGAGAAAATAAAAAGCTTAAACTATACAAGATCCATAAAATCAAAACGATACACAAATAGAAATTGCTATCTGTAATGAGGTATAATGACAATATCTTTAACCAAAACCAAAAAATCTGACTGGCCATAAATCGAAAAATACGAGTAGATAGGTAGGTATATCCAATATATAAAAATTTCATCTTTAATTCTGGTGTTTCAAGACTCCTAGTTTTTAAAATTTTCTAGGTTTTGGTTTTTTAGGTTTTTTTCGAGTTTTTTTATTTATCTTTCAGTTGTTCGGTTTTTTAAGTATTTTTGATTAAAAAATACCACGTTAAAATTTACACTTCTTTTTACTTTTGAAGCGTCGATTACGGCGAAACTATTGGAGTAAGCGAAAAATGTCAAAAAACAGTAGAATCGGTTTAAAAAGCTCTACCAACTGGCATAGGTTTGAAGGCCGATATCGCGAAAAAGAATTTTCAATTTTCAAACGCTGATTAAGGCGACACTAAAGGCGCTAGAAGAAAACAGTATATATTCTAGATTTTTGGGTTTAGTTTAACCTAGGTTTTAACTTTTAAGTTGTTTTAGCTTATTAATTCGAATCCAAAGGGTATTCAATTCTGAAAATTCAATAATGATTGTTTGATTTTGTTAATTTCAGAATTTTCAAATTTAAATGAAATACTAAGGTCGAGTTGTATAAAACATTGAGCATCTTTAATCCTGATTTAAATCCCTTGTAACAATCGTTGCTATGGGTGTAAACCAGGATTAAAGAGGATTAATTTTTTATAGAACTTACCTACCTAATACCTAATTAATTTGAATTTTCAAAATTATTTGTAAATAAAATGTTTGACTTCGGCGTTCACTAAATTTTGGATTATCTACAAAATGCAGGTTGCAGAACCTACATCAGCAATGTTTTGTGTTTATTGAGTTTCTATTAAAAGAAAAGAAAAAAAGTTTCAATTGCAAGAACAGGTATTCTGAAACTGAAAAACTTAAAAAAATCCAATGATAGGTAGGTACACAATCTTTGAAAAACGTACACATGCACTTTCAATTTTCAAATAGTATTGAAATATCAGAAACCTGTATCTTGGTTATCAGTTGTAATTTGTCTCTTGTCTATTTGTGTATTTTCAGTTCACAAATTTTTAAGCTCAGCTTTACACATTTCTACACATTTTCAACTCTATTTTATTATTACACATCCAATTTACATGAAAAAAGATAATAAAAAATGCGTTGCTTGTACTGTCATATCCCCATGTATCACAATTTCACACAAAATTCAATTTTACAACAAATCGCATCAATTTTCCACTACTCAGAGACGCACCACAAACACATTTTTTTCGAAATCGAGCAACACAAGGATATCGTGTATCCAAAAGTATCTTTTACGCGCAATAAAACCGATCAACCTTTTATGTATTTTATTTTATTATTTTCTTTAGCAGCACGTGTCTCGGATCACACCGACAACTTGATACAGCATTTTTATATTGGCAGCAATGCACCGCTGCTTAGTAAATCATAGTGACCCTACTTCTGCTGACACTTTTATAGACTTGTATATGAGAAAATTGATGACAACACTGCTGCAACGAACCTAGAATTTTATACAGTCCTTAGACAACAAATCATAAAGTTACGAAGTGAAGGCTAGATGTCGCCACTTGTGGTGAGTTTAGGAAACAAAAAAAAACATTTGTCATATGAAAATTTATTTTCCAAATAACCAACAGACAGTTGAGATTAATATAGTACATGGTTATAATTGACCCACCTAAATAGAATAAAAAATTAAAATGTAATGGCAGCTGACAATAGAAGAAAATTGAACAAGAACCTACAAAATAAGGTAAAACACAACAAATTGGTGTAAATTTTCCTTATTTAAGGCTGTTTATTAATTCACAGTCACTATAAATCCCGTGCACACCTTGAATGCACACAGGAACCAACACTTTAACCTCAATTGTCTTAGTCCAAAATGGTTGTTTCCTCCTTGATAAAGAATTCTACAATTTCTTCTTCTACGTTTTGTGGGTCGGCATCTAATTCATCGGTATCAATATCTGGAAAAAATCAAACGTAAAAAAACTGTAAAATAATAATTAAACCTTGTCACATGTTTTTGCAATTAAATAAATTGTAACTGAACGCAAAAACATGTTTTAATTTCCCCTGAGCGTATAACTATCCACACTACAAATCAGCGAGACAGCAAAAAATCAGGGTAACTAACAATTTACAAAGTAAAATAAAAATACTCACTATTTCTAAGTTGAAGTCGTCTCTGCTTATTCTCGTTATATTCCTTAATCCTTTTACTCCTGTATTCGTTAAATTCCTTCATTAATGCGGCACGTTTTTCGATAAGTTCCTTCGAAGCTTTCGATTGTCTCATTCTGTCTTTGCTCTCAAACTGTGGATAATACTTTTTGAGGTTCTTTTTGATTTCTTTCTGTTTCTCTTCAGACAACAGGGTGGTAGGTCGTGGGCGCCACAACAACTGGGCGAATTTTTCCAAATTAACACGCTTGAGGATCTTTCCTTGGAAGGACCAAATCCAATAACCTGAAACGGAAAATTTTCAGATAATGATTTCTAAACGAGAATATGGGCTCATTAGTTCTCAAAATCCTTTGTTACTTTGTGCACCAATTTTCAATATGTAAGTGAAACTATGCAAAGAAGAGTAAAAAGCATCTTAAAACCACAATTTACATCAAAAAAACGTAAAAACAGTTATTTATGGCGAAAATAATCCAAACTTTTCCGAGAGTTTAAGAACAATCTTAAACATATGTGGTCAAATTGTATGGTATAATTTTTCCTTCCTTCAAACGTTGCAGCACATTTTTCAGCATAGAACGGCCTTGTTTCGCGAGACTGTTTAAAGTAAATTTTAAAAAATCGCAAAAATTTTATTTTTGCCTTTTGATCCAAAGTATTCCCTAATAGTCTAAGATCCGAACTAAGGTCATCTTGGACCGATCTGCTGACCGGATGAAATTTATTTTTTATTAAATATAATATCCAAAGGAATCTATCACGAATGGGTTGTCTAAAGAAATATATTCAAGACTATGATTAAGGGGGCTAGAAAGAGTCAAATTTGTGCCATTTTCCGAAGTGTTTTACAGCCATTGTAAGTAACGTTTTTGAAAGTTGTTTACAGGATGCATTCTCCTACTCTGTAGGGCTGTAGGGGAGAAAGTGTTTTAAAATGCTATCAGTGGTTTATTTAATTCAGAAAATAATTTTGAAAACTGAAAAAAAATCTAATAAAAATCTAGTATTTTAAAATTTTATCTCATCAACAATAAGAATCATTCTTTATTCCCAAGAGTCCACTACATGGCCAAAAGTATTTTATTTTCCATATAACACTTATTGTTGATAGGAAATAATTTTCAAAGACGACTAGATTTTTTTAAGATTTTTTTTTCAATTTTCAAAATTATTTTCTAAATTAAATAAAGCAGTTGCCGCATTTTAAAAGACTTTCTCCCCTGCAGTCCGAGTAGAAGAATGTATCCTGTAAATAACTTTCAAAAATGTTACTTAAAACGGTTGTAAAACACTGCGAAAAATGGCTAAAATTCGAGTCTTTTTAGCCCCCTTAATCATAGTCTTTAGCAAATTTTTGTAGGCAACCCATTCGCAATACATTCCTTTGGATATTGTATTTGATAAAAAACAAGGTTCATCCGGTAAGCAGATGGGTCCAGGATGACCTTAGTTCGGATCCTGTACTAGTAAGATTTTGATAAAATTGTCTAAAAAATTCCTAAATTAGATTTTAAGTATGTTGTTTTCGGAATTTTCAAGGATCTTAGAACCATTTTCAGCGGGAACTGTAATTAATTCGATCAAAAATCCAGCCAGAAAGATGATTATTTTGCGTAAAAAATAATTCGAAAAAATTGCTGAATTTCCTCGAAAAAGGTGTTATTTTCTTTCCCCTTTTCTCAGTCAATTTTTAGATAAAATTGGATTAAAAATGACGTTATAATTTTGTCCTTTTTAGAAACGCACTTACTGTTTTGCGATTTCTTGTAAATCACCAAATGATGTTAAAAATTGCAATATCTTTGTTTTTTTTTAATATTTAAGCCCATTTTCGAGGTAAAAATTCAATTTTTTCCAAAGTTATTTTAATACCATCAATCAAATTTTCTATCAGGTAATTGTTCAGCATAAAAATACGCAACTTTGCCCTAATTTAACCGACCTCGTATCTCTTACAATAACAGAGATCCCCATGGTGGAGCTCGAAAAACGGACACCCTGTATATTCGTTTCAGTTGGTTTTATCGAACTGATTTTAACCTAATTTAAAAAACCTACCTGTATCAACTTTGGTCTTCCAGTACGAAACGGACGTGGTGACATATCTCCCCGTCGGATCCCACTCAACATCCGACATTTGGAAATGATCCGTCGTATTCATAACCAAAAACTCGTGCGTATCAACAAACTCCAACGAGCCTCCGCCATTCGACCCCAACCCCGCCAAAACAATAAACTGCCCTCCAGGCGACCAAAACAGATGATTACACGCCCTTTTCTCGAACTTTTTAAGCAATATGGGCGCTTGTCCCACTCTCACTTCATAAAAACTGACATTAATATTTGGCGATTCTCCGTGTATGACCGCAAACTTCGAACCAACCGGTTCCCAAGCGAACGCCTGGATGGGTTCCTTGCTCTCGACGCTATCCACCGGGATCTGTTTTTCCCTCATGTGGAAGATCTCGAAGTTGCAGTACATTCCGCTGTACTTTGTCTCGTTTTTCTCTTTGCGAACTTTCGAGTAACGGTCGACTTTGACACATAGATAATCGCCGGATTTTTGCCAGTGGATTTTGCAATCGGCGACGTTGAAGAGGTTCTTCTTGCGGATTTCGTTGCGGTTGGGGATTTCAAGAAGAGTTACGCTAGCTGGAACGTCTTTGTCTTCTGCGACCCAATATGCGACGATGTTGTCGGTGGGCGACCAACTGAAGTCGCGGATGCCGCTGATTTTGATTGATTTCTTTTCGAGGAGACCGAACGAGGGGGTTTCGTAGATGGAGAGGACGTCGTTGCCCACGCGACCGAAGTATTTGTCGTCGTGAGACCAGCGGAAGATCGGCCATGAAGAGGGGCCTTCGGGATTGAAAGAACGCTTTTCTTGGCCAGTTCTGCGACAATTAGTTCAGAAGTGTATTTTTTAAAATGATTTTAGACATAAAAAGTCTAGTCTTAAAGTGTACATTTTCCACATTTTATGAAAAATAAGATTGATGGCGCTACTGGTACAGTTTTTGACACATTATTTACTTATAAAAAGAATTATTTTGTATAAATTTTCAAGACTTCATTTACGTAGAAAAGTAAATAATTAAAACATAATAAAAAATAAAAATACATAACAAAATAATCTAGCGGATATATTAAATATAAATTAATATAAATATTAAGTAGGTATTGTTTAGTTTCTGAAACACCTTTGGTATACTTTCGGGAAAACAGTTTTAGAGACCTGTTTTCATAGAGTTGAGTTATAAATTTATAAATAAGAGTGTTTTTCATTTTTTACTTTATTCTAAACTAACATTTTTTTGCTTTTGAATTTTTAACCATTCTCTAGACGATAATGATGCTAACAAAAAGTTTTTCTTGTTTTCCAGCTTAAACTTTTTTGAAATTGACAATTATTATTGAAAGTTCTAAGATTTTCCACATTTCCACATTGGTTATGGAAACCAAGTAGATGTAATGTTTTACGGACTTGTAGAATTTGAAAAGTAAAGAAAACCGTGTTCATAGAAAAATTTAAAAAAGAAGGTGAAAAAAAAAGTTTGTACGCGACACGCTTTGCAACTAATCTTTACTTTACGAGCGAATAGCACGCTTATTAACTACAGAAGATGAAATGAAAGTAAAACTCGTAAAATAATGACTAAATTTATTCGAGTAACAGAAAGTAAATATTTACAATTATTTGTAACACTTTTTGGTTGGTAAATACACGAAGGATGCTTCTGGTTAACTTTGTCGGTTAAAATCTAATTATGTATTTCATTATTCATAAACAAAAATATTTTAAGGTGAAGGTTAGAAATGATTAGAATCCTAACTTTCTTCAAATTATTAATATTTCGACTAGTTTCGCCTGTTACGGCATTATCAAGAAATTATTTTGGCCGGGAATGTGTCTGACATCAAGACATCGGAAAAAACAATTTTTATGATTACAATTATAATTTACAAAAATTTCTTTGAAGACTTTTTTTTTCAAAATATTTTTCCGATTTTTAGCAGAACTTAATTAAGATTAAATACAGAAATACAGCTCAGATAACGAAATAGTTTTTCTTATATTTAAAACTTTTCCATAATTTCAAAACAGAGAAGCAGAAAACAGCAGTGCTGTTCATCTGAACTCCGCCTTGTTTGTTAAATACAAAATAAAATGAGTATTTTTATTATTAAAACTTCTACAATTTTTTTCTACTGGTTTAATTTTTAGAGTTAAATCTTAATGTTAACCCAATATTGTATTTCCTAGTATCAAAAAAAAAGTTAGGCCTAATTTCGTTTCAAAAATAAATAAATAAATATAACCATTTTATCATTTCGTTTCCAGAATGCAAAAATTTATTACACAAAAAACGAACCAGAAATAGTATATTAAAGTAGTGATGGGAAGTTCGATTCTTTTAAGTGAATCAATTCATTTGATTCACTCGTTCTCACTGATTCGTTCTTAAAGATTCGTTCGCGAACGAATTACTTGACTCATCGTTCAGTGTCGTTCACGTCCGATATGGCTCGACTCAAACTCGTTTCATCGTATCGGACCTTCAAAGAATCGAACTCGTGAATTGCGGGTATCACTTACCAGTAGTGTACTACGTTTGTATGTATCCTTATGGGACAAATACATAAATTACATAATACATATGGGATAAACAACGAATGCCGGAGACGTTAAGATTTTATGCCATTTAGGCATAATCGTAAAAACAAATTATTATTCCTATAAAAAAGTTATGACAATGCTAATTAGAATGGTTTTTACATTTCTCGGAACTAAATTTATTCAGTGATGGTAAAATTTCCAACTTTACATAGGTAATTGCCGTCCGAAACTTCAAATGTTCGAATCCCGGTCCCGAGACCTGAAATGTCTCACTTTCGTTCGAGAGATTCGTTCATCATTGATACGTTCAGTATCACTACATGTTCGAAAACTGCTTACTGTTGTTATGAGTGGTATGATTCATTGAATCACTAGTGAACGAATCAGTTAAGAAATAAAGTTCGAGTCATTCGAGTCATCGAACTGATTCGTTCAATTTGAACGAATCGTTCGCGAACGACACATCTCTATATTAAAGTATAAGTGGATATTGAAGTCTTTAAAACACTAGCGATTTTTCGAGCACGACGGCGTAGCGTAGTGTTTTAAAGACCAGTTATCCATGAATACTTTACGTTATTTTTTTGGTACACTTTGAAATCATAAATACTGATATTAACATTACAAAACTGGAAATAATGTAATGTGAGATGAGTATACCTTTCGTTGTCATGGAATTGATTGTCATCATAATAAAAAATAGGTGCACTCAATTAACTGCATCGATTAATTGAATCTAATCATTCCGATTGTAATCGCCTCGAACGTTTATTGAACACGATAGCACGGCCCATGACTTATACAGGGTGTTTGTGGATTACGCGCACAAATTTTAACCACTAAAAGAATGCGTTATGAAAAGTCAATTTGAAGACAAAACAAATACCGTATCCAAAAAAAAATCCCATTTTTCCCCCCACGATTTTCACGAGCCGTTCAGTGAGTCTCTCCTTGTTAGGTGCAAGTAAAATATCAATGAAAATAAATTGCATTGAACGTTGACCGTGAACGTTTTTATGTACAAAAAAGGGATAACTTTGTGCACCAAAAAAATTATCAGGTGTTTGTTTACACGTTCGGTTAGACAGTCGCAATCCCGCTCTCGAGTGAATTCACGTGTCAGTTTGAAATTAAATCATTATGGTCAATTATTCAAATGCGGAATTGAGTGATCTGGCCCTAGTGTACGGGGTAGTGGAAATAATCCCGTTCGCACGCACTTTTACGGCAGTGGTCCAACATTTACAGATTTTCACCCGTGCAACAACAAACTGTACACGTCTTAGAAGTGGGTCTGAAATTTTGGAAGCCGTTGAAGAAGAGCCCAGTTTGAGCACAGAATGGCTCTGTGTGTAGGTGTGTCTCGGTGGTTGCAAATTTACCATTTCCAACGGGTGCAGGCTCTCCCGATTTAAACGCGTGTGATTTTTTTGTGGGTTCACGTGAAACAACTAGTTTTCAAATTGTGTTCCAACTAATACCGCCAAGGAGCTGACCGTTTGTGTTATGCAAGCATCAACCGCATCAATTAGAAATCTCGAGGGGAGTGTGCAAGACCGCAAGCTTTCCTACGCTGAAGAGTTCAAGTGTGCATTGCGACCAAACGGCAACATTTTGAGCAATTTTTTTAATGGTACTTACTGACCCACTAACATTGACAGATAAGTTTTTTGTCTTTACGCTGTGTACGTTCCATAGTTTTTTGTGTGAATGAATGGAAATATCGTTTCAAACCATAGGCGGAGACGGGTTTTCAGCCTCAACTTATTTTTAATTTAACTCCGAAATGACATGTTTCCGGCAAAAGTTGGAAAGAGAAAAGTTGTTTCTTTTGACGAGGTCTATTAGTGGTTAAATTTACTGCACGCAATCCACAAACATCCAGTATAAAAGGGCGCCAAAGCACATCACGTTTTTAAAAACCAAATCCACATACTAACCGTGAACTCACATGAAAATACAGATGATACAGATTTTGAAATTTGAAAGTAAGAACTGCTAACAACAAAAACATAACCTTTAAACCGACTTGATGTTAAAAAGTTTGGATATATTTATAGATCAAATCGATTGTAAAAAGTTTCATCGTAAAATTTCTTCGATGACAAAAACTTTAATCGATTAACATTCATCGCTTTTCATTGAACGAGCATGACGCCCGCGATTATCAATCGATTTGTAATCGATTGCTGTGTTGAATGCCCCTATTCATTAAAAAGTTGACATTTATACATCACATTTCTTGTGTTATTATTGATGTTGCCTTGGACTATGCTTGGACTCTTTAAAAAACGCGCGTTTTTGAAAGTTGGATTTATACACGCTGCAGCGTGCTTTAAATAAGCAAAATAGATTACCAATAAAAAAAAATTTGTTGCTTTTTTCACAGTAAAGTCATGAATTGATGATTCATAACATAATCAAAACGGTGGATCATAACTATTTCGGTGGAATAAATTATAAAAAAAAAAATGAGAGAAATTCCATAAAAAATATTTTACATAAATATTCTTCAGTTTTCGAAATCGTTGCAGTATTAGCTTTAACGTAATACATTTAGTGCAGTAGCAACCAACCTTCCAACATAAAAAATACGAAATATGAACATAAAGTTAAATTATAACTTTTTGTTTGAAAATATTCGGACAAATGAAACGGTGAATTTAAAAAAAGACCCGGTTTTAGTTATGCCAATCATTTCTCACTACGTAATATAAACCAATACTTCTCAATTATAATTTTAAGATAACAAACTTATAACAGGGTTCAAACAAGTGTTCGAATGAGAAAATTTGAAATTGAATTAAAAAAAAGTACTAAACAAATCGGTTTCTTTACAATCAATCGGATGCTGGTCCTAATTTTACGAGCAAACCGTTATCCACTCCACAGATCAATTAATTATTATCCATTTTAAAATTTGAAACCGAATCTGTAACGGGTTGTAAAATTCAACAGTTTTATTTTTTATCGAACGTAACATTCAAATCTCGTAACTTTATAAGACTTTAACAAAAAAAATCTGTCGTTTAAAACTAAAATGAAAAAGATCTATTTCTTGCCATTTTGTTTTTTTTTTTTTTTCTTTAAAAAGCAATACTCAAAATTTTCTTGATATATTTTGGACATATTGTCGATAAGCTAGTTATCTTACTGCATTTTTATCAACATTTTTCCATCTCGTTGAAATTCGGTTAAAATATTTAAGATATATTGGTATGCCTTGGAGATTGAACATTAATTGGAAATTGAAGTTTATTCCAAAATCACTTTATATTTAAATTAAAATGAAGAAGGTTCACTTTGAAACTAGACCCCTCAATTACAAAGAAACCATTTTTAATTAATTATTTTTCTTAATAACATTTTGAAATTTTTAATTAGAACAATCGTTTGAATTTTACAGCATGACACATAACATCACATATTGCGGACAATGATTACTGCATACAGAATGACGTGCCTTATTAATTTTTAAAACAGATCATTCCAGTTTTATATTTTCATTACAATCGAACAGAATTCGGAGTAGCAATTCACTTTTAAATTTAAATTTAAAGTTTTTTATCTATTTAAAGTTTAAACTAATCTTCACACATGGTAACAAGGTGGGTTAAAATTAATTCACTGCTACTTTCTCCTCCAAACTTGTTTTGTGAATTTAATTTCAAAGCACAAATTTTATCTTTTTTCAGGTGACAAAATATTATACAATTGTAAAATTGTGTTCATTTCACACAAATTTTCTGTAATTTGATTACAACAACAATTACTCTAATTATAATTTCTCTATAAAATGTAACACCAAAAAGAGTCAACCCTTAATTAAATTATTCTCAATTTGCATGATTTTCTGACGTTTGAATTATACACAATACCTACACTAAAAAATTCAGTAAACTAAAACAGGAAGATGAGCAATATTTTACGTAGTTTGTTTATGTAAATATTCAACGAGCAGCAAATATTCGAAGTTTAAAATTTATGAAACGCTTCTTCATACACAACCGTAACATAAATTATACTAACGGAGAGTTATCGCTCTAGACTCGTTAAAAGTAAAAATAACACCCAAGTGCAGTAAATCAGGTGGAAAACAAACAACAAACAAAATATGCAATCAAGCATTTTTTCAATTAACTATTTAACACTATGAAAAAAAATAATTAGTACGAATACATATTAGCTGTTTCAAAACTATAAAAATGCCAACACCGCATTTTCACTCAAAATTAGCTGTTATAATTTATTCATGCACTTCAAAAAATAATAGCTAATGTAATTTATACTTTCAATAAGAGATCTAATCATTAATAACTATTTTACAATTTTATCAATCTTACTTAAAAAAATAATTCGGTAAAATGCGACGTTGGCGTTTTTATAGTTTTGAACCAGCTAATACTACTACTACTAAGTGCGTTAAAAATGTGTTTCGTTAACAGCCGGTTTATAGAAAGTTTCATTAAATTTTAATTCGTTGTTAAAAATTAACAACGCAAATAGACCAATCAAATTGGTTCAATTTGGTCACGTGATCACTTAATCACGCAATTAATTGCAGATTAAACTAATGACGCTTCTATAAACCAGCCCTAAGAATTTTATTTTTCCTCGACTACCATTTTTAAGTACGGAAAATCTTAGGTATGAGCTCGCAACGTAACTTTAATAAATAAGGTATATTTAAAAAAACAATATAATCTTTAAGCAAATAAAATCGTTCAATTTAAAAATATACAATTTTGAGTCTCAAAAACTAAAAGGAATTTCAAACAATTTTATTCTTCACATTAAGGGGATTGACAATGTACTATTTTTTTCGTAAAATAAATAGTTTAGGAAAAAACCGCTTGGTTCCATACTTTGCCGGGCCCTGTATATATCTTACATTATATTTTTTTATGATTTTATTATGTTATATAAGCAATACAAACTAAATTTATCGAAAATATTACGATAATATCAGCTAATAAACATGTTTAAAGAAAAAATGTGATAAAAATTACCTTATATCCCAAATAATGATCCCTTTCTGCTGCGGATGCTGCGGATCTCCCTGAGGCGAGTATGTCACCAAATACTTCTCGCACGGCGAAAAATCAATAAATTGTGCATTCGCATGGGCATACCTTTTGTATTGACTAAACTTCTGACCCACCCACAAGGCGATACCTTGCTTATGGAAAGTGGCTAAATACGTACCTAACGGAGACCACTTGATATAAGCATGTGTCCAAGCCTATCCAAAAAATAATAATAAACCAATACTTAACGATCAAAAAAATTACATGTCTCTCCTCGAGTATAGACGGATCAGGTTGCGTATTTTGCCAAATTTGAACCGACTGTCCCTGCCCCAAAACCACCGCAAATTGGTCATAAGCATCAGGCTCGAGCAAATAGTGGTGCACGTCCCCCTGGCCCTCGTAGGGCTGCGGTGTTGGGGGCTCCCACTCTTCCGGAATTGACTCATATTTAGTAAAATCGGTGAACAGATTGACTTGGAAAGTGTGTTGCTTATCAAGCTTGAAATTATTGGTGAGCTTCACGGCTTCAGCTGCGTTGACTGGAGAGGAGTATTCCAGGAAAATGTAGCCTTTGGTGTGGCCGTTTTCAGTGACTGGATAGTACTCATTGACTATGGATCCAAACTTGACGAAAATTTTATTAATCACTGATTTTAACTTTTCGATACGGTCGGGGCCCACTTGTGGAACACCGTCGACCACAATCACGCTCTCAACACCGTCGGTCTCCTTCGGTTTCTGCTTCAAAATATCGGACAAGAGCTCTGAAACGACAAACCTAACCTCACTTTCGCGACACGCATATGTTGCAATCCAAGCGAGAGATTTGGTGCCCAAATGCTACAACGCGATTACGATTTGCCAAATCCAACAAAAATTAATTGTTTGCCTGATTAATTTTACGAAAAATGCGGGTTGAAATTGAAGTGACAGCATGGTTAGAACCACATTTTGAATGAGGGTTTTCGGCGAAATACCTTCATCGGTGATGTTATCGACGTATCCCTCGGGATCGCTGAAGTTTGGTTCATCATCGTTGGACGATAAATCGCTCTCGTTCTTCGTATTATTCCCGTTTAGGGTGTTTTTGTCGTCCACTTTCTTTTTCGCCATTTTGACACGCGTGAGGGTCGACCGGTAAAGAAGGACGCGCGGGAGAGAAATGTCACAGTTTAGTAAAGCGCTAAAAACAAATTTGATGGATAAAAAACCACTTTTAACCCCTTTCCAGACATGGACTTGGCTGCTGTGTCCAAAAACCGAATCCGAATAGTACTAGTCGAAGGAATGAATTAACGTAAAGTGTGTTGTAAAAATTGTATGCATTGTGATTGGACGTTTCAGAACGGCCATCAAAAAAACAATCATTTTCCATTTTTTGATTCATTCAAAAATTTAATTGATTGAGGTGATTGGTCCATTTGAGGTCGGCCATTAAAATAATGCAAGAAACCAATCACTTCAGAGTTTTGATTCATTCAAAAAAATTGGAACAATTAATTGATGGTTAATTCACTGTTCTTTTATCTTGAATTCTAGTATTATTATCATTTTTACATAAAGTAAGAAGACTGGGTGCCACATGTGCATTGGCTTGCGGTCGCACATTTTCTAATGCTGTCCTGGGTGTCGATTCTAATTCATTGCGACTGGAAAAGGCAAGTCGAGTCGAAATCTGATGACGTCAAAGCGACTTGCCCTACGCGACTGTCAATATTTCGACAGTCGAAATCACGGTCTTAGAATTGGCAGGTCTGGAAACTCATGTCTCAAAAATGAGGTTTTTTTCCTGGATCGTGGGTGGCTGTTTGGGCCACTATACCCGTAGCGCCCCTTGCGGATACTACGATGAAACTGGGTTTTTATGAATGAAAAAACGAGAAATTTGCGTAATATTTGACAAATGTCAAATTATTTTGACGGATATGAATTGTAATCAGAAATGCCCAAAATGGGAGTCAAATTGTGCTTAACGGTGGTAATAAATGTGGTTTTGGTTGGGTTTATTTACGTTCCTGAGCCATTTGCGTATTGAAACATTTAGGTAGGAACATGACCTTATTTGTGCATTAGCCGGTCTTTTGGCCTTTATTTTACTCTAAATATGAGCCAAACTCAACAAAAGCAAATTTTTGAGGTAGATGATTGGACAAACTCGAATATTACGTCTAGAATTGGTGCAAAATAACGAAAATCTCTATATAAAAAAACTGATTTTTACAACTGCAACTCCGTGAGACGTTCGAAAGTGTGTATTTTCATTTTCCTTTCAAAAATGCTTTCCGTGCAGTAATGTAGATATTAATAACTTACCTTTTTTAATATAAAATAACAGTTTAAAGGAGGTAATCAAGTCCCAGAGGTTATCACGTAAAGTAGACAGAAAACGGGATAAATATCCAAAAGCAAGTGAGTAACACAGAAATAAAGGTCATAAGAACACAATGACAGAGTTTTGTGATAAGAATTATCCAAAAAACTATTGGAATAATAAAGAATTTGATTCCAAATTGAAGACTTATATAAATTACTGTGTGAGGGCGCCACGGGTATAGTTGCCCTCCATAGCTATTGTGATCCAGGAAAAATGCTTCATTTTCGTAACGTACTTATGAATGGAGTTTCCAGTCCTGCCATTTTATGATCGTGGTCGAAATAATCTGTTCACGTTTAGTGAGGTTATGTTTAATTTAAAAAAAATCAACACGTTCAAATAAAATAAAAATACTTTTGACCGAGACACTGTTTCTAGAAAAAATAATTAGGGTCAAAAGCAATTTTTCCTACCTCAACACCCTGATTCACTACAAAGAGCCGGACCAACATTGCACGTAAATTTGTAAATAAATAATAAAAAATAATTATGTATTTTATTTAAAAACATTATTACAATTTATTAAACACTTTTGCTTATAAAGTCCCAATACTAATTATTTTCAACCAAAATTTATCAAACGCCTTTAACAAAAATTGTATTTTTCTTTTAACTATTGGTTTTCTTCGCACTTTTACCACTAACGCCGTTGAATTTCTTTTCTAACATTCTCAAATAGAATTTATTAATAAAACACACTTAAATAGTGTTAACACAGGCAATTTTGAGTGCAATCCACCTTGCACATAACCAACTTTAACATAACCACCAAACGTCAAATTATTTCAAGTCGAAATCTTTACTCAACATGTATGGAGCAGTTGAGTTTTATTTCGACTTGAAAAGGGAATTGATGACGTCACAAGCGCTTGGCGTTCGCGCCGCCAGATGGCTCCACGATCACATTGCGACGGTCGAAACCCTTTTCGAGTCGAAATATTGGTTTAGAATCGACACCCTGTATAGGCAAGTACAGGGCGCTCAAAAACCGGCGCACCAACTCAATGGTGTGTGGCAGAGAATTGCTTACATATTAGCTTTTCAAAACTATAAAAACGCCAATAAGATAAGATTGATAAAATTGTAAAATAGTTATTAATGATTAGATCTCTCATTGAAAGTATAAATTACATTAGCTATTATTTTTTTGAAGTGCATGAATAATTTATAAGAGCCAATTTTGACAGAAAATGCGACGTTGGCGTTTTTATAGTTTTAAAACAGCTAATATAAAGGTAAAAATATTTAAAAAATTCTTTGTATTAAAATTATTAATAAATAACAAATTTTAAATAAATGATATGCGGCAACGTTGTCTAACAGTCGTGATCGCAATAGAATTTGATCATCAATAAAAATAAATTAATTTTGAATCGGTTTCGTAGAAAATAATTCCCAGTGTTAGCACATCTACATTTTGTGATTTTTTTGATAAATTTTAATTTTTTTAAATTCAAAAACCTGCTAAAATCTAATAGTAAATTTAAAAATAATTATTCATCGTTTTATTAGGGAACTATTACTTAGTGTGAAATATAAAAACATTAAAAAATAATGAAACGTGAAGAACTTAACAAAATAAGTTTGTACCTCCAGATTTTTTAAAATATGACTAGGAATTTTTTCAAGATTTTTCCCGTAATCTACACATGCTTCTCAACAACGTACCACTGAGTTGGTGCGCCAGTTTTTGAGCACCCTGATGTATAGGCTGTAGGGAACAAAATAAAATTAGATTACAAGGTGTTTAATTATAATTTTTTGTAATTTGCCGCCATTTTGATGCGGGTTGGGTGGATTGAATTTGGAATAATAGGTTTTCCACAAAAAAAAGAATGAATTATTTTCGAGATAATGAACGTATACGTTTGGTCTCTTCATTAGAACCATTAAAACCACAAACCCCAAGTTAGGAATTAAGATTTTGCTAATAATTGATTAATAATCATAATTGTACTAAGCAAACGCCCAAGATAGAAACTTATTTGAATATTTTGAGGTTCTTAGTTTTTTTTAGCATATGATTGTTGTTAACTTGTAATTCCGTGTAAAATGGTCTTGTGTAGAATTAAGCCTTTTTCTATTTCAATAGCAGGTAAGTCATAAATTAAGAAATTATAACTTGTTTTAGTTGCTAATATCAATTGTATTTTGTTCGGCTAAGAGATTTACAACTAACCCCAATATTTTTATCTTTATAGGTATATTATTTTATCAATACATTATCATTATTCATAATTTAACAACTGAGTTTTTATGACTGCACAGTGCACACCCTCTCCGAAAAGTGGTTGACCCCGCAACATGGCCGCGGATTTCCTACGCAAAATAAATAATTTTCTCTGTGATGATTGGCACCCGATCGACCAAACATCAAAATTGAATTAAAATAATTCAAAACTCAAATTGCCCGTCACTACATCTGAAAAGTTAACTTACATTACCTTTACTGTAAATAACATGAGATCGAAAATAACTTCAGTTAGAGCAAACTGTGCCTGCAGATCTTTAGTCATATTTTAGCCGTTTATTTACATTTTAGCCACATTTTAGCCGTTTATATACGGCCGCACTTTTGAAGTTACGTTGTCTTATGTTGGTTTTACACAGCACATGATGTGGCTAAAGTTACACTTCACTTTCAAGGCTTGCTCTAATTGAGTATATTTTCGATTTCATGTTATTACAGTTTGTAACAATTTTACCTACATTTCCATTTTTTTCAGTTTTTTAGTAAATAAATAAATGTTTTCGAGAATGAAGCACCTATTGCAAAAAAAGGACATTATTTTAGTAATAAGTTAATAACAGCAACATCTAATACATGTACATAAATAAATAGACTTATTTACATGGAAAAATGTCTGTTTTTGTAATTTGGTTATTCATAAATTCATAATTTATTGAAAAAATATATTATTGACTTAACGCAACCAGTAATACGTTGCTGGTAGAATTATTTTTTAAGCTTTAATAAATTCAATCATGAGAGTTTTTATAGAAATAAAAATGTAGGTATCAAGAAAAATAATTCTAATTAAAACGGGTCATTTCGGGAAGGTACTGCTGGTTTGTTCACTTCACTCAAGCTACCATAAACGTAAATTGCACTTCTTCTGAATTAAAAGGTCAACAAGCTTTATCATCAATAAACCTTTAGTCACTATAAAACCACATCCATAATATTACATTTGTAACATTTGTTTAATTTTTCGCAACAATTAACTTCCTGGTCACGAAACCATTCGCCTCGACAAAAAGCTATATCCCAAAATAGAAACATTTTACGGCAAAGCTACAATGAATAGGTAAGTAATTATGTACCTAAGATCTTCTACTGCGTACTTTTGCTATCGATTAAATGACATCATCCCTTGTATTAATAAATTAATTAGGTTTTTATGGCTATTATTGTGGATATTGGGAATAATTAAAGTGCGTCGACCTCCAACAATTCGTTTCCAGTTTCTGAATTCAAATTAGGAAGAACAAACCAACCCTAAATCATTCCCCCTACAAAAGTTCCTTGACCCGAAAGCTATGCATTTAACAAAATTGTCATATTTTAAGGAGCGGCCGCACCGTTGCTCATTGCATAATAAAACCGAAATTGCCTTTTTCTTTACCAAACACACATAAACCAACTAGCATTAAATTTTGGCCCAATTGTTGAGATCGCGTGGTGACCCTTTCCGACGGTCATGGGTTGCCCCATCACAGGTAAATTAATGCGCTGCTCAGGCTAGCATGAAATGTCGATTGTAACTCTGTCCATGTAGGTGTGTTGTGGTTCAAGAAATAGGTGGGATAGAGTCAAACTTGAAGCTCCTTTATATTTCTTCAACCTGTTCTGTATTGACCATAAAGTGAAGCGATTCGCGCTCCGTGTATTAATCCGGGCGGTGGTGCTTAAAACATATTTTCCGTGTTATCAACGGCCACCAAAATGTAAGTAATGAATTGATTGCGTTTTTATCAATATTGCACAAATTGCAATCGCATGTGGGATAATTATTACGCCTCCGGTGTGTTAAGTCAGGATTATTTTTAAAACCGGTGTCAGTGCTTACATTTTTGCTTTTTCGTCAAAGATCAACTCCGACTTTTACTTATTCTTGATAGATTTCTTTTTGATGACGTTTCGCAGTTGTGCAAGTGTTGACGAGAGTTAATCTCGACTAGGAAACGTTTTTTTTTCTTCTCAAAACAAGTCACGAGATTGCAACCTAATAACAATAGGTTCTAATCAATTGCGGCCAAGTAAAATTCCCACTTTTTTAAACTTTTTGCCGCTTTAACCGAAATTTCCTCGAGTTCATTCAACCAAGATTTGGCGGTTTTTTAAAGTAATCGCATACCTTTAACAGGCTTATTAGCATAACTGTGTACGTTATTACAACGTAACGAACTTTTGGGAGGAATCGATCGAATTGAATTAATATTAGATGTGAGGTCAGTATCTTTTCTAAAATTCTTATTAGGAGAGGTGAAGGTAATGTGTATTTTGGTTGATGTTTTCACCTCTCATTTACACCAAATTAATCTTTTATTAGCACTTACTTTAGTTTTGTGAAAACTTTTCTGTGCTGAACATTACTTGGATGGCTGCAGTTTTTTTTAATGTTTATAATTATTTTGATCTTGTGTATTTTTTACTAATTACCTTTGTTTGCAAGTATAACGTTTATTGTGTCCTTGCACAGTTTAATCTCATTTATGTTGTTTTATTCTTGATATAGTTAATCAACAATAGTTTTACAACTCGAAAGTTATTGCAGTTCTAAATTTACACTTGTGACTATTATGAATTTATGGTTTGGGACTGATTCATTTTTGAACATACGCAGAAATAAGAATTAGATTGGTTCGTTTTGTTTTAATTGCTCTTTTGAAATTATTTTAAAATAATTTAATAATTAATAAGAGCCTTGGAGTTTTGCAAATATGCCTCGATACAGGTATGCATTTTTATTTTTTGGATGCTTCTTTTAAGGCAATTATAATAATAGCCAATTATAATAGCCTGTGTCTAATGGCGTTGAATAAGTTTCTAATTTACTAAGTTTTATGTATTTATGGGTTTGGTTTAACATTTTTAAGAATGACAAAATAGTTTAAAGAATAAGCAATAATTGTTTCTTGTCTATGCCAGATTATTTATTTGCAATTTTAATACATAGTGGGAAAGTTTGTTATTTGAATCAGGTACCTACTCACTTATTTTCTTCTAAAATTATAATTTCTTGTGCTCATACATATGAAAAGTTTACGTGCGTATCTGTAATATGAATGCTACAGTATGCAGCAACTTAACTTTTCACTTCAATGTTTGGAGTCAATAATTTAGTTCTTTGCTAAAATTTTTCACTGAAATAATTTTTGAAATATGATTTAAATGTGTCGAAATATTTTTTTAGCAATACCTGTTCTGTAAGTCATCATTCACTGACAAATATCTTTCAATGTAAGCGCCACTTATTAGTCAGGTGCAAGTTTCCATGGTTACTGCGGAATAATATTTTACTTACAGCCCGTGGTCTGTAAGTATTACATACCAACGTATGCCATTCATGTTCCATGAAAAATGATGCACAAGCAAACCTTGCAGCCTCTTCAATATCATCCATTTTTCTATTTTCACTTGAAATACCTTCAGAACAGTATTGAAGCGTTGATTTTGCAACAAATGTTGATTTAAAGTGATGTTTTTTTAGTTTTGTATCCCTAACACGAAACGAACGTCACACACATTTTTAATTTGACAACAATCTGACGTTTTTTGATTTTTCATAAAAATACATTCAGAAAATGTTTTACTTTTTCTTATTTGTGCAGGTAATGCTAAAAATAGCTTACTAACCTCAAACTGTAAGTTCTTCTTTTGATCTCGAACGCTTAGGAAACCTCGGTACCCTCGGTTTCCCAATATTGCATTCTCGACCAAAAAAATTGCACTTACAGTTTGCGGTACGTAATATACTATTGTGTGGTGATAAAAGACATCCAAATGAGTTAAAATTCTTATGACAAAAAATTGTTTGAGCTTTTTTCACAAGATATAGTTTTTTTGGTTTTTGGTGCTTCAGATCATTTTTTTCTTCAATTTAGTTAACGGAAATGGCAGATCCTTCTACATTAAACAAATAATTATTGAAAACAATCACCAATTTGTGTCTTATAGTGTATGTACAACACATTTAACAAACTATCAAATTCTCTAATAAATTAAATCCGACAATAGAAATGAAAGAGCAACATTTCAGACGTTTGGCAAAGAAGACGAATATTAAAAATTAAAAATTGAGTTTTTTTTTGATAAACTGCACATCTTTTAAATATCAGTGAATAATTCGTAGCATATTTGTATATACATAAGTATTCATAGTACATACATAGGTGTCTCAGAAGCAGGACGAAGAAAACCTATACCTTCAAAGTTCAGGTTCAAGTTAAATCGAGTTAAATTATTATTTCTAAGACACCAGTACGTATAGAACCACAGATTTTTGTAATAATTTTAATACTGGCAACGTCTCTCTTATTTTATACGTTTATGTTACAAATTTTTTTAGCTTTAATAAATCCAACAAAAGCAAATTAGAGAATGAGTACCATTTCTCACAGCCACTTCCTTTATCAGAAAAGAATCAATATCAGTTACATTCAGTCATTGTGTGAAGTTTTTTTTGTCGAATGTCTTACAATTTTGAAAAAATAATACTTTTTTTTGTTTTTAATTCGGTTCTTCAGAAATCTTGGTTCCGAAATTCCTGCTCTTCAAAAGTTTACTTAATTTATGGTGATTTATGTCACTTTAAAAAAATAATTAAATCTTATTTGCCATTTATTTTCTTATTCTGGAAAGTATAAGTATTTATTTTATTCCGCGTTAAAATTACAGACGGTTGTTACATGTACATTTCAAACCGTTACAAAGACTCTTTGTTAGGAAGCTCCCACGTTTTATCAAATATGTTTAGCGTCCTTTGAACTCGTTACTTTGCGTAAAGTAACCAAAATTCAGATCGTCTTCACAATTTAAAATCGACTAATCCTGAGACTGAAACACTGAAATACCGAATACATCTAAGTTTGTTTTATTCGATATAATACACCATATGAGAGAAGCCATCGAAAAAAACTCGGGCAGTCTCACAAGGAAAAATGTAAATTATAACAAGTTTGCATATTTTTATAAATAATTCTTTGTTAATACCTACAGACTGATGGTTAGTTTAAGTTTATCAAGTTATTCTACTGCAATATTTGTAGAATATACTACTAAGTTTTGAATTAGATGTTAGTATAGGGATGAGATAAAACTAAACAAATAAACTTTGACATTTATTACAAATAAATAAATAAATAATTTTTTAATTATAATAATTTATTTGTCTGTCAATCATTTTAAAGGTAGGTACAGGACTGTAATCTTATCGATGAAATACGGACTGTTTATAAAAGAATGTAGGATCTCAGGTGGTTCTGGAATTTGAATTTGCTGCATTTAATCACTTTATTTCTATGATTTTTCTGAAAAGTACCAAATTTTATCTGCCCAGGCAACCAGGAAGACCAATTTTTTCATATACTAACATTGTTCGTTTTTTCTTGAAAGAAGCGGCAAACTTTTAATACCTACTATACGATCCTACCAATGGCGGCGCCAGCATATTTTTTCGGTTGGGCGGTACCCGGCAAAATTTGGGCGAGGTGAACACTGACATAAAAACATATTTTTTTATTTTTCATTTTATGTTACTAAAAACTCATTTTATAAAGCTATGTAGGATTACAAATAAAAAAATATATAAAAAACAGTCAAAAACAAAATAAAAGTAGAACAATATAAAAAAAACATAAAAATATATTTATTGTAAACAGCAATAAGTAAACATGTAAAATAAATTAAAATGTAGAATAAGCAAATTAATAAATTACAACAAGAAATAATCTATAAAAATTTACAGAAGTGTTATTGTCCTATTATTATGGCAAATGAATTTACTACGGTTTCTAAATCTAGTTTTTTTACAATGTTTTTTTCAACATATAAAATGCCCAAATCTGTGAGTCTACCTTGTGACATCGTGGTCCTTAAATAATCTTTTATTCTTTTTAGACTACTAAAAGATCTTTCACAGCTTACACTTGATGATGGAACTGTCATAGCAATGTGGCACAATTTGTGCATTTCGTGAAAAACTAATCTAAATTCTTGCAAAAGTGGCAAGTTCATTTATTGTTTTAACTTTGGTTTTGTGATTGACTTCGTATCTATCTATTGTTTTTGGGAGTAATTTAATTTCAGCTTCAATTGAAACTGTATCACAATTATAATGTTTAGCTAACGGAATAAGATGATCCAAATTTAAAAAGATAGAGTTTGATGGATTTAAAGTACTGAAACCTTTTAAAATATTTGAATTTTCTTCAAATCTATGCGAAATTTCTGAAACAATTTTGTCAATTACAGAAAAATATAATTTAATTTTAAATTCAGTTTTTTCCAAAACGCATCTGTTTTCTTCAAGACTTTCAATTTTTTGAACTATAACCAAATGATTAAATTTTGCGGGTAGTTTTTTGACCTTTTAGTATTTACATCATCTGATTTAATACTGTTAAATATGGCTGTCTCAACAGTGGCATTCCAAAGTTTTTCAAATTCTTCGTCCGTTCGATACGATATTAATAATTGTTTTAGGGATTCAATCATTGTCATACTTTTTAAAATATCAGTGTCGACACTTTGCAAGTAATCAGAAACGTTTCTAATTTTGGATAAGAATTCGCAAAAAACATGTAAATTAAATAAAAATGAAAAATTTATACTATTCAGTAGTCCAGTTGCTTCAGGAGATCGGTTATTATTTGCAGCTGCATATTCATTTAATAAAATTAAAATGGCAGGTAATGTTTTTTTTACAGCCAAACAACTTGATACTTGAGAAGTCCACCTTGTATCACTAAGTCTCTTTAATTCAACAGGTTTAGTTTCTGGATATAATTGCTTTTGTAGTATATTTAAAAATCTACTATGTGCAGCAGAATAAGTTTTCAAGAACAGAGAAAAAAATATTGCAATCTCTTAAACTTTTGCAGACATCTACAACAACTAAATTTAAAACGTGGTTAAAGCACTGAACGTATATAGCCTGTGGAACTTCTTTTTTTAGCAAAGCTTGTACTCCCTTAATTTTCCCACTTATTACATTAGCACCATCATATGTTTGTGCAACACAGTAACTGATGTCAATTTCACACTGACTTAAACGTTTTTTAATAAATTGCAAAAGAGATGCAGCATCTAAGTTTTCTGCTGCTTCATAACCCAAAAAACGTTCATACAAAACACCATTTAAAAAATATCTGACTGTAATCAATAATTGTTCAGTTTTGCTCAAATCTTTAGTTTCATCTGCCATTAATGCAAAATAACGGGCTTCTCTAAGTTCTTTACTAATATTTTTTAAAGTTAACTCGGATAAGATGTGTAGAATTTCATTTTGAACAGAATGGTGTATGTAACGAGCGTTTGTTAGGCCTTTTTCTAGCCTATTTAATAACGTTGGATTATCATGTGACATCATATCTAACAACTCTAGAAAATTTCCCTTATTATCACTATTTTGAGATTCATCATGTCCCCTTAGGGCAAGACCTTGTGCAGACAAATAAATAATACTACGGATTATGGTTTATGGTTTTAATATAATTGCGATTTTTTTTATCAACTCGGAATGCGCAGTACTTATTTGAGCAGCTTTTAGGCTACTTTTATATGACTGCCATGCAATCATAGAATTTTTGTGTTGTTGACTGTTGTCGTGTTGCTTGAATCCAGCATTTGTTTCTGAAGCTCTTTTCCAGTTTTTATAACCTTCAGCAACAAAACTTCTGAATGCATCTTTGGAAAAGAAACGGCGAGGATAACAGAATACAGCATCTTTCAAAATACTGTACTCAATCCAAGGATAAGTCTTATAATAATTTGGCTTAAAACTACGAAAATCTTTATGCTATCATCACCGCTGGTAGATTCGTCACTTTGAATACTATGCTCTAGTTCATCTTGCAGTTGTAATTTAATTTTTTTTGAACTGCTGCTTGAGACACGAGGTTCAATATTGTCACCTAACTCACTAATCTCACAGCTAGGTGTTTCTTCTACTTGTTCAGTTTGTTTTACTTTAAAAAAATCACTGATAGTACGTTTGACACTCATATTGTTTTAACTGATCAACAAAAACCAAAAATCAATTTAAACATTTTAAATGATGCGAAACGTGTAAGGACTTCGTAAATAAATGCGATTTGTGTAACTCAACTCAAGTCCCAAGTGCAAGTGTGCAAGAACTATGGCAAGAACCTCAAATTTAATAAATACATTTATTTGTTTTTATGTTTTTTCCTAGAATGTTTTATGAATGAACGAACTCTGTACGTAACGTTCGTAAAATTCTTGAATGATCATTAGAAAAGTATATACTTATTTTTTTCCTAGAATGTTTTATGAATGAACGGAATTTGGAAACTCTAAGATTCGTAAAATTATTGAATGATTATTAGAAAAGTACTTAATTTGTAATTTTCGAAATAAAGCAATCGTTTTATTATAAAAGGAGAATTATTTCTTTTTTTTTTCCAAATATAAACAGGGTGGGCAGTCGCTTGGGCACGGAGTATTTTGGTTGGGCGCTTGCCCACCCGCGCCCACTCCTAACGCCGCCTATAGTATAATTAAAAACGATGCTAGGCAAATACATACGAATATTACTTTTAAGAAGTTTTAAGTTTCCTTAGGTACAAAAATAAAAAAAACATCTTTTTGGCACTTGCGTATTAGAGGCTAGGTGTTTCCAAGGCTTTTGTAAATCTAACTCGAAATTCTGTATAACCTGATACATATATATGGCATGGAATCAGTAAACTTTTATGACATGACAGCACACCCCAGTAAACATTTTTTAGTATCATAAATATTACTGAAATCAATATTTTGTTACATGAAACATTTCATCTTAGAGCACAGTTACGTTGATGAAACGTCTGTGAAACAACAAATGCCCTCCCCAAGATATGTTTCACTAGAAACATTTCATTGAAATATGTATGTACCATACATATTTCAATGAAATGTATATTTCATTTACATTTATATATGTATATTTCACATCACATTAAGGATGGTATAGGAAACATTTAAGTAATATCATATTGTAGAACTATAATATATTATTAATATAAAAAACAGACACAAATATAATTTCAACAAAACAATTTTTTTGAACAATGCCTAAAAATAATATTCAATGTTTCCTAAAAATAATATTAAAAAAAATTCATTGCGCCAAATATTTTTTCCTTACTAATTGTTGTTGCACTTCCAAATAATGATTTTACAATAAGAACAAAAATTTGTAATCACTTCGGTTCCATTATTATTGTTATGTGATTCCATGTTTTTAAAAATAGCGATTATTGTAGTTATTGCAGACTGAAAAAAGTTGATTTATGTGTAAATTAGTTACAAATATCACAGCAAATATGAATTAAAACAATTTGAAAAATCTAAGAACCTTCACATTTACACACTTGGTATATGGATATTGGATAACCTCCATCACATTTTCAGCACTGTCTTCAGTGTCTTCTATACATTTACCTCCAATGTTTTAACTAAAAAATGCTTAAAAGCGTCAACACAATGTAATATTTTGTCGATTTCAATAAACAACCCACCTAGAACCTAGAAGCACATTAAATCACATCAAACATCAAGTGTACCTGCCATTGAATAAGTCGTTAAATTACAAAAGAATGCGCATGATCAAAAAAAGGAGAAAAGAAATATCTTTGAAACCTTCTTGAAATGAAACTAATGAAATGAATTTTTGAAACGTTTTTGAAATGTGTATAAAACGAAATGTGACAATATATGTTTCATATTTGAACAAATAAGCAATCCGTTTATATGTTTCATACATGTTTCGTGTTTACTGGTACCAGACAGTCTACATTTAAGTTTTTTTCAAATCTTGGAATCGTTTTAAAGGCATTGGCAACTTAAACAACAACTTTGTCTTAATTGATAGTACTGAAAACGCTTGTTACAGTAGTGAAAACCGTTTCTCTGTATCTGCTCTCTAACTCAAGTTATTTCGATTTAAAGTTGGAATTATGACGTCCTAACCGCCTCTTGAGCATTTGGTCCAATTTTAAGATCAAATAGTTTTTGATTTTTAAGTGACACTGACAGAGTTTTGATAAACGTGACAAAATTTCTCAGATGTTTTCGGGAAGTTCAAGACAAAATTTAGAACAGAAAAAAGTCGAGAAAGTGGTTAATTTTTTATTTTATGGAAAATGTTCAAATATCTGTCAAATTTTTAGTGATTGAGAGGGTTCAGTGGTAAGAGGATTCTGTGAACCTGTGAGAGGCGGTTGTGACGTCAGGATTTCTTTCTTTCGGGGTGATTATCTCGCTTATTTTTCATCGCAGAAAATTTTGAAAAGGCCCGACCGACATAAAATGAGCCACATTTTCAATTTTCGTTGAAACATAAAATAGGTAAAATAAGTTGCCAATGCCTTTAACAAAAAACTAACATTTGTGAAGTGAATGCTGGTATTCATTTCAATGGTAATTTTTTTAACTTATTGAGGGACTTGAAATTAGTATCTTTAAAAGCTTTTAAAAGTTTTTAAACTTTTTACACTCGTAATTTAAAACGAAAATTAAGTCCAAAAAAAACAATTAAATTGAAAATTTTAACCTACTTTGACATGTTCTTTTACATTGTGAAAAGTGAACACCCCGTATTTTTAATTAGAAATGAGGTATTTAATTTACACTTGTTTTCAGGTGTCAAGTAACACTGATAGTTTTTACCTGTAAATGATATCAAATGCAAACATGGCAAATATTCTAATTCTACTACGCAAAGCATTCTTTTTCCAATTTTAATCAGCCAAGTTTTAAAATTAAAATACCTAGAGTAAAGACTTAATTCTTACTTTCATTTTGCAAAATTTCGTTTAATACGCTCTACTAAGAATATTTTTATTTTAAATATTCATTATTTCCACACGTTATATTGGAAACTCGTAATAAATTAAGTGCCAGAATATTATAGACTTTTTTTTGTAAAATGACTACACGTGTTTTGGGAACTAGCTTGGCGTCATCAGGACGATAATAAATGCATAAAACTTTCGGTATTCTGGTATTTCTTTTCTTTTATTGTGATCCACATGTTATCCATTTTAGATTTTTAATAAAAACTAATTTCAATCCGGTACAAATTCTGTGAAGTGGCACCAATCGGATTTTGGAATTTTCTCGGAAAAATTATTACTATAACAAACCGTTCTACTTCAAGCAATGAGTCATTGCTAACAAGTCAAACTTAAAATACAAACATTTTCGCATAATAGATATTATGTTTCACCGATTTGACCTATGATGAATACCTGTCGATTGTTTTTCTGCTTCACAAATAAATAATGAATCAACCCCTTTTGACTTTGATGCTTCCAAACCTTTTCACTCAGTAATTTCTTTATCGACATGCTCTTGAACTTTCGCCCAATCCAAAATTAATAGAAACACAAGCAATCCACTATAAAAATTTTATTACAAAAATTATTACACCATTATTATTGTTATATACACATCATTTTACGAGCCATCTTATAAATAAACAATGAACACCTGACGTGGAGATTAACCTAGAACTCGAGAATACGCAAAATTCTTCAGCTGAACATTTTTTCGGCACAATAGTGCGGGAACTGCACCCCTTGTAGCAAAAGATCCGCGATTTCCTGCAATGGCACAAAGTGTTGAATCAGGTGTTGTGGAGCGCAGAGTTTACTTACGGTTAACGGTTTTATACAGACGCTTAGCGGATGGACAATGATGTAGAAACCGGCGCAGATTGCCGCCACCCAAAACGAGATGAAGATCAACACCAGAAGCCACAAGATCAGATTGATGGGATTGGCCATCTGGCAAAGTTTCAAATAAAAGCGCAAAAAATCAGCGGTTAACTCACCTTGAGATTGGATGTATGCGGCTGTTCGTAAAGACGATTTCAAATGACTGAGAAACTGGGCGTAACTGACGATGTTTACGAATGGAATAAACTTTCCTACTTCGGAACAGTGTAGGCAGTACCGTAAGTTATTTAAAGGTACGACCTATTTTTATTTACTACGCGTTGGTCTATCGGCGTCTCGTTCCAACAGTCTCCGACTTGATTTATAAACTCATATTTACTTGTTTTAAACACGCCGAGATAAGATAAGTTTTTCGAAGATTTGGCTACAGAAGTGGGGCGAAATTTTGCGCTAGTGCCTTTTTTGGCATTCAACACAGTGCAACTTTCCCATATTTCGCAATTATTGCTTCAGTAATTTGATTATGACTATTGGTTTCTCTGTTTGCTTTTCCATTTAGTGTTTTTGAACTTTCTAGTAATTTTTGATTATTGACACGTTTAATCTTTTCCAAATACGCTGGGGTTGATTACGGGACTTTGATGCCTCCGAAAAAGTCAAAGTTTTGTTTCTATGTTATGCAAATATAGAATTTGGACAATTTATCGTTTGTTGTTTAGTTAATTATCGGTACTGTAAATGTAATTAAAACACATTTTTTCGATAAGATTAAGATTACTTACGTATCAAAGTGACGTTGTTTCAAATAATGTTTGATTCAAGTCAAAAATCATTTTGTGGGCAAATAGTTGATTAAAACTATTGGAACTTAGTTATCTTGATAATAACCAATTTTCCTAGAAATATCTAGATTTAGATTTTGTCGAGGATTAAATAATAATTAAAGGGGAAAACAAAATGTTTATTCAGGAAATGAGTGAATCAGGGTGTTGTTTCATTTTATATTTCCTGTATTTTTGATAAAAATGAGACATAATAAGTGTTGTGGAAACGTTATGTATGAGTCTTCAATTGGAACGAAACTCAAAATAATCAAAGTTTCACTTTCTTGTCTATTTCAAGTCGACGCTCATTCATATTAAGCACCTGGATTCTTTATTGAAAGCTAATTAAAATAATTGTGACTATTTTTTGCGTTAGACAACTAAAAACAAGAATGTGGAAGGTCAAGAATATCATTAAGAAACAAATTTATCTCAGAAACGTTTATTTGACCCTGGCCATCAAATTTTGTAATAAAAAGATTGATTAAATATACTGCATAAAACGGGCCTTTAATTTTAGATAGAATTTAGAGAAAATATTTTTGTTATGTGAATGATAGTGAAATATCTGAAAAAAATAATTAAATTAAATTAATTAATAGGTATTGGAATTTTTTTCCGTATCATTTGATTAGTGAAAAAGCATAAATATTCTTAAACTTCAGTCAGCAGCACGTCGTTTAACAACATCCCATTATTTTGCGGTGGAGAAAATAAGTATGTAAGGTGCATGCTTATGCATACTATTAGTGTTGTAATCGGAATTAATAAGAGGAAAGAAAGAAAACTGCCTGAGTTGTATGTTGAAGCTGATAACGACATGACGACAAAGTTTTTCAAACACTAAAATGTTGGAATAAATTTAGTATTTTAGTACTTATACAGGGTGTTAGGGAATGGATTACCAATATTTTGTATGAGAATTTGTCATGATCAGACGAGTTAAAAAAACCTTATATCATTTTTTTCATACTTTCTTAAAAAAAAATATAAACCCACAATTGAGAGCCACTGTGTGGTTTATGGTAGGAGTTTATTATTATTTTTTTCCTTAAATAAAAAAGACATAGTGGCACATGAGAATGTTTGATTAGTGTTGCTGACATGTTCATTTGTGTGGGAAATTCGAATTCCGGTTCTAGCATAAATTTCCTTTTGTTTTTTTTTTGTAAAATTTAACACAAATTGAAATAGAAGAATTACGAAGTAGACCAACAAGTTAATTTACCTTTGCTGTTTTATCAATAATATTAAAATTTACGCTAATTTTTATCATTCTAATTCAGCGGTTTTCAATATTTGGGACTTTAATTTCAGAACGATTTTTTGGGAAAACTATGCATTTTCGTTTTACACAAATTCTATATAATCGATTTTTTTTGCCATTCTCTAGCTACCTTCAAATCTTTGCTAAACCATTCCTTAAGAAGTTGTATAATTTTTAAAGGCGACTGGTTTAGTTTTGAATTAATTTTTAATTAACTTATTAGTTCGTAGTAAAAGGCATGTTAATTTAATTGGAAATTTTAAGAAACAATACATATCACAATTATTTCTATACAACTTGTAACACCGACATTACTTTAATTCGCTTTAAGTCGCTGCAAGTCATTAACTCATTCTCATTATTCATTAGTTTTTTGATGCAAAGGAAGCAATGCTTCCTTTCAAAAATAATCGAAGTTCAATTTATAGTTTTAAAATTCTATCAAAATAATATTGATATTATTACTGGATTTTTGAAAACTTTTGAAACAATAAATTGAACTTCTATTATTTTTGAAAGGAATAGCATTGATGCTATACCACTATGATGGTGGCCTAAAAACAGCATTGATATTACCCGACTTTTTGGCCAATAAAGACCGTACACTTAATACGAATAAGTTGAAACTTTCCCACAAAAACAGCTCAAAATATAATTTTTCTTAAATTTATCAAAGAAATCACTACCTATACAAATTGCCGCAATTATAAAATTACTAGTTTTAAGGAATCTGTTTTGTGTTCTTGCTATATTTTTGTCATAACTATTGTAAATATATGTTTGCAAGTAGATCATCCCAGATCTTGATTTTTGAACACTATTATTTTCAAATTTCTGTGTTAATACAAGTAAGATTAAAAGCCTACGTCATCATTTTTGTCATAGCTATTGTAAATATGCGTTTGCAACTAAATCATCCCAGATCTTGATATTTGAACACTATTTTCAAATTTCTGTGTTAATACAAGTAAGATTAAAAACATATTTGACTGATATTTCTAATTTCAGTCCTAGATCTACTATTTCTGAGATACTGTTCCTTGGAAAGTCGTCAGTATTAGATCTGTCTTGTCTCTCATCCAGAGACTGTCTTGACTCCAAATAACAGTCTTTTTTTCTATAGCAGATGTTATCAACTCTTTTGAGTAGATAAAATAGCACTTCAACGCAAGGGTAGATAATATGTTTTAAATTTATTTTATTTAATTAAATTTACAAATTTCAACATATTTATTTAATCATTTGAAGGATTAACAATAACTTTTTTCTTTTAAACATGAATTCATGCTATAGAAAAAAAATTGTATTATAGGAACACGACGATTAAGATTGTTTATCTACTCGTGAAATAAGTCCACTCGTGACTTCGTTACTCTTGATCTTAACCTCTTTATTTGTAGATAATCAATTTCTTTATTGTCTTGTATAATAAATAACTATTGCCAACTTTGTAAATGTCTTAATTAATTTTAATTTTTACGTTTCTGAAAGTGTTCTCTCTACAAGTCTACAGTAGCAAAATCGTGCTGACTAATAAGTAATAACATATTTTTTGGTGATTAAAGTACGACTCACACACAATTATCCTAATTTTATCACCGCATAAAAGCTTTTATATACTACCTATTGAATACATTAGAGCAAACTATTTTGAGCGGATTAGTCACATAGTATATTTACGTGTACGTAATCAAATTAGTAATAAACAATTGTTGAATATGCAAAGAAAACTAATTATTTTATAATGAGTAAGCAACATTGAGATTGGTCAAGACTTCTTTATTCCTTTAAAATAGTGATCTTGTGATAATTTTCTTCCCTATTTCGAAAATAATTTTTGCTGCCATTGATTTAAAAATATTTGTTTAACATTGAAACAGTGACAAGTAACTCACATTTTTGTGCTCATTTCATGTATAGGTACAAACTGCTAATTTGAGTTTTGAAACAATTCATATAATTACCTAACACATGATTCTTTGGTATTTTAGAATTATTATAATTATCCGAAAAAAAATTCAATGTTGAATTTGTCACACATTTTATACGACAAACAATTTGTATTTCCGTTAAAATTGTAGCACTGACCTTATTGAAGGATAAACAATCCAGTCAATTTAGTAAAATAGTTGCAACAATAAACGCGTTTCAATGTTAACATGGACTTACAAAAGCGTTTCTTTAGAATATTTTCCCAATCCTTCCAGCAAATGTTAAACACGGTATGTGTGCATACGTAACGGTAGTTTTTATTTATAGACGTGAAGTACTCGTTAAAGATTTTCTTTGATTACGAAATTAATTTATTTCGTGTGAATTTTCAAATGAAATGTTATTATTAAAATTTTTTTCAGGCCCTCAGTGAAGGTACTCTTTCTGGTGTCACTTTTTGTAATTGGTCTCAGAGCTCAGTACAATACACAACCCTACGATAGAAATCGTACTGACAATCAGTACGATCCCTATAACCCACAATATGACCGGCAAAACCCGCCATACGATCGCCAAAATCCGCCATACGACCGCCAAAACCCGCCATACGACCGCCAGAACCCTCCATATGACCGACGCAACCCGCCTTATGGACAACCGCCATATGACCGTAATGATCGCTACAATTCGCCCCCATATGACCGGAATCAACCTTACAACCAGTCGCAATATGGCCGACAAAATCAAAGCCAGTATGGACCTCCCTATGACAATCGCGATCCATACAATCGCGATCGTTTGGATAACCGTGATCAGTACTATGTAGGAAACCGTGACCAGTATGGCAATCGCGATCGTGATCAATACGGAAATCGTGATCAGTATGGAGGAAATCGTGATCAGCATGGAGGAAATCGCGACCAGTATGCAGGAAATCGTGATCAGTATGGAGGAAATCGTGATCAGTATGGGGGAAATCGCGATCAATATGGAGGCAATCGGGACCAATATGGAGGAAACAGGGATCAGTATGGAAATCGTGATCAATATGGAGGAAATCGGGATCAGTATGGAAGTGATCGCGATCGTGATCGTGATCGATATGATAGTGACGGTGATCGTGATCGTTACGGTTCGCCTTTGTTTGAAACAAACTCTGATTGTTGTGCGGAGTATTGCTACGCAAAAGATCAAAATCAATATGTTCAGTTTGCGACCAAGACGGCCTATCAGATTGCGTTTGCTAAGTCGACAAATCAGCAACATCGAGTACCAGGTTAGTATTTTTGTTGTTCTATTCCTTTAGAAAATCATTGTCAAGCCACTTACATTAGTATCGTGTCTAATACATTTTTCTCATCATTTTTTTAAATTAGTTAAAAAAGAAATTGCTTTTTGATTTCGTTAAGACATTTTTTTCTGCAAAAATCGCTATATGGGATAACTTTGAAAAAATAAAATACAGGATGTAAGCGATATAAGTATAATAACTTTAACCAGTGGTAGAATTCATCAAGACAAACACTTTTTCTATGTACCATTTTTTCAAAATCGCATTTTTTTAAATCATTTTTTTTTCCCTACAAATTGACGAGCCTTTTATGAAATGCTCCAACAAAGAAAAGTAACAATAAATAATAGCCGCAACCAAGGTAACCGTTTCAAACGGTAATCTTGTCGACTTGGTAACTTTGCTTCCAGTGGCGTGTAAGAAAATTGTGTAAGATTTTAAAATAATCTTAACTCAAAAACTAAAACGTTTTGAAAAAAAAGTTATTAGGAGAAATTGTTATTCTTGACGAGTTCTATTCCCAGTTAAAATTAATGTACTTATTTCATTTACAGTCTGTATGTATTTGCGACTATAGTCACTGTCGGTCGACAGTCGAAGGCTCTTTTAACAAGCTTTATTTTTTCGAAAATTCTCGAAAGTTGCTACACGGTATGACAATTATTGTAGCAACGTTTCATTTGTACACCATAAAGTTTTACAACAGATAATGGTGTTTAAGATAAGCAACCCTTACAATAAGATGTTTTGACAAGGGTAACCCGAAAATATTTACGATACCGATCGGCTGGTCTGAAAGACTACAGCTTGTCTGCAATAAATCACACAATAAGCTTGCCTGAGTGATTAGCTTGAAGGGTCTGCGGTTTGGGGTAATCATAATAAAAACTGAATGGTGTACAAATGAGACGTTGCTACAATAATATTGTGAAGATATATTTCAAGAAAATAAAAAATTCGTTAAGAACGTTACTGCCCAGCTAGCACAAACAAATTGGTCCTGCAACGGTCCTATAACCAGTGCCCGGCAATAGGAGTATTGGCACTGCATTATAGGACCCGCTGGCCTGGCCGCCTTATGGCCAACGGACACTTTGCCAGCATAGTTAGTGGTATAGCCATTATTGGCCCAGCAATGGACCATCATAATATTTACTATCGGGCCACCGCAAAATTAACAATATTATTGTTACTTTTTCGATAGTGGGCCGTTGCTTTATTTATGTAGTTTTTAAATTATAATGGCTGTTAAAAAACTCAAAACAGTTTTGAGTTGGAGGATTGGACATCACGCTCCTCACAGTAGAACGTTACATTATTTACACCTCCTTAAAGTGAAGAACTAAACACAGTTCCCAAGCTGAATTAAAATGTCTAAAACTAAGGGTATTTATATAAACGAAAGAAACATGGCGCTGCCATGCTGCCATCTCACGGAGAACCTTCTAATGTGGGGAACCGTTAGATAATATCGAAGCATTATAAAAAATGTTGCCGATTTTTATCAAAAAATTGTATTAAAATAACTTAATAAAATGGGTTCAGTTAACTCCAAGAAAAACGTAATATTTGATCGAAAAACATATTTTTTATCTTATAGTTCTTTTCAAGCATAAATAATTTTTTTATTTTAGTTCAGGTATCTTCTTATCAAAGGGCTGATACTGCGCAAATTTTATATCACATTAAAATGAAACAAAATGTGTAATATAAAAAGTGCCTATTTATGATACAGATAAATATGCATATGTAATAACTTAATAAGTAATTTGATATATAGGACATAACGCAATACCACAAATAAATACAGAACATTTTGGCGAATGCAAGTAATTAGACTAGATTAGACGCTAGTAAAATGTAAGATTACTGTAAATAAACACACAATAAACTGTAAATTGTAAAAAAAGTTCCATCCAAGTTCCGAAATGATAATAATGCTATGTGTACATTGTACTAATGTCACGAGCGTCATTAATATGTGCACCAAATTAAAAAATTTGCACGTTTTAATTAAAAGCAACGTTTCACCATCAACTGACCATTGGTGGCTGTAAAGTAATACATGTCCGTTGTCGGCGAATTAGTGGCAAACCATTGGAAGAAATTTAATTTTTTGTTATCGCTGGCCCAACACTCTCCCATTACCAACAACCAAGAAGGTTAGAATTAGAGGAGGGAATACTATTTGAAAAAGGCGGAATTGCCGCGTAAATGCGCAGTGCTGTAAAGTGGTACTGAAATAGAGCGCAACATGTGCCTTTCCAGTGGCGTACCAAAATTATTTTCACTTTTTCATTTTTGCCAACCAATAACAGACAAACAGTAGCAACAAAAACAATAAAATAACACAAAATCACAACGAAAAACCACGTCGAAACCACCCAGGAGTAAAGCTGACACTAAAATGGCCAAAATGCTCAAATTACCAATCCTTATGTACGGGTACGCCACTGAAAAGAGCTGAATAGTGTCACTAACGGTGGCGCGTAGTTTGAAAAGGGTCATAAACTGGTACTAGAGGGTAGCCGACTGGTACCGCATCTAAAGCATTGAGGTTACGCTCCGTCCTTTCTCTCTAACGTCCTTGCCAACAACAATACTGACTATTTTACACCGTTGAGACAACACTGGGCCATTACAGGAAAAAGTTGCCAGCAAAACACCGCCTCTAGGAGTAAAGGCTCAATGCCTTGCTTACCGTTGTGTGTTAGCTGGGTAGTGACTGTCGGTTTATGTCGGAGGTACTTTTGACAAGCTTTGTTTTCTGCCAAAATCTTTAAAAATCGCTATACGGGATGACACTTGAGAAAAATTAAAATTTGTATTGTGAAGATATTTTGAGAAAAAAAATATTGTAAAAATGTTTGTTTGGAACTTTTTTAAAATCATACATTCAACTGAAGTCGAGGTTTATTGGTAATAGCAATAAAAGATATAAGAGTGCTATCTCAAATACATTTTATTCTAAGTATACTTATTCTTTTAACTTTTTGTTTATATTTTATTTCTTTATTTATTATTATATTTTATTTCTTTATTTCTATGTATTATTATTTGTTACTATTTGTATACATTTGTACAATAATTGTACAGTGATGGAGTGACTTAATAATATTGTTATTAAGGCATTTGTAAATGCAGGTGTTTCGAATTTTATAAGGTTCATTCATTTTGTTTAGTTAGAGTAACTGCGCATTATGAAGAAACGTTTCTCATACAAAAGTATAATTAACTTACCATATTACACACTTGTGGTGAGTTTGTTTATTTTATTAGCAAGAACATGTTAAACATAAACATTATTATTACGATTACTTTGTATAGTATTTTGATAAAATTGTACCTAATAGTAGTAGTACAGGATCCGAACTAGGGTCATCCTGGACCGATCTGCTTACCGGATGAAACTTACTTTTTATCAAATATAATATCCAAAGGAATGTATAGCGAATGGGTTGCCTAAAGAAATATGGTCAAGACTATGATTAAGGGGGCTAAAAAGAGTCAAATTTTATCCATTTTCCTCAGTGTTTTACAGCCGTTATTATTAACATTTTTGAAACTGATTTACAGGATACATTCTTCTACTCGGGCTGTAGGGGAGAAAGTCTTTTAAAATGCGGCAACCGCGTTATTTAATTCAGAAAATAATTTTGAAAACTGAAAAAAAATCTTAAAAAAATCTAGTTTTCTTTGAAAATTATTTTTTATCAACAATAAGTGTTAAAGGGAAAATAAAATACTTTTGGCCATGTAAATAAAATAAAATACTCTTGGGAATAAAGAATGATTCTTATTGTTGATGGGAAAATTTTTTCAAAGAATACTAGATATTTTTAAGATTTTTTTCAGTTTTCAAAATTATTTTTCTGAATTAAATAAAGCGGTTGCCACATTTTAAAAGACTTTCTCCCCTACAGCCCGAGTAGAAGAATGTATCCTGTAAATTTATTTAATTCAGAAAATAATTTTGAAAACTGAAAAAAAATCTTAAAAAATCTAGTATTCTTTGAAAAAAAATTTCCCATCAACAATAAGAATCATTCTTTATTCCCAAGAGTCCACTACATGGCCAAAAGTATTTTATTTTTCCTTTAACACTTATTGTTGATGAGAAATAATTTTCAAAGAGGACTAGATTTTTTTAAGATTTTTTTCAGTTTTTAAAACTATTTTCTGAATTAAATAAAGCGGTTGCCGCATTTTAAAAGACTTTTTCCCCTACAGTCCGAGTAGAAGAATGTATCCTGTAAATTAGTTTAAAAAATGTTAATTACAACGGCTGTAAAACACTCTGCGGAAAATGGCTAAAATTTGACTCTTTTTAGCCCTCTTAATCTTAAATATGGTCTGGACCATATTTCTTTAGGCAACCCATTCGCGATACATTCCTTTGGATATTATATTTGATAAAAAGTAAGTTTCATCCGGTAAGCAGATCGGTCCAGGATGACCTTAGTTCGGATCTTAGACTATAGGTAATTCTTTTACAAAATTTTAATGCTGAAATGAGTTAGAAGCGTTCACGTGTAATAATGCTACAAAACTTGTTTTAAAAAAATGCATTTGACCCACTTCAATCAGCACTCCACTGTACACTCTTTTTTCCATACTTTCTCTATCTCCTTGAGCATCGAAACACGAGAAAGACGTAACAAGAAGTTTAAAATTTACAGAAATACATATTTACATTATTATTTAATCAAATATATTTTTATTTTATGATATCTTCAGGATATTTATTTTCAAATATTGTTACTATACAGGGTGCTCAAAAACTGGCGCACCAACACAGTGGTACGTTGTTGAGAAGATGTGTAGATTACGGGAAAAATCATGAAAAAATTCCGAAAGTCAAATTTAGAAAATCTGGAGCTACAATAGTTATTTACCTAACGTGTTTGGAAAATACAATTTCCCACATGAGCACTTTGTTTGCGGCATGAGCGCAGCGAGGGCCGCATGAAGTGCGACTGTGGGAAATTGCTTTTCAAACAAGTTAGGTACAATATTTTTTGTAACGAATCTCTCAAAAAAAATTAAAAATTAATATTTTTTATAATTTAGTTTTTTTTGCTACTGGGTTGGTAACAGGTCAAACAATCAAAAAATTGATATGAACTGTCACTTATCGTAAAATCTCAATCGTTTCCATCTCAACGATAGCGATACCAACCTACTAAATGTCCCTAGCCACTGTCGGAAAGTAAAAAACACCGCTGTGCGGAAAAGTTTCTTTCCCACATGCTGGGGATAACCGTGAAATAGCTGTCCAAGAGCTATGAGTACAAAAACTTATTTCGTCAACTTCTTCAGTTTTCATTATTTTTTAATGTTGTTATGTTTCACACTAAGTAATCGTTCCCTAACAAAACGCTAAATAATTATTTTTAAATTTACTATCAGACTTTAGCAATTTTTTGGATTTAAAAAAATTTAATTTTTTTTTAACGTTTCAAAATAAATTTATTTTTATTGATGATTAAATTCTATTGCGATCACGAATGTTAGACAACGTTGCCACTTAACATTTATTTAAAATTTGTTATTTATTAATAATTTTAATACAAAGAATTTTTTTACTATTTTTACTTTTATATGTAAACAATTCTCTACCACATACCATTGAGTTGGTGCGCCGGTTTTTGAGCACCCGGTAAAATCCAGTATAAGACTGATTTCTTTCTTATATTGTTTTATTTTAGTATTCTTCTAATGGTTTGAGATGGAAAATTTAGGTATAATTTTGCTGTAAATGATAAAGGCATATCTGGTTTGTTAGTTTTTGCGGAAAGGTACCGTAACTAGAAATAAATTATTCCTTATAAAGCGGTAATGACACTGCAAATTGTATTTAAAAAATCGTTACTCATTTGTAAAAAAAATTAAAATCAGTATAGAGAAAATGTAATTCTTAGATTGTATGAAATTCCAGCTTTGTCTGTAGATCTAAATGTAGTTATAAATATCTAAAACTAGGGATATGCAACGTTATTATCTCCATCTGGGAAACATTATGTATGTCCTCAAGGAAGTTACATAAGCATAAATTACAATTATTTTATAAATAATGTATAAAATGGCAGTACAAATATCCTGCTATGCGTTGCGGTGGTTTTGTGTGAATAATTTGAAAGATATTTAATTTTTTTGGACAAAAATATAAAATTGTTGTACATATTAAGCACTTTAATTAAGTTGTATTTTTGTAAAATCAACATAATTTTCCGTTCCAACAATCACACAGGTGATCGTAACCGAGGCCACATACTTGAGCCCATAACAACGACAACTAATGCCATTATCGCGTGGTTTAATAAGAAATTATTAAATTACAACATGAGTCAAACCCTAGACATCCAATTAACGCTTATTAAGGTTGAAGATCAATTCAAATAACCCGAAACTAAAACAAAACTAAGGCTCGGTTTTATCATTGTTTCAGACTGTACACCCATTCAATTTTGGAGCATCAATAGACACGGTACGAGGTATCCCAGTGCAAGAACCATCGAACGATTGAGACAACTGTATAAAATTCAACGCGAAATTGTGCGCAACTATCAGGAAAGAAATTCGTATCCTAATAATGGACGACTTTGTCTTGAAGACTTAGATCTCATCAAAGGGTAAAAAACTTAAGGCTGTATTTTCCGGATGAGTAATTATTTGTCCAACAGCTGGCGCTGGAATGAAACTGTCAACGAACGCAATGCCAACGCCTTGACTTACCAGGGAGTAACAGATATGAAATTCTTGGCGCGCCGTTACGCTTCAAAGTTCGACGAGTTGTTAAGAGAACCCTATAACGAAATGACCTATAGTGTAAGCTAGCAGTTTGTAGATGGCGCCCGTTGTATATTTATTGTTTTTTTGTGGTTTAGTTTCAATATACCGACACTGATCGCACTCACGATAGCTACCAGGCTTACATCGAAGGGCTTTTCAAGGAAAAAGCTTATCAAGTTCATGCTAATGTTTTTAATAACGACAGATTGATCAAGGTAGGTAAAACAAACTCGAAACACGCATTCACTTAGTTAATTAACTACTATAAAGTTTGTTTTTAAACATTACTCTGTTTCTTTTTTTTATAGCTATTTTCTTTAAAATGTTGTAAAACTACTAATTTGTCCGTCCACTGTTTTTCAATTTGTTTCCGCTTTTTAAAGCTTTTTTGCATTCCTAAATGTTCAGCTCTAAGTCATAATTGTCCACCTATCTCTTTGCGGCTATTCTGTTTGTATTGTTATTTTTCAGAGTATTTCCTGTTTTTTTTTTCTATATTTGCTGTATTTGGTATACTTTTAGTTTCAAGAATATTGTTTTCTTTCTTTGAAGCCAAGTTTTTATTTTGTATAAGTTATCTATTCTCTTTTATTTTTTTTTATTTTTATTCTATCGTCAAGGATAAAATCGTATTTTATCCACTGTGTGCTTCATGGTAAAACGGAATTTTATCGTCTAGAAAATAAAGTTCACAACCATTGTTGTTTTTCTGTTTTTGACGTTTTTTTCATTGTTGAATTTTCTTGGCGTGGAATGATAAGCAAAAACACAGTTTAGAAACCCGACACACCAAACGTTTATTTGAAATACAACGCGTTTCAACCACAAGTGGTCAACCTCAGGTGAGAATATAATATTCTTCTCTAGAGTATCAGCCTCTTGGCTAACGTCTCGAGGTTGAAACCGTTCTCAAAGATAACATCAAATTTTATCGTTTGGTACAATTAACAACTATTATTTTATGTTTCAGTTTCGGTATTTTTAGAGTCGTTTTCGTATCTCATGGCGAGAACAAAACACAGTTGTATGTCACAAAATCAACTTGTCAGTGTTAATTTTCTCATGAACGTTACAAGTGGGAATAATTTTAAGGGAACAGGGAGCTTCAATAATTCAGCAAAAATGATCATAACAATTAACAAAATTTTATGTTTTTATAGAAAATAACACAGATGTTCAAGAAAAGCCTATTCAAACTAATAATTATTAATTACTTTAACATCCAAAATCACTGTTTTCATCACTATTATTTTCACCAAGGTTTATAATTAAATCTAGAAATATTTCTTCTAGATGCCGTTCATTACTTAAATAATTATCTTCATTTGTCGTTACAGGCTTAAACACAACACAAGTTCCCAAATTTTGGTTTCAATAAGAATTTTTGTATTGTCTGGTTTTAGCTCATTTGAATCCAATTCTTCGTAAAATTCTTCTAAGAAACAACGTACTGCCTTCCCAGCCAAGATCTTCCTTCAGTTTCCTATTTAAATGTTCAGCAATTTCTCAACATTTTGCCGTCAAGTGAAAATGTAAATAATGTGTCTGAAATTGCTCAATTCAAAACCCTCTAAATTAGTTTCTGTACATTTTCTATGCCGTTTTGTTGAACTTCTCACAGGAATTCCATCGTTAATTTCGGCAGAGTCCGTCTTTTGCTTCAAGAGCCTTTCAATCGTTCGTATCGACACCTTCCTGCATTCGGAAACATGTTTTTTTCGCATCCATCATTTCCCCCGAAAAAATTCTTTGCATATAGTCCCACGTATGACACACTATTTCCCGAGCTTGGGCATGCATGATCTTCATAATACAATGTGTTCAAAAATGGCTGTTCATCAAGTTGGTTATGGAATTCAAATTCAATGTGCCGCCTCGTCCATATGACTATTGTAGTTTCTCTGTCAAATCTTTGAATTAGCCTTGTACTCACTTTCTTGCATTTTTCGGCAAAGTTGTTTCAAATGTAGGGTTTGTCTTGATTTGTGTTTTATATTTCCGTGATTTTTGTTGTTGCGTATTCTTCGTTTTTGGATTCGCAGTTTTTTGCATCATTTTGACAGATCTTTGACGGCATTCACAATTTAAATTAAGCGGCACGTTAAGTTCAAATTTCATAGGTGACTTGATGAACAGCCACTTTTAAACACATTGTATTACCAATATGTGACATTTTCTAATAATTAACGAACGTCTTTGGAAAAACTGACACTGACAAGTTTATTTTATGACATTCAACAGTGTTTTGTTTTCGCCATCAGATATGAAAACGACTCTATTTTTTATTTCTTCTTCTTTTTAGTCATTTTCTCTTTATAATTTAGGGTGTAGTGTTTTTTTTTATTGTCTTAAACATTGTCTAAATTTCCTGTTTTTGCAATGTTACACAATGTTGTTTTTGTACCTAATTGGCATTGTAAATCTTTATGTTTTTTTATTGTTCTGTGTATTTACTACTTAAGATTTTTGTAAAGGTAGGTATCCCAAATATTTTTTTAGGCGTTTTCGTTTCGTTTTTTGTACTCATCTGTCAAGCTTTACTTTTTTGTACACTTCTGTCACTTTCTTGGAGCGATCTGTCAACGCTATTAAATTTGACAGATGTCTTTTTGGTTTGTCCTGTTATCAAATTCTTTAATTCTGTTGTGATCATCGCCTAAAAAACGTTGTGTGCACCTCGGCCTAGGGTGCTTTTTTGGCCTCACCTGAATTGCAGCCTCGGCTAACGCCTCGGCCACAAACAACAGATTCTTCTTTTAGTTTTCTGTAAATATTTGTTTCTCTTTGTTTCTTTCCTTTGAATATGTTTCTTTCTTCTATTTTTGTCAATAGTCTTTAGTTGATTGTGTTTTTTCTTTTTTGTGCTTTTTTTCTTAAATTTATATCTTTCGTTAATCGTGTTCCAGTTGTCCGCACTTGTTCTTTCTTTTTTTTTCCGTTGAGTATATTTCTCTCAATTTAATTTTTCTTTTGTTTTATATTTCCTCCGTATTATTGCTTTACTTTATATTTTGTAGTTTTTTTGGTGTTTTATTAGTTATTTTCTTTTTCCGATTTACTTTTACTTTCCTTATGTGATTTTCTAAATTTTCTACTCAAAGCTTTTTGCTTGTTATATTTTTTGTCTTTTTGTTTTGTATGTAGTTTTTGTTTTTTTGTATCTTCTGTACAGTTGTATTGTTTCTTTCATTCTCGCATAACATTTTATTTTTTAGTATTTTGCTATCGCTAGTTATCAAATTCACTTGTTATGCTAAAAAATGAGGTAGCTTTAATAGTTTAGAAAAGAAACAACTTTGATTTTCCAGCCTACAAGATCATGCAACGCCTGGCTGAGAGAAGTGGACCAAAATCCTCAAACATTCAATGAATACATGAAATTTAAACACAACCGAGAGTACCAACAAATGGTCAGAGATGTATTCCGACGACTTGGTTTTAGATACACACTGAACGAATCTGTTTTATCCGATATGTATGATATGTGCCGTTATGAAAAAGCTTGGTAAATTGATATATTGTTTTTGTTAATTATAGATTAATTTTTGAATTCAGGAATTTGGATGCTATGTCACCCTGGTGCATAGTCTTCAACAAGGAACAATTAAAACTTCTCGAATACGCCGAAGATTTGAAATACTACTACAAAAGCGGTTACGGCAATGAAGTCAACCGACAAATTGGCTGTCCACCTGTGAAAGATCTCTACGAAAAATTCGAACGTACAGTCAATAACGGGGGAACCCCCAGTGGAAATAAGGTTACAGTTTTCTTCACCCATTCTGTGACGATTCAGACGTTTTTAACGGCGATGGGTATTGCAAAGGACCATCAACCTTTGACTGCGGAAAATTACTACCAGCAACAACACCGCAAGTGGCGTACTTCGAAAATTGATCCGTTTGCGTCGAATTTGGCTGCGGTTTTATATCAGTAAGTTATTACTTATTACTTTATTTTGTTTTTTTTAAATAATATTTGTTTTTGTTTAGATGTCGTAGCGGGGAACGTTATCGCGTCATGTTCTTCTTGAACGAGGAACCAGTGAATTATCCAGAGTGTTCTGTCGGTCTTTGCAACTGGAGTACCGTCCAAAGTAAATTGCGCGGTGTTGTAGACAATTGTAATTTAGATTTCTGCGATCGTAATGCTGCAACTACCGTCCAATACAATTACATCATTTATTTCTCAAATCTCATCGCCATTTATCTTAGTGTTAAAATCTGAATGTTAAGTTAGGTTAGTACAAAGTTACTGTTACTTATTTTGTATATTTTATTGTTGATGTCATGCTGTACAAAAGGATAGGACCCGCCATTTGTTCGTAATTGGTGCCAGTGTGAAGTAAAAATGTGTGTAAGTAGTTTTAGAAATGAAAATAAAGTTTTTTAAAAGAATGGTTTATTATCACAAATAGCATATACTTCTTCGAATTGTAGGCATTAATTATTTTACAAAATCAAACCTTACAACGTGGACGCTTTTTTAAAATCGTAAAAACTGTTTTGATTGTTTTATTTTTTATAATTTACAATGTTTTGCTTCTTTAATTCTTTCTCTCTTCTTTCTTTTTTTGTCCCTTGCATTTTAATTTTTTGGAGGGGAATTGTTTCTTTCTATTTGATTTTATTGTTTTTATGTTCTTTTGTTTTTGACATATTTTCTGTTTATATTATTTTACTCTTTTTTATAATCTTCGTTTCTTGTGTTATTTTCTAAATTTACTCCTTAAAAGAGAAAATGAGTTCTTTTCTCTTCTCTTTTTTCTATTCTTACCTCCGTTTTCTCTGCTTCTTTTCTTTTCATTTTATTGTTTTAGTGTTAAATTATATTATTTTTTAATCATCTTTTCTTTCCATTTAATTTTAATGCTGTCATATCTTTGTTTTCATATTATTTTGTTTTTGATATCCCTACTATTTTCTATTTCTTCTGTATTTTCGTATTACTTTTATGTCTTTTTTGCGTTTCACGTTTCACCATGGTTTTTATTTAATGGTTGATTTATCTTTTTCCTTTACAATTATTTATTCTTATATTATTTTGTAAATGTCCTTTTATATTATATTTTATTGTTAATTAGTACCAGTGTGAGCAAAAATGTGTGTAAGTAGTTTTCGAAATGAAAAGCGAGTTTTTTAAAACAATGGTTTATTATCACATGGAAATGTGAAAGTATTACATAATATGTACATCATTTAAATTAAAAACTTATCGCTAAAAATATACACTTCTTCGAATTTTTGGCATTAGGTATTTTACAAAAACAAATTTTAGAACATGATCGCTTTATTTGTTGAATCGTAAAAACTGTGCAAGGTTCAAATCTCTTTTTGGAAACAATACAACGGTACTCTAAAGACCCTAAACTAAACGTGAGTGCTTTGCCAAAAAGTTCCATCGATGTGCACTTCACTTCGCTTTAAGTCTCTATTAAAAGGCCAAGTCTTGGACTACATTGCGGTTTTTACAAAAGGAAAATTTATTATTGGATTGTCACGTAGTCAAGACTTGAGCTTTTAGTTTGTATTTTTTCGTTAAAAAGGTTCATTAAGGCTTCGGTTTCGTAAAATTGAACTTTAGTCGTCGCTGCAACAGTATCTACAACACCTCCTGCATAAACAGACACAAAAACAACACAGGAGGAGTAACACTGACACTGCCGCCGCCCCCACGTAAATCCAATTGATCTCGGGGCTGTGTTCCGACACGCACAACTCCGCAGATTCGTCACTAAAGGTGGTACCTGGAAAAAATAAAAAAATAAAGTCAAAAACACCCCAAAAATTTTTATTCTGATTTTTTTTTAAGTAGATATAAAATAATCCAATTTAATTTTTGATTTGACGGTTTTTAATTCAATAAAACTCTAAAAAACAATACGTCGAGGAATTCATAGAAAAATAGAGAAACATTTAAGGAAGTTTATAATTATAACCTAAAGAAGAATCAGTCTAGAGAAGAGACTAGAAAATGAACTAAGGAAAAGTCTAGAGAATAATTTATAAAAAAATCCAAACAAGGGGTTTACAAGAAAATTTGTTGAAGATTTTAATAATAAATTTAAAGAAGAATCTCGAATAAAATTTAGACAAAAATTTATAAAAATATCCAAATAAGAATCTCAAAAGAATGTAGTGAAGAATATTGTGACGGGTTAAAAGGCCCTTGTCATTTTTGTAAAGAAATATTCTTTTAATTAGTATTGTAAGGAGACCAAATTAAGGAGTTATTGCGTATGAGAATTGAGATAACTTCATTCCGAGAAAAATGCTTGTTTGCCAGTAAGTGTGTTTTAAAATTCTCCATATGGGAGCTAATTATTTTTGGGGCCGCAGTAGCGGATAGAGATGATTCAGTAAGATAGATTTATTGAGAACTCTGTAAAGAAGAATTTGAACTAGAGTTAAAAAGTCAAACTACAGGAAAAATCTAAGAGCAAATGTAAAGAATGATTCATAAAAGAAAATACATAGAAGAATTCACAAGAGAGAGAACTTATGAAGAATCTAAAAATAAGTCTAAAGAAGGTTTTAAAAGTAAATTTAGAAAACAATTTAGAAGAGTATTCAAACAAGGGTGTACAAAAGAAGGTAGAGAAGAATATAGAAAAATCTAACAAACAAAAAAACCCTAGGCAATGATTTAGAGAAAAAAAAAACATCTAAAAGAATCTGGAGAAGAATCATAAAGAACTATTTAAATAAGAATCTAGAAAAGGGTCATCTAGACTAGAGTCTAAAAAAATGTAAGGAAAAATTTAGAGAATAATTAAAAAAAAATATGTATATCCAAAGAGGAGTTTACAAAAAAAATTAGTGAAGAATCTAAAGACAAATCTAAAGAAGAATTTAACGGCAAATTAGAAAATAATTTATAAGAGTATCCAAACAAGGTTGTACCAAAAAAAAAGGTAGAAAATAATATAGAAAAATCTAACAGGGTATCTACAGAAAACCCTAGAGAATGATTTAGGACAGAAGAAAAGTTAACCCAAAAAAGGAATCTGGGGAAAAAAGTTAACCCAAAAAGGAATCTGGGGAAGAATGTTTGGGAACGATTTAAAGAAAAATCTAGATCAGATTTCGAAAAGGTTTTCTACAAAATGTTAGAAACAGGTTAAGATAGACCTGGAAGAAATCTGAACAAAATCTAACTAAGATTGGGGTTGAATTCGAATAGCAACTGCTAGACTTCGCCTTTCGAGTTGTATTTACAAAAAATTTAGAGAATAATTAAAAAAAATATGTGCAAAGAGGAACTTACAACAGAATTTATTAAATAAGACAATCTAAAGAAGGATTTAAGGGTAAATTTATAAGAGTATCTAAACAAGGGTGTACAAAAGAAGGTGGAGAATAATATAGAAAAATCTAACAAAGGAACTACAGAAGACATTAAGCAATGATTAACGATAGGAAAAAAATTACCAACAAAAGAATATGGGGAAGAATTATTGGAAATGCTTTAAAAAAGATTCTAGACTAAAAAAAAGGATCTTAAAAAAATTTAGAAGAAAATATTAGAAAAAAAGGTAAAGAAAGACTTAAAATCTAAACAAAATCTATTGAAGAATCTAAAAAATAATTATAAACGATGTTTAAGAAAATTTGGAGAAGAATCATATATAACAACTTAAATAAAAATCTAGAAAATTTTGTAATAAACAATCTAGAAGAAAAATTGAACGAATAAGACTTTTTTGTTAAAATTTAGGAGAATCTGGAAAAGAATCAATTTACTTATATTACATTATTATTTAATAAAAATCTAGAAAAGGATTTAGACTAGAAAAGAATTCCAAGTAAAAATCGAGAGAATGATTTATAACAAAATTCAAAAACGGAGTTTACTGAATAAAGTTTTACAAAAAATATAGAAAAATCTATTAAAGTTAAAGGTAAACTAACTCAAATAAGTTCAATTCTAAATTGGCTTTTAATGTTTTTTATTTGTTAATTACAGCTAAAATTTTGCTAGTTCCTTGAGTTACATATCTTATTCCAGAAATTTTAGTCAAAAGAATCAATATAACTTGAAATACAGATAATAAATTAATAAATTAAATTCTCCTTCATTTAGAATAGAAAAAGATTCATTCGATTTGGAAAAATTAATTGTGGGAAACGTAACCTTTAAAATGTTAATATTTCTCGAAACTTGAAGACGCCAAAAGAAAGGTCTAAGTTTTATTTTTCAATGAATTTACCGTTTTGTAGATTGCTAGAATTACTAACGTTTTGCACCAGAGCGTGTAATCCTTTAATTTAAGCAAATAGGTGTTAACCAATAAATCGCACCCACCTTTGTGATCGGTAACATTCGGGCAATTAATCACTCCATTACAAACAAGTCCCGCAGCTATACACAACCCTGCCTCTCCCGGACACACAAACCCGCATCCTTCATCGTCTTCGACATTCCCTCCGCCCGTAAGTCTCGAAGACATAAGACTTCCGTCTTGATTCCTCGGCAAATGGAACAACTCCGTCCACGCTATAGTGAAAGCGGCCCTCGTTGGTGATGTTCTCCCGATGAACTGGATTGTAACCCCTGGTTCAGCTCCATCAGGACTTAGTTCGGCCGCTGACAGCACTGGTAGTTCTTTGACGAGCGATACGTTCTCGCCGCAGATCGATAAGTATGGCTCGAGACGACCTTTGAGGAAAATGTCCACAATGCCATCGTCACAAGCCTTTGAGGAGAATTTAATGCGGTCGAAGTGCAACCAAAGGTCGCGCTCTCGGTTTACTTTAATCTCCCAGATGCAGCGGATTGATTTGGGAGGCTCCACGTAGCCGATGGCCTCGTAGTAGGGGTAGTGGATTTCGCCTACAAAAAATAGTTATTGAATAAACTAATTTGTTAGTACAACGAAAAGCTTAAGCAACATCTAGAGAATAACATAAATAAAATAAAAATGAAACGACAAATCTTAAGAAGGATTTAAAGATAAATTTAGAAAATAATTTATGAGTTTCCAAACAAGGGTGTACAAAACATGATGGAGAAAAATTAAACAAAGGATCTACAGAAAAGTTTAGGTAATAATGATTAACAATAGAAAAAAAAATAACCGAAACAAGAATATGGTGAAGAATGAATGGGAACGCTTTAAAGATAACTTTAGATCAAAGCTAGGAACGAATATTTAAACAAAGGTATACAAAAGAAGGTAGAAAAGAATATTGAAAAAGTCTACAAAGGAACAGTCTGGGAACGAATCTAGCAGAAAACCTAAGAAAGACTTTGAAAAACATCTAAAAAGCTACTATAGAAATATTTAGTAAAATATGTAAAGAATAAGAACAAGAACATAGAAGAAATGTAGAGATAAATCTGAAAAAGGAGCTACTAGAAAAAAAATTAAAAACCGAAAGAATGATTTAAGAAAATTCCAAAAAACGAGTTTACAAAAAAATTATGAAAAATTTAAATACATATCTACAGAAGGATTTAGAGGTAAATTTAGAGAATAATTTATAAAAGTATCTAAATAGGATTTTGCAAAAAAATTATTAGAATGTCGATGAAGTTGCATACAGCGTATATCAGAACTCGCTCCCCACCCCAGCTCATGTAATTCTGAAGCTAAAGTTCCTTTACAAAAAAATTCGAACTCTACGTTTGGGAAATAAGAACGTTTGAAAATAGCCAATCACAAAAGACCTTGCTCCGGAGGACTAGGGGAACAAAACACGTTGCTAGGAAATCAAAAATATGTGGAACGGACAATAATGACAATAAAAGTGTGCACTAGAGTTATTTTTCATTCCTTAGTAACGGATCTACTGTATGCAATACACCTAGGAGAGAGCTTCTGGGATTGGTCACTTTGAAACCTCTGTATCTCCCAAACGAAGAATTAGAGACCTTCTTTTTTTGCATTCTTGCCATCCCCATTGCTGTTACCACTAGCACCTTTTCGGTGGGGAGCGAGTTCTGATACACGCTTTCCTTTTAAACATAAAAATACAGAGAACAATATATTAGCTGTTTCAAAACAATATAAACGCCAACGTCGCATTTTACCAAATTATTTTTTTGAATAAGGTTGATAAAAATGTAAAAGAGTTATTAATGATTATATCTCTCATTGAAACTATATAAATTACATTAGCTATCAATTTTTTGAAGTGCATAAATAATTTATAATATGAATCGTGGAGCTTAAAACGTGAAATTAATCTATTTTAAAGTATGTATTTCGTAAAAAATTAAATTTGTGTCTCTATGGGCCTGATTTCAAGTTTGGTCGCAAAATTGCGCGGGTCGCAGATGTATAGCAGCAACCAATGACATTGCTAGATTTGCGTCGTTGCTATGTCAATCACGATTTGCGTCGGTCGTAACTCAACTTGGAATCAGCCCCTTAGTCTCAACCTCTCACTGAATAAGTTTGCATCAAGGAAAAAATATTGCAATCACGATTGTTAGACAACGTTGCCACATATCGTATCTCTTTTTAGACAAAATTACCTTGCTAAGTTATTGATTAGTGTTGACATTAAAAATAAGGGTTAACAAAAATTGAACAGTAAGCAGACAGCAGGCTGATACAGAATTGTTTACTGTTTAACGAAAATAACAAAAGTCAATGCCCTGTTCTGTATAAAAGTCGAGCCCCAGTTTTAATAAAAACGAGTTGAAGGTGATTGAACAAATGTCGTTTATAGATTTGCGAAAGCTGCATTAGTCACGTTTGTTTCTAAAGAATATAGAAAAGTACGAAAAAACCTGTTGAAAGTAATAAAGTAATTTTCTGAGAAAATTTTGGCAAAAGCAAAAAACCGTTTGCCATCCTAGTAAAAAATGCTAATCTTTTTGTACAAATAATAATAATAATAATTTAACATAAAATGTAAACAAAGTTTTTTTATATTTAAAGGAATGCCGGTAAAGAGTGTGCCCTTCGTTTCTGTACGACGAACCTGTTCATCAATATCTAGTATATTTCATAATGAGTCTCGAAGGTGAATGTATCATGCGCGTGCATTTAGAGGAACGAGGCGAAGCCGAGTTCGGATAAAGAAGCACAAGCATGATAGTCTCTTTCGACATAAGTTGTGAACACTACTTTGTATTCTTTAGTAAACATGCGACACCTAGTGAATTATCTATCATATCTTAGTTTTTGAATTAGAAGCTTTAGTTATAATTTGTTTCTTTAAGGTTGTTTATTGTTATTATGATTTGTTCTATGATAGTGTTTGCTTTCTTTTCTATGGATGTATTCTGGTTGTATTGAGTTTTGAATGTATTCCGCCAATGTGTGTATTTAAAAAAACAGTATAATTACCATTTAGAAGTGGTTGAATAATTGGAGGACCACACAACGGCCCGTGCACAAACTCATACGTGGCCTCAAAAAGCGGCGAATTGTGTTTGAAGTAGCTCAGCGCCGAGTGCGCGCTATCAACAATCAACTGAAGGTTAAGTTGTTCTCCTCTTGATATGATCTGAGTCGAAGAAGTGTGTTTGCTACACAGACAAGTCACATTGCCACTTTGGGCCGCTTTGGTCAAAGGTATCGGCGGATACGAGGTGTTCGCCCCCGGAGGAAGCGGCTCCCAAATAACCAACTTATCAACCCGATCCTCCAAACAATTTGAGCAAGGCGCTTGATTGTATGGATTCTCCTTGAAATCGATGTTGGTAATAGTCAAAATAACCCGAGCGAAAAGTCTCCGATCGGTAACAAATCGGTACAAACATTGCACATCTTCACTCGACTGTGTTTGCTTGTAAACCAAAGTGTTCAACGGAGACCTCAACCAGCCGCGAGTTTGTCTCCACGAAGCGAACACTTCATCGCAGGGTTTGCCAGGCACTGGTTCGCCTAATTCCGTGTTGTTGAAAAAATCGTAATGGGCCCAATAGTACAAAGACGAGCCACTGTAACTCCCGGTTTTGCTCTCGAAGCGAACGAAGAGAGCGTTTCCGGTTGAGACGAAATCGTGCTTTTCCATTGCTTTGGAGAAGGTATCACAGAAAGTCTTGATGATTTTTGAGTCGTCAGGCCAGGAGGAGTCGTAAAGGGTGAGTGACTCGCCGCAGTCGGCTTCAATTGGCTGGATTGGAGACTCGATTCGGTTTATCCGAAAACTGAAATTTGTTATTAGTTTTTGGTTTAAAGTGGGTGTGTTTACCTGGGGAAATATAATCGGACGATTTCGCCCTCTTCCCCTTGCATGAGATATGTACAACTGGTATGTGGGGGGTACCAGTGGGCTACTGATAGGAAAATTCCTTCGGAATCTCCAGATGCTCGGAGACTCTCGGAGGACAAGAGCCAGTCGCAGGTGCCGTTTCGACTCCCTGCCGTGTCCACGTGGCCTGGCCAGTTGCCGACGTTGAAGTGGAAACCAGTGTTGAGCAAAGGGCCTAAATAAATAAAAAAATAAAAAACCATTTTTTTACAAAGCAAAAACCTCTAATAAATGTTCAGATGTTTTAAATTAAATTAAATGGTTGCTATAATAATAATATCGGCATATTTCTTATACAACAATTTTGTTTTTCATTAATCAAAAAAATATTTGCTGAATTTTCAGTTTAAATACTAAAGAAATCTGAGCGGTTTTTACTACACAGCGAATAAATTTATTTGAGAGTAGAACCACTGATTATTATGTTGCGGAGGCATATCGTTTTGGGTGAAGGGGTTCCAGCCAATTAAGCTCACGTAATATAAAAATAGTAGATTGTTTTATAAGGATTAAAAGTGGCGTTTTGTTCGACGAGCAATTAGTTTGAATTGCGAGGCTAAGCGAAGCGTAGCCGAGCTATGCAAGTATTGCGAGGCACAAAACCACTTTTAATCCTAATGAAACATGTTATTATTTCACCAACAGTAGCAAATGATTTAAAAAATCTTGGGGTGTCACTTTTTTTTCCTAGTAAAAAAAATATTTTTAATCCGCCGGATTAAAGAAGACCTATTGTCTTAGTAACGCGAACTTTTTTTCTTAGCTACAAAAACGTCAATTTTACCTTTCATAAATGGTATTAGAAATGTCAAGTTTTAAGACGGTTGGAGAAAAATTTCATTAATAACTAAAAATTCCAAACCAAAACTATTTTATATTAAGAACAGCCATGATTGGTTACATAATGTAATATAAATATAAAACAATTAATCACCAGTTAAACCATAAATTGGAAGTAAATAACAACGATTTTCTGTTACTGACTGCTAATAAGTTAATTTCAGACGATTCCTGCTCCAAAAAAACAGCCAAATCACTTGCACATTTTTTATACGAAAAATATTTTTTATAATAAAAAAATATGGGCAGTTTTAGGTCACAAAAAAGTATGTAGTTAGCAGGTGTGGCTGGTTTCAAAATTTTCAGCTTAAACTCTATAGAAGCCTGAGCGGTTTCTGATTGCAGAACAAAATAAATTTATTAGAATGTAGATTCTCTGTTCATGTTGCCGAGGCAAATGGTTTTCGAGTTACAACCAGTTTTAATAAAAAAAAATTAATAACTAATGATTATAAGTCAAAAATACCAGGCGATCATTTGAATTTATAATTAGAGTAGGCTTTTTGTTTTGTGTCTTTGCGATTAAAAAACTGAGGGAAAAAATGTATTCTAATTGAACATATTACTGTACAATACATTATTCTTTGACCCTTCAGCTTGATCATCCAAGTTAAAAAAGTGATAAAGCCTACTGTTCGGCGAAGCAGTGTAGGGAGTAAAAAAAATTCTCAAGTCGCGGTTGTACTTGATATAAAAAAAACTCGTTTATTACTAAAATAATACCGTTATATACAAATTCAAACTACAAACTAAAACAGCAACTATCAAACAATGGTAAGTCTAATGTGAAAACGCAATTAACAATTAAAAATGATTATGAATATGTTTGGTTGTCGCTGGCATCGTGACCCAATTTATGGCATTTTGCTGATGGTGCTGACCACGCGGAAGTGTCTGCCTGGGTTGGCGAACGATTGCGACAACCATGCAGGAAATTTCATAAATTTGAAATAAAATTAAAAAAAAGGAAAATTGTTCGTTTGAACACCTACTCTAATTACGGTACTTTATACAGGGTGTTCCGTCGTAACCCCATATTAGAAGTATTGAAAGTTCTAAGTAAGATATTTATCTGAAAGTTGCTACTCAGCTATAAGCAGTTAAGTTCTGCTCAATAAAAATATTTTCTAGATTGCGGCACTTCTAGTTATACCGGAAGTCGCTATCAACTTCATAATTTTAAAGGGAAAGCTATGTTTTTCACTGCGTTTTTGAATTAGTTGGGTTATTTTGAGGGAGTTTTTATTAGCATTCTCTATACCTAAATTTAACCGTATTCGAGATATTTAGGATTTTTTGAAAATTTTTGGATTTGCACCTGTCACTTAAAAAAATTTAGAAACCCTAAATATTTCGTAAACGGCTAAATTTAGGTATAGGAGAAGCTACGAAAACTACCTTAAAATAACTGTAGTAATCCAAAAACGCATTAAAAAATATAGCTTTCCATTTAAAATAAGGAAGCTGATAGCGACTTCTGGTATAACCAAAAGTGTCGCCATCTTGAAAATATTTTCCTTGAGCAGGACGTAAGAGATTAGGGTTGTATACAACTTTTCAGATGACTTTCATTATTAGAATTCCCAATACTTCTAATGTGGGGTTTAGCCGGAACAGCCTAAATTATGTACAGCCTGTGATTTGTTACATAATTTGAAAAAAAACAATTTAATCACCTTTTAAGCAATACACTAGAAGTAAACAACGACGATTTTCTAATGAGTTTCTGTTTCTAAGCTGATTTCCTATAATTCCTTCTTTAAAAAAAGAGCCAAATCGACATTACATTGCCCAAATTGTTGTTTTTTGCTCGATATGATAACGATTTTTGTTTTGTTTTGTAAATCAATTGATTTTCAATGATTTCTTGCCTAGAAAAGGGCTCAAATCGCATTATTTTTGCCGTTTTTAACCAAAATAAAGCGACTCATGTTATTTTTTTAATCAGAAATCGTCGGAATTCTATTTATTTGAAAAGACTAAGTAGTAAAAAAGTGTGGTTTTCGGTCAAAATGTGGCGATCTAAACAATTCCAAAACGATTTGACGAATTTATAAGTGAAGTGTTGAAAAGCGACTTGTTCGACAAAATTTATATATAGGTCTTCACTAAACCATTCTCAGTTTGTAACCTTTCAGCGTCTCAGCGTTTTTAAACGATTAGTTTTAAAAATCAACAAAACTAGTAAAAAGAGCGTTGTGTTCGACTACAATAAGGCAATTTGAACGGTTCCAAAGCAATTTGGCCTCTTTTCCAACGAGGAAAGGTTAGAATTCAACGAAACTAATATGTAGATCGTCGTTTTCGGATTTTAAATAAAACGACGAGTTGCAACGTTTCGTTTATATAATAAACATCATCAGGCTTTTAATTCGTTTAAACTCCCGGAAGCAAACATTAAAAAATGACAATGACTTAAAAAGAACAACACATACACACACCACCGCGTTCTGACCCCAAGTGAAGCTGTTCTATCGTTAAATTTTATTCCAATCAATTATTCAAAACTTTCACTATCGTCGTTTCCGTCTAAAATAAAGCGATTAAAGCCATTCTAAAGCAGTTTCTCACTACAGATCGAACAAATTTATTTGAGTGTAGGTTCTTTGGCATATTCTTTTCGGATAAATTGTTAAAATAATTGTTTATGTACTCGTTGTAGCGGTTTTAAAATTTTAATCCGCAGAAATTTTAAAGGTGTCCTGAATTTTTGAGCGGCAGTGTATTTTGGGCGTCCATATGAGTATATGATTGTTAATAACTAAAAGTTGCCTAAGTGGTGTGTTTAATTAAAGAACGATCCTACTAACATTCTCCTCAATTTCAATTCTATAATTCTGGTGGTAAATAAAATTATTGTTTGATGTCATGCAAATATTGTTATCAAAACCATTTAAAGTATAATTAGGTACAGTAGTATTATAGAAAACTATATCCGAATCTTTGATTTGTTTTTTTTGTATTTTTTCAGCACACATCATTTTTACATCGTCTTCTTTGATTACAACTTTTCATAATTTTAATATCTAAATACTATTAGTAGTGACTGCGAGTAGTGTGAGTAACTCGTGATCAGCTTTAATTTTATAGCACCAGGTTCAGTTGCTACTAAATTTAAATTGCATTGGTGAAACCGGACCTAAGTGTAATAAAATAAAGATTGTAAAAAGCAGTGACAAAATTTAAGAATTGTATTAATTGATATTAATTGCAATTAATGTTCCTGTATTTATTTATTTTTTGTAAGTAAAGATAATACAAATCATTGTTTTACCAATTGTAGAAGTTGTCTTTCCGTATAATTAACTAATAAATATTTAGCAAAACTATAAAAAGGATTAATGAAATAATTAGCTGTATGAAAAATTCCAAAGTTTGTGCTTTAATAAACACTAATCTTTTTTCAGTATCCCCAATTCTCCCAAACACAATTCCACCACCCTTTGTTTCCGAATTACCCCGCATTAAAAAAGCATCGCCTCCCTCACGCAAGGTGTATTAACGCTTAAACGAAAAACTCCATCCCCTTCACCATAAATTCACACCGACCCCTTCACCCTTGTAATCGTCTCTTCATACGAAAAATAATCCCGTGTAAGAACGCTGTTTGTTGCCAAAAACGACAACGTTACCATGTCGATAAACTACAACAAGGAGAAATAACACGATTCTTACCTGCCGGCGACGAAACAAACTCCACGAAAAGGTCCTGAGATGTGCCTATAATGGAGTACGGGAACTTTCCCATCCCGCAGAACGTTCCAATAACAGGACTCAACTCGTTCTTTCCGTCGTAGATTTTTATGTAGTCGTAGGGGCAATTCTCTTGGCCTGGAAGTGCAACATCCGATGTAAATCAATTTGAATAGAAAAGTAAATTTCAAGGCAACGACAATCTTTGTTCCAACTGAGTCAGTTTTAGGGAAGGATCAATAACATGTATCCTAAAATAGTTCAAAGTCCAAAGCTAGAATTAATTGACTTAATGTACCAAAACAGTGACGCTTTGGAATTACCTTTAGAGTAATCTCGTGAGACAACAAGGAGCTGTTTCCTGTCTCCATTTCCCAAACTTTAGAAAAACTTTTCAGTTACGTACTGAAAGGCCACTTAGTCTTGGACACTATATACGTCTGCTACCCTGTTAATTGTTTTATTTTTTCCTTTTTCGCATGTTTCAAAATAACGTAGTTGAAAAATTCAATTTCAGACTTGTTTATGAGTTTTTGAAATCAATCAAAACTTTTCAAACATTTCTACGTTACAACAAGCAATTCAACAGCATATTGACACGTCTTTTTCGTAATGGAGGAACATTAAAATGCATAGCCTGCAGAATAGTTTCAGATTTCAAGTCAGTAACGATGAAAACTTTCGACATTTTAACAGACAACACACGTACCGTTGTAAAACACTTCAGCAGACTATTTATCAACTTTAACAGCTTGTAAATTATTTTTAAGTTAATGGCACTATAGTAAATTACTTTTTGCATCCACTGGAACGTTCTAAATCAGTGAGTTCGACACCCGAAAATTGATTTAGAAAAGTGAACTCATTCAGACTCAAGTGACTAATATTCAGCTTAGTGTAAGTCACTAAAAAAGGTTTTAAATTTACAGATAATTTCAAACCTAATTTACCAACGATTGATCTTCCACATTGTTTTGGCAAATTCTCGAAGTTTTTAAGTTTCTCTGTGAAAAATTAGGTTTCCGTTCATTTAACTTTAATTAGCTTTGTAAATAAGTGTGCATATTAATAATGCAAAAATTAGGTATTTATTTCTTGGGGGAGTAACAATATCTGATGCTTTGCCTGTTAGTTTTAAGTTGGTTTTAAGCCACGTTGATTGAATTAAAATGCCGGGAAGAACCTCCCCTCTGTAGTAAAGCTTGTTTTTCTGTTGTTGCCTTTCTAAATTAGGGCTGTTTATACAGAAAGGGAAAAAACCTGCGTGTGCAGTGGTGGTAAGAAGTGTTTGTTAGTTGATACGACGGACGGAGTTAGCGGTGTAAACACAACGATAACAATAACTCTCAGGCCCTTTTTATAGCCTTACCGCCTCCACCACTATTCGCAGCAATAATACCTAAGGAACTGCCGTTAGTGTTGCGGGATAAGGGATGCGAATCGGATGGAAGAACACTCGCACTGCTGCGATAAAAGTCCGAATAACAAATACTAATTCGAGATAAAAAGTAAATATGAGACTTTCTTGCTGTGAAATTCATGTTACATTAAGCATAATTCAAAAAGCAATCTTAAAATTATTTGATGTTAAGACAATTTTGTTGAGGAACACAATTGATTTTCGGAGACTTTCCAAAAAACAATCCACTTTACAATTCTTCAAAAACATTCAAAATATTGTAAGAAGTGCTTTAAAGACTGTAAAAGTAGCATTGAAATATTGAAAAAAGCAAGCCATTTTTAAACCAATTCGTGACGTTTTGGCATATTTTTGAAGAAATTTTTCAGAATAATTACGTTTCTACTTAAATAACGTTCTCAAACTTTGGAAAAGTGGAAAAATAAGGTAATATTTTACTTTTGAAATGTAGTGACTCTACGTACTGGTTTAAAAAAAGTTTCTACCGAAAATATGCAGATACACTCAAAAAACGCAAATAACACCATGTTTGACTTAGTTCAATGATTTATCAACCTAACTTTATTTATTCATTTTCGTCTCAGTGTACAAGCAAACAAACTAGTGGTCCTTAGGTCAGGTCAGAGGCTGTAGATGCTCGAAAAATACAAAAATTGCTCCATTGTTTCTTTTATTTCTACGAAATTTTACTAAACACTTACACGCAAAAATTAACTGGTAGAATCTGTAGGGTTTAGGAAAGACAATTATGACTCAATTCTCTCATTTTTTTGGGTAAATTTTAACGAAATTTTGCGAAATACCTAATTGAGTTTTTAAATCGCAAAATTGTATAAGCCCTTGAAGAACGCGAAAATCACATAATTTTCTATACCATTCGGCGATTTTGCAGTCTGTTTTTAACGTATTTTTGCTATAATAATTCATTTTTTTCTCAAAAATGTGCTTAAACACTCAAAAATGCAAACATTATTGCTCTACTTTCTTTAATGTTTTGATTTATTTTTATCGAAACCGTCGCGTTTTTTGCTAAAAATGTATTATAAAGTAGAAAGTTAATATACTCACTCATCGTATGTAGGTACCTAATTAACATAAATGTCGAACCAATTACACATTTATTTATTTTTTTGATAAATGTTTTGATAAAAAGTAATTGCGTTCTTTGGTCGAAAACGTGGATAAACGATCGGAAAACGCAAAAATTTCCTACTTAATTTTCACATCTTCATTTTTGATCAAATTTGGTGAATTTTTAATTCTGTTAGCAAACTTTTTTTTGTAAAAAAGACCCTCAAAAATATGAAAATTGTTCTTTTGTAAGTTTTCAGTTTATTTTCAACAAAAGAAATATTTGGTTGGAAAATGTTCTGAAACGCAGAAATCAAAATATCTAGATAACAACAAAAATTTTGACCCAATTCAGCGCTTTTATATGTAAAAACACAAATTTCGACCTAACTCTGCGATTTTTTGTAGTTATTTTTTGACGAATTTTGCTAAATAATTGAGTTCTTAGTTCTTAGATCTAAAACATGTATAGATGCTCGGAAAGTCGGAAAACATAATTTCTAACTCTTTTTGGTAAGTTTTTAACAAACTTGCGTCTCTGCAAAAGTGGCAAAATAATTTTATTCTCGAACAAGCTTACTGGTAAACTTTTAGCTTGATTTAACAAAATGTCACAAAAAATTACGTTTTTATATAAAAAGACGTGCTTAAATGCTCTAAAAATGCAAAAATTACTCTACTGTTTGCGTAATTTTTCGATTTATTTTTTTCGAACTTACACTAAAAATTCGCATCTTTGGTTGAAAAGTGTTTTGAAACATAGACATTTATGTTTTTTTGGTATGATTTCAACAAACGTTTGTAATATAATTATTTTTTGTCAGTGTTTATCTATAAAATGTTCGTTACTGCTTTACCACCCTATCTCCGTGAACTATTTCATTCAAGAAAAAGTTGCCATCAAACTTCTGTGCGTAATATTGCTGATCTCTTTCTTACAATTCAATAAAGTTATGCAATTCTGAACAATTTTCACAATAAATAAAAGCCTATTTTTCTAATCTCTATTTTTTTCCAGAATTTCTTTTGTTTTTTGTTCTTTTCTTCTTGTTTTATTTTCTGTTATTTTTCTTCAAGTTTTTTTTAGTTTTAGTACAATGCAATTTTTGTAAATTTCATTTCGTTTATTTATTCATTATTATTTATTTATTTTTCTGTTCATTTATTTTTTAGAGACTTCGCCTCCCGAGTTGTATTTACAATTCAAATAAAGACGAGTTATTATTATTATTATTATTATTATTATTATTATTATTATTATTATTATTATTATTATTATTATTATTGTTATTATTATTAGGAGCCAGTCTCAATAACTTTTGACATTGAACAAATCTGTTTTCAAGCAAAAACAGGTCGATTAGGATCGCGAGGGGGAAGTTCAAAACCAACATTTGTTACATTTTAGGTTTCATCCCTTAATCGCTAGCCACCCCTACTTTAAAATTTTAAATGGCACCCCCTACTTTTTCAAACATTTTCAAAAAGAGAAAAAATTTGTGGATCGAACTTTCAAAGAAAAAAAATTTTTTGTTGATTCGTTTTTTACTTAAGGGTGGTTCTATTTTTGACATTTTTAATCCTAGTAGCCTTTGATTGGAAGTCAATTTAATTTAAATAAAAAATTTGTCGATTAAAGATGCGAGGAGAGAGTTTAAATCCAACATTAGTTACATTTTAGATTTCATCCCTTAGCCGCTAGCCACCCCTAATTTAAAATTTAAATGGCACCTCCTAGTTTTTGAAACATTTTCGGAAAGGCAACAAATTAGCATATCTGACTATCAAAAAAATATTTTTCTATTCGTTTTTTAGTTAGGGGTGGTTTTATATTTGAAATTTTTAGTTATAGTGGCTTTTGCTTTGTACTCAATTTTATTTAATAAAAAGTAGGTATGTTGTTTTGGGTTGCACTGGGAGAGATCTAAACCAACATAAAATACGTTTTAAGTTCCATCCCTTAATCGCTAACCACCCTTACTTTAAAATTTGTAATAGCACCCCCAACATTTTGAAACATTTTATGTTGGTTTTGAACTCAAAAACGAATCGAAAAAAAATTTCTGTTTTTACGGTTAGATAAGCTTTTTATCCCCTTTCCAAAAATATTTCAAAAAGTTGGGGGTGCTATTTAAAATTTTAAAGTAAGGGTGGTTAGAAACTTGGGGATGAAATCTAAAATATACTTTATCTTGAATTTAAACTATTTCATTGTATCTTTTATTGACAATGTTCTTATTTAAAGTGAATTGGCTTCAAATCAAAGGTTAAGACAATAAATTTCAAAAATAAAACCACCCCTAACTAAAATACGAATCGATAAAAAAATGTTTTTCTTTGACAGTTAGATATGCTCATTTTTTCCCTTTCCGAAAATGTTTCAAAAAGTAGGGGGTGCCATTTAAAATTTTAAAGTAGGGGTAGCTAGCGATTAAGGGATGAAACCTAAAATGTAACAAATGTTGGTTTTGAACTTCCCCTCGCGATCCTAATCGACCTGTTTTTGCTTGAAAACAGATTTGCTCAATGTCAAAACTTATTTAGACTGGCTCCTTTTTAAATGAAAGCCCTGTATAATTGCCTTTCCGCATAAGTGGAAAATGAGTTGATTTCCGACCAAAATTATTAGTGAATTTTCAAATTGCAATTGTGTTTTCGATTGAGAAATGTACTGTTTATTGTTAATTTTTGTTATACTTTACTTAAATTAAGCTAAATAAGTAATAGTGTTTCACTGTAACTCAAAAAATGTTATGGGGTCATGAATATCATTTGTCTAATTGAATTATTGAATTATTGCTTTTAGTATCCCGGGAGACTTCTGGTTATTTTCCAAACTTAAGAAAAATCAATGTGGTCGCTGTTTTAATTCAGCAGAAGACATAAATACCATGATTAGAAAGCGCTTCAATTTCAAAAACTATTTACAAACCTGACGATATCGGCCTCATGGGACATGTCATGATATTTTCGCATCGCTGTCCGTCGATGTTGAATTCTTCGTTCTCGATGTACAGCTTGATGAAAGGCAGTCTTGTGTTCAGGTAATATCTGCAGTGCAAATTCCGGGGATAGACTCCGGGATAGGCCGGAGATTGCACGTAACAAGTTTGGAGGCGGCAGTCCCGGAATATCCTCTCGCAGTAAGACCTGTAACAGGGGAAAATTTCCTTGAAAAATTGAGCCCTTTAAATCAAACAGAAAACCTGACAAAAAGGGAACGATGTTCTCCTGTTGATTGAGGTTTCGTCGTGAATTTTCCAGAGATATCTCCTTTTATCACGCGTTCACGCGTTGCCTACAGATTTATTCACAGACATCAAAAGAAGACTCCCTTTTAATTAAAAATGACATTTTTTTTTCGTGTCTTTTTGTCAGCGAGATAATGGCAAACGTTCAGACGCCACAACAATCAACGGGCTTTCTAACAGCGATCCACTTCGTTTATCTCCAGTTATTTTTGTTTTGATTGACTTACTGAAGGAAAGATGCAGCTTTAATTATAAAGACAAACAGAAGTATTCTTTGAGACGCCACTTTTAACTCAAGTGCACAGCTATTTTTCATCTATAAAAAGCTAATTGCCACTCCACAGTCGTTTGAAATAATACTACAAAGTTAAAACTTTACACAAAGAAATATTTGTAAAGTTTTGCTAAAAAACTGATCTTATTTCCACTAGAAAAAATATGCATTTTAGGAGCAATAAAGTCACCAAGTTAATTACAAAATTTTGTGAGCTTTAAAACTTGGCGTTTAATTGAAAAATTCCCAACTTTATGACGTTATAATTCAAGCATCGTAAAACGTAAGAAATAAACACGACAAAAGAGTTGAGAATGTTGAAAAACACGTACAAAGTTAAACATTGGAAATTCCTTTTCTGCAAAAAGTCTTGCTACATTTCCTTGAATAAAATTTAGCTTTTAGGGTTCGCAATGAACGTCTGGAACTGTTACAGCAAGTCTTGCTACTGTTGAATAACACTGGAAGATACGTCACTTGTGGGCCTTGTGGTGTAGTACCAAATTCAAATGACTCCGCAATTTACATAATTTACGGTCATTTATCGCAACTAACACATATCTGCATCACCAGAATGCACTAGCATTTCACTGGAGCATAAATGTAGCAGAGAGATAGAAATTAGTAAAATAAATATGTTTTAATATTTGTTATATATTTTTATTTGCCCGGCGCCTCCACCAAAACGTGAAGTGATCAAATGTTTATTTCCAACATTGTTAGTAAAATGCTGTAGGTACAATTTTGATGGAGTTGTAATTATTATAACATTTGCCATTTAGTCAGCAAAGCCCGTCCGAAGGCTTATAAACTTAGGTGCTTGCCGTACAGTTTGTGTTCATTAGAGCTCGTTAGTCTCGTTATTAAGAAGTAGTTGCGTTAATTTCTTGCATAATTAGAATCTATGTATTTAGTTATAAACTTACCCCTGAACGACCTCCCCTCGTCTATTTGGATAAAGTTCCGGGTGCTGGCCATACCTCAAATATACAACGAGTTGTTGTTCGGCTCTCGTATCGAAACTAAAGTAAGTTTGGTCGGTGAAATTATCGCTATGAAACACAACCTTCACGAAAGACGTTTCCGACATGAAAGTTTGTGGTTGCTCACTCTCACCGCAAAAAATGCCGGGCTCTTTGCGGTTTGAGACATCCGTCTTTGCGTTGCCATCGACGATCTGAAACAATAAAGAAATACTCAGTTGCAAATTAGAATTAATTTGGAGTCTGTTTCACTCAACAAAACAATGATATTGTTGCCCCGTTGGAAATTCTACACATAATAAGCCAATACAACTACAAACTTGTTGACAATGATCAGTGACCGCAAATTAAAATTTTATTTGAAATAACTCCATTTATTTGTCCACTAATTGGTACCAGTAATTCAATTCAATTCAAAGTGTAAGTAATTCAGTAAAACAAAATTGATAATGTTTTTTGTTTTATGTTCAATTTTCATTGATTCTTTACGCATAAATTACCCTGGAAATGATTCAAATCGCATTATAATCTAATCGGAAGCAATTTAGCTTGATTTAAGCAAAAAATCGTTAAAAATACTTCCTTAAATTTAGTAAGTGCCAGGAGTAGATGATTTAAATAATTCCAAGTGATTTGGCGCGTTTTTTTGATTTTTTAAAGAAATAAAGCTCATTAAAAGACCATTGTACTGTAAAATAAATACTAAACCAGCGATCACTTCTTAAAGCTTTAATATTTTTTTAAGATTTCCCATTTTCTCATTGTTAAACAAATCACTTTTTGGCGAATAATGTGTAAAATTTTCCTAATTTTTGCTGAAAAATAACTTATTAAAAGAACCTTCGATTGTATAAAAATAGTAAACCGACAATCTCTTCTTAGAACCTTAGTATGTTTTTTTTTGTTCTTAAACTACCTTTGCTCATTTTTAGGCATATAATTCTTTGATTTTTTGCAAAAAACAAAACTCTTCAAAATAGCTGTACAATATAAATATTACTTATTTTAAGTGTCATCACGTGTAGTAATTTTCTTTAATTTTTGCAGAAAACACGTTTATTAAAGGGCCTTTAACTGTAAAAAAAGTAGTTAACCCACAATCACTTTTAGGGCATTAATGATTTATTTGGTTTCTCAAAATATCTTGGCATCGTCATCCATCGCTCGTTTTTAGGCGAATAGTATTATTTTTAAGTGTCCTCCCTGTGTAGCGATTTTCTTGATTTTTGCAAAAAACAAATCTTATTAAAAGGGCCTTCGATTGTAAAAAAGTTGTGAATCTTTCACATCTTAGAGCTTCACAGAGAATTGCTTTCTTTTAAAATATTTAAGCGAAATATCTGTGAGATTTTCCTGATTTTAGTGGAAATCAAGCTTGGCAAAAAGTTATAAAAAAAATTACTTGTCTGCAGCACTGCGTTTTAATAATATGACCTCAAAATTATTGCTACTTCACATAATTTTTTTATTTAGGTTTTTGTTTTCGTCCAATTTTATTTATTGTGTGAATTGTTTTTGGGACAACTTGGACAGGTTTATGAATAAAAGTCTTGTGTTGTCAACGTTTCGCCGGTTTTTTATTTGTCGGCTTCTTCAGGACTATAGCAAACTGGGTGTGAGGGGGGAATTTTGTTAACAATATTACTTACCATAAAAATAAAAATAGACGGTTACATAACACATTAAAACACATTAAAATTTACGTTTAATTTGGTCACATTTTTTGGGTCGCCATTTTGCTGGTATGGAGGGGGGGGGGGGGCGCAAATTATGTCGGTTACACCTATTATTATATTAAATTACACTGAAAATAGTTTAAATTATTAAATTGTAAGTTTTACTTAGATTCTTGATGTCACTTTTGTAATTTAGAGTCTTGTTTTTATTTATATGTATCATTTCACTAATAAGTCGCCTTTGTTTATTTATTTCTTTATCTGGGACTTTTGTGTTATTAAAATTGAACTTATGGCCTGTGTCAAAGTGATGTGTTGCTAATGCTGTTTTTTCTTTTTTGTTTATGTGTATTATATTGCAGTCATTTTTGTGTTGTTTAATTCTATTTTTTAATAATTGAGATGTTTGTCCTACATATGATAGTTAGCAGTCGTTACATGGTATGTTATAGACAACGTTTGATTGTGAATCCTTTTCTGTTTTATCTTTAAGTTTACTATAAATGTTAAATACTTTATTTGTGTTGTAAAAGGCTAAGTTTATGTTATGGGGTATTACTATATTTTGTATTTTATTGGGTAGTTGTTGTACATATGGAAATTTTGCATATTTTACGTTGTTTTTTGCATCACATTTTTTGTTCTTTTTTGTGAAAAATCTTCTGATATTTTTTTCAATAAAATTGTTAGGGTAATTATTTTGTCTTAAAATTATTTTTTGTCAGTGTTTATCTATAAAATGTTGGCTACTGCTTTACCACCCTATTTCCGTGAACTATTTTATTCAACAAAAAGTTGCCATCAAGCTTCTGTGCGTAATATTGCTGATCTCTCATTACCCAAGTTTAAAACAGCAATATCTGAAAGATTAAATAAATTAAATAAAAGCCTATTTTTCTAATCTCTATTTTTTTCCAGAATTTCTTTTGTTTTTTCTTCTTTTCTTCTTGTTTCGTTTTCTGTTATTTTTCTTCAAGTTTTTTTAGTTTTAGTATAATGCAATTTTTATAAATTTCATTTCGTTCATTTGTTCGTTATTATTTATTTATTTTTCTGTTCATTTATTTTTTAGAGACTTAATAGCCTCCCGAGTTGTATTTACAGTTCAAATAAAGACGGGTTATTATTATTATTATTATTATTATTATTATTAAGTTGATTTCCGACCAAACGTATTAGTGAATTTTCAAAATGCAATTGTCTCTTAAAAACGTGCTTAAGAGCTCAAAATATGCAAAAATTGCTTTACTTTTTTTCTAATATTTCGGTTTGAATTTATGCCGAAATTTCACTAAGCACTTGTGTTTTCGATTGAGAAATGTACTGATGTTTATTGTTAGGGTAATTATTTTGTCTTAAAATTACTTTGAATTTTTCTATATTTTGATCATGAAAACTTTTATCACTAAGATTGATGGCTCTAAATAATAAGTTGTGAATGATATTCTTTTTTTGTTGTTGGGCATGTTGTGATGTATAATTTAAGATTCTGTTACTTTGTGTTGGTTTCTGATACCAATTAGTTTTTAGACTGCCGTCACTATTTTTAATTACAAGAGTGTCTAAAAATGGAATTTGATTGTTCTTTTCTATGTCAATCGTGAATTGTAATTTAGGATGATATTGGTTGAAAATATTTAAGGTGGTATAAATTTGGTCTCCAGGGCAAGCTAAGATTGTATCGTCTACATAAATGTAAAGAAAAGGAATTATAAAGTTAATTTTGTGTAGGCACTTTTCTACTAAATCGTTCAATATAATTGATGCTAATATGAGGCTAGCTGGACTGCCCATGGGAGTTCCTTCTTTTTGCTTATAGATTTTGTTATTGAATGTGAAAAAGCTTCCCTCGTAATATAAGTCTAAAATTTGGTTAAGTTGATTTATGTGAATGTTAATCGCATTTTGTGTTTTAGGCCATTTTTCTTGTATAAGTTTGTAGAATTCCGAAATTCCGAAAGAAATGGTCTAAATGGCTAAAAATTAGAGAATAGATGCTTGTCTCTTTCGTTGTTTTCGATTATTCGATATTTATATTTAATTCTCAAAAGAACTTCAGTTTTCTAAAAAAACAATTTAGTGATTGGTGATTCTAAGAATTCCATATAAATTCTTCATCAGTTTCAATTAAGGTTCCTATATTTGTACAACTAATTCTAAAGCTGACGCTGGAGGAACATGGGTTTAAATTCGAAGAAAGTTTTCGTTTTGTAAAGAGACACTCATTAGATGCCCAATGGGACTTGAACCGTCCATGTCCCGTCACCGTTCCATTATTTCAGCGCCAAGTAAATCTGGGATTATTGGATCTGGTGTTTTCACGCCGACCGAATCGTTTTATTTCCCGGGGCTTTTCCAATTATCTGGCTGGCTTGTTAGGTCGGCACCGGCCTGTGTCGACAGATGGCGCTCCATACTACAAATTGACCGGCTCGGATTAACTCCGATTTTGTTTTGAAAGAAAACTGCGATTTATGGCCGCAATAAGGAGTGCTTTTATTAAAATCCTAGATATTTTCGAGGCCTCGTGGCGATTTAATCCCGACGTTACTAATTACCTACAAAAACTTGTCTTTTGTTTGAAAAAACAAATTGTTTTTTCCGGTTCAATCAAAGTTTGAAGGGCTCCGCCCCCTCTTCAATATAACTTTTTTAGTTTTCAATATAGATCAATCATTTCCGGCGAATACGTCAACGGCGACCGTCTGTCGTAATAAACTTTAGGGAACAGCGTGGAGGGGTTTGCTGAAATATTAAAAGTGTCAGAGTGTCTTACCTCCCATTGAAAAATGAAAAAATTGCCACTCATATTCCATAGACAGTGACATTATTAGCTTCAAAAAGGAAATTTCATATAATTCCGTATTGATTCGTGGAGCGAGTCTTTTGGAAAAAAGTAATAAGCGCAACGAGAAAATGAACCAGAGTATGCAATTTCGCCGGAAAATTAAGCACAGTTTGCATTCTTAATCCTTGATAAAATCAGCAAACTAAATAAACGCAAATGTTTTCGACTACTTTCATTAACATAAATAAAAATAAGCTACAAAATGAAAATACGAAATAAACATGTCTATAAATAAGTGATCCATCACAACCTGCTGTTTTCACAGTGACGTAAAAATCATTCTTTATTACAAAAACAACGTCTAAAGAAAACTGATTGATCCAATGTTTTTATTTGGCAACGAAAACTCTATTATTTCCAGATCTATCTTCTTCAGACCAAAATGTACGAAAAAACATCCAAACTTTATATCCATCCGTTCTCATTTGTGAACTCATTGAACCTTCTAGCGATCAACAAAATTATTTCCAATTTGATACAACCCCAACGCATTTGTTGTATTTGACAGTTTAATAATCTATAAATAACAAAATTTACAAACACCTGTTGTTGACATGTAGTCGAAACAGCTCCACACCTGCATCAAAAATGGATTAGACAAAAGTTGGACCCTCAATGTTAATAGATTTGAGTGTAATTTGTATACGGAATGAGTCAGCTAAAAGTGTCTTTCACTATGTACTATACAGCGTGTACCAGAACTCGCTCCCCACCGGAAAGGTGCTAATGGTAACAGCAATGGGGATGGCAAAAATGCAAAAAAGTAGGTCTTTTATTCTTCGTTTGGGAGATACAGAGGTTTCAAAGTGACCAATCCCAGAAGCTCTCTCCTAGGTGTATTGCATACAGTACATCCGTTACTAAGGAATCAAAATAACTCTAATGCACTTTTTTATTGTCCGTTCCGCATATTTTTGATTTCCTAGCAACGTGTTTTGTTCCCGTAGTCCTCCGAAGCAAGATCTTTTGTGATTGGTTATTTTCAAACGTTCTTATCTCCCAAACGCAGAGAGTTAGAATTTTTTTGTGAAGGAACTTTAGCTTCAGAATTGCCTAAACTATATGCACCTTTCCGGTGGGGAGCAAGTTCTCATACATGCTGTATCTCTTTTCATAAGACTTTAAATCTTGATGAAAACGTTTACCGTTTGATCGCTTAAGTTTTCCAGGTTTTATTAGAATAATTTTACCACAAACAAAACATTTTTATTTGGGCTTAATCTACATTCACTTGACAATATTTTAAAGCAAATACAATGTTTAACAATTAGTTTATCACAGAAACAACGAATGCCAAACTAGACACCAGAATCAAATTTTCGGGACTTTTAGTGAACATACACAAAAACTAGACGTGATAGACAAATGTGACATACACTGACCGGCAAAAAAAACCGGCCACCCTGAAATATTTTATAAAGTTTAATCTTAGCCATATATTTCACGTTTATATATATTATTTATATATTATAATATGGAAAACTAAATGGGTTTAATTTCGTTGACCATATTTTAAGAGGTTTGCGTCTTTTCCACTTTTATTTAAATGGTAAAATCCGTTTTTACCGCCATTATAAAATTTTTGTCATTTACGATTCAGCAGATAATTTTTTGTATTTAATGATTTATTTATTGTAAAATCAAGTAGCCTCTCGTAATGAATCGTAAATGGCAAAAATTTTGTAATGGCGGTAAAAACGGATTTTACCATTTAAATAAAAGTGGAAAAGAAGCAAACCTCTTAAAATATGGTCAACGAAATTAAACCCATTTAGTTTTCCATATTATAAACGTGAAATATAGGTATGGCTAAGATTAAACTTTATAAAATATTTTAGGGTGGCCGGTTTTTTTTTGCCGGTCAGTGTATATTTTAATTAGCAGTGAATAAGAAGAAAACAAAATCAGTGTAAATTATCTCTTGGTAAAAGAAAAAAAAAATTTTTGTAAACTAGTGTTATTTTTAACAGATTTAAGGTTGAACTATACTTAAAACATCTAAAGCGGAGCGGTACAACGCAAAATTTGAAATTAAATTTTTATGAAAAATAATAAACAAAATGTTTTTTTTACAATTAGGTGTTGTTTCTAAGTTAAATCATTTTTAAGTTTCAAATTGTGCATTCGCATGGCTCGGCTGCTTGGACAGTGTGTTTAGTATAATTCTACCTTTTATAGCAATTTTAAGCCTTGTTGAGTATAATTGGAAGAATATAATGTTGTATTCAACTCGTTTTCGTGCAAATCGGTTTACTTATTTTACCTTGTGGATGATAAACCACTCGTTATCATTCAAAAATCCATTCGAGGGATAAAGTGTCTGATTTATACTCAAACTTGTTGAATAAATAACAATTACCTACTTAGTTGCATAGACTAGCTATTTCATAGGTTTTAATTAGTTTATGAAGTTAAGCAGCACTGACCCCGGTCATTCCTTGGATGGATGACCGGATAATGTAATGCTAAAAACATCACAACTAACTCGTCTTTCGGAGGAGACGTTAAGCCGTCGGTCCCGGTTACTACTAGTTAGTGGTCGTTAGGTCAGGTCAGAGGCTGTAGATGCGACCTGAAAACTCTGGCACTTGGGTGATGGCATTACCACCATACGCATATTTATTTTATTTTACCTACTTATTTAGTTTCGTCAAGTTTATTTGTTTTGTAAGTGTAAATTTTTGATGCTTTCGTTTTTAATTTTTTGATTGTTTTCATTGTACATTAATTTAGCCCTTCAGAAAATTTAGGAAACTGTCCTAGCCAAGTCTATAGTATTTCCAATTTATTTCGCAAATATTTTTCTATTTTTTTTTCTATTTTTCTATTACGGTAGGTTAACTAGTTCAGAATTACTCAGTTTATTGTAATAGTTGTGTTTCTATACAATCGCATGAGGCTAGAATCACTTTTCAAAATTTTTACGAAGTACGGCGTTTAATATTCAATTATAAATAGTGAGCGGAAAAAATATGGAATAATTTTATTAAAACTCCAAATACTACTTCGATTTGACAAAAATGCACGTGCAGATTAATTTTATAACAATATGCAATTCACATATTGATTTAAAATTTTACAAGTTGTATACAGGGTGTATCAGAAATACGTGTGTTAATTTTACCACGTAATAAAACTAATCAAACGCAACAACTTTTCTATATAACATTTTGCAAAATTCTTATTTGTTATTTTCACTGTTTTCCTCCTTTTTTTTGTGCAAAAGAGCCGTTCAGTGTTTAATAATTAGTTTGTATACATAGCAACAATTTTTATTGTTGTTTTAAATTGTTTAAATTGTCCGTTTCTATCACAACGAAAATAGTTAGGCACTCTTATTTTTGTACCCATAGGTGGGTACACGTTTCAATATGTTTTCTTTTACAAATTATAACTAAATTTGCGAAACTTTTATTGGAAAATTCCAAATAGAAAAAATGTTTTAATTGTTGAGCTCTGTTACACGTTAAAATTAACACACGTATTTCTGATGCACCCTGTATATATTTTTTTAATTAATTTAATTTTTAATTGTTGAAACTTAAAGGGTTGATATCACTTTGTTAAAAATAGTCAATTTTTTTATTTGAATAACAAAATTGACAACGTCCAGCTTAATAAAGTCACTCCAAGCCATTCCAGGGTCGGTCTTTGTTTGAAGAGTGATACATTCCTGGTCCGTACTTTCGATTTTCTGGCCCCTAACTGATTGCAGCATTCAGGCCTTAATTAACTGGGTTGTTTGGATATAATCACGACAAATATACAAGTATCGATCTTTGCTTTCTCCACCGGTTGCGTGGGCCTACGTAAGGCCATAAAAGCCTTGTTGATTGCGCAGGGAATTAATTTACATAATTGCATCCGAATCTTAGCGGTGCTCCAGGCTCTGCTTTTTCTTTCCATTGCTAGAATTTGTTTGGATTAATTAAATGCGTCGAAATCAAAGTTGTCACAAGCTTGGTAGGTACATTTATCGGCCTGAAAACTTCTTTAATATCGAACGAAGTCTTCTTTGATCTACCCACCGGCATACAACTGGTCCCTTGATGCTTCTTTTAATTTGATAAGTTAATGCGTTTAAAAGGAAAGCACGCGTAGTTACACAACGTGGTTAAGATCGTTTGAAATTAAAAAGAAGTTTTTAGCGAATTGAATATTCACATGCAAATGTAGAACAGAAACTAACAAACACGAAATAAAACAATATTAAAAAATGGAAAAAATGTTTTGACTTTTCGAGTTCTATGTCTGTGAAACACAAAATTTTCATAACAAAATGTCAAATTAATTGCGAATTAAAATTACATTAAACTCAGCCCTAAAAGTACTCCTCCTAAGTCAATGACACAGTTAAAGTCATTTTGGTACATAATTGATGTAAATAGGTATTACTTAAAAAAATATCAAATGAAAAGTGTTAATTCTTCGGGATCTGATCGTTACATGCAAAAAACTCTTCATTCAAATGTCTCTTTCATCTTTCATATAATTAGATCACAGTCTAGATTTTAAAAAGTGATCAACTCAATCGTTCAAAATTCAAACGACTGCAACAAAAAGAAGCTAAAAAACAGAACCATTTCCAAAGTCAGATAGGTTTACATGTGCACAGAATAAAACAAGAAGTGGGAATATTTAATGATGGTAATACTGTGTGATGACTCGGTTTTCCAAATTCAAATTTCGCGGAAAATTCAACATACATGTGAAGTGCACGTGAAGTGACAGTGAAGTGGGGGTTGCGCAGAAGAACCGCAAGCTCGGATAAGACGAGGACGAGCATTACCGAAGAGGACTCGACAATGGCTGCTGTTCACAACCAGTCGCTTTTAGTTAGTCAGTGTTTAAATTAATTCTTGCAAAGTTCTTTCACTTGTAACATTCTAATGTAAAATAACTATTCTCTAATTGTAAAACGCAGTTTCACCACAAAAAGTTATTGTAGAAAGCAAAGATTAAGTAACCAGATTGAAGTCTTTGCTCGTGCTGGACGTCATTTTGGACGCCCGAGCTTTTTCTTGTTTTCACTTGAGATGTAATTTGTGAGTTGTGAGTTAGTAGAATGTCAAAGTTACTAGTTGCGCATCTTGCTTGCATGGAATTTGATTCGAAATTATAATTGTTAGCTCATGTTTGGTGTGATTTGCACTTGTAATTTGATAGGGATTGTTCAGTCAGGGGGGCGCCCTGTAGCAGGATTTGTTTGAGAGTAGGAGTAAGGATTTTGTACTTGTTGAATTTGTCTAAATGTTTAAACTGCTTTTACCTTTTCCAAAATGTGATTTTGGTTGTGCGGGGTGGGTAAAAGAGGCCTCAAGAGCTCCACTATCACTCCCATGTACATACCTGTGTTTCCTTGCCAATTTATGTATTTATATCCCATTTCAGTTTATTGTAGAATTTTGCAACAACGCATTTGCATTTTTTGGATTTTCTGGTGGGTTTTCTTGGCTCAAAATTTGTCGCTGGGATTTAACTTAACACAGAGTTCTTTTCTTATACAGAAATTCTTAATTTGTGCTTTATTTCACTCCAAAAAATTCAAATGCGCTGTCAAAAAATTCTACTATGAAATGAAATGAAATTTAACATATTATATATGTTAAAGTCCGATCATTTTTGTAATATTGGAACAATGGAGATTTTTACTGTTATGTTCGCAGCAAGTTTTGCTACTAAATTTAACAGTTGGTAATGCTCTCACAACTGTCATGAAAATTTGAAATTTGTTTTTGGCATTGTCAAGATTAACAAATTTAAAAGAATTACGCAGCCAGCAACGGACCAGCCCCCTATTACCGTTTGTATAATCTTATATTATTTTTATCGAATGGGCATGGGGGCACGCCAAGACGCTCTACAACCACTGACAAAGGTTATTATGAACATTATAGTGGAAGAGTTTAAATCAATCTACGGCTCACAAAACAACATAAAACAACCGGAAAGTCTTCAAAAGTCCTCATTACTTATCTCTCGCAAGGTTTGTGCCTAACAATAACTAATTATTTATCTAAAATTACTTGTAAGGTAGGTTTTACCGGTAGACATTTTTTGCCCGTTTATACAATGTGATCAAAAATGGCTGTTCATCAAGTCGACTATGGAATTCAAATTCAAAGTGCGGCTTCGTCCAAATGACTATTGTAGTTTCTCTGTTAAATCTTTGAATTAGCTTTTTACTCACTTTTTCGGCAAAGTTGTTTCAAGTGTAGGGTTTGTCTTAATTTGTGTTTTGTATTTCCGTAATTCTTGTTGTTGTGTACTCTTCGTTTTTGGATTCGTAGCCTTTTTCAAAGTTTTGACGGAGCTGTCATTTTGATGGCATTCACAATTTAAATTAAGCGGCACATTACGTTCAAATTTCATAGGTGACTTGATGAACAACCATTTTCGAACACATTGTATTTTCAACACACAAGTTTGATTGATTAGTTTTCCACTAATTTATTTAGGTTTGTTATTAAAATCTGTTTTATTTTATAGCAATTTTATAGTTTTCGTCACGTTTTCACTGTTAATACGTTTGGATGAAGCAGTTTTGTGACGGGCTAAAAGGCCCTTGTCATTTTTGTAAAGAAATATTCTTTTAATTAGTAATGTAAAGAGACCAAATTAAGGAGTTATTGCATACGAGAATTTCATTCCGAGAAAAATGCTTGTTATTGTCTGCCAGTAAGTGTGTTTTAAAATTCTCCATGGGGGAGCTAATTATTTTTGCTATAAAACTATATGGTTTCCATTTTCAACCAGCCGGGAGATAAGACGAAGACATGAGTCATCTTTTGGTCGTGAGAAAAGTTGCGAATGTGACTGGGCTGAAGGTCATAATGGCGTCTAATTGTTGGTCGGCTAACCAAGCTGATAAAAAGGGGCCGCAGTAGCGGACAGAGGATTATTATTCAGTATTATTCAGTATGAGTCAGTAAGATGCAGTCTTCAATCGCTTAGTCGGTACTATCAAGTAGTACTCTGTGTGCCAATGTGCCGGCCAGTTCTGGAGAATAAAGTCCAGTCAGTTGAGTCCGAAACAGCCTGCGAACTCCAGTCTTAAAAATGTAAGTTTTGATTTGTTTTTGACTTGCTGCTCCTCCAAGATGACGAAATACGCTTTCTTTCGGTTATTGTGTTACAAAATTATTTTATTCGTTAATTGGAACGTTAGTTTAATTCATTGTAAGATGAATTTGTAAATTTAACAAAACGCGGTTGGAGATGAACTTGGATTGTGATTCGTGGAACTTAAAACTTGAAATTCGATTTGGTTTAAACTAAAGTGATAATCATTGTAACGTCTCAATTTGTGTCTCTATGTCTCAACCTCTCCCTGAAGAAGCATTATGTTTTAGTTATAGGAGTAAAATGAGTATTTTTCTTACTGTTGCAGATATTTGCTGGAAATGATAAAATTGTCTTTGAGATTGTTTCAGAATATTTATTGTGAAATATTATTAATGTTAAAAATGTTGTAATAGTGGAGATTTGGGTTATTTTCAAATAAACCTTAAAATTTGACGAAAAATGTAAAAGTATCGTAATTCGGATCTGTTCAGAGAATTTAATCATTTTATTTAGTTTTCTTATATTTTATATTCAACGTTTTCATATTTGTAAATTTTATCTTATTTTGTTATATTAAATTAGTTTAGAAAATATTAGAGTTTTTATGACTGCAAATTCTTTCTCTCCTGAAATTGGTTGTTCTCACAAATCGTAGCTGAGGATCTTACGCACAAATAAATTTAATCGCGCTGTTGGCAGGGCACCGCTCGACCACAAGAAAAGAAACCAAAAATTAAATCTAAATTACAAAACAAAAACATTTAAAAACTTAAAAACCCGCCACAGTTTTATGAACGTTTGAATTTCTGTTTTAAGCGGCTAAAAGTGCAATTAATGTAATCAGAGATCTTTAAAATGTCTAAAACATATTAGAAGAAAAATACTAACAGAAAACTTAACGTATTTTGCAGAATTTCCATTTAAATAATTCAACAATCTGACACTGACATGTAACATAACCTATTTTTGAAAGCTTAAATTCGCGGTAATTTAATGACGCAATTTACAATGCCAAAATTTTCAAGTTGATGCGATTTGATTTAATATTACTAAAGTGATCGGAGTTTATGTTTTGGTACTTGTAATTGTTTTATAAAAAGATTTATCATTGTTTGTGGACACGTTTTAGGGAGATTTTATCCAGTCCTTTCTGCAGTTTCTTTACATATGATTTTATTTACATGATTTTCGGTCAGCAGTAATGCCAATATGCGTACTATTTGGATATTATTTTTGTTATTTTGTTGTTTGATTTGTTTATGTGTTTTTATTGTATTTTGTACTTTTTGTTTGAATTTTGGTGTTATTTTACCCCTCTTTAGACATGGCGGACAAAAAGAAGGTGAACTCCCTTTGGGTAATCACAACTGCTCGCAAGTTTTTGCAGGATCTTAAAGTTACTGCTGAAATAACCGAACTTGATCTTACCTTATCAGAAAATTTGCAGTACTATTGTAGGTCTATCTTCGAGCTAATCAAAAATTGTGTAGAAAAACAGTATATGAAGAAGATATTATTTAAAATGCAATTGTTCTAATAGACAGCTTTCTGAAGAAACCCAAGAATCTTCAAATAAAGATATTTTTATCACAGTGATCAGAAAAAAGATTTGATATCGGAAGCTGTGAATCTTTTATTTATTTATAAAGGATTTATAACTAGTACTTAATCTCATTTCACGTCCTAGCATTTAGTTCTCCGAAAATAAAAGTTTCTAGTTCATTAGTTGGTGCTATTTTTGAATTACACAGAGTAGCATCAACTTGTCTAAGATCTCTCGCATAGTATCACACATAGTCTGAACATTGTTGATCCAGCACACACCCGAGATTCCAGAAACTTTGCCATCAGCCATTCTCTCCTCAGATTAATTACATCACGCATTAAGCGCGAGTTATGCAACGTGTAAGTCGAGCAATACGTCAAGAGTTGGGACGATAAACTCCGGTTATTGGCGTGATACCACTCCGGATTTATCTTCAACCCCTCACTCACGACTGTTATCTAACTATCGTTACCTACGTTCTAATTAAGCATCTTCCGAGAGCAAAAGAGACGTCGCGATGCCGCGCTGTCGTCATTTGTATCCGTCAACGTATTGACGCTTTAGCGCTTTTCGTCGACCGTTTCGATAAATCGCCTCTCTCCACCAGCACTAAAAAGCTGAAACAGCTTTTCGGTGTCTGTCAACGAGAAATAATAAAACTCGACGGCTTTATGGATTTTACTCAACGTTCCACTCGATCTTACATCAAAATCGCACTGGTTTTAATCCAAAATCTATGTTCCAAATGAAATTAAAAAGCTGCATTTCCTCCTTTGATCATGCAAACGTGTCAGGAACGCTCTAGTTATCGCACAAACGACGTTTGGTGCCATCAGGATCATGTATCTAAAGGAAGGTAAAAAGCGGCAACGAAGGAGAAAAACCCCCGAGTTCACCTCTAGAACGGATAAGTGCAAAGTTCAAAAGTTCGACGAGGAACGGCTATCTGACAAACTCTCTTCTAATAAATAATGGAGGTTCCGGCGAAAATGGGGATGTTCCCCTTTTTGTTAAAGAATCGAAAGGAGCGAACAAATTTGTTGGTTGTCCGTCAAACATTATGTAATTGCTTTTTGTGGCCACTTCACCAATAAATCTTCGAGGTGGGCGAAGAAAATGATTAGAAGTTTGCACATAATCGTAAATTGCATTAAACATTCCAGCCAGGGCTATTAAGGCTGCATACGGGTTAATTATTTATGAAATTTTAACTTGGTTCTAACAGTTTTATGGCGCCATTATCATTAAGTTTGGCATGCATTATTAAAGCTTTAGATTTTAGATACATGGTTTTCATTTAATTAAAATTTATTTCAATAAACTGGATCGAAAAATGTAGACTGTATTGAGAATAAAGTAAAATATGACGTCCATGTCAGCCATTCTGAAATGTAAATAATGCCATGTTTGTTTATGGAGTATAAGTAATTTAATAGCATGAGTAAGTAGAATGTTTACAAAGTTGACGGTATTGGAAATGTCAGAGCAATCACAACTGCAAACCAAATTACCAATTATTCTAATGCATGTGCTACATACAGGGTGGTCCACGAGTAATAAAGAGCCTGAAATTTTTTTTGATGCAACCAACATTACATTTCAAAGATAACGTGGATAAAACAAATTTTGGTTTTAATTAAGGAAACATAGTGATCGTAGTATCATTTTTGACAAATTTGTATCAGTCATACTGGCATTACTCCAGTTTTAAAATTTTATTTAATTCAGATACAAATAAATTGATTTACATTTAAAATAGTGAAACGTAATCTAAAAGGTGTTTAAAGTGCTGACCACGGTTTCCATCGTAGGCATCAATTCTTTTTAAGAACGATCTCCGCGCCCTTGCAAGTGTTCTAGACACAATTTTCGCACAATCTTCAACAATTCTGTTTTCTAAATGTCCCCGATCAAAATTAGGCGCACTATAAAACTGCACCTTAGGCCTTCCCCACAAAAAATAATTTCGAGGTGTCCAAATGCTCGCATACATCTTTATGAAAATGGGGGACGCACCGTCTTGTTGAAGCCACATTACACCTAATGTCTAAGTCTCCTGGTAATCAGGATTTTCATTACTGCAACTGCAACTGCAACTGCAACAACTGCATCTTCGTTTCCAGCCGATTTTGCTACTCTTCGATTTCTTTTAAATGAAGGTCACTTTCTTGCAATTTATTTTCAACACCTTTTAAACCGTATCAGACTAGACCGGTTCCGTCTATCGGAAATCGCACTCCATAGGTGGTGTATAAACGTACAGCCTCTGGAGCGTTTTTTAAACATTTTTCATAAATAAGATAATAAGAATCATGTCGGTCTTTTGTTGTAAAACATTTTGGTACATAAAACTCATTAATTTAATTACAAATTCAACAAAGTTTGACTCTTTAATTTAAAGTTGACGTGCTGTGTGGTCACTATGTTTAATTTATAAAACCAAGTATTTTAATATCCACGGTATCTATGAAATGTAATGTTGGCTGGTTCACAAAAAAAATTCAGGCTCTTTATTACTCGTGGACCACCCTGTATACTCCTGTAGAGTCGCTTCTTATTAACAGTATAAACACCCGTTTCAGAGTAATGCAAAGTGAAACAAACATTTAGGAGGTGATTCAAGGATTTTGTACTGTTTAAATTGAAGTAAAATCTTTTTAGCAATACCTGTTCTGAAGTCATCATTCACTGACAAATATCTTTCATTGTAAGCGGCACTTTTTAGTCAGGTGCAAATTTCCATGGTTACTGTGCAATAATATTTTACTTATAGCCCGTGGTCTAAGTAAATATTACATACCAACGTATGCCATTCGTGTTCCATGAAAAATGATGCACAAGCAAACCTTGCAGCCTCTTCAATATCATCCATTTTTCTATTTTCACTTGAAATACCTTCAGAACAGTATTGAAAAGTTGATTTTGCAACAAATGTTGATTTGTGGTTTAATATCCCTAACACGAAACAAGCGCCACACAAATTTTTAATTTGACAACAATCTGACGTTTATTGATTTTTCATAAAAATACATTCAGAAAATGTTTTACTTTATCTTATTTATGCAGGTATTGCTAAAAATAGCTCACTAACCTCAAACTGTAAGTTTTTTTTGGTCTCGAACGCTTAGGAAACCTCGATACCCTCGGTTTCCCAATATTGCATTCTCGACCAAAAAAATTGTACTTACAGTTTACGGTACGTAATATACTAAAACAACACTGTTTGAGTCGATTTTTTAAAGTAAAAAATATCAACATGTACATACATACAGATTTTTAAATAGACCGATAAAACTTTATCACAACTGCCCCAGGATAAGTAGAGACGATCTTTACCATATTTACGTTTTTATTTCGTAGGGGTATAAACCCCTTAATTCATGCAACTTACAGCGCTCATGAATTTAAATTAGTTGAATTGGAAAAAAATGTGCTTGTGTTCATCATGACTATCGATAATACACAGTGATCATTGTTGTATTGATCAAGTACATTGTCACCAAAATGATCATCAATTCATCATGCTTTCCACTAACTGTGCTAATACTACAAACGGACACATCAGTGGCGTACGCTTTATCTCCAACATAACGATGGCTTAGAGTGCAAACCTTCTAACTCCAATTTTGGTCGAATTTTAGATTTTAATGGCAATCACTTAAATGGGCATTCAGATATATAATAAAAATATTTAAAAGAGTTTAAAAAAAAATTGACCGCTGAAATTGCATAGCACGGAAAGCGCCTAACTCCATATGATGAAAATTTTAACATGCAAATACGCTAACTCCAATTTCTCAAATTAATAAGCACGGAGTTTTGATTTGATTTGATTTGATTTTGGTTTGATAACATTTTTATTTGAAAATAATAATTCTAGAACTAATTTTTAAAGGTGACTGATTTACGAGGTCTTCAGTATCTGCCATCAGGAGAAATACTTTTCAAGTTAAGATTTTCGGAAAAGTGGAGACTCCTGCCTCAGAAACGTAACAAAAGCGTGTTGGCGATAGATCTTTCCCAACTAGAAAATTTGTATTCTTGTAGACGTAAATTAACAAAAAAAATTTGACGATTTAATAGAACTTAAAACAGTAATACCTAGAGATTACAACTTTTATGATAATATTCAATATGAAAATTATTTTTTTAACAATGCCTTTACTTGTTACCAAATATGTTAAATTAAATATCAAAAATTAATTAAATGATGCAATAAAAGCATCTGACTCCAACATCAAATTAATTTATAAATGTGCAAAACATCTAACTCCACAATTTATAAAAAATAATGAGGAAACTAAATATTTATGTGTTATTAATAATACAGTATTATTTCTCATTTTTCTCACTATCAAATCAGTACATAACATTTTCAAAATAATTACTATTTATGAACATATCAAGTTTTTTCCGTCTCCTGTAAAATTAACTGGAGTTAGGCGGTTTGCAATCTAAGCCATCGATAACTTAAAAAAAATATATTTCGAAAACGGTTGTATAAATAATTGTTTTACTATTTTTCCCATCATGTAATACATTTGATACTACCACTAGTAAAATTTTGTTGGTCTATTTAAGAATCACGGTTGTATAAATAATTGTTTTACTATTTTTCCCACCATGTAATTAATACATTTGATACTACCACTAGTAAAATTTTGTTGGTCTATTTAAGAATCACGCTGTATAGGGTGACTCATATGACACTACCCAACACTATATTAAAAATTTAACTGTCAAGATTAAATATCGTGACTTGTTCCCTACTCAATTATTTTTGGAAGTTATTATAAGCTGCCTCCAGAGTTAAAAATTATTATTAAATTAAACGAATAATCGCCAATACATCTGTTTTAAATTCTGTCTTTAAAATAGTGGATTGGGCACCAAATAAATTACATCACAACCTTTTTACGATGTAGGTTTTGTTTTGATGTTGTCAGGCACGTAGATTAAATACTTCTTCTTCTCAATTTTTATTTATTTATATTCAGCTTACTACTAACAGAGAATACACAAAGTGAGTCTGCTTAAAGTATTTTTTATTGTTTCTCAAAAAGTAGTAACTTCGAAATCAGCGTTTGCTATTCAATATTACACAACTTCCATTAAGAGATGACTGACACTCCTTAGCATAGTTTTTATTAAACGAAGATTGACTACATTCTACATTGACTACATTCATACTACATTTGTCATTTATTTTTAGACGTTTGATACATAAATTGCTGATAATAATTTTGCAACAGTTCGGTGTCATGAGTTGGCTAAAGACCTGTCTTTCTGACACAAAATTTAATTATTCTATGACTCAAAATACAACTCATCAGTGTTCGTTAAAATCTCGCCTTTAATTTTTATGAGTCGAGTTATTAATATCTATCAAGTACTTATTTCTTCAACCAACAAACGAACAAAATTAAAAAAGTAGAAATTCAAAGGCTATGCTCGTCTAACTTGATTCACCCCCTATACACGTCTAAATGAAGTTGCTCAAAATTTAAATCTGCTGAAACTTTTGTGACCAACAAAATTAATAACAACTCATATTTAAAACAAAAGTTCTCCACTTGCTCACTCAGTCACATAATCACATTTGCTTACTATATTAACAACAGTGACAAAACACATTACGCTTTATGAAAATTTTAGTCAAAGTTTATTCAAACAAAAACCATTTCTCCGTACATATTAGGAAAAATTGTGGTACTTTCACAGTTAAAAATTCCAATTCTGGTTTAGTCGTGAAGTTTGATACGCAATTATGTAAAGTTTCGCGTCGCTGTTTAGAAAAGTTAACCGCGGTGATAATGACATTGCCTAAAGTAGAAAAGACAAATTCGAGCCGTAGAATAGCAAACAAGCAACCAAGCCTTATTATGTTAAATCTGTTAAGGCGCTTGCTGAAAGAAGAGGTAATACAATCAAAACTTTCGTTGACTCTAGGAGATAAGTTCACAAGCTAAATATTTAAGAAATTCTTTCTGATTATAATAACGTGAAAGTTTGCTGAATAAACTTGTACCAGTTTTGAGTTGTTCTGTCTCGAAGCTTGTACAATATTAATACCAGTCAGGCCGAGTCAAAAAGAAATCTTATCGTGTCGTATCAGTTTGAAAGCGGAGCTTCCGATGTAATTTTCATGTAATTCGTTTCTTAGACAGAGTAATGAAGTGCCGTGATGCATAGCGTAATGACATCGCATCTCACGGTCGCGTACTCACTTAAGTACCTCGATGAATAATAAAAAGGAAAATTAATTAGGTTGGCAACCCTTAAATTTCTGCTTTATGTCAAACCAGAGTTTCGTAGAAGTTACCTATTGAATTAATGCGAGACGCTCATCGACCTCATTCCTCTCTCTCTTCTCTTCCACTCTTGCCTAAATTGAATACGAATCTGAATAATTGCGGAAAAATTGCACGATGTTCACTTTTTAAATCCGAGATTTCAGATTCGTTAGTTTTATTATGCGAGGCATTAAGAGATTTTCTCTGCACATCGCTACACAATCATACAGAGCTTCGTTTTATTTTATTATCAGTCAAGGGTAATGCCGGGCGTTTTTGTAACCTTTGAAACACGAACATAAGCGGTTTGCACATTTCACATTCTAGAATTAACAATGTCAATGAAATAAATCAGACAGCGAATAAAATTCTAGTTTTTAAGGAATTAGCTACAGGTAGCTAGGTACAAGTCTGTTTCTTCTTAACAGTGAAGGAGTTAATGCAGAGTGATTCTCTTAAAACTAACAAGCTTGACAAACTTGGAATACAATTGTTATTAATTAATATTTTTGCAAAAAATTCTCCCAGCGCATCCACAATTCTTCTATTGATATAGACTATTTAAATAAAATATTTGTACCTAGTAGATTTTGTTAGACCAATACAATTGAGGAGTAGTGATTTCAAAAATATAATTAAATAAAGCTTGATTTTAAAACTGTATTTAACCTAAAACCTAAAGTCTGACAAACATGAAATACATTATTATCAATTAATGATAATTTTTTAAATCACTTTCTTTTATTTAAAACAAATATTTGTAATACAAGTCTGTGTGACCCAAAAGCTGCAAAAGCTGTACAAATTGACAATTGTTATTTCAAAAATATGAAATATGAAATAAAGTCTTATCATCTTAAAACAACTTTCTGATTTACCTGAAACTACAGGCTTGAGGAACTTGGACTACAACAACAATTATAACATTTTCCATTTCTTTTTTATAATAAAAGATTGTCCCGGCGCATCCATCATATTTATTTTAATAAAGCTCATGTAAAATAAATGTTTGTAGTAGAATATTTTTTTTAACTAATGCAAAAGCAATAAAGCTTGGCAGTAGTCATTTTAAAAATATTTCTAAATGAAGCCTAATACTAAAACTAGTTTTTCATTTCTCTAAAACTATAACAATTATTACACCGACTACTTTTTATTATCGATTTTTTTTTTGTTAAAAAAATGGTTTGGCGCATTTATCATTTTTTTAGTAGAAGATTCTCTTTCACGCATGTAAAAGCTATACGAATTGACAGTTTTCACTTAAAAAATATTTATAATTATAAAACCTAATCTTAAAACTAGTATTTAATTCGTCTAAAATTACAACCTGAAAAATTTGAAATGTAACCACAATGGAGTGTTATACTCAAAAGTAAAAGTTTTTGGAAATCACAGATTCTGAAAGTAGACATTAAATTATGTCTAGTAACATCGGTCCGAGATTTTTTAAATCGGTACATTTTTTTTTATAATACAAAATTTGCGCTGTAACGTAAGCAATGTCTCGGCTCGTGATTCGTTAGTCGTTCGCTGCATACAGCTAAAGTTACGACCTACGTATGGGCTCCCAAATGTCAAATCAAAAAGTCAAAACCGTGCGTTGTCGATCGTGACCGTGTTGTTTGCTGAATTTGTGCAAGAGTTTGTGTTTTAGTAAATTAGGTGCTCCTGCTGCACGTGTGAAGCCGTATGTAAAATAATGGAGTTAGAAATAAAGAAATAACCTACGTCTTTCAAGCTATCTTTGTTGGAAAATTTTCTATCTCGAGTACTGTGACTGGCTCATTCAAAGAGAAACATTGCTGACGTCAGGTCAGGAATTTTGACCTTTTCAATTTTTTTTCTCAAAAACGGTAGAACTTTGGTTAAAATAAAAAATAAGGGTCGCCTATTTTAGTGTTGGCTATCCATACAAAAATTTCCATTTTTTAGTATAACACTCCATTATATTATTTTTATTCTTCGACACTGTCAACATTTACGGTTTTTCTCCGTAAGGAAGTTTTGATAACTGTCAATACGAAACATCAGATTATTGTTAGCAGATTTAAAGCAATTTTAAGTCTTGTTGAGTCTAATTCGAAGAATAAAATGTTGTATCCAACTCGTTTTCGTGTAAATCGGTTCATTTATTTCACCTCGTGAATATTAAACGTCTTGTTAACACTCGACGTTTAAAAATCCACTCGTGAAATAAAACCCCGATTTACACTTAAACTCGTTAAATAAATAACTATTAAAAGTTCCGGCGCATCCACCATTTTTGTGTAAATATGATTTAATTAAATGTTTTAATAGAAAATTCTGTTTAACAAATGCAAAAGCTATACAAATTGAAAGATAAAAAATATGATTGTTTTTAAAACTACTAATATTATTTTAAATCACCTAAAACTTGAAGAACTTAAATACGTACAACAATCATTATTGATAACCTTTATAACATTTTCAATTTTATTTCAGCAAAAAAATGTTTCGGCGCTTCCACGATTTTTCATCCGATGAAGGTTAAATGTTTGTTGTGAAAGATCCTATTTAACAAATGCAAACGCTATACAAATTGACAGTTGTCATTTCAATAAACCTAACTGTAAAACTAGTATACATGGTCTCAAGATTGGCGAATTTCGAGTTCAGAGCATAGCAGAGAATCACTTCAGAAGTCTAAATATAGAAAAAAATAAAGATTCCGGGTTTTTCCACACAGATACACTGGTCTGAAGTTTGAACTCTTTAAATTGCGTTTTCTTAAAATGCAGGCTAAAAGTTTCAGGTGTTTATTGTTATTTATGATGTAGATGATTGTGAAAAATAATAATGTAAAACAATTTCTCAAAAAAATAGCTTTATTTTGGAGTAAAATTTTTTTTTAATTTTTCGTTTCGTTTTTGAGAAAAATAACAAAAATTTAGGATTTTTTTACTCCAAAATTAAGCTAATTTTTTCAGAAATTGTTTTACATTATTATTTTCCACAGTCATCTACACCATAAATAATATTGAGCATTGAAATTTTTAGCCTGCGTTTGAAGAACAAGCACTTCAATCTATATTTGGGCTAGTGAAGAGATTCTCTACAACGCTCTGAACTCGGAATTTGCCAATTTTGTAAAAATTACTGTTTGTAAAACCAAACAATTTCTGAAAAGAATATACAACTTGAGCTTGATAAATATATATTTAGTTTTGAATTTTTGACGCTTCCACCGTTTTTTCTATAATAAAATCTAGTTTAAGACAAATGTTTGTGGTAAAAGAGTTATTTAACAAAAGTATAAGTTACACCAGTTGAGCGTAGTCATTTAAAAAATAATATTAAAAGAATATAATATTGTGTTTTGAGTTACATTTATTGATCAGAGTCGTAGTTTTATACGAATCATTCTGTATCGGGAGGCAACTTATGTGATCTTGTAAAATTTTCAAATTCGCGTGCATTGCGAACTTTTTACTTAACTTAATACATATTTATGTTGCATTTATGTTAAATTCTGCAACGTAACCATCTGCATGCTGCAAGAAGCCATCTCCGTAAATTACCCCAAAAGCCCTCAATACGTTCGGTTGCAATAAAGCTCGTAATCGTTTTTCTCTTTTATTTTCACCTCGAAATCCGGCAAATACCTAAACAATTCCTCGAACACCATTGCGGGCAAGACACATAACTCGATCGAAACTTTGTAATAACGAAGCGCCCCTTTGTTCCCTTCGGTTTTATTTACCGTTTTGGTGTCGGTACAATTTCGATAACAGTTGGCCGACATCCAAACTAATTCGATGTGACGACTCAATGAAGGGTGCAAACCTTCCCTAAGAAAAACAATCAACTGCACTTCATTCATCGTGGATCATTTGCTCTCGAACCCAACTATCCGGAGACAATATTTGCGTTCCGGTCGATCCGGCCCACTTTCCGAGGATGCAACCTAAGAGGGTTTATTTATGAGGGAACTAAATCTTCAAGGTCTGTCTCGTTTCCTCACAGATTTCTTGAAAACAAACCTTTCGGTGTGTGCATTTTTAAAATCGGAGTGAGTATGATATAGTTTCTTATGATTGTGTTTTTTGTGACAAGAGTGAATTTAATACATTTGTTTCTGTAAGTTCAAGCAATAAAAGGTTTTCCCGGTGCATCTACCATTTTTACAGAACAACATTTAGACTAGGGGTCTGATTTCAAGTTTGGTCGCAAAGTTGCGCGGGTCGCAGTTGCATAGCAGCAACGAATGACATTGCTAGATTTGCGTCGTTGCTATGTCAATCATGATTTGCACCGGTTGTAACTCAACTTAAAATTGGGCCCTAGGTACACAAAATGCCAAATGATTTTTCGTTTCTATTCTTTCTCATTTATTTAGAAATCAAGCTTCTAGATGCTTTTTAAACGTTTTCTTTGTTTTTAAATAGAGTGGAATTTTTAACTGGAATAAAATTCATGACTTGGATACAGGCTATTTTTGTGAAAATTCCCGAAAAAAGTTAGATGTGCCTGTGCATTTTTGACAACAGATAAACAAAAACTAAACCACCAAATGATGGGCAAGAAAAAACAAAAAACGACCTGTTTAGGGAATTTCCACAAAAATCGTCCATATTCATTTTATGAATTTTATTCCAGTTAAAAATTCCACTCTGTATGTTTTATTAAACTTTTAGCTTTTCTGTCTGTTTTCTCCATTGGTCTTCTCTTTTTGTTCTAAAGTGTAAAGCAGATTCTATATATTTTTTCGAAATAAAATGGTTATTTGTTTCTTCTGTGGATAAAAGCGATGAATAACTAATACTGTTTGAAGCACGAACGAGCGATAGCGAGTGATTGGTTATAACTGTAATGGTGTTGTCACCAAAAACGAGTCGCTAGGAGCCACGGTAATTGTACCTCAACGGTTTAGTGTTACATTTTTTCATAAATAGTTTTTTAATCTTTGACTCATTGTTTTTAATCTTCTTTTCATTTATGTTTGTTTAACTTTAGAGGTTTGGATTTTGCATATGTAGAGAAAATGTTTTCGCAAATCTCCAGGGTCTTGTAATAACAAGAGTTTCCTTGAAATTCCAGCTACAAGCAGATTTGTAAAGACGATTTCCTGGTTGTATCGGAGACGTGTTTGTGCTCGGCATCAAGTAGGCTAGGCACGTCTTCATTTATCTGCGGTCGACTAACAGTAGGGGTGATGCATTTACTATTCGTTCCGGTTGCCGGAGGCTTTATGTGTATATGTGCGTGTGTGCGCAAAATAAGGCAAGAGGTGGACTGTCAAAGACACCTCCTTCCGCCTAATTCTGAAAGCATTAATAGTTTCTTGCTTAGAAACGTCAACAAGTTATTACACTGAAAGTTTGAGACAAGTTGACGAGTTCTAAACACGATATTCTGGTAACAATTTTTTCAAACAAATTTTTACATAAAATAAAACATTTGTGGTTGAAATCTTTGTGGCCGTATAATGCTTTATATTGATTAAATAGCAATCCTGTGCGAGAATGCTTTTAAACTCTGTATTCTAAAGTTAGATCTTCTCGTGAAGTAAGTTGGTAGCATACTTTATGCAAATCGCTGTTTAAAACATTGACTAGAGGATATTATGTAATGCCACTAACTTAGTTTTGGTGATAAACAAACTTACCAAAATTCGAGCAATTTAAAGCATTTCGTTCTTAAGTTGTTTGTAAAATTTCGTACCTGTAACAAAAATAGATAGTTATAAACAAATTAAACAGGGAAACGTGTGAAAGTCACCAAGTTTTTGTAACCATAACTTTATTTATTAATTCATTGTTCTTAAAGTCATCAATTTACTATTATAAGTTATAATATTTTTGCCACAATTACATTACAAGTTAGATTTATTAACTCCTTTAATAAGACATGTAAACGTAAACAAACGTATTCAAAAATTAAAAAAAGCTCAACAGATTTGTAGTCACGTGTTTTAAAAGAAGGTCAGGGCGCTATTGCACTAACAAACTTTTTAACTTTTGAGTAAGAATTTGGGGTTAAGCTCAATACTCAAATATATGGTCCTTCGAGCCGGATAGGAACTATTAGAATCTATTAGGTATTTGTTTGAGTATTGCACTAAACCCCGAGTTCTTACTCAAACAACCTTTGATTCGTTGATGATTTTGAGTTTCAGTAGCGATGACATAATTTCACCGATTCACCATAGAAAAGTTGAAACACAATGAAATTTAAAAGTTGAAATCATTTGCATCATATTTTTTTATGTTTTCTTTTCACCATTCCTTAATTTTGCAAACTGTCATTTTCTAACAAATAAAATAAAATTGTAATAAAAAAATTCAAGAAAACACACCAAGAAGAAAGATTTTTAAATTAAGTATAAATTTTGATATTAATCACAAGTTTGAAATCAAAGAGTGTTTTCACCTCTCCTCCGGTTCTAGTATTTGTTCAGAGAGGGTAAAGATGGTAAAGTATATTTCAGGAAATATTCATAGAAATTTAGCTAAGTAAACCGTATTCTAGAAAGCAGTAAACGCATTTCAAAATCGTAAGTTATTTTTTAAATATTTTTGTAGAAACCTTTATCTTTGACGAGAAACATTTTTAGTACTCGTACCTATAAAATATTTCTGGTTCTATTTGCATTTATTTTGAGAAGAAATGTCTTCTCTTTAGTTTAAGTTATTGAAAGTGATGTAAAAATGTAAAAATTAAAAGGTTCAAATCATTTGTTTTGTCAACACGTGATAGAATTTGTTAATTTCAAAGGAAAGGTCTATTTTTTTATTGTAAATTTTTAGTGTAATTAGATATAAAACATTAATTTTGTTGTTTGTTTATTAGTTTAATAGATGTTATGTGCGATACAAATTTCAGACATCCAGTCTAATCTAACCAAAAGCAGAGCTAATCACGTAGCAAAAAAGCGTGCTTTTCCTTGTTAGTTGCATCAACTCTCAGCTTTAATTAATTAAATTAGGGCCAATTTTCTTGTCTGACTCGTAAGCAGAAACTCAGTGTCAAAGGTATCCTCTCCCACCCTTTTGAGACTAAGCGCATTAATAGTTTGTTAGAGGCAAACGTCAACAAGTTATTAAACCGAAACTTTAGACGGGTTGGCATCTCCTGAGACGCTTTAACTGGGACCTCAAGGTCCTGATTCTGACTAATAAGTGTTTAGGAAGCGGAAATTCTCCAAATTTCAACGAGATGTTCAACTTTAACTGGAAACAGTCGCGCTTAAGACTTAATGCTTTCGAAAATATTATTTGGTTCAAAAAAACCTCCATCAAGTTCGAAAATCCGAATAATTTATCTTTGTGTTTTTTCAAACGGGTTGGCCATTAATTCTCTCCTCGAGTCATAACGATAAATAACCGTAACAATTTGTGGAAGCCTCCCTCAGGTACATTATTTACAAACGAAACGGTGAAAAATATTTTCCAACGTCGAAGCGTAAATGGGTCGTTCATTGTCCACAATACTCGCTCGTCAAGTTGACAGGCCTTCGGTGTGTTTTTCGCACCCTCTTCTCGTATTCACGTGCGAATGGTCTGATGCAGTATTTATGTTGCGGAGACCAGACACGAAAAACCTTTGAGCAACGGAAACGCCGAAAAAGGCCCGCTTAATTTTGATTCATGCCGACATGCTAATTTATCGTTTCGTACCGGAACTAGGACCTCCATTCCGGGGCGCCCCCAAACAATACTTTCCACGAAGGGATAAAGGCGCAAATATGCAACCGAAAATAACGACGATAAATTTAAATAACTACGCACCTTTATGAAATGGGAGATCATGAGAAAAAATATGGAAGAAAAAACAACTTGAGGCATTGTGGAAGTTTCTGATTGTTATTTGACGCAAGCAAACGCTTTTTACCAAAATACAGGGTGCTCAGAAACCGGCGCACCAACTCAGTGGTACGTTGTTATGAAGCATGTGTAGATTACGGGAAAAATCTTGAAAAAATTCCTAAAATCATATTTAAAAAAATCTGAAGTGACGAACTTATTGCTAACTTCATCAGTTTTCATTATTTTTTAATGTTTTTGTGTTTCGCACTCGTAAGTACTCGTTCCCTAACACAATAATGAATAAATATTTTTAAATTTATTAGAAGACTTCAGCAGTTTTTTGAATTTAAAAAAAATAAAATTCATTAAAAAAAATCACAGTCTGTAGATGTGCTAACACTGGGAATTATTTCCTAGGAAAGCGTTTAAAAAATAATTTATTTTTATATGAAGAGGTTATAAATAAAAGGAGTCTATATTGAAATATCATTTAATTACGTTTCAATGGTATAATTTCCCTTTTCTTCAGATTAAAACATGTCTAAAGACTATGGCACACTTTGAGTGGTGGAAGGAAGACTATATAGACTCCTTTTATTTATAACCTCTTCATATATCAATATTGAGTCTAAGAAACCATCAAGTTTTTAAATTTATTTTTTTTGCAAATTCTGTTGCGATCACGATTGTTAGATAACGTTGCCACATATCATTTATTTAAAATTCGTTATTTATCAATAACTTTAATAAAAGGATTTTTTACTATTTTTTTAAAAAGATTAAAAAAAATGATTGCAAAAAATAGTATATTATGATAAGACGCATTTTGTCGCACGCACGCACGCAATTGGAGCACGACGAGCGCAGCGAGGAGTGCCATAATGGAGTAAGTGCGACAAAATGCCTTATAAACGAGATATCATACAGTATTTTTTCTACTTTGCACCTTTTTAAAAAAAAATCAGTTTCGAAATTTTTGCAGTTGATAGCATTTGCGTGGGACATCAAATTAAATTAGTAATAATTTGGATCGTCATTAGTTTATTCGTAAAATGTATTCTGAAAGTGTCCAAGACGTTTTGCAATAGACAACGAATACGGGCTTTTGTGGCAAATACGCGGACTTTGAAAATTGGCCTAAGGAGAATGGAATCTCAAATTATTTTATATTTCACTGAATCGTTATTTGTTTTTTATACCTTGGAAACGAGATATATTAAGAAGGCTATATCGCCCTGCAGCGTATAAATCATACAGCTCGGTTATTATGCCCTCTCATTATGCCCTCTCATTATGCCCTCTCATTACGCCCTCTCATCGCAGTTATATATACAATTCAATTGTATTCTTTAAAATTTTATTTAAAGTTAGAGGTACAATTTGTAAACGGAGAACCACTAATTGAACAATTTCCTAAATCTACACTATGTTTAAATGAAGAAACATTCAGGTTGGAAGCATCAGTTTTATCAAGAATTCCATTTTTACCGGATATTTCATGGGAGGTTCCAGAGTGAATTTGGGCTGAATGATTCCGACTATAAAAGAAACACACTGTCCAAAATTATATAGAAATGTACCAAATACATATCAATTCTTGAAAATAGCCCATTAGGACTGTTTCACTGACTTGCGTTACTTTTAAGTTATTTTTTACCATCCAGTTCTCAAAATTGTGATATTCCTTATCATACAGCAAACGAGATTTACTGGGCAACAAGTTCTCATTTGCTTTATCGGCTCGCTCAAGTATGTTTTTCGGAATTTCTTCATCCATTCTCGATAAAACTGTCACTGTTTTTTTTTTCACAAAAAATAAACATGCAAATCGTCATAGAAACAAACGAGCCGCCCGATCCAAAATTTATATAATTTATTTTTTAAATGTTCAAGTAATTCATGTGCAGTGAAATATAAAATGTTGTATGCACCACGGGCATTACTCAATGTTTCTGTTCTCGGGCAACTTAAAAAGTCTCGGGCCGGCCCTCGACCTTTTAATTTGGTTGCCCTTGACATAAACATCGTTATAATGCCCTAAATGCATAAATAACTATATTTGCACTGGCTTTTGAAGTTATGTTTGTTATTACTCGAAATGTTTTCGAAGGGACTACGTATTAGCGATGGTACAAAAGCCTCTAAAGGTTCGAATTTGAATCATTTGATTAAATTATCACTTGAAACAGGTGCCGATTGACACTGACAGTTCTCTCAGATAATTGTCAAAAAACTAGGTTGCCATCATTATTCAACTAAATTACTCTGGTTTTTAGTGTATCCAACTCCGTTGGATATTACGATACGCAAATGGCGTATCGTAATGACTTCAGTACGAAACCAAAGTAGAAAAATTATTGTAACATTTACTTAAACCCTTCTATAATTCACATTTGTCTGCTTTATATGCAGGGTGATTCACTTAAAACTAAGTACAACAAAACAACTTTTTTTCTGTTCAGTTTTTTTCTATAATAAGGATTGTTTCCTGTTCAAATTAATATAGTAATCATTTTTAGCTAATTTTTTCTTAACTGTCAGGCTTGCCATGCACAGACAGATGTAATTCAAGCGACTGCAAAAGTAGATTTTTTGTTTTTACAAAAATTGATTTAGAAAAGGATTTCAAATTAATTTATTCATACTTTTTATTTTATGTTTGTCAGATTACCAATTATGATATGTGATAAATTGATAATAGTCTCCGCTGTCAATATCAAAAACGTTGGATTTATTTAATCACAAGAATGTTAAATTCTATTCGTTTTAAATTACATACAGTGTGTCTCACCTAAAACTTCCGAGTTTAATAACACAGTGATTTGTCAGCGGATTGTTATGAAATTTGGAATGCACATATTTTAGGAGGTGGTTTTTCAATTAAGAACAAAAAATGATTTCAAGTTAAAAAATGTAATTTTAACAGACGTTTCTTTCATGTAGAATTAAGCAATTATTATTGGATCTTTAAACCCCGAAAAATAGGTGACCACACAAAAAATTAACCAAATCGCTCGGCTGATCCAAGGAAAAAATTAGATTTTGTTGTTAAAAACTTGATCCAAATTTTGAAAGTATTTGGGCAGTCACCTTTTGAAACAATTGATGAAGCATTGCTAAGCTGCATTTTGTGTACCGCTGAAAAAACTGTCAAAAGTGTGCGCGCTGTTAGAAAAGTAAAACTGCATTAATTTGGTGAAATTACTTTAAAAACAAACAACAGTGGCAGAAATTTTTTTTTGTTGTTGTTGAAAGAGGGGACAATATACGCTTATGGAAAGTGTCGTTCGACTTCTTGTGAAATGTTATTCAAATGAAGCCTTCATAAAATTTAAAGTTCAAAGAATCGGCAATAATTTGAAGACACAGGAAGCGTACGTGGACTAAATCGAGTGAGGACAAAACACATCACTGTAAACGAAGAAATAGTTGAGGCTGTAATTCAAACTTTTGAAGAGAATCCAATCAGCGCAAGGTACGAAATATTTCCAAACTCCTGAACGTTCAAATGTCAGAATTTTTCAGTTGTTGTTCAGTCTTTTAGTCCTTTTTGAAAGAATTAATGCATCCAGTGCAACAAGTAAGTAAAAAATATTGTTTTTTAACTTTGTAAGGGTGAGAGATAAATGTCAAATGTCACTTGCTTGACACTTACGTTTGTGCGAGTAGGAGTGACCAAAATTCAGTGGTAGTGCGAATTTGTTTTATAGGGATCTATGCTTTTGCATCTGTACCCACGTTTAACAATTTTTTTGCTTATTTCTTGCAAAACAGACGTCTTTCAAAGATAAGTTTTTTCTCACAGCATTTATTATTGACGACAAATTTTTTAATATACTACTTAAATGATTTAACATTTTAAAAAGGAATGTAAAATTACATTTTTAAGACTTGAGTCGTTGCATTAATTGGATTTTAATCTTTACCTTTTAAAATATGTGCACTTTAAATTTCATAAAAATCCGTTGACAACTAAGTAAATAACTAAGATATCAGGTTCAAAAGTCTTAGTTGGGACACCCTGTATAGGGATAAACGTACCTACAATTAATTTATTGAGCTCTTTGTCTGTTATCTTAAAATTTTGCATAAAAATGTCACCTCTATTTTGAAAGAAGTACCTGAAGAGGAGTTTCACAAAATAATACACTTCTTAGACAAGTTTAAAAAAACATCAATTGTTTAACATCAAAATATGACAATTATTGCCCTTAGATGCTATATTTATGAAATAAAATAAGAGAAGGGATTAGAGCAAAATTAATAACTATAGGGCCTACATTAGAAACTTTTTAACTTATAGTATAGCTAGAGATTTAGAATTTTGTATACTATCCAAATCGACCATTCTGAGTTCAACTAAATTATTTTCAAAATGGCTGAACTTCCGGAACGATGAGAAATGGGCGCCAACTTTGAAATTTTAAATAGTAACCACCTATTTTTATTGCATTTTTGAATTCACCTTTTGAAACTGACTAAAATATACCCTAGTTGTTAATACTTATCTGTCATAGTTTTTGAAGTATGTCAATTTTTTCCTGCAAATTTTAATTTGCGAAGGTTTATTTAAAATAGCACAGTTTTTGAACCCTTTACAATAATTGAGTAATTTTTTTGCATTTGATAGACAAAAGTTCGAAGGGTCTTCTAAAATCTTCAGAATTTTGAACTGTCAAATTACAAGGCTACTATGATTTTTTTTAAATGATAATCAATAAATGATTATAACACAATTTTTTCAAATGAAATGACCCTATTTTTTCAATGGCAATCAAAAGAACATCGATTTTTATGGAGACTTTTATCTACAATTTCTATACCTATCTCTTACAGTTTTTGAAATAATCGCAAAAAACAAAATTTTAGCTCATTATTTTCATTTTTAATCGAGTAAACTTTCGAAAAATACGATAAAGTTGTGCTATTACCCAAAAGAAATGTTCGATTTGTCCACCATTTTCATTTAAAAAGTTCAAAATTAGATGGCAGACTGATTGAGTTATTTTACATAATTCACTAAGTTATAATAAACCATAATTAAATATTATTGTTTTACTGTTTATTCCAAAATCAACCAGCTAAAAACTAAATAAAATGTTAAAGTTTGACAATTATTGACCATTTTGCAAGGCCTACTTGATTAACGATGAAAATTACAAAGTAAAATCCGTTTTTTGTGATTATTTCAAAAACTGCGAGAGATAGGTATAGGACGTGTTGATAAAAGTCACCATAAATGTCGATGTTCTTTCGATTGCCGTTAAGAAAATAGGGTCGTTCCATTTGAAAAAAAGAGTTATAACCGTTTTTTGATAACAATTAAAAAAAAATCATATTAGCCTTGAATTTTGACAGTTAATAATTTTGAAAATTCCGGAAGGCTCTTCAAAGCTTTGGTTATCGAATGCAAAAAAAACTATTTACTTATCGCAAAGGGTTCAAGGGCTGTGATATTTTAAATAAACCCCTGCAAATGAAAATTTTAGCAAAAAAATTGACATATGTCAAAAACTATGACAGATAAGTACCAATAACTTGGGTAAATTTTACTCAGTATGAGAAGGTGAATTCAAAAATGCAATAAAAATGTGAGGTTACTATTTAAAATTTCAAACTTGGCGCCAATTTCTTGTAGTTCCGGAAGTTCAGCCATTTTGAAAATAATTTAGTTAAACTCAGAATGGTCGATTTGGATCGTATGCAAAATTTTAAAGCTCTAGCTATATTAGAAGTTAAAAAGTTTCTAATGTAGGCCCTAAAAGAATCACCCTGTATATTATGATTTTTTGTGCTAATTGGTTATATATCATTATTCATTTAAAGCTACAAAAAAAATTTGAATACAACAAAAAGAATACATACTTTCAAGGAAAAAACTTAATCAGAAGTCATAAACAAGATATTTTTAATGAAGAAGTAAAGACAAAATCTCCTAGTGAAACGATGATAAAACTCTGTAATTGGTATCTTAAGGACGCTCGAATTAAGTAACCGCTAGTTTTTGTTATTGTTAAAGTGGTAAATTAAGTCAACAATAATAACAATTACTACTCTAACAAATGCAATAATAAAAATAATAATTTTTAATTTATTACTTTGCTGAATAAGAATTTTTTTCGAAATTTTGGATATTTATACTTCGTTGATTACATTTAAATTCCTTTCTGTTTTTGAGCATTTTTATTAATTGCTTTTATTTCCTTAGAATGTTTCAAATGGTTTCAGTTTTTTCTTTACATCGTCGATATTTTATAGTATGTTATTACTGCTTTCCTAATTATTCTAATTAACATGCTGTAAGTCTCATAAAACGCAAAATTTCCGTCATTTTTAACTTGATTTTAGTGAATTTTTAATCCGATTTAGTAAATTTCGGAAAAAAGCTGAATTTTCAGCTCCAAATGTGTTTAGACGCTCGAAAAGCCAAAAGTAATGTTTTATACATAAATTTGTTATTTTCGAGTCTGCAACCTTTAGAAGAGTTTGAACCTTTGGTTTAAAAAAATGATTTTTTGGTTAGGTTACCTTAAAAAAGTTCTTCTCTTTGATGAAATTCTTTCGAACTAATTGCGTGTCTGACACAAAAAATCTCACAACACTTAAAAAATGATGGAATGCGCTAAAACAGGCAAAAATTATGCAACTTAACGTCTTTTTGATCCAATTTAATTTCTTCTTTTTTTTATTTGGCTTATTTTTTGAAAAGTGAACAATCAGACTGTAAAAATAATATGGCTGCTCTTTTTCTGTTGTTAACAATCCAAATCCTGGTAAAATGACCGATTTACTAAACCTGGGCTCAGATCTTAATTCATGTCAAGTGTGTTTCTATAATTTTTTTGCTATTAAAAGTTGCTGTCAATTTAATACAAGAGTAAGTTTCAGAACGCAGAAGTGAACAATTTTATCTACTTCCAACCTACTTCCACTAAAATAAAAAGCCACAAAAAATAGTTTCACAATGAACCACATTTTACCACTAAAATGCCTGATGGAATGCCATTCTAGTACTAAAACTGAAAAAAAGTTAAGTTGTTATCTCAAAAAATTTGATTAAATGAAAAAATGATTACTGATTGAAAATAGAACGATGAGAAAGTTGAACAATTGTGCAACGATTTAGAACATCAATTATTCTTTTCAATATTTTATCTATAAATTATTTCTGTTTTACTACAAAATCAGCTGCTGACAAACGTAATACCCATGATAATACTAAGATCTATGAATTTTTTAAATATTCATGTGTATCAGCATCATTTTTTGAAAGATACAAATATTTGCGGAATGTCTCACGGTTTTTTCTCTAATCATCTTTGATAAGTATCTCTGTTATTCATAGATCAAAAAAATTCCAGCTAAAAGCATTATTTCTACTGACTTAATAAAAAAAATATAGTACAGTAATATTTGGATAATCCGAACCCCCTATAATCCGAACGTTTGAATTTTATAATCCGAACTACCACTTATTTATTTTAACTCTTGATCATTTTGTAGAAAGAATAAGCTGAAGCAGTAGCTGTTTAGAATACGTTTTTAATTTTGAATTTCTAGGTTTTTTAGTTTTTATGTAACAAATATAAAAAAATCCCGTTTTTGTCAAAAAATGATTAATTTTCTAACATCTCAAGGGCAATAATAGACTTTCTTAAATCGCTGGAACACCCTGTATGTATTTGCATGGTTAATTGGTTATGTGAGGTATCTGCATACGGAACGTGTTCAGCTTATTGATATCATTTATTATGAATTCAATAATCCGAACGTTTTCGTAATCCGAACGGGGTCTGCAAACTTTCTGTTCGGATTATCCAAACATTATTGTATAGCTAAATTACCGAGATTTTGTTGGTAATTTAATTAATGTAATTACAATTTTGAACGAGGGTTTTATTTGTTTTTTAAATTGTGCACAAACAAAAAACAATAATTAATCAGTTTCAATAACTTTAATCAACAAAGCACTTGTCCTTTTATCCAGCCGTGCATTCTCCAACCGATAGAACTCCGGATTTGAACAACAGGTAGGGTGCGTCCGGAAAAGCTTCCATCCATCCTCATTATTTTTCCGGTTTTTGTGCGTGCAAGCAGTGGACGTGCTAACTAGGGAAAGACGTGTTGTTGCCTGGACGACCGGATGTAGTGGACGCCTTGTTACTTACAAGATTAGATAACGAGCGAAAGCTCTAAGATGGCCTTAATTTATTTAATCGCACAATAAGGGAATGTTTGCTTATTTTTCAAGTCGAAGTTAACTATACTGCTTCTAATTTAATAACGTTTATTATTAAATTTTCGAAGCGTTTTGCTTGATATGTCCAGCTTAAGCGTAATGAAATTGGGGCCGTTTTCCGGCGTTTGGTTGACCCTATATATGTCATGTGGTCCTAACTAGCAGGATACGTGTGGTTGCCCGGACGACGTCCATGGACGCGTCGCGACGCCACCAGGTGGACACTTATATTTAATTTAAAGGCCGTCGGAACGCGTATGAATAAAGCAGAAAGCCACCCTCGGCCGATACGCAAATAAAACCCGGATAAATGGACCATATCGGTGAAGATTTATGTCCCTGGTCAGGTCTGCCACTAAAACATTTATAACCAGAAGCCGGTCGACGCTAGGTGGCGCTGCGTAATTAAAACTTTACGGCCCGGGCTGTAAAGTGCATAATTGTTTCGAGTGCAGCGCCTTGTAATTGTGTTTTTTACGGCACGCAAACCGAAAACTGTTCCCTTACGTTATGATTTCATAGATTTTACGTGCGCTCTTTATGCTAGCAATAAACCGGGTTTTCATCCGATTTTATGTAATACACAGTCGGCCTGATTAGTTCGTCGTTCTCGTTGTGAAACGACTTTTTCATTAAAAAATACTCCACCCTTTCTGATTTACTTTCAAGTCGCAACTCGACAAATTCCGGCTCCAATTACATTGCATCCTCTGCACAAATAAGCTCGACAAAGAGAAGCTCCATATTGGACGGAGTTTGTTTTATCTCGACGAAAATAAACAGTAAGTAAGATAGGTTTACAACCGACGAGAAAAATAGACTACATAAAATATCGAAGCCCAACAAATGTACTAGAGTTACATCAGGGTATAAAACATGATATAAAACTGAAAAAATGGGTGAAAATGAGCTGTTTTGCCGACGAACGCGAACAAATACATCATAAAATAAAGCATTAAAATAATCTCAAATCCGGTTTTGTAAACAAAACCTGCTTTGAAATTATTTTAAAGTACGTTCAGTCTCAGAAAACACAATTTAAAATATGTATTCATTTCTAGATTGTTATTTGTATAGACAAATAAGGAGACGGATAATTGGCAAAAAAGAAAACAAGTGATTTCTTCGATTTGGATACTGTCCAACTGTGGCGTGCGATGATTAGAGGTAATAAGAAAAGCAAATTAAAAAAATATTCTCTTCTGATAGAAAAACATTATTTTTAAATTTTTTGTGCATTTTTTAAATAAAAGCTTTTTTTTTAAAAAACATTTTTTATGACTTTTTCATTTTTTGCTTTTTAGTCTTTACTTATTCTAATCGTTTTTTTCTCTGAGATTTAGTTTTATTGCATTATTTTAACATGTATTTTGCTAATTTGTGCAAACTTTGTTAGCGGTATGTGGTAGAAAACAGCAGTTAGTATTTGACAGAACATCCTAACCTCTGTTTTGTGTTAGTGGTCGTTAGGTCAGGTCAGAGGCTGTAGATGCGATCTGAAAACTCTGGCGCTTGGGTGATGGCATTACCACCATACGCATATTTATATATTTTATTTTAATGAATTTAAACAAATTAGCGACATTTGTTTGTAACGAAACGTAATGAAAATGGTTAGGTATTATACAGCGTGTTAGGGAATAGTTTAGCATAAATTGAAAGGTAGATAGAGAATGGCAAAACTAAGTAAATGGCAAAATTAAGTAAGTAAGTAAGCAAAATTAAGTAACATTTTTGTAAATCGAAGATGCATAGTTTTCCTAAAAAATCGTTCTGAAATTAAAGTCACAAATTTTGAGAACCGCTGAACTAGAATGATAAAAAATAGCGTAAATTTTAATATTATTGACAAAACTGCAAAGGTAAATTAACTTCTTGGTCCACTCCGTAATTCTTCTGTTTCAATTTGTGTTTTTTCATCAAAATTTCTAAAAAAAAAAACAAAAAGAAATATACGCCGAACTGGGGTTCGAACCTCCCACACAAATGACCATGCTTTCTACAATTTTGAAAAATTTTCAAAACGTCCGTGCGCCACTAGGTCCACTTTGTATAAAGAAAAAAATTAACCGCTAATAATCTACCATAAACGACACAGTGGCTCTCAACAGGTGGATTCATAAAAATTTTTGAAGAGAAGTATTCACTTTTTGGAAAAATGGTATAAGGCTTTTTAACTCGTCTGATCATGACAAATTCACATACGAAATATTGCTAAGCCAATTCCTAACACCCTGTATATTTCTACAAGTGAGTGAAGAGCGCCCTTTTTACACACAATACCGTGAAGTCATGAATGCCCAACATGTCGTGTATCTCGGTATAAGATGCGTTATGTACAAATAAAAAATCCGTGGTAAACATAACATAAAATGTTAACACCCCAATTAACCCCCTTAGGGGTGATTTAACTAAATTATATTGCATTGTCACACAGATTACGTATGTAGTCAAAATTTCAACTCATTTCGACAACAGGAACCCTCTCAAAGGAGAAGGTTCCCGTCTTATGGAAATCTAATGACCACTCAAATTCAGATTTTTTGGTATCAAACGATAGCTCTTGAAATAAGGATCAATTCGTATCATTGCGCCAACGTTGTATCAAATAAAGTGGCTAAATTAATTTAAAGTTCAAATGACTTCTGTCACAGAGTTTATAAAAGCGTTACTAAACCGACCCTTTTGCCCGCAGGTAATTTTCAAATCAGGAAATGCTTTCTTTTGCTCAATAGGTTCCAAATCTTATTGCACCCACCATGGCGTTAAGCTTATTACGGGTACAACTAGCTTTGATGATTTATGGACTCCCAAACTTCCTTGCCACCCGATTCCTCTTGCATCGCACTCTTACCAATGCATTTTGCATTTGCCGTTTTTAATTTTTCAATCTTTAATTCCGCCTTTATTTAAAGAGATACAGAGTTGGCGCAATTATACGAATTGATCCTTTTATCAAGAGCTGTCGATTGGTGTAAAAATATCCGGATTTGAGTGGTCATTAGATTTCCATGAGGTGGGAACCTTCTCCTCTGACTCAGACAGACAGACAGACAACAAAGCAAGTTAAATAAAAGCTTTTAAAAATGCTAATGCGTTGTTGCTAAATTCTACTATGAACTGAAATGGGATATAAAACGTTACACATTTGTAAAAAAGTTTTACTTTCAGTTCACTTTCATAAAAACCATTGTGGTGGAAATGGCGTACTCTTGGCATTAACTTTTATATGAGTTGCCATGGTAACAGATTAGTCATTTGCACCACAACGGTTTTTATGAAAGTGAACCAAAAGTACTAGCTGTTTCGAAACTATGGAAATGCCAACGTCTCATTTTTCCGAATTATTTTTTTAATAAGGTTGATAAAAATGTAAAATAGTTATTTTTGGTTCACTTTCATAAAAACCAAATGACTAACCTGTTATCATAACAACTCATATAACGGTTAATGCCAAGAGTAACCTATTTGCACCGCAATGGTTTTTATGAAAGTGAACCGAAAGTATTAATAATTAGATCTCTTATATTTCATTAGATATTAATTGTTTGAAGTGCATGAATAATTTATAACAACTAATTTTGAGAGAATTTCCATAATTTATCTAATGTTAAAAAAATATAGAAAATTAGTCTATTTTTAGTAGATATGTGGGTCGCAATTTTTCTTGATGACACAACTCAGTAGGACTCCCATGGTTTTTGGAGATAAAGATACAATCTTCGGTTTAAGAACTTTTCACTAAAAATAATAAATAAAATTTAGATCTATCAGAGGCAACATTATAACTCTCTAAAGCAACATTAGGCTTCTCCGGATCGTAGGATGACTAGGATGTTATGTAGGAGTTGTTTTCTTTACTCAAAAAAGGCCTTTGACGTCATCTTTCTTATGACTTCTGTAAGTAAGAAAAAAAATTCTAGTGACTTAGTATTAATTAATTATTTTTAATAATAAGGAACCGCTCTTTGTATGCACATAGAAAACTTTAAAGTATTTAATAGCAAACGCTAATTTTTGTGCGACTATAAGTTTTTGAATACAGTAACAATTACTAAGCAGTGTCTTATATAACTATCAAACTCCAGTGCTAACAATCTTATGATATTTGCTAAAGAAAAAAAACATTGTCAGGCAATTGACTTCAGACGTATAACTTCTTCATTAAGTGAGTGGCTCGAGAACCCAACAGGTTTTCATTTCTCACCGGGAAAAATTAAATGGGATTTTTGGTATACGTCATAAACTATACCCTCCTAGGCATTTTATTACTTAATTACTGATGTATTAATTTAAGATCAATTAATTTCATATAAAAATTAAATCAAAACAACGACGAATTGATTTTGTAGTTAATAGTGTACCAAAGTCCAGGCACGGTTTAAAGATTTTGTACTTTGTATAGCAGCAAAGTTTAACCGTCCAAAATTTTTATCAATTTTAACAAAGATAAAAATGGTGGAGGCGCCGGGCCAACAAACCATTATATTTGAAGCATTTAACAAACTTTCTGCTCTAACTCTCTTGTTATTAACATCGCCTTTACAGGTTAGAATACAACAAGAAGGAGACCAGAAAGCCAAACAAGTTTCTGAGCGATGACAACGACAGTAGAATCAATCAACAACAAAACTGCAAGAAATTTACCAAATTATTAAGAAGTGAAGAACTAGCAAACAAATACTTAACAAAATTTAAATAGACACTTGATCGACACATAAATACTCCCGCATGACCCAAAAATATCCCTCACAAAATTCTGAGTTTCTAATATGCAACTTCTGGCAAGACTCAAAATTTTACAGAAACAGACAAAAACTTAATTTTTCTTATAGAACTCTAAACATTGAAAATGACGAAGTAATCCTACCATTCCTCGAACGAATAAGTTTGTTTCAAGAGATCACTGTATAATAAAAAAAAACTGTTGTAACTTGACGACACGTCAGTATAAAATAACAAGACAGTTGCTACTTTTTTTAGTGCTATTTGGTCGCAATTACTACCTCTAAACTTCTAAAAAGCTATTTTTCTTGTTCCACTATTTCATAAGTTAAAGCGTAAACATGATTTTTATGTAATTGCTCCTCTGACTTTAACAATACGAACTACGTGTTTAGCTTGTTTTAAAAAACACATTATCCTCCTCTATTTAGCAGTGAATCTCTCTAGAATTACCCCTGTCTCAAAATTTGCATTTAATCGCAACAAAAATTGATTTAAGCTTCTCCTTAATGGTGTGTAAAGCAGTAGCTTTTTTTCTCGACCCTATTACTGTAAATTTTTTCGAAAATACTTTTCGCTATTAATCTGAAGCTATCGTGGCAGGAGATTGCGGCAATACTATTTACAGCCCTGTTGGGGATTTAAAAAAATGCAAATAGAAGTAGGATGAGCGGTGGGTGACGATGCAAATTCCCGAAGGAAAGTATGTTATCGCCGACATCGTAATCGAAAGCTTACACAGTAATTACATTTCACACCCTCTCGAAACTAAATCCATTTAGCGTGTTTTATGGCACCTAACAAGCTTGTTATCTGGCGAAAGTCAAGCATGCTGCCACTCTGCCATTATTGATGATTATTACGTTAATTTCTTACTTATTTCCCTCAAACCGCACTCGCATATGGACTCTGAACGCTTTACGAACGACATATGTTACGCCTTAACGGCCACTTCTTTGCATAATTTGAGAAAAGTGAGAGATGCAAAAAAGATGATCAAAATTTCAAATTTAGCCTCGAGTGGTGAAGAAAACACGCGATTCCATCATAATCATTATGCACTAACAAACTAAATAATCTTACATGAGTAACATATACTGCCTCACAGCAAGTCTTTTGACAAAGGTCTTCACGAATCTGTGAAAATATTCAGCTTCAATTATGACGCCGCGTGTTAACAGCCGAATTCTTGGGCAATTTAAACTTTGACTCAAAATAACTGTCGGCCATTCTCCTAAACTTAATAAGAGTGCGACTTTTCCCCTCTTTTCGTAGTATTCCATTATTAAGGCCTGAAGAAAATTCGTATCAATTAGGTCGGTTTCCATTCCAAGCCGTGACTGTGATTATTAGAAATGATGAGTTGAAAATAGTTGCAGTTATTTTAATAATGGGCGAAATAATTGCTAATTTAGAAGCCATTTATTTTGCTTTTGCTTGACGCAAAATATGCAAATTGTTCTTTCGGTCATTTTTTAGCTAACTACGTTGCTCTTTGTTCTTTAGTTTCACGTTTAATTAAAGGGACGTGTTTAGAGCGTCTGACTAATAATTTATATCTCGTGTAACGTTTTTAATTTGACGTAACGGCCATTAATACGGGATCCAAACAGCGTCGAGTCAATATCAATTTGCTAAATTGAGACGAATCACCGCCGCTTCTGCAAACCCTCAAGAGGACGAGAGATATATTAAGAAGTAACATTAACTCGATGCTAATATACTAGCCGCCAGTTTCCATTACGTCTGTCAAGAGTTACCCGAAAAGTCAGCCACGCTAACACAAAAAAGGAATTTCTTTCCCAACGTTGCAAACTTTTTAATGTTAAAGCTAAATCTAATGTAAAACATAATTGCTTATAACACGAGATAAAACAACCACCTATTCTCCCGGCGGCGGCGCATGCACCATTTTTTGCAATAAATTGAAAGTTAAAGCAATGATATTTCAAATGTTTGAAACGGATATACTCGAATGTTTTACCATGTTTTTATATGCAAAAACTATGTACAATTGTACACGTATGTATACAGGTGATGTTTTTAAAACGAACCACTTTGGTTATAAAAGAAGTATAGTCTGATCCAAAAATATTGTTTCTGAAGACAGCTTTGGAATATACTCCCAGTTAACAACAGTCTTGTGGGATGGTACGTCAAATATTTGTCAAAAAAACCCAAATCTGGTTGCAACGTTGCAAATACTAACAAAATTTTGTTTTCAATTCTGTTACCAACAGACAGTCCTTTTGAATCAGTCTGCATTTGAAAATCTCAAAACAAATCTATTTGTATTCAAAAGAAGACACCTTTTGGTGTACTTGTTTACCTCAAAGGAAAGGTATTTTCAATACGAATTTAGCTGTGTCTGTTTTTTGTAATTTCGATTATGTTTTCTAAAGTTACATGTGCTTTACAAAAAAAAAATAGTATATTATGATACGAGTTTTATAAGACGCATTTTGTCGCACGCACAGAATTGGGGCACAACGAGCGCAGCGAGGAGTGCCATAATGGAGAGTAAGTGCGACAAAATGCCTTATAAACGAGATATCATACAGTATTTTTTCTACTTTGCACCTTTTTTAACAAAAAAATTCAATTTCGAAATTTAGGGAATTTTGTGGCATTTGACATCATTTGCGCGGGTCATGAAATTAAATGAATAATTTGGATCGTCATTAGTTTATTCGTAAAAGGTATGCTGAAAGAGTCAAAGACGTTTTGCAATGTAACTCCTCAACGAATACGGGCTTTTGTGGCGAATACGCAGAATTTGAAAATTGGCCAAAGGAGAATGGGATCTCAAATTACTTACTTGACTGGCTTTTGAAGTTATGTTTGTTACTCGGTTTGTTATTACTCGAAAGGTGTTCGAAGGGACTACATATCAGGGATGGTACAAAGGCCTCTAAAGGTTCGAATTTGATTCATTTAATTAAATTATCACTTGAAACGGGTGCCCACTGACACTGACAGTTCTTTCAGATAATTGTCAAAAAACTAGGTTGCCATCATTATCCAACTAAATTACCCTGGTTTTTAGTGTAATTATTATAGCACTCCGTTGGATATTACGATATGCAAATCGTTGGCGTATCGTTGGCCTCAGTACGAAACCAAAGTAGAAAAAATTAATTAAAATTAAATTGGCAAAGATTACCCAAAAATAATAAACATAAATTGGATGTTTAAAGACACTTCAAATAAACTTTTTAGGTTTTTCAATTTGTAGAATTCTCATAACTGTTTTTGCATTTTTAGAGAATTAGTTGTGCTGGAACTAGGTCTGGGCATAGGTCTGGGTAATTTTGATAAAAACTAATATAAACTCAAAAAACAGCTGAATTAATGATTAAAATACTTCTTATTTAAGGTATTACAAGGTTCTATTTTTCTGAAAGGGTGATTTGTATTACAAAACAGGTAAGTGCTACAAAATTCAAAAGTACACCAAAAAGAAACACTTGTCAATAACAACTGACTTGTCTCATAATTTTCCAATTTTTTCTTTAAAAAATCACGGTATCACCAGCATTTTACAAATTATACAAAGTTAATTTATATTTACGGCAATAATTTGACGATATAAGCATATATTTGAAGTTTTTCTGTAACTTTTTCTAGACCTCTCAACGTATAGTTGCAAACAACAAAATTGGGATAAGACTTTGGCACATTTTCGATGTAATTTAGTTGATTAAAGTAAAATGCTTTGAAATTTTAAATTTGAAACTGTTTGTCAAAAAAATCTTTTCCCAAAATGTCATTAAATAAACCATTATAATTTCTTCTTGCTAATTTGTCATAGACCTTAGATTGTATAGAGATTATGTTATGTTTTTTGTCAAGTACAACGTAACTTCTATTTTTTCTTCTATAACTGAATAGTTTATCGTCAAAAATTATGAATATAAATTTTTCAATTTTTAATTCCTTAAATCCTAACAAAAATGTTATGTTTGAAACGCATTTAACCGAAACGTTTGTCCATCTCTTTTATATGCAGGAGGTATGTACACACACATATATTAATTTCCTGCTGTACCTCAGTGTAAATTTACGGATTATACCGAAGTTAATTTATATTTATGACAATAACTCGTCTTATTGTTTGTACACCACAAAGCCTTGCCTACACTACCATTACACGTCAACTAATTGGATGCAATGTATTGCGGTCATCGATTAATTTAAATTGCAATTGATTGTTTTTGTATTAAAAATGTATAATTTTGTACATCAAAGTAAGTTTAATCCGTCCCTTTGCTTTTCCCTCGTTATTTATAATTAAGTTGAAGCAAATCTTTAATAGTTAATTACTTTCTAGCTGCGCTAGTTGAAAACAAGTAAAAACAAGCAAGGAAATTCCCTTACGATGCAACATCCCGCAAATCCTTCACTTGACATTTCAGTCATACCTTTCCCGAGACACCTCGTAACTCTTGAGTCGCCTCGGGCCGATGCACGTCTGCATAAAAGTCGTTCGTTTCTTATTTAGCTTATTATTTCTCGTCGCTTTCGAGATTTGATCAAGCTTTGCGTTATTTAATAAAGAAAATGCACGTAGCAGATTCCGGGCACGGCTCTTCGGAATATTTCATAGTTGTTGGCTTCGAGACAATCCCGGCGTCAGACACGAGTGTTCGGAAAAAGGATTTCTATTTAGGCGTTTCCATTGTAAAAATGTGATAAATACGTCGTCGGCAACGGTAAATATGGCGCCATCAATTACTCGGTTTCTTCGTCGAGAAAATCGCTAACGGATGGCACTCCAGAGGCCGAAAGGCCTCCGACCCACCGCAATGACGCGTTATTAATTATGCGTCACGACGCCGTATTGTGCCGGCGGAAATTTAATGAGGGACCAACCGTTTAGAAATGGGGAGCGTTTTTGTGTTGTCGAACAACACTATTGCGTGTAAAACGGCTCGAGATGGTTCACTAATTCCCAAATAGTTTTGTGCTGACGTGGTTGAGTTGTATTAATCAACTAGACGGAGGCTGGAACGTTTTTTGTACCTCTGACATTCGCACAAATGACGGTAATGCATCAAGAGAAGGTGGTTTGTTTAAAAACTTGTCTGCGTCCACACCATTTAAGAATTACTCAAACTATAAAACAGTTATTTATGTACCAAGACTAAAAAGTAAAGTTTTTTCACTTTATGTAAACTGGGAAACCATTGACAAATGTGAGCTTTTGAGTTTTGCGACCTTACCTTTAATTGGCCCGAGCGGAGCCAAACTAACGTAAGAAAATAATTTATTTGAGCTTAGGACCCTCAGTCAAATTTTGTTCATATAGTTTCTAAATTAATTTAATATAATAAAGTAAGATAAAAATGACAAATTTGAATGTGTTAAACATAAAATATAAGAAAAATTTAAATAAAAATGAATAAACTTTGTAACAAATCCGAATTACAAGACACAATATGCATACGTTTCAGAGCTTAATCCAAATAACCAACGTCTTAACTCTTTAAAATGTTTCTAAATAGGGCGTTTTTCATAACAACTTCTGAAACAATCTTAAAGGCATGAAACTATTTTCAGCAAATATCAAAAGTAGTACAGAAAAGTCAAAATGTTGATACTGTGGCCAATTAAATAAGACACAAAATCTATACTATTCAGGGGAAAACTGAGACACAAAGATGCACAATTGATTATTACTTTGATTAATAAAATATTATTTTTTTATTAAAATTTATTAAAAAGAAATTAAATTTAAAGTAAAGTTAAATAATACGTTAAATTGTTAAACTCATCGTTAATTAATGAACCAAACACGCAAGTTGTTTAAACCATTTTTATATGATTTAATCCGTCAAGTCATTTTTACCCGAGCTTTTTCCACGTGTTTGCACTCATCAAAGACAATGATCTAATTTCAATAATTTCATAGTTAAGCAATAAATCAGCCAAAAAAAACTAATATCGCACTCGATGTGGAATATGAGACGTTTTTGTTAAAAACATTAATTTAATTTGCACGCTTTATATGAATCTAGATCGAGTAAAACTTTCCTAAAAAATAACTTCTACTAGGCCTCTTTACTCTATTAAATTAAGTTTAATTTCATAAATCAAATACCGATGTTTATTTTAGCCCTTGACACCACTGTGAAGCGGCTGTAAGAAGTTTATCAGAATTTATCAGAACCTAGATGGAATTTTCAAAAAGCAAAATGGAATGAGTTTGCTAAACAAGTGGATAGTGATCTTCGGTGGATTCCATCAACTGCAATGAATTACCACAGATTTGTTGGAGTCATCAAGAATACTGCTAAAAAATTCATTCCCCGTGGATTCCGAAAAAATTATGTTCCCTGTTGGAGCGATGAAACAAAGAGGTTTTACAATGCATACGTCTCTAATCCGAACCCAGAGAATGCCGATGCTGTATTAAATTCGTTGAATAAGGTGAGGAAAGAAAAATGGAACAGCTTAATGGAAGATCTGAATTTCACACACAGCAGTCGCAGTAGTTGGAAACTTTTGCAAAAACTTGGATCTTCAAACATTACACCACCTAAATCAGAGTCTGCTATTAGTTCGAATGCTGTAGCTAGCCGGCTGGTAAACATTTCAAATTCCGTTAAGCTAGAGAAAAGAGCAAAGAAGGAGATGAAACGACGGGTTCAAAAGCAAAGAAAGAGGATGAACGTTTCAGGAGAACTGTCAAGATGTTTCAACGTAGATGAGTTGAAAGCAGCCATATCATCGACTAAAAGCAAGAAATCGGCTGGTTTTGATGGAATCTATCCGGAATTCATCAAAAATCTCGGAAGTTTTGCACTGAAATGGCTTATTTCTGTTTTTAATGATATTTTTATTTCAGCCCGTCTGCCCCCGGAGTTTAAAAAGACCAAAGTGATCGCGATTCTCAAAAAGGGAAAACCTCCACAAGAAGCATCCAGTTGTCGGCCCATTTCTTTGTTGAGTGTTTGTTACAAGATTTTGGAGAAGATGATTTATCAGCGCATTTCTCCTCTTGTTGAAGATGTTCTTCCCTCTGAACAAGCTGGATTTCGACCACAAAGGAGTTGCTGTGACCAAGTCTTAGCTTTAACGACTCACATTGAAACTGGTTTCGAGAAACGTTTAAAAACTGGTGTTGTTCTTTTGGATCTCACTGCTGCTTATGATACAGTTTGGAAGGATGGTTTAATACACAAACTTTATAAAGTTGTACCTTGCAAGCGTATTGTCAGTCTTATCGAGAGCATGTTAACAAACAAGAAATTTAGAGTTTTTGTCGGTGAAAAATCAAGCAAAATCAAAACTCTCAACAATGGTCTTCCTCAGGGTGCAGTATTATCTCCTTTACTTTTCAATGTATATACGAGTGACCTCCCTGAAACGCTTTCAAGAAAGTTTGTCTATGCTGACGATATTGCACTGACTTTTCAACATAAAGAATTTCATCGATTAAAGGAACAACTTTCTCAAGATGCTTCTGTTTTGTGTGATGACTTCAAACAGTGGCGTCTATGTGTAAATCCAACAAAAACAGAAGTTTCCTGCTTCCATTTATCAAATTCTCAAAAAGAAAGGAAATTGAACGTCTCCTTAAATGGAACACTACTTAAACACAACTTTCATCCAGTTTACCTTGGTGTCTCTCTTGACTGTTCGCTCACCTACAAGTTTCACCTTGAAAAATTAAGGCAAAAACTGAAAACAAGAAATAACATTCTACTACTTGGCCGGTTCGACTTGGGGTGCTAATGCTAAAACTCTTCGTGTCTCGGCTCTTGCATTAGTCTTTTCAACGGCAGAATATTGCAGTGCTGTTTGGATGAACAGTTCACATACAAGCAAAATTGATGCACAGTTAAACACTGCTATGCGAGTCATAACTGGCACTTCGAAATCAACCCCCACTGAATGGCTTCCAGTATTGTCTAATATTGCTCCACCGATACTAAGAAGAAAACTTTCAGTCAAGAAACTGTGGATCAAATATAGCAGACATCCCCAAGGTTATCAATATGGTCTGATCTAATTGCCCCCGAAAATCGATTAAAATCCAGAAAACCTTTTTGGGTTGAAACTTCTGACATCGAAAACTTTTTCATTATTAATGAGTGGCGCAGTATGTGGTCAAATATCCAACTTTTCAATAAAGATTTAATAGAAGATCCAACAAAAATTGTACCAGGAATGGATCAACCAAGGTGGGTCTGGGTGAAATTGAACAGACTAAGAACTGGCCATGCCAGATGTAATTCAATGTTATTTAAATGGAATGCTATCGAAAATCCATATTGCCAATGTGGTCAAGTGGAAGAAACTGTCCAACATCTTGTCGAAGAATGTCGACTTACGAGTTTTCAAGGAGGCTTCACCGAAATTCATGAGTTGTCGCCAGAAGTGAAAACTTGGTTGTCCACTATCAAAGTTTTGTAATTTCTTCTATGTTCAAGTATTATTGGCCTTTTTGTTGTCATACGAATATATATCAGAATTTTAGTTGTAATGTAGAAATTGAGCATCTTTACAATTTTACTGAGTGTACACTTCTAATAAAAACATTCACTCTTCCTAAAAATCTTCATGATCTAACGAGCTAATAATCACACAGGTATAAGCGTTTGAAGTGACCTTTTTCCTTCAGAATGTCATTACAAATGATGAAAAGAATACGTAATATAATATAATAAATAACTATAATTAACATGAGATCGAAAACATACTGAATTAGAGTAAGCCTTGGAAGTGAAGTGTAGCTTTAGACAATCTTATGCTGTGTAAAACCAGCTGAAGGCAACATAACTTCAAAAGTGCGGCCGTAAATATACAGCTAAAATGTGTCTAAAGTAATAATAATAATAATAATAAAGGGCTTTATTGAGAAAGAAAAAAAAATGTAAACAATAAAAACAGAAAGAGAGGCGAAGTCTAGCTAATAGTTATTCAACTTAACCTAAATTGAAAATTAATAAAAATTATATAAAAAAATAAAATAAAATGAAATAAAATATAAACAATAATTTAACAGCAAAAATAAATCTAAAAATTACTTAAGAACTATAAGAAACACTATAAGAGAAAGAACCATCAGAAGAAAAGCCGTTGCCAGTTTCAAGAAACCAGAAATAATAAAGAATTCTTTAAAATGGAAGATGAAAGGCAAAAAATAAAATAAAAACAGTTTTTTAGCATTTATTACCAACAGTCAGCTATTCGTTGAACAAAGTTAATTATTAAAAAGCAAATTCTTAATTTTACTTCTGAAGGTGAACACTGAATTTCCAGAATTAAAGACTTCGATATATTTATTGTATGTTCTAATTACATTATATGTGAATGACCTTTGATACAATGTGCTACAAAACTGTGGCATCGATAACTCATTTAAATTACGAAGATTTGTTTTGAAATTAGGTAGAGAGGTGTCGATGTTAAGAATAAACGATAAATAAACACAGACAAATGACATAAAAAAAGTTTATCAATTTTTAACCATCCCAATTCTTTAATTTTTTCCGATACATGATCATGCTTCTTCAAACCAAAAATAAAACGGCAGCAATTATTTTGAATTTTTTGCAGACGATATTTGTTAAGACTGTTTAAGCAAGGGTAGTAGATAATGAGTCCATAATTTATAAACCAAAGGACAAGGGTTTCACAAAGTTTTTTCCGAAGTTTAAAATTTAATATATTGTAATTGGAGTACAGAAGTTTAAGAGCGACATAGCATTTTTTAATAACAGATGACACATAATTAGTAAATCTTAAATCTTTGTCAATTATCAATCCAAGGCATTTAGTAGATTGTACAATGGGAAGATTTTGATTGTCAATTTTCACATTTAAATTCTGAACCACTGAATTGTAGGCACGTTTATTTGGCAAGCAGAGTAGAACTTTACATTTATCAGAATAGCAATAGATTCTAGATCCTTACTCATGGCAACAGAAGCAGCAAGAGAATGACCTGGGACAAAATTCATTTGCAACTGTGTGTCATCTGCAAAAGCTCGTACTTTTGAACCTTTACCTAGCTTTAGAAGTTCGGCTGTATATATTACAAATAATAAGGGTCCCAAAATGGAACCTTGTGGGACGCCAGAGGTTACAAAACTGATCTTAGATTTTTCTGCTCCCAAAATTACAAATTGCCGTTTGTTACTTAAATACGATTGGAAAAACAAACTGAAGAATGATCGAAGCCATAATATGTAAGTTTGGCACAAAGAAGGCAGTGATCAAGCGTGTCAAAGGCTTTGGAGAAATCCAAAAGTGTTAACACAGTTGCTTGATTACGATCAAGTGCTGTAAAACAATCATCTAACATGGCAGTTAATGTAGTTATCGTGCTGTGACCAGATCGAAAGCCAGACTGATTGTCTGGTAAAATTTTTTCATTACAAACATATTGATAAACTTGATTATAAATAAACCTTTCCAAAACCTTTGACAGTGCTGGAAGAATACTAATGGGTCTAAGATCAGCGAGATTATTTACGGCCTTAGCTTTTGGAATAGGACGAATTTGAGCAAGTTTCCACATCTCCGGAAAGTAGCCAGTTACAATGCAACTATTAATAATATGGGTAACATATTTTACTATAACTGGACAACAAAGTTTTAGCATTTTGGCTGAGATGCCATCGTGACCACAAGCATTAGATTTTAATGCAAGAATTATATTTAGAACTTCGTCATCAGTAGCCAGAGCAATTTGAAAAGAGCTATTATTAAATTTTTTACCTTGTAGATCTTTGACAGCTTCATTGCAATTATGAGGTGGAGTAAATACTGACATGAAATAATTGTTGATATTCTCAGGCGAAAATGGAATAGTATGATTTTCAGGCTTTTTGGTTAATTTAACATTTAAATTGTTAAGACTTTTCCACAGGTACTTGCTATCGCGATTTTTACTTAAATGATGTAAATAGTATTTTTTTCATACCTAATAGCAGAGACTGTAAGATTTCTTGTCTGTTTGTAATTCATCCAATCATGTACGGACTTTGATTTCTTATACGCACTGAGGGCTTTACTACGGTTACGAATTAGTTCCTTAATATGAGGTGTTAACCAGGGTGCATATGGTTTAGTAATGTAAGAGGTAGTAGTGGGAGCATGTCTGTCAAATAAATGCAAGATATTTTCACATAAATATAAAATTTTACTATCAATATTAGACATGTAGAACAGATTTTCAAATGCAACTAAGCTTAAGTCATTAAAAAAGTTTTCATAAGTAAAATATTTAAAGTTGCGATAGGTAACATATTTTGGAATGACACGTGGTACTTCAATTTTTAAAATACAATACACAATTTGATGGTCAGACACCTGTAGTGTGTTTGAAAAACTACCTGCTCTGTTTGGGTCCTTGAGAGACCAGACCGTGCCCTCAGGTTCTCCAACCCTCGACAGAAGTGGTACGAACATTGTTACGCATAGACGTACCTACTCCGGGTGGTGCGATAAGTGTCTCCTCAATTGTCCATTTTCGTTTATTCATTAAAGTATTAAAAGTACCTATGCGTCTTATTGGATAAGCACCCGCCACCTCAGACATCAGAAGTGGGATAAGAACAAGTGAACAAGTGTAATTGACTGATTAGTGAAAATTATGGAGAAGCTTAGTGATGTACCCGGATTGTCCGAAAAAATCAAGAAGTCGTCCGTTGCGGCAATTCGCGCTTTTCACAAGCTTTTGTACGATGGAGTAGATAGTGGCCGACGGAATAGGCAGCACGTGCGTGATTTTGCGGGTTTTGTATTCGCCGATGACGTCGCGTTAGATCAAAAGGTAGAATGGACAACCACAAATTTAACGTTGGGAGATTTGACGTCCGTGTGCGCTATTTTAAATATCGACTACGAGGGCTCAGCTAGAGAGGTGGCGGACCGCTTGTGCACGAAACTAAGAGATCTAAACTCGTTGACAACGATCGAAGACATGGAAGAAGAAGAGGAAGACGAAGAAGCTGACGGAGAGGACACGAATGATGACACACCGCGAAGGACACTATCACTAGAGAATGAAAGATGGGCTATACAACAAACACCAAAATTCGTAATGAATTTTAGGGATATCGAAGATTCGATTCGTCCTTTCAGTGGGGAAGGATCATACCAAGTGGAAAACTGGGTACAGGACTTCGAAGAGATGGCAGAAGTTATGCAATTTTCAGAATTGCAAAAATTGGTATATGCGAAAAAGTGCCTAATTGGGTTGGCAAAACAGTGTATTCAGTGTGAACGAGGACTGAACAGCTGGTCCAAACTAAAAGAAATCCTTCAAGACGAATTTGGCAAGAAGATTAACAGTGCAGACATTCATAGACTTTTATCTGAAAAGAAAAAACAAAGAAACGAGTCGGTATTAGAGTACTATTTTAATATGAAGGAGATTGCAGCCAGAGGCCAAATTGAAGAAGATGCCGTAATTCAATATATTGTCGACGGAATTCCAGACGAAATGCCCAATAAAATGTTTTTATGTGAAGCAAGAAACTTTAGACAGCTGAAGACAAAATTAGAAACTTATGAAAAAATCAAGAGTCGACCATCTTCATCATCGATGGACAAGCAGCGCTTTAATAAGAGTGCAGTGATAAACGCGAGTGTAGTAAACAAATCAAAGAGTGCGACAAATGTGACCGCTAATAACATTGTGAGGTGCTACAATTGTGGGGACAAAGGTCATATTTCAGCAAAGTGTAGCAAACCGAAGAGAGAAGTTGGTTCATGTTTTGGCTGCGGATCAAAAAATCACCAAAAAAGGGACTGTCCAGTTAAAAAGGATACGACAAGTCACCTGGTGGAACAACAAATTATACCAGCTTTTATAGTAGAGGTGCGTTCAAACAATTTTGTTGGTGAGTTAACGGCAATAATTGATTCAGGTAGTCCAATTTCACTGTTGACTTCTCATTCTCTAAAAACAAATGTAAAAATTTTACCTGATAATTCTAACATAACATATTGTGGTCTGAACGGTACTAAATTGAATATATTAGGGCAAATTAACGAAAGAGTTTTAGTTAATGATTGTGAAACTGAAACTGAATTCAAAGTAGTACCTGCCGACACTACGAAATTTGATTGCTTACTAGGTCGAGATTTCTTAACGAATGATAAATTAATTATAAGTTTAGGTAAGGTTGTAACTGTGAAAAACAAACGAAGTGAAGTGGACATCAGAGTTCAAGATGAATCTCTTGAATTATTGCACATTGATATTGGTTGTAACAATGAATCAGAAATAAATTTAAATATTAACGAACAATTGAGCTGTGATGTCCATCAACAGGTAAAAGATATCATTAATGAATTTTATGTACGACAAGATAGACCCGATGAACCTTATACGCAATTAGAGTTGAAATTACATGTAAAGCCCAATCATGCGCCATTTTATTCGAAAACCAGACGATTATCTTACGCGGAAAAAGAAGCGGTGAAACAAATTACAAATGAATTACTATCAAAAAATGTTATCAAACCAAGTACGTCACAATATAGCAGTCCCATTGTTTTAGTGCGAAAAAAAGACGGAAAATATCGAATGGCCGTTGATTACCGTGAGTTAAATAAGTTGACAACGCGAGATATTTATCCTATCCCGCATATAGAAGAGCAAATTGATAATTTAAAGGATAAGGCTTATTTTACGCGTTTGGACTTAAAAGATGCTTTTCATAATATTAAATTAGATCCCGAATCAACGAAATACTCATCATTTGTTACCTTCATGGGTCAATATGAATATACCAAAATGCCGTTTGGTCTAGCGAATGGCAGTTCATTTTTTATGCGTTTTATAAATACCGCGTTCAGAGACTTATCAAGTCAGCAGAAAGTTCAAATTTACTTAGATGACATATTAATTTCCTCCAAAACGATAGACGAAAATATTGCTATTTTAAAAGATGTCTTAGAAGTACTCGTAAAAAACAAATTAGAGCTAAGATTTGACAAATGCGAATTTTTATTGAGTAAAGTAAAATATCTTGGGTACAATATAGACAAGAACGGTATAAGTCCAAGTGACGACAATGTAAAGGCAATAAAGGAATTTCCGACCCCCAAAAATTTTAGAGAGCTCCATAGCTTTATTGGTTTATTGTCCTATTTTAGAAAGTTTATCCAAAGTTTTGCGACCGTGTCAAAGCCTTTGTCGGAACTTTTAAAGGCAAAAGAATTTTTATGGACGGACCGTGAGAATGATTGCTTTGAATCATTAAAGCAAAAACTAATATCTTCACCCGTGTTAGCCATATACTCGCATAAATTAGAAACGGAGCTACATTGTGATGCTAGTTCACATGGTTTTGGTGCTGTTTTGGTGCAAAAACAATTGGAAGATGGAAAATTTCATCCAGTCTGTTTTTTTAGCAAAATAACAACACCTACGGAAGCGTCTTACCATAGTTTCGAATTAGAAGCGTTAGCCATTATTTATTCATTAGAAAGATTCCGGATTTACCTGCAAGGTATAAAATTTAAAATTGTCACGGATTGTAACAGCTTAAAACAGACATTAGAAAGAAAAGAAGTGAATCCGAGAATTTTGCGATGGTCATTGATATTACGAAATTACGACTATACACTGGAGCACCGTTCTTCTGATCAAATGAGACATGCTGACGCGTTAAGTCGCGAATTTAGTATTTCCTTAATTACAGAAAATACATTCGAGCGCAATTTAGAGTTACTTCAAAATTTAGACCTAAAAATCGTGGAAATTAGAAAAGGTTTAGAAAAACAACAAAGCAAGTTGTATGAAATGAATAACGGGTTAGTTTATCGAAAAATGGGCGAAAAATTTTTATTTTATGTACCGGCAACAATGGAAGAAAATATAATTAGAACCTGCCACGAAAAAGTTGGACATCAGGGCATAAATAAAACGATTAACTATATTACGCGCATTTACTGGTTTCCGGAAATGAGAAACAAGGTCCAAAATCACATATTGAACTGTTTTAAATGTATCACATATTCCACTGTCGCAAATCGAGTCGAAGGTAAATTACGTTGTATTGATAAAGGTAACGTACCATTTTATACACTTCACATTGACCATTACGGGCCATTAGAAAAATCGGGCAATCGTCATAAATACATTTTTGAGATCGTAGATGGTTTTACCAAATTTGTCAAATTTTACGCGACTGTCTCAACAAATACGGATGAAGTTATCAAACATTTAAAGAGTTATTTTGCTTATTATAGTAAGCCCAAGCGAATTCAAATAAATTTCGCGTATTTATGCAAGAAAATGGTATACAACACATCTTAACTGCAACGAGAACGCCGCAGGCAAACGGTCAAATTGAGCGGGTTAATAGACCATTAACTGCTATCCTATCAAAGTTTGTCTCAAATCATACGTCCACGTGGGACAAAAAATTAGTTGACGTCGAGTACGCCATAAACAATTCAGTAAATCGGATAACCGGCGAAACACCTGCGAGATTATTGTTCGGTATTGAGCAAGTACGAAATGATGATGATTTGCGTGAACTAATAAAAGAAATTCAAGAACAAGATCGACATTTGGAAGAAATGCGTACAAAAGCGGTAGAAGGAATTAATACGGCCAATAGATATAATCAACAATATTATGACAATAAACATAAAGAACCGTTTAAATATAAAGAAGGCGATTATGTAATGTTAAAAAATGTAGATACGACAGCGGGTGTAAACAAAAAGTTGCTACCAAAATTTAGAGGCCCCTATGTAATTTCAAAAGTTTTAGATCGAGACCGATACGTCGTGAAAGATCGAGAAGGTTTTCAATTAACGCAGTTACCATATGAAGGCATTGCATCACCAGCAAACATGAAATTATGGCGCCCAAATAATGTTGATGATAACAGATTATGTTAATTGATTTTTACAGTTCATTATGGTAGATTTTAAGTTGAGTGCATTAATTAGATAATAGAATTGATTGTATAAATTTTTGTGTGAATGTTTTAAAATAATAAGTGAATCCCAATTTAGTGAAATATGTATGAGATTTGTTTCCATAAGTTATTTGCAATATTAGGTGAAAATTAGTGTTGTGATTAGATGAGATTTGTTCTCATATTATTTGATTGTTTGAGATTTGTTCTCAGTGGTAGAGATTTGTTCTCAAATTGAAGTTGTTTATTTGAAATTTTATTTCACATTTAGTAAATGATTTGTTCTCATGTTTAAAAAATTTCGAGATTTGTTCTCACGTGTGACTAATTATTGTATTTTGAGATTTGTTCTCAGTTTGTTAGAATTTGTTCTAGGATTTAATTAGATGTCTATGTTAGGTTACTTTTAGGATTTGTTCCAAAAATATTAAGATTTGTTCTTATGTATTAATTAGTTTAGTAATTATTTAGAGCTTGAGGGCAAGCTGGAAATGTCAGGATGGACGAGCTGTAGTGTGTTTGAAAAACTACCTGCTCTGTTTGGGTCCTTGAGAGACCAGACCGTGCCCTCAGGTTCTCCAACCCTCGACAGAAGTGGTACGAACATTGTTACGAATAGACGTACCTACTCCGGGTGGTGCGATAAGTGTCTCCTCAATTGTCCATTTCGTTTATTCATTAAAGTATAAAAAGTACCTATGCGTCTTCTTGGATAAGCACCCGCCACCACACACCAGATCATTATTTATTACTCCAGACTTTAAAACAAGCTCAGTATTGTTAAAGTGTAAATAAACGGCTAAATGTGGCTAAAATTCAGCAGGCACAGCTTGCTCTAATTCAGAATATTTTCGATCTCATGGTATAAGTAATTGTAAATAAGATCTGAAAAATGTCACATGTATAGAGAAAAAAATAATGTAGTTAATACCAAAAGCTCATTTCTGAGAAATTTTTAGTTTTTGAAATACACAAATAAAGATATCTTTATTGAAGACTCACTGTGTATAACAATTACTAACTATACATGGGTGGGATTGACTGTTTCAATTTTGTAACAGTTTTTTTCTACTTTTGTTTCGTACTGAGGTCATTACGATACGCCATTTGGGTTTCGTAATATCCAACGGAGTGCTATAATAATTACACTAAAAACCAGGGTAATTTAGTTGGAAAATGATGGCAACCTAGTTTTTTGACAATTATCTGAGAGAAGTGTCAGTGTCAATCGTTACCTGTTTCAAGTGATAATTTAATCAAATGAATCAATTTCGAACCTTTAGAGGCTTTCGTACCAACCCTGATACGTAGTCCCTTCGAGTAGTGTACATACATGACTTCAAAAGCCAGTGCAAGTGAGTAATTTGAGATCCCATTCTTCTTAGGCCAATGTTCAAATTCCGCGTATTTGCCACAAAAGCCCGTATTCGTTAAGGGACAGATAGATTGCAAAACGTCTTGGACACTTTCAGAATACATTTTACGAATAAACTAATGACGATCCAAATTATTAATTTAATTTCATGATCCACGCAAATGCTGTCAACTGCCACAAAATTCCCTAAATTTCGAAATTGATTTATTTTGTTAAAAAAGGTGCAAAGTAGAAAAAATAGTGTATGATATCTCGTTTATAAGACATTTTGTCGCACTTACTCCATTATGGCACTCCTCGCTGCGCTCGTCGTGCCCCAATTCCGTGCGTGCGACAAAATGCGTCTTATAAAACTCGTATCATAATGTACTATTTTTTGTTTCTAATAAATTATAATTCTTTTAAGATATTTTCTAAAATTTTTCATGAAAGTACCGCATTTGAGAAGCAACAAGTCCTTTTTGATGTTTGATGTTCTGATGATCTAATGTTTCTTGAAATTTAACATTTTTTCATTTTGTTGTGTATTTAGATAATAAAGTTAAATATCGTTTTTTAATTTCTCTCATTATTAGAGTTGCAGAACTAATTTCAGTGTTTTTTTCACAATATACGATCATAATGTCATATAATGTATGAACAATAAACTTGATCGTATTTGAACTGTAAAATCAAAAATGTAATTTATGACGAAGTTGCTCCCTTGGACAATTTATGGTAGTAGGATGGATCCAATTACAGGGACAAGAAAATAAAAGAAAACAAAACTGCTTTCGTCAACTAGTTTCGTTCTATTTCAGGACTCAGGACTAAAGCATTAATTAAATTTGAAATATTTTATTATGGACATGTTACTATGATGGCAAGGCAAGTCTTAAAATATAAAATATTTCAAATTTAATTAATGCTTTAGTCCTGAGGATGTTCTGAAATAGAACGAAACTGGTCGACGAAAGCAGTTTTGTTTTCTTTTATTTTCTTGTCCCTGTAATTGGATCCATTTTACTACCATCAAAAATGTAAGTTAAATTAAAGAACATTTCTAAAATCAAAAAGCCAACTATTTTAATTGTGAACTTAATTATTTCTGCTTAAACGCTGATATTACCTACAATATCTTCTCAAAGAAAAAACTAATAAATAAATAAAAATTTGCTAACCTAACAGTTAGAACTACATGGTGGTTTAAAAGTGTGAGACCATCTTTCATGTGGTAAATTAAACGACATCCAACTGAGTTTTGACTTAAATATTCCCATAAAAAAATTGTGTGAGCTTTTGTTACGAGATATACTCGTAGCTTTCCAGTTTACCTAAACGAGAGATTAGATCTCTGGTTTAGGTAAACTATTGGCCACTCAGATCATGTATTCTTATATTCAGTTGCAGAAACAGCAGACCTTGCAACACCAAAAAGATAATTAGTTTGTATCTTATGGCATACAAAACATTTAACAAATTAACAAATTCAACAATAAAGTAATAAATCCGACAACGTCAAAATCAAAAACACAATAACTATTTAGTACAATTGCTAAAAAATTATTAAAAAATATTGAAAATTAAAGGCTTGCTTTTCCACTCCTTTAAAATTTGGTAAAAAAATTCATTATTTCTCAAACTCTTGTTATTATACGTTTGTTACAAGTTATTGTTACATAGATATGTTATTTCGAAAAACAGAAAGACACAAAGCCTAAAATCCGAATTTCAATTATTTTGGATTGAGAATGGACTTAACTAAATTAGTAAGTGAAGTAAAATGTACCAATTTGAATTTTTTCTTAAGTTAAATGAGTTAAAACTGAAACGAAATACTAGTTAACATTTTGCTTAATCAATATTCGGGCGAGTTCCACAATAAAGCAAGCTGACGTTTTATAGTCCCCTTCAGAAATTTGCTCACAATCATTAGCAGCACCCGTAAATCTTTGCAAACATTAAAGACATAAAACGTAAATGTAAATACAGTCGCAACAAAAGCAAATTTCGAGCATTCATCACGCAAGAGTGTTGAAAACGGCTTTTATTGCAGTTCTCTTATTGCCTGACATCTCAAATCCAAATTCGTCCGTTTCTTATTCAAAAATTAATTAGCAGGAGAAAAACCTCCGTCACCATAAATTCTTCAGATGCAATTGCCGCTGTTGACTTTACGCGAACATCCCGTATTTATGAGTGCAGCAACGTTTCCCAATGGAGGCATGCCATCGCTATATGTTAGCTAAGGTAATTTACCGTCAATTGCGCTCTAACACTATGTGCAGGCGGAGCTGTTTTCTCCGAATTTATGGCGATTTGAAACAAACAAAAATCCACGCAACTTTTCCAATAATGTTGCAAGCATATTTTTTCACAATTGTAAACAGATTGGGTCCATTTATTTTTTCTTCACGACATAGACAGCACGTACAACACACAGTAACTCATTATCCGGAAGATAACAAGCACTTTAACTCCAAGTGCCGGAACGAAGTTCCACTCGCGTACTTCCAAATGCATGAAAACTTGATATAAATACGAAACTTTGATTTCAGGAGAGACGCTGAATAATATTGGAATTAGAGAGTTCTGGAAGATAATGCTGTTATGAGGAACATGTGATATTCTTGAGCTGTGTTTCCACTCCACTCAAGGTGGTGACGAAAATCGATAGTTTCAAACTCTGTTTTGATTATCTCAAAGTTGGGGATCACGGAAAAATTCACAATTCAATCAACTAATCGTTAAAAGTCGACTAGTTAATCTCCAGTGCTCTAAGCATTGCTTTTATAATTACCCTGAATCAAACAGCGTTAATTTAATATAAAGTCCATAAACCGAACGGTGTTTCTTGTTGAAACAAGGGCGGTATTATCGGTAACACGATGAATATAAAAGCAGCATTTAACGCTTGGTATAAAGCCAAGAATGGCGTTTTATTGTGTACTCGATGAATCATTAAAAAGGTGTTGTGGAAAAAGTTTAGAGCCCATCTAAATTTATTTATCCATTTCCCCACCTGTGTCTGGCGATTCGGTCGCGTTTTATATCGTTTTAATATTGTACAGTTTGTATGATTGCAAAGCCAAGTGTAGCTTTTAAATTTTATTCGATGTACTAAAGTGGCCCCAAATAAATATAAAAAAAACAGTAGGAGTTTTTATTTAATATTTTTCGTCTAGACGCAGCATTTTTTAGGAAAGACTATCAGTATTTTGCTCTGGTTTCGTTAAGTTAATGTTCGCTATCAATTTTCTACAATAAAGCCTTTAAGCCACTTATAAGAACTAAAGTGTTTGTGTAATTTAAGGGTTCTTTCTGTTGGTATTTTATAGCTGTTATTAAATCGAGTGGTTATAGATTGCATCTACGTTACCAAAATCTTAACGCTGAAGTAACTCTTTTTTTTATAGAAAACATTTTTAATTTTTCAAGACATAAGCATCTTGTTAATTTTATTTAGGATTCGTTTGATTTAATCGCAAGGTACAATTAAATTGATGTTTGTAAATGCAGAATAAATTAAGATTTAATTCACATTTTCGATCTTTAGATTACGAGACCCGGTTAATAGTATATTATATTATAAGTGATAGAAATGCATCATCATATGCGAGTGAGAATTTTGACCGACGAGTGCGCTTGCGCTAATAGCATTTCGATCACGTGTGATATACGACATTTTATCTTATTTTATCTTATACCGTTGAACATTATACCATTGATTTCTCTCACAGAAAACAAAGGTATGATGTACCTTAAAAACTGCACCTGTAAGATAAATAAATTTTCTCTTATAGGTATTAATAATGTTGCTTATTCCATAGATACGAGTAGAGGTAGTACACCTTTATCCTAAAAGTGTTTACTATGGTACATTATTTGATTTAGTTATTTTTTTATCTTACTCGATAGTGATTTTTTTATGTTATCGGTAATAGTATATTATTTAACGAATGACAACGAGAGGTTTATCATCCACGAAGTGAAATAAATGAACCGATTTACATAAAAACAAGTTGAATACAACATTTTATTCTTCGAATTAGACTCAACAAGGCTTAAAATTGCTTTAAATCTGTTAAAAATAATCTGACGTTTCGTATTCACAGTTGTCAAAACTTCCTTACACAGGAGAAAAACCGTAAATTTTGACATTGTCGAAGAATAAAAACTCGTTAATTAATCAACTGGCAACTTTGACTATCAAATTTAAATGTCAAAATTTTATACTCAATTGTCATTCACTTCCGACTGGCGATCGCCGGCATGACAGTCAGGTGAAACGGCTCCATATAACTAGCTAGCAGGGAGGCCAATAATTCAATGTTGCCAATAGATTATTTTGCTTATATCTTTAAAAGTCACCCGGTATATTATTATAAGGAGTAATGTTTGTTTACTATTTTTTTTGACAAATATGCGTCAGTCGTAGTTTAAAAAATTGGCTGTATTACAAAAGTGTCTTTTAGCGACATATGTATTTGAAAGTATTTTTGGTCGTAATTTGCAATAGTGATTATTTGACGTACAACCCTACAAGATTGTTGAATTATTGTTAACTGGGAATGTACTAAATTTCTATACTTTAAAATTTAAATTCAGTATTACCAACAAACACAATATTTCTGGATCAGTCTGTATTATTTGCCTTAATGAGCTTAGAAATAGCATGTCTAGTCTGTGAAGAATTTCAATTTTTTATAATATCATAAACACAAAAAATTAGTAGCGCTGGCTTTTTTTAAGTTTTTAGTAACTATACTCGTAAATCCAAACTTTCCTAGCATTTAAAACTTTACTTAAATAGTAGATAGTAGAAGATCCTTCTTTGAACCCGTTCATTGAACTTGATGTCATCTTGTCAGAGTCATCTTCCTAATGGGTTTATTGTCTTTACCACCCGCCGCCCACCCAATTAATCAGAGTCAATCTTGTCGATTGTATCGATAATAATACAAATTGATTGCATGATTCCGGAGCTAAAAGGACTTATCGTCTGAAAGGGTCTTTAATCCGTCGGCTGGCGAGAACGCATTGAAAAGCACTCCGCTTAATTCGCAAGTACAACACGACCTTGGAACTTGTTGTTATAGGCCGTTGCTTTGTATTTGTTGGTAATGTTTCGTGTAATCTGGTTAGAAAACAATGCGGCCGCATTGGTTCGTTGAATAACATTGCGGACCACCGACGAAGAAATGGACTGGAGCTTTTGTGTCTGGGGCTGGTTTGCAATGTTCAGATTATTTCGATGCTATCAGAGATGTAGGAAATACATGTGTTGCACAAGTTGATGTTCAAAGAAGTTAGTGCGTTTTACAGATTATATTAAAATTTTTCTATGCTTATTGAGCATTGAAACCAGTGAGAAAAATAACAATATAAATAATTTTTAAGCTATTTACCAAAACTTAGTCTTGCAAAAAGACATATTTAAACAATGCACAATAAAAAGTCATAAAAAATTGTTTTTTGATCAACACAGAGAGATAATTGGAAAATTCTTTTGTTGACAAACGCTCTAAGAATTGAAATACATCTCGTAATCCCAAGGGACACTCCACGATTTTTAGTACTATTATAAATTAACAAAAAATATTTATAAGTCTTTCAACTTTTTTTCTGGTAATAGATTTATACCAAAAATTTCCTCAACGTTACTTTCAAGAACAAAATAAAGAAAATTCTAGTTCATGTTTATTCAGTTGCCTGAAAGTCTATTATTTTTATGATGCTCATGAACACTAACGTTCCTGCATTAACCAACCTCTATTACACAAGAATGCATTTGATGCTTTACGTCAGCTTGCTAAATAAACGACATCATAATTTTAGCTACTACAGATGCTTTATTTGAATGACTAACTTACCTGTGTGTTTATAATAAGCTAATTAAAACAATTACGCTTGTACTAGCTGATTAAAGAATACATTAGGTAACTTTACTTATTTACAAATAAAATCGATCTGAAAGTAAGATAGACACAAGATATAACCGTAACAAATAAAGGCTTCAAAAATAAGAATTACAAAATGTATGCTTCAACCGCTGTGCTTCAATACATAATACATCAGAAAGCTTGCTTTTAGCGTGCATTAACCAGTGTAATAGCAGAAAATAAATGGGAAACCATAAATAGAAATAATCACCATCGATTCACAATACAAATTCTAACCATGCAATGTCTTTAACACAATGAGCACTTCTCCGCCTCATAATACCAGGAAAGTAATAATACTAGCATTAAATATACATTTTCACAATATAAAGTTAACTTAACTCATCGTAACATATTTAAAAAAACAAGATTATAAACTGTGAAACATTTTTACAGAATTTAGTGACCCGTAAATATTTATATCCAAACTACCTTTTAAGACACAAATTAAAATAAAATTAAAGAATAATTAGCGTCTATATTAAAATTAGTGCCCTTGTGGAAAAATAAAATAACACTACATAAACCAAAAATGGTGGAGGCGCCGGGCGAGCAAATACCAGAAATAATTTTGATTTTGTATTCGAATATTTTGTAAACATTTTGAGGCTACGATGTTCTTTGATGTTTTGTGTCTTATTTAACAGAACACAAATGATCGCAAAACGTATTTGAAAAAAAAATTCGTCTCAGGCCACCTTATTTAGGCGTATTATTAAAATAAACGAGCAATACGTTATTTGTGTATGCCAACATTCTAGGGAATTTCTGAAAAACCAATCATCAACCAGTGAGTTAATTAATGCAAGAAAATTATTAGGAAGTAAAAATTTATGTTATGTTAATAAAAACTATAAACAAGAAAAAAGCGTAACTGTACAGAGTCTTTCATGTAATTTTTCCTACCACACAATTCGAAAGTTGTCAATTTCACACAATTTAGTAGGCCCGAAAGTTGACAATTTCACACATTTGTCAAAATCCTGTGCGTTGTGATGTTGTACAGTTCTAACGTAATTGTTTGCTTTTATCAAGCATGTTGCTATTCTGTTTATCTGCAAGGAGAGCTCCGAAGCAAGACAACTGGTAGGTGTGAACAAGCGCAACAAACTTTGCAGCTTCCTTAAACAAATAGCCATTTATTTAAACCTTAAAAATCCAGAACTTTAATACACAGGAAACTGTTTTCGACAGTCCGCCGAAATCACAACTCTCTAAAGCGCCACGGTGAATGGAAATCTACTGCTGTCGCCAAGAATATACTGATGAATCAGCTACCAATACAATGCAAATTGGAAATAAAATTTTAAATGCGGTTCATCGAAATCATTTTTCTATAAATGGCTTTTTTTAGTGTCGTAGGAAACATAGTGTACAAAACTCGCTGGAAAGTGTCTATCGTTGCACGTGAGCTTTCCGCACTCGTTATGTAATACAGGGTGGTCCACGAGTAATAAAGAGCCTGAAATTTTTTTGATGCAACCAACATTACATTTCAAAGATAACGTGGATAAAAAAAATTTTGTTTTAATTAAGTAAACATAGTAATCGTAGTATAATTTTTGACAAATTATATCAGTCATACTGACATTACTCCAGTTTTAAAATTTTATTTAATTCAAATACAAATAAATTGATTTACATTCAAAATAATCAAACGTAATCTAAAAGGTGTTCAAAGTGCTGACTACGGTTTCTACCGCAGGCATCAATTCTTCTTAAGAACGATCTCCGCGCCCTTGCAAGTGTTCTAGACACAATTTTCGCAGAATCTTCAACAATTCTGTTTTCTAAATGTTCCCGATCAAAATTAGGCGCACTATAAAACTGCACTTTCGGCACTCCCCACAAGAAATAATATCGAGGTGTCACATGAGGTCTTCTAGAGGGCAACAGATATACGAAACCACTTCCTATCCATCTATTTTCATAAATGTCCAAATGCTCGCATTCATCTTTATGAAAATGGGGGACGGACCGTCTTGTTGAAACCACATTACACCTACTCTCTAAGTCTTCTGGTAATTAGGATTTTCATTACTGCAACTGCAACTGCAACAACTGCAGCTTCGTTTCCAGCCGATGTTGCTACTCTTCAATTTCTTTTAATTGGTGGTCACTTTCTTGCAATTTATTTTCAACACCTCTTAAAACTATATCAGTCCGTCTATTTGAATATCGCACTCCATACGTGGTGTATCAACGTGCAGCCTCTGAAGCGTTTTGTAAACATTTTTCATAAATAAGAATCATAAATATAAATTTAACAAGGTTTGACAGGGGTTTGACGTTTTAATTTAAAGTTGACGTGCTGTTTGGTCACTATGTTTAACTTTCAAAACCAAGTATTTTAATATCCACGTTATCTATGAAATGTAATGTTGGTTGCTTCAAAAAAATTTTCAGGCTATATATATATATATATAACAGTACCGTGATTAACGCACAGCCTAGACCACTGAACCTAGAAACATGAAATTTGGAAGATACGTTCTTTAGAGGGTGTAGGGTACCGCTAAAAAAGGATTTTTCGAAAATCCTTTTCTAAAGGGGTGAAATGGGGTGTTAAAGTTTGAATCAAATTCCATCATTTTAAGAGAAATATTAAAGTTATATTCATGAAAATTGGTACTTAGGCCTTACGTTAAAAATGAAGAAACACGTGTTTCAGGATTTTCGAAAAATCAACCCCTAAGGGGGTTAAATAGGGTGTTAAAGTTTATTTAAAAATTAGTAATTTTATAAATTATATCCATGCAGATTGGTATTTGGGATTTCAGTTAAAGATGAAAAACGCATGTTTTAAGTCGTGACATTTCCAGCCCTAAGGGGGTTAAATATAAACTTTCTTCATTTTTGACCTTATATCCATGAGAATTGGTATTTGGGCTTTCGGTGAAAAATGAAGCAACATGTGTTTTATGATTTTTAGAAGTTCCACTCCCCAATAAGAGGGTTAAATTTTAAAATCCGTTATTTTTGAAGTTATATTCATGAAAATTGATATTTAAGCTTTTGGTTAAAAATGAAGAAAGGCGTGTTTCTAGATTTTTTGATCATAAACGATAAATGACTGCAAACAACTATTGCCGGATCCGGTTACACTGTTCCCATGTTCAAATTTAAAGCACTGCCAACTGGGCCAAGATTTTTAAATGAACGCACGATATAAATATACATAACTTCTAACCATTAAAATTGGAATTGGGGCTATACACTAAAAATAAAAAACGCGTGTTTTATGGTAGTTACATTTGTGAAAATTGATATTTGAGTTTTTCGTTAAAAATAAAAAAGGCGTGTTTTTGAATTTTTGGAAGTTCCACGCCCCAACGGAGTAAATATAAATATTTGTAGTTTTTAAAGTTCTAACCATGAAAACTGATACTTAAGCTGTCGACTAAAGATAAAAACGCGTGTTTCAGATTTGTCACAAGTTCCAGCCTCAAGGGGGTTAAATGTAAAAAATTGCTGAAGCTATGATTATGAAAATTAATATTTGGACATTTGGTTGAAAAAGAAGAGACATGTAATTCAGGATTTTTATAAATTCTATCCGCGAGGGGATTAAATTCAAAAATCCATTATTTTTGAAGTTCCATTTATGAGAACTGGTATTTGGCTTTTCAGTTAAAAATGAAGAAACATGTGTTTCAGAATTTTTTGAAATTACACCCAGAAGGGGGTTAAATAAGGATAACAGTGAATAAAAACCATTATATAAACAGCCAAAAGTAACTCGGTTTCGTATTGGGTCACCTTACTCAGTTTTGCGGTATTTTTCCGCGTTACAAAATAATTGTGAACATGCGTGCGAAGCCGCGGGCAACTGCTAGTTATAAATAATGTTTCTGAAATTCAAAACCCTCCAAATTAGTACATTTTCTATGCCATTCTGTTGGTGAACTTTTCACAGGAATCCCATCGTTAATTTCGGCAGAGTACGTCCTTTGATTCAACATCGTTTCAATCGTTCGTATCGACACCTTCGTGCATTCGGAAACATGTTTCTTTCTCATCCATTTCCTCCGAAAAAATTCTTTACATATAGTCCCATGTATGACACACTATTTCCCGAACTTGGGCATGCATAATCTTTTTATTACCAGTATGTGACATTTTCTAATAATAATTAACGAACATCTTTGGAAAAATTGGTACTGACAAGTTTATTTTATGACATTGAACAGTGTTTTGTTTTCACCATCAGATATGAAAACGACTCTATTAATGAAACAGTGATTAGTATGACAACTACTGTCATGGGTTTCTAAAAATTAATAAGTTAAATCTATATTTTTTGTGTCTAGTGTATTGTGACTTTTGTATATTTGGGTGCGTACATTAGGCTCAGAATTCGTAAAGTTGTATGACACACCCTGTATGATAACGAAATTTACATCTATTCAAAGAATAGTTTTATCCGAATTACTGTAGAATAATTAATCTCTCACGTTTGAAAAATATTAATCGTTGTCGTAGTATCCTTTTAAATGATTGTGCATTGATTGGATTGCTAATTAATTTTGTGTTTAATTGTCCTGCAAATTGCTTTTTTATGTATTGTTTATTTAACTTTAGTTTTAATTCTAGTGTTTATCTATTTTACGAAAACAAGCAATAATCAAATGTGGTGGATGCGCCGGGATAGCAAACAACAAATTAATTTTAATTTTATTTAAGTGCTTTGTGAACACTTCTGGGCTTTGATATAGTCTAATTTTTCTTTTTAATTAACTTAGCACAAAACCAAAATAATCACAAAACGCATTATCTCCGTCGTATTTAAAATAATTTATTTTATCAAAATGTGGAAAACGTCTGAAAAATACTCATATTTCATCAACCACTAAGTTAATAATTATTTAATATATCTCATTTCAGTTTATAGTAGAATTGCAACAACGCATTTGAATTTTTCGGAATGAAAAATAAAGCACAAATCGACAGTTTCTGTAAAAGAAAAGAATTCTGTGTTGAACTAAATCCCAGCGATACGTTTTGAGCTAAGAAAATCCACCAGAAACCAGAAACTCCCAATTTGTGCTCCATTTCACTCAAAAAGCGTCAAATGCACTGTTGCAAAGTTCTACTACGAACTGAAATGGGATATAATAGAAGAAAATTCTTAGGTAATAGAATTATTTAATAAATGAAATACAGGGTGGGGCACGATTGGGGTACTTTTAAAACCTTTAAAAATGCAACCAAATGTACAGGAAACTTTAAACACTTGATACAATATTCAATTTAATTCAAATTAGTAATCAAAATGTGTAGATGAAAGCTTCAAGATGACAGTGGATGACAGTTAATCAAATTAGGCCAATTAAACGAATTATTTATTTATTTATTTATTTATTGCAAAAGTCAGTAATAAATGTTCAGAGAGCCGATAGACGGACGCGTAAAGTTGCTGGCGTATTAGCTCTGCATACGATTCTTTACATTACTAGACACCACAGAAAAAGTCCAACAGTGTTAAATGTGAAATTTTGGGGGCCAAATCCAATGGATTCTCGTCCTATCCAACGATTTCCATAATTTTTATTTAAATGATCTCTAACAATAGCGCACCATCTTGTTGGGACCATTGCCGTAAGGTCTAAATTTTCTAACAGGACAATTCCATTTGTAAAAGTAGAGAAACACTTTCCCATTGAGGGTTCCATCAAAAAATGGGGTCCAATTACGGGCTCATTAAAGACCGCACCAAACTATATTAGTTAAAAAAAAAAACACTTTAGAAGTGAGTTTCACAAATTCATCGTGAGTTCTCTTGAGCATTTCAAATCGGAGTGAAACTGACAATTATGAAAATTTTTGACGTTATTGAGAAAAAGCATTCTTTGACTCAAATTTTAATTTATAATAATACTAAAGCATAGAGAGCGACGAAAGATGTTTTAAAGGTTGCAGATAAAAACATTCCAGAAGTACCCCACTCGTGCCCCACCCTGTATAAGCAGTAATAAAATAAAAAATCGTGAACGTATGCAGGGTGTATCAGAAATATGTGTGTTAATTTTACGACGTAATAAAACTCATCAAGTACAACATTTTGTAAAATTCTTATTTATTATTTTCACTGTCTTCCTCCTTTTTTGTGCAAACGAGCCCGTCAGTGTTTAATAATTAATTTGTATACATAGCAACAATTGTCATTGTTTTTTTAAATTATTTAAATTTCCCGTTTCTACCACAACGAAAATAATTCGGCACTTTTATTTTTGTACCCATAGGCGGGTTCACGTTGCAGGATGTTATCTTTTTCAAATTTTAAATAAATTTGTAAAACTTCCACTGAAAATTACAACAAATAGAAAAGATGTTTTATTTGTTGAGCTCTGTTACTTGTTAAAATTAAAATACGTATTTCTGATACACCCTGTATTATCAAGATTTATCTCGGTTCAAAAAATAGTTTTCCACTCATTACAGAATAATTCCTCTCTCGGTTTCATTGAATTCGCCTGCTACTCAGTGTAGTTCTATCGGAACGGCCCAATTAACCATTGCAGGATATCTTTCTTGGTAAACACTCTTTCTGAATGGCGTCCTATTCACCTGCGAGCTCTTTCGCGAATCCATTAAGCTCCGAATGCCGCAATCCGAAACAAGAGAAGCCCTCTGTCAGATAGCGCAGCCTTTTGAAATTTAGATGACGCTTCGCAAACGCAAGCACATAATGCATCCGTTGCCATTAACCGAACACAATGAAACCACATTCAGATCGAACCATCGACCAGTTAATGTACAAGTTTTGCCAGAAGACTACTTTGATAGATGGTACACCACCGTGAATAATCTAAATTATGGACCTGTGCAACGGTTTCCTCTACTGAAACAATGCCAGAGGATTTACTTAGTCTATTGATTGTGGTCGGAGAAGAGATTCTGAGGAGTCTCATATTAGACCAGATCTCCAATTAAAACATAATGACTTATCAGTTGAGGGCAGAGACTCTTTCCGGGTAATTGATAGCGAGGTTCGGAGCTTCCGATTCACTTATTGTCCGGCAAGAAGTTTGCTAGAGGCAAAAATCGACTTTACCGATTTAGAATCGGACATTTGAATCAAATATCAATTAAAGAGAACTTTTTAATTTAATTTTTTTTTTAATTTTCAGTTAATTTAATGTTTTGATTTTGATGTCTTTTTTTGGACTTTGAATTACTGTGCCAGAGATTGCCTTGACCTAAACAAACAATAAAACAGATATTTCAATGATCGAAATAACTGAGTAAGTGGAAAGCTGAAATAGGGGAGTACTTATAGAAGTTTTTTTAGAGTGATGAGCCCGGATCTAAAAACATTGGTAATACTATGTACTAACTATTGGTATTTAACAAATGTGTTTTATTCTTTGATCTATCAAAAGCTAGATGCCTAGAATTTGTTTTCTTAAAATGAAATTTCATAAAATTTTAAAAAGCATTTTCTACGTTTTTATACAATTGTAGCCATGCTTGAATTTTAGATTGTCTCTTGGATTTAGGTAGCCTTTAGTGTTTTAGTGTTATTGTTGCTATAATTATAAGCGACATATAAAAATTTAAATTAGCGATTGTATAAGATTTTTTAAGTTCCGAAAACAAAGTTAGTAAGTATCTGTTGAATTCTTATTTCGAAAATAACAATTTCAATTTTCAACTTCAAACGTCCAACTTCAAAAATTTCCAATTCTTAACTTTGAAAAAAAAGAATTCCTTCAATTTTAATCTCAGAGTTTATTTTACAACAACACAAACTCAAAAGTTTTATACTGTTAAATAGAAGATTTCCAATTATCAACTGCGAAGTTCCAATTTCCATCTCCAATTGTCAATTTCCAACTTGAAAGAAGAATTCCTTCAATCTTAATCTTAGATTTCGCCTCGGTGTGCGGTTCGATATACGAGCCCCTCTTGTATAAAAAAAAATAATAATAATAATCTTAGACTTAGATTTCTAACTCTAAAGTTTTCAAAGTTTTTAGCTTTTGACTCCAAACTTCTAATATCTGAGATCAAAAAACACTCAACTTCTAACTTGAAAGAAGAATTACTCCAATCTTAACCCCAGATTCTATTTTTCAACATCCCAAATTAAAATTTTTTTAAAGTTTTTTGACTCTAATTCAATATTTCTTCATTTTAGATAGAACATTTCCAACTCTCAACTGCTAAATTCAAACTTCTTCCAAGTCCAAATTTTCAAAATCGAAAGCTTTTTTCAATAAATGGCTTTTCTTCAGTGTCGTAGGAAAAATAGTGTACAAAACTCGCTGGAAAGTGTCTATCGTTGCTCAAGAGCTTTCCGCACTCGGCTGGCGCCTCGTGCGTCAAGATTCTCACTCGCGCGATATCAGTCACTTTCCACACTCGTTATGTAATATACTATTAAGGGCCGCTTTTACAATCGTCGGATAACTTTATCCAGGGGATAAATTTTGAAAAATATATTGTTGTAACAAATGTAACCATAGTAATTCTACTAGAAATAACTTATCCGGCGTTTATCGGGCGGTTGTAAAAGCGGCCCTTAATTCAATGTTTTAGTTTTGTGTTTTTATGATCTTATTTTATGATTCTTTAACTGTTTTTTTTTTAAACTTTTATCTCTCAAATTCCAATTTCTAAACTTCAACTCTTCCGCAAAGCTGTAGAAATAAATATCTAGGTGCCAAGGTCCATCCTAAGATTTTAGTTTTAAATTCGGATTCAGGTTTAATTCCGGAATAACAGTTTTGAGAATTTTACAATTCAGAGAATTCGCAGTGGCATTTGAAAGTTCAAACGGCATTTGCTACGTTACTTGATTAGATGTGGTCTTTTTCATAGTCTTAATTTTACAAAAAGGACAAGAGGTGAGACCAAAAAAATGATATTAATATTAATTTTTATTGTGGTTGTTACGTAAAATTAGTTACAGGAAAATTGTAAAAGAAGCACGAGAGATTAATGTAAGCTTAATATTGCTCGCCAAAACGCCATTAATATCAAAATACAATCAATGGCAGTTGGTTACGTATAACAGTAATTGGCAAATTTAATTAACCCGAAGCATAACGAGCCATAACTGTTGCCGTATCACACTCTGATTTAACAAACAAAAAATAGAATGCATTCATTGTAATGTCAGACACTCGAAAATGAAAACCTCTTTGAGTGCAACCGAGACTTCAAGTTTTTCCTCAAAGCTTTGAAAAAACATATTACAATCTCATCAGTCACAGCCCGCGTTTTTTATTTCCAGCGATTTAATTCGCGGCTACGAGCTTCCAAGTCTTAATGGAAATTATTCAGAAATTCAAAATGGTTGTTTATGTTGGAGAAAACGAACGCTCAACTTGATGTGATTTAATCTCAGCTACTTTAAGAGTAAATATTTACAGTGAAAACCTAAATACGAGAAAATCAAAATAAGATTAATAAACTTAATGAAAATAGAAGGCGATTTCGCTTGTCGAATATGTCTTGTTGTGTGGATACCTACAGGCGGGGGAGGCTTGTATCTTTCGTTAATTAGATGCTTGAAATAACAATGAACAAGATTTTTCTGCTTGCTGAGAGACGAAATTAAGAAATTGAATAGAAAAGCAGACAGGAATTGTTTAGAGAAGCTCAAGTGCTTGAATAGCAGACAACTTGAGCACGTCACCTCATTTGGATCTGGTAATCATTGCCTATCACATGCTTGATTACAATGTTCCGTTCAATGATATTACAGATTGTTATTGATGTTACAATCTACACTAATAGCTTCCTAATTACCTGCTAATAATTTAGATATTGTTACAGGGACTCAAAGGTAAATATCGCCAAACTTTTGAGAGCGCTGTGTTATCTGTAAATTTTATGTGGGCGCGTTTAGGCATAAACCGAGATTAATAAACCCATCCAAAAACAAAGTTGCGTCATAAAACCGCACTCGAAGACAAGAAACAGGACAAAATCCTTCGTCCAGGAATATTAATCTCCCCGCTTTATTAGATACTTTATGGACCATAAGCACTGATAGCGACCGAATATTTTTAAATATTAAATTTAACGCGAGCTGAATCCGAAATTGCCGTTTTTAGCAGTAAAACCGGATTAGATATTCATTACGGCACCAACTCCAGACGTATTAATTCCATTATTTATACACGCATGGGGACTCCGACCTGAAACTGGAGCTCTTGTAGCTGAATTTGGAGGTGTATCGCTGAACTAGTTGGTTGGGTCTCTTGAGGTCGATTTGTCAAAAGTAAGTAACTGATTATACCATTCCTCCGAGCTGCATTAGCTCGATTACATCAATACACAAGATTAATGCCTCGATATAAGATAATGGATGGAAGCTTTTTTCTGGAAGATGTTTGATCTAGACGGACGAATATTCGCATAACAGGCAAACAAAAACAAAAAACCAAACACAATCCTACCTGAAAGTTTTCCAGTTTACAATACTTAAGTATAGGAACCTTATTATGTTATAACAATAGAATAACGTAGGAATTAAAATGCAATAAACAACGCTGAGTAAAAACTAAAAAGTATTGTCCTAAATTAACCCGGCGGCGGCGCCTCCACCATTTTTTATCTGGAAGTTTTTTTCTCCAATTGTTCGTAAAGTATTATTTTACAGATGATTTTAGGTCTAAAATAAATTGTGCACTAATACCTACATTCTGTTTACAAGTCATATACTTCTAGAAACGAAATTATTATCGAAAGCAGCATAAAAATATGAAATCATTTAATCTCGCTTGGTTTATTTTCCAACTATTGAGATGTAAACAAAATCTAAAAAGGTTTCATGGCCAATTTGGCGTTAGATTTAAAAACCTCGAAAAACTCATTTGTTTTTATTAAATGTTTCTAAACTTGAAATGAATTTGTAATTTTTTAGACTCTACACGTCCTTTTGCGTAATCCGCCAATATAGAGTTTGCGCAAAACGTTTTTTATGTTTATACCATACGTTAGAAGCTTTTTCTCTTAGTAACGTGTTAATCTAGCCAATACAAAATCGACTAAGAAGCTTATAAGGTGCGGAGTTTATAACGTTTGTGATGCGCAAACTCTATATTATCTCCGAAAAAGTCGTTCTTTATCTTAACACTCTTTACGACAATTACATAGTGTTTACGTTTTCTGTAGGCATATGTTAGAAATCTCTTGGGTTAGTCTCAACTAATTTTTCATTTCAACTTACATTACTTGTTTCTTATTACAAGTATAGACACTTCAATTTTAAATACTAGAGATATTGATATTCAGTCTTAGTCGTGTAGTTTAAATGTTAGTTCAATCTTTGAAACTCAAATTTTCTGGAAATTCTAACTTTTAGTCTGTGAATTTTGACTGAGTGATTAGAGATGCTTCTCTTTGCTTTTTAACTACTAGAAATTCTGACTTTCAAAAATTAAACTCACACTTTTTTCACTTTTTTTTTCAATTCAATTATTTAACATAAAGATATTATTTTCAAACGGAGATTATTTTTTTGCTATAACTCTTTCAAAATTGTTAAGTTGAGCGTTAAAACAAACCTAAATTCAACTTTCTAGTCATTCACATTTTCGAAGAAAATAGCAAAAACTAAACATTTTCACCCTAAAGATATTACAAAAAATGTCTTTTGTTGGTGTGTAAATATTGTTTACCAACAAACCACAAAGATTTAGTTGCTTAAAATAAAAATAACCTTATACGCTTAACCTCGAAACAAATGGTTTACTTTTATTCTATGTATGAAAAAAAAATTACATTCATATATTCGTGTTTCAGGTTACAGTAAGGTTGCTCTCCCATGATAACATACCCTCGCGAAGGTTCTTTATTGGATGTCTTGTTCACTAATCGCTGAAGCTGGGTTCAAATAAATTTGTGAGTTTACAATTCTTTACACTGCTTAAAAAATCTTTTACTGTATAAAAAATATTTCTTCATTAATTTTGATTTGTGCGAAAACAATTGTAAAGCAGTTGGGTCTTGACAATTTGGCAAACGTCTTCAAAGTTAATGTTTGCAAATCAGTTTTTCATGCAAAATCTGCTAAAAGTGGTCCGAAAACGGCTAAAAAAACCATTTAACGACATATTTATGTAAATTTCTTTCATGTGCTAAAAACATAACCTCAGAAGTTTTAAGTTACCACTTTAAAGTTGGCAAATTCATATTCGCAATCAGAGCATTGACTGCGAAACGTACTCGAAGTAACTTCTAAAGTCAATTACCATTAAATAGCAATTGTAAAACTTACCAAATCTAGAGAAACTATTGCTAAATTTGTAGTCAACTGCATACCTGCAATAAAGCAAATAAATAATCAAAATAATATTACTCGTCAAATACAATGCAATTCCAACTCGATTTCAGAGTTCAAACAAGTTTGCCCAAGAGAAATTGAGTAAAAAATGCAACTAGAAATTACCCGGGCACTACAAGCCAATATTCAATGAAAAAACTTTTCGTCAACAGTATCTTTCGTGCAGTAAACCGTTCAGATAAATCCCCTTCCTTATACCAAGAAAACAAATCGATTGAAATCTCAATCTCAAACCACAACGCTTTATTCTTGTAGCCCTTCGATTTCAAAAATAAACTTTGAGAATGCCGCCAATGTAAATTCGATCGACACTCTTATCGAATATTCGTGTCAGCGATTTCACTCTGTCACTTCACGCAAGAATTCCGGTGCGTCAAATTGCGATTTATTCCATTAGGCTTCTCAAACAACGTCCCAGATGTAAACACACACTTAAAGCGACACTTGCGAGGCAATGAAAGTCGTTTTTATAGCCAATCAAATCCTTAAGCCTAGTTTAAGTATGCTGGGGTCAAATTAACAACCAGAAACTGAAAATTAATAGTTTTATCTGTTGTCAAACTTTCCTTGCAAAATGGAAAGTGAACTTCAAAAGTTCAGGAAGAATTAAATTCACCAAGTTCCAAAAATATCGAAAAAAAATCGTAAGATAATGTTAGTATTAACTTTGAGAAATGACGAGGAAAAAAAAGAAAAAAAAAGAGTTGTTGAGCACGAAGCTACTTTTCAACGCACTTTTCCGAGTCAAGACGAGAAAATTAAATTAAGCAGGATGAGTGTACTAAAATACCGGAAACAAATGTTAAGCAGGAAGGAGAGATTGATGATAATAAGATTTAGATGTAAGAATGCAGAAGACACACTTTTGAAAATGAATAATAAAATATTTGACCATGCGTTATTCAAACACTTCTTTGAAGTGTAATATCTAGCTTTTGAAACGAGTCAATCTCTTTATTCCTTTTTTGAAATGTTTAGCACCGTAATTTTCTCACATTTTAAGTCAGAGCAGCGGTTTAAAAGTTTGGGCGCTGTCGGAATCTTTGTTCAAGTAAAGTTTCAATGAAACTCTTCGGTTCGAACTAATTGCAGTGAGCTTTAGTCAGCACTTTGGAAACACGTAATAATGCAGATGTAAAAGCTCAAAATAATTATTCAATAAATGGTCCAAGAACTGGACGCCAGGAGCCACAGTAATTATACATCAGCGGATTGACTTAAAGACGTATGTGATAAATTGTAAAAAAATTTATGACCCAGAAGCCAGCCTCATAAAACAGGAATTACATTTTTAAAAAAAAATACTAGAAATTAACAAAGTGTCAACATAAAATTAAATGCAAATGATTTGTGTTTATTTAAGCTATATGCAACCCTCCAACTATAAAACCAGCCAAAAGCCGCTGTAAGTTGGAAATAGTTGTAGTCCGCATCGCAGTCATTAGTCGAGCAGATAACCGTGTTAATTACACTGGCACTAATTAGACGCTCTATCCATTGGAAACCAATGAGGAGCAAGCGATGCTTTCAATTACGACCATCGATTGTTAACGAATAAATGCTCATAAATAACAACTAATTATGTTATTCGCCGACATGCTGTAGTGCCCATCGATTTCAATCTCGATAGCTTTACCAACGAAAAGTTCGCTGATTGCCAATTAACTGTTCCAATGAAAATCATCATAAGCTCAATGGAAAAACTTAATCGTTTGCTACTTCAATCAATAGCAAGGAGGCCCTGGCTTGCGGTGCTTTATTAATAATTATTGAGCTTATCTCGCGGTGCAATTCACTTCATTATGTTGTGGCCGGTGTAAAGCTCTAATTTGAAGTTTCCGGTCGAAACTTTTTGCAGAACTTTGTTAAGGATTTTATTGTAAGACCTTGGCATTAGATCCTCGTAAACCAATTTTTTTGCCTACTAGTTGAATGTAATTAATTGAAACATTTACTTCCCTCTCTCAATTAATTGACTTCACAACATGGATGTGGGTCCTACGTTCAAATAATTTTTTTCCTCTCTCAAAAAATGTCTAAAGTTAACAACCAACAACAACTGGTCGAAACTTTTTGCAAAACTTTGTTGAGTATTTTATTATGTAAAACTTTGGCATCAAATCTTCGTAAACCTAATTTTTTTACCTACAAATTGGTTTTAATTGGTTGAAACATCTACTTCCCCCTCCAAATTAATTTTCTAATTTTTGTCGCAACATGGATGTTGGTCCTACGTTCAAATATTTTTTTCGTTCTCAAAAAATGTCTAGAGTTAACAAACAACAACAACCAGTCGAAACTTTTTGCAGAACTTTGTTAAGTATTTTATTGTAAGACCTTGGCATCAGATCCTCGAAAACAAATTTTTTTACCTACTAATTGATTTTAATTGATTGAAACATCTACTCCCCTCTCCCAATTAATTTGCCTACTAGTTGAATGTAATTAATTAAAACATCTACTCCCCTCTCCCAATTAATTGGATTCGCAACATGGATGTGGCTCCTACGTTCAAATAATTTTTCTCCTCTTTCAAAAAATGTCTAAAGTTAACAACCAACAACAACCGGTCGAAGCTTTTTTCAAACGTCGTTAAGTATTTTATTGTAAGACTTTGGCATCAGATCTTCGTAAACCAATTTTTTTACCTACTAACGCCCGGTATTTCAGTTAATGGTTAAACTAAAAATATTCTGGTTACGTATTTATTTCTTGGTTTGGCGTATTTCAGTGCTTGGTTATGATTTACCCAAGGTTAAAATCTTTACCGAAGGAAACGTGTCGGGTTACCAAATTTTTTTCAGGGTTAGTCATACTCATGCGCAGTGTCTTTACTTTTCTAACCTAATTTTTTCCCGAGATATCACGCAATTTTGCCACTTTCTGCGACTCGTTTGTGCCTGTGTTTTGAAGGCGTTGTAATTATTTTATACGAAACATGAGTGCTATTGCATTTTAAGGAGCAATAAAAAAATCATCAAGAAATCCAATACAGATTCCTACTTTTCAACGTCAACAACGCGTGCGCATTTAGAATCCTAGCCAAAAAGCTGGGAATTTAACCCAATTTCAACTAAAGCACTAAAATACGCATACAAAGTTAAAATCTTGGGTACGATTTACCATAAGTTAGGTACCAATGATTTTAACCAAGCACTGAAATACCGGGCGTAATTGATTTTAATTGATTGAAACATCTACTCCCCTGGTTTCATCTTTCAAAAATGTCTAAAGTTAAAAACCAGTCAATGAACTGAACTGAACTGCTTATTTAACTAGAATTTTAATTGATCGGAACACCTACTTCTCTCTCCTAAGTAACTGGCTTTGCAACATGAGTGTGAGTCCTACGTTCAAATAATTTTTTTTCTCTCAAAAAATGTCTAGTCAAAAACCAGACACAAAGCTGCTCACTTAAATAGAACAAATAGACTTTTCACTGCAATCAGAACGTTCTGTATAACTTGACTACGTTAACAAATGCTCCTTTTTTTAAAGGTTCCATACATTTCTTGTTATGCAAAAAGATTAACTGAAAATTTTTATTTGAGGCTGCGTGTACTTAATTTAACAGTGAATTCATCTTAACTAAGCTTACATCTGAGCTAATACAGCCCCTAATAGCAGTAATAAAAAATGGATGCAAGTAAATAAAACCCTCCTCGCTCAACTGTCTCGCTTAAGTGGAAGAATCACAGTAGACAATGACTAAATAAAAGCGGCTGAAATCGTTTGATTGTCGGCTGTCAGCTGTCTGCCTATTCTCCGCAATCCAACCCATCAAAGTTTTATTATAATCCTCCTTTTTGGCATAAGCGTATTCTGATTTTTCTTCAGCGTTAAATATTTAAGCACGTCTGAGCTTGACAACGTAATTAGGGTAGAGGGCGTCCCTTGCATTAACTTAATTCACTTAAATATTTCAGAAGGTGATCGATCAGCAAACGTATGTTTCGCTTTGGGTTTTTTGATGTTGGGAATGCGGTTTTTGATCTAATTTTGAAACGATTGCTTCGCAATTTTTGTGATAGCTTGTGTCTGAATAAAAAAGAATTCGTGACGCAGCGCTGTCTTCATCAATACACAAAACTCCCATGGAAAGGAATTGAAATAAAAATAAAGCGCGGAACAATTTTCTCGTGGAGTGAGCGTCAAGTCCCTGAAGAGGTGGTCGCGGCCGGAATTGCCGACGGTCACTGCAGACATCAAAGTTTCATGCTCGAGATTTAGAACGCTTCGCTCTGACAGCTTTGATGCGAATAAAAATTTCTCAAACAAATTCGAATACATCTGTTTTAAAGTTATGTCTGTGTTTATCATTGAAGTGCCAAATGGTGGTTACCTCAAGATCCGCTATCTCCTCACACGCTTCCGGTTCTTAATTAACCCACTTTATCACTGGCTAAAATTATGTAGTCGCATAGTTTTGGAACTACAAAATATCAAACAAAGGCTCTAGGGTTACGTAATAACAACAGCTCGTTTTAAAGACACGTCTCAGTTTTAGCTCATATTACAAGTGCAGTACAAAATTGTGTTCTATACATATTTCAAAACACTTTATTGATTTATCCTTTCTTCACGACTCAAAAATATTAAATTCACATTTCATTGACAAGTGACTAGCGTTCAACTAGAAGAAAGATTCTGACTGTGATTATTCCGAGAGTTTAGAAAAGAAATATTTGCAGATGTGTTGCAGAAAATGCGTGATTATGAATTCACTGAAATAAATTGTTGCCTAAGTGGAATTTTTGCTTAATGTTGTTACATTGTTAATTTTAAATAAATATTCAGTTTCATGTATTTCTATGTTTTTTTTGTTAAGATATTAAGTTTATGCTATACCTGAAAATAGACACAAAAATAAATAATGTGCTGGTACTGCGTTTATTTGCCATACCGTGAAGTACGCCGTTCAAAAAAACAAAAAATTATTTCCTATATGCAGAGTGGATAAAAAATATGAAACCAAGCATTTCATTTGGTTTAGAAAATAATTATTGATGTAAGGGGAAATGCTATAAATAATGTGAGAGAGTTTGTGCAATGGGAATTTATTTGTTTTTATTTCAGAACATTTTATTCTTGAAAAACGATCAAATTTTTTTAGATGTAATGGGAAAGGTAATTGCCTATTTGAAAGTTGAAAATTATTTTTTGCTACACAACGGTGTTGATTAAGATAAGCACACAACCTGTAATACGACTACGATTTTTGACTTAAAGTTGTTGTTTATTTTAAAGTGGAGAACATTTTTTTACTATATAAAAAAAAGGTAATCCTCTAATTTTGAGCGCATGAATGTTGCAGCGATTTGTACCTCTTTTATGAAAGCTCCAGCGAAGACAAAATTTTACCTGACCAAGGGTACGATAGTACGTATACATTGCAGGGCACATTTCCGCCAGTACCTGCAGATTATGATAATAAACGACCATCATTAATTTAATTTAATTTAATTCAAAGAAAAGAATACAAAATCAACACTGTAACAAATACTGATATTTTAATACAGAATTAAATTTAATGTAGTAATTTACTTTACTCTGTTAAATGTTAAATTAGGCAAGAATAATAATTAGGTACTAATTAAATTATACAAAGTGATCCAAAATGACTATTTAAGTTATTATTGAATGGAACCATTGGTAAAAGGTTTCTCCTTATACTCGTAGTACAACCTTTAGGCAATAAAATCACTTGTGTATTGTGTAATTTGAGATGAAAGCCTGCTAATGGTAATTTTCAAGTTTATTTTGTAAATTACTCAAAAAATATTTTCAATCTGTTTCTAATTGAAACTGGATTACTTCGTATTTTAAATTTGCTGTTAGTCTGATTTATTGTTCCACATCCCTGGATTATTAAAAATAATTTGTGTTTGCTCGTAGTCTACTCGTAATCAGTAATCATAAGATTCATAAGTATTTTAAATGAAGACAAAAATTTAACAACACCCTAACTCAGCGAAATGTTTAATAAAAAATCAATAGCTGAGTAGATTTGACCCCTCATCTGCAGGTAAAAAAATTTTTTCCGCCGATATGAATTTTTACGATTATCATCTCCATTATAACAAACATTAAAAACCACACATCAGCCAAAGTTCTCATCCCATTCCGGATGATTGCTTTATGAAAAATTCAAGCAGTGCGGCGATCTCCGTGCAGAATCCATTCCATAAATGCGTTCATCCGATAACTGAAAAATCTTGTTTCATGTAATCTTTACCGATTCCATCTGCAGAATAATGGCGAGGCTGCAAGGGGTCCTGTTATGGAAATTCAATTTTCGAATGTTCCTCGAACACTGATAAAAACAAACTTTATGTATTGCACCACTGTTCGGGTATAAAAAGCCCCGCCATAATCCCATTCCGCCCCCTTATGACATTAGTAGAGCTCCGGCTCTGGCACATCGTTCTGCATATTTTATAGAACCTTTCATCCATAAAAGGAATTCTTCTTTGTCTGATTTAGTCTTTTTCGCGTCTTTTTCCCACTCCGCCTTGTTTTCGGCCGCGGACGTCTCCTGAATTATGAATGGCTTAAACAAAAACGTCACTATTTATACAGTGTCGTTATCCACAACCTCTAGACCAGCCCCAGTAAATGAAACACCTTAAACCTCAAAACAGTAAATTAAATATTAAACTCTAAACTAGCTCTGATCAGACTGACCAAATTATAACATAACTTACAAATAAAACTCACCTACAGATGCTTAATAAAAGTACGCATTTTATAAGTTTTTGTATAGCTACTACAAATTGCTACACGTATTATAAAACACCTTTCAGTTATACATGGATTCAGCTCAGTTTGCGTGTGGGGATGAGCTTCTTCCCTTTGCTATTGATGCTTCGATGACTAAAAATTCAGTCAGAAGTGTGTAAACAAATAGTATTAGTGTCTTTAAGAAGATAATATGTCGAAAAACTACATTACATTTACCATAGCTTTGCAAAAATTGTTTAAAATAGCGAGCCACATGCAAACTGTCGTGAACTGACCCATAACAAGAAATTTATAAAGCACTTGAAGTACAGAACGTTCTATATGCATTAAAAATCCGTTTGTCCAAGTTCAATATGACTGGTTTTTAAATTTAAAGCTTGTTTGAAATAGAAAAAAAATTATTTGATCGTAGGATCCCCAGCCATTTTGCGAAAGCAATTACTTTTGGAAGTAGCTGTAGTAGTTAAATAAAATTTTTGGTACATGCAGAGTGATCTGTTAAGCTATTATTCTTTTTATTATCATTATTGGAAAGACCTATTCGTAAGAAAACAAAAAAGTCAGTCAAGCTATATTTGAATGTATTTCATTGTAATTGTCCAAATTTAACTGTTTTTGCTTATTTCATCAAATTAACAACATTTACAAACAATTAGAAATAGTGATAAAATTATAATTTTCTACACCTATTTAACATTTCCCCTCGATTTCCTATCGGATTGGAGATAAGCACCGTAAATACGTACTAAATCCAGCGTCAGGTATTTTTTCATCAGAGCTTTATGACGTTTTAAAGCGACCGCGTAATAAGCCCTTTCACGACCTAATGGATACGTGTAAACTTTTGAGATCTGGGTCGTTATTTTGCATTTTAATAAAAGCCCACACTGCTGGCTGGAACCCCACAGACATGCTCGTTCCAACAGCTTTGCCGCAGCCTTGCAACATTTATGACGGCTTCATTTCATAATGATGAACAGAACCGGCCTGAAGATAACGATAGACTACAAAAAAAAAACTGAAAGCCAAACCAATATTTGAAAGGAGGCACAATTTGTAAATTGTAATTAGTTTTTTCAGAAGAAACAGCTTCCCTCTGACAACATCCATCATCAAACTTCCTTGTATTCGATTTCACGATTTACGAGGCACAGAACAGGATGCCAATAAACTTCCTATAAAGATACAGAAGCTAATCTGCATGGCATGAAGCTGACTCGTACATACATCAAAAACCGATAAGCCCAGCTCTACAAACATCCACTGGTATTGCATATAAAGCATATTACATACGGCCCATGTAGCAAAAACCCAATAAAGACAGTCTGAAAGAAGTGTTATAAAGAGAGTTCGTTCAGTCGATGCTTGGCGAGATTTTTTATGGACTGTCCGCAAGACATCGATGGCTTACATGTAATAAAACGGACGATTTCACAAATAAAGCAGTAAAACGACCCAAGTCAGCACTGACGGGTTCTGCTTGTCTCAAAAGGAATGGAATGGTGCGATTGCTGTCTAGAAATCCCGCCGATTAAGCGGATGAATGATCATATTAGTGGATTGGCAAGCATCAATCGAATTGAAACGATTTAATAGTGTCGTGTGAAGGACGAATTCTACAATTCGGATCCGCAATTAACCCATTTTATGTTACAAAACCGTATCGAGATTTATAGCTCTCTACTGAGTTCTATCTTATGATTTATTATTCCACGTATTCGACATTGCGTGTCAAGTTATTGAAAATATCCAAGAAAAAAAGTATCAACACTAAGCTGAAGAAACTTTAAGGTATTAAGGAAAAAGTTCTTTCCTAGAATGTAATCGCATTAAATATCTAACATAATAACTAATAAGATATTCCTTTTATCTTTTCTATAAAGTAACAAGTTAAGTTAATAAAGTTCTGTCAAGAAAATAAGCTTAAAAACTAAGAAAATCCTCCTACATAATATTATAAGCCAACTTTATTTATGTGATATAAGATTCAAAATTTTTTTTATTCCTTGTCTTAGCTCTCATAATCAAAATGCTGCTTTGATAAGAATTGCTTTAAAATAACTAGTTATGGTGTAACAAGCGTCTAAAAAAGAATTATATCGTATAGTGTGTCTTGGCTAGGCCATGGACATACGCTGGCCTAGGCAAAAACACACTACGATGTATTTCTTTTTTAGTCGCTTGTTATTTAAATAACCCAATATTTCTGTGTAACCGATAATTTGCAAATTTCCAGTTTTTACTAAAGTGATACAATTTCATTAGATACCTACTCTACTTAGAAGTTAATATAGCAGTAAAGCTAATTAAACATTACAATTTTGTAATAGTACAAGTGAGTTTTAAACAAGTTAAATTAATTATGGTTTATTTCTACTATACCTTACTATATTCACCACTTGATTCTACATTTGATTTTTAAATAATTAATTAAATAAAATTTGGATTTTTATCAAAAAAGAAAGCATGGTCAGCTAACGATAAATTTTAAGCATGTATGAAAACTTATCTATTATAATATCTATATATCTTACTTTCTGGTTGCTTTTCACATTGCGTTTTGATATTAGTATTGCTAATGACATTAACACCATTACCTGGTATGACAAACAAGCACCTATTTTGCATTGTAACAGAATAATTTCAGTGAGTCATCTCACCCGCTGGGCCATCTCTACCGGAATTACCCTATATCGCACGAATGTTTTATTTGCAATATAATTTGTGTAAAATTATGTATTTTGTTTTGCATTTAATGTTTGAATAGTGTGTCATCATTTTACGTGAATCAGTTAGTGTTTAATAGGCCTTTCTACTCAAATATCTTAGAAGTAAAGTTAAACAGCAAATTCCAAAGCACAATATTTCCTTCCCACATCTCAATTTTTGTTAATAGTTTAATCCTTTAACCCCCGGGGCGACGATTTGCGCAAATATCTTCGCAAGATGGTGACAAGATGTTTGGATGTGGGAGCCCTAAGGTGTAAGAACGATAACTCAGCTAAATATGGAGAGCGATACAAAGTTCTAAGCGAGTTCGGTCCGGAGGGATCTAGGCGAGGGTCAACGTAAAATTCCGCTAAAAGTTCTTTACTTAAACGCAGGTTTAGTTGTGAAGCGACAAGAATATATCTTGGAATTAAATTAAATTTGCGACTGACGAGGACGTGATATTGATTTTTACGTGTTTCGAATTCGTAATTACTTATAAAGAGGAGCAAAAGTTGGTGTTGCTTTGAATCTCATCTAGCGAGTGATCAATTTGCGTAAATTACAATTATTTATCTGTCTGAGTGATACGTGAAAAGATCACCGCAATTCGTTAAAAAACAATTTTATTCGCAAATGGCTCAAGACTGATGTTGTGTTATTTAAATATGCGCAATTTCTTTAGCTCGTGAAAAATGGCTCACCTTTTTCTGTTTACGAGATGTTGTAAAAAACGTGTTATTACGGCATTAATTTTTGGCGCGGCAAAATGAAGCACCTCAATCAAAATTAAGTGGAAAACCGAATTAGATTCAAATCAAATTTGTGGATTCAGATAAGTTTGTAATTCACGATTCAAATTAAACCAAGAATTAAATTAGTTTGAAAATGGAATAATTTCCATTCTGCTTCGTGTACGCCTAAGGTTTCGTATTTTTAAATTGAATAATAAAAGCGAAAGACGCGGCACGAAATACGATGCGATTTTTTAAATAAGAATAAATTTGTATGCAAATATCCACAAAACATAACACCCTGTAGAAACGTTACAGATAATGGGCGTCGTAAGCCGTCCCCAGATAATAAGAGAGTCTCTCGGAAGCTCCTCAACAAGTCATAGAATGGCTCCATAAATAACGCAGCGTTATTTCTGTCATACCGGCGGCAGTTCCAGCAAAAGCGTCTTTTTTTTAGTGGCGTCGCGGCGCCGTTGCGTAACGAGCCGGATGTCAGGTGATACATCAGACTATTCCCCGGGAGAAGAGTGCGTCACGTACACATCAAAAGTTTACCGGTGGCAGATATGTGATATGATACCGCCACCAGGTGGGGGCGGCGGACGTGGATGTGTATTGGGACCGGGGACGATGGGAATTGTTTGATGTCGCGTGTAATTGAAAGTATCGATGATGCGCATCTCTTTCATTTGAATAAACGCTTTCCTTCAGTTGAGTGTTAAAATAGTCAACTAAAGAGAGAAAATTTCAATTACCACATTCAGAGAGAAGCAAACAAACTATTTAATTGCAAACGGTAATTTCTGTGTGTGATTACTGGTTACAGATTTGACACAGTATACAGTATAAACATATACTTTGTTGTACTCATAGCGTTTAGATAGCTATTTCCCGGTTATCTCCAGCGTGTGGGAAACAGACTTTCCCGCACTGCGGTGTCTTTTACTTTGCAAAAATGGTTAGGGACATTTAATAGGTTGGTATCGCTAGCGTTGAGATAGAAACAGTTATTTTTTTACGATAAGTGACAGTTCTTTTTTTGTTCAATTTTTTGATGGTTTGACCTGTTACCAACCCATTAGCAAAAAACACTAAATTATAAAAAATATTAATTTTTAGTTTTTTTGAGAGATTCGTTACAAAAATTATTATACCTAACTTGTTTGGAAAACAATTTCCCACATTCGCACTTCATGCAACCGTAGATGCGCTTGTATCGCAAACAAAGTGCTCATGTGGGAAATTGTATTTTCCAAACAAGGTTAATAACTAAATAACTATTAACAGTTTTATATTTTATAAGATAAAATATTAATAACAGTTTTTTATTTCATCGTACACAATAAAATGGTATTTTATCCACTGTTTACTTCATAGTAAAACGAAATTTTATCGTCTAGAAAAATATGGTTTGCAACCATTGTTTTTCTGTTTGTGTATTGTTGAATGTTTTGACGTTGGTAGTTATCAATCAAAATAAATAACGTATAGGTTTTAAATGTTTAGGTTCTTCAGCTTTGGTTAAAAATTGTCATCTTTTCGACTCACTCCCCAAATACAGTACACTTTATTTAATTGCTCTTTTACTAAAAATTAGAGAGTGGTGGTTTTTATGACCTTTCCAATTTTCAAATTTCTAAAATCTATTAGCGGTCACTGTTTAGTGTTTTTTTTTGTTAAATATTTTAAAGATGATTTCGTTGTGGAGTTTAAGTGACATTTTTTTCAAAATAATTCAAAAGCTCAAACTACTAATATCTTGTATTAAAATTACCTCGGACGAATTTAGTTATAGTGCCATTATAAATGGAACCCACCTTGTATGTTCTTATAAGGAAAGGCGCCAAATTTTAATATTTTAAAACTGCCCTGACTAGCATTGGATTCTGTCTTTAAACACAAAGTAAAAAGTAAAAGTAAATAGTATATTTAAAAACGTCTGTTTTTAAATATACTATTTTCAAAGACCAGACGTAATACAATTTGCACTTCAAAGAACAAACACAAAAGTAAAAAAATGTGGCGATAGAAACTGCCAGCAATTTTCCCACCAAAAGCTTAACTTAATAATTTCCGTTTAAGACTTGAAATGAACTTGATGCACCTCCTCACAGCATGTATCAACCCGTAATCCAGTTTCCTGCCAACTTCACGTGCCCGGGTCAGAAACCGGGTGTGAGAGGAAGGGACGGTAATTGCCGTCAAGGCCTGGAAGAAGCGTTCGCGAAAATGGCGTCTGCTGAATTATTCCGGAGCGGTTTTTTCGGCGAAAGAGGACACTGACGAGATCGGAGTTTACACGAGCTGACACCTCCTCGATCGGCCGCTTTGTTTACTCGCGTTTCGAAGACGAACCGAGTATCGATTCCGTGCGGCCGCAACAAACCGATGATTTGTATCGTGGGCTCACAGAAAGGACGATGAACAACGCACCGACGCTGCAAAATTGCTCTGCCGGATGGGATTGCAAAATGAAATATCGATCGGTGAGCTGCTAATTTGGCTAATTGAGTTACCTGGAGAAAACAAGCGGCATTGCCAAAGTGGAAGAAACGAACGTTTTTATCTCGTCATATTGTGTTGGACTTCAGGACTTGATTTTGCTATTTTTTTTTATTATTATTAAAGAAAATGCGAGAATATTGTTTGTTGTTTATGTATTTGTGCATATAACGTGAGATCGAAAATATACTCACTTAGAGCAAGCTGTGCCTGCAGAACTTTAGCCACATTTTAGCCGTTTATTTACACTTTAGCCACATTTTAGCCCTTTATTTACGGCCGCACATTTGAAGTTATGTTGTCTTATGTTGATTTTACACAGCATATGATGTGGCTAAAGATACACTTCACTTTCAAGGTTTGCTCTATTTGAGTATGTTTTCGATCTCCTGTTATTTTAAGAGGCAGTCCTAGTAGACCTTGTCGAGAATGCAGTATTCACTTAGAGTCGGAAAATTCGCCAAAAAAAAGATTATAAAGCAAGTTTGCGACTTTTAAGTACTCTTCGACAATAAAAGTACAGTTCATTCTTTTTTAAATAATAATAGCTTTGTTCGCGGACGATTTTTAGAACTAATCCTGAACTAGTCCAGAATTTTTTAAAGCGCATGTGCGGTTCAGATTCAGTTATGGATTTTCGTCTACCGCGAACAATAATCTATCATTGTCAAGTAGACAGTAAATGTTTAAAAACTAACAAGCCATCAAAAATTATCCCCAAGTTAGGAATATATATATATATATATATATATATATATATATATATATATATATATATTCGTATGACAACAAAAAGTACAATAATACTTGTACATAGAAGAAATTACAAAACTTTGATAGTGGACAACCAAGTTTTCACTTCTGGCGACAACTCATGAATTTCAGTGAAGCCTCCTTGAAAACTCGTAAGTCGACATTCTTCGACAAGATGTTGGACAGTTTCTTCCACTTGACCACATTGGCAATATGGATTTTCGATAGCATTCCATTTAAATAATATTGAATTACATCTGGCATGGCCAGTTATTAGTCTGTTCAATTTCACCCAGACCCACCTTGGTTGATCCATTCCAGGTACACTTTTTGTTGGATCTTCTATTAAATCTTTATTGAAAAGTTGGATATTTGACCACATATTGCGCCACTCATTAATAATGAAAAAGTTTTCGATGTCAGAAGTGTCAACCCAAAAAGGTTTTCTGGATTTTAATCGATTTTCGGGGGCAATTAGATCAGACCATATTGGATAATCTTGGGGATGTCTGCTATATTTGATCCACAGTTTCTTGACTGAAAGTTTTCTTCTTAGTATCGGTGGAGCAATATTAGACAATACTGGAAGCCATTCAGTGGGGGTTGATTTCAAAGTGCCAGTTATGACTCGCATAGCAGTGTTTAACTGTGCATCAATTTTGCTTGTATGTGAACTGTTCATCCAAACAGCACTGCGATATTCTGCCGTTGAAAAGACTAATGCAAGAGCCGAGACACGAAGAGTTTTAGCATTAGCACCCCAAGTCGAACCGGCCAACTTTAGTAGAATGTTATTTCTTGTTTTCAGTTTTTGCCTTAATTTTTCAAGGTGAAACTTGTAGGTGAGCGAACAGTCAAGAGAGACACCAAGGTAAACTGGATGAAAGTTGTGTTTAAGTAGTGTTCCATTTAAAGAGACGTTCAATTTCCTTTCTTTTTGAGAATTTGATAAATGGAAGCAGGAAACTTCTGTTTTTGTTGGATTTACACATAGACGCCACTGTTTGAAGTAATCACACAAAACAGAAGCATCTTGAGAAAGTTGTTCCTCTAATCGATGAAATTCTTTATGTTGAAAAGTCAGTGCAATATCGTCAGCATAGACAAACTTTCTTGAAAGCGTTTCAGGGAGGTCACTCGTATATACATTGAAAAGTAAAGGAGATAATACTGCACCCTGAGGAAGACCATTGTTGAGAGTTTTGATTTTGCTTGATTTTTCACCGACAAAAACTCTAAATTTTCTGTTTGTTAACATGCTCTCGATAAGACTGACAATACGCTTGCAAGGTACAACTTTATAAAGTTTGTGTATTAAACCATCCTTCCAAACTGTATCATAAGCAACAGTGAGATCCAAAAGAACAACACCAGTTTTTAAACGTTTCTCGAAACCAGTTTCAATGTGAGTCGTTAAAGCTAAGACTTGGTCACAGCAACTCCTTTGTGGTCGAAATCCAGCTTGTTCAGAGGGAAGAACATCTTCAACAAGAGGAGAAATGCGCTGATAAATCATCTTCTCCAAAATCTTGTAACAAACACTCAACAAAGAAATGGGCCGATAACTGGATGCTTCTTGTGGAGGTTTTCCCTTTTTGAGAATCGCGATCACCTTGGTCTTTTTAAACTCCGGGGGCAGACGGGCTGAAATAAAAATATCATTAAAAAGAGAAGTAAGCCATTTCAGTGCAAAACTTCCGAGATTTTTGATGAATTCCGGATAGATTCCATCAAAACCAGCCGATTTCTTGCTTTTAGTCGATGATATGGCTGCTTTCAACTCATCTACGTTGAAACATCTCGACAGTTCTCCTGAAACGTTCATCCTCTTTCTTTGCTTTTGAACCCGTCGTTTCATCTCCTTCTTTGCTCTTTTCTCTAGCTTAACGGAATTTGAAATGTTTACCAGCCGGCTAGCTACAGCATTCGGACTAATAGCAGACTCTGATTTAGGTGGTGTAATGTTCGAAGATCCAAGTTTTTGCAAAAGTTTCCAACTACTGCGACTGCTGTGTGTGAAATTCAGATCTTCCATTAAGCTGTTCCATTTTTCTTTCCTCGCCTTATTCAACGAATTTAATACAGCATTGGCATTCTCTGGGTTCGGATTAGAGACGTATGCATTGTAAAACCTCTTTGTTTCATCGCTCCAACAGGGAACATAATTTTTTCGGAATCCACGGGGAATGAATTTTTTAGCAGCATTCTTGATGACTCCAACAAATCTGTGGTAATTCATTGCAGTTGATGGAATCCACCGAAGATCACTATCCACTTGTTTAGCAAACTCATTCCATTTTGCTTTTTGAAAATTCCATCTAGGTTTTTGAAGAGAAGGAAATCGTTTTATCTCATTGCCAAGCTTAACAATTACTGGTCGATGTTGGCTATGAGGAAAACCAGATAGTACATCTCGTGATGCTTGTAATGGTACTTCATTATTCATTGTAACAAAGCATAAATCGGGATTGTACTCCTTCTTCCATCTGGCCGAATAAAAACTTTTCCTAGTTTTACTGTCAAAAACCAAATGGAGCTTATTTAGTTCCATCCATGAAACAAGAGCAAGACCGTTCCTGTCGTTCTCCGCATAACCCCACAAGTTGTGATGACCATTGAAATCGCCGATGTAAATAGCTGGATGATAATTCAGCACCAGATTTTCAGGCCATTGGTCATTAGGTGGTTTGTAAACATTAATAATAAAAATCCCAGCAATTTTGACAGTGAGGAGAAAGATGTTGCTCTCCTGTGTTTTGGCGATGGATTGATAGTCTTCGAAATTTGATTTTACATATGTTGCACAACCGTAAGAAGCACTGTTGATGAAGTCCACCAAAGTGTAACCAGGAATTTGCCCACGGGAAAAAAGGTCCATTTCTGATGAAGTATGGGTTTCTTGAAGAACGATGACATCCACTCGTTCCCTTAGAGCCATTTTCGACAAGAAATCACACTTATCCTTTGAAATTCCTTCTATATTCAATTGACAAACTGTCAAATTTTGATGAACTTCCAAAATTTCAGAAGAACTTCGTAAACCAAGAAAATCAAACGATGACCGAGAGGATCTTGTAGATTTGGATCGGTCGTCCAAGTGTCGGTAATTTCTGGGTGGCGAAAAATCACCCATAACGGACCAAAATCAGAGAGATTTGGTTACCGACATCCGTCAATCAAAGCTTACTTTGATTACTATGAATGAGTTATCCGAAAAACCTTGATACAAAAAGGTATAAATTGTAGAAAACAATCTATTTTCCAATTTACAAACGTTATTTTATAAATAATTTCGATTTAGTAAGGTATTAAATTAATTCCGGTAACCAAAACAGACTATTTCTTTATTGTGATTCAAACCCATTTCCAACCTCAAAAAGCTTTAAAGACACGAGAGTAACAGAGACAAAACCGCTTTTGCCAACTGCGCAAGTCTAAAAACTAAAAATCCTACGTCGAGTCCCAGGATCGTTTGGACTGGTTCTGAACTGATCCGGGACGGTTAGATTCTCTACCATGAACGCTGGACTGTTACTAAAAGTTCGGGATTTTTTCACCGCGAACGCTCTCAGATGAACTGCGCATGATATTGATGCCTGAACTAGTGTTGGGCATAATCGATATATTTTAATAATCGAATGAATCGAAATAATCGTTTAAAATAATCGAATGATCATTCGAATGATCGATTATTGTCCAGTGCGCATGCGTGTCATCACGAAATATAAAATTATTAATTAAGGCGGTCAACAAATAAGTATTGGAATATAAATTTGAATAAGTGGAATGAAAATATTGAAAAAAGACCCATTGTAAATAAATAAATAAATTTAAAAATTATAAATAGTTTTATTTTCCAACATTACACAAAATGTGTTAAATAACAGTCTTTTATTAGGTCATAATATCACTACTAGGAAACGTTTAATGATACCAATAAAACCTGTAGGTATTACGAAAAAATCGTCTCGTGATTGGCCGAATAAAAATTAATTCGACAAAAGTCACTTCAAAACGTCAAATAAAACTTTTCTAAAATATTGATTTAGCCTTTATTGTCTGACTGTGGTGTGGATAAAACGTTGTATTGCATTTGGGTCTTACACGTATTTTATCCCCTTAATTAAACGCTCGAAAATTTTAATAAATTTTGTTTTAAAAAATTTCTTGCTCTCACTGTCATATGTGTCACTTCACAAACTTCAAACAACCGATGAACCACCAACATAATAACAAAAAAATCACTATCAAGTTCGATTATTCCCCAGTTTACCACCACGATTAATTGTCGTTTATTCGTTAGCTTGTTCATTCGATCATTTGAGAAACGAAATATCATCGAATCGAAAAACAAGTGTTCGGAACGAAACGAATGAATCGAATTTCGATTATGAATGATTTTTAAAGTATAATCGAATGATCGATTATTCAGACATAATCGAAATATTTCGATTATATCATTCATAATCGCCCATCACTAGCCTGAACTAGTTCAGGATTGCTACCGCGAACGAAGCTATTAAGTGTCAGTGTCAAAACTCTGATAATAACCAAACTGTATCACCCTATTCGGAAGTAAAATTACCGTTGGGGGCGCCATTGAGCTAGGTTGAAAACAGTAGGTAACCATAAATGGCGGGAAATATTTTATTCGGATATTTTGAGTGTTGTACGAATTTTGAGGCTTTACAATTATTGCATTGCCTATACGGAATGACCATTCTATCTTTGGTGCAAGGAACGAATGTTGACAAATTAGATATGACGAGATAAACAAGAATAACGAATGATTGTTTGGTTCAGTTACTTTATTGTACTACAATTATTACAAAGACATTGAAAAGCCTACCTTTTGGAACAATTTATGCTTAAATGTATCAGCAGTTGTTAATCTTAATTGTAGTTTTGTAGATTTACCAAAGCATTTAATGATTTTTTCAGTAGAAAAATTCTAACCTAAAATTCACTCACTTCACTAATTTATTGTTTTTTTGAGCCCAACATGTGTTCGCTATGATGCATTACTTATAGTCTTCAATTACGCAACTGTTTTAAACACTTTGTAATCAAAATTTAAATCTTTTTCACATTTTATCCACTTTCAAATTCCAACAATAAACACTAAAAACGCCAAAAAACCGGATAACCAAAGTCAAAGCTAGTATTTACCACCACATACTTCTAAAGTAATTCTGTTTAATGTAAGTAATTAACATTATACACGCAAAAAATTGCTAAAAATTCATTTTAGCAATACCTGTTCTGTCATTCACTGACAAACATCTTTCATTGTAAGCGGCACTTTTTAGTCAGGTGCAAGTTTTCATGGTTACCCTGCAATAAAATTATACTTACAGCCCGTGGTCTCTAAGTAAATATTACATGCCAACGTATGCCATTCGTGTTCCATGAAAAATGATGGACAAGCAAAACTTGCAGCCTCTTCAATATCATCCATTTTTCTATTTTCACTTGAAATACTTCAGAACAGTATTGAAGCGTATTTTGCAACAAATGTTGATTTAAAGTGTTGTTTTTTTTGTTTTATATCCCTAAGACGAAACACACGCCACACAATTTTTTAATTTTACAACAATCTGACGTTTAAATATTTTTCATAAAAATGCATTCAGAAAATGTTTTACTTTTTCTTATTTGTGCAGGTATTGCTAAAAATAGCTTACTAACCTCAAACTGTAAGTTCTTTTTATGGTCTCGAACGTTTAGGAAACCTCGGTACTCTCGGTTTCCCAATATTGCATTCTCGACCAAAAAAATTGCACTTACAGTTTACGGTACGTACTACGTATATACATAAATGAGGAATTACGAAAATTTCGTTCCTGTTTTCGACATAGTTTAAAAGTCATCACCAGCAGAGGGCGTTTAGTAAATTTTATTTCCGAATAAGTTCATTTTTAAAGCTTACTCCAAACCTGGTGGCGAACTGACATCGTCAAAAATGAGTGAATTTTGGCATTAAACATATGTTTACTATTAAAAAAATTACCCATAAGCGTCGTAATAAAATAAACCCACTGTTAGTTTTAAAGAAATTATAATAAAATACGGAAGATGAAGAATAATGAACAAATTATCGATAATAATATAATAATATTTCTGTGTATCTTCGTCTTCAAAATTTATTAATGTTAAAATGAAACCTAAGTAAATTCTTGAAAAAAATGCACGCCCATGTATTTCATTATCTTAACCAAATCTTAACCAAGTGCATTTCAAGAATTAATTAATTAATTAATATAAGTCGGTTTGCAAAAAAATATTGTTTCTTATTTTTTTTTTTGCTTTTTTGCTTTTTCAATTTAAAGAATTTATACATAATGAAATAATGAATACTCGTAGCTATTAGCTAATTTAAGCAACCTTTAGTTAAATTGTTTGTGTAATTAATTACCGTTCTTTCTGCATATTACTTTGTGTGACTTCAGACAGTAAAAAGGCAGGATGTTTGCGTCAGCTGCTTTAAACCTAGTTAAAACAAAATATCTAAACTGTGCATTTTTAGTTCCTTCATGTCCAGTTTCCATTAAATCCAAACAGCTATATCAAGTTACTAGACAAAGTTTTAATGGTTAGTTGAGAGCAACTTCCATTACCTGTCACACTTAAAATGGATTTCGTAACAATTTTTACCCAACGTCAAGATCCGATCTAATCAATCAAAATTACATTTAAACCCAACATTTCTAATACCATCGGCTCCTTTCTATAACCGTCTCAATTAATAATAGTTAGCGCTTAATTAAGAATAATTATGTTCGGTGGAACGGAATAGACTTAGGAGCATTCAGTTTTTTGCGGCAGTTTCCGGGTGCTGCTTTTATTTATCGATTGGCAAGCCTGGAGCGTATTAATGGCGTTTTCGTCGGTTGGCGTCACCGAACAAGTGTTTACATTGTAGACTGAACCGGGAAGATTTCCATAAAAAGTCAATTGTTCGCGGTGACAGTATTCTATGGAGAGCGTTCCGGTAAATGGGCAACAATGATTGCGAATCGATCAGAGACCACAACCCCTCGAACAGACGGCAGATGAGACAAAGAGATACAAGCCAAATGCTATTAGAATGGATTAGTTGGTGAGGGGTTATCAACTAGGCCATTTACGAGCATGGACTGGGGGCTAGTTAGTCAACTTTGAGACGAATGTTTACAACGTATTTTACCTCAAGGTTTCGTTAAAAATTTCTATTTTTAAAAGTTTTATTTAATTTGCTTTGTTGTCTGTCTGTCTGTTTCATATTTTCCGAGTCAAATTTGAAAGGGTTCCTCTTGTCCGAATGAAATGAAATTTTGCATACTTACGTAATCTGCGTGGCAATTCAATCGTGTGTAGTTAATTACCTCTTCATGGGGTTAAATGTGATGTTAAATTTTTAGGTAATGTTGAAAAGAAATTTTCGATTTGTACATACCGCATCTTATACCAACATACAGTGTATGTTGGGCATTTTGACGTCACGGTATGTGTGTAATAAGGTTCACTGTTCACTGACTTATAGAAATATATTAGCTTTGTTTGCGGACAATTTTTAGAACTAATCATGAACTAGTCCAGGATTTATTTAAAGCGCAGGTGCGGTTCAGAATCAGTTACGGATTTTCGTCTACCCCGAAGGATAATTTGTCGTGGTCAAGTTACTCAAGTACACAATAGATGTTTAAAAACTAACAAGCCACCAAAAATTATCCCCAAGTTAGGAATAAGATCCGAAAAACCTTGATACGAAAAGGTATAAAGTTTAGAAGACAATCTATTTTCCAATTTACAAACGTTATTTCTATTTCTTTATTGTGATTCTAACCCATTTCCAACCTCAAAAAGCTTTAAAGACACGAGACTAACAGAGACAAAACCGCTTTCGTCAACTGCGCAAGTCTAGAACTAAAAATCCTATGTCGAGTCCGAGGATCGTTTGGACTGGTTCTAAACTGATCCGGGACTGTTAGATTCTCTACCGCGAATGGCAGACTGTTACTAAAAGTTCGGGATTTTTTCACCGCGAACGCTCTCAGATGAACTGCGCATGCGATTGATGCCTGAACTAGTTCAGGATCGCTACCGCGAACAAAGCTATTAATACGTTTCATTACGTTTGACTAGTCCGGTAAAAACGAGACAATGAAGTTGGAACAAATCCTCATCACGGCTGATAGAAAAACATTATTTTTTACTTTTTAGTGCATCTTTTAAATAATAGTATATTATATTATAAATGATAGAAATGCATCATTATATGCGAGTGAGAATCTTGACACACGAGTGCGCTTGCGCTCGAGTGGGACACTTCTCACGAGCTTTATAATGGCATTTCGATCACGTGTGATATACGACATTTTATCTTATATTATATCATTTTATTTTATACCATTGTACATTATACCATTGTTTTCGGTGAGAGAAATCAAATTTATCTCACAAGAGAGATAAAGCTGTCAGATTTACTCACTTGATTTTATTTCTCTCACCGAAAACAGTGGTATAATGTACCTAAAAAACTGCACCTGTAAGATAAAAGCTTTTTTCTAAAAAAACATTTTTTTATATTATTTTTGTGTCTGTTTTATTTGGATAAAGCAAAAGGTTTTATGACAAAATATTAACCTGGCGCATCCACCATTTATATTCATTGAGCGTTAAAATAATTGGTCCGCAATTTGACTTATTTTTGGAGCACTATAATTTCAGAGATGCAAAAAATAAAAATGAAAATAAAATATGTGTTATATATTGTAAATAATGACTTTGATTTTAGTTAGGTTGGCAATACGGCTGTCAGTGTGATAGACGCTGTGAAGCTGTCCAAATATGTAGGAAGTAATCTCTAAATAAAAACTAGTTAAACCGAGCATCGCCTATTATTCACAAAACAAGAATATAACATGGTGTCAGAAGTGTGTTTTGTCAAAGATATTTTCGAGTGAAACGTCAGAAAAAAGTGGTTCTGGGAGAAGTCAAAAAAAAGTGATGTTAAATTGGGAACCGCATGCCGTCCACGAGGAAAAGCAAGAGGAAACGAGGCACACAGCAAGACAACGGAGGTGACCGTGAAAGTAAAGCGACAACTAGCTTCGAAATGGCCCTCAATTTCAATAAACCGAACCAATTAAGCATAAAAGGCAATCCGAATATAAAATGGGATGAATGGAAAGTGAGTTTTGAAAACTTTATAAATGCATCGGGATTGGATGAGGCCAGCGATAAAAGAAAAATAGCCATGTTAATAAACTTGATTGGACCTGATGGACAGGAAGTATATAATAATTTCATCTACGACGAAGATGAGGACAAGAATAAATTCGAAACGGTGATGGGAAAATTCGATGAATTTTGTAAACCAAGGAAAAGCACTGCAGTGGAAAGGTTTAACTTCTTCAATGTTTACCAGAGGGAAGGTGAAACATTTGAATCATTTTAACCGAGTTAAGGACCAAGGCTACAAGCTGTGAATTTGGAGATCAGAAAGACAGTCTGATCCGTGACAGAATAATTTGTGGGCTTCGCGACAAAGAAACACAGAAGAGATTACTACGGGACACCGACATCACCTTAGAAGAAGCAATAAAACAATGCATGGCGGTAGAAATTAGTGAAAAACAGATGAAGGAGATTCAAAACTCAACACACAAGATTGAACTCGTCAACAAGAAAGAAAAATCGGTGAACAAAGGAAAACAGAATGTAAGACAGAATGTGGCACAGAAGAAAATGGGGGAAGATTGTGGAAAGTGTGTGAAAAAGCACGAAAGAAGAAACTGCCCCGCATTCGGACTGGAGTGTGCATTCTGCAAAGGAAGAAATCATTTCGCCAGGTGCTGCTGGAAGAAGCTTAGAAGTGGTCAACCAGGTAGGAGTAACATGTATAAAAGAAACGTGCAAAAAATCACGGAAACGGGTGAACAATTTTTTGTAACTGAAATAAAAAGTTGTGTAAATGAAGGGTGTTGGTACGAAAAAATTAATATGTTAAATACACGAATTCAATTTAAACTTGACACCGGTTCAGAAGTAAATGTATTACCTTTAAAAACTGTTCAGTACTTAAAGTTGGTTAATAAGATTGAAAAATGTAATACAACTTTAGTCTCATTTGGAAATTTTAAAATTAAGTCGTTAGGAAAAATTTCTATAAGATGTTCATACAAACATATAAGCAAAAATTTAGAATTTATGGTAACAGATGTAGATTGTCAGCCATTACTAGGGTTAGAAGGCTGTAATTAACTAGAGTTAATAAAGAGAGTTGAGGTAATACAGCCAGATGCAAAAAATAATATTATAAACACGTATAAGAAAGTATTTTCAGGCTTAGGAAAAATCGAAGGGGAGTATCACATTCAAATTGATAATAAAGTACCGCCTTGCATCCACCCTCCTAGACGAATCCCTCTTACACTAATACCCCGACTAAAAGAAACACTCAAAAAATTAGAAGAACAAGGCGTGATTTCAAAAGTGGACTATCAGACGGAGTGGGTCAACAGTTTGGTGATAGAAGAAAAGAAGAGTGGTGAATTGCGACTATGTCTAGATCCAAAACATCTGAATAAAGCAATCAAAAGAGAATATTTTGTGATTCCAACCATTCAAGAAATAGTGACCAAATTAAAAGGTAAGCAGTATTTTTCTACTATTGACATGAGGAATGGATATTGGCAAGTCCAACTAGACAAAAAAAGCTCCGACTTATGCACATTCAATACACCCTTTGGAAAATATAAGTTTGAGAGGATGCCATTTGGGATTAAGTCAGCATCAGAAATATTTCAAAGAAAAGTGATAGAAATTTTTGGTGATATAGCGGGAGTTTGTATATTTTTTGATGACATGATAATAAGCGGAGAAACAATAGAGGAACATGACAGGGTTCTAAGACAAGTTTTGGAAACGGCCTTCAAAAACAATGTCACATTTAATAAAGACAAATTTCAATTCAGAAAGGCAGAAGTAAAGTTCATGGGAAATATAATCACAAACGAAGGTTTGAAATGAGATAGCGAAAAGATAAAGGCAATAGTGAAGATGGAACCACCAATGAACAAGGATGAATTGAAACGTTTCTTAGGAATGGTTAACTTCCTCTCGCAGTTTATTCCAAATACTTCGGAAATAAATGCTCCATTGTATGAAGTTTTGAAGAAGGACACACTGTGGCACTGGGAAGCGAAACAACAAAAGTCATTTGAGTTGTTAAAGAGCAAATCATGTGAGGCACCAGTACTCCAATATTTTGATAAGGAATTACCAGTGGTAATTCAAACAGATGCATCGAAACATGGCATTGGTGCATGCCTAATGCAAAATGGACATCCAGTAGCATATGCCTCGAGATCAATGACAGAAACAGAGAAGAAATATGCCCAGATAGAGAAGGAACTGCTAGCAATTGTGTACGCTATGGAAAAGTTTCATTACTTTGTTTATGGCCGCACTGTAACAATCCAATCGGATCACAAACCTCTTGAATTCATATTGAAGAAAGAACTAGGGAAGATAACAGGAAGATTACAAAGGATGGTATTAAAGTTAATAAAGTATGATTACAACGTTGTATATGTTCAAGGAAAAAAACTGTTTTTGGCAGACACGTTGTCAAGGGCATACTTAAAAGATCCAGTTTGCGATGACCCTGATTTGGAATCAACGGTACATTCAATAGCGAAGAACTTATCCGTCTCTGAAAAAAGAAGAAAGGAATTACAAGAAGAAACATCACGAGATGAAATTTTAAGAGAAATTACAAAATATTACGAAGAAGGATGGCCTAGAAGTAAGAATGGAATGAAGGAGAAAGCTCAGAAATACTGGAAGTTTCGTTCAGAAATAACAGTAGACGACCAATTAGTTTTTAAGGGAGAAAAGCTGATAGTTCCGGAATCCATGAAAAGTGAAATTTTAAGGCAGATTCATGAGGGACATCAGGGAATAGAAAAGTCAAAGATGAAAGCAAGACAAGTTGTGTATTGGCCAGGAATTAATCAAGATATAGAAGAAATGGTATCTAAGTGTGCAGTATGTGAGAAATACCAGAGAAACAACAGTAAAGAGGAGATAATAAATCATGAAATACCGGAGCGAGCATGGAAGAAGATTGCCAGTGATATTTTAGAATACAGAGGAATAAATTACTTGATCGTAATAGACTATTATTCTAATTGGCTAGAAATAAAGAAGCTTAACGGGAAGACAGCTTTAGAAATCATTACAAAATTGAAGGAAATATTTTCCAGGAATGGAATTCCAGAAGAGATAGTCTCCGATAACATGCCATATAGCAGTCTACAATTCAGGACTTTTGCTAAAGAATGGGATATTCAAACAACGACATCAAGCCCCAGGTATCCGCAGTCTAACGGCATGGCAGAAAGAGCTGTTCAAATAGCCAAGCTGATGTTAAAGAAAGCATATGAAGCGAATACAGACATTTATACAATGCTGATGGAGTATAGAAGTACACCGATAAAAGGAATAGGTTACTCGCCAGCACAGATTTTGATAAATAGAAGATTGAGAACGAAGTTACCTATAAATAGCGGACAACTCAAACCACAGATATACGAGGACGTAAAGGAAAGAAAAACAAAGGAAAGGGAGAAGATGAATGAATACTATAATAGAACAGCAAGAAACCTAAAGCCACTAAGAGATGAGCAATCAGTACGGATAAAAAAGGGAAAAGTTTGGGAACCTGCTCAAATTATTAGAAGACATGAAGCACCAAGATCGTACATTGTTAGAACAAAAGAAGGAGAGTTGAGAAGAAACAGAAGACACCTCAGACCTTCGCACAATCCTGTTCCCATATTTCACGATGAACACAATACAACCGATAATCCTCGAAATCCCATACGAGTAAATCCTATCCCAAATGCTAAAATGCTAATAAAAGGAGATCGGTGATACCCCAACGATCTCAAGATTTTAATGTATATAGATAGATTAGAGAAGCGTAGTTAGGTTAAGAAATATGTGTTAAGTTTATCACTTAAAAAAAAGGGAGATGTTATATATTGTAAATAATGACTTTGATTTTAGTTAGGTTGGCAATACGGCTATCAGTGTGATAGACGCTGTGAAGCTGTCCAAATATGTAGGAAGTAATCTCTAAATAAAAACTAGTTAAACCGAGCATCGCCTATTATTCACAAAACAAGAATATAACAATCTGCAATTACTTTGTGTAGTTTTTAAGTATGGAGAGTTTAGTTTGTAGAAATGCACACAAAGTTTTACTAAATCATTCGATATTTATACTAGCCAATTTAAATATTTCATTGTTTTAAGCAAGACTTTGATTTAGCTACCAAAACAATGATTAATTTGTTTGAATTTATATTTAGTTTACAAAATGTGGCTAAATTCATTTTAATACAAACCAGAATATTTAGTTTGTTTTAAACTTAGATCAAAGCAAGCTTATCTTTGTAAGATATTTAAGTTTTTTTTTCATTTGAAAGCATTTTTAATTTTTTGTATTAAAGAATTTTTTTAATACTTAAGGACCGGTTTACAGAACGTTTTAATCGCAATTAAATTTTAACTCGAAATTATCTTGACATTTGTGTCAATGCATGTTAAATGGCAACTTAATTTGAATTAGCTTAATTCTGAATTAAATCTTAATTTCGTTTTCTGTAAATGTTTTTTCTTCAAAGACATTTTTGTTAAACGTGTTTGATTTTAGATTTTGACATTTTAATGGGTATGAATCAATAAAAACTACTTAAATATATTTAGTTAATTTTAACTAAACGACAAAGATTTATAAAAAGTGGTCCACTGATTAGACGAATGCAGCGTCCTCTGTAGCTATACAGGGTGTTCTAAGTTTTATGGCCGAGGCAAAAATAAATACTTCTAATTGAGTAAAAAAATAATTGTACAGTCTAAACGATATAGAATTATTTACGCTAACATTTGATGCTTTGATATTGTTCAAAATTTTTAAGGTATGGCTGTGAGACATTAAAAACCACGTTTGAGATTTTTTTTTTAAGTTTTTGGTGTATTTTTTGTATGGGAAAATTCCTTTAATTTTTTGAAGCGTAAATTGCTGAAATAGAATTGGCGGAAGTTGATAGCTTTTGAGTAATTAACAGTTTAATATTGAACATGTAAGAATTTTGGTAATTTATTCCCAAGTTAGGAATGATGGACTGTCAACCCCGTGGTTTCTTGTTCACAATGGAGCTGAGGCGTGATGGATTTATGACGTCTCTCCAAAAGATGGGTCTCTGCAAGATTTCGTTCCAGTGAGCCGACGACCGCTTCACCCCGGAAAGGTTGTAAACATCATTGCGAACATTTTTCCATTGTCAAGGAATTTTGACCTGATCACCAATTACCGCAAAGCCTGCCATAAATTATTCGAGCTTTTAAATCTTCAATATTAAAATGTTAATTATTCAAAAGCTATCAACTTCCGCCGAATTATATTTCAGCAACTACGACTCAAAAAATTAAAGAAATTTTTCCATATAGGAAATACGCCAATAACTTAAAAAAAAATCACAAACGTGGTTTTTAATGTCTCACAGCCAATATCAAAGCATCAAATGGTAGCGTAAATAATTCTCTATCGTTTAGACAAAAAATCATTTTGTGTGCAACTGTCAAAAAAACCTCACTTTTTTATCTTGATTTTGAGTTGTGAAGTAGCACATTTGTTTATAGTAAAATAAAGCCTTGACAACGTAAAAAAAGAGTTTTTTTTACTGGCCGACAAAGACTTTTTTTACGGGTCATGATCTTGAATTGTTCAGGTAATAAATTCGAAACTAACCTCTTTGCGGCGATTTGTAACTCCGGTGGAATATTAGGAAAGCAATTGTCTTCACTTTCACTGCTCATTTTCCTTAAGCACAAAAAACAGCACCACTTTCAATGACATAAGAATGACAATAATAAACATCAACTATACGCAAGCCCTAGTTACTAGTGCCCTAGCACACTGCTAAATTGAATTTTCTGTAAAAATTCGATCGAAACTTTAATTTTGGTAATTTTTCACAGTTTCACACAAAATTTTGTATGCCACATGGCCTGCGCTTCGCCAAATAATATTCATTCTCATAAAAAAAGTCTTAGTTCACGGCCTTGTAACATAAATAACTATTTTTACTCGATTAGAAATATTTATTTTTGCCTCGGCCATAAAACTTGGAACACCCTGTACAAGATCGTTAATCATAGCTATTGCGTGTTATTACATACTTAAAAAACATTACTCAACTCATTTCAGAAAATAGAAACGAAAGAAGAGCTGGGCAAACAATTCCTTTAGTCTCTTTTATTGAAAAAGTTTCATAAAATTGAATAGATATTTGCAGAAAATTGTTTCTGTTTTACCAAACATTTAATTTCATACTTCGTATTTTAAGCAAAACTAGAAATAGCTGTCGGAACACTGAAAACTGAGAAATTTGGTTTATTCTGATTTGTTAGTATATGTGTTCAAACCCGTGTTGGCTGTCTAAATCAGCAAAATTGGTGTTTAATTGGTAGGTAGGTATTCTTTCAATTAGAATTAATAGTGAGAATGAATTGTAATATGTTTAAACTTTTGTTTTTATTACGAAATATCCCGGCGCATCCACCATTTGGTGTTTTAATTAAAACGAAGACCCCAGGTGGAGTAAAATTTTGCTTATGTTTCTAGAAAAATTAAAAAAAACTGAGTATAAATGTAGTTTTTTTGGATAGAAAAAACTTTAGCAACAAAAATGCCAGCCTTTATTTGATAAAAAATTATGAAATTAGTCTGTGTTTGCATTGTTCTGAGTCAACTTTGTTGTAACAGTTTTGCTAAAATTTCGATAGAAACATTATTACCCAAAAGGTGATAAAGCTATATTGCCTTAATTTATTATTTAAATGCTTGTTTTTAATTCTTCACTAAACTAAATTTATAATTAATTAATAGAAATTTAATCAATTCAAGTACAAATTAAGTTCGCTTTTTTGCGAAAACTTATTCCGGCGTATCCACCACATTTGGCTCCCAACATGAAATGATAAAAAAACTCAACAATCTGTTGAGTTAAAAACGTTTTAAAATAAATGACAGTTGAACCCAAATAAATATTTATATTTTAATTCCTCTTTCAGTCGAATTAACTTTATTCAAAATTTATATCAATTTTTTCCCGTTATTTGCCCGAAACAAAAAATACTCCATGTTGTAAAAATAGATAAATATAAATAAAATTGACCTGTTTGTTACTTAAATTTACTTCAGTACAAATATAAAACCGACTATTTTGTTATTTATTTGCTACATACTTCCCAAAATTAAAAATTTCAGAATGTCCTCTAATTAATTCAAGATTAGTGTTTAATTTTGTTTACAACATAATTAAATGGCAAAGTCCAATATTAAATATTTATAAATTTTCAAAATAAAGTAAATAAACAAAATTGCACAGTAATGAGTACAGTATACTCTCATTTGATTTGGTATCACAATTCGTGTACAATAGAGTCCGATAAATCACATTCCGGTTAAATCAATTTTATTGTTTCTATAACAAAGAAATTCCAAACCAGTGATAAATCGAACTTCCATTTGGAATACTATGCTACTATCTAGATTAAAGAATTTTTTGTCTGCACTTTTGTCATCCGCTCGATTGTTAAAATGCATTAACTTATTTCAGACGGTAGTTAGAGTGCAGTTATCAAAAGTAAATTATCTGATGCAATATTTTACTGCTGCACTATGTCATGCTTTTATTAGTTCCACCAACATTATCAACTTTTAAAATTATTTAACAAAAGCATTCCGAAGCTAACAAATAATACAATGGATTAATTTTCTCCAGCATAACCAAATGCAATCCGAACTAATTAGTCAAAACAAATCTAATTAAAGCACACATTATTCCATGCTAGATAGCAGAAAGCCGTTCGCATTTCTCATTTTGTTTCGACTTCCTATTAATTTTTCCTCCCTCCGGTGTCAATTTCCTTTGAACAATTCTTTCGCCGGAAATAACAAACAATGTTTCAAATAAAAGCCAATAATAATAACGTAACGACCTAAAGAACGGCGGCAGTAAATAGTCGCCGTATCGGTATCGAAAACAAGTCCAATCTAGATTACGAATGACAGGGACGTAATAAAACAAATAGGCCGCCGTGTGCGATAGCGAGAAAGAACTCTCTTGTCTCAACGATAACACGTTAAACTGGGCCAATTTTTCACAATGGCGTTTGTTATTTTCTTCGAGACCGAAGCGGAGGAAATTACAAAATAAACACAATTTGTATATTGCGATAAGCAAGAACAACGTTTTCTAAGAACGCCATCGAGTTACAATCACCTTCACAAAACATGTCTGCACAGAGTATTTCAGCAAGATTTTTTCATAGTATTATCAACTTTAATATTTTAATTGAATTCTGTTTTTATATTACCTGGGTTATTTTAAGGAAGTTTTCATCACTTTTTCCTATACATAAGTTCAGGTGTTGACAAGATATTTACTCTTTTTTTGGATTTGCATTTTTTACTTCAAAAATCGATAATTTGCTCAATTCAACTTCAAGTACCCATAACTCCAAACGAAATACTCCAACTTTTATTTCACTAAATAGATGAGAATTAAATTTAATTTAATTAAATTAATTAAATTTAATTCTCTTCCATTTAGATTAGATTTCAAAGTTTTTCTTAATTCTTTTATTTCTCTTCTTTTTATTTCTTAAATTGTTATAAATGCAAGTATTAAATATGAAAAAAAGGCAGAATTTAATAAATTGATTTGATAATTACAGAACGCATAACACAATTTTGAACAGAACAGAACTTCCATTAAAAAATTTCTATGTGCAAAAACAACTATGATTATTAATAATTATTAGTAATAACTTTCCAGAAATATCAAAGAAATCAAAATAACTTAAAAACTATTAAGCACAAGTATAGTAAATCTCAGAACAGACCGATACAGAATTAAATTCTCCTTAACGGGATCAAAAAAAAATAAGGCAATTCATTTAAAAAGACTTAGTTGACAACAAAAGAAAGATCTAAGATTTCTCATTCAAATACAATTTCAAAATATTTGAAAACAATAAATTTCTTAATATTTGAAGCGAATGGTGTGAATAAAAGAAAACTGAAACCGGCTAAACTTAGGTAGGTATAGGAAAAGTTAATAAAAACTTCTTTTGCATACCTGTAGTATCTAAAGTTCTCTCTCCAAAGGTAATGAAAAAATAAAACAGTTTGAACTTAGGTATTTAGGAAAAGTTAACAAAAAACATATTTCGTAGGTAATAAATCAAAAATAATAAAACAAGACGTAATGTAGTGAGTGCATCAGTTTACTTTAGTGTGTGGAATCGCAAACAATTTTTCAAAATTAAAAAACTGTACCAATATTAATTTTCAAAAAAATTTATTTATTGTAATATTCAGTAGTTAATTTATACCTTTCTGTTACTGCTTCATTCTGCTGTATGGAGTTTGTATTTCTCTGATGTTTATATCTTGTCGTGTGCGTTACCATTTTTTTTATCGTGGAAAATGTTTCTTGTCACTAAATACACAATTTTGCCAGGTTAGAAAAGTTTTTGACCGTTCTGTACATTTTATTGTCATTTCAAGTCTCAAATACATTTTTTGTCGGACAAAAATCTATCGAGAATAAAAACAAATTCTGCTAATTACAATAAATTAATTTGTTAGAGGTATTAATGTTCCGAATGTATAATGATTCTGTTTAAACAGACAAATTTCAGAGAAATTATTTTAATTCCTCAACAACCTAAGATCATTGTAGCAGTTCCTGTCGCTAAGATCGTTATCTTTCACTAATTGTAAAATGTAAAACTACACTTGGAGTAAATAAAAACGTCACTTCTTTTATGCAAACTTTATTTGAAGCAACTATTCCGTTGGAAAAGTTCTCTAAGCCCCGCTTCACGCTTCATTTAATTACCAAATTCAGTTTCGAACTTTGTTTCGGCAAGTTGGAATCATATTGCAAATTCCAAGTGCATCAGTCTTGATGAAAATAAAATGTCACGTCGATTTGCCATACAAAAGTTTTATTCAGTTCAATTCCAATTTAATCCCAATGTTTTTGGTTCATTTAGAGCTACGTTTAAGTTTATTACTATTATTATGATTGCACGGTTCACGTTGAAAAGGACTCGCTTTAACATGACAGAATTATTAATCAATATTTAAATTTTGCAACACTTGTCCGAGCTTTTAACGTCGTAAAAGTAGAAACGTTTTGAAATAAAATAAAAATGGCGTTGGCATTTTATTTCAAGCTTTACATAAATAAGTTATCATATTTTATGTCGAAAACAACTAAAAGTTACGAGCCATATTTTCGTATTTAAATGGAACCGTCGATAAATTTAACGTCGGTGTAAAAAGCAAGTAAATATTTTATTATTTGTAATTTTAAACTCGGGCTCTTGCCACCATCTCCGATTACAAAGTAAATAAGAACAGCATGACCTCAACATCCTTTAAAACGTTCCAGAATTAAGAAGCAAATAAAACCGGTGAAACTTGTGTTCGAGACACCAAAAAGTTTGCTAATTAATACCACTTTCGAGGGAAAGTTTTGTCGATTAATCATCGAAATTTTTTATTTTACCTGCATATATCCGCCCTCGCAGTGGCTAGCGTTGAGTAGAACGCCCACTTTGAATTTGTTGAACTTTATCCGAAGAATCCAATCTTTGGGAGTTCCGCGGAACGACCGAAACCTGTACCAGCATGTCATCGGTTTCCCGAAGTTCTCACTCGTCACTTCCGGACTTGCGACGTCCTCGTAAATTTCCACCGTTTTGTTGCAGTGGTCTTTCTTCGGATCAGCTGAAACAAAATTACTCAAAATGTAAGCTTATAATTAAATTTTAGGTTGTAAATATCGTAAAAAATTAAAAATTCAAATTTCAAATATTAACTGGTTTAGTGATGTAATGATGTAAATCATGATATGACTGTAAAATAATAAATAATAATTTAATATGACTGATTCTAAAAATAATAATATTAAGAGTATAGTTTTCACACTAATTCTACCTACTTTGAATTATTAAGTAAGCTGTACTCCACTTAAAAGACCTAAGTTTTTTGGCAGGTTATATCGGGACTCCCCTGTATTTCGATGACATCTTTAAGAAAGTACCTAAAGAACGTCTTAGTTAAAAACGTCTAGTTCTTTTGGTTTTCGCTTAAAGAAATAAAACAAAAATTAGAATTTTCTGTTTTTTTTTCAATAATTCAAACATTAAAAATGATACATCAAATTTTCTTTCAGATAATTGTTCAGCATGAAAATGCACAACTTTGCCCAAATTTAACCGACCTCGGATCTCTTATAATAACTGAGATCCCCATGGTGGAGCTCGAAATACGGACAGACTGTATACTACTTCTAAAATACAAGTAGTAGTTGATATTAGAATTAATAGTTCTAAAGAATATAAAAAGAATTTCAAACATCCAAACATAGAGGTATTGGTTTTTCTGATGTTCTGCCAAAAAATTTAAAGTCTTACTTCTATAACCGAAAGTTTTTCGTGTCACACAATGGCTACGTTTCTAAGAATTGTAGTGTCTTATCTGGTATACCTCAAGGGTCTAGCTTGGGACCACTTCTTTTTCTATTGTTTTTTAATGATCTACCGGAATGTCTTAACTGCGACACACTCATGTATGCTGATGATGTTAAATTGTTTTCTAATTAAAACACTTCAGGAATGTTTCACTTTACAATCTAATATTTCAAACTTAATTAACTGGTGTAAGTAAAATAAACTTAAACTTAATACATCTAATACATACATCCATCTAATACATCTAATACATCCTAATACATAGTCCAAAAAAAAGCATCCACTTAGATATGACTATAGAATAGATAAATCAGTTTTGGAGCGTTCTAATACGGTTGTTGACCTAGGTGCTTAGTTTGACTCAGAGCTTTCTTTTACAAAACATATAAATTCTTCATCCACTTCACTAATGAAGGACACTTTATTCACTACACTATAATTCAGAAACAATAAGTTCTAAAAAGCTGAACGAACATAGAACTACTTATACGGACTGTTTATAAAAGAGTGTAGGATCTCAGGCGTTTCTGGAATTTGAATTTGCCGCATATAATTATTTTATTTCTATGAAATTTCTGAAAAGTACCAATTTTTATCTACTCAGGCAACCAGTAAAACCAAATTTTTCATATACTAACATTGTTCGTTTTTTCTTGAAAGAAGCGGCAAACTTTTAATACCTACTACGATCCTACATTCATTTATAGACAGATTGTATAGTACAATGTGTTTTTAAATGATTCTCATCTAGTTAACTTTGGAATTGGTTTACATGTAAAAAAAATTGTGCCGCTCTGCGCAATTGAATTCTCTGTCAATAAATGTCAAAACTGTCACTTGTGAAATTCACAAATTGTCAATTAATTAATTTTAAAAATTTCGTTAAAATGCAACTAAATTATTACACTGGGCAAGAAAACACTTTTATTATCGAAGCTTATTTCCGAATTGGAGACTTAATAATTGGAGAATGGTAATATTCGGTGTCTAAATGCCTGTCATTAATTCTACAAAGCGGCATTTCTGAGTTTGCATGGGAAATGCACAGACGACTAGATGAGAATCATTTAAAAACACATTGTATAACTCAGCACACACTTTAGTCGTAAATCACAAGTTGCACTGCCATCTAGCGACAAAACTTAAAACGTAACTAGCCGCTACAGTTTGTATTTTTTATTTTTTTCTTCAAAGTTTTTACTTAATCATTTGTTTATATTATTTTGTTATCTGTTGTTCATTTCCCTTATTGTATTATTTTATTTGTCCTGTTATTGGAATCTTGTAAATGCTGTTGGGCAATAAATCATTTATTTATTTAACTACAACTGCCTTGTATTAGCGTTATTACACTACTCATTCGACACTATTTGAGTTGAATAATGAAGGTCATTACACCACTAGTGGAATAATCAAATAATCACTTTAATCAAATCACATTTTATTAAAATGACAATTAACACGAATATCTGAGGGCAGATTTTCCTCTTCTGAATCGCTCTTTACACTTTAACTTGCACAGTTTGTTACAAAACTAATAAATTAGTAAATTTGAGTAGTTGTCATAAAAATGTCAAAGTTTTCTTGATTTTTAATATTGATAAATTTTTTATTCTTTTCATACAAATTTAGATTGTTTTCAGATTTGGGCAGTTGTAGATAAAGTGTTACATATCATACGTGGGCTAGAGCATATTACTAACTCGTGTGTTACAGATGACTCGGTCTACGACCTCGTCATCTGCAATCTTCATGCTCGTTGTGTAATTAATTAATGATGCTTCTGTTCCACTAATAATATAATAGTTATTTATTGTATAAGTGTCTTAGAAAGCATTTTATCCGCAAGAATGAGTAAACATTCTTAAGTGGATAGAATGCGACTAAAACACGAATGCAATACAACGTTTTATCCACAATCAGCACATTAAGAAAATGGAATTAATTTTAGTTTAACTTTTTTTTTAATTATCGACTAGTGTATATAATGTGATTGTGAATAAATAACCATTATTTACTTATTTAGTTGTGAAACTGAGTTGTTTGAATTTGATTGTTAATTAAGACTTCTGTCTCTTAAATATTCAATGTTGCCTATGTTACTTTCAAAGTCGCAGAACAATTTCTTGCAGGTTTTTCCGCTACAAAATTCCATCTCTGCACATGGAGTCATTGTCCCGCCGCCCCCAGCCGGAGGCGGCGCCGCCCCGCCGTTGATCTTTGCGAGTGCTCGGCTCGAATTTCGCTCTCTAATTATTTTATTGGGTGAAAACGCGGCACGATCTGCACTTTGCTCGTTATAATTCCGCGACTTAACTCCGGGATTTGATAATGCAACTTTGAAACTTTGATTTTAGTTAATTTAAGAACGACTCTTTTGGCAGTCGAAGAAAGGCGCGCAATGCGAACAAAACGACCCAACTTGCTACGTTTGTTATTATGAAATATGGAAATTTTGATCTGATTTTAATAACACACAGGCAGGATTGTACAGAAGAGATACGAAAAGGAGGACAGCTAAAAAGCTGGACGCTGAAATACGGAGTATTTTATGCATGGGACGTAAATTTGGTTTCTTATCGAAACGGAAATGTGCACGAAAGTTGTACACCTTTTTTGAGGAACTGTGGTGAGTAATTCACCGCAGACAGATAAAATATGTAGGTGCTTTGTGAGCGAGATTTTTTGCCGGATGTGAGAGATACGAACTGGTATGCAACAGAGAATTTCCATTCGAGTTTTTCTTAGTCTTTTCCATTATGACAGATCATACATTTTCCAAATAATCTTATCATTCCAACTACATACCGAAATCAAATAATGTTTTTGCAAAAAATGCAGTGTTGGGGGGGGGGGCGCATATTTAATTTAAACAAAAATACTTTTGTTGTCAATAGGCATTTCTTTATTTGAAATTAATCAACAAACGATTATATTATTAAGTGCACAAAACAAAACTGAAAGCATAGTTCTGGTTTATTAAAACAAGAGACAACAAACTTGAAATTAATTTAGTAAATAATATAAAATCGTCATAATTATTGTTTGTTACGAAAAACGAAAAACGTTGCCTGGAGTAAAGGCAAAAGATGAAAAATTGTGGTTCAATTGATGCCATTATGGCAGAAAATCTTGTTACCATTTTAGCAATGTAATTAGCAGATGCTTATTGTTAGAAGTAATCAAATGACGCGTCCTGCTGTGGCTAAAAAAAATCCGATTTGCAGTTTTTGAAATCGCCATATGCAATTAATTTAGCAATTTGTACTTGTAAACAGAATAATAATTATCCTCACAGGTATACACAGTTAGAGTAAAATCAATAATTGATTTTGCGCACATTTTCATTATTTCAGTTAGTGAAAACGGACGTAATGCAACACAATGGATCTGTGATAAAATACGCATTATTAGTGTCTAGAGGCATTAAATTCTACAATGCCAATTGGTCCTTATTGACTACCACGTTTAAATAGACAATAAATCAATAAAACTCCGCCAGATTTTATTTATTTAGTTCAAACAAATTTAAAATTGCTTCATTACGGTTCTGTAAATCCGACAAAATAAATTTCGCTTTATTACTTTCCGGCAATTAGAGCCATTGATAAAAATGTTTTGTTTGTATTTATCACATCGGTTTCGGTTGGAAACTTTTCCGAGAAAAGTTTTCTTTTGATGGCTGAGTTTTCACAATGCGTCCTCGAGTTGTAAAATAGATAGATATTTATGACGTTATAAAGTACGACAGTGCTATATCAAAATTTAGGAGGCCGTAACTCAAAATCTGACTCTGTAAAAGCTAGGCCGTTGTGAAATATTCGAGCAAGAGGTGTCGAACTTGAAGCTTTACTTATATACAATATTGAAAAAGATGGGCCTATGTATCCAATCAGCAAAATCTCAAACAAATACGGTTTACTTCAGGCCAGATATTGAAAAAATTTAATGCAACAAAGGTTTCAATCGCCCTGATGATATTAATGTATTTGGTAAAACACGTGTCATCTCTCTTAAAAAGTTTACGTAGATACTTTCTTTTTTCCTTGGAACTTTTGCTGTTGGTATATCAACAACAGTTGGTTGTCATAACTTAACTCTTGTTCCTTAAAACTATAGTAATAATAAAATTGCCATGAAAATGATTTTTATTTTAATAATTATACTCACTAAAAATTTACTTGCCGGGCGCATCCACCATTTTTTTAATTTACAGATTGAACCAAAAGTAACGCACAAAATTTATATCTTTGTTAATGGTCACTTCTCAAAAAATCAGGTTGACTTTATTTTTTTTAATGTTAAACGACATTTTTGTTTACCTACTGCTTTAAATACTACACATCTTTATCTTTCTGATAATAAAATAAAAATTTAATAAGATAAAAAAATATTGACAATTTAAACACAGAAGGCTTTATCTTTTTTTTATAAAAGGCAATTTTTTTTTATGTTTTTTTAAATAATTAGCATGAAAACACTTAATATGAAACCTAAACACAATAAAATAAACAAAAAACAAATACCCCTTATGAAATAAAGCAAAAACAAAAAGATAGGGCTTTTTGTATAAAACTTCCAATAACTTCTTTAACTCTTATTTATTTTATTTCATTCTTTTTTTGAATTTTTTTTTGATTTATTTTTTGGAATTTTTTTATACTTACCAGAAAGTTAACGATATAAGAGAGAGAGAGAGATCGGAAACTTGGCGACTCTATCGAATGTGGCGCCATCTTACGTCTCAGGTGTTCATTACGGTTTCGGATTAGCCGCCAATTTGAAGAGTGCAATGATTTTTATTTTTATTTTTTAGTTTGGAACAGTTTGGCAGAAATTTTGACATATAACGACATTAATGTCTTTGAATATTTAAATAAGTTTGTGAATTTACATTGAAAAATGAGTCACGGCAATTACTGCATTGTCAAATCCTGTTGGATATAATAATTTGAATAATAGCAATATTGCTTTTTTTACACTTCCCAAAGATTTGTCAATGTAAATAAAAATTGTAAGTACTGTGAGCATCATTTACGGATATTCGCAACTTTAGAGCACGCCGAGCACGATTCAAGAAAGCAAGTTTCAAGAAAGTGACAATCAAAAATTAAGAAACATTTTACACTAATGGTTTGTTCATTTTATTAAATATATTTGTTTGGATTAATGTGTATTTCTCACTAATCAATTCATTATAATAAAAAAATAAAATGCAATAAAAACGATTCAACATTCCCCCTGTGTTCCTGAATCTGGCGGGTTTTTTCATTCAACTGATTACTGCGCTTCTGGTGAGTCAGGTGTTAGATTTAAATTAGGGGTCATTTTTTACATAGGAGGCTTATGGCCGTTTCCGATCTTTCCCTACCTGATCCCTGGATGTGTGCTAACTAAAACGGTAATGAAAACTGTCGGTTGACATTTAAAAAAATTGAAGATGACGTTATTACTCAAAAACGAATGACGTCATAAATGTCAGTATGTTGTCAAAATGTAGCATCTAAAATAATAAAATCGACCTGTTCGAGAATTTTTTTAATGACTAATAACAAAGATATGAATTTTGTGCGTTACTTTTGGTTCAGCCTGTATTACAAGTACAATATACCTTTTTTAAAATTAATCAAATGAACTATCTGTTTTCAGTTTTTGTTGTATTGTCTTTTTATTCAACCAACCAACGTATTAATAGAAAACAGTACGGGTTGTTGTTAGTGGTTTATTTATAAACTTCCACAAAGATCCACAAAGTTCCCGTTTTATTTATTGTCCATAAATAAATTAATTTGTTATTTAGCAAATATTGATTTAAACTTTAAACCGTTGCGGTTGAATATTTGAATCAGCAAAATGCATGAACTGAAACGATCGCACACATGCTAAAGAGCGAAAACAAATATCATTCATCTCACAAAAGAAACGGAAAATATTGAACGTTGTCCAATTCAGCGCTTGCCTTTCATTTCTTTGAGTTTAATTCACAACGTGGTTGAATCCTCACGAGGTGAATACGGAACATCTTTTAAAATCGAAAGCACAGGGGATTTGGTTTGGGTTGTTTTTTCACCTTTCGATGTTGGTAGGTAACTTTTTAAAGCGAGATATATTTTATGTAAAAAATCGCCTGTAAATAAATTTGATATGAGGCTCGATCAAGGTTGTGTTTCATTTCCGTTTCTTCCCGAGTGACGTCTATTGTTGTGAGGAAACTATTGAACTAGCATTGATTCGTCCACATATAACAATAATTATTATTTATTTTATAAAACCTTCAAGGATATCCTCCTCAATCAATATGACAGACGTCGAAGTGCTTTAGTTGTGCCGTGATAACTCGGCCAATATTTTTATTACGGCTATCAAAACTCATGTTTATTTTTAGATTTAAACCAACAATAACTATTGATTTTGGGCTTCAGTCTGTGACGCATTCCTTCAATGGTCTCGGTTTCACAGGACACAGAAAGCCGTCTTCTCCGATTGTGGACGAAATAATTCAAAGAAATCGTGCAATTTCTCATGGTTTGATTGTATTTTCGTAAACAACTTTAATAATGCGATTGTAATTTATGGCTTTAAACTTTTAGCGTTTCGATAAATCCGCATAGACCATAATGGAAAAAGTAAGCGCAACAAATCACCCCTAATTATAATACACGCTCAGGTTACAGTCTTGCTAACAACGCCAACATGTTCCCCAATAGCAATTAATTCGACGTTATGGTGTGAGTACGCATAAGTAAATGAAGGCAATTATTTGCCACTGGATTTATAAAATTATCCCAGTTCAAACATTAAACAGGATATGAGTCGTTGTTTGGTAAACTCGCGTTAATAAAAGCGTAATGGCTTTTCATTTTATAATGGGAAAATCGCCAAGGCAATTAATAGACTCGAGGCTCTAAAAAGTTTTTCCCAATGGCCAAGCTTTATAAAGACCGACATTTATAACGTTCTGTTTGTTTTTACAACGATTTTTCTAATTGAAAAGCTCGACGCTTTTTCATGATAGAAGTCAGTGCTTTGAATAAATTAGGAAACGAAAACGCAAATTAGCGACGAAGAGATCAAAATGATTTGTTTTTCTGAGGATCACGTCTCTTTTTGTGTACCAACTCTAGTTACAAACTTTTCATTAAACTAAATAGCTGACAGATAAGTTTATTAGAATTATAGCTAACGCACTAAACAATCTAGAGAACGAAAACTATGTTATTAATTTTATGTTTGAAAGATGCAAATAGTTTCTGACTAGAAAATCTTTAGCAACAAAAATCTACCAAAATATTTTTCTCTCATATTCCTAAGAAATAGGCTGCATCATCAAAATCATCATCTGCTGCATCAAATACCTGTAAACTCTGTTATTTAAAAAATAAATAATATTTGGAATAAGGAATAAAAACTTGTGAAAGGCGCAAATAATTTCTGACTAGAAAATCTTTAGCAAAAAAAATCTACCAAAATATTTTTCTCTCATATTTCTAAGTAATAGGCTGCAACATCAAGATCATCATCTGCTGCATCAAATACCTGAAAACTCTGTTATTTAAAAAAGAAATAATATTTGGAATAAGGAATAAAAACTTGTGACGTTTTTCTTTGTAACGCTTGCTTAAAATAAAAAAAATGTTATTAATCTATACACTTTACTTAGTGAAGCTTTCAGTTGAATTATTAATTACTTCACATTTCATCATAAGCTTCTATAATGTGCCTACATAAGTTCAATTCAGTTTCCAATAATTAAGTCTCAGTTTAAATAAGTTGGTAATATCGAAAAATATAGAGATAGAAGGTATACAAATTCATACAATAATCAATTTTACTAACTTAATTTCATAGACATAAACTTCTACAAGTAGTCTATAATTTTAAAAATAAGCTAGTAACATCAAAAAATATAGAGGCAGAAGCTAAAAAACACGGGTACAATATCTACTCCTGCCAAGTTAATTTTATAGAAGGCTATGGTGTGCGTGCCTACATGAGTTCAACTATATTAAACGTTTAATAAGTGATTATTTTTGTTAGTAAAAAACGTGTTATAAATGAAATGTAGAAACATTGGAAACCTTGTTTAATAAGACTACAATTCGGTCAACAGTCAATCTTAATTATTCTTAAAATCTTAGTAACAATGTTAATGACATAATGATATACACAGTTTTCTGATATCAAAAAATTGTGATTTTTGATGAATTAAATTCTTTTATCTCAAACACTCTTAGAGATTGAGTATGACGAGTAAGAGACGAGATTGACTAGCTAAAGCTAGTGCTAAAGAAAAGAGGAGCTAGAAAAGAGAAATGTTATACAAGAAAAGAACTTCAGAAAAGACGACCAAAAATAAGGAGGAGACTGGAGAAGAACAAGAAAGAGAAAAGCTGAAAGGAAGTAAATCTAGAGAAATGAAGCGCTGGAGAAAAGTTATAACAGAAAAAAGCTAGAAAACCACTGAAAAACACGAGATCTAAAAAATAGAAGAGAAAATTTAGAAAAGTGAAAAGTTGGAGAAAAGAAGAGTCAAAGAAGACAGCAGAGATGAAGACGAAAAAAACTAAAAAAATAAAAAAGCTAGGAAAATAGTTTTAAGAAGAGAAGAATCAAAGCCAGAAATAGAGCGAAATAGAGCCAAAAAGAAGAGATCTAAGAACTAGAAGAAACCAAATCTAAAGACGGAAAGAGCAGAGACAGAAAGGAAAAAAATGTAGAGAAGACAAAAGAAGAGCGAGATAATAAAAGAGCAAGAGAAATTAAAAATTTCTAGAAAAAAAAAGAAGCAGAACTAGAAAAGAAAAAATAAATAAGAGAATAGCTAAACAAAAAGAAGATCTAGAAAAAAATGTATAAAAGGGAAGAGCTAAAATAGAACTAGCAGGAAAGAAAATATCTAGGGAAAAGAAGAGTAGAACTACAAAAAAAGTAGAAAAGGAAAAAGCGGATTTAAAGAGACAAGATGTAAAGACGCGAATAGCAGAAAGAAAAGAAGAAAAGGTATAGAAAAATTAAAATAAAAAAGGAGGAAAACAAAAAAAAATTTAAATTTCTAGAAGAGAGAGGAGAGGAGCAGAGATAAAAAAGAAAAATGCAAGATAAGAAAATACCTCGACAAAAGAAGAGCTAGAGAAAATAAAATTTATAAAAGAGAAGAGCTAGAAAAGAATTAGCAGGAAAGAAAAGATCTAGAGAAAAGAAAAATAGCGTTACAAAAAACGTAAAAAAGAGAAATACAGATTTAAAGAAGAAAAGTTCTAAAAAGAAGTTGGTGTCAAGACGCGGTGGTGTGTGTTTGTGTTGTTGTTGTCATTGTCAACTCCATCTTTCAAGAATTTCCAAGAATCTAAACAAGTTAAAAGCCTGAAGATGTTTATTATATAAACGAAACGTTGAAACTCGACGTTTTATTTAAAACCTGCTAAGGATATTGGCCCTATAGTCGCTAAATATTATTCCAATCAATTATTCAAGGACGTCAAAAACTTTCACTAAAAATAAGGAAAGTTAAAAGAGAAAAAAACCTACAAAAAAGTCAAAGAAGAAAAGAGCAGAACTAAAAAAAGGAAAAAGGAAATCAACAAATTTTCCGACATATTCAAATATAAAACCGCAATTATTTTCAATAAAAACTTTGCTTGCAACCATTAGGAGCAGCTAGAAAAAAAATGTAAAGAAAAAAAGAGTAAAAAAGAAAAGAGCAGATATGCCTTTATGAATTTAATTTTTTTTTGTATTTTGTATTTAAAGTGCTATCGTGGTGAATCTGTTAACAAAACAAGTTTTTTAAGTAAAGTAAACATAAAATTAGGTTAAAATAACAAAAAATATTTCAAAACAATTTTATTGTTTTGTTAAAATGGTGGCTGTGCCGGGTCAAAACAATTAGCGTTTGAGTAACTAAATCTATTTCGAAGAATTTTTCAATAAATCAACCTGATTTAATAATTTAATAAAAAGTAGCAACAAATTCGAAATTCGAAATTCTTGAACTTTAAGTGTAAATTGAATTTTTTCAAAATGTTTCTTATAAACTGCACGTGTTGCTTAACAGCACGTGATGAGTTAAAACACCATTTTCAACGACCTAGACATTTATTGAAAAAATTAATGAGAAAACTGCGTTTAATCGTAATTTGTATGACCCGATCTCTGAAACAACTCAACTTAAGCTAAATTCGATCAGTTCAAAATTTACTTGGTGTTTCTACGTAAGAATGTAAAAGTTGAGTTGTAGTGCTAGAACTTGGAGCAGTAAGCCGTTCCGCGCATCCATTAATCCCAGATCGTGCAAAACTTGAACTAAATTATATCCCATATAAGTCTCAGCTTCCCTAAAGTGCTTAGGTAAGCACGTTAACCAAAATTATCTAATGTAAATTTAATATGATGTGTGTACATCACAATAATGGCTATAACCTTGAACTGATGCAGATGTTGTTCCATAACTAGTCGGCCTCCGGCATCTGTTTATAATGGTAACACCCAAACATTCCTGCAATAAGCCGGTCGCGACTCCGGATCCGGAGGAAAACGCCCGGATTCGAGATAGTTTATAGATTCGGTAGACGGTCCAATTAGCAATGTTAATCTGCTCGCCGGTGAATTATTGCTAGAACCCGGCAAGGCGCGATTTCGAGCATTCCAATTTATTATTAATGTTTACTGCATGCGGCAAAAAATTAGAGAAGCAAGTGTAAGTATAATAAATCAGTATTGTTACTTTTTTCCATTAAGGTTATTTCCATGATGTGAGGCCTAAACAAGGGGCTTTGCGAACCCTGGGCGGAACTCCAGTCGTAAATTAAAAGATATCCGTTACCGCATTTTCCAAGCGAGATAAGCCCCTACGACGCCAATTTCTCAAAATTATTTATATATTTTTCTAAGGGATCTCGACTTCGATTCTCCGCATTTTTCCAAATCTCTTTTTTATTCGAATACTACCTTCTCAAAGGTTCCGATCTATATGTTATTTATGATTGTAGATATCTACACACGATTTCGGATTGCTTTCAGAGCGAGCTGTTGTAAGGTGAACGCCAATTACGTTACTACAATATCAGATCTTGTTCAAGTAATGAGATCTCGTGTTGAACTTGTTGAAACATTTTTTTGGAAAAGAAATAACAAAAAAATTAAAAATCAGAGTACAAAAGCATATTTGTCGCAAATGGTGGATGCGCCGGGTTAAAAACTAAATTTATTTCGAGGCAATTTTCAATAAGTCAACCTGACTTAATAAAAGTTGGCAATAGATCGCCAATAACTTTACAGCATAATAGCTATAATAGCACTTATCACCATATAAACGGTGCTCTTATCGAAATTCTTGAACTTTATATCTCTATTTCCTTTATTGGATCTAATATTTATGGCTTCAATTTTAGTAAAGTTGAAAAATAATTTGGGAGTAAATAAATTTATTTAAGTCGACTTTACAATAGCTTATAAAAAGTAGATAAGAAAGTAACTCGACTCGCAGTTTGCTTTGTATTTCCCAAAATTACTATTTTTTAGAGTTGCCGCGTTGATGTCTCTTTCGCCCAACTTTCCTTCCAATATATCAAAAAGTTATCAGAGTTTTTTAATGCATGAACTCATCAACCGAGCCATCTTTTTAAAGTATCTGAACAGACAACAGTCTCCAAGATATGATACCGACATTAAATTATACACGCGTCGACTCCAGCTTTTATCTTTTGACAAGTTAAAGTTTTGTTGACTCGAAGCGTCGCGATAATATTAACGTTATGCTAATAAAAACACAGAACTCCCCTCGAGTTTCAAAAATTGCTTTGATACCTACGTTTTTTGCACGTGCTTAATTAGTACCTAAACGTTGGAAAAATTTTTTTAACAAAAAACGCGTTTCATTATGAGTCATCTAACACTTTCTGAATGCAATTTCGTTCCTGGCGAAGCGATAAAATCTGCTCGAATGTCACAAGGATTCGAGTTGTTAATAAAAATTGACTGCGATTGCGATCCTTGTTAGGATTGTGTGCGAAACAAACACGGATATCGCAGCCGGAGAGACGTCACTTTTCTTGATTACAATCACTACCTGGTCGTCTTGTTTTAGTTGCAATGGAACAGACTAATGAAAAATTACGCCAAATTGGAATTTCCTGCACGTGCTGTTTGCAGGAATTTTTGCTTAAGAGGTGATTTGGATAATTTTGTTTAGAGTTGTTTGAAGATCTCAAGCATGTTAAATTGAAGTCAAGTCATCCAAAGAATTCCCGACTGTTAATTTTATTAGTCAGCGTAATTAAATTACATGTAATTTATTATCTGTGAGCGTCGCAAACTAGGATTAGTCCTTCAAACTTTCAGTTAACTCTTGTATGCCATATTTTTCCGGAAATCTTTCCTGTGGAAGCCTCCGGTGTGCATATATTAATCCGGAGTCATAAAATCCCTAGTCGTGTGCCTAAAGAAAAGACTGTCACATCCACCACAGACACATAAATTTCCAACACAACACTACCAAATTGACGTTAAATATATCGTCCCTTAACAACACAACAAGCTGTCTCAATTCCACATGAATAGAAGAATCTTTTTCTAGTTCTCGTTGAGGTTGGAATTTATTTGCAAATCTTGGAAACACCAAACTTTAATATTGATTGCATAAAACTTGAAAGCAACATCTTTGTATTGACATTGGCACACGTAAGCTAACAAAGAAGGAAAGGGCAACTTTAAGTGCGTACTACAATTAAAAACACTTAAAAATAGATGTTTTACTGAACTTTGCACCAAAAATGGTGGATGCGCCGGGTTAAAACATTAAATGGTAAAAGAATATTTTGATGCACATAAATTACTGTTGTTAAAGTTTATTAATTAAAAATAAAAACTTAAGTGTTAATAAATGTTATCTTCCTTTTAACAACAAAAATAGTCATAACACGGTAATGAAACAATATAAAAACGATTCCCCTACTACTTAAAATTATGCTTTAGTGTCTTAAAACTATTCTGTGACTGTGAGTGTTAGCTCGAGCTAAAAGTGTTAGACTGAAAATAATTTGTTTTAACGGCTAGTTTCATAACCAGGTTCAACTGCACTTTTTTAAAGTGGTTATTCCTAGAAAACTCGGATTACTGTTTGTATAATTCGAGAGCATAAACTTTAATTTACGCTTACAAATATTGATCTTTTTCTCTTAATAAAATTGTTGTTTAAAATTTGTCTTTTCCAAATGAACTGCCCATGTCTCCCTTAGCCCTTTTCCTTTGTACTTTTCAAGGGTTAAATTCTTGTCGGTTTTTTCCAAGACCTCGTCTGCTACTAAAAATCAGCTACCGGCCGCGTCCAACGAGCCTAAAACCCGAGATGATGGACGAGCTATTGAACGAGATGAATGTTGCGTGATAAATGAACCCGTAAATCATAAAACTCTGACGCGTTGACAAGTTGTTTAAAGTCCGGATATGTATCACTGAAAAAAAAAAAAGGAACTGACAGGTGTCCAACGAGATCCTTTGTTCGCTCTAAAGGATATATCCACAATAACAATGGGAAAATAATGAAAGTATAGAAATTAGGGCGAAATGGGGACGCAATATCGGCAAAAAACAATGCTTTCACTGGGAGGAGAGCGTTTGGAAATGGATAGAGGAAATTTTGTCAATATTGTGACACATTTGCAAGAGCATGCAGGGTGATTCACATAAAATTACAATCAGTAAACAAATTCGATTATAATAACATGCGTCTGGAAAAAACAACTTTTTTGCTTCTTCTTATTCCTATGTGTGATATTGTCAATTTAATGCTTCTGAGTCGAAATGTAATATCAAAAATTATGTATCACATAAACTTTTTTTTATACATAGAAATTGTTGATTTTACTTAAAACCATAACTGTAAATTTAATGATTGCCACAATAATCCACAACAAATGTTTTAATTCGTTCCAAAACACTAAAAATCATTAAAAAAATTTTACATATTAGCTGTTTCAAAACTAACGCCAACGTTGCATTTTCTCTCAAAATTAGCAGTTATAAATTATTCATGCACTTCAGAAAAGTAATAGCTAATGTAATTTATACTTTCAAGATCTAATCATTGATTTTACAATTTTATCAATCTTATTTAAAAAAATAATTGTGTAAAATGCGACGTTGGCGTTTTTATAGTTTTGAAACAGATTTATAGTTGCATATTATTAGCATTTTTCTTTGTAGTTTTTTCCTTTTCGTATTTTCCATTAAAGTTTCAATCAACAAAAACTGCTATTATTGCTGACTACACTACTGGTTTGAAATTTCAAGCAGGAAAGAAAATTAGCGCGCGCACTTTGAAAAGGGTGATAAAAGGGGTTTGTGCAAGTACCACGGTTTCTCGTTTATGCTCCCTCCACAAGTTTCTCCCTCTACGTTTCTGACGATCTTCTGATTATTTCCATTTGTATCGTCTTTCATCTATGTGCAATATGTCTTAATAAAAACTTTCTTCATGTTTATCGATATTGCGTTAAGATTTTCGAAAAAGAAATCTAATGTTGAATATTTCAGACGTTTTATAAAAGCTTTGGGAGTTGTCAACTGAACAAAGTAATTCTGTAATGCCGTAGTTTTATAACCCCCAAAGCTTTTATAAATTTTCGAATTTTAACCTGTAAGAAAAAATATTCTCCTGTGATTGAAATACATTATTTTTTACTTTTTAGTGCGTCTTTTAAATAAAAGCTTTTTTTAAAAAACATTTTTTTATATATTTTTATTTTTTGCTTTTTAGTCTTTATTTATTGCATAGATTTCTTGTTATTACACTGTGCATCTATCGTGACGTCCAAATGACCAACATACTGTCTATGTCGGTATAAGTTACGGTATGTACAAATCGAGAACCCCTTTGTAAACATAACCTAAAACTTCAAAACCCCATTTAACCCCTTTAGGGGGTATTTAACTACATAGGATTGCATTGTCATACAGATTAAGTAAGTATGCAAAATTTCAATTCAGTGGGACAACGGGAACCCTTTCAAACTTAAAAGACAGATAACATTGTGAGCTAAATAAAAGCTTTTAAAAATTAAAAAAAACATTACAAAATTTCCATACGTGATTGCAAAATACTAAAAAAAGATATAGATCCAAAATAAAAAACAAGGTTAACGTAAGATTACGAGCTTAAAAAAAATAAAACTCAAAACACACAAATTTATAATCCCGTTACTAAAACTCAGATTTTAATTTTGGCGTGATGTACTGTCGTCACTGATTTCGTAAACTAACTCGTTAACGGTCGAGGCTAATTGATTTGTTTACTATATTTTTTTAAATAAAATCATAAGAATATACATTTACAATTTAGGACGGAATTAGAAAAATAATTGTCCGTAATAATACCTTATGAAAAGCCGATTATTGTTTAACTCGCAAAACTTGTTTGCAGCGCTCACTCGTTTTGGCAAACATTATGCTCGTTAAACAAAATCGGTCTTCTGATAACTAATCAGTGATTTTGTAAATACCTACCTAATGAAAATCAACTGTAGCAATTAATTTTAGTACAACTTTTGCACCAAATATTAGACTAAAGTAATTCAATACCGACGTGATATGAAATTTATTACATTCAAGGAATTGAGTCAAGAGCTTCAGCGTCAGTTTGATGTTGTCTGGTTGGACTTTATGAGCCCCTCGAAGACATGAGGGCTTGTAAAACTTGTTATGATCAAAACATTGTTAAATTTTTACTGTAGTCAAAGAGTAAATCCCTTACAAAATAGTTTGATTGATTTTGGTGCAATTCTTCGAACTAGATTTGATTGTGAATAAAATCGCACTGGAAAATCTTTTGATCTCAGTAAATGAGGCAGGTATCAGTCTTTCGCATTTCCGAATCTCGTCGTCTCAAAAGCCCATCGACGTGACGTACCAAAATTGATCTTAATACGGGCCACATTAGCATCCGGGCCACCTCGTGCCTTATTCATGTCCTTTTCCAATCCTTTGAAAGAGCTTTTTCAGCAGCAACAAGTGCTCATTTGTTTCGCTTTCTAACCTGAATTTATGAGCGTATCGACGAAACGCGTAAACTAATTGTGTGGTCAACCCGAGGCTAACTAGATTAGGTGATTAATTCAATTGTTCGGGCGGCTGTCAGCGCGTCGTTTCGTCATAGGGAGAAATTGGATCCCGGTTTTGGTGCAATCCCAAGACCGTCGTCTCTGGATTACTATAATAGAGAGTTTAATTCATTAATTCTGTATAATCCGGAGAGGAGTCGTAATCGGCTTAGAGATATTAGGTACAAACGAGCCCATTCGCCTATACATCTTACAAACTAAGTCATTACTTAACTCCATTATGGGGCACAATACGAACTAATAACATCCAGAAGCCGATTGAGAGCCTCTTTCCTTTGGACTCCAAGTATCTCGGCTCACTGTTTTTCGTTTCGAAAATTACTGCATTGTGCGATAACTTATTGTAATTACTTTCATTTTTGCGAAAAATAAAACCGTCCTCTTGCACAGCGAGGGCGAGCTGATAAAATTGACCATTAAATGTCAAAATGTTTAAATAAATTTCCACACGATTTAAATACAGAACTCGATCCTATCACTTAAGATTATTTTCAAGTATACAGATTGTTTCAGAAATTGGCTACAATACAAAATTATGTCATTTAAAGACTAAAACAGCAACGACAATTCGACAAAGACAAATATATTGAAAACTATTTTTTTCTTTTGTACCCAGAGATATTTATAATGATTTTGTTTTCTGTTGCTTGCTACTTTAATAGAAAACGCAGTTTCAATAAAAATTGCTGCTAGTTTACAAACTAGCCAAGAATGTCAGCTAATTTACTTGAAAGATAAAATAGCTCAATAGTTTATGAACTATCCAAGGCATTCTGTGGCTAATATGACGAACTAATCAACTTGCTGACTACCTTAGAAAAGAAAATTAGGTTATAAGATCTTTTTATTTTTATTACCAAGTCAGATTTATAAACTAATTAAAACATTGCTTGTTTTAGCCAGTTTATGAACCAATTTAGACTTACAGTGGTTAAAATGCGAATATAAGTATCTATTTTATTTTTCAATTAAATTAGACAAGATTCTTGGCTAGTTTGTAAACTATATCCCATTTCAGTTCATTGTAGAATTTTGCAACATTTGCATTTTTTGGATAAGTTTCTGGTGGGTTTTCTTGGCTCAAAATTTGTCGCTGGGATTTAGCTTAACACAGAGTTCATTTCTTATACAGAAACTCTCAATTTGTGCTTTATTTCACTCCAAAAAATTCAAACGCGCTGTCAAAAAAAATTTTATACCTTATTTCGTTTCATTGTAGCCGCTATTTTAGTTGAAACTGCATTTTCTGTTAAAACAGCCAACGGTTTCGCTAGTTTACAATCTAACCAGCTAGTTTAAAACTAGCCAAGTTTACACATTAGCCGTAACATATTCACCAAAAGTTTTGAAAATTTGTTTCTAGTGTCTAGTTTGGCATTCGTAACTTCTGTAATAAACTAATTGTTAAACATTTGATTTGCTTTAAAATATCGTCAAGTGAATGTAGATTAAGCCCAAACAACTTTTGTTTTTTTTTGTGGTAAATTATCCTAATAAAGTCTGGGAAACTTAAGCGATAAAATGGTGAACGTTTAGATTTACATTCTTATGAAAAGACGTGAAGACGTAATATTTTTATTACAAAAACCTTGGTTCCTAGGTTCCAAGGAATAAAAATATTTTAGCCGATTACTGCTGGTTACAATAAGAAAAACTGACACTAATCTGTGCAAAAAAAGAAGCAATCTGTCATTTTTAATTTTGCAAAAGTTTTGAATCAATCTTTTTTTGTGGAGTCTTTGGAATTCGTTATTGGCGTGATTAACAAATTGCTAAATATTTTATTTTATTTTATTTTATCAGGTAGTGTAAGTTAGGCCCCCAACAACTTTTTCTATGTTTGTGTTTAAATAATCCTAACAAAACCTGGGAAGCTTAAAGGCATTGGCAACTTATTGTACCTATTTTATGTTTTAACGAAAATTGAAAATGTGGTTCATTTTATGTCGGTAGGTCCTTTTAAAAAATTTCTGCGATGAAAAATAAGCGAGATAATCACTTCGAAAGGATGAAATCCTGACGTCACAACCGCCTTTCATCACAGAATCCTCTTATCACTGAACCCTCTCAGTCACTAAAAACTTGACAGATATTTGAACATTTTCCACACATCTTCCACAAAATAAAAAATTAACTACTTTCTCGACTTTTTTCTGTTCTAAATTTTATCTTGAACTTTGCGAAAACATCTCAGACATTTTGTCAAGTTTATCAAAACTCTGTCAGTGTCACGTAAAAGTCAAAAACTATTTGATCTTAAAATTGGACCAAATGCTCAAAAGGCGGTTATGACGTCATAATTCCAACTTTAAATCGAAATAACTCGAGTTAGAGAGCAGATACAGAGAAACGGTTTTCACCACTGTAATAAGCGTTTTCAGCGTTTTTATTTAAGACAAAGTTGTTTTTTAAGTTGCCAATGCCTTTAAGCGATGAACATGGTGAACGTTTCCATCAAGATTTAAAGTCTTATGAAGAGGTTTATTAAGGTTTTTGGGAAAAAATATGTTAGTCGATTACTACTAATCTACATTAAGAGAAACTGACCCAGATGGTACAAAAGACGAAGCAGCCTTTACCATCTTTGATGTTGAAAAAATTGTCAAATACTGGTACTTTACTGAATATTTTAAAAACTTGACGTCCTAATTTTTTTTCGGGTGTAACGAAAAGGCGGGGACAAAAGGGAGCCAGAAGTTCTCCAGGTCTAAATAAAACTGTCTAAGCCAACTTACCTTTATAACAAGTTGCACCGTTTAAAAATTAGAGGGCGCCAAAGTTCAAAAATTATTTTCTATTTTTATTAGTAACTTCTAAATGGAATAATTTTTGTTATATACGTTATCTCAGTGGTGTAATTCTTTTTTTATTCGAAGGACTTATTAATTATTATTTGAGAACAATTTTTGTATCTTATAAAATTTTTGTATCGGCCTTGGTTTCGGAATAAAAAAATTATTCAAGTAGAAGTGTCAACATTAGGGATGTTGGCCAATTATTATTATTATTGGTTTTAAAAATGCATTTAATTATTTAATTATTAGTTTAATTATTATAATCGTAATTATAATTTTTTCCATAATGACAATGTACATTTTAATTATATTCGCCCTTCGCCCTCCATGATCAAATATTGTAGTAGTCTAATCCCTGCATAAAGTGCCACAAAATTTTAAAGTACAGAAAAGAAAACTGACTTATCGACGGTGCCCCACGAGCGCACGGGTGACATGGAAACGACATTGTTTTTTCTTTGTGTTAACGTGCCACACCCCTCGTTCCTTTTGGGGGAAAAAACAACCCCAAAACTGACTCGTGATGCGGTATTTATCGCTCAAACGGCCCTATAGGTGGCCATCTTTGTTTCAGATGGAAAAAATTGGAGAGGAAATTGAGAAACGACACAAGCACGCGATACCCAACCTCAAATCAACACGTGTCTTGTTTTACGAGGCAAACCTGGTGAATATGGGTTCTATGCGGCCACAACCAATGGTAAAACGCTTCTAGGCGACCAATATCCTCAACTTCAACATACAGCCTGTCCTATGTGACATTTCTGGCGGATATCGGTCCTATGCGGCCAGCCCAGGGGTTAAACGGGCAAGATATCGGGTCCTATGCGGCCACGCATGTAACATCAACATGGATCAACATGCATCTCGCTATGAGACATTTCTGACGGATATCGGTCCTATGCGGCCAATCCAATTCGGACAGATACCAGGTCCTATGCGGCCACGTCAATGCTGTAACATCGACAGTTCAACACATGGGTCAACAGGCATTTTACCCTATGATAATCCTGCCGGATCTCGGTCTTATGCGGCCAGCCAAATAGTTCAACGGTACTATGTGACCACAACCGGGCAGATATCGACCCCATGCAGCCATGCTAAAGGAAAAACGGTACAAGGTGTTCAGCATCAACATGCCTCTTATCCTATGTGACAATCATGGTGAATACCAACCCTATGCGGCAAGCCAATGGGTAAAACGGTCCTATGTGACCAACATAACCTCCACATTAACACGCCTCTTGTGCTATGTCATAATCCTGAGGGATTTTTATGTAATAAAGAAGTTTTCCATTAAAATCAAATAATGATAAATATCGGTATTGGATGGCCAATGGGCAAAAACCGATGGTAATACTTTGTAATTTGTGACCCTCCTAATCTCAAATTCAACAGGCCTCTTGTCCTATGTGACAAATCACGCGGCTATTGGTCTTATGTGGCCAAACAAAGGGGAAAAAGGGGTTCTATGTGATGTGACACTGGATTTTGTGACCCTCCTAACCTCAAACTTAACGGGCCTCTTGCCCTATGTGACAAATCAAGTGGTTATCGGTCTTATGCGCCCAAACAAATGGGAAAAGGGTTCTATGTGACTAATATAACCTCAAAATCAACACAATTATTGTCTTTGTCACAACCTGGCAAAGACCTAGCTTGGAAAAGTTGTGCTATGTAACTAAATCTGTATGCTGTGTCCTATGTGACCATATCGGATAATGTAAATCCTCTGTGGTTCACATCCGTAACCTGCGTCCTATCTGTGGACTTTTGAGCTGTAGTTGAGGTCCTGTGTGACCTAATTCTGTTTAAGAATTAAGTGCTTACCTCACTTATTCTAAACCTAAACGTTTCTCCTTACGTGAACGCACAACTGCCATTCCGGAGGAGGGCGAACTTTCATCCACTGCCTTTTCAGTGGAGCGGCCCTTGTTTCTAAAGGTTATCCTTTTGAAACTCCCAAACACCAAGAACAACCTTGACTGGCAGTGTTGCAGGGAGGTGAACCGCAGTTCTCTGGAAGGGTTTAAACCTGGAGATAGTCCACTCCTACTCAAAGAGTCCAGTTATATGTCCGGAGAAACCTCCAAGGTCAATTTCAGAATTATGACTTTTCTGACCTTTTCTGTTCAACTAGATAAAAGGGACTTATATTCCATCTCAGTTCTTAGTAGAATTTGGCAACAGCGTATTTGCAATTTTGGAGGGAAATGGAGCACAAATTAAAATTTCAGTATCAGAAAGAATTCTGTGTTACACTGAATCAAATGGCAAATTTTGAACATTGACATGGTTCCTAGAGGTTAGAATCAGACCCTACACCATGCCTACGTTTATGCACTGACCAGTTGCAAACGAGCGCTTGTTTGCAAGCGATTGGAAAGGTTCAACCTTAACATTAATTAATGAGCTTCCTACATCGATGCTCCTAGCGTTCCCGGGAAGCTTCTTCATGAAGCCCCCTTTATCCGGGAGTTACTGGTTAAGTTAAATCTTGGGAGGAATCTTTTGATTCATACTTGACCGAACGACTCCAACAGGCAAATCTTCGAAAAGTTCAGACTCGCATTAATTGCGGTGAAAGCTCGGTTAATAGGACCTTAAAAGAATCGTCACATTTCAAACGTCCGGTCAAGAAGTCCCAATGTAGGCGACCAACACCTTCATCGACATCAACTACATCACCACCTTCGCTACACAAACGAACGGCCCCTTTTGCACAGCTATAACAAGTTTCAAATCCAAAGGCCATGTTCTCTCAGTCCCAACGCAATCACCGCTAATTGTTCTTCGGCATGCGGGAAGGCTTCTCATTTTGAGAAGATATGGAAGGAAATCAATTACGTTTCCACTATTTTATAGTGCGTAATCGGGTAAAGTTTTACCAAACCGGTATCTCAGAAATCCTTCGGTCGCCTTATGGCTTCACGAAACTGAGATCGGAGCTTTGAAGAACGTTCTTTCACTCTAAACGACTCCTTCCCACTTATATTCGAACCCCAAAACTGTGATTGCACTTTAGGGTTTATATTAAACCTGAGAGGTCTGAATAAATATGTTGCTAAGTCAAAAAACTGGCTCACAGTTTTAACCTTAAGTCGACAAAATTGGTACCTTAGATCTGGAAAAAGCGTATTCTATAGTTTAATAGTCGAACGCATTTAGGTGTCCCAACCGTTGGTCTGAGAATAGCACCTTCCTACAAACTGATGGAACAGGTAGTCTCAGTTTGAGAGCCCAAGGTCACCTTTTGGTTATTTACCTTGACGAGGTTTTTAACTAGGAGAAGAGCTACCTTGCTCCCACTCAGCAGTGCAGATACTAAGCTTTAGGGCTTCACTTGCCTTTCTTCTGATAAAACTGATAAAACCAAACTTATCAGTAGACGTATCACTGATATACAACGTGGAAGCTCTGCAAGAACTGCAAATGGCTTACATTCCGTGCCCGTTAATGTCTACGTCTGCAGCCGTTCCATTCGTCTGGCTCTATACCCAGATCTACACAGTCAAGTCTTAGCCTTACAAAAGAACCGGAATCATTATGATTTCAAATGACTAGTTTTCCTCATGCGTCAAACCGGAGGGGGGAGACGTTGAAGAGACGAATGCTCATGGGTTTTGGTCTAACTCAAAACTTATTGTTCAATTTGGACTTTTATGCTGCAATGTACGCAGTTGCAATTAGCGAAGTTGTAAAACTCCTATGAATTGATAACACCACTGCTATCGCATGTGAACATACTTGTAATGTACGTTACAAAGTATCCTCCTTAATCCTTAATGGAAGGTTTGTCTGATAATGGTACGAAGCTAGGATATGGGATACATGCATATCACATAGAGACGTCAAATAATAAGGAGGCTGATGTTGAATCTAATCGAAAAAAACCGGAAACAAAATGGCAGTTGACAGATTATGCGTACTTAGATATTACAGCATAATTCGGTCGCAAACAGAAATAACACGAAATGCTTGAGATTCGTTGCGGGTTTAGCGATCCAGTTGCCCTCGGAATTTTACTGTTCCTTATTTTCCAATTTTAGTAGTTCTGCAAAGTCCTTTAAAAATGATCTCAGACAATATCATAGTCCTGTGCAGGAAATCACTATTTTAAATCACCCAATCATTTACTAATATTCTCAGGCAGGCGAAAAAACCCGCTTGCAACCAACCCAGGGGAAGTTGGGGTGGTAGGAAGATGATCCGGCAAGGCTTCTTCGTCTCTACTTCTGACAATCTGCTTTAAGCCCGAACGTTGATGGTCGTTTTGTCAGCAGAATCAAGACAATGTCTATACATTTAATCCTACAAATTATAGATTCTTCCGAAACTATTCTTCAGTGGTTCTAATTACGGCACGACTAAGAGTGTCCAGGTCTTGCACCTGCACTGGTAATTTCAATCGAGGTGGGAAGTGATGTTTGCTTGAAACGTTTTCAAAGACTTGAAAACTTGAGACCAGGGACGTCAACATATTTTAGAACTTCAGACGGTTCTAGAGTCTAGTCATCTAACACCAACCTTTTACGGTTTACGGTTTTACGGTTGTTACATAATACCGCTCAAAACACTTGGTCTCTTGGAATGCTGTGTTTTTACATTACTGTGCATTCACAGTATTCTTGGGTATTTCTTTTATTGTGTTATTACATTATCCAAATTAACAAACATTGTTAATTTTTCTACAATTTGCTGCTACGCTTTAAACATCTACAATATTTGATCATGGAGGGCGAAGGGCGAATATAATCATAAGATCAAACGAACTTACCTAAGTGAAGTTCGATCTTGATTATATGAAGCCCTTCGCCTGAGATGATCATTCCCACCCGAACCCTTCAATGGATATGTGTGGAGGAGTTCCAACATATTTCTAAGTAGACATTGCTACTATACCCGATCATCTCATTTAGCAGCAAATTAGCTTTAAATCAATGGCGTTTCCATGTCACCCGTGCGCTCGTGGGGCACCGTCGATAAGTCAGTTTTCTTTTCTGTACTTTAAAATTTTGTGGCACTTTATGCAGGGATTAGACTACTACAATATTTGATCATCTCAGGCGAAGGGCTTCATATAATCAAGATCGAACTTCACTTAGGTAAGTTCGTTTGATCTTATGATTAGTTGTCGTGTTGGGTAGAAATCGAACGATTTTTAGAAATTCACAATTTTGTGAAAAAATGCCATTTTTGGTTTAAAATCGCAACTAATTAAGTTATTGTTATCTAACATACACGTATATTAAAGGATTGAAGCCAAAATTAAAAAAAATGAATTTAAAAACTAATAATAATAAATGGAAGGACGTCCGAAATTTTGGCCGGTCAACTTAAATTAATTTTTGACTCCAAAACTAAGGCTGATACAAAAATTGTATAAATTACAAAAATGTTCAAAATAAAAAAAATAATACACCACTGGGATACCGTATAAGAAAAATATGTCTTAAAATGTGTTAAATTGTTGATTGGTGAGTACTTTACAAAAACAAAAAACAAAAGTAATAGTATCAAAACAATTAATTTTGATAGTAAATTACTTGTACAAAATTTCATCGAAATCGAATATTTCATTAAAAAGTTATTAAAGAAAATCAAAAGTAATTTTTAAATTTTGATACCCTCTAACTTTTAAACGGTGCAACTTGGTATAAAAAGGTAACTTGGGTTAAATCGCTCTATTTTAAACTGAGAAATCTCTGATTACCTGTTGACCCTATCTTTTCGTTACATCCTGTATAATGTTTAAAGAAATTTAATATGAGATGAGACACTCTGTGTATAGGCTGATCACTGAAAATTCCTCTATTACTACTCTTGTAAAAATTTTTTTTGTTTTTTGCTTAGAATAGTCAATGCGTAAGTATGGATTTTGCCCAATTTTCGTCGAAGTGCAAAGTGGTTCAAGCAAGCAAATAAACCGGTAATAACCAATGAATAGCAAATTACCAAAGAATTGACCCTCAACTTCCCTTGGGTTAGCGTAAGTCGGTCCTTCCGGGTCGGTTGTTTGTGTATGTTTTTAAATGAAATTTGCGTTGTGCGACCCAAATAAACAACGTCAAAGTCTGCAACTGTATAATCATTTTAAATATTCCATAGCAGTGGGGTTTAGTGCGACGTTCGTTTTCCGTCCAACGGCCGTAATGAAATGCTTGTAATAATAAAATTAATTATTCAAACCTTATTAGGAAATTTCGCATGCAAAAGGGCACCACTGCTAACCTTACTACTGCGGACATGGTTCGCGCCTTCATCGCCACCGAGAATATTAGATTCGGGGATTCATGTGTAATTTTCTCCAGTATTCAAACGCCAAGATCGAATTACATATGGAAATTCGATATGGAATTTGCCAACGTTACCTTCACCTCAATACTTATTCCAACACCAATGTATCACCGAATTGTGCTTTCAAATTTCATTCCACCAGAAATTTTATTAAACGAATGGTAATTGTGTTAATCGTAAACACGTTCCAACGAAGCGTGCAGGTCAGAACTAGTTAATCTGGCGGGATTTCGACGACTGGACCATTCACGACACTTAATCCATCCAGAGGACAGACAGCGGCTCCTAATTGTCACATGAAATCGCGGCGACTATCCTAATAGTCTCGAAACGTGCCTTGCAACTTTGGGGATTATTATTATTACCGGATCTTTCCGTTATTCTGGGACCGGAAACTTTCAATAATTAATCGCTTCAAGACGTCCGTCCGAGTTAGTGACCGGACAAGGAAGGGTGCTATTTCGGAGACGCTTAAACAATTACTTGAAGTTAGGAAAGTGGGCTAAACTGTTTAAACAATATTGATTGGACTAAAAATAACAAATAGATAAATTTTTAAATATGTTTCATAAATTTAATTGTTTTAATATTCGTGATTTTGCTGTAGGTAATGAATTTTTGCAAAAAGTGTATCAAATCATTTCAAAAAATAAGCAAAATCGACCAATAAAACTTTAGATCAAAGTTACTATTAGTATTAAAAGCTACATCCAAAAATGCATTCATTACGGTTCAAGAGTAACACAGGTTTTAGAGTGTTTCATAGCCGACAGATGGCCCAGAATTTATGTTATAAGAAGATAACAGAAAAATATAAATGATTAAGAATAATCATAAAAATTTGCTAACGGGAAAGAACATTTAAAATCTTTATGATGTTTTATGAGTAAAGAAATGAGACTAATGAGGATAGCACTCTTGGAAGTAGCTGTGTACGTATTAGCTATCAGTAAAATGTTCACAGTAATAGGGAAAAAAATGAAAACAAATATGGAACTATGCCCCTATGCATTACAGATCTGTTAAAACTCAACTTCGCGTAATCGAAGAAAAATTTGTAGCGTTGTAATTTGAAGAGTCATATACTCGTACGTTTACTCCTATATTAGGTTTTGAAAAAAGCGGTTTTTGCAAATTAACAAAAAACTTTTCCAAAAAGTCCTTGACAGCTGCAAGGGTAGATTTTATAGATCAATGAAAACTACATATAGGTTTTCAAATGAGTGAGTAACCACGATGTTTAGGAGTCATTTTAACAATAGTTGTATTTCTCTTTTATACACTTTTAGTTTACATAATAAATAAACTAATAAAAAGCTATATTTTTCTCTTCAGATTCTACGCAAAATTTTCAGAATTAATTGTCATATTACCATGGGAACGAAATTGTTTTGTGTCTGCGGAACGGCCACACTTCGGAGGTTATGTTGTCTTATGCTGGTTTTACCAAGGCCATCTGAATCAAACGCTACGCATTGAGGCCGTTTCAATTTCCAAAATCGCCGTTTCCGCACAGTAGCCATGCCGAGTCCCTTTTTGCGCGCCTTCAGTGGCAAACTGGCGGAGTAAATTATCAAAACTAAAAAGATACCTGTATGTCAGTTGTCATCAGGTTGTCATTAAATTGATAAAATTCAATTTAAAATTGATTTAAAATAAATTGACGAAAACACACCACACACGCAACACACAAGATGGTTAAAAAATGTTACATTTGTGGCAAAAAAATGTCGGTCTTTTCGAAATTCCAACCAATAAAGAAAGCAGGCAAAAATGGTTTAAAATACTTGAAAGAAAATGCGGTAGGAACTAAATTGCTTCTAATAATTAAAAAGTTTTAATTTGTATATCTTATAATAGATGTATCTAAAATTGGTGATCACACAGAAATTTGTGAGGAACATTTTGAAAAGGGCTGTGTTATTAGGACTGCAAAAAGGCGACGTTTGTGCAAAGAAGCTGTTCCTTCCATTTTCGTACGTATTTCAACAAAAAATTTAAAGTAGTTGTGGTTTTAAAGTAATAATTAAGCTTTGTTTTCCTACTTTTCAACTTTTGAACTATTTTCGCAAACATAATCAGTAGCGTCCAATTAAGAGTAACTAATACATACAATCTGTTATCTATTTATATGTATGTGTTTCTTTAGATGTGTTGTCCCGAAACTCCAGTTGAAAATTCTGGGCCTGTAACTGAAAACCTTTCCTATAGTCCTGACCAACCTCTTGAAATGCAACCCCAATCAAAAGTATCAAAATCAATTCAAGTAAATTCTATTTCTCCGGAGTATGTGGCGAATCTCCAATACCACTGTAAAGTTTTGACACAAAAATTGAAACGTACAAATCAAAAGTATCTGAAATGTTTATCAAAGGTACAGGATTTGGAAGAAGAAAAACGCAAAAACTCCAAAAACTTGTGTTTCATAAATAAAATTGTCGAAGATGCCGAAAACGCTGACGAAAAAGCATTTTTTTGATGGATCTGATCAAAAATTATGGTAAAATGGTACCCAGATGGTCTGAAATTTCAGTGAGAATGTATACGGTATGGAGATTTTGTTCGGCAAAAGGCTATAGGTTCTGCAACAATAATTTGATAAAATTGCCTTCAAAAGCAACAATTCTGACATCTTGGGAAATTCAAGGGCCAAAATCAACTGATAAAACAACGTCTGTGCGCAGAAATAGCTCAATTTACGCAGCCCATAGAACGAATTTGTTCTTTGGTAATTGATGATATGTCTATTAAAGGAAAAATGCACTACAGCCGATCTGAAGATTATGTGTATGGTTTGGATACATGTAGTTCAACAACGATTGGTGCAAGGCCAAAAATAGCGACTAAGATGTTGTGCTTCGTTGTACATGGGTTGTCGACTCAATATACAATTCCGGCTGGATACTTTTTCCATGCTTCATTAACGGCATAAGATTTTCATTCCATTACTTTAAGAGTTTTGCAATTATTAACAGATTGTGGTTTTATAGTCCTAAGACTGGTCACAGACAATTTTTCTGCCAATGTTGCCCTTTTTAAGAATCTCGGCAATGGTTCCCTTAAAAATTGCATACCACATCCAACTTTGGAACTAATACCGTTATTTTTGAGTTTTGATTATGTGCATGTTCTAAAAAATGCAAGAAACATTTTCCTGGATCACGATATGGGTTCATCAGAAGGTACAATTTCTGCAAAATATTTGAAATTCCTCTTCGAGCTGCAGCGAGGTCTTCCAGTAAAACCAATCAAATATTTGACCAAAAAACATTTGTTCCCAACAAGTTTTGAAAAAATGAATGTCCGAAGAGCCATTCAAGTTTTTTCTCCTGCAGTAACGGCAGCTTTAAGATTTTTAAAAGAAGCATGTAAGGCACAAAGGGGGTTCCAATGATGCAATTGATGCAAGGGGGGCCGAATACGCTATGCGCCAAATTTTGAGATGTGGCATTATTAAAGCCTCGACGTCCGCAAATGTTTCGACCCATGTAGACTTTATAAGCTCATCGAGAAGTGTGCAATTCGCACCTTCTATTGAAAAGGTCAACATTAACAACGATCTAGACCTTACCTTGCCTTTTGATTTAAAAACACGAATCGAGAGTTTAAAATACAATAACACCCTACCTGAAACTATTTATGCTGCATCTGTGGTCTTCTTGGCAGGATACATATGTAAGAAAGTAAACACCAAAATAGGGTGTGATGATTGTATGACTTCGCTACTCTCTTTTACTATCCCGGGACCATTGATGCAATTAATTAGTTTTCAAGATCGTGGAGGACTGTTGTACCCAAATTCTAAATTTGTTGGCATAGTTAAAAAAATCGCAGATATTGGACAAGAGCTATTACCATTTATGAATATGGAAAACACCTGTCACCAAATGGTGGTTCTATTAAAACCACATTTAATGGATAATCCATCTCTCAATTGTAGGCAGCATAAACATGAACTTTGCGAGCTAATCTTAAGTGCAACATTGAAACCAGTTTTGGACAACATATGCCTCGAGAAAACCGATCTACTAAAAAAATATGTAATAAACAACAAACCAAATAGTAGAAAAGTATTTAAATTATAAATATACATATTTACTTATTTACTTCTAGTTTTTGATTAAGAATAAAATTTTTCTTTGCTTAAGTAGACTAATTTTATTAACAGCTTTTTAATCAAATATATGTGTATGCAACCAAAAATGCAACTTGTATTTTATTACAATTGTCAGCAGATGGCGCGCAAAAAGGGACGCGGCTCGAAATGTCACAGGAACAAAATTTTCAATGGAAAACTGAAAATTGAAACGGCCTCAATGCGTAGCGTTTGATTCAGATGGCCTTGGTTTTACACAGCATAAGATGTGGTTAAAGTTACACTTCACTTTCAAGGTTTGCTCTAATTGAGTACATATTCGCTCTCATGGTATAATAGTAGTACAAAATGAGTATGCTAAATGTATTTTTGCTGCAGCTCAAAAACTAATAATCTAACAAATCTACGTTTGCAAATAAATGCTATATTTACTTCCTCATCGGTTTGATAGAATAGTAATGAAATTATCTTAGTCGTTACCTTGATAATAGAATTAACTTTCTTATCAATTATGCTTATACTCGAACAAAAGAAAATAGCCAATATACTAATTGTTGTTTAATGACTTTTATTCGAATTCAAATCTTGGTCTTAAAATAAATAATAGGATTTTTCATCATTTACTGGAAAATAAATAATTTCATTCATATTACTTTAATTTAGGTATACAGGGTGTATATAAAACATAGTATAAGCTATTTACTACGCTACAACATACGTTCCAAAAAAAAATAATAAAAATCCTTCTCATTTACTTTTAGCAGTATTAGGAAGTAAAGTGGAGATTTTTCTCTCTTAATTTTTTAAAATATTTTTAATCGGTGATATACTGATATAACCAAGAAACAGGCCGAGTTCTTCTACTATTTCAGGTCACCGAAACTGAAAATTATTTATAATAATCATTAACATTAGGATTTAAACGTTATGATATTTATATCTAAAAAACTTAAAAATTGATCAGGCAACAGTAAAAAAAAATTCAATAGTTACTACCGTAACTACTACACAACAATTAAAATAGATGTATTGCCAAAGCACTTAAGTACTGACTATGTTGCCAAATTTGCCAAACGGTTTTTTCTGGATAAACTGGTGTAAAATAACGACAGATTGTTTATTACATTTTTAGAGGTTTCCTGAAACGTTTTCTATAATGTACTAAAGAGCTTATGTGTAGAGCTCGGAAAATATTCACTTAAAAACCTCTAAAATATGCATGCAAATATGCACAAAAAACTGTCAAAATATGCACTAAAAATATGCAATTATGCTTCTTAATATGCATAAACGCATTTATAAAATAACAAAATAAACAGTCTTTCTGACATCATATGTACAATTTTTAATTACAAGAACTATAAAAAATACAAAAAACAAAATTCTAATAATTTATTTATAAATATAAACACACATAATACGCAATCCACATATCTTATGTATTTACCATACTGTTACCAACGTCCACACATCGTACCCAAGGATGTTAGAAAGAGATCGTACCCCATTAAATTAATCATTTAATTACTTTTGTAATTAATTGTATTTACTGTTTTCTTCTCGCCTTTTGATTTTAAAATCATTTGGATTTGTAAGCCGTATTTTGAGAAAAGTGGATTCACGGACACTTTGTTTTGGCATCTTTACACTTTAAATGCACAATTATTCTGTAATTCAAAACCATACTCAAACACCAAAAGAGAGTCTAGGAATTTCCTAATTTCAATTTTGTGACATCCGGCTTACCTTAAAACAGTAGCGTATACTTGTTACGTTTATACCTACTTAGACAAAGACTATTTGTAGTATTATTTGTAGTACAATTGAAATAGTTTTTGCGATTTCTTGCTGAAAACTTTGAAAATATGCATATTTCATAAATGCATATGTATTTATAGAATTTTATCAAAATATGCAAATATGCAAATATGCACTTTATATGCATTTTGCATATTTTCCGAGCTCTACTTATGTGCTATTTTGTATACACGCTGTATACCGTCTTTACCGTTTGGATTATCTTCATAATTTATTGAGATTTTAAAATTATTAAATGATATGATTAAAATAATTGTAAACTAATTGCAAGTGTTAAATTCGTTTGCAATTATAACATCAAAATCTAAAAGAAAAGAATCGTGAACTACATAAAACTTGTGATTATGCAAATAATTTTGATATTTGAGGTTCAGAAGGGTTGGTATGTAACTGAACAGTTAAACAATTAGTTAAAATTGGAGAAGTTTAGGAAAATGGTGTAATTAACTACAAGACACTATTGATTAAACTAAAAACAAGAAATAATTTTTAAGAAAAAATAATTTTTCAACAATTTGTTCTTTATATATTTATTTAAATTTTTGAAATAGAAGCTAATGGCATTTTTGAGGTAATTTGCAGTAACGTATCGCCAATTTAAAATTATTTACCAATAGGTACTAGAGATGAGTTCTTTTATGCAAACTAGTTGGAATTTTCTAAATTCTAAATTAATCATTTCTATAAAGAGAAACGTTTTTCTTCTTAATTTTCTGCAGCAACGCAGACAATGGAAATAAATATTTTTAATGAGAATGCGAGACCTTTTGTCACTCTCTTTGTTATTGCTTTTATTTGCGCGACAAAAATAGATCAGTCGTTGAATTGGCGCAATTATTATGCGCATTTTGTTTTCGTCGTCGTTTTAACCTGTCGGACGGATGTCACCATCAGAGGGAGTAGTTAATGATGAGCTTCTAAATTAATTTAATTGGAATAGTGTTGAGGACATAAAAGGTTGCTGTTCAACAGCGTGAATATACCTAGTTTTTCTTTTATGGGACAATAATAATAATAATAATAAAACCTATGTGGCTTCGCGATCATTTCGGTTCAAAATTTTCATAAAAGTTTGGTCGAAACTAAATGAATTTAATTTATGGGACTATGAGTCGTGCCAAACACAAAACGATAAATGAAACAGCAATAAATCCTACAATCTATGGCTATAAACATGATGAAATTGAAACGTTGACGTGATGGCTACAATATTTAACTTAATTGTGTAATAAAATAGACGAACATTTTTGGTTAGTTTTCAACTTTACTCTATTTTGAATACAGTAAATTTTATAATTAAATTATTTTTAATTAACTTCTCTCTGTTTTGACGATAGCATTTGATAAAATTGAATTATTGTAAATCTGCTAGTCAATAAACTGTTTTTTAAATTAGTTTGCTAACACAAAATTGCTATAAATTAATATGTTGATACATCAAACGATAACAAAAAATTTAGTAAAATAATGATCATTAGTTTGCAAAGTTTGAATGGGCAGTAATTTTAATCAGTTTTTGTCGCAATCATTGATTAATTTTTTCAACTGAGCCAAATACGAAATAATATTTATAGCAAATCTTCCTTTGATGAATAAAGTTCCCTTGTGGAAACATCACCTCTTTTATTGTGGCCGCGAGGGCAATATCGAAGCAATTAGGTTGATGCGTGTCGCCATTAAAACTGCATTAGGATTTTGCATGCGAGGGCCGAAGTGGGTCCTGCAGCAAATCGTTTTTCCATAAAGCAACGCCTTTTTCACTTTTTTTCTATCGATCAACTTTAATGCGCACATTAAAGTTCAATTTGTTTAATATTATGCAATTTGGCAACCGCAGAACGCACTCAACCCCTCAATTATACGAATATTAATTCGACTTTGATGTGGATTTTTACACGTTGCGCCCATTAAAAAATGATTCATTTTTTTGCGCCTGCCATAAATAACGGCAAGCGGACGCCGGTTGCTTTTTAATGCTTTTGCTTTTTGGGGAAAATAAAATTGCGGCTGTTTGTTAACAACAACACAACCCTTACTAATTGGGGGTGGGGCTGCAAAGCAAGTTGAAAGTGGGGTCTTGAGAGTTTAAATTTGTTAAAACATGACTGTTTTATGCAAACTCATGTTTTATAGAATTATCAGCGCTATCGGCAACAATAAATTAAAACAAGCCCAGTTTTGCGACTATTTATCAAATATTGAAAACTGATTACGTTTTACTCTGATTTATTCTTTTTGACACAATCGACTGGAAATGTGCAAATAAAACCTATAAAATGGGCATTTGGATTCTTGCAAAAATTTCTGTTCGCCTGTTTAAAAGCTTTTATTTAATTACTTTATTGGCTGTCTATTTCATATTTTGCGAGTCCAATTTAAGAGGGTTCCTGTTATCCGAACGAGCTGAAATTTTGCGTACACACGTGACATAAGATTTTATTTATAAAAAGTTTCTTATAAGTAAAAAATAAGGAAAACATGCTTCCAAGTTGAAATTTTAAAATTTATAAAAGCTTTGAGAGTGGTCTTAACATACTGTATTGTAAAATTATTTTGTTCGGTTAAATATGCGCAGGTATATTTATATTAAAAGAATGAATCTTAAATTTTTTTCATATCTTTTAATTCAAATTTTTATCAAATTTAACTTCTCATCATAGATAAGGATCAAATATGACCCGAAACAAAATAATAAAATAAATAATAATTAAAAAAACGAATTGTAAAATCAATATAGGTAACTTATTTATCAAATTTTGTTGGATTCTGTTTCGCACTCTGTGGACATTTTCCCGATTACTTTCCTCCCCTGGGTTAATTTTCCAGCACTAAGCGGGCAAAATTCATTAAAAAGAAAAGCGTTTCAAATAAAAACATCATTCACTTTTCCTCCTTCCCATTTGTTCGGTCACATTGAATCATCCGCGCCTTGTTTGTCTGGTAGTAAATCAGAAAAATGCGCAGATATGGAATAGGAGAAACCATTAAAGTAACGTTCGACACATATTCTTCGAGCAATGAAACTGTAAACTTGTTGTTTACGAGTAAAGACCAGCTCAGCTCTAATAAATAATGGATATCCTGTTCTCAAAGAAGATTAAGGTCTTAGGAAATAATTGAATTTGCGAGGGATGTTGTCAAAGGGACCACAGAACCGCCGATGTCTTGGCCTTACTCCTTATGATAAAAAATTAAATTATACAGAAGTAGGTATAAAATACGAATAAATTTTGCATTACTGCTTTACATGATGAGAATACAGGAAAATTCGAGACGAGATGGCTGTTTCGTCAAATTTTATCGCTGAATCTTTCAATATGTTGGTATTGCTGGAGCAGGTGTCTTGCAGCCAAATTAGTTTATACAGGGTGTCCAAGCGGGTAAGGAAAAGTCGACTTTTAAATATATAAAACATATTTTTGTTTGCAAAAGCCGTAGCCCTGCCTCTCCCAAAATTATTTTCATATATACCTACAGCTACAGGCTATTTTAAAAATGAGATGCAATACAAACTTATGGTTTTTATAATAAAACACCCTACATCTGATTGCATTTTTGAACGTAGCTTTTAATACTGATAATAATAATAATTATAATAACCCGTCTTTATTTCAATTGTAAATACAATTCGGGTGGTGAAATCTAGCAGTTGCTATTCGAACTTAACAAACAACTAAAAAGTAAATGAACAGAAAAATAAATAAATACCTAAATGAATAAATAAATTAACAAAAATTGCACTGTACTAAAACTAAGAAAAACTAAAAAAAATAATATAAAATAAAACAAAAAGAAAGTAACAAAAATCAAAAGAAATCCCGGAAAAAAAATTAGAGATTAAAAAATATGCTTTTATTTTATTTTGAAAATTATTCACCGAGAGTTTTTCTTTAAGCAAATGACAGGAATTTTACAATCTGTCTATAAATAAATGTAGGATCGTAGTAGGCATTAAAAGTTTGCCGCTTCTTTCCAGAAAAAGCGAACAATGTTAGTATATGAAAAACATGGTTTGACTGGTTGCCTGGGTAGATAAAAATTGGTACTTTTCAGAAATTTCATAGAAATAAACTAATTAAATTCGGCAAATTCAAATTCCAGAACCACCTAAAATCCAACACTCCTTTATAGACAGTCCGTATAAGTTTATCATATTGAAAGAGAGTGATCTTTCAAATCTATTTAAACTTGAATACTGAGAGATCAGCAATATCACGTACAGAAACTTGATGGCAACTTTTTTTTGAATGAAATAGTTCCCCTTGGACAGGGTGGTGAAGCAGTAACAAACATTTTATGGATAAACACTGACAAAAAATAATTTTTATTTGGTCTACCGGCAGCCAACCAAGTATATCTCATTTCAGTTCATAATAGAATTTTGCAACTGTTCATTTGAATTTTTTGGAGTGAAATAAAGCACAAATTAAAAGTTTCTCTATAAGAAAACAATTCTGTGTTAAACTAAATCCCAGCGACAAATTTTGAGCCCAGAAACTCTCACCATAGCTCTAAAGCAATCATCAAGAATTTTTCCCAGAGCTGTAATAGTAGGTACTATAACTTTTTCGAAATCCTGATTGTTTATCAGTAACTATACCTTGAAAAACGACGTAGCTATACAATTAATAGTTATAAATACTTTTTCTAAAATGTTCAGGATAAAATCCAACCTCAATGCAATGATTTTCATCTAACTTGTAGTGGTCGATTCTGCTTAGTTTTTAAAATAATTTAATTTTTTTGACAAAAACTACGCTTTTTTAAGAACATTTTACAAAATCTAAAAATCCCGGAAAAGCAGGATTTTCACCATTTTAAAGAGAAAAGTTCAAAATCTTTTAGAAGCGAAAATAAAAAAGAAACTGTTCCACATAAAATTTTTATTTTTTACTAATCTATTGTAGTCAAATATTGTCTTAGTTACGGAAATCATAAAGATAGTCATATTACCCTTGGGACTTTTAGCAGAAAATTATGAATCCTCAATTCCCTCCAGCCAGTTTTCTTCAATCATTCAACTCATTCCTTCTTGTGCATTGTTTCAGACCTTGCCAGAACCAAAATTTATTGATATTCTTTAAAGATTTTACTTTTCTAAATCATTTCTATAAAGCGACAATTTTTTTTTATAAATAATTGACAATTGTTAATACCGTCAAAAATGCCAAAAATTCACAAAAATTTAATTTTTTGTAGAAATTAATTTTAGTAAGTAATAAAATAAGTTATCTATCACTGGAATTATTGTTGGGTGTTAATAATCTTAAGCATTGTACTGTCCCTCGGGCCTAAATGGCCCTCTGCCCAGTAAACGCATTGTCCATGCTCCTTAAGACCCTTATAATTCCCTTGGTATATAAATAACTAAAAAGTTATTCAACTTGCAACAAACTTCTTCATTTTCTTTTATCTTCTAACTGCAGTAAGCTTTAAAAATATATCCTTAAAGTTTAAACTTTCAGAAGAAAGTTTAAACTTTAAGGATATATTAAGAATAAGGGTCGCTTTTACAATCGCCCGATAAACTCCGGATAAGTTATTTCTAGTATAATTACTATGGTTACAATTGTTACAACAATGTATTTTTCAAAATTTATCCCCAGGATAAAGTTATCCGACGATTGTAAAAGCGGCCCTTAATATGATAATTTATAATTCTTAATTTTTTTTTAAATGTGTTTTTGTCAAAAAATTAAATTATTTCAAAAACTAACCAAAAACGACCGACAAACATCAGTGTTAAAAACTGCACCCATAAATGCAAAAAAATATTACCTAAATTTGTATTGTAGCCAATTTCGGAAACATCCTGTATACTTAAAATTAATATCAGGTAAGTCAGAAGGTAAGTACCTTTTTTGTAAAAAGAGATTAATTTTCTAACATTTAAGGGTTAATAATAGATTTTTCCAACTCGCTTAGAGAATTTGTATTTTGACAACAAAATTTCGAAATTTGTTTCAACAGTTTGCTAGTTTAATTAGACCCAGTGTCTTGTTGACCCTTTTTCCTTCTCTCCGTTTTCCCAAGACCGTACATTTCATAATACTTCTATTAAGAGACGACAGTCGCTGGGGCACATCGGCCCCCAGAGACCTAACCGCCCCCAAATCCCACACGCATGCTATTTATGGTCCCGTGCAAGCAGAATTTATGTGTCCGAGACGCCGCCTCTTATTTCGAAATTTTTTCGAGTTGATCAATAATTCGCAAAAGCGGAAGAAGGATCGTCGGATGGTGCAAATGACAATAAATTGACGTGTTTCAATTTTAGTCCGAAAGGCCGTCAAATTGTGACAGGTTACAAATTGCGGTTGAAGGGCGATATTTTAGAGCTCCGGCCGAAGTAATCAATAGGCTGTTGGACTCTCCAGGGGGCGTCTTTTAGAATGAGGCCTTGACGGGTTTTGGGATGGAAGGACTCCAAGGGATGCACTAAATTCCGCAAGAAGCTCGCGCGATTTTGATCTGATCGTAAAACAAGAATATAAAGTTTGCACGATGAGGGTGGGCTTTTGCTGGAAACTCGGAGTCGGCAGTTTCCAGCTGATATGGGCATTACCGTGTTTGGGAATCTAACAAAAACCTTATGTTTTAAACAATTTCAACGCCCAGAACCCTAATACCTCTGTAAATCAGTAGATTTCTGATTAAATTTGCCAAGGACTCTGCATTTAAGTTGGCAATAATAAAAATGCTCCTAAAGTGCGAAGAAAAAACACGTAGTTCTTTTATTTTAAACTAAACAACTTCAATAATAAAATTATTATCTCCATGCCGTTTTTGAAAAATTTAATACTTCTTAGACTAGAAAAAGACCTCCTCTGATCAAGGTAACATAAAAAATGCAATAAGTTTTAAAATTCTCATATATATTCTGGAATTAAACATGAATCCAAATCTAATGCCAAAATTTTGGGAAGTTTTCATCTTTGACTCCTAGAAAATTGAGTTCTGAAAATGTAAAGTAAGTCAAATTCTGAAACTTTATAATAAAGATAAAATCCTAGAACTCTAAATACAAAAACATCAAAATGAAAACACTTTTACACTTTGAGGATTTTCTAGTAAGTAAAATTGTGAAAACGGAACTCCTTAAATGATTGTGTTTGGGATGTTATAAATGATTGTGTTTGGGATGTTAGAAGTTAAAATCTAACAGTAAGATTATTGGAGGATTATAGAAGAATTCTTCTTCTTTCTTCTTTGAAAGTTTTGGAAGTTAGACTTTTTGGAGTTGGAAGTTGAAACTTAGCATTTGTGCGTTGGAAATATTCTATTAAAAAAGTAGAAAAATTAAAATTAAAGTCAAAGATGTGTAAAGCTTTAAAGTTTGAAATGTAGGAAAATAAAACCTGAAATTGAAGATGGAGAAATTCTTCTTCCAAGTTAGAAGTCGGAATTTAAAAATTAGATGTTGGGGGTTGAGAGTTTCTAAAACTAAAGCAAAAATCTCAGCCAATTTTGGCGTTTCCAATCTCAGAAATCAAAACCTAAAGTTAAGATAAGTTAAATTCATGTTCTTGCAAGTTGGAATTTAGAACTTAGGAGGTGGAAGTTTAGAGTTAGAATTTAGCAGCTAGGAAGATTCTAAAAATGTAGAATTAAAGTTAAAAAAACTCTTAAAACTTTAGATTCTGAAATGATAGAAATCAGAATCTGAGATTAACATTAAAGGAATTCTTCTTCTTTCAAAGTGGAAATTGGTAGTTGAAAGTTTTGGAAGTTGGACGTTTGGACTTGGGATTATCAGTTAAAAGTTCCATTAGAAAGTAGAAATTTAAACTAAAAGTCAAGAACTTTAAAAATTCTTTAGTTAGTTTAGTTTAGTTCTAGTTTGAAAATAAAATCTAAGATTAAAATTAGAGAAATTCTTTTTCTTTCAAGTTAGAAGGGAAGATGAAAGTTGAGAGTTGGAAGATAGAAGTTTGTAAAATTAAAGAGAAAATCTCTGAGACAATTTTAGCGTTTGGAATGTTAAAAATCAAAATCTGAAACTAAGGTTAAAGAAATTTTTCTTCTTCCAAGTCGGAAATTGAAATTTGGAAGTTTGAAGTTAAAAGTTGTAATTTAGCAGTTGGTAGAATTCTAAAGATGTAGAATTAAAGCCAAAAAAACTCTGAAAACTCTAGGATTTGAAATGTAAGGGCCAATTTCATAATCGATTTAACGTAAAGGGACCATAAAGTTAATGTTGCTTTAGAATGTCAAAATTTTGTCAACAAATCCGTAGTAATAAACAACAATTAATTTAATACTCCTTTAAATTCGATATGAAACTAACACTGAAAAAAATGGAGAATTCTCCTTTCAAGTTAGAAAAAGAGAGTTGGAATTCGTAAGTCAAAGACTAGAAGTTTTAGAAGTTTCACTTTTAGTGTTTAGAGCTGGAAATTGAAAAGTAGCAGTTAGGAGTTGAAAGTTTGGAGAATTTTAGAATTGTAAAACTATAGTCAAACAACACTGAAAACTTTGGAGTTTGCAAGATTAGAAATCAGAGTCTAAAATTAAAACTGAAGAAATTTTTTTCTTTCAAGTTGAAAAATAAGATTTGCAATTTGGAGATTAGTTGGCAGTTGGGAGAGTTGGGTGAAATGTAGAATTAAAATTAAAAAAAAAACTTATGCTTCACAGTATTCAACTAACATAATGTATGTTCTATATTATAAAATTGTAAATTTGAAATTCGATATATCACCAAAGTCGGTAATAGTAACAGTAATACTAAAACACTAAAGGCCGGTTTATACGGACTGTCTATAAAAGTTTGTAAGATCTCAGGTGGTTCTGGAACTTGAATTTGCCGCATTTAATTAATTTATTTCTATTAAATTTCTTTAAAGTACCAATTTTTATCTACACAGGCAACCAGTAAAACCATATTTTTCATATACTAACATTGTTCGTTTTTTCTGGAAAGAAGCGGCAAACTTTTAATACCTACTACGATCCTACATTCATTTATAGACAGATTGTAGAAAGCTTCATTAAATTTTAATTCGTTGTTAAAAGCTAACAACGCGAATGGACATCGCCCTTAAGTATTAAATATCGCCCTTTAAATATTAATATCTTAGCACAGTAACTTTAGAACTAGAGACAATCTAAAACACAATAAAATCTTGTAGCATTTTTGAGCTAGCAGTGTAGAAAAAAGTAGCGATTGCTTTTTAAAATGTTACTAAGACCCAAACGAATAACATTTTGTTTTAAGTAACCTAACTATAGGCATCTAGCATTTGATAAAACAGAACAAAACATCTTTTAAGTATCAATAATTCAGTGTTACCAATTTAATAAGTACGAATAAATTATTTTGTAAATAAAACACTGATACAAACTTTAAATAAAAAAATCGTAAATCCTGAGCTTTACTGAGGTTTATAGACCGCATATTTTCGCCTAAATGCCCTCCCCAAACAGCTTTATAAAATAACTATATCGTTTTATTTTTCTCTTTTCCTCCAGTATCAAATTAAAGTGAGAGAAAAAAAATGTTGAAGCCAAGAGATTTACGTAACTTTTGGGACTAGTCTCCATTGTTTCATCAACTCATCAAAGTTTAAAGAAGCTCATTGGAGGCAATTCTTTCATATCTCTCTATCTAATGAAAAGCTCAAAAGGCTTGGATTGTGAGAGTGGAAGATTCAATTGGGTCAATAAATAATATTCTTGTGCCTCCATCTATTATTATGTTGGTTTAGTGTAAAATTAGGTATTCTTTCATCGATAAATTCCACAAAATGTTGCTGTACATAAAAATTTCTATTTTTGTATAAAGTTGCTGAAAAATGTGGAATGGTAAGGTAAGACTTCTAAGTGAAAGAATTAACCTGCTGCTAGATTCAACAAGCAAACTAAAAAGTTAAATTAATTTGATTCTTTGTTAAAAAATGCTTTGTGTAAATAGTAGGTACGCTGTATCTTTATTAACGTGCAGGCGACATTTTGTGCATGTTTTCTTGTGAAAATAAAAGACCACTGACTGGCTGGAATGTAGACAGCTATTTCTAAATATAATTAGAATACATCATGCTGTTTTTGTAAAACAAGTTATTTAAAAAATATTTCTCTGTAAACAATTTGCCATCGATCGATGATTAAAAATATAAATGTTATAAATAGAATTTTTGTGTAAAAATATTTCTCATTTTTTATTCCAAACACAACAAACAAATTTTTTCTCGAAACCGCGTTGAGGAAATGGTGGAAGCGCCGGGATTTTATGTATTATTGTGAAATAAATGTGTGTTTACGTAAAAAAACAATGTCTTGTCACGTTCTCTCCATATCTCGGTTTTATCGATAATGCAAAGTGCAAGGCGAAAACAGTGAAATGTTTATTGTAGAATACTCAAAAAAGACGATTTAGAGCTTTCTGGTTTTGCAGTCTCTTAAACATTGTGCGAAGATATGTGAGCGGCTGTAATTACAGTTAATTAAAAAAAATTCACAGCAAAGTTTGTTTTGTTACAATCAAACAACCGCGAAATTTTGGGCGTCATGGGAAAACAAAGTTTTGACCTAATTAAGAAACTTCCAGAACGAAAGCTTCAGGAGAATAAATTACGCAGCTCGTGTTACTCATAGTTAAAATATGAACTTTGTTATTCGAGAAATCAATCTGATATTAGAGCTGCTGAAACAGATTCAGAAAAATATAATTCCAAAAACATAACTTTCTGTTTTAATATAATCCGCGATTTTATCTCGTTTATGTTTATTATAGTTGTATTTTCACTGTTATGACTTCCTTTATGGCTATACATGACATCGTGTTTCTAATACGTGCTATCTTTATAACTACTACCTACTTACTTTAAAAACTTTATTGCAGAGAATTAAATATTCAGAGGTAAGTTTTAGCACAGTGTGCAATTGCCGTGTTTTAGTGTAATTACTACGTAATGTTATATTTATTTTACTGTTTTTAAAGCTCTTATCTAGAATAAAGTTAGAATACGACAAAAATCTAGTTTTAATAAAAGTTTACTGGATGTTCGCTTCGATAAAAATAAAATTTAAGTTGGAAAGGAATCACGAATAGATTCGAATATATCAAAACTTTAGACGAAAAGTGGTTTTCTTTTTGTAAAGTTGGTAATGTAATGTCAAACTGAACAATTTTATGACTCAATTGTTTCCAGATTAGAGTTTTCATTTTTGATTAAAAGTTTATTCGCAGTTAGAGCTTTAGATAGCAAAAAATCATAAAAACTTTTTTACTATCGGTTCGCATTAATGAAGTGGACAATTCGGCCAAATGTGATCATAACTTTTTTTTTTCTTTAAAGATTTTTATGATGACACAGATGGAATTAAATATTTAATAAAATTTAAATTCGAATTTTCTTACTCCTTACATGCAAGAACAGAATTTTTATGATGTTGCCGTGTATAGTGCTAATAAAACGCTTATTTACGATTTACGCTTGATGAAATTCTAAGACTCTTACAATATACGAAAAGCAGTGGAACATGCTTAGAATATCTCTTACATTATTGCTGCTGTAAAATTGGACGCTTTTGTGGTGAGAAGAAATTAAAAAAATTCTGAAATTTTACATAAACGTTTTCTCGCAACTACAAAACTAAGAAAAACAGTAGTCAACTAATCACCGTATAGTACCCTCCACGATATTTGAACTGTTGTAAATAATAAATCAAGCATCCGAATTACCCTTAACAATGGAGGTATTAAGGTTGTCGTAAAAGATCCTAATTTTTACAAGTCCGGACCATTCTGTCGTGTTGCCGCATCCGAACCTCAAGGCTAAACACCCCCATATTCTTATTGTTAACAGTAATTCGGGTACTCGTATTAAAACTTATGACAATTCAAATACTGTGGAGGCTACTTTATATGTGTTTTTTAATCTCTAAGCTCGCAACATAGCCGAGTGTCCTACGTTCAAATAAATATTTTTTCGTTTTATTTTATTTAAATGAACTGAATAACTTCTGATTATTGACAGGTGTACATTGACATCATATAACATTAAAATGAAAACATAACTTACAAACTTGTTTTGTCAAATGTCATGCAGATCAGAGTTGCAAACAAACAAACAAAAAATCTCTTAATACTGTTGTCATCTCAAACAAAATGAATAGTGTTTGTTGATGTAATTTCATTCTTTACTTATGTTTTTCAGTGTGGTGTGTTCGTGTAATTTCAATAAAAATTCAATAAGCCACCCTTCCGCAATCAGAAATCATCTCCAGTGTACAAATTAAAAACGCTCCACCGCAAGAACGCAACTCGCTGATTAAAATTTAATACCCTGATCCACAATTAGTTTTGTTTGTAGAACGGATATATCATTGATTCGGGTGAAAAAGGGTTAAAACTCTCAACCCTTGTAATTCTGTTGCGTTAAAAGTTAAATTACTTCACGCATGTATTTTCGAAAAGGGTCGACAGCACCCTTTTCGGGCAATAAAAATATAGGAAACAAAAGTTATTTGTCCGAACAGCCATAACCTGAAGGTGTTAAAGCTTCTCGCGGTGATTTTATTTCTGTTTTATGTGTTTTAATTTTAGTTTTATCGCTTGTTGATGGTCGATCACAACACCCTATTACTGTGCGAATGGTTTTTGAGATTTCTTTTGATTCCGGTTTGATTTAATTGATTTTTCCGGTTGGAATCGCTGAGTTTGGATTTTGTAGGCATTTTCGTCAATTATCCGGTTCTGAAAGGGGTGGATAATTGGCTTTTACGAAAGGAATTTATCCTTTAGGGAAACTGCTAATAGGAAGTGAAGCAATATTGAAATATTGACGTTGCGTCACGATGTAAGACGGATAATGCTCCTATCGAGCACTTCCGGGATCATATGTTAGAAGGCTGAATATGGTTTATTACACGAGGTTATACATCTCATTGAACTCACAGGCTAAAGGATAAATGGTTCGAAAGACGCCCTATTAGCATTCCGCTTTTTCACACATGCACAAAATTGTTATTTGCAAGTGGTGAAAGACATAAAAGTCACCGACAAATCATCTTCAATTTATAAATAGTCTGTATAAAAATTTCATGTGCAATTTCAAAGAGTTTCAAGAGTAGCACTTGAATGTGTTTTTTCCTGCGGACATCGGCGCCATCCGGACATTTGTCACAACTTGTCAGATTCAGAGGATAAGTACACAGCATTCAGATGCAGATTAGTTCACGACACAATTGTGTATGTACAAGAGACCGAGAAATGAACATCCGACCCAATCCATGTGCAACAAGGAAGAGGCTGCAGCAACATTTAACAGAAACAGGTTATAAATCTTTGTATGTATTCGGAATAAACACAACAAATTGAATACATTTCCCCTTCTACGACCATACACCATGCGATCATTTAAATTTACAATTAATGGAGACACTGATATACCAGGTGATTCACGTAAGATGAAAAGCCTCTTCCATATTCATAGTCCATATTTCGAACAGACGAGGCGGTAGCAGAGTGCAAAAAATAACTTAGTGCTGAAGTGTCCATTACGATTGATTAATTTTAATTATAAAGAGTTGTAGAAAAATTCTGAAAAAAATTCACATTCATAGAAAATAGTTATGTATTATGTAACAAGTCCGCAAAATAGAGTTTTAGCGGACAAATCGGATTAAGGACGAGACGACGAAGGAGAAAGAGAAGAAAATGTTGCATACAAACTTTTTTGGTACCAGCTCTCTAAAACAACAAAATTGTAAAATTTTTACATTTCCAATCCACCCTCAACATAAGTGCAGTCGATCGATAGTCATAGAAACGACTGATTTATTAAAACAATAATTATTGTTTTCTCAAATAATAAATAAATTAGAATCCGCAAAATAAATTAGAGTCCGCAAAGTGTTGCTATGATGACTTTAAGTACTTGTCCTTTAAAATGACATTTTGCGGAGTCAAAGCAGTTCCCAAAGTAACCATTTTAGAGAGCGTGTACCAAAATAGTTATTTGTGTATCAAGGCCGTAAAGGTGATCTTTTTTGACCGAATCTGTTGTTTGTGGCCGAGGCGTTAGCCGAGGCTGCAATTCAGGTGAGGCCAAAAAAGCACCCTAGGCCGAGGTGCACACAACGTTTTTTAGGCGATGATCACAACTGAATTAAAGAATTTGATAACAAGACAAACCAAAAAGACATCTGTCAAATTTAACAGCGTTGACAGATCGGTCCAAGAAAGTGACAGATGAGTCCAAGAAAGTGACAGAAGTGTACAATAAAGTAAAATTTGACAGATGAGTACAAAAAACGAAAAGAAAACGCCTAAAAAAGATATTTAAGTATTGATTATTAGTTTTTCAGATACATTAGAAGACTCACGCTGTACACTTACAGAAGGCAAAAATATAAAGTACTTGATTGTTTCACAAGTCACAAGTTAACTAATTTGGTTACATGGGCACAATATCTTCACGTTTCTTACGAACAACGTGTCTTCTCAAGTAATAAGAATGTAAGTGACTTTCTTTTGTGCCATGTGTTTTTCTGATATGATCCCTCAAGCTGTCTTTACTTCTAGTCTTATGGGAGCAATAGTCACATCGGTTCCATTGAACTGGAGAACATTGAGCTTTGTTTATGCCGGGATTTTTTAAATTTTGATTAATATTAAAATTTTCAAATTGATAATCAATCTTGCTTTGAGATTGTTCATTTAACATTGGTTTTTGGCTTACTTCTTTTAGTAAAACATTTGTTGTTTCTTGATGTTTCACAAGTCCATTGGTTGTTCCCTCATGTTTTACAAAAATAGTATGTCTCCCGACAAGATACTTGGAAAAGGATTTAAATTCACATTTTGGACACCTGTAGGGTTTTAGTCTGACATTTTTTGAGACGTGACCTTGTGTGAGGTGTTGTTGGAGTTGTGCCAGAAAATAAGTTTTAAAACTAACGCATTTGTGACATTCATATTTTTCAAGGTTACCGCTACAGTCGAAGATCCTTCCATCACTTAAGTGCACTTTGTGAAGTTTTTTTGACTTTGAGTACATCCTTGTTCTGTAGGTGCATATCGTGCAAGAAAAAAATTCTGACATTGTTGAAACTAACCTAAAAAAATATTTATAATTTATTGTTCTAGCAAACATTTTTGTACCTACTTGAAGACAGTCCAACAGAAGAAATGAAATACAAGCACAGGACTCTCAATAACACAGCTTGCAATAAAATTAATTCAATGAAAATAAGGAATTTAACAAATTTGACAAGTGCTGAGATGCGCAAGGCGTACTGCGCATGTGTATTATTTTCTATCCTTTGTGTTCTACGGTGTTACCGAGTATGGTGGCCATGTGCTTGGTATAATCGGTAGGACGCGTTCGCAGCCCGTACTGGTACCCTGTGATTTTTTTCATACCAAACGCTAATTTATGCCTCCATTGTGGTTGTGAAGGCATTACATTGCTTGTAGCAAAATTCATATAGCAAGGGTTTATAGAAGCCGTACGCTAATACCTGATTAACTAACTAATCACTGGACCAAATTGAACCAATTGTTCTGAGAAAATTACACATTTCTGTTTACGTGTTGTGTAGTGAAATTTTCGAGATAGGAGTATTTGAAATAAATACAGGATGTTTACGGTCTTGAAGGTAAGACTTAAAGGAGATAATATGTGTGATAGAAGATCCCCAAAACGCGATACAAAATAACAATTCACATTATAACAGAAAATAAATTTACATTATTTGTTTGTGAACTGCTGCTTCGCCTACAACAATTACCCTTACCTTGGTGCTTCACCGTATAACCATTTTTTTATGTTAAAGCAATTTTAAACATTAAAAAAATTCATACACAAGAGCATGTTTGGCATGTACCACATGAAACCAAAAAATGATCACTAGCACAGCGTATTTCTTCTTCTGGCATCAACTCAAACTTTAAAACGCCGCCATGTGCTTCAAAAAAATAAACAGATTTCGTTCTTGTAGAATATTTGTCATTTTCTCTAGCAGCAATAACAAGCTCCGAATGAATTCTAGCAGTGTGTTTTTGAGCTCTAAAGACTCCAGAAAGTATATTCCAACCGTCTTTAATACATTAAACTACAGTTTACGTCGAAAGAAACAAGCAGACCAGGTTAAACGGGCATTTTCCTCACGCAATATTTCGGAGTTAAATAAAATTCTTAAAAATAACAATTCCCTGAGTTTTTTTCCGCAATTACCCTATTTCTACACTCTTTTAATACCAGGTAAAGTTTCGACTCCAAGACCGGAAAACACGCTGTATATGAAGTAAATTTGAAATCTTTTTAACAATATTCCTCGCAATATTCTTAGTTCGTATCCACAAATCTCTATACAGCGTGTTAGGGAATGGTTTAGCATAAATTGAAAGGTAGATAGAGATTGGCAAAACGAATCGATTAAGTGAATTTTTTGTAAATCGAAAATGCATAGTTTTCCCAAAAAATCGTTCTGAAATTAAAGTCCCAAATTTTGAGATACACTGAACTAGAATAATAAAAATTAGCGTAAATTTTAATGTTATTGACAAAACAGCAGAGGTAAATTAACTTCTTGCTCCACCCCGTAATTCTTCTATTTCAATTTGTGTTTTGTGATCAAAATTTCTAAAAAAAAAAAACAAAAAGAAATTTATGCCAGAACTGGGGTTCGAACCTCCCACACAAATGACCATGTTATGTTATGCACAATTTTGTAAAATTCTCAAAACGTCCATGCGCCACTATGTCCATATTGTTTAAAGAAAAAATTAACCGCTAATAAACTACCATAAACGACACAGTGGCTCTCAACAGGTGGATTAATAAATTTTTTTGAAGAAAGTATGCACTTTTTCGAAAAATGGTATAAGGCTTTTTAACTCGTCTGATCATGACAAATTCACATACGAAATATTGCTAAGCCATTCCCTAACACCCTGTATATAAAACAGTACCGTGATTGACTGACAGACAACGCACAGCCTAGACCACTGAACCTAGAAACATAAAATTTGGAAGATACGTTTCTTAAAGGGTGTAGAGTTGTGTAGAGGGTGTAGAGCTAAGAAGGAATTTTTCGAAAATCTCTTTCTAAAAGGGTGAAATGGGGTGTCAAAATTTTAATAAAAATCCGTCATTTTAAAAGAAATATTAAAGGTATATTTATGAAAATTGGTATTTAAACCTTACGTTAAAAATGAGGAAACACGTGTTTCAGGATTTTCGAAAAATCAACCCCTAAGGGGGTTAAATGGGGTGTTAAAGTTTATTTAAAAATCCGTAATTTTGAAAATTATATCGATGCAAATTGGTACATACTTGGGATTTCGGTTAAAGATGAAAACGCATGTTTTAAGTCTTGACATTTCCACCCTTAAAGGGGTTAAATATAAACTTTCTTTATTTTTAAACTTATATTCACGAGAATTTTTATTTGGGCTATAGACTAAAAATAAACAAACGCGTGTATAATAATTTTAAAAAATTCCAGCGTCAAAGGGGGTTGAACATAAATCCATAATTTTTTAACTTATATCTATGAGAATTTGTATTTGGGTTTTTGATAAAAAAAATAAGAAACACGTGTTTTATGATTTTTAAAAATTTCACTCCCAAGGAGTTAACTATACTAGAAATCCGTCATTTTTGAACTTATATCCATGAGAATTGTTATTTGGGCTTTCGGTTAAAAATGAAGAAAGGCGTGTTTCCAGAGTTTTTGAAGTTCCATCTTCCAAGGGGGTTAAATATAAAAATACGTAACTTCTAACCATGGAAATTGGTATTGAGGCTATATGTTAAAATTAAAAAAACGCGTGTTTTAGGTTTGTTGGAAATTCCATTTCCCAAATTGAAGAATTATGTGGTTTTTGATTTTTAGGAACTCCACCCCCAAAAAGGATGGAATATAAAAACCCGTTATTTTGAAGTTACACTTGTGAAAATTGATCTTTGAGCTTTTTGTTAAAAATAAAAAGGTCGTGTTTTTGAATTTTTGGGAAGTTCCACCCCCTAAGGGGGTAAACACAGGGTGATTCACATAACTTTACAACCCTGACGAACTTTAAATGCAACCCATTATACATTATTCATTTATAACTTGATATCCTTAGTTATGTTTAATTAGCATGAAATCCGGACACCCCTAACATCAATGACAATCATACTTGACAATTCTTTTTCAAACGTTTTTGTTAATCAAAATGTGTTCAAATGACGAAAGGTTCGACATGATATTGATTTATGGTGAGTGGCAGAAGAATGCAGTAAGTAGCAGCCGAAAATTTGTACCGATGCCGGTATCTGAATCCCAGCATTCGACAGATAAAGTTTTTAGATATATAAGGCCGGAACAACTGCAGCTAACTTATCTTACGGAGGAGAGATCCCAGTCACTACTAGTGGTCGTTAGGTCAAGTCAGAGGCTGTAGATGCAACCTGAAAACTCTCTTCTGAGACTTGGGTTTTGGCATTACCACCATACGCATGTCTATTAATTTTTAGACAATTGGAAGTTGAATTGTGCCTAAATTGACCAAAAGATAAACGCCAGAGACTGCAGTAAATCCTGCTAATAAAATGAGAGTTATGGAAGCTGTTGACAATAACTCACATATCAGCTAGAGACAAACTGGGATTAGCCAGTCGTCGGTTAACCGGATTCTAAAATTATCATGTCACATTGGTCCAAGCGTTAAAGGAAGTTGATTATGAAAGCGAATACTCTGTTGTTACTTTATGAAGAAAAACATGGACCAGCAATCTGATTTTTTAAGGTTTGTCAGGGATATCCAAACCTCAAACAAGTTTATAATTATTAAAGTTTTTGAATCAAGTTACAACTGAGAAATGTATTACTGGTTGCATTTAAAATTCGTCAGGGTCGTAAAGTTATGTGAATCACCCTGTATAAAAATCCGTAATTTTTAAAGTTCTAACCATGAAAACTGGTATTTAAGCTATCGATAAAAATAAAAACGCGAGTTTCAGGTTTGCCAAAAATTTCACCCTCAAAGGGGTTAAACATAAAAAATCATTCATTGCTGAAGTTATAATTATGAAAATTGATATCTGGACATTTGGTTAAAAAACAAGAGACGTGTAATTCAGGATTTTCATAAATTCTACCCCCGAGAGGGTTAAATACAAAAATGCATAATTTTTGAATTTCTATTTATGAGAACTGGTATTTGGGTTTTTACTTAAAAATAAAGAAATATGTGTTTCAGGATTTTTTTAAAATTACACCCACAAGGGGGTTAAGTAAGGATAACAGTGAATAAAAGCCATTAGAAAAACAGCCAAAAGTAACTCGGTTTCGTATTGGGTCACCTTACTAAGTTTTGCGGTATTTTTCCGCGTTTTAAAATAATTGTGGACATGCGTGCGAAGCCGCGGGCAACTGCTAGGGTTCTAATATACCTAATAAGTAATAATTGCAAGTGGGGCGCACATTATTTTTAAAGGCTTTTATTTAACTTGCTTTGTTGTCTGTCTGTCTGTTTCATATTTTCTGAGTCGAATTTTAGGGGGTTCCTGTTGTCGAAATGAGTTGAAATTTTGCCTACATACGTAATCTGCGTGACAATGCAATATTGTTTAGTTAAATCACCCCTAAGGGGGTTAATTGGGGTGCTAACATTTTGTTAAACTATCCGCGTACTTAATCATACTACCTGCGTATACAGGGTGTTTGGGAATGGCTTAGCAATATTTTGTATGTGAATTTGTCATGATCAAACGAGTTAAACACCCTTATATCATTCTTTCGAGAAACGTGCATACGTGCATTTTATTAACCCATCTGTTGAGAGCCACTGTGTGGTTTATGGTAGTTTATTAGCAGTTAATTTTTTCCTTAAGCAAAATGGGCATGGTGGCGCATGGACGTTTTGAGAATTTATGAATAGTGTTGCTAGCATGTTCATTTGTGTGGAAGGTTCGAATCAGAAGGTTCTGACATAAAATACTTTTTGTTTTTTTTTATAAAATTTAATTACAAAACACAAATTGAATTAGAAGAATTATGGAGTGGACCAAGAAGTTAACTTACCTTTGCTGTTTTGTCAGTAACAATTTCACAAAATTCAGGGGGCGTTCATGCAAGATTACCTTCATTATCTTCCATACTCTTGGCAGAATTTGAAAAAAAAATCAATTTTTTACTTTCAAAATTGAGACATTGCCAGACATCATAAAATATTTAATAACAATTTTCGTTTAAAAACGACAAAAAGGAGACAAATTACAAAAAATAGTATAAAAAACTCGTTTCTAAGACCTTGAAGTACTCATTTTTTCAAAAACTCGTGTTTAACGCTACTCATTTTTGAAACTGAATTTGTGCTTCAAGACAGATCTTATGAAACTTGTTTTTTAATGGTACTATTAATTATTTCTATATTTCCATATTTCTTGTCGCTTTGACTTTAAGGCGTTTAATTTTCTAGCAGTTATTAATTATTATGTGTTTATAAATACACGTAACAAACTTAAAGGGGAGAATTCCTCTGTTTCCAACATAACTGTCCACAAGTCATTTGCCGTCGACGTCAACTGGCCTGGAGAGGGTCCATCAGTAGCACGCAATAATTTATAACTTATTTGTTCATCCGGGTTGGAGGGCACGTTTTTTTAAACTGATTCATACTAAATTTTCTGCTGACTTTGAATACAAAGTTCAATTTTTTGTTTGGAATCGCGCTCATCATGAGAAAGACGTTTCTGTGTAAATTTTTGAAAAACATACAATTGGTCAAATTTTGTGTTTACATCGTCATATCTTCCTTCTGGATAAAGATCGAAACTTAATTTTTTTGCTAAAGAGTCCTCAACGAATGTGGATTTTAATGAATGAACACAAATTTTAGTTTTGATAAAAGAAAACTAAGAAAATTGCAGTTTTCTTGTAGCGTTTCATATTTGTGTAGTGAAATTTTCGAGAGAATTCTTTTTATCTTAAAAGACAGACCTATACATAAGCAAGACGAAATGAAGTTAATAGTTTAAATAAGTGTTTGGTGCAAGAATCATATATATCTTTAACACTCACCAAGTTATTGCAATTTAAAGTTACTGCGATTTGTGCTTGAAGTGGCATATTTCTTTTTGTACTCGTAGTGTTGCCCAATTTTCTCAGTTTCCTTTTCTCAAAACTGAAACTTGTGTATTTACGTTAAAAATAACTACATTCATTGAGCAATCTTTTGCAAAAAAAAAATTTTAGCTTTATCCAGAAGGATGATATGACGATGTAAACAAAAAATTTGACCAATTTTAAGTTTTTCAAAAAAATTCACAAAAACGTCATTTTCATGATGAAGGCAATTCCAAATTAAAAAACTAACTTCATATTCGAATTCAGCACAAAATCTTGCATAAGAATAAGTGTTCAGCAAACGAGTCCGCTTTGGGGGACGTGCTCCCAGAGTCCCCGACTATAAATCACATCTGCAAATGTGCGACACTGAATTGAAGCGAGCGCGGAATCGAAGAATGGCTGATATCATAGGCCAGTACCGTAAGATAGTTTTAAGAATTCTACGTGTTAACTATTGACAATTCAAGTTAAAACAAAAGCCATTTTATTCCTAAGAGTCCACTACAGGACCAAAAGTATTTCATTTTCTCTTTAACACTCATTGTTGAAGGGTAATAATGTTCAAAGAACAGCAATTTTTTTTTTCAGTTTTCAAGATTTTTTTCCAATTAAATAAATCACTGATAGTATTTTAAAACACTTTCTTCGCTACAGCCCGAGTAGAAGAATGTACCCAGCAAATAACTTTCAAAAATGTTACTTTACAACGGCTGTAAAACACCGAGGAAAATGGCTGAAATTTGTCGCTTTTTGGGGAGAGTATTCTTCCCCTTAATTAATAACATGAGATCGAAAATAAACTCAATTAGAGCAAGCTGTGCCTGCAGAACTTTAGCCATATTTTAGCCGTTTATTTACGGCCGCACTTTTGAAGTTATGTTGTCTTATGTTGGTTTTACACACCATATGATGTGGCTAAAGTTCACTTTCAAGGCTTGCTCTAATTGAGTATATTTTCGATCTCATGTTACTATTTTAAATGTGTTTACATTTTTTGTCTACTATCGAAATTTGGGTCAATGGCTTTTTTGAAGATGAAATTGGTTTCAATTTGATATTAATTTCAAATTTTCACACCAAAATAGTAGAGTTTGCGTTTAACAAAAAAATGTGGTAATCAACTCGTTTATTAAAGGGCAATTAATAATTTCAATTACTAAAGGCACTCCTTTGCTATCGCTCGTTCGTGCTTTAAACAGAATCAGTTATTACGTACTGTGTTACGTATATTAATTGCCTTCATTAACAAATTATAGTTTATGAAATACCTTTTTAGTTGTTTACTAAACAACTATCACATTTTCTTAAATAAATAATGTTACCTAATAAAAAATATTTATTCTTTAACACTGAAAATTTACGGTTTTTCTCCTGTGTAAGGAAGTTTTGACAACTGTTTGGCATTTCTCAATACGAAACGTCAGATTATTTTTAACAGATTTAAAGCAATTTTAAGCCTTGTTGAGTCAAATTCGAAGAATAAAATGTTCTATTGACCTCGTTTTCATGTAAATCGGTTAATTTATTTCACCTCGTGGATGATAGACCACTCGTTATCACCCGACGTTAAAAAATCCACTCGGCAATAAAGCGTCGAATTTACACTCAAACTCGGTAAATAATATACTATTAGGTACCTACATTTACTTTTGTATTTTTTTAGAAAATGGTTCAAAAATACGTAAATAACAAAAGGAATTTCATAATTCAGTGCCACTAAGTGAGCATATTTTTCCAGTTCATTAGCATTTCATTAAACGCCTAATAATTTTTTACCCTCCTTCTGCAACATTGTGATGCACCCACGCTCCATTTATTTAAGTTATTGCATCCCTCGTTTCCAAATTAGTGCATCTACTCGATAGCACTTCGCGTACCTCCTCGCATAAATCATTGATGCCCCAGTTTTCACCCCATTAAATTCGGAGAAGCTGCACGTTGTATTATTCCCATCTACAATCCACATATTTCTGGATCAGAAAACACGGAAGCAATTACCCTTAAATGTTAAATTAAAACACGCCCGAAACGATCACTGCGTCAAGATTGCGTGTCAGGATCGCACTTTCAGGGGCGGTTTTATGTCTGCAAGGTAAGAAAGGGTGATGTAGATCCGGGTTTAAAACCTGTCTCCATAAAGCGACCGTCCGGAATGTGGATATTTCTATTCGGTGCTCGCGAATAAATAAACCAAGAATGATTTTTTGCCATCTCCAAAACGTGGACGATTAATGGCACAGAATTTTCACCGCGAGATATTTTAAACAGAATTGGGTGATATATGGCTGGAAATTCTTTTGTAGCTCTAATACGGCAAGATTCACGCACAAATGTCGACGGAGATTACGCGCACTTTTTGTGAGTGCTATTTATTCGCAAAGGTGAAAGCACAGATGAGTGTGATTGCCCAGAATAGAAACGAAACATTTCTGAAGATTGCGCTTACGACAAAGATGGGTCTCTTTCTCTGCCTCTGTTTTTAAGTGCTGCTGAAGTTTTTTTCAAATTTACTCAGAAAATTGTCGTCTACCAAAGTGATGTTTAATAATGTTATGACTATGACGCTTTTAAATACACACAATTTGTTATTTTTTAACGACGAGCAGAAACAAACCACTTTCAATTATTTATGGACTTACCTTAAGTAGGACTTCACAAAGTAATTGGTGAATCGAGGTAAACGAAGGGTTACAAAACGACATAAGACACAAATAAACGTCAGGATGGTCAGAATTTCATCTTCAAAAAAGAAATTGGCACAAATTTCGATAGATACAAAAAAATGTAAACACATGTAAATAATAATACAGACTGATCCAGAAATACTGATTCTGTTGGCAACACTGGAGTTAAATTTTAAAGGATACCAATGGAGTACGCTTTCAGTTAACAACAAATCAACAATCTTGTGGGGTTGTACGTCAAGTAAATATCAAAAAAAATCGAGTTCGGTTGCAGTGTTGCAAATTACGAACAAAAATACTTTCAAATCTGTTGCCAACAAACTCAATATTTCTGGATCAGTCTGTATTAATTAAATATGTATCGAGTTAAATTCTACAGATCTTCTACGAGATGTTCCGTCTAAACCCCACATTAGAAGTATTGGGACTTCTAATAATGATATCATCTTAAAATTTGTATACAAACAAGCTTTGTTCGCGGTAGCGATCATGAACTAGTTCAGGCATCAATCGCATGCGCAGTTCGTTTGAGAGCGTTCGCGGTGAAAAAAATCCCGAACTTTTAGTAACAGTCCGGCGGTCGCGGTAGAGAATCTTTTGTCCCGGATCGGTTCAGAACCAGTCCAAACGATCCTCGGACTCCACGTAGGATTTTTAGTTGTAGACTTGCGCAGTTGACGAAAGGGGTTTTGTCTCTGTTACACTCGTGTCTTTGAAGCTCTTTGAGGTTGGAAATGGGTTTGAATCACAATAAAGAAATAGTCTGTTGTGGTTACCGGGATTTATTTAATACTTTACTAAATCGAAATAATTTATAAAATAACGTTAGTAAATTTTTAAATGAGTTGTTTTCTACAATTTATACCTTTTCGTATCAAGGTTTTTCGGATAACCCATTTATTCATTAATTTTTGGTGGCTTCTTAGCTTTTAAACATTTACTGTGTACTTGATAACCTGTGTTGATAACGTTAAATTATCGTTCGCGGTGGACGAAAATCCGTAACTGATTCTGAACCGCACATGCGCTTTAAATAAATCCTGGATTAGTTCAAGATTAGTTCTAAAAATCTTCCGCGAACAGAGCTATAATCTCTTACGTCCTGCTCAATGAAAACATTTTTAAGACTATACCTACCTATACCTGCCATTTACCAAATATTTAGGGTTTTTAAATTTTTTTTTGGATTTGCACCTTCCAGTTCAAAAATCGATAACTGCCATTTATAAAAACTTAGAAATATGTTTCAGCTCATTTGATTAGATCTTTCCTTTGGTGTTTTAAAATTTCTAAAAAAGAATAACAAACCCCAAATTTTTAAAGTTAGGTTTACAGAACTTTAAGCACCCAATCAATAAATCAATTTTTCAAATGAAATGCCACAAGTTTTATTTCATTAAGGGTGGATTTTACAATCGTCAGATAAACTCCGGATAAGGTATTTGTGGTATAATTACTATGGTTACAATTGTTACAACAATGTATTTTTCAAAGTTTATCCACAAGATAAAGTTATCCGACAATTGTAAAAGCGGCTGTAAGTGGTAGAGAATTTAATTCTGCATCGAATTATCATTCCCTATACTTATGTTTAGTACTTTTTTTTTGTTGGGATTGAGAAATTCATTAGCCATAGGCCTTTTCTCATACGTTGCCATGGAAACGAAAGAAAAAATGTGAGAAATTTAAGTTTTTCAAACGAATATTCAATGAATTTATTTTGTTTTACAGGACGGTTAACACGAATTTGTTCGTTTGTTTAACAAAAATGTTTTTATGGCAAACTATGCAAAAATAGCTGTGGTTAGTAAATAATTTCCTATGCAATAAAAAAAAAACAACATAGGTAACTTGAAAATTATCATAGTTAATATCACAGGAAATGCTAATGCAGATAGATGCAGAAAAAATTTTCCTCCATCTAGTAAAATGAAAATTGGACCATCCTATTTGAAAAAATTAAGTTATGGGTATTTGAATTTGTCGAAACTTAACCTTAAAATTGTTGGGTTTATTAACTTCTTTTCCGCTTTTGAACACACTGAAAAACCGATATGGGCCTTTTCTTTTAATTCTCCTAATATGATTTCGAAATCTCTAAAACTAAGAGAGTTACCAATTTCTTTAAGTGACAGCTGCAAATCGAAAATTTTTCAAAAAATCCTAAATATCTCGAAAACGGTTAAACTTAGGTATAGAGAAAGTTGATAAAAACTCTTTTAAAATAACTCAGCTAATCCAAAAACACAGCATTCCATTTAAAATAAGAAAGTTGATAGCGACTTCAGGTTTAACTGGAAATGCCGCCATCTTGAAAATATTTTCATTGAGCAGAACTTAACGGATTATGACTGAGTACCAACTTTTAGATGAATATCTTTATTAGAACTTTCAATACTTCTATGTAGAGTTTAGACGGAACAGCCTGTATATCATTTAAGAAAACACTATGGTTGTCATAAATTATAACAGCTTTTTGTAAATGTTGAAATAAGTTGAAAGTTACAACTCATAACAAAACATGTCATTACCATACCTATTAATTACGCAATCAATACTAAATACTTACTGTTATTAATCCTTTATTGCTGGCTTCGATGTTGTTCTTAAATAAATAAATAAAGTTATTATTTCTGTCCAGTTGGACGAGTAAGTAATAGCATTAATTGAACACTACTTTTGTGTAATCATCTACTATTTTTCCAACGAAACAGAGTTAATGTAATGGTAAATACGTTTCTTGCGATCATTACCGTTTCAAACAAATTGTATGAAAACTTATCGCAGGGTTATTCAATATTGACCAGCAGAAAGAGTGACGCTTTCCGATCACAACAGCGTAATTTACGAAATAAATGACATATTCGTTGATGATTTATTATTGGGGATAATTCATCATCCACCGACATTTTTTCCATAGATTCTATTTTATAAATTGCTTTTATTTAACGAATTGATCACAACAAACATTTTGACGATGAGTTATTTGTTTTGGCCGTTAAAAAGATTAAATCGCGAAGATTTAAAAAATAATTCGGCTGTTTTCGGAAAAAATCACGCGCACAATATCCAATTAAAACAGTCAGTAGCGTTCGTGCGCTGATAAAATCGATTTCGAATTACCACTCGAACGCGTATGCGTGCGAAAAGTGTTAAATAATAGAAACTGCTATCTTTCACTTTTAATTTCCCCAACAAGCAGATTTCTAATCATTTTTCGCTGGATGGTTTCCATTAACTAAATTCGAATTTAATTTGATTAACTCTCGAGATTTTCATAATTGGGTTAAGTTTCTAATTGTCGTTATTTATAACAAACGTTGCGCTGAATTTAATTTTCCCCAAAGTAAATGTTGAGCATATTTCATTTATTTTTGCATAAGCGGATGGTTTACTTTTCTATTTCACTTTTATCGCCAAAACTTGCAAAAACCTTTTGTTAATATAATTTAATAATTTAACCGAGTTCAAGTCGAATCCAAAAACTAGATTAAAATAATTTTATTCAGCTTGCTGATTTATTACAATTTGTACTGCAACAATATTTAAAGAAACAACACGGCTTTGTTGACCTTGACTCAACAGCGGTTATAATTTGTTAAAGTGGTTGAGTTTTAAATTGCAAATTACAAAAGTGGAATTATATCTTGAGACTCTGGCGCCTTGACTTGAATTTTTTATCTTTTCAGAACATGGAAATATTGCATTAAGTTTCAAAACAAGCTATAAAAATTATTGACATATTTATGTTTGTTGTACTGTAATTATCCACGAAAAAACTTTGATATATCAATTAGACGAGCTAATGATGTTGTGAGTGACAGTATGAAGTTATTTCCATATCGAACAATGCTTGTTTATAATGATAACGTGTTTTAAAGTTTTATCCAAGTTCTATCGTTTCAGAAAGAAATCTAGTCCTTGCAAAGTGAACTCCCACAAAGTAAAAATAAATAACTTGTTTCCATGATCTGAATATGGCTGTTCCTTTGCTCAAATAAGTTGTTTTAGTTTTAAATTACTTAACAAAAACAAGAGTTGTTAATCCATTTCTGTGAAAATAGAAGTCGTTATTCCAAAAACAAGTCTCTTGTTGCAATTAAATACACTGCTAACATTTGTGCAACTTGCCCTTTATCATTATAATTAAACTAACCATATGTTAGTTTAATTTGGTCATTTGTTTTGTTAATAGAGTGTAGTAGTGCGAGAAACGGCTTTGGATCGAGCTTTAAATTTCAAACCGCATTTGCATAACTAACCACTATTTTAAACCTTTACTACTGCGTTTGTTATCTCTTATTTATTTCAAGACAGAGAAATTAAACTTATTTCTAAATACAATTTTTAAAATAACACAATATTTTATTAAGGTATTCGTAAACTGATAAGTTTTCCCGACTTTGTGTTTTGTTCATCCCCCGCAATATTTGAAATCAGCTTCTAACAACTATTACCTTTGTTTAAAGTTACCCAATGGAAAACAGAATTTAGTTGTGAACAATTACATTTACCAGTTAGTGCTTTTTGTTACACAGTTTAAACAAATTGATATCAGATTTCTCTCTACCTTTAGCTGTACATTTATTTCAGATAATCCAATTAAAACTCACAAAAAATTGCTTTTGTTGTAAGTTATTGCCATTTGCGAATAAATTCAAATAATTCTCGAGGATTTCGAGCGTTTGATTGTATCCATATTATTCCTTGTTGTATTAAAGGCGGTTTCAGGTGTACGCATTATGTTTCTTAATCGAATGCGAAATGAAAAGGGCAAGGTTGAGACGAACTCCCGCAACGTAATTATCAATCAAACTTAATGCCACATTGTTCCGTCTTCTAGCATCTCTGTTATTAATATAGTTAGGTTCCTCCACAAAGCGCTCAATCTACTTAACATATGCTATCTCTGGGTTGCAGAATTCGCTATTTTATCATAATATAATATCTTGAGTACAAAAGATTTAAACAAATACAAAAACTTTTTGAACTTTTGAATTTTATATAAATAATGCAATTTGTGTTGTGTAACCAGAAACAAACTTACACAAAACATTGTTAAAAGGCGGTTTTGTTTATGGTATATTTAAGTAAATTTTTTCCACTAAAGCTTATCCTCCACTCGAGAACAAGACGATTGAGAAAATTAGAATTTGAACAATCTGGTGTTTATTTTAATTAGTTTCGTGTTACGAAACACGTGTCAAAATTCACAATGAAGCATTTTCTCATTCGATTGTAAGTAGTTTTTACTAGCTTTTTTCCACGAAAATGTGGAGAGAATGTATTTGTTATTATTTGTTTTTTTTCTAAGTTTTGTTTTTTTAGTTTTAATATTTACATTTTAGAGAAATATTATATTGCTCAAAATTTTTAAAATTTAACAAACATACCACAATATAAAAATTTAAGAAAAATTGAAACGTTTAAAACAAAATTGCTACCAAAGCTCACCTACACAATATAATAAGACGATTGAGAAAATTACAACTTGACAAATCTGGTATTTATTTTAATTAGTATCGTGTATACGAAACAGCTGTCAAAGTTCACAATAAAGCATTTCCTCGTTCGATTTTAATTTTATCTTTATTGTTGAATGCCAAAATTTACTTTCTAAAATGATCGCAGTTTTATGAAGTAAATGAGCAAAGTAATTCTATTGAGTTAGAAGCAATCAGTTTATAATCAGCTTTTTTTCTTATTGGATTGGAATTGTAGGTACTTTCGTAAGTCAGTAGTGTTTTCTGGTTTTTTTTGCTCCAAATCTCCAGGAGCACCAAAATTCGGAAAGTAAATATTAACAAAGTGTATCGAATTAAAACCCTGTTTCATTTACTAAACAGTCCTCCTTTTTTATTTCTTAGAACATTATTTCTTACTTTTGGCAATACTAATTAAAAATATATTTGCCCGGCACCTCCACCATAATTAATATTCTTTGCTTAACCCCCGGTTTCTTGAACGATTTATCGTTAGATAAATTTTATCGGTTGGATAGTTGCTAAGGTAGAGATGATCTGATTGGTGTTTCTATAGAAATTATGGAACCGATAGTATTTATCTAACGATAACTCGTTCAAGAAACCGGGGGTAAGTCAATGTTTTGGTTTCTCGATTTTAAGATTTACACTTATAGAAAGATATTGCATTGTGAAAATTTTTAGAAATCTAATAAACATACCACAGTATAAACAATAGCTTTTTAGACAAAACTAAGCTATTTAAGAAAAATTTAAAGTTATTTATAGTTTGTCAAAAAACTTTCTTTTAATTATTACATTATAGTTCTACTTTAGTTTACCTACAATTTTCATAAAAAGTACAAAACTGAAAAATATTTCCCTTTATTCACTTAATTCAAAAGTAAAAAATTTGCCTAAGTAACACACTATGCTATTAAAATATGAAGTATAATCGTAATGAGAAACACACAAACATAGCAGAAGATTCAAAAGCCTTTAAAAGAAACTCAGTTTAAACCAAAATTTTATTTACTAAATATTTGTTGTTTTGCAATTTAGATTTTTGGCGAATTTTTCATCAAAAATCTAGATAAAAAGTAGCAATCTATAGAAAAGATAAGGAAGTGTGTTCTTCTACAACCAAAAACAAATAAATAAATAAATAAATAAATAAATAAACAAAAATTACACAGTGCCATACATTTCATATAGTGGCAATAACATGATGGGCCAAATAAAGTATTCTGATGAATTAAATGTTTTACAGAAAGAACTTTGCATACATTATGTGCGTGAAACAGCTTTTAACCACTTGTATTCTGGAATTTCACAAACTCAATACGAGAACGATTCTGACTACAACAATAGTTATTCAATTTGCTTTGATTTATTACAGGGGTTTTTTCTATTACTTTATTTTATATTAATATACTCGTAAATACAAATTGGTTTTTAAATTTTCCATTACTTGTTTTAAAGCAAATTGTAGTTAATTATTTTTTAGGCAAAAAAAGGTCTCTAACTACAAACGGTTACCAATTTTATTTATTGTTTAGAAATAAGACTGTAGTTTATTTTAGCAACTTGTACCAACATTTTTTAAATTTATTTCATGATTTATGCAATGTGTTTGATTTGTCCGGCGCATCCACCATAATTAATTTTGTTTTATTTTTGCTTTAATTTCACTAAATAAAGTATTTCAAGTGAAAAAGACAGTATTCCAATTCCTGTAGGTACATGTTTTAAAACTTTTCCAAAAACAATGAACGTTAATATTAGTTACAAGCCCGATAACAATAAATATTTTGCTAAAAAACACTGTACAACATGTTATAAACCTCTTGAACCTCTTGGGAATGTAAAACATTTTTGTACTTAAAATGTTAGCTAAAATTCTTTGGTTAGGTTGTTGTTTTCACATCACTGTAATGGCAAGCCTATCAAAATAAGCACAGTATCGATTAGAAAAGTGCTAAGAAAGACAGTCAAACTTCGTGTAAACCAAGAATGTGCATTCAAATTTGTAATTTTTAAAAGTCAAATATGATTTTCTGTTACAGTTGACACATTTTTCACAGAATTAATTCCACACTTTAAACATGATGTAAGAAAAACTGTAAACTTGCAAAAAAATAGGTTTTTTCCTGTAATAATGCTAAAAATTGCAAAAAAATTTGCTATGTCGTGTAATTTATTATTATTACCTTTATTTATATTTATATTTGTCATATTTTTTTTGATGCAACATTTGTGTATTTATTTGCTTAGCTTTTGATAAAAATTTGTGTCTTATAGATAGAACATTTACAAGCATGTAACCATTGCTAATTAAATACACGTACAGTAGCGCTAGAGGCTGAATAGCTAGCCTAATATTTAGTTGGTTATTTAATAATGCTTTTACGTTTCTCTTTCAACCAGTTGGAACTGTTCCACGTTCATGGTAATTGTAATTAATACATTTTATCTGATTTGAAATACGATACGTTTTTGTCGACACAAATTCATCGCATATTTTGTATATTTCCATATTATTATATGCAGAATCAGCAATATAAAATCCTAACTCCTAGAACTCACTTCTTTTGATTGGCGAGGGACTCGAATAGCCGTGTCCTATGAAGACGCTGGCGGCCAGCAAGACGAGATACAGCACTTCCCTCCCGGCCATCATTTTTCTCAATGCGCACAAATCATCATAAGCACATAACTCACAGCAAAGCTGCAGCAAAAGCTCACACTCACACCAATTACATCATTGGCACTATCGCAATCGAGCTTTCGACACCATTGAAGTTGCACTCACGGTGAACCGACGCACACTTGCCGAGTAGGCCGAGGACTGAAAGTTCGTTTTGTAAGCTGCAGCTTTCAGACGACGATGGCCGGGCTGAAGCGGAAAAGCGCGAGCTTCATTTCGATGAAATATTTCTGTTGTTTTATTGCAATTATGACGAGTATGGAGGAAATGTAGAGAAGAGAAGGGTGATGATGGGAAAGAGGAGATAATGATGGATGAGGTTGGTTTGCTTGTGTTTCAGGAATATTTAAAGCCGCGAGGGTAATCTAATAGATCAGTTTTGACGTCTTGACGTTTATTGTTGCGCGGCTAATAACCATACAAAGAGTTCAGCAGGAGCTTGGCATGTTAGAATCTTTTGATAATGGTCGTCGTGGTACAAAAATTAATTTTAATGAAGTTTAGCTCGATTTAATTTATTTCTATTCACAGCTAATTAGAATATTAGCGCTCTTATTAGTTTTCTAATTTACTTTAATTTACCTATTTCTAATAACATACAATAATAACGTACTCAAACAATATTTTACAAAACAATACGGTTTTTTCACCAATCTATCTAAAATTTTACCGGAACACGCATTCGTGATCTAGTGATTTAAAATTATCGAGAATGAAATTTTCGACTTTTGATCGTAAAACCACATTCCATGAAACTATAATAACATATAACACAACTTTACGTAACGGTGGATACCAGTACGGAAATAAAATAGAAAACCGAAGAACCAGAAAAATACGTTTAGAAGAAGTCGCAAAAAAGCAAGACAAAAGAGAAAAGAACAACTTTGTAAAAAAGAGAAAGAGGAAGAAGAACAGAGAAGAAAGAGGAAACAGGACGACGTTAAAACCAAGAAAAAAAGAAGAACGATGTCACAAAGAAGAAAAAAAAGAACGATGTGGCATAAAAGACAGAGAAAGAGCAAAGACTTTGCAAGGAACAAAAGAAAAAGAAGAACCTTAACCCAAAGAAGAGAAAAGTCAAAAAAAAAAAGAAAAGTTTTTATTTTCGAAACCATAGAAGAAGGACGAAGACAGGACGCAAGGAAGAAGAAAAAGACTTTGAAAAGATAAAAAAGGAGAAGAAGGGGCTTTGAAAAAAAATTGGAAGAAGAATGACGTCGCAATAGAAGAAAAGAGACAATAAAAGAAGAAAATAATAATTAAATAAAAAAGGAGGATAAATGAAAAACTTTTCACAGAGGAAAGAGGAAAGGCGAAGAGAAATAAAGAAAAAATGTTTTCTTTTAGAAACTATTTTGAGCACAATTACTAAGGTAAAAAAAAAATTACAGCTAAAGTCAAAAAGGTTAAAAATAACTTCCCAGCAAACACCAACTATAACAGTTATATAACCTAGGTATTACAACATTATATAACGCATTTATATTACAGTTATGCAACCTCTTGGTAACAGGTTATAGTTAATGTTATAAGTCTTTGTTATAGTAACTTAATATAACGCTGTTACTTTGACGTTATATTATGCCGTAATATTGTGGTTATATAACGTTAACATAACAAAGTAAGTACGTTGTTATATTACATTAACACAACGTTGTTACATAACATTAAATTAACGCTGTTATTTTGACGTTACATTATGCAGTAATATTGTGGTTATATAACATTAACATTAAGAATGTAAGTACGTTGTTATATAACATTAATACAACGTTATTACATAACATTAATACAAAGTTGTTACATCCTTGTGATAAAATTTTCGGAAATAACGTTCGTGCGTTTTCGTTATGTACCAACAGTCACGAGATCTGCTCTGAGCAATCAGATATCTGATTGCTTGTCTGAAAAAAAGACATTTCCTTCCACGAAGAAGTTTAATAGTTAAGTGCGTGTTTAGTTTGTTGTTTTAGTTTAGTCTTTCCAGTCTTCTGATGTTAATCTTTTGGTGTTGTTCTGCTCATATTCTAAAGGTAAGTGAGAGACCCTAAAATGTTCACAATTTTTGTTGCTCTTGTGAAAATGTTAAAAAGTTGAGGCCGTTACATGAATTTAATTGTTTTAAGTACAAAAATTTTATGCAAAAGCTTAGAAAGCGGGTATAATATAATGCTAAGCCCTTAGAACAAGTTGTTGATAGATTTTATGAAGAATACGAACTTTCAATACTATTTAAAAAACAACGCGTTGCGCCTTGCTTGGACCTAAACAAACAGGCAGCGACTACTCAAATTGATTAATTTTTTTTCTAAATAACAAAAACAATGCCAATGCCTATTTTTAAAACATCTGTAAAATATTCTATTGCCTAGAGAGGAACTATGACTTTTACCGCTCAGAAAAATCGTTTTTAAAAATTCTCAGTATAATGAATTCAAAATTACGGACAAGTTGTACACAAAATTCCAAATGAAATAATTAAGAGTATTGTCGAATTTTGGAACTTAAATTAAATTTTAGACAACGTTCTAAAGAGAGAAAAAGTATAAGAAGCTGTAAGTTAGATAAAGATAGTGATAAAGATAACTGCAGGTAGTGGATTCGGAACTTCGTCATTTTTACGGTCGCTGCAACAGATGTTAATTGTTTCCGAAAATGCTGTAAGGGCACCAAGGCCAAACGCATATTGTTAGGTTTATGCCCGATTGCACAAAAGTCAAATTAATCGGCCATCATGTGATGGTCCGTCAAAATTTGATGGTTTGTTAACCGTTTGTTAATTTTGATTGCGTTGCACAAAACAATTTGCACATGTTTTAATCGTTCATCATATGATGCTCCGTTAATCGTCGATTAATAAAAAAACAATTTGGCAACAAGGCCTTATGTCACAAATTTGTCATTTGATATATATTTGACAGCGTAATTTTTTTTATTAATATTGTGTTTTCCCGGACTTTGGGTTTTACCAAGTGCTTTATGTGTCGATTTAACTTGTATTCTTTCGTCTTCAAAGTGTTCTGTTTGCTGCGAACAATTTATGGTGTTAGAAATAGTGTTTGATGCCTTGCGTGGATTTGTGAACTCTAGTGATATAGTACTTGAGTTTATGGCAAATTTCTAGACCTAAAGGGAGCAAGGAGAATAGCGTTGTGAAATTTTGCCGTGTCCGCGATCTCTTCATTTTCCTTTTTCGGAAGTATTTGACTAATCAAATGCCAAAGGGTACTAAGACGCTATTCCAGAAGGCAAAACACGGAAACAGCCCTAAAGGCAGATGAAGTTAAGGCGTGAAAGAATCTACATGTGTTTATTACCAAATTCAATAAACCTTCATTTGAATATTGGAGTTTTATTTAACTAAAATTAATAAAGTTTTTACACTTATTTTTTTGTGAAGTTATTTGGACAACGCTTTTTAAAAGTGAATCATCCGCATTGGCACATTGGGAAGCAGACCAACAAAGTGGACATTATGTTATTTGTTAAAAAATAAGTTATTGCTCGAATTGTTTTATTGAATAAACGATACAAATTCATGTCTGAGCGGGTTGTGTGACTTTCTGGGATAACCCTACAGTACAAAAGACTAAAAACCAAAATCGCAAAAAATTGGGTTTGTGCACTGAGGGATTTTATTCGTTGCGTTTTGGTGCAATTCTGCCTCTGGTTTTATTTAAACGAAAGTACTTTTTACATTCATGGTCAACCAACACCTCAAACAGATCCCCAGGATCTTTGATTTTCTGCACAGGCCTCTCAGGCACTACAGTCACCTGCACATAACCTTTCTCATCCATCAAAATAAATTCAAAGTTTTCCTCCTTAATTCTTGTTACTCTCTCACCCCTTAGGTAGTTCATGAAATTTTACCAAAAACACCTTAAATTCTCCAATAAAAAGTATTACAGACGGTTAATCAGAGATTAATCGCTCGTGGATCCGCCATTAAGTTGATGACTCGAGACTCGTTAAACACTTATCTATGTCAAACACTGATTAACGATGACATTTGCGTTGATTTGCGTTTGTGCAACGGAAAACAGAGTTAATCAACGATTAATTGACAATTATCGTTGACGTTCATCAAATATTTGATGAGAGATTAATCAAAGAGGATTTCTTTTTCCCGTGAAACGCCGGCGCCATCTATCTGCATCATCACTAAAACTATTTCAGTGAGGGTTCGATTTGGCTATATCAGTTTGGCATGCCTGTTTATTACAAATAATTTTAATTTTTAATTATTATTATTATTTTAATAATAAATAATAACAAATTTTGGATAATTTTGCGTGTTTTAATGGATAACCGAAGGGATAACTTTATAAAACAATATAGAATTTGAAAAAGGCCTTGTAATAATTGTGAACAAAATATTTCGTTTTGTATTGTTTTCTTATTTTAATGTAACTATTTTTAAACCAGGTAATTTTTATATTAAGTGCTTTAATTACATGTACATATTTGCAGAACCGATTACTGGGAACTATTGGTGACAATCATCTAAAAGGCAACTTTGAAAAAATAAAAAAGTAGAAGAACGGGCTTTGCAAAAAAAAGAATGTGGAAGAAGAACAACGTCGCAATAGAGGAAAAAAAAGATCTTCCTCACAGAGTAGAGGAAAGATGAGAAGAAAAAAGATGAGATTTTTTTAAACCAACGGTTAAGATTCCTGAATAGAGTTAAAAATATAAAAGAAAAAATAACAAATACGTTAAAGCACTTCTTTTTACCAGAGGTCTAATAATGACTTAGAAGAGAACAGCGTTGCAAGAGAAAGAGAATGAAGAACGACTTTGCAAAGAAGAAGAAAAAGCAAAAAAGAGTCAAGACGAAAAGAAAAAAAAGGTTTCTTTTGGAACCTATAGGAATATTTGGACCGAATTATTACAAAGGTAAAAAAAGAAATACAGATAAAGTCAAAAATTAGTAATTTTATCAGTTGCTAAAGTTGCACTCCGACTTTATCAATTTCTAACTTGTCGCAAAGAGTAAAAAGAGAAAGAAAAACGATGTCTAATAAAAAATAACGACGTCGCAACCAGAAGAAAGAATAATATTGAAAAGATAAAAAACAAAAACGAGAACAACCTCACAAAGAAGAAGAGAGACGCAGATAAAAAAGCAAAAAAAGAGAATACTGTTAAAATAGCAAAAGAGGAAATTAGAAAATAAGTGCTGCGTTGTGAGTTCATTTTAATGAATTAATAATTTAATAATTTAATTAATTGATTTAATCAATTTCTCATTTCTCGTTCACTATCGTTTATGCATATTTTCAGTAAATTAAATTGTGTAAGGTTAAATAAATTCAAACATACGTATTTACGACGATTTCTCAATGATTACTCACGATTCATAATCCACGTAATAAGTGCCTAAATCAAACTTGTCCTGTTTGTAACTTGAATAAATGTAATGACAATTTTAAATTGACTTTTTTAGATTACGATCACACGGTGCCCTTTTTATTTTAACTACCATTTTGCAATAACACCCTGTTCCAAACAGAGAGTGAAGTGACATTACTATTTTATTTGTTTTAAATAGAAACAATCTACCCAAACATTAAGAACGTAAAAATTAGTTATTTATTGTTATTTAGACTTGACTTTGATTTAGTTGTGGAATCGTTTTTTAGAAAATAGCCAATACGTTTGCAGCTGAAATAGTATATTTTATTCGGAGTAAGTGTGAGTTTATGTGGCTCAGCTGAATTATTTGCCTCATTGCATTCTGCAAAATAAACATACAGCTTCAGCACATAAATTATCACATTTACGCCTTATAAAATAATCTACTATTTTCTTCTATGATCGTAAGCCCGTAACAGAATGATTAATATTTATTTGAGTGTAGGTCCTTCGGCCACATCTATTTAACTTCCTTAAAAATAATATTGTTATTTTACCAGAATAAAATTCCAAATTAAAATTTAGAAAAGTGCATTATTTAATCGCTTATGAAAAAAATAGAATCAGCAAATCGGCAAAAGGCCTGAGCATCCAAAGTTAATGATTTCATTTGCGATCGCGGTAGATAAAATTCAAAAATGTATTTAATAACATTTGTTTGAATACCCGAGGCGAATACATAATTGTTTTTATTACCCTTATGCCATAAAAATAGTGTTCGGTCCAGAGAATGAAGTGGCGAGGGTCGAAGCAAGCAAATGGTCGCGTTTCACGGGCCCGTTTGACCGAGTAATTGAATCATCCCTGTTAAGGGATGAAGACTTCTCGAGATGATTGTTATTATTTGAAATGCCGAGGGTGATTTCGTATTCAAGGTCGTAACCGGACTCTTTCCTCAAAACGTGTTAAAAATTTTATCGTAATCGAGACGGAATTGAATCCCTCTCTCTGTTTCTGTAAACACACTTTATAACGTTAAAACTCAAACATGAACGGAATTTCATAAAGAGAATGTTTGATCCGAACAAAATTAATTATGGTATTAGATACTGACGTGGTGGTTTTTAGTTGTGTGGAGTGAAATGCTATTTTTATGATGGAATTTTGAATTACGTTGTTACGTCCGTTTGAAATCGTTGAAATTGTATACGTTAGGTATTTGCATTTTACTAATTGAATTACTTACTAATGAATTAGATGTCATTATTTGTTGGACTGTATAAAATAATGGGAAGTGAGCGAAACTAATTTTATTACATATCATTTCAAATCCATGATTTTTCCCCTAAAGGGACCGTTATTTAAATTTATTTACCCCAAGTATAAAAACCGCTTTATTTTTACGATATTTTTCTCTAATATTTTTATCTCATCTTTTAGCCGCAGCACGCCATTTCGCGCATCTCAGCCACACATCCCTCAAGACAAAAACAACCAAAAAACAGCCATAAGATCGTATCTTTACCGTTCTTTTACTACTAATTTCATTCAACATCTATCATACAATCTGACGTTCCCGGCGGCAAACCACAACTTTCCATAATCTGACCAGACCTCGTACTACTTTTTTTGTGATACTGACAAATGTTCTTCTAATGCGATTCGTAGCTTATTGTCTTAATAAATCAACGTGTAAATAGGTGATGTAGAAACAATTTAAATGAAACTTACAAAAAAGCAAAGGTAAGAACATTTACTTAATCAATGTAGTACAAAAAATTTAAAATCATACAAAAACTCAAAACTAAAATTAACAAAATGGTGGATGCGCCGGGATAATTTTTTCAAACAATTTATTTAGGGACTTATAACTTCTTATCCAGTTTCAAATGACAATTATTATGATGTTTCTAGTACAAACAACTTATTAAAATATTCTTCTTTAAAAAAATGCAGCTTGATTAAAGTACGCTTCTCCTGGATTAATTTCGACTTTACGATACATGTAAACATTTTCCCCATAAACAAAATCTTTAAAATTAAATAAGATGTTTTTTATTTTACTATTAGTTTCGTTTGAGTTTATGCTCAAGCGTAAAATAAAACAAAAAAAAAGAACATTTCTAAAATTTTGTTAAGGGCGGCTTTTCCAATCGTCGAATAAATTTCTTTTAAGAGTAAATAAGGAAATCAATTACTAGAAATTTTAAATAAAATATATTCAGAAATGGTGCATGCGTCGGGCGAATTTTTATTTTGTCCAAATCAAGTAAAATTCTATGTTTTTATTCAAGAAATTTGACAACAAAATTGAACTTATTTGATTATTATTATTCTCCAATCGAAATATTTATATGTTTTTTAACCGACTACTCTATTTTTTATAAAAAAAGATATACAATATCAAATAATAAATAAAAATACAATAGTTGAATATCTGGTCCTAAAATAGCTAATTCCTTTGTTTAATTTTTTTCAATTTTTAAATAAGTTGTTTGTATTCAATTGTTCATGTAATTAATATCAACCAGTCGATTATAATAATATAAGCTCGATAGCTCACAAATTAAAAAAAAACAAAAACGTAAAAATATTGGATGCGCCGGGATAATTTGTATAGAAAAATTGAATTTAATTAAACGAACTACTTTGTCAGAGCCATGCAAGTTCTCAGCCAGTACTAGATGACAATTATTAATTTTTGGTAGTGCCGGCAACGGCGCCTATCCCAGCTGCCGGCAACGGTGTTCGGACTAGCTGCCGGCAGAGAATTTTTAGAATTTGCTGTTAATTTTACATTTTTTTAGAACAAAGTTGTATTTTCGTTGCTTAAAATGGTTTTTTAAACGACTAAAACTCTCTAAAATACTTATATCTCAGTCTCACTTATCACAGAAATTAGGTGTTATTCTTAGTTAAATTATTTTTGCTTCTTTTTATCATTTTTTAAAGCTACCCTGCGTGTACGTGCAACACATTTAGTGCACTCTAAATTTTCGTGCATAAAATTGAGTCGTTTATCGGTCAAAAATAAGGTTTCAAGTAGTATGACGGTATTGGGTCAAAATAATTTAGATCATAATTCGTATAATACTGAATTAAAGTGGTTTCCATTTCTTTAACACGATTTGTTATTTTTTATAAATTTTGTGAACAATCACATTCCGGTTATTCGCGTAACAGTACTTTGTTTCATAAAAACCTTTTTTTGTCTAGCATCATCAGGAGTGTTAGTGTTTTTTTTCTGAATCATGTGTTTCCTCCACAATTTTGATTGAATCTTTTATTTAAACAAAGTCTTACCCTTCTAACAGTTTCTAGGTTATCAATATCTTTTCACAAATAGCTCTTTGTTAATAAAATTTCTCAAAAAATATTTGAAAATATGATTTCTCAAAGGACTATTATCTAAAATGATACGTAGTTGCAAATTCCAATTATCATTTTTGTATTGTAAGGTTATGTATTTGAGGGATCTAAAGCGCCAGTGCTGCGCAGGCAACAGACGCCGACAGCCATCCCTCTATTTTTTGGGCACCGTTGCCGGCAACGGAGGCACTGCCTTAATTTTTATATATGTCTGTTCTGAAAAATCAATGATTTTGCAACTTGAAAGTGCACTTGGTAGTGTATTGATAATTTCACATTTATGTAAAATTGTTATAGTAACAATAGTCGAAGATTTGGAATACGGAAGAACTGTGTTTGTAGTTTGTAGTAGACAAAAGGTACAGTTCTTACATTTTAAAATAACTTTTTTATTTAAATCCATAACTATCTATAAAAAACAATGATAAAGTGAGATTTATTTTACTGGTATGGTTTTGTTGTTTTTTTATGAAACCAATATTTTACACTTGTACCGGATTAGAAAATTTAAAAAAATTTCCGAAGCGGAATTTTTAAATACTACAAAAAAAACACAGTAAAATATTATTTAAGGCGGCTTTTACAAGTGCCTAGTAAATTTATAATTATAAAATAAACATTGTTGTTACCATTATACCATACTAAATAACTTTCTACCAATACCTGTTCTGTAAGTCATCATTCACTGACAAATAGCTTTCATAGTAAGCAGCACTTTTTAGTCAGGTGCAAATTTCCATGGTTACTGTGCAATAATATTTTATTTACAGCCCGTGGTCTGTAAGTAAATATTACATACCAACGTATGCCATTCGTGTTCCATGAAAAATTACGCACAAGCAAACCTTGCAGCCTCTTCAATATCATCCATTTTTCTATTTTCACTTGAAATACCTTCAGAACAGTATTGAAGCGTTGATTTTGCAACAAATGTTGATTTAAAGTGATGTTTTTTTTGTTTTGTCCCTGTTTTGTCTCCCTAACACGAAACAAACGTCACACAAATTTTTAATTTGACAACAATCTGACGTTTATTGATTTTTCATAAAAATTCATTCAGAAAATGTTTTACTTTTTCTTATTTGTGCAGGTATTGCTAAAAATAGCTTACTAACCTCAAACTGTAAGTTCTTCTTTTGGTCTCGAACGCTAAGGAAACCTCGGTAGCCTCGGTTTCCCAATATTGCATTCTCGACCAAAAAAATTGCACTTACAGTTTACGGTACGTAATATACTAATTAAAAAAATTACAAATAAGTGTTAACAAATGGTGGATACACTAGGATGTTTTTTTAAATTTTGTTTGAATCAAATTTAAATTTTTCGTAAAATTGATTGCTTGACTGTTTTAATAGGTAAATTTCTAAATACATTTTTGTTGTGACACCATCTTATGATGAAATCAAACATGATAGGACTTGCGTTTTTTACAGTGTTCATATAGTTAATATCGGATCAACCAGTCGATTAATAGTCTGTTTATCAAACACAAAGGTACACAAGAAATTGGTCATGAAACAGTAAAAGTCACGATTTGTTTCAATCGATCATCTGCTGTCAGCATGTTAGCAGAGTTGAGATTAGAGAAAATAAATTGAAAGGAATGATCATTCTCACGTGATATTCGGTTCAATAGTAGCTTAAATCTTTCCTTGTGGAGCAAACGGATTAAAAGTTTAAATTAAAACAGCTTGTTTTTGTGGAAAAGTCATAACTGAACACATTGTTTCGGAAATGTAAAATTTAATGAGATTTTATTAACTCAATATTTGTTCTCAATGTACACAGATTCGCCCGAAAATTTTCAATTAAAGATGAGATCGATAGCAGTGTTTCTAGCAACGAGACAGAATTTAGCTGCCGATGCTGCTGCGCTTATCGTGCATTCATATTTTAACGGAAAAAAGTTGAAAAAAGTTACAACAACAATATATAAAATGCAAATAAATCAACTCGTTTCCGCTCCAGTTTGAATCACTCGAGATAAATAACAGTTCGGTGGAATATGGAATATGAAGCTGAAATTATGGTCATTGAAAGTTAAGTCATAAACTATAGAATACAGACTTCGCGATTTAGAGTACAAACCATAAAATGTGGAAAGCTTGTAATATAAAGCTTTGAATCTAAAACACGAATATGAAAAGCAGAATATGTCACATCTATCCCTTATATTAAATCCGGGACATACTCACTTAAAATACAGCGACAGATTTTTTAACCCTCTGAAACGTTTCTTGAGACTACACAAAAATCGTATTAGAACTTTCCGACAGTTGACTGAAAGTGTCAACTAAAAACGGATTAAAAATTAATTAAAATCGGGGAGGAGAGGCTCTGAATAATGAACCGTCTCGTTCGAGACTTTGAAAATCGATTCAATAAAAATTTGAACTACTTAAATTTTACACTACTTAAAACGAACTTTTCGTAATACCGATTCGCGTTATTTCAGCTGCTCTGACTCTAAGTGATTTTTTTATGGTTTTGCTAAGAGAAGCTTAACATAAAGAAGTGTTTTAAGAGGAGTTTTACGATGGTAACGAACAGTGTCGGGATGTCACACTAATTTAAAAATGTGAGTTTGGGTTATTCTTGTGGAACTACTGCGCTGCTCAAATAAATTGCTTCGACGATTTGACGTCTTGTCGGTGATAATTTATTGTAAGCATGAAAATTCGTTAGAAAATTTTGAGAAAACGAGAACTGCAAATAATTGATTGTGACGGACTTAAAAAGGTGGTAAAAGGTGCATCTATAAAAAAAATATTATTTTGTTGTATAATGTCTTTTTTGCCTATTTGGCTTTACAATCTTACTTGAAATTATTTGATATTCTATATTACGGATATTTACACTTCTTTTTTCTTTTCCTTCACCATTTTCGATTAGAACTTTTTCCCTATCAAACTCGCACTCTCTTAACTCCACACACTCTGACAAACAATGTTCTAAAGTCTCCTTTTCTTTTCCACATAATCTGCACATTCTTTCCCAATCTTCTCTCCAAAATTCGTTTTCCCTTTCCTCGTTTCCACATCTAAATCTGGCTTATGATTATCTTACCTTTATTTTTCATTTTACTTAAGTATTTGGGGAGTACATCGTTAATAAGCAGGGCATGTTTTGCGTTATACCTCAATTCTCTTATACATGTTATTCTTTCCTGCATATTTATGTCCGCATCTCTCAGTTTCAGTTCATCTTCTGTTGTTCTTCCCCTTTCTCTCATTCTTTCAATTTCTATACACGCATACCAATTCTTCTCATAGTAGTCTTCTCATTCTTTCTACCTAACATTTTTATTTGTTTTTTTAATTTCTGCCCAACACTGTTGCAGCATTCTGCATTTACACCAAATTCATAATTTCTCTTCAAATCTTACCGCTCTCTTTCCTGATTCCACTCTTAATTTTTATCTGTTACTTTTTCTTTTACTATGTACTCCGGCGTTTGTTTGTTTAGGGCTATTCTCTACTTATCTACTTATCTTGCACCCGTTCGATCTCTTCGTATTCCTTCTATCCCCACACTTCTGCTCCATAAATTACAATGCTCTTCACCAAATTATCAAACATCATTCTTCTCTTGAAATTTTCACCAAATTTACGTTCTCTCAAGCTCCACTCCCTTCCTAAAATCTTATTTGCTTTTTTCGCTGCTTCTTTTATGTGGGCTGTGTCTGACACCTTGCTATTTACTACATAGCCCAAATACTTCAACCCTTTCAGCTGTTCTATATTTTATCCTTTCCATTTTTATTCATCCTCTTTTTCGTTTCTATTTTTCTTTTCAAACACCATCTTTTTTGTTTTATCTACATTTACTTCCAATCTGTTATTTCTTACGTATCTTTCCATTATTTTTATCATTTCCTTCATCTCGCTCTTGCTCTTTGCTACAATCATCAAATCGTATGCAAACGCCAAAGACCACACTTTCTCTCTGCCTATAACTATTCCACCAACTTGAGCCTTTCTTAGGTCCTCATCTATGTCCCCCAGGTATGCTAAGAATAATGCAAGGCTTAACGGACACCCTGGCCTTACACCTTTGATTGTCCAAAAACATTTACTCTTCTCTTCACCTATTTTTACTTGATTAATCATTTCTTGATAAATTTTCCCTATTCTTCTCACCAACCACTTGGGCACCCCTTTCTCTCTTAAAATTTAAATTAAATAAAAATCCGTAAATTCAAAGATTATATACGTATCGATGCAAACTGGTAAATTGTAAATGAAGGATCACGTTTTTTGTGATTTTTAGAAATTCCACCCCCAAGGAGGATAAACGTTACTGTTGAAGTAAAAATTCTGAAAATTAATATTAAATTTGGATATTCAGCGCTAAAAAAAAAGGTGCGTATTTTAAAATTTTTAGAAATTCCACCCCCATTTTTCCATACATACTTATATTTTCGTTTATTTTGTCTTTACTTCTTCTTTCTTTATTTATAAATTTCCACACTTTGTTCTAATTTCCTTTATTTTGTTTACTTCTTCTTGCTGTTTTTTTCTTTCTTCACACTTTTTCTTGTACTGTTTTTTTGCTTCCAGATATTCCTTTTTTTCCATTCTTTTAGTTTACCTCTAACCTCTTTTTCCAGTTTTTCACATTCTTTATATCACCAATTGTTACGTTTTGTCTGTGTACATAACCATAGCTGCTTGTGTCCTTCTGACTTGATCTTTATACATATCGTCAATATCTGCATAGTGATTATTGAAAATTTCTTGTTTGTTTGTTGTCTATAATTTTAGATTGCCTCTTCGTTCGTTTACCCCTTACATTTTTCTTTGTACTTTGTCCTTTTATTGTAATTTATATTATAGGCATGTGTTTGTGACCTTAAACTTGACAATTTTCTCCCATGCTTCATCATTCGCAATCTCATAATCTATTGCGGATGGCCCGATCTGTATGTGTATTTTCCCTCTAAATCGCCCACTTTGATGCTATTTAAAATTTTCCATCCCCTATCTTCGATCATTTTAATTAATGTTAGGCCTTCCTTGTTTTCCACTTTGTCTTTTGCTTTTCCTGATTTTATTTTCTCTCCGTCTTCTGTTCTTCCATAGAATTTATATTTTTATTTGCAGCTTAAGAAAATAATATACAACGTCTTCCATTAACGCTTGGTATTGTTTTTCGCAGTAACAATCTCGAGTTAGTCTAATAACCATTGTATTAAATTAGAACATGTCACTCCGTCTCGCAGCCTTTCATTTACCCAAGATGAGATCCTCTCCACATAATAACAAAACTTTCGGTAGTAGATATATAATAAAAATATGAGTGACGACGTTCCTAATTAAAGTCTTATTAATTACCTGTCCGCCTTTGCGACCGCCTTGATGAACGATGAAGAGACATCAGCCGCTTCACCTGTCAAGACACACCGCCCCCATAACGAAACAGTTTAATTAATGAGCTTCTTAGATAGCCCCAATTACGTCTAACACGTCACGCGTGCTGACTTATTGCTTAATTACGCGCCGCCACGAATCACAACCGCCGCCAAAGGGGCGGTTGTGAAAAATGACGGCGAGACCACTTGTGCGGACACGCGGTGACTTATTGAGACGATAAGACACGATTCGCATTAGAACGGCGGTTTGGGGCAGTTGAGTTACATCAATTTTACTCTTTCAACACAAACTGCTCCTAAATTAAACTTATTACCAGCGCAATTACCGGCCCCTTCGAAGTCACTTTGAAAACTCTTGGTTAGTTCTAAAACTTAAAAAGAAACCATTGTAAACAATAAACAAATTAAATTCTAACTTTTTGTCCAGTTTCCTGGATAAAAACATAAAAATCCAATTTTTTTCCAAATTTTGAGGAACTTTTATAGCCCAGTCAAATTAGACAAAAATAAGGCGATCGGTGGAAAAATTTCCTAGAAAGTTGGAATTTTTTTAAACGCTTCCTTTGCACTTGGGTTAACATATATCAAAAGTCCCCGAGGGTGGGGGGCGAGCTCGAGAAGGGGGAGGGGGTTGAAGCTGTCTTTTTTTTGTTTTTTGCTTATATCTCGAAAACGGTCACTCCTATCAATTTTTATCTTCTTATCAAAATTAAAACTGATAAAATTTCCTACAAGATGGTCCTTGCATTTTAGTTGTAGGACTAACCGTAAGCGAGCTACTAGCTTTTAAAGTCTACATGACACTGCATTATTAAACATTAGGATATCATAAGTATTTATATGGAAATAGTGTGTGTAAAGCGTCCCCCAACTAAGCTAAGAGAGGGAAATAAGGGAGGAAAATACTTTCTTTCCTCGAGCTCTCCAGTTGAAGACGACAATTCAGCATGTGGGGATGATCCAGAAGATATGATAGAATGAACTTTTGGACTCAATACATTCAGTTTATTGTAAGTTTTATTCAAAACATCCATATTAAATCATCTATCTATTAATATTGTACTGAACAAGACTGTAATTCAGTTTTCAATCTTTGGGTTGCAGACAAAAATGCAACATATAAGGACGACTCTGAAGACTTCATTAACCCTCATGCCTCCCCTCTTGTCCTCTAATGAAGTGTTAGACCTAATAAATTCAATTTATTGTTACCATTTCAAATCACAAAACATTTTGTTTTAAATCACATTTTTTTAAATGATTATTTCTTTCCAGACCGATAACTTGCTTATAGTTAGTCCTACAACAAAAATGCTTAAGACTAGGAAGTAGGAAATTTTATCAGCTTTAATTTTGGTAAGAAGATAAAAATTGATAGGAGTGACCGTTTCCGAGATATAAGCAAAAAAACAAAAAAAGACAGCTTTAAGACCCTCCCCCTCCTCGAGCTCGCCCCCCACCCCCGGGGGCTTTTGATATATGTTTACCCAAGTGTAAAGGAAGCGTTTAAAAAAATCCAACTTCCTAGGAATTTTTTCCACCGATTTGTTTAAGTTGACTGGGCTATTAGTCCAAAAAATCGTAATGTTTCGAAAAAATTCTGGTGATGTTTAAAATTACATATACTAGAACAGTCAAAATTAAACAGAAGTTAATTTTAAGAAAATAAGCAATTTTTTCTAAATTGATAACAAAATATCATTTTCAGTTATACAGGGGGACCCAGAGATGCGTGCTGGCTCCATAACTTTCTTTCTATGCAAGCTATCAATTTGATTTTTTTTAAACGATAGGTCTTACAATAAGGCACATTCCAAAAATATTTTAATTTGTATACAGGCTGTTCCTAAATAAAATACCCAACTAATTTCTGTTTTTTTAATAAAAACCCCAATTTTTTGTTACATTTTTGAAATGGCGACTAAATTGTCGATATAACGCAACCGGTTTAAACTTATCTGTCATAGTTTGTGACTTATGTCAATTCATGTGTGAAAATAGTGTCGTGCATAACCCACAGAAAAATTTATAACTTCTGAACAATTCTTATAATTTTACCAACTTTTTTCCAGGCGATTCCTTAAGCTTTAGATCCTTTGTAATGAAGGCAAACTCGAAGTCGATATTCTATCGCCTACTACGATTTCCTGAAAATGACAAAAATTACAAATGGCAATAATTCGATTTTTTCAAATGCAACACCCTATATTTTATTGCATCATTGCATGGCATTTTTTATGAGTTTTTTGTCCATATAGGATTTGTGGGGTCTACATTGCAAAATTTGTGAGATTTTTCAAAATAAAAAATATTGATGTTTTTTCGGAAAATAAATCGAGTAGGCCGTTGTTGTAAAATTTATCACTTACATCCCATTTTTTCAACAAACTGTAAATTGTAATAAAAATTGTAATAGAAACAGGAGTACACCACAAAGGAAACAGTTTTAGTAGTGCCTTTATAAAAACCGGAAAGTAAGACTGACAGGAAACAGTGTAAAACTTTCCCGAAAAGGCTACTTATAAAAAATGCTCAAATAGATAACCATTGACTTCCACACAAGCTGGGAGTCTTCTAGTAAACTCTGGAAACTAAAAATGCTTTATTTTGGCCTAAAACCACAGTATATGATGTTTTATGTGCTGCATTTAAATAAAGCTGGTAATTATAAAAGCTACTTTATACGTGAGACAGGAAATTGTGTTCAAGATCATTCGTTTATTAAATCTTTTATTTCTAACACCTACATTTTAGTGGTATCTTTTAATTGCAACAAAGAATTTAAATTATTTTTTTTTAATGTTTCTTAAATAGATATGTAATTACAACAGACGAAAAATCGTTCCCACATGCTTCTTCACCCAGATCCTATCGAACGTTCAAATAAAAACCTGGGCTCAGGAGGCTGTGGAGTCTTCTTTTGTTTTTTAATTTTCCAGCGTAGAATTTGACATTACGAAATGTCAATATTGTCAAGCGAAAATCTCCTTTGACTTCACTTAAAAACCTGCTAAAAGTTAAAACAAGGGCCACAGTACAGAGTAATAGCCACAGCAGAAATGCGCAGTGACCCAAAGCAGCCATAAAATCAAAAATTTGGGTGGGAAAATATCTAACCTCAAATCTTTTTGACATTTCATAAACGATAAATGACTGCAAACAACTATTGCCGGATCCGGTTACACTGTTCCCATGTTCAAATTTAAAGCACTGCCAACTGGGCCAAGATTTTTAAATGAACGCACGATATATCTATTCGTAAAATTGAAACACATTGCAACATAACTGTTGTAATTTTTTTGCACAAATGGAAACCGTTTTACCTTAGTTTTATTAGCCTCTTCATGCTTTTGTGAAAATGTCTATTTATAAAATTTATTAAAATCAGTAACCAAAAATTTGCAAATTCGACACAGCTTCTCAAAACGTTACAATTGCACTGAAGCGGATATTTTAGTAAAATCCAACTTTCCGCCTCATGATGAATCGTCCCAAATGCAGTGCTGTAGGAAATGGTCTTTAATTTCCGCGGGATAATTCGCAAAAAGCAATCTGGTTTGGCGTCCCATTTCTTTGGTAAATCCTTCACAACGAGAAAAACCTATCGAAACAAGAAGAAACCATCGAAAAAAGCCGACCCTCGCCGGAACAATAGCGAACGGAAGCCACTTGTGTACGACTTTTGTAAATGTTTTTGCGGTTTTTCGGAGATTTCCCCGCCGATAAAGATATAAGACGATCGCAATCGCGACCTAGTTGTTAATTCCCTTCGTTTCGATTTATCGTAACTTTTGTTTTTAAACTAGAAGGTATTAATCATGAGTGAGGCGATAATTCGGAGTAATTGGGAGGATATGGTACGGGTCGTTGATCACTGGATGCCATTTATTTTAAAACGCCGTTACAGAGGGATATAATGTGAATAATAAAGCGAATGAGGTTCGAGAAAGTTTTCGAACAAATTTAATATTAAATGCGATCAAATGTAACTAATTTGTGCAGCGAAAATCTTGCCGGAAATACAGTACGGAGGTTTTAGGTGCTAATCAGTGCAGTAATTTATGAACGTTGCGGTTACTGGAACTATCGTTTATTTGGTTATTAATAGCCCGCTGCTTCGATGCTTTAGATCACCTTCGCTAAAGATGATTATGAAGTGTTCTCGAAACTAACGGTCGAGAGTTTGAATGGCTTTCGATGTTTAGCGCAAACAAAAATCAACTCTGTGGCAGTTTAATTAAAAGGGATTATGCACAAATGACGACATATATGGCTTGTTCGTGGTGACTTTGCAGTTGAAGACTTTACTAATATAATCCTTTGTTAAAAACTTAAAAAAATTATAATAAGAATTTGTTAAAATAACCAATGCTGTTGATTCAATACAATTTATTGGTCTCTGAAAAGAATTTTTGAGTCATTCAGCAGTGTAGTCAGCTACAGTCGTACTTTAAATAGTTCTGAGATTCTGATATTTTTTTTCTACGAGTGATAGTTTTTAAAATATCACTAATATCATCAGTCATTTGAGGAACCAAGTTTTTTCCACAGACAATCATTTGAGGGTTCCGGAATTGTTTTTATTTTTCATGTACAGCCAACCGTTTTTGAGATATCGGTCAAAATGTGGTCTCTACATAATGATTAGTTGGAGTAAGAGGTAAGAGGTAACCCGACACATTTCCTTCGGTAAAGATTTTAACCTTGATTAATAAATCATAACCAAGCAGGAAATAAATTGGTAACCAGAATATTTTTGGTTCAACCGTCAAATGAAGCACTGGGCATAAGAGATGAGTTCTTTTATTTATTTTTTTTTATTGAAGTGAGGTAGCTCAGACAAATGATAATTTAGCTTTTTATACGGAAAATTATCTCAGAATTCTAATTCTATTTATATTTTTTGTTTACAAGCGATAGTTCTTACGATATCAGACAAAGTCTGAAGAACTGATTGAAATTAAGTTTGTCAAAAACCAAACACTTCTAAAAATATAATTGAAGGACTTAGTGGATGAAAGGGCTATGTGACATTTTTTTTTAAATGACAAATTTGAACTATTTTAATATTTCGTTAAAATATGCTTAAAACATTCGTATTTTTCTGTAAAATTTCTAAAGTTGCTAAACGATTTATGTACAAGGGAGGTATTATAAAATTTAGTTGTGGATGAAGGGTTATGTCCAATTAATTTGTATTGCATAATAATAAAAACTTATTTAAAAATATTACTCATTGCATATTAGTTGGTTTACGGACAGATTTGCTCAGTCTAATAGTTATTTATATTATTCGTGGGATAGAAGTATCATTACACTACACAACGAGTGTCATCTGTAACACACGAGTTAATGTAATATGCTCTAGCCCCCGTACGATATACAAAACTTTGTCTACAACTGCCCAAATCTGAAAACAATCTAAATTTGTTTGTAAAGAATAAAAGATTTATCAAAATTAAAAATCAAGGAAACTTTGACATTTTTAAGACTACTACTCAAATTTACTCATTTTATTATTTGTAACAAACTGTGCAAATTAAAGTGTAATGAGCGATTCAGAAGAGGAAAATCTGCCCTCAGATATTCATGTTAATTGTCATTTTAATAAAATTTGATTTGAATAAAGTGATTATTTGATTATTCCACTAGTGGTGTAATGACCTTCATTATTCAACTCAAAGAGTATCGAATGAGTGGTGTAATAACGGTAATACAAGGCAGTTGTAGATAAATAAATTAATCTTTTGTATATTTTTTTAATTCAAAAAGTATCAATTATGGATAAAACAATGACATACACATTTAACTTATTTTTAGCTAAAACTGGCTATTTTCTTGTTTAACAAATTTATTTTAATTATGTTCTAATTTAGTAAACCCTGGCTAATATAATTGCAAATAATCTAAAGCTACTTTGTAAACGCGTGGCGTAAAATTTGGTTTTATGTACATAGCCCCCTTTATCCATTAAACCCTTATTCAGTTCTTTTTGGTAAATTAGCAAATCATCTAACCCAAGTATAAGTTTTTCTTACGGAAAATTGTTTAAGGATAAGGAAGTAAGGAAACTCTCCTTACAGTTAACAGTTTTTAAGATATGGGTCAAGGTTTGTTTCTTCAAAATGTATTAGTTGGAGTAAAAGATGAATATTTTATTTTTTTTTTATTAATGGTAGACGGGAATTAATAATAATTAATAATCCAGCTTTTCATATGTAAAAATGTTTTAGAATTTTTAAATCTGGTTTCATTATTTTGATATTATTTTGCCTACAAGCGATAATCAAAATTTGAGTGCATTTTTGAACATAATTTTTTTTTTGCAAATCCAACTCAGATATAAATTTTTCTTACAGGAAATTATTTGAGGATTCCCAAACTGTAATTATTTTTATCTACAACCAAGAGTTTTTAAGATGTTGAAGATTAGTTGAAATGACTGCTTTAAATTTGTTTAATGAAAATTATACAGTTTCGTTAGCAAATTCTGAAAATCCCTTTAATACGTACAGTTTTGCCAATTGAAACTTAAGTATGCAAAGCCTCTGTTCGGGTTACATGTGTCAGAAATCCTTAACAAAACCATCAAATATTCAGCAACCCAGGAGCAAATCTAAAATCTCTCGTGCATAAGTGTAATCCAATAGAGTTGACACCACCGTCCGAGCATTTCATGCAAATTTCGCTCCTGAGTGAGCTGTCTTTTATTTAACCCAAAGTCCGGTAAGGGCCTTTATCTATCCATTTGAAGGTGAAATATACGGTGCTCTAAATCCAAATACACGTTTACTCGTTTCGTTTATCTTTTGCTTAACAAAAACCACGTAATCCTCCGAACCGAAACGGCGCAACTAACTGGTATTAATCAAGTATTCCCTCGAGAGTCTGGAATGAGGAGAGGAGTGGGTGGGGGCAACCGCACGCTCTTCTACTCAGCGCCATCGACCACCCATACAAACTCCCTAATTACGTATTTGTTATAGTTTACAACTTGACGCGGAAGGGCCGATTATCGGCTCGTGCACGAGGGAAAAACACCCTCCAAACATGAATTCGATCACCCCAGGCAAAGTGAATACAAACCGCGCAGATAATGATCTTATAAACCGAAAGATAACTCAATAACGCCAACTTGCCGAGGGACTCAAATCGGTGTGGAACAAAACACCTGATGTGGGCGGGAAAGTGAAACAGTTGGGTAGTTTTTTTGGGGAGATTTTAAATTAAAATCAGCGATTTTTTCAAGTTTGCTTTTATCGTTTTCACTCCATTTTCTCATTATTTATGTAGCACATTTTTTATTTTAAGTTTATTACACGCACTGCAAAATTACATGGTTACCGTAGCACTTATAGGCACTTAGCCACTCCTAAGTTTAGCGTGGGTTTTAGAAGTAAACCCGATTGAGCGATTAACTGAATTTCCTTATAATAGAGCTAGCTTTACTTGGGCAAAATATTAGCTAAATAAAATCAATAAATTATTTATTTTTAGGTGCTTATTTAACCACTGATAATTACTCAATCAATGAAGCAATAAACAAGTTTTAAAGCCCGGAAGAATCATTTACAACGTGGTGTGTTTCATTTATGAAATTAAAACGAAATTAAATGCTTGAAGGGAATTTTATGACGTGATAATAGATACTTAAATCGAAATAAAGCTTAATGTTTTCTCGTAAAAATTGGAAACTGCTTTATAAATGGCGCTTGAGTGAAATAAATAAGGAGACAAAGCCGAACTGCTTGATGAAAATATATCGCTTTTAACTTATAACCTAGGATTGAATCTCCGGTCCATTGTATGACTGTTGTTCGGATTTATTTTCTTCTATTGTGAGGTTTTCAACAAGCGAAGGATTAATTTAATTAAAAAGGGACACAGTTTATTCAACTTAGATTAAAAAACTAGTCAAAGAGAGGAAATTAGTTTAATTAGGAAAAGAGTTTAATTAGGAGAACAAACATAAATAACCGTCGCAGTGTTCTGTCGCGAATAGTTTCAACTCAATTAGTAATTCCGGTCGAAAATTCGACGCAAAACCAATTTAATATTAATATTTACCGTTGCTTAACTCCTAAATCAGACGGCCTTTCGCTCGAATTAGGGGTGGAATCGAATAGAGTCGATAAATAATGGCGGGTCTCATAAATAGGCGATGTGTATTGTGTTGGTTGGGATTATATCTAAGATTAGGGAGAGTTAACAAGTTAATTAACATGTTGTTCGAGTCGGGAATTTCCTCCCCTAGAACTTGGTCTATCAGTTTACTTCGAAGAAGTTTCTACCGAGGACAATATCCTACTTAATGATTATCGAATCACCACCCTCTCGAAACAAATTTTTCTTTGAGTTTGCTCAAGTTGGATTTAATCAACAGGAAGAGCTTCGGAAGCTCAGTTTATATGTTTCTGAATCATTTAATCAGTTTAGTTGAATTTAATTAAATTTGTGACTAAATGTAAAAAGAAACAATAAATTAATCACATTTTCTATCATTCCAATAGTCAATAGTTTAGGCAAAAAATGCTTCATTCCATATTTTTTATTCGACCACACCACATGTAGTGATAGAAAAAAAGTTTTGTAAAGCACAGGTGAGTTTATTTAAAATAGTAAAAGTAGGTAATTTTTTTAGTATTTCAGTCACACCAAGATCTTACGTGATTGCATTCATAATCCCAATAACCAGATTTTAAAAATCAGTGACCAACTGTTTCTATGTACACAAGGTCTCTCAAAAAGTAATAATAACTAAATACTTTATTTTGTTTATAGTATGCATGTGAATTTTTTCAATATTTTTTTTTAATTTAAGCGACTTTTTTTTAGTTTTTTTGCACAAAACAGCAGTTGAGCATTGTTTGTTTAAGAATGACATGAAAAATAATGGTTGGTATGAATAAAAATGAAGTAAATGCTAAAAAATCGTAATCTTTAACAAAATTCTGCTTGCTAAAGAACCTACTTTTGCTCGAAGTATTTACTTTGAATTTTCCGGAAAGTGCTAAACCCGTAGTATCTTCCATGAAAATTTTTGTAGTACCTACGAGACAAAGAAGTATTTGCTAATACTACTTCGACTTTGCGTGTATTTGTAGCATATTCTTCACTTTTATGAAGTTGCTGTTACACGAACTTCGAGTACATGCTACGCGACTAATTTTCATTTATTGTTGAAAAATGGGACCACAGCGTAACAGTTTCATATACTCCGATCACTTTTGTAATATTAAACAAAATCGCATCAACTTGAAAATTTTGGCATTGTAAATTGCGTCATTTACCGCGAATTTAGGCTTTCAAAAATTTGGTTACGTTATTTGTCAGTGTCAAATTGTTGAATTCTTTAAGTGGAAATCCTGCAAAATACGTTAAGTTAGTTAAGTTTTCTGCAAATAAGTAACATTTTTTAGTCATTTTAAAGAAATCTGAGTACATTACTTGCACTTTTAGCCACTAAAAAGGGACATTCAGACGTTCATACAACTGCTTCACTCAAGCTTATTAACAGTCAAAACGTGACGAAAACTATCAAATATAACAGATTTAATAAGAAACATGTAACAAACCTAAATAAATTAATGGACAAGTAACTAAACAAACCTGTTTAGTTGTTAATTATTGAAAATATGAACGGACAAGAAAAGGAGACCGGTAAAACCTACCTTACAAGTTATTTTAGATAAATAATTAGTTATTGTTCGTCCGAAATTGGCAGAAACCCTTGCGAGAAGTAAGTAGAGAAGACTTTGGAAGATTTTTCGGCGTGTTTTATGTTGTTTTGTGAGCTGCAGATCGATTTAAACTCACTCGACATAATATTGAATATAACCTTTGTGAGTGGTCTTGGCGGGCCCCCATGCCAATTCGATAAGGTTACACAAACAGCAATAGGGGGCTAGTTCGTTGCTGCTCGCTTAATTCTTTTAAATTCGTTAACTTTGACATGGCCAAAGACAAACTTCAAATTTTCATGATAGTAGTGTGAGCATTGCCAACTGTCAAATTTAGTAACAAAACTTGGCTCGAATATAACAGAATAAAAATCTCTAATCTCCCAATATTACAAAAATGATCCGACTTTAGAAGAAATTATGATGATAGAACTGTAAGAACACTAATCTCCTCATCCTCATACATATACAGCGTGAGTTTAAAGTAACGCATAAAATTAATACATATATTAGTTGTGAGTCAGTTTTCAAAAAATCGTCGACAGGTCGAATTTATTTTTGCAAATGCTACATTTTGACACCATTGTAACATTTGTGACGTCATTGGTTTTTGAGTATTGACGACATTTTTAATTTTTTAAATGGCAACCCTCATTTTTGTTTAGTATTTTTGAGAGTATACTTTTTTAACTTTCTGGCAAGTATCACAAAAAAAGCAGTAAAAAAATTTATTGATAATTACCCATAAAGGACTTTATCTTTTCGATTTTGCTTTATTTTGTAAGGGGCAATTGTTTGTTTTGCTATTTGCATTCCTGTTAATTTGTTATATCCTGCAATAAAATTACCGTTGGGGTCGCTCAGAACCAGACGAAAATAGTAACATTTTGAAGTTTCCGTAAATTATAAAAGTTGTTACACTGTTTGTCATGCTGCACTGTGTAGTTTTAAAGTTTTGTAAAATCAATTTAATTAATTATTAGTTAATTATTATTATTAATGAAAATTTTGAATTTTGTCTGGGTCTTATACGGGTCTATTACATGTATTTTATCCGCTTAATTAAACGTTCGAACTTCGTTCTCGCGTTTAAACCTTTGCGAGGGTAAAACACGTCGTTTTTTTTCCACGGTTTACCCGTACGGTTTTGCCCGTACGGGGAAGAACGTACATCGCGAACGTGTTTACACGACACGTTCAAAAAGAACGGTTTTTTCGTTTATTACTTCGACATTGGCGTGTGCAAAAATTTAATTGCGATTTTGATGATAATAATCTTTCGAAACACAAGGTGAATTTCTACAAAATGTTGTATACTCTGCGATAAATTGTTTACGATATTTTTGTTAATATAGACATATTTAGTTACGATTGAATCCATTCGATTCTCCTGCGATAAAAACTCACAGACTTTTTGGAACGTTGTCAAAACTGACAGTTTCCATTTACACAGACAGTTTTACCCGAACGGGTAAAACCGTACGGGCAAAACCGTGTAAAAAACCGACGTCTAATTGCACCCTAAGACCTTTATACAATGAATAAGAGGTAAATACTTAAATTCAATTATTTCTTCGATTCAATATTTTTTTAACACTACTGTTATTATGACGCGTTTTGTTTTTATATTCTTTCTTATTTCATTTTTTTATAAACTATTAAGGCATACATATGTCAGGTAAATGACGAGCATTACTTAAACAAAACACAACACAAAATACAATACAATAATGTTTACAAAAAAACAAACATATCAAAAGAACCACAAACACAGCAAAAAAATTTATTTGAGCACCTCTCTCTATATGTTGCAAGATTAACTAATTTCGGAGTAGGGTATGCAGCCGTAGAACTCAACTAGTTTTAAACCAGTTTATGATAATGATAATAATAATAATAATAATAATAATAATAATAATAATAATAATTATTATTATTATTATTATTATTATTATTATTATTATTATTATTATTATTATTATTATTATTATTATTATTATTATTATTATTGAAATTGTTTTGCTTACAAAAAACAACAACTAAGCATAGTTTGTTTAAGAAATAATATTTTTGCAGCGAAAGGAATATCTACTTAACTACTTATATTATAAAAAGTTATAGAAAAACTCAGAAAAAATTCACATGTTTAGTGTACAATTTTAAATGTGTAATAAATGATTTCTGTGTTAGCTATTAGTTTTTGAGATACAGTAAAAGTATACTTTTTGAACTCATAGCTCTTAGACAGCTATTTCCCGGTTACGAACTTTTCCGGTGTTTTTTACTTTGCAACAATGGCTAGGGAAATTTAGTAGGTTGATATCGCTATCGTTGAAATGGAAACGATTATTTTTCTTATGATAAATGACAGCTCATGTCTATTTTTGTTACAAATTTGTTACAAAATTTGTTACAAAAAATATTGTACCTAACTTGTCTGAAAAGAAATTTCACACATTCACACTTCATGCGACCCTCGCTGCGCTCGAAATTGTATTTTCCAAACACGTTAGGTAATAGTTATTTACCTAACGTGTTTGGAAAATACAATTTCCCACATGAGCACTTTGTTTGCGGCATGAGCGCAGCGAGGGCCGCATGAAGTGCGAATGTGGGAAATTGCTTTCCAAACAAGTTAGGTACAATATTTTTTGTAATGAATCTCTCAAAAAAATTAAAAATTACTACTGGGTTGGTAACAGGTCAAACAATCAAAAAATTGACATGAACTGTCACTTATCGTCAAATCTCCATCGTTTCCATCTCAACAATAGCGATACCAACCTACTAAATGTCCCTAGCCACTATCGGAAAGTAAAAAACACCGCAGTGCGGAAAAGTTACTTTCCCACACGCTGAGGATAACCGGGAAATAGCTGTCTAAGAGATATGAGTACAAAAATAACTATTTGGCAGACTCAGTCTGTATTTCGGATAATCTAGTTACAAACGAAACTAAATTTTAACAATAATAAAACAACTAATTAATGTATTTTTTGTGCTCTTAACATGGTCGACAAATATGGAAAGTGTTTAGCGATTAACGATTTTTTAAGAACAACGTCACTCACATCCCTTTCCAGACAAATAAATGACTATCTACATTTAGTAATATTTTTATTTACTTTATAATAAAAAAATTACTATCTTTATTTACTATTTTAATTTTTTTATATTAATTTCATGTGTATATTTTATCTCTTTTACTAATAATACAACAAAATCCGTTTTTTTTTTGCTAATGAACAAATAATATCAAAGCTACATCTTTGAAGCACTATATCTTCCCAACCAACGGTAGTATAAACTTTTTGTTTGCAACTTTGGAAGTAACAAAGTAGCTCCAAAAGCCAGCTGAGCACAACATATATCGAATATTTAAAAATTAAGTGTTGTGAAAAAATTCTTCTATGTAGTATATTATATCGTACCCTGTCCCAGTTTATAACGTCTCCTCCTCCACCCGTGTGTTTGTGCAGCAGTGCAGCAATGCGCCTGGCACCCACTGATAAAGACTTCCACTTCCCCACATATTACCCGACTTGACCTAATAAACCAATATTTATCCGAAGTTGTCGAAACCGCCCCAGATGTGACTACGTCCAAACTTGGCACAACCTTGTTTTGAATTTTAATTGGCATAATCCAATCACGCGCCTAACTTCCATTGCATGTTGTTGGCAAACTCAGCAAACTTATTATCGACACATGCACAATGCACATATGCAAGTTTTTGGTTCGGTGTTGAAACTTCTCCAATAAGCGTTGAATGCAGTGTTTTGCGTGCCATTGCAGGACAACTGCAGCTTTATGTGTATTAATATAGAAGTATGAAAGACATGAGGGGTTGTAAACGGACAAAATGGAGCGAATATGGCTGCAGGTCGGTCGTTAGAGCGTTATGCTAGCCCGTATCTCGACCGGAGTTGCTCCGGAATCGTGACATTTATTCGATACACACGCTCCGGAGCAAAAATCCTCCAGGTTCTTACGGAACGCTCATTCGATAATTTAAATATATAAATAAAAAAGATGGGTTCAATTATTACTTGAAATTATTAATCCAATATCTATTTAAATATAACATCCAAATCACTTCTCGTTTGTTATTCCCGCGGCACATCCACTCCAGATATTGCCAACGATAACTGCGAGAACCACACACCTAAACACAATTACAACGTCATAACATACCCCAAGAGAGTTGAATTCCTCCAACTCGAACGAAACATTTCGAAAATTGCTCCGTAATGTATCTTTGACGTTGTTTTTATTTGAAATTAATTTTAATCGAATTATGAAACTCGAACATTTAATTGGTTGCCATAATTGAAAATTTACAGTTAACACACTTCGGGTTCACAGGATGGCTCTGATATTCAGAAATTGTAAATCGATGTTTCTGTAATTAGCAAAATTATCAACTTGCTGCTGGAAATTTCCAAGTTGGAATGTTAAACTTGTTCTCGACGTTTTCGGTGCAATTTGTGGTTGAGGGCAGTATTGATACAAGCATTGAGAGAGGGAGTTAGTGTGGATGAATAACCCGGCGCATCCACCATTTTTGATCAATTTAATAACCTTTTCTGAACTACAGTCATTGCTTTATTGGAATGTGGTGGCGAGTTACTTGAATATGCATAGTTTGAACATGAATCAAGCCAACCGTAGCGTTGCTGAACTATTGGACGTGATATTGCACTTGGTCACGGTTTTATATATTTTTTTGTTAAAATGTCGGACGCAAAAGTTTATCCTATTATTTATTTATAGACTGACAATAACTAAAAATTTACAAACGTCTATAAATTATAGGAAAATCATTAAAACCTTTTTAATTCTGAAACATTTGTTTGTTATTTATTCAAAAATTCAAAAGGGGTTACAGCTGTCTGCAGGATTACTTTGCGATTTTCTTGATTTTTAGAGAGAACAAAGCTTTAGAAGCTCATGTGATACTTATCAAAAAAACCTTCCACTGTAAAAAATAGTAAATCAAAAATTATTTTCTCGTCAATTTGTTTTTTTTTTCGTTTTTTCTCAAAATATATTTACATAACTTCGTTTTTAGGCGAATCATCTTTAAAATTTACACAGCTTATCAAAGCATAAATATCTTCAATTGTTTTTGCAAAATCTTGAAAAACTTGTAACAGTTTAAAATTTTGAAAAGAACAAAGACCACAAGTTTATTAAAAATATATTTGAGCGTAGGACCCTTCTCTAGTTATTGTCAGAAGTTTCCAGAAAGAGTTTGCAGTTCATAGAACTTGACTATAGTTCTAATGTTCTAAACTAATTTATTATAATAAAATTGTAATAAAAAAAAGTTCAATATAAAAAGGTTAAATGCAAACAAACGAACATAAAGCCACTCTTTCAATAGTTAGACTGAATCCAAAAATGCCTTCACAATTTAAACAACTTTAAGTTTATCTTCTGTAATCAAACTTAAATAATAACTTAAATAACAGACCGCTGAGTAAGAGTGTGGGAACTTGCTAAGACTATAAGCATCTTTTCTGAACGGGTGCACTTTATCCTCCACGAAAAATTGAATATGAAAAAAATTTGCGCAAAGTGGATGCCGCGATTGTTGACCAAATGCGCATCGAGAGGACATGTTTCCACAATGTTCACGCTTAACAAAGATCCTAAAAGTCGGCATCTGCCCTACTCACCTGATATGCGACCTCTACCTGTATCCAAAATAAAAAATTTGACCTGATGAAAAAAGATTTGGTTGAAACGAAAACGTCAAATTCGCGGTGAATGATTATTTTCCAGACTTCACAAAAAATTTTTTTCGTTAAGTTAAAAAAATTAGAAAGTTATTGTGCATTAATTTTAATAAAGATTACGTTAACAAATAGAGTATACAGGGTGCTCAAAAAGTGGCACACCAACTCAATGGTATGTGGTAGAGAACAACTTACATATAAAGGTAAAAATAGTAAAAAAATTCTTTGTATTAAAATTATTAATAAATAGCAAATTTTAAAATGAAATGTGGCAAAGTTGTCTAACAGTCGTGATCACAATAGAATTTGATCAACAATAAAAATAAATTAATTTTGAAACGGTTTCCTAGGAAATAATTCCCAGTTTTGGCACATCTACAAATTGTAATTTTTTTGAGAAAATTTAATTTTTTTAAATTCAAAAAACAGCTAGTCTGATAGTAAATTTAAAAATAATTATTCATCGTTTTGTTAGTTAACGATTACTTAGTGTGACACATAAAAACATTAAAAAATAATGAAAACTGGAGAAGTTAACAAAATAAGTTTGAAGCTCCAGAATTTTTAAAATATGATTTTAGGAATTTTTTCAAGATTTTTCTCGTAATCTACATATGTTTCTCAATAACGTACCACTGAGTTGGTACGCCACTTTTTGAGCACCCTGTATAGTTCCCAAAATTTTTCCTTTAACAAGGATTTTTACCTTATTTATCAAACAACCCTCGTATTTTGGCATAAGCTTGTTTTTAAGCAAATAATCTGTAAAATTCTCACAGCTTATCAAAATCCAAATATCTTCTAGTGTTTTCGCAAAAAATTAAAAGACTTGTGTTGTCTTTGAAGTTTTGAAACGAGCGAGCAGCATAAGTCATCGAAAAAAATCTTATTATTTATTTAATTGAGCGTAGGACCCTACATTAAATGTTGCCAGATGTTTCCAGGAAAGGCTTGTAGTCATATAACTTGACTATAGTTCTATAATAGTATATTATGATACGAGTTTTATAAGACGCATTTTGTCGCACGCACGGAATTGGGGCACGACGAGCGCAGCGAGGAGTGCCATAATGGAGTAAGTGCGACAAAATGCCTTATAAACGAGATATCACGTACTATTTTTTCTACTTTGCACCTTTTTTAACAAAAAAATCAATTTCGAAATTTAGGGAATTTTGTGGCAGTTTACAGCATTTGCGTGGATCATGAAATTAAATTAATAATTTGGATCGTCATTAGTTTATTCGTAAAATGTATTCTGAAAGTGTCCAAGACTGCAATCTATCTGCCCCTCAACGAATACGGGCTTTTGTGGCAAATACGCGGAATTTGAACATTGGCCTAAGGAGAATGGGATCTCAAATTACTCACTTGCACTGGCTTTTGAAGTCATGTTTGTACACTACTCGTATCAAGGTTGGTACAAAAGCCTCTAAAGGTTCGAAATTGATTCATTTGATTAAATTATCACTTGAAACAGGTGACGATTGACACTGACACTTCTCTCAGATAATTGTCAAAAAACTAGGTTGCCATCATTTTCCAACTAAATTACCCTAGTTTTTAGTGTAATTATTATAGCACTCCGTTAGATATTACGAAACCCAAATGGCGTATCGTAATGACCTCAGTACGAAACAAAAATAGAACAAATTGTATTAAAAGGAGTTTAATATGAAAGGGTTCAATACAAACAAACAAAAATAAAGCCATTCTTTCAATAGTCAGACTGAATCCAAAAATGCCTTCACAATTTAAGCAATTTTAAGTTTATCTTCTGTAATCAAACTTAAATATTACGGAAATCGAAGAATATAAAAGAAAAAAGTTAACATAACGGCAAATGAACAAAAATTAAACTGTGAAAAACTGAATCTGATTATTTTCTCGATTCAATATTTCTTTTAACACTAGTTTCCCAAAATACCGTAAAATCACAAAATTATTGTTGTTTTTAAGTGTCATTCCAACTAACAATTTTCTTGATTCCTGCAGAAAACAATACTTGCAAATGAAACCTTCGACTATAGAAAATATTAAACCGACAATAATTGCGTTTGTAATTCTTTTCGTTTTCTCATAAATTTTAGATATTGGCTTGTTTTCAAGCTAATTATTTGTAAAACTTTCCTGTTTTTTTTTCGAAAACCAAGATTTTCAAAAGAGCTTCCGACTGTAAACCAACCATCACTTCTTAGATCCTTTCAGCCTTAATATATTTATTTGCGGGATTGAGCTCTATTTGATTGTTAACCAAGCCTGCTTTCAAGACAGTACGTGGTGTTTACTAGTTGCTATTATCCGTTTTTTTTAATATACAATTGTCAGTGTCAAAATCAGTAAGAATTTTTGTTATATGGCTTTAATTGAAGAAATGTGTATAACTAGGTGTATTGCTCACCCCAAATCCGGGTACGTAATATAAATCTAATTTCTCAATTTTCTCTTTTAAAGCGATATGAACTACTTTTATACTTGATTTTGACACTGACAATTGTTTATTAAAAAAAACGGACCATACTACTACTGTCGGTAAGTAATTTTGCCGACGCCTTGGACGTAGCAACCGGTAAACATAACCTGCTGTCTTAACAATTATTTTGACATTATTTAATAAATCTTTAAAAAAATGTAAAGATCGTGCGTAATAACCATCACGAACGTTAAGCATTACCGATCTCAGACAACAATTAGAGTCGTCGCTACGATCCTCCTCCAAACAGTTTCCTTACCGTTCTTGATACTCAAATAACTATTTTGTTTTCTGAAAACATTTTGACAATACAAATTAAAAAAATTAGATGTCATCTCGTATAGCAAATTCCTTAATTTGTACATAAAAAAATTATCCTAAACGACTTTGACTGTAAAAAAATGGTGAACCGATAAACACAAGTTAGAACCATAATAAATTTCTTGTTTTCCCAAAATAAAAATTTAATCAATTTTTCATTTTTTCAAAATATTTATTTTGGCATAAGCTTGTTTTTAAGCGAATAACCTGTAAAATTTTCATTGATTATCAAAATACAAATATCGTCTAGTGTTTCCGCAAAAAAATAAAAAACTTGTGACAAATCTTTGAAGTTTTGAAACGAGCGAGCACCATAGGCCTATCGAAAAAATGTATTTGAGCTTAGCATCCCTCTCTATATGTTGTGACATAAACCAATTTTGGAGTATACTTTGTAATAAATTATTTTAAAAAAACTGCAGTTTAAAAAGGTTAAATACAAACAATATAAAAAACAATATGAACAATATGAAAAACTTCATTAACATAACAGTAAACAAACAATAATTGGTGAAAGCAACTAAAATTAATTTATGAGGTGAGAATATAAATCTGATTATTTCCTCGGTTTAACTCTAAAATTAAGACCAAAATTAACTATTAAATACATATAATTCAAGTAACGAATTGAAATGGCGAACCGCATCACATGTTAATACCTAGCTAATTGAACTAACGCTCGCACTCCAGCCCCAAACACTCTCGACGATATCTTCTGACAGCATCAACGATAAATTTTGATTGTAATTAATTGAAATGAACCAACTCATTTATCATCAAGCTCCATTTCATGGCCAGGCTGACGATCAACCTGATGGCCATTGACACTATCCTGGTGAAGCTGTCGCTGATAAGTCTGCACGTTCATCCTCAACCCATATCTAAAACAATCATCACGATCAATCCGCTTATCAAACGTCAGAACTATAATTAAAGTTATGGATATGTTGCCCTCCCAAATTTCCACATTGATTCAACCACTAGTCAGCTATTTATAATATTAAACACATTCAGTTCGGAATAAAATTAGTAAACATGTTAGCTTTCCAGTTTCAGCTCAACATATTTATTTAGACGAAACCAATTCATTTTATGTTTTCCCGTTTTGTTTTTCATGGCCTGGTTGTTTCGGGATTTATTTCGTTTTTAAACACTAGTCGGTTGTCTTATTAGCGATCCGATCCCTTTGTTTGGTTGTTCCTCCGAACAGCTATAATTCTTGAGGGTCGGCCAACATATGAGTATGAACGCTATTGAGATGGCAGTTGGGGCCGCCTGGGGTCCGAATTTAATTTAGACGGACCGCAGGAATACCCGGTTTGCGGCCAGAGGGGGCCGGATTAAGGATGCTACACCGCAGAGAAAAAGGCCGCAAATCCCCAGAGGCCGGACGATTTTCTTCCAAATTACACGGCAATTTAGGAATCAATCTTCACGCTTCAGACCGGAAAAACTGAAACGGGTCGGTGGACAAATAATCAGAGGGATTTTAGACATGGAAAGCTCTTGTACATGCGTGAATAGCTATAGAAAAATGAGTGCGATTTTACCGAATATCTTCATTTAATTTTTATTTGATTTGCTCTGAATTTAGCAATGGTTATATAAATGCACAATTTCTAGAAAACAATCAGTTGTCATTTTTTGAAAGTTGTGTCACCTGAAAATAATAAAAATAAAAAGTAAAATTAGAGAAATTGAAACAATGAGTAAAACGTCTCAATTTGTATTAAAATGAAAGAACGTAAACAACAACAAAACTATAAAAATATTTAATAATAATAATAATAATAATAATAATAATAATAATAATAATAATAATAATAATAATAATAATAATAATAATAATAATAATAATATTAATATTAATATTAATATTGATGATAATAATAATAATAAGACTTTACTTACAACAGGAAACCCATTTACAGTAAGTACACATAATTACAAAAACTTAAAACTACACTAATACTACACTAAAGATCAGGACGATACAATCTTACGCCAAGAATCACAGTTGATGTAAAAATCTTTACATACATTATTAAATAAGATGGTCATTAATGCGTTAGGAGACTTATCCTCTACTAGCAGTTGCCCACGGCTTCGCACGCATGTCCACAACCACTTTGAAACACAGAAAAACAATGCAAAACTTAGTATAACAAAAAGTAGAAACACAAAATTTTATTGTGAACTTTAAAACCGTGACCCAATGCGAACCCGAGTAAATTTTGCTTGTTCTCAACTCATTCCCTGTTTAACCCTCTTGTGGATGTAATTTTCAAAAATCCTGAAACACGTTTTCTTTATTTTTAACCGGAAGTCCAAATGCCAATTTTCTTGGATATGACTTCAAAAATGCAGGAGTTTTGCGTTGAACTCTTTTGGGGGTGGAATTTCTAAAAATCCTGAAATATACGCCTCTTCCTTTTTAACCGAATGTCTAAGATATCAATTGATAACTTCAACAATAAAGAATTTTTATATGTACAACTTCAACAATGAAGGATTTTTTGTTTAACCCCCTTTGAGTGGAGTTTTCAACAAACCTGAAACACGCGTTTTTTATATTTAGACGAATGCCCAAATACCAATTCTCTTGGTTATAACTTCGAAAATGACATATTTTTATATTCAACCCTCTTGGGGGTGGAACTTTCAAAATCCAGAAACACGTCTTTTTTCATTTTTAACAAAAAAATCAAATACCATTTTTCATTAATATATCTTCCAAAATGACGATTTTTTATATTTAAACCTCTATGGGGGTGGAATTTCTAAGAATAATAAAATACCTGTTTCTTTATTTTTCACCGAATGCCCAAATACCAATTTTTATAAATATAAGTTCAAAAATTACGGATTTTATATTTAACCCCCTTAGGGGTGGGAATTCCAAATGTTCTTAAACACATGTTTTTCATCTTTAACCGAAAGCTCAAGTACCATTTGCATGGATACAAATTAAAAATTACGGATTTTTTACAAATTCTAACCCGTGTTCAACCCCCTTGGGGTTGGTGTTTCCAACTAAAACAGGTGTTTCTTCACTTTTCACTGATAGCCCAAATACCAGCTTCAATTAATGTATATTCAAAAGTTAGGAATATTTATACAAATTTTATTACGCCATTTAACCCTCTTAGGGGTTGATTTTTCGAAAATCCGGAAACAGGTGTTTCTTCATTTTTAACCAAAAGCCCAAATACTAATTTTCAAGGATGTAAGTTCAATGTAACTTTAAAAATGACAGATTTTCTAAACTCTAATTCTAAATTCAACTCTCCATTTAACCCAAAAATTTTCCAAAAATCCTAAAACACGTCTTTCTTTATTTTTAACCGAAAGCCCAAATACTAATTTTCAAAGATATAACTGAAAAAATGACAGATTTTTATTCAAATTTTAACACCTTATTTAACCCTCTTAGGGGGTGATTTTCCAAAAATCCTTTCTTAGTACACCCCTACGTTACAAAAGCTATCTACTGTAAAAATTTCAAGTTTCTATCCTTAGCCGTCTAGGCTGTGCGTTGATTTGTCAGTCAGGCCAAGCAATTTTATATACTATATAGATATAGATATAGATGTTTGTTCTTCTCCCTATTGGATAAAATGTCGTGGCTTGTCTGGAGTTTAAACGCGGAACAAAAAAATTTATCATATTCAGTAGCCACGAACAGTCGATGTTATTATTAATTAAATTATACAGAAATGATAGGAAGTTGATCTATGTGGATTTTATAAATCTGGTGCCAAATAAGTGCGCCATATTCCAGTTTGCTGCTGACTAACGAGAAAAATATGGCCTTCAAGATCGATATGTTCTTAAAATCACGACAATTTCTACAGATGAATCCATATGACTTAAGCGCCCTAGCTGCAACATCCCTAATATGTTCAGTAAAAGCGAGTTCGAAAATGACTACCAAATAAAGATAAAGAAGAATAAAGGTACATTGTAATATAAGGGACGAAATATCATACAGAAATTCAATGAATTCGCGCTTTTTAATGTAGGACATAACGCTACATTTAGAAGGGTTTAAATAGAGTCAATTTTCGTTACTATACACCATTTCACAACTACGTTAATATTGTTGTGAAAAATGTGGCAGTCCTCCGTAGACTTTATTTTTAAATGGATCTTAAAGTCATCAGCAAACAGAAGCTTGGAGCATGTAGACCAAGAATCACAGATATTATTAATAAAAAGCAAAAATAATAATGGTCCAAGATTGGAACCTTGCGGCACACCCGAAGTTGCAACGTAACTATCCGAAATGTAATTACGATATTTATCCCTTTGTTCTCGATTTGCAAGATATGATTTTATTAGGGATAGCAAAGAACTGTAGAAACCGCACTTATCAAGTTTTAGCAATAGCAGATGATGATCAATTTGATCAAATGCCATTTTGAAGTCCATATAGTTGATCTTTTTTCAACAAACCCATGCCGCAAAGGCGATATAAATCCTTTTACAGAAATGTAGATGCGGTCGTAAACAATTGACTCAAAAACTTTCGAGAAATTACATAAGATTGAAATTGGCATGTAGTTTTGAATTTCTGTTACATCACCCGTTTTGAAGATCGGACAAACGTGTGTTCTTAGGAAACTTCGAAGTTTGCAAAATTAAATTAAAGATGTATACGAGTGGTTTTGAGAAAATATGTGCACAATCTCTTAATAATATACCATCACAACCAGCAGTGAGTGTGTCTTTAGGTCGCTTTAATACCTGGATGATTTCATCTTCACTAATCTCGGTTACACTAATAAAACTATTTAGATTCGTCATCACCGGGAAACTATCCGAAGTCATTGTCAAGTCAGAAAAAACACTTTTGAAGAGTTTAGCGAAACTATTAACTATATGTCATTGGAATTTGATATTTCATCGTCATTATGGTATATTCGTATATTATACCCGGAATTCTTGAGTTACGCTTTTTAGCTTGAATAAAAGATCGGAATTTCTTTGGGTATTTGGAGATAGTGCTTTCTATGTGACCGATGTATTGAGAATAGGCCGTGGTTATCAGAGATTTAGAAAGAGATCGAAGTTTTTTAAACACCTCATAGAAATGCATATTTTTGTTCGACGAAATCTCTTTAACATGTTTGGCTTACGGCGGAGACAGTTGATAATGTCAGTATTGAACCAAGCAGGAAATGTGCGATGATTTTTACGACAAAATAGTTTTGGAACAAATGACTCAAAAGAATTATAGAGGATTTTATAAAAAATGCCTCATTCACATCGCTAAACTCCTCCAGTTCGGACTAAAGTAGTGTAGAGACAAGGAAAATTTGTTTTTTTTTAATTAAATGCGACATGGTCTCTATTCATGTAGAACATATCAAGAGTTTTGCTATAATCTCGGGTAGAAAGAGTCTTCAGTAACAAACAAGAAGGAGGACTTACTAACGGTACAGTCCATGTTGGAAAAGATGAGATCAAATATAAAATTAAAAACGATAAAATAAAAAATAAAAAGTTGAATAGTGGATGTTAGGCACTGAAGAGAATCCATTAAAAGCAAACTAAATTTTTGGAAATTATACCCAAAAACTTTTCGTTTATAAGAACACTAAAAAACTGAACAAACGCACAGAAACCAGCGTTTGCTATTAAATACTTAATTCCATTTTCTATACATCTAATTTTTTCAGAATTTTTCAAAAATTTTTTATAATCAAAGCTCTGTCGGTGTTGATGCAATTTTTTTTACTTTTTGTCTTTGTGTAAAACAATATTCGCTAACTTCAAAAAAGAACCTCAAAGCTTTTTCGATAATTTTTTTTTCTGAAAAATTTTGGAAAATATTACGAAAAATTTGCTTAAAAAGGAGTCCACCCCCACACCAAAAGAGTTTCAAAAAAAACCATTAAGGCCCTAAAAAGTGATTGTCGACTCACTATTTTTTACAATCGAAGGTCGTTTGAATAGTTTTTTCTCGCGAAATACATAATAAGAAAAAATTTTGCAGATGATTTACCCGAAAACGAGGCAATATCAAAATAATTTGGAAAAACAATTACTAAATAATTAAGACCTTTGAGTACCTGTTCACTATATACTTTAAGTCAAAGGCCTAATTTTAATAAAAAAAAATCTTTAAAAAGCAGGAATCTTTTTCGAATAATTCGCCTAAAAACAAATCAATTTTGAAAAAGAGTAAAAAAAACTATTAAAGAATTGATAAAAAGAATAAGAATAAGAATTGATTGTCGGTTTATAGTTTTTCTATAGTAGAAAGCCCTTTTGATAAGTTTTCTTTTCTGAAAATATCAACAGAACTTTAAGACTGATTCTCGTGTAATTGATAAAAACAAAATAAAAGTACTTTGAAAAAACAAAAACTATTTTGTTTTGCAGTCCAAAACTCTCTTAATAAGATTCTTTTCTGCAATCATCAGGCAGATTTTGCAGAAGATTCGCTTTAAAACGAGTTAAGGGGGAGAATTCCTCTATTTACAACATAACTGATCACAAGTCATTTTTCGTCACATATTTTATGTACTCTACATCAACTGGCCAGGAGAGGATTCGACCGTAGCTCGCAATAATTAATAATTTATTTGTCCGTCCGGGTTGGAGGACACGTTTGTTTAAACTAATTCTTATGCAAAATTTTCTGTGACTTTGAATACAAATTCGATTTTTTGTTTGGAATCGCGTTCTTCATCATGAGAAAGACGTTTCTGTGGAAATTTTTGAAAAACATAAAATTGGTCAAATTTTGTTTTTACATCGTCATATCTTCCTTCTGGATGAAGCTAGAAAGTTTTATTTTTTGCAAAAGATTTTTCAATTAATATAAATTCCAACGAATAAACACAAGATTTTTCAATGAATGTAAATTCTAACGAATAGCCACAAGTTTTAGTTTTGATAAAAGAAAACTGCGAAAATTTCAGTTTTCTTGTAACGTTTCTTATTTGTGTAGTGAAATTTTCAAGATGCGAGAATTTTTTTATCTTGAAAGATACTTAGATCTATACATAAGCGAAACGAAATGAAGTTAATAGGTTAAATAAGTCTTTGGTGCAAAAATCATTGCGATATTTTTAACACTTAAGCCCGGTTGTTCAGTTAAAGTTTAAACCGTGTTTAACTCTAAACTAAGCTTAAGCCAGCACCGAGTGTTGCTCACTTGCGAAATATCGACTAAGCATAAGCTTAGTAATGGTTTAACTAAGCGGTCGATGTTGGCCGCTTAAGCATTGGCTTATCGCTAAACATTTAAAATATTAACGTTATTAATATACATAACTTTATAATTTTATTGAAATCTTTAACAGATGAATAAAAAAACCGAAGTAGCAATTTTACGCGCAAAGAAAAAAAATTTGGTCAATTTTGATCAAGATTATAAATCAAACTCTGGAATGTAAAAAAGTTACTTGCTTATGTTCGATGAAAAAAATTGACCATGGCCCAAATTGCACTAAGATTTAATGCAGACACCCGTAGAGGGGCTGCTACATTAACAAAAAATATGCGACAATTAAAAAATTCATGAAATATGCAGACCAACAATGTTATAAAAAACAGACTGGTGGAGGACCACCTAGCCAATAGACTACTTACTTTCACAAATGTGTAAAAAAATTGCTTTTAATGATAATTAGTGATAAGAAACCAATAGATTAGCGGATTCGACAGTGAATTGCTGATGATGCACAGAAGCAGCTTTTTTAAAATAAATTTCATTTCAGTTTGACTTAAACTTGTGATAAACAAATAAACTTAAACAGTAACAGTAATGAATGGAGGGCCATGGCAACAACATGCAAGTTAGTATATTAAAAAAAAAGTATAATGTTAATAATTTACTTATTCTTAATCCAGTATAATAAACATTATTTTTTTAAGTGCTGCAGCAGAGTCCGACAGTCAAGAAAAGAATGATGTTAGAATTATTGATATCTATTAGCTGTTTCAAAACTATAAAAACGCCAACGTCGCATTTTCTCTTGAAATTAGCTGTTATAAATTATTCATGCACTTCAAAAAAATAATAGCTAATGTAATTCATAGTTTCAATGAGAGATCTAATCATTAATAACTATTTTACAATTTTATTAATCTTATTTAAAAAAATAATTCGGTAAATTGCGACGTTGGCGTTTTTATAATTTTGAAACAGCTAATAAATATTATGTGATTTTAATTATAGCACAAGTTTTTAAACAGTTAAATTATTTATATAAAATTGTTATGCTTCAAAACTGAGGACGCCCAAGTCTTCAAATGCACAAAAACAACAAATAAACTGTGCAAATCAATTTATTGCTGTGCTCTGAAAGTTTATTGCTGTGCTCTGAAAGGAAATGTTAAATTGCATTTTTTCAGAAGGAAGCACAATTTGAAAATGTCGCGCATGAAAGAGCTCCATGAAATAAGAAAAAACCATTTTAGTAATTAATAATTATATTGAGATACATTTTTAAATATAAGATTCTTATTATAACGATAATATTCCTACAATCTACCAAAATATGTCCCATTACAGTTCATAGTAGAATTTTGCAACAGCGCATTTGAATTTTTTGGAGTGAAATGAAGCACAAATTGAGAGATTCTGGTGGGTTTTTTTAGCTCAAAATGTGGCGCTGGGATTTAGTTGAACACAGAAACTCTTAATTTGTGCTTTATTTTTCACTCCGAAAAATTCAATTGCGCTGTTGCAATTCTACTATGAACTGAAATGAGATATAATAATAAATGATGATATTATTCCATCTTAACCTAACTTTTCAAAATCAGGACTGTCAAAACAAAATCTCGCCAAGCAACCTCATACTTGAAGTGCGCAAGCGTACAGTACTACCAACAGCATAAGGGCCGGTTGCTCAGTTCGAGCTTAAGCTTTGGCTTACGTAAACTCGGCTTAAATTTAAACTAAGTTTAAACCACAGTTGTGTTGCTCAGTGGAAAGTTTAGCTAAGCCCCGCTGAACTTGTCACTTATGCGGTTGGTAGTACTGTACGCTTGCGCACTTCAACTAAGAGGTTGTTTGCGAGTTTTTGTTTTGACATTTCTGATTTTGAAAAGTTAAGTTTACATGAAATAATATCATCATTTATCATTATTTTAGTACAGTGGAGGAACAATATCGCTATAATATGAATCTTATGTTTAAAAATATATCTCAATATAATTATTAATTACTAGAATGTTTTTTTTTTATTTCATGGAGCTCTTTCATGCGCGGCATATTCAAATTGTGCTTCCTTCTGAAAAAATTCAATTCATCGTTTCCTTTCAGAGCACAGCAAAAAATTGATTTGCACAGTTTATTTGTTGCCTTTGTGCATCTAAAGACTTGGGCGTCCTCAGTTTTGAAGCATAACAATTTTATATAAATAATTTAACTGTTTAAAAATTTGTGCTATAATTAAAATCACATAATATTTACATATTAGTAATTTCTAATATCATTCTTTCCTTGACTGCCGGATTCTGCTGCAGCAATTAAAAAAATAATGTTTAATACGAGAATAAAAATAAGTAAGTAAATTATTATCATTATACTTTTTTTTAGTTTTTTTTAATATACTAACTTACAACATGTTGTTGCCATGGCCCTCTACTCATTACTGTTATTGTTCAAATTTATTTGTTTATCACAAGTTTAACTCAAACTGAACTGAAATTTATTAAAAAAAGCTGTTTCTGTGCATCATCAGCAAATTCACTGTCGAATCCGGTAATTTATTGGTTTCTTTTCACTAATTATCATTAAAAGCAATTTTTTTCCATTGTGAAAGCAAGTAGTATATGGGCTTGATAGCCCTCCACCAGTCTATTTTTTTATAACATTGTTGGTCCGCATATTTTATGATTTTTTTAATAGTCGCATATTTTTCGTAATGTAGCAGCTACTCTACTGGTGTCTGCTGTTCCATTAAATCTTAGTGCAATTTAGGCCATGGTCTATTTTTTTCATCGAACAAAAGCAAATAACTTTTTTACACTCTAGTGTTAGTGTTAGTTAACCAATTTTATTTTCTTTACGCGTAAAATTGCTACTTCGGTTTCTTTTATTCATCTGTTAACGATTTCAATAAAATTATAAAGTTATGTATATTAATAACGTTAATATTAAAAGTATTTAGAGATAAGCCAATGCTTAAGCGGCCAACATCGACCGCTTAGTTAAACCAATGCTAAGCTCTGGCTTAGTCGATATTTCGTAACTGAGCAACACTCGGTGCCGGCTTAAGCTTAAGATTAGTTAAACTCGGTTTAAGCTCGAACTGAGGAACCGGGCCTAAGTGACAAGTTTAGCGCGGCTTAGCTAAACTTTCCACTGAGGGCCGGTTGTTCAGTTCGAGCTTAAGCTTTGGCTTACGTAAACTCGGCTTAAATTTAAACTAAGTTTAAACCACAGTTGTGTTGCTCAGTGGAAAGTTTAGCTAACTTTCACTTATGCGGTTGGTAGTACTGTACGCTTGCGCACTTCAACTAAGAGGTTGCTTGCGAGTTTTTGTTTTGACATTTCTGATTTTGAAAAGTTAGGTTCAGATGAAATAATATCATCATTTATTATTATTTTAGTACATTGGAGGAACAATATCGCTATAATATGAATCTTATGTTTAAAAATGTATCTCAGTATAATTATTAACTACTAGAATGGTTTTTTTCTTATTTCATGGAGTTCTTTCATGCGCGGCATATTCAAATTGTGCTTCCTTCTGAAAAAATTCAATTCATCGTTTCCTTTCAGAGCACAATAGTAAATTGATTTGCACAGTTTATTTGTTACTTTTGTGTATTTAAAGACTTGGGCGTCCTCAGTTTTGAAGCATAACAATTTTATATAAATAATTAAACTGTTTAAAAATTTGTGCTATAATTAAAATCACATAAGATTTACATATCAGTAATTTCTAATATTATTGTTTCCTTGACTGCCGGATTCTGCTGCAGCAATTAAAAAAATAATGTTTAATACTAGAATAAAAATAAGTAAGTAAATTATTATCATTATACGAGCCAATGCTTAAGCGGCCAACATCAACCGCTTAGTTAAACCAATGCTAAGCTTTGGCTTAGTCGATATTTCCTAACTGAGCAACACTTGGTGCCGGCTTAAGCTTAAGCTTAGTTAAACTCGGTTTAAGCTTGAACTGAACAACCGGGCCTGAGCAACACAAGTGCGGTTTAAGCTTAGTTTAAATGTAAACAGAGTTTACGTAAGCAAAAGCTTAAGCTCGAACTGAGCAACCGGCCCTCAGCAAGTTATTGCAATTTAAAGTTACTGCGATATGCGCTTGAAGGGGCATTGACGAGTATTTCCCTTTGTACTCGTAGTGTTGCCCAAGTTTCTCAATTTTCTTTTCTCAAAACTAAAAGTTGTGTATTTACGTTAAAAACTATATTCATTGAGCAATATTTTGCAAAAAAAAATTCTAGCTTTATCCAGAAGGAACAAAAAATTTGACCATTTTTGAAATTTTAAAAAATTTCCACAAAAACGTCTTTTCCATGATGAAGGCTATTCCATATGGAAAAACTAACTTTGGATTCAAATGCAACAGAAAATTTGGCATAAGAATAATTGCTCAGGAAACGAGTTCCTTTTTGAGGTGCCTGCTCCTCGTCAATAACCTACATCTGTGAACGTGCGACACCGAAATGAAGCAAGTACGAAATAGAAGTATCCAGAATATCATAGGCCAGTACCGCAAGTTCGTTTTAACAATTTTACGAGTTAACGGTTGACAATTTCAATTTAAAACAAAAGCCACTTTATTCCTAAGAGTCCACTACAGGGCCAAAAGTATTTCATTTTCTCTTTAACATTCATTGTTGAAGGGAAATAATGTTCAAAGAACACCAATTTTTTTCAGGTTTTACGATTTTATTCTGAATTAAATAAAGCACTGACAGCAATTTAAAACACTTTCTCTCCTACAGCCCGAGTAGAAGGATGTATCCTGTTTACAACTTTTGAACAAACAAGAAAAAATTAAAACAACAAAATATTTATACGTTTTTACTTGATCTAAATCCGTTTACGGATATTGTTTTAAGATTGTAATCGTCTCGTTAAACATTTGTTATCAAACTTTGCATTGAATTTCTCGCGATTCAAAATCCCTTTTTTCCCTTATTTTAACTCAGAAAACATTGTAGTCGCGTCGCTAACGCAAATAATGTCTCTCCCCTTTAATTATGAAACATTTCGATTAATTACAGGATTTCGTGATGCAAATTCGAAATTTTATCATATAATTAAACAATGAAATCAGCCAGGCCGTGATTATAATTGATGCCCGTTAGGTCGTTGCCATTAAAGTCTAAATGTGTCGTTCCAGTAATTAAATTATTAATTTATAGCCGGTCCCTCTCTCTCTCTTTTTTTAATTAAATTCAGCTGTTTTCCCCAAAACATTTCTCGCCAACTCGCGAACTTTAAAGAACTTAATAACAAGCTCGGATCGATACCGTTAAAGAACACGTACTCGGTAAAAGCAAAGTTTCAGCCCTTAAATTGACATAAGGGAGATTTTTCGACGGCATCGTCGCGTTAATTTCATGAATTGGCGCGGATGAACCGTTATTAAAGTTAATCAGGATGTGGGGTACGTTCGGATATGTCGAATGGGATGTCGGAGCCGACGACTTCTGCTTCCGAGAGAATCCGTGCTAAATATACATTTTTGCACTTGGATGGGCTTCAAAGTTGGTCAAAATTAACCCCAAGCCTGTTTTATGCAAATTATAATTTTTTAAGTACAACAGCGATTTGAAAAACACAATTTCTTTAACGTCGACCTCCTTACTTAATTCATAAATATTCATCCTCGTAACAAGTCAGCCTCAATCAAAATCCCGTCGTAATTGAATTTCTTTTTAAAATAACACTTTCCTGACTATAATTTGATTGCTCCATTATCAGTCAGGATTTAAATAGTTTAGTTGTGCACACAGTTTTGGCAAATTTACACTTTTCTGGCTTCGTGCCAAATCTTTTCCGTCAGTCAAGTTGGAAATAAAAGGACTAACAGATTCGACTCGTCTTTGAAATTTTTTACGATCGAGTTTAAAGAATGATTTGATTTTTGACGGACGTTTTATAGTTCTTGGAACAGACTTTTTCACCCGTGAACAAACAAACTCGAGGACTAATAACAAGAAGGGCAAATCTGACCTCAAAAGAACAGACTCGGAATTCGACGCCGAACAAATTGCTCGAGATTTATACAGCTTTTACCATGAAACTGTTATTGAATTACTCTTGGTTTAAAACGAGTAACTGAACTAAAATGGGCTCAAATAAAAAGTGCCAGACGAGATAGGGTTTTATCTAATAAAGCGTACATTTTCTAGCTCTATAACAACACGCATTTGGTAAAAATATACTAACTAATTAATTAAAACATTAATATTCAAGCAAACAACTATTTATTTTTTCCAATGAGCAAAGCTTTGTGTTTTTTTTTGAATCAGTCATTCGGTTAATGCATAACCAATTACATTTTACGAAAGTTTTAAAATAAATAATTAAATGAAGTAAAATTCGTTAATATAAGAAAAATAATAAATTTTTTGGATACTTCTCTCTCCTTTTAACAGATTTTTACTTCATAGACTGCTATATTAATAGCAATGATTTTCAGAATAGATTAATATGTGAGTGATATTAAAATTTAAAGATATATGGGATTTTGATTTGTTTAAAATAAAAATCATTTTCATTGATTTTTACAATGTGTTCAAAGATGGTTGTTCATCAGGTTGACAATGGAATTTAAATTCAATGTGCCGCTTTATCTAAATGACAATTGTAGTTTCTAAGTACTTCCATCTCTCAAATCATTGAATTAGCTTTTTACTCACTTTTTTCGGCAAAGTTGTTTCAAGTGTAGAGTTTGTCTTGAATGTCTTGATTTGTGTTTTATATTTCCGTCATTTTGTTGTTGTGTATTTAGGTTTCTAGGTAGTTGCATAGACTAGCTAATTTCATAGGTTTTAATTAGTTTATGAAGTTAAGCAGCACTGACCCCGGTCATTCCTTGGATGGGTGACCGGATAATGTAATGCTAAAAACATCACAACTAACTCGTCTTTCGGAGGAGACGTTAAGCCGTCGGTCCCGGTCACTACTAGTTAGTGGTCGTTAGGTCAGGTCAGAGGCTGTAGATGCGACCTGAAAACTCTGGCACTTGGGTGATGGCATTACCACCATACCCATATTTATTTTATTTTTTTCTAGGTTTGAAGCTTTTTTTGATGGATCTGTCACCTTGACGGCTTTCACAATTTAAATTAAGCGGCACACTATATTCAATTTGCATAGGTGACTTGATGAACAACCATTTCTGAACAGTGTGTAGATAATTATCCGACATAAACACCACTTACTCTTACTTACCTATTTCTATTCGTATTTCCTATTCTTCCTATTCCTGTTTCTATTTAATTTTTTATTCCTATTCCTATTCCTATTCCTATTCCTATTTCTATTTCTATTTCTATTTCTATTACTATTACTATTACTATTACTATTACTATTACTATTACTATTACTATTACTATTACTATTACTATTACTATTACTATTACTATTACTATTACTATTACTATTACTATTACTATTACTATTACTATTACTATTACTATTACTATTACTATTACTATTACTATTACTATTACTATTACTATTACTATTACTATTACTATTACTATTACTATTACTATTACTATTACTATTACTATTACTATTACTATTACTATTACTATTACTATTACTATTTCTATTCCTATTTCTGTTCTTATTCCTATTCCCATTCCTATTCCCATTCATATTCCTATTCGTATTCCTATTCCTATTCCTATTCCTATTCCTATTCCAGCACATAACATGAGATCGAAAATATACTGAATTAGAGTAAGCGTTGAAAGTGATGTGTAGCTTCAGCCACATCTTTGCTATGTAAAACCAGCATAAGACAACATAAATTTGCAATGTTTGAAAAGAAACGTTCGTAAAAAAAATAAAAACATTGTAATAATTAATGTATGGCTAAATTATTTGCACTCTGCTATGTTCAGTTTAAAAAAGTCTATGTCAGAGTGCACTACAGGCAGTTCCATAGGAACCCCAATATTCAGCAAAACAAGATCTTCACTGTATAAGATTGTGAACGGCTTTTAAATATTTGAGAGTTAGAATATTTAACTGTAAAAATTTATTACTCAGATGTAAATTATTCATTGTTACCAACTGAATTTCAAGTTATGGGCCCTTTTGATCAGAAATTTAACTAAATGCACGATGGAATAATTAATTCAAATTTTAATGAAAACATAGTTTTATTACTCTTTTAACAACTCAGTTAATGTCACACGAATCACAATTTATCACCCATTTATTTACATGATTATCAAATTCATAAATCACGAAACACACATTGTGTTGTCACCATCAGCATCCAAATACCTCTACAAACACATGTTCATAAAATGCGGGTCTCGAAAGTACTTTAATTTGTTTAGAGAAAATTTTGTTTCGAAATGATGAATTATTTTAGGTAGTTTTGCATAAATTATTGCAACTGTTATATTATGTCGAGTGGAGAAGTTAATCTTTATGCGCCTGGCACAACTTAAATTAAACTAAAAATAGCGAAGCAAAGTTTAATTCGGGCGCTGCGTCACGATTTTGACTTTTGTCAAATGAAGGTAATAGTTGTGTCAACAAAATAATGTTGCAGTATCGATTTGGAAGATTTATTGCTTCACACACTGTATACACAAATATTATTATTAACCGCATTATTTATCGTTATTTGATTATGCACATAATTCACTGCGCGCATTTAGCTATTTTCTTCTGTATTTCAGAGGCGAAAAAGAGGAACAAAACTGCGGTATGTTAATTAACATCACGACTATGCGGCGCGAAATTCCTTTGTAGTCCAGCGTCGATAATTTTTTCACAGTTGAAGCTTCCACATCGTTTCGTATTTAGTATGCGTAACATGCGAATGAACGCATTTCATAGACGCAAAAGGGGGAATCTGAACATTTAACCGGTCAAATATGAAGCTGTTTGGTATTCGAGTAATGTTCGGTAAACTTGCGTGCTCCTGCTAATGAGTCCGGTCAGAAATGTTCCCAAGTCTCCGACCGGAACTCTGTCTTGGACACACCACAACCTACGTCTGCTCAAATAATAAATTTCAACACAAATGGGCTAGACGTTTCGTATAACTACCGAAAAATAATGAGAACAAAAGGGGAAAGTCGACGAGATATTTGCCCACTTAATCATTCTCAACCGGAAAATTTTTTTCTTATCTTAATGGTGGAAAATGAAAGAAGTGACGATGTGATTTCATAAAGCATTTTTAAAATTATTCGTGCGTTATTCCATCAAAAATCTGTTTTTAAAACTTTTCAAACTAATCCTGAAACAGTGCCTGCATCGCAAAGTCAACAAAATCAGTTATATTTGGCTACTGATTCCACTCAACTACATTTGCATGCGTTGCACTAATCAACAATACGATGTGCATTGTATTCGCATTGTCTAAAAAAACCAGCTCAATGTTGGAGTTTTCGCTCCGCATCTGTTTAATATCGTTTTAGAGCAGATATATTTTTTAATCTCCGTCGCAATCGGCGAATTTTTATGAAAAAATTCAAGCTATTACATCCAAACTTCTTTACATGTTCCGTCTGCTGGCTTTATTTTCGCTATATTGCTCGACAATAGTCCCATAACCATTCGATTAGTGATTACGATGCGTTATTCTCCTCGAGATAGCTGCGAAGCAAATTTACATTACGCCAACAACTGCGAAATTGTTCGGTAATGAATGCAAGAATTTGAACGTTGTTTTATTCGTTTAAATATAATATCCAAAAGTTTGAATCTGAAAAATCAGCTTTTAGATTATTTAGAAGTTTTTTAAACAAAGCTTTTACAACTTTATTTCGTATTTTCACTCGCACGTAATTACGGACACAAAAATACCTTAATGCGAAAATAATTCGAAATTTGAATAATCTATAAAATTAAGCGTGGGTGTTATTAAGATGTTAATCAGTGTTTAAATTAAGCTTCTACACACATAAATATTCCACACACAGATTTAGAATAATTTAGAACAGACATGCAATGTTTGCTACGTTATACAGTAACACAATGTTCACATGTGGTGTCTGAAAAAATAAAAGTACTTGATATTATTATTATTATTTCTCAAAAACTAATAGTCGCACCTACGGATACCTTGGAGGTATCGATACTAACCAAAGTCGTTGGTATCGAAGATATAGAAAGTATCGTGGTATCGAGGTATCGAAAGTATCGTGGTATCAACAGTGTTATGGTATCAGCACTACAGCTGTGATATCAGTGAATCGAAAAACTGAATTACTGAATTATTGAAGTGTCGTCCTTTTTTTAGTAATTCTAATGATATAAGTAATTGTTGAAGAAATTGTAATTAATAATTTCGAAAAATAGTGTCTAAACTGATAGTGATAAGTCTCTCCTTGATTTATGGCAACCCTAAAAACGACTTTTAAATTAGTCGATAAAAACAAAAGTTTTAGTCTAAATTTCTTGGACCTAATACATAACCAGAATGTCGACGGATCGCAATTATTATCGTGGCACTGAAGTATTGATAGTTTTGCAAGAATCGTGGTATCGAAGGAACTGTGGTATCGAGGTATCGCAAGTATCGAGTATCGATACCGCCGATACATTAATAGGTATTGGAGGTATCGATACTTCGATACCTGATTTTAGTCGGTATCGACACCCGATACTTGGTCAGGTATTGATACTTTATAGAAGTATCGATACTTTTCCCAGCCCTACTTGATAGTTCCGTTAGTGTCGCCAGAGAGCGCAATTACCGTCTAAGTTTTAAGAGCAATGAATTTAAATAAATGGATGTATTAGTATAAGGGTTAACACAAGGCAAACAAAATACAGGCAGATGGAGCATTAAATTCTCAATAGTGAGAGATAAACATAATGTAGAAATTTTATCATAAACTATATTTTAAAAAATTTCAAACTTTTACCAATTTATACTCTGCCCCATATTTTTTAAAACACTGCGAATACGGTTACAGATTCAAAAAAAATGTTAGGAAAAAAGTTGAAGAGAATTAAATTTGCTACAAAAAAAGTCCGCAAGACCATATCCCTGTATTCAATCATTTAGGCCCCAAAGTTGTTTAAAGACGTTCAAGTGACGGATTTGCTTCATTTTACCGGTGGCAAAGTATTGAAAAATTTATTTATACTTTAACCGTTGTAGATAGAAATATGGTGTTTACTTGACAAACAGATATGAGATAATTAAAAAAGTGCTTTTGTTGGTTTTATTGGTGCTTTAGAAAAATAGCAAATTAAAATGCAAATGTCTTCGTCTTAAATTTAATAACATGTAAGACCACGCAGAATTTGCATGCTGCAATTTGCAGCCCTGTAAGGTCAGATTAGTCCAGATATCTTGGTAATTCCGTATTTCCCGGCGTTTACCCATAATTCGAGGTTAACGTTGCTCTAAATTGTATTTATGATAAAGCTCCGTAAAGCTCGGTAATAAATCCGTTTTTGCGTTTTTACCCCGCCGCAATGCCCACAAAACAGTATTTAAAAGCTCGTCAGCTTTGTTGGGTCAGCTCGTAAAACCATTTAAGAAGTCCCGACCATTAAACTCCAATTATCTCCTATAGCGAACGGATCACAGAGAATAAAAAAAATTAAATCCCTCGACGTAAAAAACTCGCCTCCCGCGTTTTATTAAAAAAAATCCGCCGAAAAGTTTGTTTTAATTGCGAACCGATCGGAATTTCCTCTTCCCATCGAATTCATCAATCAGGGTTTGTTCTATCGTGTTATAGCCGATACGTGATTGGTTTTTCTTTTGCGGAAAATCAATGGCGGGGGTTAAAAATAGCAAGCGTATGCTTTTGTTTATAGTTATTTAATAAAGGAATTTGTTAATGAAGGCGATTAGAAATCGGTAATGTTTAAAGCACGAACGACTGCGAATGATTGCCTTTTAATAATTAAAATTAATAAACAAGTTGATTACAACATTTATTTTATTTTGATGACAAAATTTTACATTAATACGTACCTACCAAATCAAAATCAATCTCATTCGCCATCTTTAACTTCAATTTTGACTTAGGCAGTTGTCATTAAGATTTTCTGTAAATTAAATGCAAGAAAAAACTGTAGAAAATTGTTAATAATAATCAGTCGTGATTCAAATATGAAAAAGTATGAGACATCATTTTTGCATTTTTTAAGTGCCAGGTCGCCAGGAGCCATAAAAATTTTACCTCAATGAACCGTTTTGGGTACATTGATGTAGACTTGCTGACCTGAAAGGGGTGGGTGATGAATACATCTTTTTTAGACACAATTAATCATTAGTCAATAGGTAAATACTACTGTCAGTATATTAATTAATAAAGTCCGGATTTATATGCGCTAAAAAAGTGTAAAATAACTGTTTTTATGCTCTAAAAATATACCAATAGCAAATGAAAATAACATATCCAAGTAATGTTAAGTATGAAAATTTACCTCGAGACATTAAAAATACAAACTAGTCCAGAAAAAATGCAATATCGCTTCAGTGAGCTTTTAACTTTCAAACACATATACAGGCTAGTCATTTAAAATAAGCAAAATAAAAGGCTCTGTAGTAAGTCAGATAAATCAAACTTAATTAGTAAGTCTGTTAGACCTTGTTCAACACGTATGTAGTAATACTGTCATCAAAAATGCACTGTTTATATTTTTTATTAATTTTTAAAACTAAAGATGTAATATCAATGTTTTTTTAACAGTAATCCCTAAACTGATTTAAAAAAACTTTAGGGATATGTAAGAACCTAAAAAGGTATCCTACTAAGCACAAAAAAATAATAGCATGCCATTAAAAAAAATTATTATTATTATGACGTCATACTTTTTTGGGACACCATATAATCAAATATATTTTCCTAAGATGCATCCTACAGTATAGAGGGTGTATCAGAAATACGTGTGTTAATTTCACCCCATAAGAAAACTCATCAAGTACAACAACTTTTCTGTATAACATTTTGCTGAATTCTTATTTATTATTTTTGCTGTTTTTCTCCTTTCTTTTGTGCAAACGAGCCGGTCAGTGTTTAATAATTAGTTTGTATAGCAACAATTTTCATTGTTGTTTTAAATTGTTTAAATTATCCGTTTCTACTACAACGTAAATAGTTCGGTGCTTTTATTTTTGTACCCATAGGCGGGTACACGTTTCAAGATCTTATCTCTTCTAAACTTTAAATAAATTTGCGAAATTTTTGTTGAAAAATTACAAATAGAAAAAATGTTTTATTTGTTGAGCTCCGTTACTTGTTAAAATTAACACACGTATTTCATGTCAGTTCCTAGTACAATTTTGCAACAGCGCATTTGAATTTTTTGGAGTGAAATGAATCACAAATTGAGAGTTTCTGGTGGGATTTCTTAGCTCAAAACGTGTCGCTGGGATTTAGTTTAACACAGAATTCTTCTCTTTTACAGAAACTCTCAATTTGTGCTTTATTTTTCACTCCAAAAAATTCAAATGCGCTGTTGCAGTTCTACTATGAACTGAAATGGGATATAGATAACGTCTACAGAATATCAAAAGTCCAACTTTACTAATAACTGAGCTACAGAATACAAGAACTGAGCTGGACCACACTGTAGACATTTTTTCGAACTACTTCACCAATTGGTGTATGCCCAGGCTTACCAAAAGGCCGTTATTTTAAAAGGGGAACTGCCCTACGTCCGATACTGCCCCATCCTACCCTAGACCCTAGGTGGAGCGTTATTTAAGGCTCAGAAGTCTCTTAAATAAAAGAAATGTATTAATGACGTCCATAAATACATCATTTTTAGATAAAATTATTTATTAGTATTGACATTAACAAAGCGTCAATGAAGAAATCAATTTAAAAGTTGGCTGTTGGGAAATGTATTGGCCCCGAATGGAATTTGGTAGTTTAGTGCTGAACACGGAAGATAGCGTGAGGGGATCTAATGACTGCCAGCGAAGAGGCTTACTATACAATTTGTTGAATTGGAAGTGCACCAAGGAATGGCAATAACGTCGCGAATGTTATTGCAGAGGCCTTGTGTTTACAGCTTCTGAATCCGGTGTTATTATGACGTGGCGGTGATTACGAACACGGGCCTTTTGTTCTCCAACAATGCCGATTCAGGACCACATAACTGCTTCCAGTAATCGACCAAAAATTGATATTTTTTTTGGAAAAAAAATTCATGGGGAATCCTCGGTTGTTTTAAATCGGCCGTTTGCGCCCGGGTCGCATTTTCGCTTTGCTTCCATCCCGCATCAAACCCCGAACGTGCTAATTTCCATATAAATAATGTGCGTAGTCGCATTTCGTCCTTGGCACATCCTGGTGTCGTTATTTCGAATGGATGCGCGACCAGGGCTCGAACTAATGATATCCTCTCCTCTTTGTATGGAATTTCGGTCGTGTTCAGTCGCTGCAAATAATGATGTCGTTCGTGGTCGAGAAGACATTCAGATTTGAGCGGCCTTTGATTGAGTCGTGGCCATTGATTCGAGAACGGCCGAAGGGCGAACAAGGATTTTTACGGACGACTGAACGCGAAAAATTAATAATATCGGTCAAAGGACCGACGAAAGAGACACATCGGTAGCCAATAACTACGCAATGTGGTAGAAATGGTTCTTGACGGTGAGCTAAATTTGATGGATTTTCAAATATAATTCTAATAAAGTCGTCCGGAAAACGAAAGGCACAATCATATTACTGGAAAAGGTATAACTTACGATTGGTTGGTTAAGTAGCGTTCATTGCCATAAAGAAATTTGAATTAAATAAAATAGTAGATTATTTTAGAAGGGGTAAATGTGATAGTTTATGTGGGGAAGCTGAATGTTTATTTTGCTGAATGCAATGAGGCAAATAATTCAGCTGAGCCACATAAACTCACATTTACTCCGAATAAAATATACTATTTTATCCGCAAACGTATTGGTGAAGAGTAAAGAGCAATTTTGAGCAACACTAATTTAAAGGTAAATGAATAAAATAATCAGGAAGCTTTGCACGTGAATCATTACTATAACAATGTTTATAAGCAAACGTCAGCCTCGGATTTTTGTGTTGAGATTTTCGAATGTGTTGAGTATTTTTTAATTTAACTAGTGCAGGGACTCCCGTTTCACAATGAGGGTATCATCACCTCTTGAGCGAAGCAGCGAAAGACACAAGAAAGTGAAAACAATGGTAAGTCATGATGACAGACGAAAGTAAAAAATGCTTTATCAAATAAAAATGATTTACCACATATCCGAAAAAAGTGGTCCGAGAACTAGATCTTTTACCTGAGCCATTCTGTCACAAATGTTGTCAGTTTTGTGACGTTTGCGGATAAAATAATTTAATACAAAAATATGTAGTACAAGATACAAGACAACCGAATTAGGTGTCCAAGAATCATTCATTACAATTATCAATTAACTGCAAGTAAAATGCTGGAAATTTGGTAAAACAATCAGTTTTTTTCTACTTACGGTGAGCTAAATAAAAGGTTCACAGCTTCCTGCATTATTCTAAAAAAAATTCTCAAAAAGTAGATGAGACCATCTCAAAATTGGCGAATTCCGAGTTCAGAGCATTGTGGAGAATCACTTCAGTAGTCCAAATAAAAAAAAATAGAGTCGTGGCTTCCCCACATATTAGCTGTTTCAAAACTATAAAAACGCCAACGTCGCATTTTCTCTCAAAATTTGTTGTTATAAATTATTCATGCACTTCAAAAAAATAATAGCTAATATAATTTATACTTTCAATAAGAGATCTAATCATTAATAACTATTTTACAGTTTTATCAATCTTATTTAAAAAAATTATTCAGTAAAATGCGACGTTGGCGTTTTTATAGTTTTGAAACAGCTAATATACACCATTCACGATTGTATCAAATTCGGGATATCTATGAAAATCTGACATTTTATTTGGTACTACTGTGAGTTGTCATAAAAAATCTATTTTAGGTTATAATTGATGACAACCAAGCATTGTTGTCAGTTTGCTTCATTTTTTAAATAAATAATTGAATACTTTATTTATTGTATTTCACTCATTATTATTAGATAAAAAGTCCGGTCTGTCTTTCTTGTATTCTTTAAAGCATCTTTTGATATGTTTTCTTATTAACAGAAATTACTTTCGGCACTTTAAATTAACAAAAAGTAGAACTGACAACAAGGCGAATCTTTGAAAGGACAACGTCATAAAGACAGCACCTGACAGGACCTGAAACCAACCTAACAAAACTATATCTAGGTCTGCTGCGTGTTTAAAACAATCGTGAACAGATAATATTCGAAAATCATTATTTGAATTGCGTTTTCTTCAAATGCAGACTAAAAGTTTCAGTGTTCATTGTTATTTATTATGTAGATGAGTGTGGAGAATAATAATGTAAAATAATTTTTCAAAAAATTAACTTTATTTTGGAGTAAATCTTGAATTTTTGTAATTTGTCGTTTCATTTTTAAGAAAAATTACAAAAATTTAAAATTGTTGGTTATCGTTTCTTTATGATTTAAAAAATTTCAAAAAATAATTTTCTACCCAAGATATTCTCTTTTACCTTTTATGACCTATTCTGAATTTTTCGCTAAAGTGTACAATCAGTGCGCATGTCTGAAGCTGTTTCTACAAATCAGCTGATACCATAGGCGTATCATGTCTCAATTTTGTCAATTTTGTTAAATATAATAATATATATTATATTATTATATTTATTATTATATTGTCCACTATAGACTAAGAAGTCTGTTGGAAATAAATTCTATTATTATTATTATTATTAGGTATTATATCAATAAATAGTTATCATGGATTCTATGCTGCCAAATTACTTGGGTTCTCTTTGCTTTAAATAGTTTTTTTAATGCTTTATGGTAGTTTTAAGTAATGGCACGTAATAATGTTAATTGTTAGTATTAACGGTTAGTGTTTTTAATGAAGTGTATTTTGACAATGATAAGCTGCAAGTGTCGCCAAAACTTTGAAAAGAGTCATAAAAGGTCTTTGTGCAAGGGCCACAGTTTCTTGCTTATGCTCCCTCCACAAATTTCTCCCTCCACGAAAAAATCCGAATATGCCAAGCGCTGTTACTTTAGAGTTTTCGACCTATTAACGTGTTAATAGTTATCTGTGTATCAAGGCCGTAAAGGTGATCTTTTTTGGCCAAATCTGTCGTTTGTGTCCGAGGCGTTAGCCGAGGCTGCAATTCAGGTGAGGCCAAAAAAGCACCCTAGGCCGAGGTGTACACAACGTTTTTTAGCGTTGACAGATCGGTCCAAGAAAGTGACAGATGAGTTCAAGAAAGTGACAGATTAGTCCAAGAAAGTGACAGAAGTGTACAAAAAAGTAAAGTTTGACAGATGAGTACAAAAAACGAAAAGAAAACGCCTAAAAAATAAATTTTATTGTTTCCGCAATTTTTTGTATGTATTGTATGAAAATTCCTTCAGCTGAATTTTCTCGCCTAGTTGTAAAATTTCTTAGAGGACAAACAGCCTCGGTTAGGAAATAGATTGTTTTGCAGACACAAAGTCTAACGAATAGCAAATTAGTTATTTCAAAAGAATATGTTAATTTTTTCTAGTACTAATACATAGACAGCAGTAGAAACTTGTTTCTCTATTGTTTTATAAACACATCCTAATGCTACATAAATTTTATAAATACCAGTATAAAAAAAACTTTAAGTAGATATAAGTATGTGCTATTTTTCATGAATTTCACCTACTGTATCCACATCCAATCCGATTTGACTTTAAAATTTGTTCTGCATTTCTTCTTGAATACGTGACTAAAAACTGCTACTTTTATTGATTCTAAAGAACCGAACTAATCAAATCGTGGAAGAAAAATTAATGTCGGCCAAAAGGCCAGCGACAGCAATGCCGCCCCTTTTCAATCGATAATGCATAATAACACGATTCCACTCGACGGCATAAAGCACTCGTAATGGCAGCGATCTGTATGCAGGTCACTGGCAATAATGCGATGTCATCTGCCGGAATTAAAATGTATGTTCTCGTGTTATTGTACGCCATCTCAACGCAAATATTTAATAAAGAGAACATGAAGTTGTGCGACGTCGATAAAATCCCATTGACCGCTTTTGTAGCACCTTTATTTTATAAATAGTGGTCTTTTGACAGGTGTCACTTGTAGATTAGGATAAATAGACTTCAAATTCATTTGTGTTGCTGAAAGTTTTATTTAACTGATTTACATTGATACAAACGTCGGCTAATGTAGTTATCTGATTCAGTATAACTAGGGATAATTTCACATCGAAAAACACGAAATTTTATCTACAATGTGATTCTCGTAAAATGATAAGCTTTACAAAAGAAAATGCAACACAAAACACATGCCTCAAGTATTGTGTCTAGCATTTCAGATTCAGTTCTAAGGAATTTTTCAAATTTCAAAAATTTATAATACAATTTGAAAGAGATGACTTATTGTACACCTAATTTAAGTAAAGCTGTAGTTTAGTATTAAGAGTAATTTGGGAAAAATAAAACCATTTTTACAAGCAGCATGAGCAGTTCGATATTTTTGTGTCGTAACACAATGACGAACAATCCTTAGGGACCTTAGGGATCTTCCACAGTATATCACCTAAATAATAGATTTAGTGACGGAGAACACAGAAATGGAGGAGAATAAGTAATTACATCAGCATACCCATAATTTAGATTAGACGTATCCTGAACTGAATAGATATACAACTAATTTTCAGCATTTACTAAGAGTAAGAAAAAATACAAAACAAGTTGGGACAATGAGTTGTGAATTAAAGCACGATGGATAATCTATGCAGTTTTGGAAATGTGGCGTTATATTCACCAAAATACCACCGGTCCTGAAATGTTTCAATTAATAACGCGGTCGTTATTATAAACCCGGCAGAGCGACTAGTTGTTTTACTGTATGAATATATTTGGGACTTTATGATCAATTATGCCAGAGGAACCGTAATTAAACGCATGCAATTGGTTGAACGTCGAATGTAACTAATCAGTGCCCGAAACTCGAAATGAAAACGGAGAATATAGTGAGAATATGAATAATTTAGGTGGTGCAAGTGACGCATGTTTGGGTTTTTATTTGGTGGTAAAATGCAGACTGTAATTAGAAAGTGAATAACTGCTGACGCCTCGAATATCAACTCGGAACTTGTTAATGTTTTAAATTAATTCTTACAAATTTTCTTGGACAGTTGTTAATTAAATGCTGAAGTTTATGATGAAACAAAAATGTTTGCTTTCGTTAAGAGGATTAAAAGTTATCAAGAAGTTTGCTAAGAAGTAAATAAAACAATGAGATGGTGGAAATGATAGCGCGGTTTAAGAGTTTTACAAATGCTGTTGCAAGTACCGACGATTAATTAAAATATGTGAACTTTTATTTCAGAAATTCAAACGCTAAAGGAGCTTACAATACGAAGTAAATGAGATTTGTAAATGAGTATAAACTGAAGAATGTTATCACTAATCCTTTTATGTTGGATAAAAATTTATTAGGCCCATTTGGTGCCAACCCAAAACCAAATGTTTCAATAATTACAATACTTGATTTAAATTTCAAATGTCTAAGAAACATGAATACATTTTACTGTGTATTTGTTTACATCAGCTTTTATGAAGGGTTTTAAGAGTATTTTTTCACACTATTTTTTGAGCAGTTTTCTAGAACATAAGTTAAAAAAAAGATAGTCGGCAAGAAAATGGGAAAAATCATCTGACTGCTTTTTTTCTTAATCTATATACAGGGACATTTTTTTAACTCTGAACATAGCCCTATGTTCAATCTGAAAAAAATCATATCAAAGCATTGATTTCATTTACGTTACCAACGATACGGAAATGTAATTATTTGATGTCGAGTTATTTGAACCAATTTGAAGTGATTTCGAATATCAGTTAAAGTAATTTATCAGTCCTTACATGTTACTGTTACCTGATGATTAATAAATTTCATAAAAATTAATCTTTCTTTACTTAGATAATCTTGGAAGATTTAATTGACAAGTTGAAATTTTTGACAGCGCGTAGAGTAATTAGTTGCATAGCAATACTCGCAATGCTTTGATCTGTTTTTTTTTTCAGATTGAACATAGCGCTATGTTCAGAGTTAAAATAAAAATATATAAAAAAATGTTTTTAAAAAAAGCTTTTATTTAAAAGATGCACTAAAAAGTAAAAAATAATGTATTTCAATCACAGGAGAATATTTTTTCTTACAGGTTAAAATTCTAAAATTTATAAAAGCTTTGGGAGTTATAAAACTACGGCATTACAGAATTACTTTGTTCAGTTTGTTATCGAGTAACGCCAACGTCGCATTTTCTCTCAAAATTAGTTGTTATAAATTATTTATACACTTCTAACAATTAACAATTAATGCGACGTTGGCGTTTACATAGTTTTGAAGCAGCTAATATGTACTGTAACATACTGTGTATGTTGGTGTAAGATGCGGTATATACCAATCGAAAATCCCTTTAAACCTAACCTTCAACCTTCAGTTGTCAACTGAACAAAGTAATTCTATAATGCCGTAGTTTTATAACTCCCAAAGCTTTTATAAATTTTAGAATTTTAACCTGTAAGAAAAAATATTCTCCTGTGATTGAAATACATTATTTTTTACTTTTTAGTGCATCTTTTAAATAAAAGCTTTTTTTAAAAAACCTTTTTTTATGTATTTTTAATTTTTGCTTTTTAGTCATTATTTATTGCATAGATTTATTGTTAGTACACTGTGCATCTACCGTGACGTCCAAATGACCAACATACCGTCTATGTCGGTATAAGTTATGTACAAATCAAGAACCCCTTTGTAAACATAACCTAAAATCTTAAAACCCCATTTAACACTTTTAGGGGGTAATTAACTATATAGAATTGCATTGTCACGCAGATTACATAAGCATGTTAAATTTTATTTCATTGCGACTACAAGAACCCTTTCAAATTTACAAATCGAGAACCCCTTTGTAAACATAACCTAAAACTTCAAAACCCCATTTAACCCCTTTAGGGGGTATTTAACTACATGGGATTGCATTGTCACGCAGATTATGTAAATATGCCAAATTTCACTTCAGTGGGACAACAGGAACCCTTTCAAATTTGGCTCCGAAAAAATAGCAGACAGAAAGATAACATTGTGAGCTAAATAAAAGCTTTTAAAAAGCTTCTAAAAATATCCCTGTACAGGATGTAAGCGAAATAAGTACATTAATTTTAACCAGTGGTAGAACTCATCAAGACAAACACTTTTTCTATGTACCATTTTTTCAAAATCGCATTTTTGAAAATCATTTTTTCTTCCTACAAATTGACGAACCTTTCATGAAATGCTCCAACAAAGAAAAGTAATAATAAATTTTATTTAATTTTCATGAACTTGCTTGGAAACGGTAATCTTGTCGACTAGGTAACTGGAAACATCCAGTGGCGTGTAAGAAAATTGGGTAAGATTTTAAAATAATTTTAACTCAAAAACTAAAACGTTTTGAAAAAAAAGTTATTAGGAAAAATTATAAAATTGCTTGTCCTGACTGACTGACCTATCAACACACAGCCTAGACGGCTCAGGATAGAAACCTGAAGTTTTCACAGTAGATAGCTTTTGTAACGTAGGGGTATAATAAAATCATAATAAAATCACCCCCTAAGAGGGTTAAATGGAGTGTTAAAATTTGAATGAAAATCCGTCATTTTTTAAGTTATTTCTTTGAAAATTAGTATTTGGGCTTTCGGTTAAAAATGAAGAAAGACTTGTTTCAGGATTTTTGGAAAATCAACCCCTAAAGGAATTAAATGGGGAGTTGAATTTAGAATTAGAATTTAGAAAATCCGTCATTTTTAGAGTTACATTGGACCTACATCCTTGAAAATTAGTATTTGGGCTTTTGGTGAAAAATGAAGAAACACGTGTTTCAGGATTTTCGAAAAATCAACCCCTAAGAAAGTTAAATGGCGTAATAAAATTTGTATAAAAATTCGTAACTTTTGAATTTACATTAATTAAAGCTGATATTTGGGTTTTCAGTGAAAAGTGAAGAAACACGTGGTTTGGTTGGAAATACCAACCCCAAGGGGGTTGAACAGGGTTTGGAATTTGTATAAAAATCCGTAATTTTTAATTTGTATCCATGCAAATAGTACTTGAGCTTTAGGTTAAATATGAAAAACGTGTGTTTAAGAACATTTAGAATTTCCACCCCTAAGGGGGTTAAATATAAAAATCCGTCATTTTTGAACTTATACTTATGAAAACTGGTATTTGGGCATTCGGTGAAAAATAAAGAAACAGGTATCTTATTATTTTTAGAAATTCCACTCCCAAAGAGGGTTAAACATAAAAAATCGTCATTTTTGAAGCTATATTCATGAAAAATGGTATTTGATCTTTCGGTTAAAAATGAAAAAAGACGTTTCTCTGGATTTTGGAAGTTCCACCCCCAAGAGGGTTGCATATAAAAATCTGTCATTTTCGAAGTTATAACTAAGAAAATTGGTATTTGGGCGTTCGTCTAAAAATAAAAAACGCGTGTTTCAGGTTTGTTGAAAATTCCACTCCAAGGAGGTTAAACAAAAAAATTGTTGAAATTATACATATAAAAAATTCTTTATTGTTGAAGTTATACATATCAATTGATATCTTAAACATTCGGTTAAAAAGGAAGAGGCGTATATTTCAGGATTTTTAGAAATTCTACCCCCAAAGAGTTAAACGCAAAATTCCTGCATTTTTGAAGTTATATCCAAGAGAATTGGCATTTGGACTTACGGTTAAAAATAAAGAAAATTTGTTTCAGGATTTTTGAAAATTACGTCTACAAGAGGGGAATAAGTTTAAAACAAGCAAAATTTAAATTTAAAGTTCACAATAAAATTATGTAATTCTACTTTTTGCTATACTAAGTTTTGCATTATTTTTCTGTGTTTCAAAATGGTTGTGGATATGCGTGCGAAGCCGTGGGCAACTGCTAGTTAATTCTAAATAAAATGTGTGGTATTCAAATAATTTAAAAATTATGTACCTATACAAAATGGCCAATGAAATACACATTATTTTTTAATGCAAATTATTAAATAAAACTAGATTATTAAATGTTTTTTTAAATTTTATTTGTAAACAACCACATTGTGAAATTTAGTCCAAATCTTGTGAACAATTAAAATTAATTTTTTTTCGCTGAACTTTGATGGCAACTCGTGTATAATTAAGCTTTTATGAAAAAAAATTGTTGATCTAATAATGAAAAAAAAAACACAGTGGCATAAAGTATGGATTACGCAAATGTTCGTGTTTAACATACTACAGACCACCATGAATTTACATCTGCGTCTTTTTGAAAAGTACTAGTTGTATTTGCTGCTTTTCGTTATCCAGCTAACAAAAAATGACTGCCTTATTCACTAAGGTTCAATTTGCATTTAATTCTTAAATTTACAATGTTTGCTTTAATTCATTATTCATGCAACATAGAGGGCCGGATTTGATTATTCTTTCCGAGATTTAAATTCTATGAAACAATTACAAAAAATCCTGCAAGAATTTAACATCGTTAAATGGATTGTAAACAATTCCCCAGTGATGCTTTGCTGGCGAACTCATCAAAAGAAAAATGTCGCGCGGAAATTTTATCAAAAGCTGCCGACGAGTTTATAAAAAGCGTTAATTTTCAATTAAAAGAAATAAACTGCAATACCCTGTTATTTTCCCGACATGAACAACATGTTTATCGAGTCTGCTTTTTAAAACATAATTTATTACTTAGCAATCCTATTTTCGTTGAAATCTGAATAACAATGCAACATTTATCAAGCACTTCCATCGATTTCTTTATGTTGCGTTTTAAGCAAATTGCTCGCAATGATGACGTTTTTAACAATTTTCAATCACATTTCAGAATTCTCTTTTATGAACGAACAAGTCACATCCGCGAACAGGTGCTTTCAGTAGTTTGCATCTTTTCCAGATAGAAATGGTCGTTGAATATCTGAATTACTTGCTTTCATGTTTTATAAATCTTGAAAGCTTTATCACCGAAGTAATTTAGTAGAACCGTTCTTTTATATTTTATTGCGATTTATTTACTTGAAGAAGTAGCTGAAAAAATCATGTTCAACAACAGAAAATGTTTGAAAATTGCAGTTTCAGTAAAATATGACTACATAAAGAAAATCGAATTATCTCTAAACGATTTAGAGTCATGGTCGATTGGTTGTTCAAAATCTCTCGAATAGGATGTAGTCACTCAAGAAATGACTCTATTACAACAGCCATGGCTTAGTTAAAAATGACAATTAAAGCTAGCGCATTCGCTTAAATCCTCGAACAAAAATTAGCAAATTTATTATTAACTATGATCTCCAAAATTTCAGTCGCAAGCCCCTTAATCTGGTCGAGATTAATGTAATCTCTTATCTATTCGAGCAATACTCGCTCGCTATTAATTTATAGTAGAATTAACAATTGTAATGTGAAACAATATGCTTGTGTTAAATTTCCCGAGGCAATTAGCCAACGATGTCCAACTCTCTCTCAATTTTATTTTCCTCGCTTACTTTAATTCCTGTAAATTTAATTAGCCACCGGTGGAAAATATCAATTGTTCCCGAAACACGCACTCATCCACTGAATAAAATATCAAAAATAATCGGAAAAACTTACTTACGGTGGCAACAGACTCGCCTTAATTGACTCGCGCATCAATAATTCATCGAAATGACCCATGGGAAAAAATTTTGGAGAAAAGACAATATACAGCGTGTATCAGAACTCGCTCCTCACCGGAAAGGTGCATATAGTTTAGGTAATTCTGAAGCTAAAGTTCCTTTACAAAAAAATTCTAACTCTCTGCGTTTGGCAGATAAGAACGTTTGAAAATAGCCAATCACAAAAGACCTTGCTTCGGAGGACTAGGCGAACAAAACACGTTGCTATGTGGAACGGACAGTAAAAGTGTGCACTAGAGTTATTTTTCATTCCTTAGTAACGGATCTACTGTTTGCAATACACCTAGGAGAGAGCTTCTGGGATTTGTCACTTTGGGACCTATGTATCTCGCAAACGAAGAATAAAAGACCTACTTTTTTTGCATTTTTGCCATCCCCATTGCTGTTACCACTAGCACCTTTCCGGTGGGGAGCGAGTTCTGGTACACGCTGTATGTATTCAAGGGGAACCACATGAAATAATTACTACGTTTTCATGAAGGTTTCAATTCGAATTGAAAACTGTTTTGGTATCCAATTTCAAACGTGTTTTCATGGCAAATTTTAAATCTGGATTTAAAATTTTGACAATTTTATCTGTCAGTTGTCACTGGAAGTACAACTTAAATTTAATTGTGAACACTTTCTAGAAGAAATGTTTTAAGGATTTACAATGAATTTAACTTATTCAGTGGTTTAGTTAGTGATAGCACAAGGTTTAATGTCCAACAAGCCAAGCTTTTTTAGAAATTCTCCGTTTTCATGAAAAAGGTTCAATTCGATCTCGATACGATCCCAAATTTTGGTGAATCGACCTTGGACTCAAATCGAACTCAATACGTTCAAGTCAAGGGGTTTTCATGAGTTGAATCCGTATTCAAATCGATTTGAATCCTCATGAAAACGTAGTATATGTATATAATGTAATGTAAATAGTAAACTTGTAACTTGTAAAAATCAACTTGTAATTTTTATTAAACAAGCTCCAGGTCCGGTCAAGTCAGGTCAGGTCAGGTTATTTGTCACTTGTATAGTAACATACTGTAAATAGTAAACTTGCAACTTGTAAAAATCAACTTGTAATTTTTATGTATTGGCTGCAGGTTAGGTCACCTTTTTAAGTCGATATTTTAGAGTTTTCAATTGAAATCTGTTTGAATGAAGTTTTGGGGTTCGAGTTAATCTAAGATTTTTTGAATTATTTCAAAGTTGCATTTAGCTTCAAATTTTAATCTATTTTGTTAAAGATAAATGTAACAATAAATTGTATTTTTGTTGAAGTACAATGTGAGAAACTAAGAAACTGAAAATTCTGTAAAATGCAAACATGGCAAACACTACACAAATCACTAAAAAACTAAAAAACAATATTAACCTGAAAATCACGAAATATCAGAAAATATAAAACGTCAACATTTTAATGGATCTTTTAGTTTTTCAAAATAACTTGCTGATATGTAATTTTTAGTTTTTAGCATTAAGATTTTACCAGTTTTTGCTTTTGTGTACTTATATTTAAAATTGTTAGGTTTTTCAAAATTTTAAACAATTAGATTTTTTCGTTTACTGAGTTTTTCAGGTTTTAAAGTCAAATCTATTGAATTTTTAATTTTATCAGTTTTCTTGGTTTTAGGTTTAAGTTTTTCAGAATTTTAAGTATTTCAAAGGTGCTTACGGAAAATAAACCCGATCACTGAATCGGGTCCTGCGAATCACGTGATAGGTTCGCCTCGGGTAAGTAACCCGGTTGGTGAATATTCGAACGCGAAAACATCGCATATTTGTTCTAAAAACATGATTTTACTGAAATACTTAGGTAAACACTGCAGAAAATTGTACCGTTTACTTGTACCACTTGTACTTGATGAGTGGTGGTAATATGCTGTTTCATTTGAGATTTAAATGTGATAAAATCACAGTATTGGCATCTCGCCAAAATTTCGCTATCTTTTCATAAGTTACCCTGCTTCGTGAGCAGGGTAAGTAGATCACTAACCAGATCACTTACCGAGTTTCATGTAAGCATTTTCGAACACGGTTGGGTTATTCCGATCCGAATAAACGAACGGTCCAAACCGAGACCTAGGAACCGGGTTTATTTTCCGTAAGCACCTCAAGTTTATTTGTAAGTTAATGCTCGACTTTCGTCGTTAAAATGTGGATTTATACAAAATACAAATTAGTACTGAAAATAAAACTACTTACAACAATATTATTTCCTTATTAAGTTATACCAGGTGCTCAAAAAGTGGCGCACCAACTCAATGGTGTGTGGTAGAGAACTGCTTATATATAAAGGTAGAAATAGTAAAAAAATTCTTTGTATTAAAACTATTGATAAATAACAAATTTTAAATAAATGAAATGTGGCAAAGTTATCTAACAGTCGTGATCACAATAGAATTTGATCAACAATAAAAATAAATTAGTTTTGAAACTGTTTCCTAGGAAATAATGTGTTGGCACATCCCATCGGCACATCTACCAATTGTGATTTTTTTGATCAATTTTAATTTTTTAAATTCAAAAAACAGCTAAAGTCTGATAGTAAATTTAAAAGTAATTATTCATCGTTTTGTTAGTTTACGATTACTTAGTGTGACACATAAAAACATTAAAAAATAATGAAAACTGAAGAAGTTAACAATATAAGTATGAAGTTCCAGATTTTTTAAAATATGACTAGGAATTTTTTCAAGATTTTTCCCGTAATCTACATACGTTTCTCAATAACGTACCACTGAGTTGGTGCGCCACTTTTTGAGCACCTGTAGGTATTAGGAGAAAAAGTTGTAACTGCAGTAAACTTTAAATGCAAACATTTAAAACCGAAAAACCTGAAAAAATCAAATGATAGCTACACAGATCTGAAAAAAAATTGCAGAAATATTAGAAAGCTGTATCTGGAGCAACAACATATGTATTAATTGTTATTTAATAATCAAATTGGTCAATTAATAATAGGTACTGTTTAAATCATGAACGAGCGATAACGAGTGAGTGCCTTTATTAATTGAGATTTTAACATTTAAAAAAAAATTTTTATTCTGGTGATAAATCTAAAATAATACCAGATCAAACCCCATTTCAGGTTTTTTATAGCATCATCTTCAATTTCAATTTTAACTTTGATAACTGTCATTAAAATTTATTGTTGAAAAAATGGTAGAAATTCAATTATAATTACTTGTGCCTAATTCAAAGTGATAATAATGTGATAATGTGTGAAACGTAATTTTTTAAGTGCCAGTGTTTTCTGTAAATTTTCTTCAAAAACGGGCAGCTAGAAGCCACGGTAATTTGTCCATGTTTTATGTTTTTTTATTAAAGTATAGTATAGTAGGTACATAGAAGCAGTCACAGTAACCCAGATTTAGCAAACATATTGTGTAAAGATCAGGATTCAAGAAGCGTGCGGCTTTCCTCTTCGTGTTGTTATTTTGCGTGAAATATTTGCATTATTTCAGCGAAAGCCATCGCAAATCTCGACAGCTTCAAGTCCTTGAGTCAAGAGTTAAAAGGACAATAACCAGTCGTCGCACGACCACAATTCCAAGATAGCACCGATAGCAAGAGGAAAACGCATAAAAGAGATAGGGCACGTGGTGGCGTCAAGAGCTTAGCGTCACGTGGACGCGCAGAGAAGGACAGTTTGAAAGCTTTTATAAGCTCCAGTACAACGACGGAAACTTTATTGATTGCACACACTGACAAAAATAAAAGTTTCGAACGGAAGACCTGTTTTTGTGTTTTTCCGGAACGTACAAAATTTCATCAAATTACAGCCAATCAAATGCTTTTTGAGGAATGGACGGAATTTTGTATTCAGTCAACAGTAAGTGACAATGTTTTTTTAGGAAATGTTTACATCTTTAATTAACTCGAATTTCTCGGATGTAACTGAGTTAAGCTCCAAAGGGCTGCATAAATGATATCTTTCGTCTTAATTTAGTATCTGTCTTCTTATAGCTGAAAAGGAGGAAATATTATTTTTTAAGGTGTTTTTACCGTTTTGTATACTACGTGGGATAAGATGTACAGGGTGCTGCATTTTGGATGTCCGAATAGGGGATCTCCGAAACTAAGAGGTTTGGAGAAAAACGAGTGACACATTCTCGGGTCCGTTTTTTGAGAAAATAATTTTGGTCAAAACCGCATCCTCTTATCGTCTTTTGTTTTCGACTTATAAACAAAAGTTGACATTTTAGCAAAATCTTAAAAAAATTATATCTTCCTTATTATAAAACATACACATTTGAAATAAAGACATTATACAGGCACTTTTTTACAGAAAATTTAATAATGTTATCAGCGATTTTTTTTAATCATTCGTTTAGCTGTAATAACATAAAGTTGAACTAAAAACAATATAAATACAGTTTGATATTTTTATATACTTTTGATAAAAAATATATTTAAAATATTTGAAAATAGTTGGCCATGGAAAAATTATTTCACATAAAAGGTGTGAATAATCTAGAAATTTTGTGAATGGTTATTAAAGTAAAAACTGTGAAATTATAAAAATAGCTATCTTAAAGTTATTTTCAATTGAACAAATATACGATCGTCCCAGATTTTAATTACATAAGAAATGTGCAGAAAATTGAAAACGATGTGTCACTACCATTTGATAACACTTTTTTATGATTTAGTGAAGTGCAATGGAAGTGACGTTGATAATCTTATGTATTTTTTTCTAAAATAAAATTTTATTGACAAGCAATCACACAATTAATAAGATTTTTCTTTTTCCGATATTGCATGTTTAATTAGAAAATAGAATAGCAATTAGTAAGCTTGCCATTTTAAATCTAAAAACAAATATTTTTTATTAATTGCAAAAATTTGATCTAATAATAATTTGTTATGCTGTTTTTGAATTAATTAGTTTTTTAAAAATTATTAAATTATAAATACTTGGGTAATATATTTTTCATAGTTTTTTCATGGCTACTATAAAGAAAAAGCGAAATGTTATGTTTTTTTTTAATATTTTAATAGTTATTTATGCATTTAGGGCATTATGACGATGTTTATGTTAAGGGCAACCAAATTAAAAGGTCGAGGGCCGCTAGGCCCGAGACTTTTTAAGTTGCCCGAGAACAGAAACATTGAGTAATGCCCGTGGTGCATACAACATTTTATATTTCACTGCACATGAATTACTTATATATATTATATATATATATATTATAAATTATATAAATTTTGGATCGGGCGGCTCGTTTGTTTCTATGACGATTTGCTTGTTTATTATTTGTGAAAAAAAAAAAAACAGTGACAGTTTTATCGAGAATGGATGAAGAAATTCCGAAAAACATACTTGAGCGAGCCGATAAAGCAAATGAGAACTTGTTGCCCAGTAAATCTCGTTTGCTGTATGATAAGGAATATCACAATTTTGAGAACTGGATGGTAAAAAATAACTTAAAAGTAACGCAAGTCAGTGAAACAGTCCTAATGGGCTATTTTCAAGAATTGGTATGTATTTGGTACATTTCTATATAATTTTGGACAGTGTAGTCGGAGTCATTCAGCCAAATAACGATTCAGTGAAATATAAAATAATGTATTACACAAATAAACATATCAAATCAGAAAAAAATAAGCTTTTCAAAAATATCACAGCCGCCTATGATTCCTATTTAAAAAAATACAACTTTATGTTATTACAGCTAAACTAATGATTAAAAAAAAATCGCTGATAACATTATCAGATTCTCTGTAAAAAAGTGCCTGTATAATGTTTTTGTTTCAAATGTGTATCTTTTATAATAAGGAAGATATGATTTTTTTAAGATTTCGCTGAAATGTCAACTTTTGTTTATAAGTCAAAAACAAAAGATGATAGCGGGATGCGGTTTTGAACAAAGTTATTTTCTCAAAAAACGGACCCGAGAATGTGTCACTCGTTTTTCTCTAAACCTCTTAGTTTCGGAGATCCCCCCTTCGGACATCCAAAATGCAGCACCCTGTACATTTTCACGTTGTTGCGAACGGGAGAGTGGTATTGAGACGCTGGTTCTGGCTATTGTGTTTTTATTGTGTATATTTTATTATATTGTGTATTGTGAATGAATGTGATATGGCTTATACAGCGTGTTAGGGAATGGTTTAGCATAAATTGAAAGGTAGATAGAGAATGGCAAAACGAATCGATTAAGTAAAATTTTTGTAAATCGAAAATGCATAGTTTTCTCAATCGTTCTGAAATTAAAATTCCAAATTTGTGAACCGCTGAACTAGAATGATTGATAAAAATTAGCGTAAATTTTAATATTATTGACAAAACAGCAGAGTTAAATTAACTTCTTGATCCACTCCGTAATTCTTCTATTTCAATGTATTTTGTGATCAAAATTTCTAAAAAAAAACAAAAAGAAATTTATGCCAGAACCGGGGTTCGAACCTCCCACACAAATAACCATGCTATCTACAATTTTGAAAAATTATCAAAACGTCCATGCGCCACTATAGCGGGTATTCTCTAACTTTTTTAACGGGCTGTTAAAATTTAACACTGGTTAAAATCGGAAATCTAGGAATTTTATTGGTTATTGTTATAGCAACAACGATTAACGACATTTAAATTTTAACGGTTTCATTACCGAATACGCGCTTATGTCCACTTTGTTTAAAGGAAAAATTACCCGCTAATAAACTACCATAAACGACACAGTGGCTCTCAACAGGTGGATTCATAAAAAAATTTAAAGAAAATATGCACTTTTTGGAAAAATGGTATAAGGCTTTTTAACTCGTCTGATCATGACAAATTCACATACGAAATATTGCTAAGCCATTCCCTAACACCCTGTATATTGAGGAGGGGGGTAATAAGATGTTTGAAATTCCTAAGTCTAATGATAATGATAAGGGTATGAAATGAATCATACAAAACAAGGTACAGTTCAAGAACACCCATGTGTAATTGATATTTGCCTTTCCTTTGTTTGAAATCAATTACTCCGGCTTTAATGAAATAGTTTTCTAAACAAATCTCTCTAATAATGTAGCCACGCTGCTTCACCCTCAATTTACATGCTTCCTTTTACATGTTGAGCTTTTTTAATTAATTCCGTTCTAGAGATTGGGGTTGGAAATATTTCCAGTCGTCTCGTGATCGGCATTTCAATTTGCGGTTTTTAATGGAAACCTACGGAAGAGTCTTTTTCTACAACGCTTCCTCAAATTAATCTCCGGAGGTAAGGGGCGGAGATACGGTCAACACGATAATTATGATAATTCAAAATGATTGAGGTCTGTGCTGGGGTTTCATTTAATAAATGGTTCGTGGGAGATTTTTTAAATTGAGTATTAAAAATGACGGTCTACGTGTATAAAGTAAATTTGCTGGAAGTATACACGGTGTTCCGTCTAAACCCCACATTAGAAGTATTGAACGTTCTAATAAAGACGTTTATCTGAAAGTTGTTATTCCGGCATAATCCGTTGAGTTCTGCTCAATGAAAATATTTCTAAGATGGCAGCACTTCCGGTTATACCGGAAGTCGCTATTAACTTTCTTATTTTAAATGGAAAGCTATGTTTTTTACTGCGTTTTTGGATTATTTAAGTTATTCTAAGGGAGTTTTTATCAGCTTTCCCTATATCCAAGTTTAACCGTTTTCGAGATATTTAGGATTTTTTGAAAATTTTTGGATTTGCAAAAATCGGTAACTCGCCTAGTTTTAGAGATTTCGAAATCATATTTGGAGAATTAAAATAGAAAGCCCATATCTGTTGTTCGTTGTGTTCAAAATTGGAATTGGAAGTTAATAAACCCAAAAATTTTAAGATTAAGTTTGGACAACTTCAAGTACTCATAACTTAATTTTTTCAAATAGGATGTCCTAATTTTTATTCTACTAGATGGAGGAAATTTTTTTCTGCATCTATCTGTATTAGCATTCCCTATACCTATCTGTGATAATTTTCTAGTTATGTTGGTTTTTTTGTCATTGTAGGAAATTTCTTACTAACCACAGCTATTTTTGCATAGTTTGCTATAAAAACATTTCTGATTAAACTTAAACGACAAACTCAGTTCAAAATTGTGTTATCAGACCGTAAAAACAATAAATTCATTGGGTGTTGGTTTGAAAATCTTTAATTTCTCACCTTTTTTCATTCGTTTCCATGGTAACCTATAAGAAAAGGCCTATGGCTAATGAATTTCTCAATCCCAACAAAAAGTTATTGTAACTTGAAAACTATTAAACATAAGTATAGGGAATGTTAGTACAGATCGAAGCAGAATTAATTTCTCTACCATCTAGTGAAATAAAACTTTCGGCATTTCATTCGAAAAAAATGAGTTATGGATGCTTAAAGTTCTGCAAACTTAACTTTAAAAATTTGGAGTTTGTTATTCTTTTTTAGAAATCTGAAAACACCAAAGGAAAGATCTAGGCTTCCTCTTTCAAATGAGTTCAAAAATATTTCCAAATTTTTAAAAATGGCAGAGTTATCGATTTTTGAACTAGAAGGTGCAAATCCAAAGAAATTTTAAAAACCCTAAATATTTCCTAAACGGCTAAATTTAGGTATAGGGACAGCTTATGAAAACTACCTTAAAATAACTCTAGTAATTCAAAAACGAATTAAAAAATATAGCATTCCATTTAAAATAAGGAAGTTGATAGCGACTTCCGGTATAACCGGAAGTGCTGCCATCTGGAGAATATTTTCATTGAGCAGGACGTAACAGATTATGGTTGTATACAAATTTTCAGATGACTATGATTATTACAACTCCCAATACTTCTAATGTGGGGTTTAGACGGAACAGCCTGTATTTTCACTGTATCTCGAAAACAATCTCACAGAAATAAGCGCTTGGTATTAAATACATTACTCATTCCTGATGCATGTCATTTTTTTTTAATTTTCTTAATTACTATTAAGTCATAATTAAGTCATTGAAATAGTTATACAGCGTGATTCCTAAATATACCTACAAAATTCTACCCATGATAGTATCAAATGAGTACATGCTAATAATAATAGTGAAAAAATTACTTCTATAACCGTTTTCGAAACAAAATTTTGTAATATTATGTTGGAGGTAAAGCGTACGCCACTGATTTGTTCGTAAGTAGTATTATCAGAGTTAGTGAAAAACATGATAATCATTTGATAACAATGTACTTGATTAATGCAACAATGATCATTGTGTATTATAGATATTCATGATGAAAACAAGCACATTTTTTCCAATATAACTAATTTAAACTCATGAACGTCGTAAGTGGAACGGATTAAAGGGTTCCTCCCCCACGAAATAAAAACGTAAATATAATACAGATTGTCTATATTTATCCTTGGAAAGCTGCGATAAAATTTTGTCGGTCTATTTAAGAATAACCCTGTATACCTATTATTATTAAATGAGTGAATAGCATATAGTCCATTTTTTTATTATCAACTGTAAAAATTACAAATAGTATTTTTTTTTCAATTAAGTTTGGTACTAATTTTTACCAGGAAAATTTAGTTTAATGGTAATAAGTTACAACACGTACAACAGACCGAGTTATTTTAAATATTAACAAATTTAAACTTCAATGAGTGCATAACTTGTCCCGACTGTCAAGTCAAATCTGGTGTGCAAAATGTCTATAGTTGCGAAGGTGCTTATAGACATAAACTTTTAAGACTTTTGGTACAGTCTGGTCTTTATCAGAATTTTGACACTGACACTACTGACAGTTACATATGACTCATATGAGAAAGAATGAACTGTAGGTTTTATTACACGTGAATTGTTTAGAACACGAGTGAGCGCAGTAAGCGAGTGTTATAATTATTCACATTATACTTTTTATGAGCTTTTGACGTTTAAAAATTTAAATCCTGCTTTATGGCGACATTTAGTCCTAAAAAACACTTTACAATTCATCACATATATCTTTCAAGTCGACACTCTAAACGATTTGTTGAGGTACTATTACTCTGGCTCCTGGCTGCCTAAAGCTTAAACTCAAACAAAACTTATTGGCAGTCTTTAAAACACATGGTTGCAATCCGTCACAACATAAATTTTATTTTGCTGAACATTGGCATTTCCATGGAACTGTTTGTAATACATTACATAGAATTAATATTAGTAATGGTATTATGTGGGTTATGTGATGTTCAGCGAAATAAAATCCTTAATGAATAAAGGCTTTTTATACAAATTTTTTTAGCAAGAAGCTGATTTTTGGCCTTTAAAATACGTTCCAGTAAGCAAACAGACATAGATCTAACGTTTTTTAACGTTACAACGGTTGATATAACGTTATACGTTGAAATTTACGACGTTATTATTTATTTGTGTGATTACGCTTTCTTTTAACGTTTATGTTGCGTAGTTTAAAAACCTTTTTTATTTTTTTTTACAAATTTTGTAACGTTTAAAGTACGTTTTAACTTAAAGTTATATTTACGTAAAAAACGTAAAAGAACTTTAACGTTACTAATAATCGTATTTACTAACGTTAATTTCAAACGTATAATTAACGTTTCAAAAAAAAAAGAATTTGGTTTTTATGGCACTATCTAACGTTAATGTAAACGAAATATAAATAAACGTAACCAATGGTATAAAAAAAAGCAGAAGATATAGTAAATAACTGCTATACACTCGTAGTAATAACTACTCTTGCATCTATTTTTGACATTTGTTATAAAATATAAAAATTGATATTAAAAATAATAATAAAAACGGGAAAAAGAAGGTAAAAACACCCTTTTTAAAACGTTGCTTTTTGACGTTGAATACTAGTTTTATATTTTCTATAATTTTATGTTATATTCTTACGTTACAAAATCGTTTAAATAGTTACTAAAAAAAACCGTTAATGTTTTACGTTACAAAAATAGTATATTACATGACGAGAGTTGTAAGTAACATATTACGTACGAGTGGAAGAAGTTGCACACGAGCCGTTAGGCGAGTGCAGTAATTACACGAGTATGTAAGTGACTTACAATTCGAGTTGTGTACTATACTTTTTCTACGACCATCTAATATTGAGGTTACGTTTCACTACTAAAACAATTCGCAGCATCGAATACATGGCCCAAAGAGATGAAGGTTTGAATTGCTTGCTCATTTCGCCAAAATAGGCTAACAACACATTTTCCGAAAGAGACTAAACACTATTTTTTAAACGTCAATCCATGAATTTACCGATAAAAACTTTGTAACGCACTTTGGATTTTTCCAGAAGATCCGCTGTGGTATTTTCTCCTAGATGCTTAATTACTGGCGGAGTTCCAACACTTTTTTCAGTGGAGTCACTTTCACTCATTTAAACAATGAATAAATTAATTATTAATAGTAATTAAACCAAAATAACGCCAATGTAACGCCTTGTGTATTCAACAATGACAGTTGATAAATGTCAAATTAATTTGTCTAAGCTACTTGATTGATGCTTGCTGATAAAAACTGATACGTAATAATATTACGTGCTAGTTTTTTCTTCATTACGTGCATGTTTCATAATGCCATAGTTACTATTAGCTGTTTCAAAACTATAAAAACGCCAATGTCGCATTTTACCGAATTATTTTTTTAAATAAGATTGATAAATTTGTAAAATAGTTATTAATGATTAGATCTCTCATTGAAACTATAAATTACATTAACTATTATTTTTTTGAAGTGCATGAATAATTTATAACAGCTAATTTTGAGTGAAAATGCGACGTTGGCGTTTTTATAGTTTTGAAACAGCTAATAGTCAACAAACGATTGCGTTCTTGCCTATTTACTACTATGGAAGTAGAAAAAAGTTATTTCCGTGCACATTTTTGCTTGGATTCAACGATAAAAGTAACATTTTTGCACCCTAGTTAAGGTTTCTTCCTTTACGTTGTTTTTACGTTAGTGTGCTTAGTGGGGAAATCTTAGAAAATCGTTGAAGATCATAATAACTTAAAAAAGTGAGACCAAGCACAAAAATCATACTTGAAAAGGTGATTCATTGGAAATTTTTACATTTACATTTTTATCTTTCAAGTCAACAACTGTAACATACATTGCAGGGTTGGTTGAGATACAATTACCGTGGCTTCCGGCGACACAATTTACCGAAACTTATACTTTATCACTTTTGAATCACCCGCAACTGATTATTACCGAATTTTTACCGCATTTCTTGCACAGTAAATTCTTTTATCTTACAGGTGCAGTTTTTTAGGTATATTGTACCATTGTTTTCGGTGAGAGAAATCAAATTTCTCTCACAAGAGAGATAAAGCCAAATCTGACAGTAAATCTGACAGCTTTATCTCTCTTGTCAGAGAAATTTGATTTCTCTCACCGAAAACAATGGTATAATGTACAATGGTATAAGATAAAATAAGATAAGATAAGATAAAATGTCGTATGTCACACGTGATCGAAATGTCATTAGGTAAATTCTAGCGACCCATACTCAGACATACGCAGACATACACAGACATACTCAGGTTGTGACGTCATGTGAATGTATTGCCAATAGAAACGGAACTGTCAAAAATTATTAGAGGGGAAAACTGTACATTAATAATCAAGAAAAATTACAAAACACGACACGAATTCGAATTGAGGTTTTCCAGTTACCGGTCGAGTGCTTTGCACTACAGTTGTCATTATTTTCTATTTTTTATTTAGAATATTAATACGTTAGTCATTAATGATAAAAAATCTAAAATCTAGTAGTAAAGAGCTCATCTTACACAAATTTGGAAATAATTTGTTTCTTTTAAGAAAGCGGGAAGTATGATGTTGAAATATACTCTCTTCTGCAGCCCCTCAATGAAGAAGGTTTACATTCTACAGGGTGTTCCGTCTAAACCCCACATTAGAAGTATTGAAAGATCTAATAAAGATATTTATCTGAGAGGTGGTACTCAGGCATAATCCGTTGAGTTATGCTCAATGAAAATATTTTCAAGATGGCAGCACTTCCGGTTATACCGGAAGTCGCTATTAACGTTCTTATTTTAAATGGAAAGCTATATTTTTCACTGTGTTTTTGGATTAGTTGATTATTAGCTTTCCCTATACCCAAGTTTAACCGTTTTCGAGATATTTAGGATCTTTGAAAATTTTTGAATTTGCACCTGTCCCTTCGGTAACTCGCTTAGTTTTAGAGATTTCGAAATCATGTTTGGAGAATTGAAAGAGAAAGCCTATATCTGTTGTTCAGTGTGATCAAAATTGGAATTGAAGTTAATAAACCCAAAAATTTTAAGGTTAGGTTTGGACAACTTCAAGTACCCAAAACTTAATTTTTTCAAATGGGATGTCCCAATTTTTATTCTAATAGATGGAGGAGAATTTTTTTCTGCATCAATCTGTATTAACATTCCCTATACCTATCTGTGATAATTTTCAAGTTACGTTGTTTTTTTTTGTTATTGTAGGAAATTTCTTACTAACCACAACTATGTTCGCATAGTTTGCCATAAAAACATTTCTGATTAAACTTAAACGACAAACTCTGTTCAAAATTGTGTTATCAGACTGTGAAAACAAAATAAATTCATTGGGTGTTGGTTTGAAAAACTTTAATTTCTCACCTTTTTTCATTCGTTTCCATGGCAACCTATGAGAAAAGGCCTATGGCTAATTTCTCAATCCCAACAAAAAGGTATTGTAACTTGAAAACTATTAAACATAAGTATAGGGAATGCTAACACAGATCGAAGCAGAATTAAATTCTCTACCATCTAGTGAAATGAAACTTTTGTCATTTCATTTGAAAAAAATTAGTTATGGGTGCTTAAAGTTTTGCAAACTTAATTTTAAAAATTTGGAGTTTGTTATTCTTTTTTAGAAATTTGAAAACACCAAAAGAAAGATCTAAGCTTCCTCTTTCAAATGAGCTCAAAAATATTTCCAAATTTTTAAAAATCGCAGAGTTATCGATCTTTGAACTGGAAAGAGCAAATCCAAAAAAAATTAAAAACCATAAATATTTCGTAAACGGCTAAATTTAGGTATAGGGACAGCTTATGAAAACTACCTTAAAATAACTCTAGTAATTCAAAAACGCATTAAAAAATATAGCATTCCATTTAAAATAAGGAAGTATAACCGGAAGTGCTGCTATCTTGAGAAGGACCTAAAAGATTATGGTTGTATACAAATTTTCAGATGACTATGATTATTAGAACTCCCAATACTTCTAATGTGGGGTTTAGACAAAACAGCCTGTATATAAATCAAATCCCACAATACTATGGGCAGTTTTCGTTCATAATAATGTTCTTGATTTTTACATTGCAATTAATTGCTATTTGCTATTTGTGTACTTATTTTAATTGTTTACGTTTTTATACACCTTTTTTGTTATTTCTTCACCAGAACGCTTTATATTGGTTTTGGTAAAACAGTAATATGATTATACAAATTAATGGTGAATTTGCAATTATTATTAGTTAACAAATTGAGCTTTTAGTCCAATATTTTGGGGCGTAATTGTAATTTAAATAAGATGACATATTGGCGCCATTGCCGATAGTGGGAAACTAGAGAAAGACAACAACATATTAAAATAAGAGAGCGAATAATATGACAAAGAAAAACTGCGTTTTAAGTGAGAGAGCCTGACATACATAACCCACTTACCCAAGTCGGACTTGGGTTAGCTTGCGTATGTTGGTGTACGGCTTGCCAACCCCTAACATCTAAAATTACTATTAGGGATTTTTGTACACTGCATTTGGTAACAACATACATATGACGTCATAGTTGTCGTAAGTTAGAACTCGTTTGAGTATGTGTGTATGTCTGCGTATGGCACGCTAGAATTTACCTATTATAAAGCTCGTGAAAAGTGTCCCACTCGCATATAATGATGCATTTCTATCACTTTTAATATAATATACTATTATTGGCAAATTAGTAACAAATAACTATCTTAGTATATTGCAATAATGAACTAATACAAATTTAAAATAATACCATACGGTAAAAGTTGGAGCTCTTAAATTGCATTAAATTTTTTGTTGTTCCACTTCAACAAAACTGTTTAATATTCTCTTTGATCTACATTATGAGCTTAAAATTACGGTCAATCTCGTAATACAACTTGCTGCATTTGCAGTTTCAAAGCTATAATAAAGCTCACTTAAATAGCTTATAATCCATCCGAACAGATCTAGAAAATTTTGATTTTCATCTTATAAAGTCTGTCTTAATATCGCATCAAATGCTTATCCAACTATATCCTATTAAACGAAGAAGAGAGAACAGACAAACAAAATCTGCGATAAATGAAGATGAGGTTTGTTTTATAGCAACGTAATTATAAATAGAAAGAAGTGATAAATAGGCCGGTGCAGCCATTAGCGCCCACCGTCCCAAAACCCATTTTAATAAACGCTCTCTTATATTAAATAAAATATCTTCCATGGGGTGTGCTAAATTACAGCACGGGGCGGAAGACGGGGCCATTTGCATGTGTAAAGCTTCGAGAAAATGGGAAACTTCATTATTTTTGAGTGACGGTGGGATTTCTTTCAGATAGATAATTATTATGAACCAGCTGGGGCGCATCAAATCGATTCGCATCCATTTTTTTCTTTTAAACAAAAGCAGCCACAAAGCACCGGAATTTAAAAAATTCTAATAAATCGTTCCTCGAATGTAGAAAGTTATAAATAATTTTTTGCATTCCCGGCCATCGAATCGAAGAAAAACATTTATTTTTCATTAAGCACTTTACCGATTTCGCTCGAAGCCGGCGGTTGTTGTTTTCGAATTCCTTCTTGGCGTCCAATTTGTAGGAATTCCACGTCAAGCTTTGATGTCGAACAGACAGTTAAAACGGCAGTAAAAAGGAACGAATTCTGCTCGTCCCGTTTTTTAACGCGAAGGATTAAATATTGGGCCCCTTTATTTGATTAGGGAAGGTCCCGGCACGAATGCAAATTCGATTTTGCCGCCGCTGTGTGATTTCCAAACAAGAGGAAGACGTCGACAGGTAGCTGATTATCTGTGTTTTCGATATTTTCGTCGAATTTTGAAATATTGGTTGAGGCGAGATTTGGAGGGATCGTAATCCTGCTCTAACAGCTTTATGTAAATTTTAATGTTGTTTCTTGCGTAAGTTTTCATACGTCAACTTTATTGTAATTGGATGAAGAGGATCGCCTTAGAAGCACGTTCGCGAGCCTTCAACGATCGACAAGCTTTATTCTTTCTCAAACAGGTATCAACAGCGAAATATTTATATTGTTTCGGGTCAATATTTTTATTTGAACGCAAATGCTGCAGTTTTGGTCTTGGTTTATTTGTTTGTAAGCTTTCTGACAGAATATTAAACTTAGTAACTTTTCCTAGTAAACATTGATATTGACTTTTTCAATGTTTTGGTCTAAAATCCATTCTCAGGAACAATCAATAAATAGGATATAGTAAAAAATTAAGGGCCGGTTTATAGAAAGCTTCATTAAATTTTAATTCATTGTTAAAAGTTAACAACGCGAATAGATCACCCATTTAAAATGTTTTATTTCTCGTTTTGATGAGTTACAATGTTTAGGATTAAGCACCTGTTAATAATCAACTAGGAATATTCGCATTTACCTGAGGAAAAATTCTTTAAAATGTTCGTCTTGTGAGTGTCTTCAAATAACCAAAAACAGATCCACTACCAACAATAAATATTGACTAGAACACAACCTAAAAACAATTATTAACACTTTACAAACGTAGTTAAACAAATATAATCTCAAATCTTTGCCACAACACGTTTTGAAATCGAATTTGACAGGACGACAAAACATGATAGGTGCAAAATTAGCGGAGGATTACAAGCGCGGGAATACTACCAACCTAACAGTACCCCGCTAATACGTACACCTTAGTGATTTTAACGTTTCCAGGTTATTTAAAAAAGTCCAATTTCTCACTGGAAATACAATATGTTTTCACACTGATGAGTAAGTTTCAAAGACGATACATAACTCCATTATTTTGTTAATTAACAAAAGGTGTTGACATTATTTTAATTTTATTGCCATTTATTTGAATGCTGTTCATATTACAGGCAATCATGCAATTTTTCATTTTTTTAATCGTTACTTGAACTAGATTATGTCTTACAGGTAACATTTTAAAGAGATAAACTTCGTAATATTATGTAAAACGACCTGTACGCGTATAAGGAGATATAAGTACTTCATAATATACATGTTGCTTCATTTAATAATTTACTTATTAAAGGTTTTCCAACAACTTTGTTCATCTCATCTGAAATACCCTGTAATCAATAAAAGCTAATCTTTTTTTTTTTCTTATGGGAAGATAGGAGGACAAAACATGTAAACTCTCTATTTAGTAAATTTCCTAAACAAAAACCTTTCGAATTCGTCTCAACTGTAAAGCTACCTTTCGTCACAAAAAACAATTGTTTAAGTTTCAAGCTGCGTAAGAAAATCACACCACAAAACATGTCTTCGTCTTAGCATATTGTATTTTTTACGACGTTTGGCTCGCTTAAAAACAGACCGACCCTCCAGCTGAAGAGCCTTCAGCCGGTCGAAAAGAGCCAGCAGCAGTAAAGTTTGCAAATGAACGTCACTTTTTGTCGCAAAGCGGGGATTCTCGACGGGCCGTGGACGTATAACGAGCAGTGATGAAGTCCTAGAGGCTGATGTGACCCTTGGGACCCTTGTTTCCTGTCTGTTCGACCGAACCACGCTTAAAAACACATTCATTTTGCGCATGCGAATTAGGTCTTAGAAAAAATAATTGTAAGTAGGTAAGTAAATGAAAAAGTCGTACAAAGAAAGAAAACTGAAATTCGGGTATTAAACACATTTTTCTTTCATATTGATTTAAATCAGGCAAATTGAGAACAACTAAATCAAGCCATGTTTCATAAGCCTTCATCAAAGTCAGCCAGCTCGGTTCGCATTATTCCCTTGTAATTTTTCCATCACTGACAAGCCTAATAAACATGTAAATTTCTATTTAAGACACGCAAGAAAATCGTCTCGATTTAAATTTAAATAGAACGTAAAACAGGACACGCCATTTCCTTTTCTACGTCAAACACAAAAGGAACATAGTGACACGATGGTTTTAATTTTATCAGTACATGAAAATAGGGAATTCCAGACTTTTCCACAACTAATCGCTCTCGCTGAAAACTTGTCCTGCGATCGTATTCAAGACGATGCATCTACTGCATCCGGTCCACTTACATAAACCCCGAGAGGTGCTTCCGGTTGCAGTGCTCGTAAAACTCGACCAACTGACCCCATTTTTTTTTTTTTGCCTTTTCAGACCATTCAGGTAGGACTGCACTAAAAGAAGTAAAATCTTTTCATACTCAAGTGTGTCAAACTGATGCATTAACGTTTTATATCGGACAGAAACAGATTGAGTTACACAACAATGTGGCGACATATTTATGAACAACAGCCGTTAAATGGGTCGAACAGGACTTCTCTTTGTCTGCTGAACAAGTAAAACGTTATAACAACATTTGTTTTGTTGGAGTAAATTAATACCAAAAACAGACTATTTTAACGCCAACAAAAAGCAACGACCTTTCATGTCTTCATTAGGCATCCTTCGGTCCCCTGTGAAAGTTTCAACAGGTAATTCTATTTGCCGTTCTATATTCATTGTTATCCTTGTGGTTTTAATGGAATTTTCAAAATGAAAGCAAATTTGTTTGTTTAATATTTGTCCATATTGCGATAACTTTTGCTCTGATTACATCTAAATTAAAAATTAATGAAAAACAATTTGAAAATCATTATTATTGATCAATGCAAACAAAAATTAATTTGAAAATATCAGATTTTTAAAAAATTGTCTAGAAGTAGTAGCCGAAAAAATCTTGGATGCACCACAGCAGCAAAATACCACTTTAGACCCTTTATCTACGGTGTTGAGCCCAATTACACTTTCGCTATTTTCAAAATTTTGTTGATTAATAATGCCCTAGTAGCACACTTATATAACCGAGATATAACCTTCCAATATAACCGCGCGTTCCTAAATGTGACGGTTTTATAAGCTAACTGTTAGTTAACCACCTTATCTAACCGTTTCCTACGTGCGTTTAGGTTGCGGTTATATAACTCCTCTTATATCTCGGTTATATTGCGATTATGTGTCGTTATCTAACCTTTATCTACGCATGGTTATATTTCGGTTATATATTTGCACTTACATCTCACTTATATGGCGGTTATGTTTCGTGATCTAAATTTTATATTGCGCTTATGTAACCATTCTTATATTTTTCTTGTTTTGCCTAAGATAAAAAAAACTCAAAGTTCGTAGAACTTAATGCAAATTAAAATATTATATAACATGTGTTCAAGATCTGGTCGTAGTTTGCTGTGGTTTTCTCTTTCTAGCATGAACGTAGGTTGCGTGATAAGTTCATATGGTTTGCTATCAACTGTGTAATTGTTGTCTTATTTTTGAATTTAGGAGTTTTTGATAAAAATCACATTCCAAATCATGATAATTGTATGAAGACGTTCAAGAATTTACTCTGCAAGCGTTATCTCAGTTAAACGTGTGAATTTTTGGCCGCCTTTTCGTATGTGCAGTATGTGGCCTGCACCTAACCTCTTTTCGTGCCTGTTTTCAAACTCAAAATAAACAAACACTGGTAGGTAAATGAATAAATTTTATTATAAGAGATGTTGAACAGGTCCACCTCCTACTTCAATGCACTTTGAAACCCTTTTTCTTACAGAATTGCACTTATAATTGTTTACACATTTTTGCCGTCCACAACTTCATCGGAGAATTGCTCCAGATAATCATTGAGAGCTGCTTGATTTGAATAAGTCCACACCCCACAACTTTTGTGCCATTTCTTAAATAGGCTTCCACCATAAATTGTTTTTGTTCCAAGGTGAAAACCATTGCGGAGTTCACGTGAAACGTCCAGAAAAGAAGAGCGGGCTTAAGCCGGGCGAAAGCAAAGTCGCCAACAAAAAAAAACGCACGTGGAGCAAAAAACACAGCGAAAACACTTGCAAGTTGATTTTAATTTAGAGGAAGACACAGAAATTCGAAAAGTATGCAAGAGGTTAAAAAGCGGAGCACTGACAGCTGTCATGTGTCACTGTTTCCGAGACATACGTTTTTTGTGACAATTGCCACACATTGGCGATCTGACCAGAAATAATATTGAACACTTGTTATCTAGGATATAAAATTTGTGTTTATATCCAGCCTGTTTTGGGTGGCCGACATCACTAGTACACAATAAGTATTGTTCAGTGTTTTGTTGCTTTCTTGTTGAAGATTTCCAAAAGAACTTTTAGTGACGATTTCTGCAAGAAAATGTTCGACGATCAGCAGAGCTAAGATGGAACTACTTATATTAAGACCGAACATGCTGTAGGTGTAATAAGAAAGATGAGATGCCATCTTACGGCAAAGCTTCTAACGTAGCTAACCGCTATTTGGTAGAAGTAATTGGTGATTAGTGATTACCAATTATAGTACACCCATTTAATGCAATGTTAGAAAACGCTGGTTTTGCATGATTATCGACATGCAGAAAATTAGATGGGTACTTCGTCAGTGTTTTTGTGTTAACATTTTCTTCCAAGGAACAAGTGTCGCTCAAGCTGTAAACAAATTACAGTTATCAGGAACTAAAGTATTTCTTTTTTTTTAAATGTGATTCAAAATGCATATAACTGTAACATAACCATGCTTAGATCACCCATATAATAAACTGAATCTAGCATACGCTATGTTGTATCACATACATAACAGTTATATAACCATCACATAACCTTTGGTGTATACGCTAGACATAACCATGGTTAGATAACTGATGTATACACTGAATCTAGCATGGGTCATATTGCTTAAGAATAATAACGATTATCTAACCGTAATATAACGATGGTTATTTTTTTAATAAAAAGGAAATAATAAATAAGAAATGACTTTTATTTGTGATCGTTTCGGTTTTTCGTTGTTCATAGTGTTCGGTTTTAGACGAGTTTAAATTCCATTTCATAGTAGAATTCCAGTTCATAGTAGAATTGCAACAGCGCATCTGAATTTTTCGGAGTGAAAAATAAAGCACAAATTGAAAGTTTCTGTAAAAGAAAAGAATTCTGTGTTAAACTTAATCCCAGCGACACGTTTTGAGCTAAGAAAACCCAACAGAAACTCTCAATTTGTGCTCCATTTCACTCTAAAAAATTCAAATGCGCTGTTGCAAAATTTTACTATGAACTGAAATGGGATATAGGAATATTTCTCTGTTACGGCTTTTTTGCATAATTTTACTAATAACAATGTTGAATTCAAAATACAAGGTGTATTAACATGATTCTCATCTACTAACTTTGATAATGATTTACATGTAAAAAAAATTGTGCTGCTTTACTCAAATGAATCCGCTGTCAATAAATGTTTAAATTGTCAGCTGTGAAATTCACAAATTGTAATTTAATTACATTGAAGTTTCGTTAAAAAGCAACTAAAATGTTACACTGTTCAAGAAAACACTTATTATCGAAGCTTATTTCCGAATTGGAGAATGGCAATATTCGATGTCAAAATGCCTGTCATTAGTTCTATCAAGCGGCATATCAGATTTTACATAAAAAATTCATAGGCTAAATTACATTAGCTATTATTTTTTTGAAGTGCATGAACAATTTATAATAGCTAATTTTGAGAGAAAATGCAACGTTGGCGTTTTTATAGTTTTGAAACAGCTAATAGATGAAAATAATTACAGCACGCCTTGTATATTAAACATATTGAAAAATTGTATAGTCTGTACTTTGCATACATACCTTTCAAACGCTTTCAAATAAATGGCAAAAATTAATGTCAAAACCCTTTGTTAAATCTAACAAAATATGTATAGTAATTTGTAGCTTAATAATTATTATTTATTGTATAAGGCTCAATGAGTTTTAGAAGTTCTCGCGGATAAAATACATGTATTGGTAAATTTACATCTGGGATTTTTCTCTAGACATTTGTGTCAAGTGTCGGGCACAAAATTTCCGTAGCTGTTTACATTCCGACAGAAATTTCTTGCAATTTCTTTGATGGAATTCTGTCGGACACTTTTCAAAATGTGTTTTCAGCAATAAATGTACGTTTTTCAACCACTTATTCGAGTCATTCATTCTGATTTTTTGTCGCAACACTTCCACAAAACTAGACGAATCGCCAACTCTCTCAATTTCTGTGAAACACGTCTAAACCATATATTAGCTGTTTCAAAACTATGTAAACGCCAACGTTGCATTTTCTCTCAAAAATAGTTGTTATAAATTATGTATGTACTTCAAAAAATTAATAGCTGGTGTAATTTACATTTTCAATGAGAGATCTAATCATTAATAACTATTTTACATTTTTATCAACCTTATTTAAAAAAATAATTTGGTAAAATGCGACGTTGGTGTTTACATAGTTTTGAAACAATTAATATATGAACTTTTAAATCAGTAGTGGTTACCTTTGTCACTAAAAAATGTCTGACATATTTTACTGACACTTGGAATATTTGTGTCAGACATAAATTCCGTCTTGTGTACATCATGACACTTCAATATCGGACATAACTATCGTGTAATAAGTGTCCAGATATAACTGCACCATTAGATCCGTATGCAATACAACGTTTTATCCACAGCCAGACAATAAAGACTAAATCCCAGACTAAATCAATATTTTCAAATTATTTTTCAAAATTTTCATTTGACGTTTTGAAGTGACGTTTGTCAAATTAATTTTTAAAATAGGAATACTGCATTAGTTCCGGCTTCGTTTACAGTAAATCTGGCATCCACATCGAATAAAGGAAAAACCATATTTTCTCTTTTAATTTAAAGGTAAATTTAGAAAATGCAGTTTAATTTTGTTACGGTCTAAGGGCCTGATTTCAAGTTTGGTCGCAAAGTTGCGCTGGTCGCAGTTGCATAGCAGCAACGAATGACATTGCTAGATTTGCGTCGTTGCTATGTCAATCATGATTTGCGCCGGTTGTAACTCAACATGAAATTAGGCCCTTAGGGCCTGATTTCAAGTTTGGTCGCAAAGTTGCGCGGGTCGCAGTTGCTTAGCAGCAACGAATGACATTGCTAGATTTGCATCATTGCTATGTCAATTCCGATTTGCGCCGGTTGTAACTCAACTTGAAATCAGCCCCTTATGGTGTTTTCGTAAGACCCGTACATAAAGCTGGATTTATAGATTGGGTACCGCACCCGCATTGGTAGAAATATAAAATATAGAATTCTTATGGCATTATTTATAAATCTCATACCGTAGTCGATAAACGCACCGTATCCGAAAAATTGTCAATTTATCGTACGGAGCTTGCGGTAAACCAATGAAAAAATTAAACAAAGTGATGTTTTGGTTGTGTCAAAAGTTTATATAAATAAAGCGTTCAAGAAATGAGTCTTTGCGATGTGTAATTGCCCCACAAGTAAAACATTTTAGTAAATACACATTATTTTGTAGCTCACGTTCACCTGGGAGTATTAATAAATTTTGTAGAAAGAAAATGCCCAAGCGTATGTCATTTCTACCTTACGGTTTCTATAAATTGCATTCTTTCGTACCCACGTTCCGTCTACGGAACCAATACGGTACCAATCCGGTTGCGGTACGGTACCCAATCTATAAATCCAGCTTATAAGACCTATAGGTTTTATTGATATCAATAGACGTCTCTCACGTCTCCTAGTAGTGATATTATGACCTAATAAAAGACTGGCTGTGGATAAAATAATATTTGTTATGGCAATCATTGGCAAGGGTTTCAAAAATAAATAATTTATGCCTTGGAATCTTTCTATTTCTGTGTTGTTAAAATGCAATTCACCAAAATTTAGTTCAAATACTTTAAAAACTGAAATTAATATACAAAGTGAACTGTTATACGTAAATATTTTAGAATGTTTTCTCTAGTACTTATTTATGGTATTTTATTCTCTCTTCGATTTTTACAGAATTTAATTCAGATTAAGTGTAGAGTGATTCAGCAAAGAATGTCAAGACTATCTCCAATAATAAAACAATGTATTGTTAAATAAATGTAAAAGTACCTTCATAATAACAAATCTGAGAACCAAAATCTATTAGGACCGTTGAGGGTGAAACTTCTGAAGGGAAGATAAGCCAGAAACCGTGGTTCCTGCACAAACACCTTTTATGACCCTTTGCAAAGTGCGCGCGATAACTTTTTTCCCCACTAGAAATTTCAAACCAGTTGTGTAGTCGGTACATTTTAATTTTGGCGACACTTGCAGCTTACCATTGTCAAAATTTACTTCATTAAAAACACTGACCGCTAATACTAACAATTTTGTAGATCGCCAAGAACCTAACATTGGCGGTATAGGGCACCTTCTCTCCAGAAGTTTCTCCCTCCACGATCAGAACTTTGAAAATTAGGTATACCTAGGTCAGTAATCACACATTTCCGTTTAAAATCTTTTCCTTTCACCCTGAGAAGTGTAAAATGTAGGTGTCCCAAAAATATACGAAATAAAAATATTGCTTTAATACTACCAATAAATACTCAAATTCCTTAGATACTTTTTTATAAGATTTTCTAAATCCAGTTTTGTTTTATACAACCTAAATTGGCGAGTCAGTAGGATTTGGCATTATCCTTCCTTCAAGACATATTAAAAAGTTCATATGTTCATAATGGAAAGTTGTCCTAATTTTCTACGAAAAGAATATAATAATGATACTGAGTAATATTATACAGTGTGTTCAAAAATGCTTGTTCATGAAGTTGCTTCTTGCTTCTTATACAGGCTGTTTTGTCTAAACCCCACATTAGAAGTATTGGGAGTTCTAATAATCATAGTCATCTGAAAATTTGTGAACAACCATAATCTTTTAGGTCCTGCTCAATGAAAATATTCTCAAGATAGCAGCACTTCCGGTTATACCGGAAGTCGCTATCAACTTCCTTATTTTAAATGGAATGCTACATTTTTTAATGCGTTTTTGAATTACTAGAGTTATTTTAAGGTAGTTTTCATAAGCTGTTCCTATATCTAAATTTAGCCGTTTACGAAATATTTATGATTTTTAAATTTTTTTTGGATTTGCACTTTCCAGTTCAAAAATCGATAACTCTGCGATTTTTAAAAATTTGCAAATATTTTTGAGCTCATTTGAAAGAGGAAGCCTAGATCTTTCCTTTGGTGTTTTCAAATTATTAAAAAAGAATAACAAACTCCAAATTTTTAAAATTAAGTTTGCAAAACTTTAAGCACCCATAACTCATTTTTTTCAAATGAAATGACAAAAGATTTATTTCACTAGATGGTAGAGAATTTAATTCTGCTTCGATCTGTGTTAACATTCCCTATACTTATGTTTAATAGTTTTCAAGTTAAGTACCTTTTTGTTGGGATTGAGAAATTCATTAGCCATACGCCTTTTCTCATAGGTTGCCATGGAAACGAATGAAAAAAGGTGAGAAATTAAAGTTTTTCAAACCAACACCCAATGAGTTTATTTTGTTTTCACAGTCTGATAACAAAATTTTGAACAGAGTTTGTCGTTTAAGTTTAATCAGAAATGTTTTTATGGCAAACTATGCAAAAATAGCTGTGTTTAGTAAAAAATTTCCTGCAATAACAAAAAAACCAACATAACTTGAAAATTATCACAGATAGGTATAGGGAATGCTAATACAGATAGATGCAGAAAAAAAATTTTCCTCCATCTAGTAGAATAAAAATTGGGACATCCCATTTGAAAAAATTAAGTTTTGGGTACTTGAAGTTGTCCAAACTTAACCTTAAAATTTTTGGGTTTATTAACTTCAATTCCAATTTTGATCACACTGAACAACAGATATAGGCTTTCTCTTTCAATTCTCCAAACACGATTTCGAAATCTCTAAAACTAAGCGAGTTACCGATTTTTTAAGGGACAGGTGCAAATTCAAAAATTTTCAAAAATCCTAAATATCTCGAAAACGGTTAAACTTGGGTATAGGGAAAGTTGATAAAAACTCCCTTAAAATAACTCAACTAATCCAAAAACGCAGTGAAAAACATAGCTTTCCATTTAAAATAAGAAAGTTAATAGCGACTTCCGGTATAACCGGAAGTGCTGCCATCTTGAAAATATTTTCGTTAAACATAACTCAACGGATTATGCCTGAGTACCAACCCTCAGATAAATATCTTTATTAGAACTTTTAATACTTCTAATGTGGGGTTTAGACGGAACACCCTGTAGACCCTAATACTATTTGTTTATACACTTCTGACTGAATTTTTAGTCATCATAGCATGAATAAGAAAGAGAAGAAGCTCATCCCCACACGCAAACCGTCGTGAACTGACCCATACTCACAATTACAATATTCAGGCAACATTCTATCATTTCACCCACGATGAAATATACCGGTGTTGCAAAAACAATTGATAGAAAATGCCAACAAAAACTTCAAATACACAGATTATTCACTGAATTATGTACGTAATCATCATGATGTCAAAAAGATCCACATATCCAGATACACATATTAAGAATAGCGTGTAGAACCGATAAAACCACATTTTACTCTTTAGTAACATGTGATTTTATCGGTTATCTTCTTTATGCGCAATTTTTTTAAACATTTCCTGACTTCACAATTGTTTCTTATGTGCTTAGTGTGCTTAGTTGGATCATTTAGGGCCGCTTTTACAATCGTCGGATAACTTTATCCTGGGGATAAATTTTGAAAAATACATTGTTGTAACAATTGTAACCATAGTAATTATACTAAAAATAACTTACCCGGGGTTTATCGGGCGATTGTAAAAGCGGTCCTTAGTAGGATTAGAAGAACCATTTTGAGTAAGAAAACTTATTTGTTTCTCGATTTTTTTATGAAAGAAAGCAAAAAATAAATTCTGTACTTTTGTAACTGCAATTATTCAAAGACTATGAATTCGCTACTGGATGAACATACTTTTGAATAATAAAATTATTAAAAAAATTGTCATTTTTTTAAACAAATTCAATATTACAACATACATGCTTGATTATGATTACAATTTTAAATAGGTATCGATTTTTTTGGCCGTGATCAACAAAAAAATCAATCGCGTTCATTAGCGAAGTCGAGGATTTGCTCGTTTACTTATTCATCTCTCGCAATCGAATCCTCCTGCTTTCAATTACCGAACACAAAAGTATTCGCCGTTTTTATTTCCTCGTCAATTGAGCAAATGAAAAATCGCGAGTTTCCTTTATATTTAGATCGCGTGCCTTCGCCGATTGTCAGTTATTCACCAGCGGCGTCCCACATCCTTTTTTAGTGTGTTTTGAGGACTTGTGATGATGGCACGCCACTCGACAGCGAATCATTTCCCTGCGATTTATTGCATTTCTTTGGTCGTCGTTATGGAAAAGCACACTTGGCTGAATACAAATATCATTATATGCCGAAGTAATATATGGAATGAATAAGATTCTTTTTATTATTAACTGAAACGAAATGAACATGAGTGGAAAAAGCGCATTCTGTTTTTTGAAACAATGTAAAAGATTTTGCGGAATTTTTAATAAATGATTGAAATTGCTACATCGGATATTTCAAATAAAGTTCCAATAGACAGAAAATATCAAACTGAAATGTGCTAAGTCCATGAGTTAGGTTTTAATTTTTGGAACAAATATCAAACAAAAATGAATTAAAAAAATGGAACGGATCTGCGAGTTGTGTAACTGACTGGCGTCAATTTTCATGATTCTATTTTTGATAAAATAAATTTTTAGAAAATGTTGGTCGTGTGTGGGGCGTTACAAGCAAAAAGCATAAAGCTTAATTGCAGTTTGTTTAAATGTGCCTCACTAAGTAACTTATATCACCAACTAGCTCAATATTAACTCGGAGTTTAAAGCGTTTAACAACATTTGTGTTTTATTGGTGTTTACTTCGTTTGCTTATTGACTGCAATTTGCAAGAACTTAATTATCGACTGCAATAAATTGCTCGCTTGATGAAATACATTAAGGAGACCACATCAATATCAATTTTGAAGGGAGATAAATTGTCGTATTTAAATTTTTAATGCTCAAATAGGAATTCTCAGTGAATAGTAGCAATTAGCAATTTCTCGTTGAGTAAATATTAGCTGTAAAATGTTGGGATTATTAGTCTACTTCTGTCTGGTGCGGTATTATGCAAATTGGATGTGATACTTGACAAGTTTATTTAGTGCATAAATTCGTTAATGATTAATGAACGAGTACTAATTTAAATGTTCACCAGAGGTACATTACAACTTTGTGGAAAGTGCTGATGAATAATGCAGACGTTTCCTCTCACAATTCGATTATATTCAAAAGAAAAATACAAATCTCGCAAACAGCGAAATTCTCGTTTAGATTCAATTTTTCACCGAATCGACGCACCCATTATAAAAACGTGTAGTGTTGGGAAAATCGAGGACTTATCTTAATAATCATCTGGAACATCAGTCAACGCTGAAAAATACCATTCTTGTTGAATGAACAAGTTTTTGCGCTGTTGGCCATGTATCGATAAGCGAACGGAAATAGAAAAGTTTTGCCGCACTTTGCAACTCGAGAAAATCAACTTACATTTGTAGCAAAAATTTTTAGTTCTTGGAAGTTGCTTGTTACATGGGAGAACTATTCAAGTGAGAAACGGAAAATTTTGTTTTATTTCTGTTATCCTTAACAAAGAAATTTTCTTGTAAAAATTTTTATAGAATTATGAAAAAAGAGTACCTATATGTTTTTGAATAATCTTTTGATTCAATATTTTCGCTTTGTTGAAAAGAGTTAATCCTCAATTACATAACTGTTTCGTCTAAGCTTTCCGGAAGGCAGTATGAACTTTGTTACTTTACATCGAAAACTACATTTTTAGATTGTCCGATTTATTCCAAAAGACTTTTTATCAGCTTTCTCTATACCGATTGGTTTAGCCATTTTTGAGATATTTACACTTATTAATTTTTTGGTTATGCATCTTTCTCTTCAAATATCGATAACTTTATCATTTTTAGGTATTTTGAAATCTATTTGGATTATAAAAATCCATTTAAATGGTTGGTAGAAAGACGAATTTGATATGAGAAAACATATATTTTTCTGGCATGGTTATATCAATAAGTTTTTATTATTTCAAATCTAACGTACTGTCTACTGCATTAATAATGTCACAAATCGACAATTCCCGACTGCCGGCTCTTCCCTTAAAGCAGTGTTGCCCATCCGTAACGATCCCACCCGAGAGCCGAGTTTGTGTCATTAATTCTGACGAAGTGTGCCCTTCCGACATATTATTAGCTCTATTATAATAGTTTACAATTACCAAAAAGTTTATTTCAAATGGTAGTTTAAAATTATTTAAAGTCGGTTTACTTTCATAAAAACCACGTTCTAGTGTAAGTTCTTTATATTTGGCTTATGTAACTCGGTCTTTAATCGAGCGCTATTGTTTCTGGTAATTTCTAGTGAGAAATTTGTCAGAATTGACAGAGTCCACAAATATAGGTTAGAAGCTCTAAAAATTTTTAAAATCTGTTAATTATTCACTTAAATTAAATCTGTGAAGTTATAAAACTGGTCTAAAGACAGGGTATCAAGACTAACACTTTGTTTTAATAAAAATTTATATTGCGTTAAAATTTTTCGAATTGGGGTCTTGAGCACAGGCGGGTGAAAAGGAATTAACAAGAGTTAGGTCACAGGTTAGGTAACGGGCAGGTGTAGTAGGTAAAAAAGGGAAAATGTGTGGAAAATTAGCGAGAAAAAGTTTTTTACTTTCGTCTCCAATGTTTTCTCCGAAACGGCTGGCAAAGTTGCTTGATTTCTGCGTGGCATTTTATAATTGCCTGTGTTACATTAATATTTAGTCTTGCACACTTCTTTGTAGACTTTTGGCTGCTCATTTTTAAAATTTCAATGTAAAATTACAATTTTTCAGTTCAGTCAGTTTTGTTGATCAATAAAATTGAGTGAAAAAGTCAACCTTGTTTTTATCATTTCATTAAAAGTACGGTCCTTTGAGCCGGATTAAATCCAGATTGAATTCACGTTGAATCCAAACTGAATCCACAATGGATGATCAACTGAATTATTGGAAGCAAAACCTGAACTTGCGACTGATATATTATTCACATCGTCTTGCAAAACTGCCGTAAGCTGAGCAAGTATTAACGTCGTCTTGCAAAACTACCATAAGTTGAGCAAGTATTCACGTCGTCTTGCAAAATTGCCGAAAAGAAAACTGAGCAAGTATTTACGTTTTCTTGCAAAACTACCGTAAGGTAAGCAAGTATTCTCACGTCGTCTTGCAAAACTGCCGAAAGGAAAACTGAGCAAGTATTCACCTTTTCTTGCAAAAACTGTCGCAAGCTGAGCAAGTAATCACGTCGTCTTGCAAAACTGCCGTAAGTTGAGCAAGTATTTACTTCGTCTTGCAAAATTACCGAAAAGAACACTGAGCAAGTATTTACGTTGTCTTGCAAAACTGCCAAAAGCTGAGTAAGTATTTACGTTTTCTTGCAAAAATTGCCGTAACTTGAGAAAGAATTTACGTCGTCTTGCAAAACTGCCGTAAGCTGAGCAAGTATTCACGTCGTCTTGCAAAACAGCCGAAAGCTGAGCAAGTATTTACGTTTAAATAAGATGTATCATAGTTTCTCTTGTTGTAAATTATTATTTATTAATCTGGGGTGGGAGTATGTTAACGCTTTCTGTATCAAGATTACATATGTTGTTACTATGGACACAAATCGAGAGTCAGTTTTGTTGATCAATAAAACTGAGTGAAAAAGTCAAGCTCGTTTTTATCATTTTTAAATTAAAAGTACGGTCCTACGAGCCAACACGTAGTAAAAGTGAAAAAAAAAAATAATTTTTTAAAATGTACTATAGGTAATGTAATATAATTTAAAGTGTAATGACGACGTCAATATCCACTATATCGCAAACCTTTAGTAAAAAATTCGCACTGGAAACAATTCAAGAAATTGAAAATTTCAATTCATAGAAGTCGGTATCAACTTTGTTGTTTCAAAGTAAAGCTATATTTTTTGTTGTGGTTTTGAATTATTCGAACAACGGTGCTTTCATCCGCTTGACCTATAATCAAGTATTATACTATGCTTAATTCAGTAAAGTGATATCTTTACCTTGTCAATGGAGACATATAAATAAATGTCACTTCTGGAACGTTAATCGTAATAAAATTTTAAATTTACGATTCATTTAATTTTTGCAATGTAAATGCAACTCAATTTGAGTGAATAAGTTCTTTGAAGTGAGGTTTTAAATTTTATTTTTAAAATTATCGTATTGAAACTAATGTTTTTTAAGTTAATTAGTTAAGATATAATGTAATAACTTATTGTTAATTTAATCCCTATTATAGTTCTTTATTGTACCGGGTGATTTTTTAAAGACGAGCCACCCTGAATATCTCAAAAAATAAACAAAAAAATTAAAAAATCCCGAGATAGGACAATTTTTACATAAAGAGGGACACCTTTTGGTGTACTTTGGAAAGTTATAGAACCAAACCCCTTTGTAATACAAACATCCCCTTCAAAATTTTAAATGACAACACCCCTTTTGTGATACCTCAAATGAAAGGTACCTATTTTAATCAGAAAATTGGCTGTGTAATGTCTTTTGAGTTTTGGGTATTTTTATTTACATTACGAAGGACAAGATTCATCAGCAGAATAGCGGAACAAATTATTGTAAAAGTCACCTATGAATTTTAAACGTAATGTGCCGCTAAATCAAAATAGTGAATTCTGTCAGAAGCGATAGATCCGTCAAAATAAAACAAAAACACTTCAAACAGAAAAACGACAGTTCACACAACTCTAGAAAGCACAAAAATGTAAAATACGAATCAAGACAAACCCTACAATTGAAACAACGTTGCCGAAAAATGCATAAAAATGACAAAACAACTAATCCAAAGATTTGACAGCGATGACAGTTCTCAGAAATTATAGTAGTCATTTGAACAAAGTGGCACAGTGAATTTGACTTCTATAGTCGACTAATTGATGAAGAGCCATTTTTGAACAATGGATTATCAAGTAATTGAGCACATGTAAACTTATAAAAAATTATCGTAACTCAAAAAAACACACAGCTGAATTTCTGATTGAAAAATCTTTCATTTGAAGTATCATAAAAATGGTCATTCCATTTCAAATTTTAAAGGGGTTGTTTGTATTACAAAGGGGGTTGGTGCTACAACCTTTAAAAGTACATTAAAAGGTGCTCCTCTGAAAATAAAAATTGGCTATAAAAATTGGGATTTTCTAATTTTTTGTTTATTTTCTGAGATATTCAGAATGGCTCGTTTTAAAATAATACTCTGTATAAGGGTCCTACTATGTATTTTATCCCCGCAAAGGTTTAACTAAGGGGATAAAATACATGTAAGACCCGTATGCAATACAACGTTTTATCCACAATCAGACAATAAAGACTAAACAATATTTTCGAAAATTTTAATTGGAGGTTTTGAAGTGACGTTTGTCGAATTAATTTTTATTCGGATGTGAGCAGACCAATGAGACGATTTTGTCGTAAGATCCGTGTGTTTTATTGATATCATAACACGTCTCCTAGTGGTAGTATTATGAGTCTAAGGAGCGGAAATTCTACGGGGTGGCCATGACGCTACAATCGACAAGCTGACTCGTCGCAGCGCTCTCGCGAAGTTCAATATTTATCTACAATTGGTCGGCTGTAGGCTGCAGCGGACCTTGAGCCGACCAATTGTCGATAAATATTGAACTTCGCGAGAGCGCTGCAACGAGTCAGCTGGTCGGTTGTAGTGTCATGGCCGCCCCGTAAAATTTCCTCTCCTTAAATTTTGAGTTTATGACCTACCAATAGACTGGCTGTGGATTAAATAAATTATTTATCCGAGTTTTATCTTTAATATTATTTTTTGGAAATAGAAAATATGGAAAATATGAAAAGATTTGGGAGAACAACTTGCTTTTTATTGAAATAACTAGTCTAAACTCGCCCCTGAAGTCAAAAATTCTGATATTAACCATCACTTTTTGTGCGTTTCAAATTGACTGGACACTGGACTAGAATCCAAATGAATGGAAAAAGTGTAATTTCAACCCTTTCTCTCGGGACACTTGCAACAAGCAGTTATTTTATTATAAGGTTAGTTATGCAAGCGCAAAATTTTCTCCCGTCCTGAATTCTCGTTGGTTGTTTTTTCGCCGTTTGTCTTCCTTTGCATTCAAAGTAAATTACAGGATCTTCTTGTTCCTGAGCGACATTAAGCAATGTAGCCGGCAAGCGACTGTCTGAAAATAAAGAAACAAATGAAATTAATTTTCTGGTGGCGGCGTCTTAATCGATGCATAAATATTGTAGGAAGGAGAACGTCGCGTCGCTTCTTCTTCAATTATATTATTTATTAACGTCTCAGTCATCCTAAATAAATGATCAAAGAGATAAAGGCTTCACATGTAGATATCAAATCGAAGAGACCAAGCCTGGTTAGAGCAAAGGGATCACACGCCTGTAATTAATTGCTTTGGCAAATAATTAAATTAACGTGTTTCCACTGCTTTGGAGACTTATTTACTTCTCCTCGTTCGTCTCTTCGAGAACGAGGTGACGATGTCGAGATCTCTTGATGCGTCTGTTAATTGCATACATCCTTTAATTAAATTTTACTATGTGTCTTGCAAAATCATTAATTGTGTTTTAAATCAAAAGATCAATTAGTAGAAAGAACTTGTGTTTGTATTTTTAATTAAAGAACCGCGCGGTGGAGACGCAAAATTTATTGAAACCTTAAAGGAATAGTTTCTCGAGAGTTATTATCCAAGTTTTCGTTTTAAGAACATTTAAAGTTAGAAGTTGCGCGTAACAACCATCCCATCGTCTCGTCTTTTTTGTCAAAGTTTCGGATCGCAGACCTTTTCATACTTGCAGTAATTGCACACATCGTTTAATAAAGGCGTCGTAATTAAATTTTATTACGTAGCTAGCACAAAATCGATAAATTCTTTTCGAAATATGTGCAAAACGCCTTGTAGCATTTAAAGCGAACCCTTCTAAAGTGAAAAAGCCGCTCGAAATTCACATCAGGTTCCCGAACAAAGACTGCGAGAGTTCGAGAGCTTAAAATAAGAGGCTGGCAAGTTTGTTAAGTTATGTCGATAGTTCTTCTGCTTTCATAGAGAGAAAAGACGTCGGAAATGGTTTTGAGGGAGGCTGACAACGTGCCAGACTGCGCGGAATCTAAGCGATAATAATAGTCCAATTTCAATGTCGTTTCTTAACGCTTTCAGATGAGAGGCGCTAAAACAAAAACACAACTAATCAGAAATTTCTCAACATTTTAAAGCTGAAAGGGAAGAAATTTGTGACATAATAATAGTAGATTATTTTATAAGGGGTAAATGTGATAACGTTTTTTATGTGGGGAAGCTGAATGTTTATTTTGCCGAATGCAATGAGGCAAATAATTCAGCTGAGCCACATAAACTCACTATTTTATCCGCAAACGTATTGATGAAGAGTAAAGAGCAATTTTGAGCAACACTAATTTAAAGGTAAATGAATAAAATAATCAGGAAGCTTTGTACGTGAATCATTACCATAACAATCCTTATAAGCAAACGTCAGTCTCGGATTTTTGTGTTGAGATTTTCGAATGTGTTGAGTATTTTTTAATTTAACTAGTGCAGCATCTAGTCCAGTGTCTCCCGTTTTACAATGAGAAAATCATCACTTCTTCAGCGAAGCAACGAAAGACACAAGTGAAAACACTGGTAAGTCATGATGACAGACAAAAGTAAAAAAACGCTTTATCTCATAAAAATGTTTTACCCCAGTCCGAAAAAGTGGTCCGAGAAGTAGACCTTTTACCTGTGACATTCTGTCACAAAAGTTGTCAGTTTTGTGACGTTTGCGGATAAAATATTTTATTTCACAGGTGCAGTTTTTTGGTACATTATACCATTGTTTTCGGTGAGTGAAATCAAATTTCTCTCAAAAGAGAGATAAAGCTAAATCTGACACTAAATCTGACAGCTTTATCTCTCTTGTGAGAGACATTTGATTTCTCTCACCGAAAACAATGGTATAATGTACAATGGTATAAGATAAAATAAGATAAGATAAGATAAAATGTCGTATTTCACACGTGATCGAAGTGCCATTATAAAGCCCGTGAGAAGTGGCTCAAAATTCTAAATAATATAATATAATATCGTGGAGGGAGAAACTTCTGGAGAGAAGGTGCCCTATACCGCGAATGTTAGGTTCTTGGCGATCTACAAACACCTTTTATGGCCTATTCTAAATTTCCCGCTTAAGTGTGCAAAAAGTGCGCAGGTCTGAAGCTGGTTCTACAAATCAGCTGACACCATAGGCGTCTCATGAATTCTATGCTGTCAGATTATTGTCGTTCTATTTGTTTTAAACAGATTTTTGAATACCTTCTGATCATTTTAGGTAATAGCACGTAATAGTGTTAATTGGTAGTATTAGTGATTAGAGTTTTTAATGAAGTAAATTTTGACAATGGTTAGTTCCAAGTGTCCCCAAAATTAAAATGTACGGACTACACCACTGGTTTGAAACTCTAGTGGAGAAGAAAGTTTGTGCAAGAACCACGGTTTCTCGATTATCTTCCCTCCAAAAGTTTTTCCAAAAGTGGTAAACTTTACAAAATTTAAAACCTCTTTAAAAAAAAATTTGATAAGCAATAGTTTCTACTCTGTAGAAAGTATGTAGAGTGTTCACGGGTTGTTGTCTAGTTTGTCTAATTGTTAATCTCACAGTTTTTTGTTTTGTTTTATATAAACTGACAAACATATCCATTGTTGCAACAACAAACAACAACAAACTCCTTATCAATTATTCTTAGCATTATTAAGAAGTGGAGATTTTTTTCTCTTAATTTTTAAAATTATTTTGAACCGTTGATATAACCAAAAAACAGGCCAAATTCCTCTACTCCTCCACGTTAACGGAACTGAAAATTATTTATAATAATCATCAACATTATATTTTGAAAATTGTGATTTTATATCTAGAAAGCTGGCAACATAGAAAAAAAAATTCTACAGTTATAACAACCGTATCTACTCCAAAACAACTAAAATAGAGAGTACGTGTACTAACGCACCAGAGAGCTTATGCTGTATTTTTTTTCTTTTACAAAATATTTTAGCACTGATTCCTTTTCAGCCGAATCATTCGTTAAATTTTCCTGATATTTGCTGAAGACAATGTTTATCAAAAGATCCTTCGACTTCAAATTTAAAACATAGTAAACCATCAATCACTCTAAGACTCATAATAGTTTTTTGGATTTTATTAAACTATTAATCCTTGGTGCGTTTTTAGCCGAATCTGTCATAAGATCATTATTACAAAAGCCCACAACTGAAAAAACATTGAACCGACAATCAATTATTAGGGACGTAATGTGTTTTTTTTTTTAATATTTTCGCATTGGTTCGTTTTTGGCTGAATTTTCGTAAATCGAAATCGAATCGTAAATTTTCCTAACTTTTGCTGAAGACAAAGTTCACCAAAAAGACTTTCGACTGTCAATAAATACTGAACCGACAATTGCTTTTTGGCATTGCTTCATTTTTTGACGATTTATTCGTAATTTTTTCAGAAAACAAAACTTATTACAAAAGGCCTTTCAACTGAAAAAAATATAAAACCGACAATCACTTCTTTGTTTTTTTCAAAATAGGTATTTTAATGTTTTTTGAAGCGAATCATTCGTGAATTTTACTGAAAAAACTAATCTCGGCATTCCAAATTTGGATTCAATATTTTTAATTAAATTACTATCTATTCCTGAGCATTCTGTTTTAATGGCAAATTTAAGTTCGTAACGTCAACAGTATTTGTCGTTTATAGAAATTAATTCGTTGGAATATATTAATAACATTATAAAATCAGCATTACAGAGAAAGAGAGGTCCATTGTGATATCTGAAATTAATATGTATCTGTCTGCATTTGTCCGAATGCATTTTTGTTATGGTTTTAAATATTGGAAAGAGCAAACCGTGTTTCTATAAACACTAATTTCTTTTTCATTCTTTTTCTGAACATCTCCACTTATCATCTCATATTCGTTCAATTCAAAGCTTCCTTAAATAAGATTCACTCACTTAAAAAGTTATCCGTCCAAAATGAAAAACTCGGCGGGCTTTAGCCAGAACAAGTGGACCTTCGGCTGCATTATGAACTTCTCCCCGAGTTCGGTAACAATCCCCCGCGGAGTTATTTCGAGGATTACCGTCGCGAAAAACTAACTCTCAACTTCCTACTCGCCTCTCTCCGAAATTTTCCGGACGCGAAACGACAATATAATCATAATTCCGGAACGAAAACATACCCGGATTAGCATGATGGTGTAATGGTTTAAACGGCCCCAGAGACCGAAGGTAAGCGCAAATTCCGGGGGGCTTTATTTCCGAAGTTTTTATCGGATTTCCCGTAGAAAGCGACAAAGGGACTAAGCGTGATTAAAAAATGCACAGTTGGGAATCGCGCTGTTTATCAGACGGATTTTTATCATACATTACAGCCAAAATTAGAACGCATAATGCTAACTACATATACCTAAGGTGACTCATAAAACACTACCAGATGGCGAGAGCTTAAATAAAAAACTTTCACAATTAATCCACCGTAATTCCATTATTTGGAATTGGTTCTGATAAAATTTTAAATTATTTCTGATAATTCAATGTAATTTTGAAAAATAAACTGCCAATATAATATATTATTGTTATCGTATTGCTTTTAGCCAAAAAAGCAATTTTTTCTAAAATTTCGTTAAAAACAGTCGTTATTTTTGCTTACTTCAAGTCTCTAGAAACAAATTTTTGAATTAAAAACTAATTTTTCGTGAAATTTTAATCCAGGATGTAAAATCACAAAACTATTATAATAGTTATTTATTTAACGAGTTTGAGTGTAAATCGGGTTTATATTTCACTAGTGGATTTTTAAACGTCGAGTGTTAGCGAGTGTTAACATCCACGAGGTGAAATAAATGAACCGATTTACACGAAAATGAGTTGGATACAACATTTTATTCTTCGAATTAGACTCAACAAGGCTTAAAATTCCTTTAAATCTGCTAAAAATAATCTGACGTTTCGTATTGACAGTTGTCAAAACTTCCTTACACCGGAGAGAAACCGTAAATTTTGACAGTGTCAAAGTATAAAAATATTATACAAATTGTTTCACCGTTGGCAAGTCCATTTAAAATTAGTAGTCCAGGCTTCGTTCCTATGTCAACGTGGCAGGGTTCCAACATAATTTCAAAATTTTTGACACTGACAGTTGATTTAAAAAAAAAATGAGGTATACATATTTTTACCCAATACCTAAGGCTCTAACACCTCAATTTATAAAAACCTTTTACAATACAGGGTCTTTCACCTAAGACTTTCTTAGTTATTTGTCAATGGACTGTTAAGAAATTTAAAATGCCATATTTAAGGAGGTGGTTTTTTAATTAGGAGCAAAAAATTACCTCAAGTTAAAAAAATTAATTTTAAAACACGTTTCTTCTATTTAAAATTAAGCCCAATTATTATTAGATCATTAAACCCTAAAAAATTAGGTGGCCACACAAAAAATTAACCAAATCACTCGTCTGCTCCAACGAAAAAATTAGATTTTGTTGTTAAAATCTTGATCCAAATTTTGATGAAACATTGCTAAGCAGCATTTTGTGCACCACTGAAAAAGCTGTCAAAAGTATGCACGACGTTATAAAAGTAAAATTTATTAATTTGGTGAGATTACTTTAAAAACATACAACAGTGGCAGTAAGTTCTGTGTTGTTAAAAAAGGAAACAATATTCCGCCTATGGAAAGTGTCGTTTGACTTCTTGTGAAATGTTATTCAAATGAAGCCGTCATAAAAAGTTTAAAAGTTTAAAAGTTCAAAGAATTGTCAATAATTTGAAGGCACAGACAGCGTACACGTGAACTAAATCGAGTAAGGACAAAACACGTTACCAGTAACTGGAAACGAAGAAATAGTTGGAGCTATAATTCAAGCTTTTGAAGTTTTGAAGAGAATCAGTGTACGAAATATTTCCAAACTCCCGAATGTTTAAGTATCTACAATTTTTTAGTTGTTGTTCAGTGTTTGTCCTTTATGAAAAAATGAAAGCATCCAGTACAACAAATAAGTCAAAAATATTGTTTTTTTAACTTTGTAAGGGTGAGATTAAATGTCAAATGTCACTTGCTTGACACTTACGTTTGTGCGAGTAGGAGTGACCAAAATTCAGTGGTAGTGCCCATCTGTTTTATAGGGATCTTCGCTTTTGCATTTGTACCCACGTTTAACAGTTTTTTTCTTTTTTCTTGCAAAACGGACGTTTTTCAAGAACGAGTTTTTTTACAGCATTTTTTATTGATGTTGATTTTTTTATTATAAATCTTAAACGATTTAACATTTTAAAAGGGCATGTAAAAATTACGTTTATTAGACTTGAGTTGTTTCCTTACTTGGATTTTAATTTTTACCTTCTGAAATATTTATATATTAAATTTCATAAAAATTCGTTAACAAATATCTGAGATATCAGGCTCGAAAGTCTTAGGTGAGACACTCTGTATAGTAGTACTGGCATGTATGTTCTGGACCACAAAAGTAGGCGCAGGGCGGGCCTTGAGTGTGGTGGGGGTCGCGCCTACTTTTGTCCAGAACATACATGCAAGTACTACTCCCTACAATGAATATTTAAGTGAAATCTGGTACTTTGCTAATCTGCACATTTTTCAATTCGTATTGGTATTTCTTGAGCTGCAAACACTGCCCGAAATGTTTAGACACAAGCAACTTGCAATACCAAAATAAAAGTAAAACAAATTGATACTTTTTAGCTACTCACAGACTATAATAAAACAAATTAATTGTCAAGACCTGAATCTAGCATTTTGTTGATATTATTGTCTATTAGTGGGATTTAAGTAAATCAGGCACATAGTTTTATGTGAATCGCCCTGTGTGTAGGTACGGTATTCGCCCACCAAAAGTGCGTATTAAACGCGTGTGAGCAGATTAATGTTCCGCAAGAAATAACGCGTAAATCTAGTTGTAGTTTAGTGTTCTCGAGAGCATTAACGGAAAGAATGCCAATCCGCGCCCTGGAGCGGAGACCGGAACCGGAATAATGCACAAAGTGCGCCTCCAGGCAACATCTCGCGCCTGTTTTTCACCCTCGTGACGCAGTGCGAATCCATCATCGGCTCTGGATTTCCGGAAGGGAGGAAACAATGGACCACTTACCCTTTCGTTAAGTCTGGCTCGACATTGTCCCGCCTGAGAGGGTATCGATGTATTAGAACCGGGATGATCCCGGGCTTAATCCGCGTTTGTTTAGGACTTGTTTGCATTTGAACATTGTGTTTCTTCAAAAAAATGTTCAAATATTTTTATCGGAGAGGTTGCTTTCACGAAAGAATTCCAATTATACGACTATCGTTCATCATGCAGCCGCTTCACTGAGATTCTTCTAATGATGATTGATTCCACGCTGCATATTCACCGGCCATTTAACCTTATTTGCATTGAATCTGTTTTTCGCGCACCCATTTCAAAGTGATCAATCACAGTTAACTGGGGTCAAAAATCACACACTTTGAACACGACACGCACCATCGAATTTCAGCGTTTTTACAAATAGATTTTTCCAAATTCTGTTCGGCATTAATGCTCACTTGAATCGAAAAAATATAACTACGGACTGATCGAGAAAAACTGAGTCTGTTGGCAACAGATTTGAAAGTATTTTTGTTCGTAATTTGTAACACTGTAACCGGATTCGATCAGTCCGTAAATTTAATTATCAGTAATTTTTCATTGCTGTTTCTAATTCTATTTTTTACACTTATTAAACAAGTAATATTGCTATATTACAACTAGAGTTCCCAATAGAGGAACTCTAATTACAATCATGGTTACAACCGAGTTATAAAATTTATGGAAGGTCTCAGGATAAAGTTTTTTTTCTTAAATCGGCAGACAAGTTGTCAATTTCCAGACCCACTTTGATCTTGAAAATGTCAGTTTACCTGACTAGCCTCCTCGTCAAGCAAAGTATCACTTTCTTGACTCATAATAGTCATAATCTACTATTTCTCATTTTTAATAAATTTAATAAACTAGACTCTATAAACTACAATAATTTGCTTGATTTTGCTCTTGATGAATGTACGACTGGAAACAATAAAAAAATTAACGTGAATTCATTATCGTCCATCACCTATTTCTTTGATTTGTAGTAACTAAATATGTAATTGAAGCAATAAAGGTTTGTGTCCATACATTTTTATTATCCTGTATATTAGAAATTGGTATTTCTGGAGTCGAAAGGCTCGATTTTTTAAAAGTTTAAAATTCGAAATTAATATTTTCTTAAAATTTTGTTTTTTTAAATTGGTACAATTTCTTGAAAATTTCTTTCCAGCTCTTTTTTGCAATTCACAGTGTTCACATTCTTTGTTGAGATTTTTTTATAACAATTTCTTTATTAGAATTATTATCATTATTCTGCAAGTTTAAAATGTTTTTTTATCTTCTATCTTACAAACTGTTTTCTGCAGCCCTGTTATTACTTCAAATGTTTGTTCTACTTTACTACTGGCAAGCGAAATAGTATTTCAAAAACATAGATCTTCGTAAAATACGCCTGAAACTCAGAAAAAAACTCTGGAAAAAATTAATTTGATGTTATTTCAATGTTTTTGAACGAAATTTTGTGAAAACAAAATAATCTAAACAACCGCAAGAATAGTTAAAACATTAAATTCAATAACGCAATTGTAGGTAAAATATAAAACTCTCTTAGAATAACTCGAACAATCCAAAAATATAGTAAAGACCTAGGTTTCTATTCTTTTCTAGCTCTTTTCCTCTTTAGCTTTCCTCTTTTCTACCTAATTTCTTTTTTGGCCATTCTTTTCTCTAGCTCTTTTCTTCTCAAACTGTTCTCTTCTTTAGCTCTTCTGTTCTCTAGCTGTTCTGATCTTCTCTAGCCAATCTCTTCTTTGGTCCTCCTTTTCTTTAGCTCTTTTCTTCTTAAACTCTTTTCTTCTTTAGCTCTCTTTTCTAGCTTTACTTATCTCTAGTTTTTCTCATTTCTAGCTTTTTTTAGCGCTTCTGTTCTCTAGCTGTTCTGGTCTTCTCTATCTAATCTCTTTTTTGGTTCATTTTTTCTCGGGCTTTTTTCTTCTCAAACTTGTCTCTTCTTTAGCTCTATTTTCTAGCTTTACTTTTCTCTAGCTCTTCTAATTATTTTTTCTCTAGTGTTTTGGTCTTCTCTAGCTAAGCTCATTTTCGGCTCTTCTTTTCTCTAGCTTTACTTTTCTCTAGCTGTTTTCATTTCTAGCTTTTTTTCTAGCTCCTCTGTTCTCTAGCTATATCCCATTTCATTTCATAGTAGAATTTTTTGACAGCGCATTTGAATTTTTTGGAGTGAAATAAAGCACAAATTGAAAGTTTCTGTCTAAGAAAAGAACTCTGTATTAAGCTAAATACCAGCGACAAATTTTGAGCCAAGCAAACCCACCAGAAACTCCAAAAAATGCAAATGCGTTGTTGCAGAATTCTACAATGAACCGAAATGGGATATAATCTCTTTTTTGGCTAATTTTTTCTAGCTCTTTTTTTCTCAAACTCTTCTCTCCTGTAATTCTCTTTTCTAGCTTTACTTTTCTCTAGCTCTTCTCATTTCTAGCTCTCTTGTTCTCTAGCTGTTCTGATCTTTTCTAGCTCCTCTCGTCTCTAGCTCCTCTTTTCTCTAGCTCTTCTCTTTTACAATTTTTTTTTACCTCAAATAACATATCTATTGTAGTGTAATTAAGAGAGGACACGTACTTACTTCTTGAGAATGGTTTATTTATGTATTTTTGCACTATTTTATTACAATTTTTTATTTGTAACTGTAAAAACAATTCTTTTTTGTTTTTTTTTGCTTGCTTCATAGTTCATATTAATGATCAAACATTTACTATTAGTGTGTAGGTACTTTTATGCATTTATTGCACACTTTTGAACTAATTTCTTAATTCTTTGTAAACTTTACTAAAACAAACCAAAAAATCACCAAATTAAGTTGCTTTTTCAAGCGTTTAGTGTCTACGTTTTGCAATCAGAAACTCAAAAGTTTGTTAAAAACACTTCGAAAAATTATAGAATTGGTGTTGTGTTTTCAATATTTTTAGCAAAATTTATTTTATTTTGTTGATTTCACTCGAGTTCGCTCGTTTTTGAAAAAAACCTTTTCAAGAATAAAAAATTTTTTTTTTAAATTATGTAAATTACCTACCGATCGTTTTCAAACAGATTCTTCTTAAAAAGGTTTTTGTTTTTGTTTTCACCTTACGTCAAAAATACGACAAATTCGGAATAGAAAAAGCTACAAGACCACCAATAAAAAATTTCAGTTGAGAGATTTGTTTAATAAACCATTGAGTGCTTCATGATCGAGATTTTACTGTATTCTCACGGTGGTAGCAAGGTAGCAAGGTTCAATAAATTTTCATAGTAACAACAAATCATTTCTATTGATGTCTATCAAACTGTGTCAAATTATCCTCACATTTTGAAATGACTACACATTCACACAAAGTCCGCCGCGTGCAAGGCCACGAATGCAGCCTTCCTCAAGAAGATGAACTCATCACTCTTTACATAAATGGCGGTTTGCTTGTGGACTTTCGCCGAAGGTTTCGCCAGTACCTAATGGTGAGCGCTGCAAACCCCGAAAGCAAAACCGTCCTAAAATCCACCGCTCAAATTCGACTGGAAGAGTCCAGACATCTCCGAAAGTACTACCACATGATCCACCCATTCAGCGAAGCCAGAATGACCTGGGAGATGATAATGATAGTTGTGTACACAAGTCTTCTCGTCCTCATGCCACTGGAACTGGGAATTCCAATCACACAGACGTTGATTCTCTACTCGAAATTTTTTCTGGACCTGATTTCACTGATGGACATTGCGTTGTTCTTCTGTACGGGATATTTCGATGTCAGGAAGCACAAGATAATATTGAAACCAACGATGGTTGTAAAGAACTACATCTTTCCATTTTTTTTCTTTGATTTAATGTCGTCTTTGCCGTACAATATGTATATCGTACAAACGAAGTCGTATAACTTGCGCTATTTGAAATTTTTTTACTTGGTTAAACTGACACGGCTACCAACTTTGAGTAAATACATCAGGAAGTTTTGCATTGTAGAGTACGTCTCGCCTTGAACTCCTAATTGATTGGGCGATTTTTCAGAGAATGGAATTGTACAGTTATAAATTGTCAACTGTTACTTTTGCACTGTGGTTTTTTACAGCAATTTGGTGGGCCACGGCAATCACGTTACTTGTCTACTCCACTGCCGAAAACTATTCCTTACAGTACTACATCGAAAATCCAGACATTTTTAACCCAACTCTGGAATCCTGTTACCAGGTTGTAAGAGCGTTCATGTTGGTCGCAATGAGCAAAATACAAACCGATAAACCCCTAACCATGATTTTCAATATAATTTGTATCTTAATCGGAAGTGTTCTGAACATGGTCATTTTAGGTAAATCAACCACAAGTTTTCATTATCTAATGAATCGTTTCAGCCCAGGTTATGCAAATTTATAAACGCCACTCAAGCTCCAGAAACAAATACGACAATCTGCTCCAAGAAATCGCAGAATACATGAATTACAAGGAACTACCACCACCTATTAAAAACAGGGTGTTTCGCTATGTCGAATTCAAATTCCAGAAAAATATTTTCAAGGAAGCCGACATCCTCAACACTTTGTCCAAAATACTGAAACAGGATATTTTGCTACACAATTGCAAGAAAATGGTCGAGAAAGTTGACTTCTTCAAAGGCTTGCCAGGTTCTTTGATTTTGCGTTTGGTGACGAAACTTCGGTCGGAGATTTATTTACCGAACGATCTCATTGTCCAAGCTGGAATTCCAGGAAACGCGATGTATTTTATTTATGTTGGATCGGTGGCCGTGTACACAATCAATGACCAAGAAGTTGAAATTAACTTGTTCCGAATTCAATAATGTTTTGTAATTTTCAGATTTGTCATTTGGAGGATGGAAGTTACTTCGGCGAAATTTCCTTAGTTATCAACGAACCTCGAGTCGCAAGTGTCATCGCAATAACAAATTGTGAAGTGTTTAGACTCAGTCGCAAGGATTTTATGGAAGCAATGGAGCCCTATCCGAACTTGACTGGAAAAATTCGCGAGAAAGCTTTGAGCAGACTGAAGAGAACGAAACAGATGACAGACGACTACCATCAAAAAATCAAACCTAAGGCTTCAGTTGCGTTTGATGAGCCAACCATTTTGGATTAAGCTGCGTTTTATTGTTTAATAAAATACTGTTGATGACGTGACTTGTCTAGTTCCATTATTTCTTATCGACAGGAGGTAACAATAACTTTCATTTATCACCTCCAAACAATACATTTTCTCTTAATGACATTGTTAAAATTCCAATTTATTTCCTACTTGTGAGTGTTTTGTACATTTTTACGACCAAAATTAATAATTACGAGTGTATAAATTCCAAAAAAAACTTAACCAAAGCAGTTATACGTCCACTTCTAACTAAAATGAATTTCGATTTTTGCGCACTATTTCTTTTACTTAGTATTTGCACAACTGTTAGAGGAACTTATGATTCAGATGAGGTAAGGCAAAACGGCAGCGCTAACAATTGTTTAAATCTGTTTTATGATAGGACTGCGAAGACGAATCAAACATTGTAAGTAGAACTAAATTACTATTAAATTGTTGCACGAAACCGTCCTGAACTGAAAACGATTGAAAAATTGTGGACCATCATACTACCATATTATACGAAAACAGATTTTTTTAATTTTGCAAGCAGCAGTTTGACAGTAGTTGCATAAAGTTGCAAAAAATAAAAAACTCTTTTTAATAATTTATTTCTTTTTTTTTATAGGAAGACGAACAGGTATGTATACAAGTTTAAATTTGCATAATATTTAATTGGAATCCACTTTTAAGCCGCATGTTGGTTCGGGTTCGTTTGACAGAACGGTAAGAAGAATTTTTTTATTAGTTAGTACAGAAAGCAAAGTAAAACTTTGAATAGAGTTGAAACAAAGTAAATCTTAATGATAGAACAATTATTTTTTGTATTGTTTGACATTTTGTTAGCAGAAACTGCGATCAACGAAAAAATGTTGTAATCAACTCGTTTGTTAATTGCGATTATAATCTCAACTACTTATTAAAGGCACTCACTTGCTATTGCTGGCTCGTGCTTTAAACAGTATTATTATGAATCGCTTCTTTAACAAATTAGTTTATTAAACTGCTATTAATAATTTATCGATGTAGTCGAAAAGATTCGCACTGATAAGAAATCCGCGCTCCGGTCTTGTCTTAGACGCTCGCGATGGTCCTGTTAAAGTTGAATACTTTACCACTGCTCCAAGTCAGTTGTGGAAAGTAGAAGATGCAGATCCTGGCACTTTTTATATCATCAATAAAGCTACTGGGTAAAAGGAACTGTTTCAGAGGTTTTAAATATTTCTAAAAAATTGTTGCAGCAACGCTTTATACTTGGATTACCAAGACGGCAAAGGAACTCATCCGTTAATTACAATACCAAAATATTCTTTAAATGAAAACAATAAGTGGAGTGCGAAATGGTACGTTAATTCTGATGATACAATTGTCACCTCCCGTAAGGGACTTGCTGTGACTATAGAACATGAAGATTTTTCACCTGGAGCAGAATTGGTAGGGTTTCCTAAGCATTCAAGGAACAACCAGTTGTTTGTTTTTCAATATCAATAGAAGTTTTGTAACAACTTTCAAGAATCTATACATTATTTACTAAATTGTGTTTTGTCTTAATCAATAATATCAATAAAGCACTAAGAAACTTGTTAGGATACTCTTTTCGGCCGTTACAGAATGTTTGTAAAATGAGACAAAGCCGAGTGGAAAAATACTGGGAATTAGCAAAATAACAATAATAATAACAATAATAATAATAATAGTAATAATAGTAATAATAATGATAATAATAATAATAATAATAATAATAATAATAATAATAACAGGTCATGTCATAACAGTTACCAAATAGTACATTATGATACGAGTTTTATAAGACGCATTTTGTCGCACGCACGGAATTGGGGCACGACGAGCGCAGCGAAATTTCTCTCACAAGAGAGATAAAGCTGTCAGATTTTCTGTCAGATTTAGCTTTATCTTTATTGTGAGAGAAATTTGATTTTTCTCACCGAAAACAATGGTATAATGTACCTAAAAAACTGCACCTGTAATATACATTTTCTTTTCTATAGCTCTTCTATTTTACAGCTTTTCTCTTTTCTAGCTATGCTCCTCTCTTTAGTTTTTTTCTATAGCTCTTCTTTTCCTTAGTTCTTTTCTTTTTTAATGATTGCAAGCAAACTTTGTATTGAAAACAGAGGCTTTAAATTTGAATATATCGGAAAATTAATTGATTTTCTTGTTTTAGTTCTCCTCTTCTTTTTTTTTAACTTTTCTCTGTTCTAGCTTTTTTTTCTAACTTTTCTATATTCTAGCTCTTTCCTTCTTTCGCTCTGCTTTTCTCTTCTCTAGCTTATTTTATTTATAGTTTTTCTTTTATCTCTTTCTCTCTTTCTTTTCTCTGTTTAAAATTACTGTTCTCATGCTCTTCTTTTTTTCTAGCCTTCTTTTTCTCTTCTCTATCGCTTGTCGTCTCTAGCTATAGTTTTTCTCTTTCCTTTTTAAGTTTTTACCTTCTTTAGCTCTGCTCCTCTCTTTTCTTATTTTGCTGCTTTCTTTTCTAGGTCTGCTCTTCTTTTAACTAACTTTTTTTAATATTCTCTTTCTTAAAGCTTTTCTTCTTTCAATGGTTCCAAGCACAATCTTTATTACAAATAAGAACCTTATTTTTGAATACATCGGAAAATACAAGATTGATTTTGACTAAAATATTTTGGACCCTATTGTCAATTTAAAATTATAAGTAAAAAAAATATATATTTAATATATATTTAATAAATACAAGGTGGTCTACGAGGGTGGAATGATTAATTCGTTGCCTCACATAGAAAACAATATTTAACCATACAATTTTTGTTATTTTTTAGTATAGGTATCTTCTTCTAGTTGTATGCACTTAGTCAATCGATGTTCCGAAGTCTTTATCCTATCCTTGTGGGTCGATTCTCGTAACTCTTCAAATAAGCTTTTTGTAGCTCTGATTTCTTCAAAATTTGCATTGTATTTCTTTTCAGGGTATTTTTTTAATTGGGGAATAGGCTGAAGCCCAATTGTTATAAATTAGCGCATAAAATCTATTGTATTGAGCTAAAATTGCTCCAAACCAAAGTATAAGCGACAGCAAGCACGAGAAATTTTTTTACTATACCGAAGGTGCACTTCCATTAAAAAAAATACAGTTTCAAAAATAATTTTATTTGTATTTTTGTTGGTATAGCTGAAGGTTTTTACAGAATACAGAAGGGTTATACAATTTGTAAAACAATTCTCTGCCATTCACTTTCATTAGGTGGTTCCGCTACTGCCATGACTCCATGACGAGAATGCCTGATTTCATCGTCGACTGAGGGGACAGTTATTGCCAGTCTTAATTTTTCGTTAACTATGGCGTCATAGGTAAGGTACCATTCCTGAATTGGATCACCAGCTCGTTTGGGCCTCATAACTAGATTATAAACTGTGTTATTGAACTTGCTAACTTCCATATACTTTCTGTTACAAAACAGACCTTATTAAATCATATTACAAAAATTCACATTTACCCGTTGCCTTTGTTGATCATATAAAATTTTTGTTTACCCAAGTATTCCGGTGCCCACAACTGAGTTGCAACCCCGGTAGCGTGTACAAAAGTGATATTTAAATTTGATGGCTTAGCCTCTAAGACAAAACCAGATTTTGGATTCCTTAAATATACGTAATGGAATATGGATCTAGCCTGTATAAAAAATATTAATTTTTTAATGTTTTGCACAGTGCGGACAGTTCAGGGTGACTCATATTTATTGAGTTATAGAGAATATAGAGAATTTAATCCAGTGAAAAGTTCTTACCCTAGGTTGGATCAAACCTTTGAGACTTAAATGTGATTTTTCCTGAAAAATATTACAGTTGACAGTTCGGATTTTATTTAGCTACTCACCCTTTTCGTCCCATGTTTATCCTAAGCATAAAACAATATTAAGAAATTATGCAGTTGATCGGTCTTCCTTACCAATTTCTCATTGGTTGTAATACCAATAGCCCAAATAGTAATAAAAAACAGTACAAAATTTATACTCCGTTTCATTTTTTTGTTGCAAAACTGACTTCTTGAGTATAGTGTTTCTTTTATACGATTTTTTTAGTACTGATTTTAAACATAAATTGGACATTACCGGGAAATAGCCAAATTAACATACTTTTATATTGGTTACATTTAAAAATACTTGCTGTTAAAAAGCTTAATGTACCATCAAATGTTCAATTATAAAAATCGTAAAGATACTGTGACAAATTATTTTGTTTGCGATTGAATTTCGAAAAATATCTCTGAAAACTCAATTCATTTCAAAAAAGTAAAATAAAATAAAATGAGGGCGCTTTAAGCGTTGTACCGCCTCGGCGCCAGTTGGTTTTAAATTAATTTAAATCCAACCAATTTACTAATTACTTGGAAAAATATGCGAAAACTCTTGAGCAGACTGAAATATTTAATCTAAATTTCGCGCAGATAGGCGTTCGTTCCCAACCGAGGTGACCAAAAATAGTAAACATCCTTGAAAGATCGATATATAATCATCGGAGTTTATAAATTATGAATTCGTAGTTTTCAATTAAAGCTAGCTCAATAATTTTTTACCTACAAACATACAGGGTGTTTACGGTCTTGAGGTTGAAACTTAAAGGAGATAATATGTGTGATAGAAGAAGCCCAAAACGCTACATAAAATAACAATTCATATTATAACAGAAAATCATTCAATTTACATTATTTGTTTGTGAACTGCTGCTTCGACTACAACAATTACAATTACCTCGTGCTTCACCGTAAGTCCTAATCATGACAACCAGTTCATTATCTCAATAACTGTAGTCCATGGACATAAATTTGATGAAAAACCTCCACAAAACACAAATCACACTTGCACGAAACGCTGAAGTGATCAAACAGAGGACCATCGGATTTAAATTTTGATCAAAAATAAAGCCAAATAAAATGATGATAGTGTCAAAATTATAAATTGACGTTTTTCACTGTTGTGGTTACAATATTCTTATTTAAATTTTTCCTTTTTTATTTAATGTATTACTGTTTGACAAAATTTTAAGCCTAGTTTGTTTTAGAATTACAATCTTAACTAATTAATTAATAATTATTCTAAGAAACTATTTTTTTAATATCTTATCCCTTGATATAGGGAAGAAATATTTTAGTAGCGTTTGTAGCTACACTTGGAACAAGACAATATATAAATATTGTCTAAAGTTCTATACGAAGCCGTCATTCCAACATTGCAAGGAGTAACAGTTTGTAATATGTAACAGTAATAAGAAACAAGTGCTGAAATGATTTAGTAAGCATGAGGAAACTATGAAATGAAAGAAAAATTCAAAAAATAGAAAAATAATAAACGGCTTCTCTGGTAAAAGATATCGACACTTGCATAAACAGAAATACAATTTCTTTATTTGTCGTTGCTTTTGAAGATACGTTCCATGAATAAGTAGATGTGGTTAACATAATTATAAACCTAGAGTTTACAAAAATATGAAATTACGATTTTCTTGTTTTTTAAAGTTGTAATGTACTCATTTTTTGGTATCAAACGGTCTTATGGCGTGAGATTTCAAAATTTTTATTTATTTTATTTAGGGCTAATAGTTCATTAAACATTCATAAAAGATCTAGGATTGCAATAGATAAATGGAAAAAATTAAGGAACAGCGAAGGAACTTTGAAAACATGTATATTTTAACAGATACAGTACAGTAGTATTATCAGAGTTAGTGGAAAGCATGATAATCATTTGATAACAATGTACTTGATTAATGCAACAATGATCACTGTGTATTATCGATATTCATGACGAAAACAAGCACATTTTTTCCAATATAACTAATTTAAACTCATGAATGTCGTAAGTGGAACGGATTAAGGGGTTTCTACCCCTACGAAACAAGAACGTAAATATGGTACAGATCGTCTCTACTTATCCTTGGAAGACTATGATAAAATTTTGTCGGTCTGTTTAAGAATCACCCTGTATCTAAATTAATCAATAATTAACGAAAAACGTTACAATTTTTTGAAGGGGTGAACAAATTAAAAAAGACTATCCAATTTTTCAAAATTTGTTATTTGCATTGTACAGGCGCCAGGTCTCATAAAATTACGTGAAGCACCCTCTGTATTTAAAAAAATTTCAAGCTTTTGCCAATTTGGACTCTGTTCCATATTTTTCAAAACCCTGCAAATACGGTTACAGATGCAAGAAAAATATTAGGTAAAAAATTGTAGAGAATTAATTTCCTACAAAAAAATCTTCGAAACCATATCCCTATGTTTAACCATCATTTAGGTCCCAAAGTTGTTCAAAGATTTGCTTCATTTTGTCCGTGGTCAAGTATGGGAGAGTTAAATTATACCTAAACTGTTGAAGATAGAAATATGGTGTCGTGGACTTTTTGTAGAAAATTGAATTTTTTACAACTTTATTTTTTACACTTTTTCTGTATCTTCACCGTATTCGCTGCGTTTGCAAAAAAAATAACAGATGGAACGCAAATTGATAATTATAACCTGTAATTTTTTGCGCACCATCGCATATTTATTAAAACGCTGCAAATACGGTTAAAGATAAAAAAAGTGTAAGGAACAAAGGTGTAGAGAATTAAATTTACTATAAAAAAAACTTTCTGTTACTTGACCACTGGTAAAATAAAACAAAATCGTCGCTTAAGCGTTTTTGGGCCTAAACCGTTAAAGATAAAAATACAGTCAGTCGTTTTTAAAGGAAATTTGATTCTCTATAAAATTTTCTTTGTAACATTTTGCTTGTATTTTTAACCGCATATTAGCAGCGTTTTGAAAAATACGGGACGAAGCGCAAATTTTAAATTTTAAATAATTTTTTTCTCACATTTGTCATAAAAATTTTGGTCAATTTTTCACCCATCATTGGTATTTGCAGAATCTTTTATAATCGATGCCGATTTAAAAGCGATTTGTTTTACTAAATAATATTTTTTTTGGGAGGACAAGATAAAATCGCGCTATCAACATTGTTTTCTGAGTCGAGGATTTTTTTATTAAGGAAATATCAAATTTAAACCATAGGTATTATGCTCGTATTTATACGAATACTTTCTCTGTTCAAATAAAATTTAAATATAGTTATTTATGTAACAAGTCCGCAAAATAGAGTTTTAGGGGACGAATCGGATTAAGGACGAGGCGACGGAGGAGGCGAGTCTTTAATGACATGAGTCCGCTAAAATTATTTTGCGGAAATGTTGCATACAAACTTTTTTGGTACCAGCTCTCTAAAACAACAAAATTGTAATTTTTTTTACATTTCCAATCCACCCTCATCATAAGTGCAGTCGATCGATAGTCATAGCAACGACTGATTTATTGAAACAATAATAATTGTTTTCTCAAATAATAAATAAATTAGAGTCCGCAAAATGAATTAGAGTCCGCAAAGTGTTGCTATGACGACTTAAAATACTTGTCCTTTAAAATGACATTTTGGATTTTGCGGAGTCAAAGCAGTTCCAAAAGTAACCATTTTAGAGAGCGTGTACCAAAAAGGTAATTTTGGGGTTAGCAACAATTTTTTCACATATTTTTTGCACAAAACATTTTGCAAGCATCGTTTGTTTTAGAATGACACTAGAAATCATAATATTTTTTAATTTTTAAAAATAAAATTATATTTTACTAATACAGGGTGGGGCACGATTGGGGTACTTCTGAAACCTTTAAAAATGCAACCAAATATACAGGAAACTTTAAACACTTGATACAATATTCAATTTAATTCAAATTAGTAATCAAAGTGTGTAGATGAAAGCTTCAAGATGACAGTGGATGACAGTTAATCAAATTAGGCCAATTAAACGAATTATTTATTTATTTATTTATTTATTTATTTATTTATTTATTTATTTATTTATTTATTTATTTATTTATTTATTTATTTATTTATTTATTTATTTATTTATTTATTTATTTATTTATTTATTTATTTATTTATTTATTTATTTATTTATTTATTTATTTATTTATTTATTTATTTATTTATTTATTTATTTATTTATTTATTTATTTATTTATTTATTTATTTATTTATTTATTTATTTATTTATTTATTTATTTATTTATTTATTTATTTATTTATTTATTTATTTATTTATTTATTTATTTATTTATTTATTTATTTATTTATTTATTTATTTATTTATTTATTTATTTATTTATTTATTTATTTATTTATTTATTTATTTATTTATTTATTTATTTATTTATTTATTTATTTATTTATTGCAAAAGTCAGTAATAAATGTTCAGAGAGCCGATAGACGGACGCGTAAAGTTGCTGGCGTATTAGCTCTGCATACGATTCTTTACATTACTAGACACCACAGAAAAAGTAAAACAGTGTTAAATGTGAAATTTTGGGGGCCAAATCCAATGGATTCTCGTCCTATCCAACGATTTCCATAATTTTTATTTAAATGATCTGTAACAATAGCGCACCATCTTGTTGGGACCATTGCCGTAAGGTCTAAATTTTCTAACAGGACAATTCCATTTGTAAAAGTAGAGAAACACTTTCCCATTGAGGGTTCCATCAAAGAATGGGGTCCAATTACGGGCTCATTAAAGACCGCACCAAACTATATCAGTTAAAAAAAACACTTTGGAAGTGAGTTTCACAAATTCATCGTGAGTTCTCTTGAGCATTTAAAATCGGAGTGAAACTGACAATTATGAAAATTTTTGACGTTATTGAGATAAAGCATTCTTTGACTCAAATTTTAATTTATAATAATACTAAAGCATAGAGAGCGACGAAAGATGTTTTAAAGGTTGCAGATAAAAACATTCCAGAAGTACCCCACTCGTGCCCCACCCTGTATAAATATTTCTTATTATTTAGTATTTATTATTTATAAGGAACTGTAGAAAAATTCTGAAAAAATTTGAAGGCATACAGAAAGAATTAAAGTATTTAATAGAAAACGCTGATTTTTGTGTGATTATTAAAATGGATTATTTTTAGTTATTATAATGATTTATTACAGTATCTACTTTAAATAAATTACTCGAATCATCACAAACAACAATTTCTTTCAAAATTTATTTCTTTTAAGTCAATAAAATTATCCAGAGATCTGAACATAAAGCCGAAAGGAACAGTAGTGTGTAAATCGCAGCTACCTTGTGAACAGTGTATGCCGCGTGACGTCATCAGGCTCAAAGCGGGACCGCTGTCAAACAGGCAGACAAAAAAAGCTTATATTTTTGTTATTTTTAAAGTTATGGAATTAATTTTTTTTGCACTTAATTTCTTGATTTGAGTACTATCATGCTGATAATAAATAATAACATTTTGAAAAATTGGAAACTTCCTCATTTTTTGAAGGGGTGAACAAACTAGAGAAGACTATCCAATTTTTCAAAATTTGTTATCGAGTTTGTAGAACACATGAAATTTGTTTTTGAAAAACAGCAATTTATGACTATTAATGAAACAGCAATTAGTATGACAACTACTGTCATGGGTTTCCAAAAATTAAATAATTAAATGTTTATTTTTGTGTATCTAGTGTACCTATTATGAGTATTATGACTTTTGTATATTTGGGTGCGTACATTAGGCGCAGGACTCGTAAAGTTGTGTAAAACGCCCTGTATAGTTTACGATAAAATTTTTGCATTATATTTACCTCTTACTATTGAAAATTTAATACTCTATCTCTCTGTATTTTGCTATATGTTAACGGTTATACAAGTAGAACCATTTTTTCATTGTTCTGAAAACGTACGGGCTGATTTCAAGTTGAGCTACGACCGACGCAAATCGGGATTGACATAGCAACGACGCAAATCTAGCAATGTCATTCGTTGCTGCTATGCAACTGCGACCAGCGCAATTTTGCGACCAAACTTGAAATCAGGCCCTTAGACGGTAATGGAAAAACTGCTCATTCTGGCGACATTAACGGAACTATCGAGGACGGGAACGTTTTATTTGTAAGTCGTTTCATAATATCCTAGCCTTTAGATACCCGTAGTCTAAACCGTCCAACTTTAATAAAAAAAATAAACAAATCAATTAGTATCGACCGCTAACTAGTTACATAATAAATTTCACAACATCACCAGTTACATAATAATAGAGTTCCTACATAGGAACTCTACGTAATAAATGACTGTACATCAAGTCAAAATTAGACGTAAAAAATCTAACATTTGGTAAGAGGATTCGGAAAAAATATTATAAATTTCAAATTGTATAAGCAGGTTTGTTTGCAGTTTTATTACAGATTATATTTTAGGTTTCTGAAAAACAAATTGCTGCCAGTGCTCTCCATGATGTGGATGCGCTGTCACAAGTATGCCGGGCTTATAAGACGTTAAGTTAGTACTTTCTATAGGTATATTTAATACAAGTCCGGCTCTGGCATTCGCAATGGTATTGTCATACCCAAAAAGCCACATTTGTTTTATTTCACCTTCTTTTTTCGGATTTGTAGTTAGATAAGTTCTAATGAGACCATCCCCTTCCACATCTAAAACATTGCTAAAAAGATTTTATTAAAACATAATGAAAAAATGCAATATTTACTCATTGCCTTTATTAACGATAAAGAATTTTCCATTAGCCGAATGTTCTGGTATCCATAACTGAGTTGAAGCCCCGGAAGCCTGTACAATAATGACCCATTTTCCCGAAGCTTCCAAGACCATACCTGATCTAGGATTTCTTAGGTATGAGTACTCATCTGGGACCTGTATCGAGGAAGACATGGAATTTAAATGTGAGAAATTTCAAAAAAGTTTGATAAAAAAGAAGATTCAAAAGACAACAGCGCATTTGAAGCCAAAACTAAAATAGTACATAAAATAGTCGTTAGTCACGGTTAGTCGCTTAAGACTCCGAAGCCACATAGGACTGCGCTGCACTGACGAGCCCCAAAAGGGCGAAACCGGTCTGCAGCTGTCCGATGGAATGATGTAGGCTTCTCTTATACAAAAAAAATAGTATATTATTATACAAGTTTTATAAGATGTCCTATTGTGGCACGAATGGTTTTGGAGCACGAAGTAGTGCTCCAATAGAATGAGTGCCACAATGAAGTCTTATAAAACGAGCGTAATATATTATTTTTTCTACTTTCTATTTTTGTTGTTTGTCTTTGTTTAGTTTAACTTATCAAAACGACTTGACGCTGTAGACAGATCACCATTGAGAGGACAATCAGAGGAATCAAGGTTACAGCTGAGCGATAGGCAACATATTTTGACGCAGTTAGTGGCGCACCGATTTGTCGTCAGGATACGATTATTGCTGGTTGTATACAGTCGAAGGATTTGAATTTATAATAAAATAGAATTTGCTGCTTTATCAAGAGTTTGTGCCCCACAGATGCACAAACTCTTGATAAAGCAGCAAATTCTATTTTATTATAAATTAATTTTTTCCATATCCTCGACTGTGTATACAACCAGCAATAATCATATCCTGACGACAAATCTGTGCGCCACTGACTGCCTCAGTATGTTGCCTATCCGTCAGGTGTAACCTTGATTCCTCTGAATTTTCTCTCAATGCAGATCACACACTAAATTACAGTTACGACTGCCAATATTACCCCTAAAAATTTACTAAAAGTTGTTGAATAAAAGTTCTCATTGTGAAACTACTTTCGGTTTCACAATGAACATTTTGTGAAACCAAGGTAGAAAAAATGTATTTAAAATTTTTGTTTTATCCAAATTCTGTCAAAAAACACTAATGAAGGTAGGGGAGAGTGGCCCAAAATGATCCCTGCGGGCATAATGATCCCCCCTTTTATTTTTAATACCAATGTTACCCTCTGTGATTTGAGTGGGTAGTTACGATCAGTCGAGCCGCCTTGTTTGGTTGACCACAAAAAATGCACAAGGTAACATCGTTTTATAAAAATATTTGTGAAAACGTGTTTTTATGCTGCCTGATCTAAGATAAGTGCTTTTAGACTATTGTAGCAGTGTTGTCATAGAAGTAGGAATATTAAGTTGCAATATATTTTATGAAAATACATAGTTTTGCCTAATATTTGACGAGTTTACGTAAATATTAAACAGAGCCGTTATGAAGTTACCATGACCTAATGCAATATGCACACTTTCGGACAAAACGATCCCTTACTGAATGATCAGGGATCATTTTACACCCTCGACTTTATTTTTATATTTTTATTGTTTTTATTTTGTTGCAGGTAAGAACATAGTTCAAAAATATAAAAGAAAAACTGAGAGGCAGTTATGGCAGTTGTACCTTACTTTAGAGGATCATTTTACCCTACCTCTACGGGTAAAACGATCCTTTTGCAAACATCTACATTACTGTCCTCAAAAAATTGCTTACCTGCAATAGGTATAAAAAAAACTAGTAAGGCAATATTTAAGTACAGTCTACCGGCATTCAAAAAAAATATATTTGAACATCTTATCTTGTATACTTTATTTTTTACAGGCATTTCTAGCTTAGGGGGATCATTTTGGGCCACTCTCCTCTAATCTTGCATGAACGCCTCTGAAATTTGTGAAATTGGCAAAAATACGGTCGTGAATTTGCTTCCTGCCAACATAAAAATTTTCATAAAATGTTTCGTCAAATAATGACTATTATGACATCGCACTTGATGACGCTGCGTGCTTTAATATGTCTATTATGCATCAAAATTGCGCCCAATTACAAAATAGTATATTAAAAAACAAGTTTCATAAGACGACCACTCGTGAAGCACGAATTCAATTTCAACAACGAGTGGCGTTAGCCACGAGTTTTTTGAAAGAATGAGTGCTTCAAGGTCTTATGAAACGAGTTTTGTATACTATTTTTTGTAATTTGCCCCCTTTCTGCCGATTTTAAACAAAAATTGTTATTTTTGTCGATTTGGGGATTTTTGTGACGGTTAGTAAACTGTCAATTTTGAAAGTGAAAAATTAATTTAAAATTTTTGTTTTATCCAAATTTTGTCAAAAACACGAGTATGAATGATAATGAAGGTAATCTTGTCTGTACGCCCCCTGAAATTTGTGAAATTGGCAAAAATACGGTGGCAAATTCGCTTCCTGCCAACCTAAAAATTTTCGTAAAATGTTCCGTGAAATTATGGATATTATGACATCGCACTTGATGACGTTGCGTGCTTTTAGGAGCCCATTAAAGCATCCAAATGACGACAAATTACAAAAAATAATTTTTCTACTTTTGTTTCGTACTGAGGTCATTACGAACGCCATTTGGGTTTCGTAATATCCAACGGAGTGCTATAATAATTACACTAAAAACCAGGGTAATTTAGTTGGAAAATGATGGCAACCTAGTTTTTTGACAATTATCTGAGAGAAGTGTCAGTGTCAATCGTCACCTATTTCAAGTGATAATTTAATCAAATGAATCAATTTCGAACCTTTAGAGGCTTCTGTACCAACCCTGATACGTAGTCCCTTCGAACACCTTTCGAGTAGTGTACAAACATGACTTCAAAAGCCAGTGCAAGTGAGTAATTTGAGATCCCATTCTCCTTAGGCCAATGTTCAAATTCCGCGTATTTGCCACAAAAGCCCGTATTCGTTGAGGGGCAGATAGATTGCAAAACGTCTTGGACACTTTCAGAATACATTTTACGAATAAACTAATGACGATCCAAATTATTAATTTAATTTCATGATCCACGCAAATGCTGTCAACTGCCACAAAATTCCCTAAATTTCGAAATTGATTTTTTTTGTTAAAAAAGGTGCAAAGTAGAAAAAATAGTGTATGATATCTCGTTTATAAGGCATTTTGTCGCACTTACTCCATTATGGCACTCCTCGCTGCACTCGTCGTGCCCCAATTCCGTGCGTGCGACAAAATGCGTCTTATAAAACTCGTATCATAATATACTATTTTCTACTTTGGTTTCGTACTGAACCCATTACGATACGCCATTTGCGTATCGTAATATCCAACGGAGTGCTATAATAATTACACTAAAAACCAGGGTAATTTAGTTGGAAAATGATGGCAATCTAGTTTTTTGACAATTATCTGACAGAACTGTCAGTGTCAATCTACACCTGCTTCAAGTGATAATTTAATCAAATGAATCAATTTCGAACCTTTAGAGGCTTTTGTACCAACCCTGATATGTAGTCCCTTCGAACACCTTTCGAGTAGTGTAGAAACATGACTTCAAAAGCCAGTGCAAGTGAGTAATTTGAGATCCCATTCTCCTTAGGCCAATGTTCAAATTCCGCGTATTTGCCACAAAAGCCCGTATTCGTTGAGGGGCAGATAGATTGCAAAACGTCTTGGACACTTTCAGAATACATTTTACGAATAAACTAATGACGTTTTATTTTTTAATAAAACATTGTTCATTTTTTTTATTATAAAAAATAGCACAGTTTTTAATTATATTATATTTCAAATATCGAAAATAAATCGATTTAGCCCTAATATCAATAAAACTGTTATTGAAATCGATTTTATAGATATTTATATTATGACATCGATGTTGCATCGATTTATACAAAAAAATCGATAAGTCCAGCTCTAATAAGGCATTTTGTCGCACTTAATTCATTCCGTGCATCCTACAAAATGCGTCTTATAAAACTCGTATCATAATATACTATTAAATAACAACAATAATAATTGTCATGTTTACTTATAGTTATTTATTCAAGGAGTTTGAGTGTAATTCGGACGCTTTATTTCACCTCGTGGATGATAAACCACGAGTGAAAAGGAACCGATTTACACGAAAACGAGTTGAAAACAACATTTTATTCTTCTAATTAGACTTAACAAGGCTTAAAAGTGCTTTAAATTTGTTAAAAATAAGCTGACGTTTCGTATTGAGAAATGCCAAACAGTTGTCAAAACTTTCTTACACAGGTGAAAAACCGCAAATTTTGACATTGTCGAAGAATAAAATAATTTTTTACTTCAAAATCAAGACCGACACAATATTGAATTTACCACAAAATGTTAAAATTACATAACTAAAACGACTCTTACCCTGGATCGGACGACACCAATGGTCCAAATAGCAAATAAAGACAGTACAATTGCAAAACGTTCAATCATATCCATTTCTTTAAGTATACACTTAACCTTTCTCTGGATCATTAATTTTTATATGGTCCTCTTATCACTGATTTTGGACATAAATTGGACATAAACGTTAATCAGCAAGATTAACAATTGTTCAATTAGTCATTGTTAGAAATGTAAATAAAATTTTTATATTACCATTAATTGTTCTGTAAAAAAGTATCAACAAGTTTGTTATGTTGTTGATATTTATTTGAGAATACAGTACAATTGCGGTAGTGTGAACATGCGTTCATGTGAACGGCGCGCTGGTATGTACATAATTTTTTTAACATTGTATACTCTATACGGGGTGATTCACATCACTTTACAACCCTGACGAATTTTAAATGCAACTAGTAATACATTACTCAATTGTAACCTGATTCAAAAACACTAATAATTATAAAGTTGTTTGAGATTTAGATATCCCTCACAAACCTTAAAAAATCAGATTTTTGGCCCGTTTTATCCTCCATAACATTCACTTTCATAATCTGCTTTCTTTAACGCTTGGACCAATGTTACATGGTAATTTTAGAATCCTGTTAACCGACAACTGGCTAATCCCAGTTTGTCTCTAGCTGATATGTGAGTTATTGTCCACAGCTTCCATAACTCTTATTTTATTATCAGAATCTACTGCAGTCTCTGGCGTTTTTGTTTCGGTATATTCATGCGCAATTCGACTTCCCATTGTCTAAAAATAAATAAATATGTGTCTGGTAGTAATGCCAACACTCAGGTGCCAGAGTTTTCAGGTCACATCTACAGCACCGGTACTAATTTTCGGCTGCTACTTACTTCATTCTTTTGACACTCACCATAAATTAATATCATGTTGACCCTTTCGTCATTAGAACACATTTTGATTAACAAAAATGTTTGAAAAAGAATTGTCAAATATAATTGTCATCGATTTCAGGGATATCCGGATTTCATGCTACTTAAACGTAGCTAAGGATATCAAGTTAAAAATGAATAATGTATAATGAGTTGCATTTAAAGTTCGTCAGGATCGTAAGATTGTGTGAATCACCATGTATAGTGTGAACAATACAGAAGACGCGATAACATGAACATGTAATATTACACTAACTACTTAATACGAGCAGGTAGCAGGTTGTACCTGCTTTAAAGGATTCTAGGAAAGGAACCTAACTATTGTAATAAAATAGTTATTTGTTTAACGAGTTTTAGTGTAAATCGGGTATTTATTTCACGAGTGGATTTTTAAACGTCGAGTGTTAACAAGACTTTTAACATCCACGAGGTACCGATTTACACGAAAAAGGAGTTGTATACAACATTGACAATGGTCTAAACTTCCTTGCACAGGAGAAAAATCGTAAATTTTGCCAGTGCCGAAGAATAAAAAATATTTTTTTTTGTTATTTCATTAAACAGTATTTCAAAGCAATACCTATGTGTATATGGTCTCAAACATACGACAGAGCATATGAACAAATGTGGTAGCTCAACAGCTTAGAAAATGTTCTTACAATATGTCAGATGCTTAATCATAATCAAAGGCAATTAAACTAAATTTCAAAGAAAATTTTTGCTTTCGCGGTAAAGAGTAGTTTTATTCAAAATAAATTATTCTCATATGTTATACAAGAAGCCGCTTTCAGGTTCCTGGATTCAGGATCACGTACGGCTTGTTAAGGCTAATCTCGCCACGTTACCTTAACTTCGACAACACCATCGTAAAGTAGATTTGTTGCTTCACGAAAGCTTGCTTTATTCCAGAACAGCCTTTTTTCTTTATTTATTGCACGAAACTCTGCATTTGACTAAGCTACGACGGTGCAAAAATTAATTAGAAAAACGACGAGAGCGAAACGAAGGATTTATTCGGAAATGCGAAAATGGATTGGATAGGTAAACGCTGGAGGCTGCATTGCACATACAATTTTATTTTTAAATTAATAGAAAAATTATTGAATAATGTTCTTGAACGCTCACGCTTGATTTAACACAACAAGTCAAAAGTTTATTTTACGAGTAATCACTAAACTAAGTAAACAAATGATTGTAAACTTATTTGCAGAAACATGTAAGAAAATCCTCATTTTCTGTTAAAATAAAACGATTAAACAAGAAAGTGCTGGAAATCAATTTCTTTCAACAGAATTAATACACAGAGTTTTATCCAAAATAAGTCGATTTGAGCACTCTAAAGCGATTTGTCTCATTTTTAAGCAAGAAATTGTTAGAAATTAAAGGGTTTTAACGAAACTTATTCCTAAGTCGTCGTTATTAGCCAAAATAAGACACTGTAAATCATTTCACAGCGATTTTCTAAAGCGAGAAAGTGTATTTATATATCATTTGGTTCTTTTTAAGCAAGGAATCGTTGAAATTTGACTTATTTCAATGAAACTATAATAAGCATAGCAGATTTTCTTCTTTTAAACCAGGAATCAGAAAACTTGTCAGAAAATCATCGTTTTCAATCAAAAGACAGTGACTTGAAACATTTCAAGATAGTTTGGCGTTTTTTAAAGCGAGGGTAACTTAAAAATTAATTTATTTTAATGGTGCAAAAATACAGATCCTCGTTTGCGAACAAATAAAATGATATGGTTTTTTTTATAAACAAGGAGTTGTTAAAAATCAAAAGTTTTTAAAGAAACCGGTGCGCAAAAGTCTTGGTTTTCTCAAACGTTCTAAGACAAAACGTTCTTCTTTACCAAAATAAAGCGACTGTTTCTTTAATAAAGGATGAATAATTGAAAATCAGTTTATTAAATAAACTAGCATAGAAACCGCATCTTATTTGTTAAAATAAAGGAATTTTATCGATTTTAAGTCAATTTTTTTTAATCCAGAATTATTAAATTAGGATTTGATTTCGTGTCCTTTTAATATTTGTAACTAACCCCAACTATTTCACTTATGTAATATCTGTTTGTATTGGTCGAAGGTTTGTATCGCTTGCGTTCTTAAGTTACGCGACAATGTGTGTAATGTAAAAATTTGGATTTGATGTTATTCTTGATTTAAACTGGTGTAGCATGACCAAATTCGCCTCCACGTTTTAGTCCTGTCAAAATAGACAAAAATATAGTGGTAAGCTTACAAAAATTCGCATAGAGCTGAAAATTGGTACATGTCTTAGGTACGTTACACTATTACAAATAAAATATCAAAAGTCCCCATCGATCCGACGTGTGCTAAAAAAGTTATTTAATGTCAAAGGTCAAAAGTATCGCTTTTTTGCATTTTTCTCGTAAAAGGTAAGTCTTATGCCATTTTGACATTAGTATGCCAAAATGATAATGTTAAAAGTATAGTGTCTCAACTCAAGTATAGGGGCTCAGCTGAATTATTTGCCTCATTCCATTCGGCAAAATAATTCAGCTTCCCCACATAAACTATCACATTTACCCCTTATAAAATAATCTACTATTAATTATTTATATTAATTATTAATCGCAAAACAAAAATTTTTTCATGGCCTGCTATAAAGAAAAAGTGAAATGTTATGTTTTTTTAAATATATATTAGCTGTTTCAAAACTATAAAAACGCCAATGTCGCATTTTCTCTCAAAATTAGTTGTTATAAATTATTCATGCACTTCAAAAAAGTAATAGCTAATGTAATTTATACTTTCAATGAGAGATCTAATCATTAATAACTATTTTACAATTTTATCAATCTTATTTAAAAAATAATTCGGTAAAATGCGACGTTGGCGTTTTTATAGTTTTGAAACAGCTAATAAATATACGTGACCCGACAAAAGAGCCCGCGACAAAATAGCTCCGACAAAATAGACCCGACAAAATTGCCCACCAACAAAATGGTCCACTGACAAAATAGCCCAACGACAAAATAGCTCACCGACAACAAAGCCCACGACAAAATAGCCTATCGACAATACAGCCCTGTGAGCCCATTAATAAAATAACTCATTCCAACCACTGTTTGACGATTTAGATAATGAAATCCAAATTAATCATAATATTTTAACCATCGAACAATTAGAACACGAAATTAATAAGTTTACAAAATCAATTCAAAAAATTAGGAAAAAACATTCAACCACGCGAATAGTCACTTCCTTAAGGAAAGACAAAATACCGGATAACATTGTTAATGTAATTAAAACTCGTAATCGCGTCAAGAAACGAATGCAAGTCACCGGTGACATTACACTCAAACCCCAAATTTCGGCATTAAATAGTGAAATCAAGAATCTAATACGCGAACATAAAAATAACGTTTGGCAAACAAAATTAGCTTCACTTAACCCTAACGATAATTCACTTTGGAAAATGACAAAATTATTGAAACGGAAATCATATGATATACCATCACTGATTGCGAACGGTATTACAGCAGAAACGGTAGAACAAAAGGCGGAGACACTAGCGACACAATACGAATCAGTACATAGAGCAGATCAAAATTTCAATAAAGAACAAAATGATATTAAAGGGCAAGTTGAAGAATTCATAAATCAAAATCGCGAGCAGATAAATTCACAACACTATCTATCACGAATTGTAACAAACCCAACCGAAATTGCAGAAATAATTAAAAAATTCCCCAATAACAAAGCCCCGGGGCTAGACGAAATAGAAAATAAAGTAATTAAAAATTTCTCACGTAAAGCTTTAGTACAATTGACAAATTTAGTTAATGTAATGTTCAAATTAAATCATTATCCCCAATCATTTAAAATCGCAAAAGTAGTACCCATTTTCAAACCAGGTAAAAACGCGCAATTACCGAGTAGTTACAGACCGATTAGTTTACTTTCTTGTATCTCCAAAATTTTCGAAAAGGTAATTCATTTTAGACTCAGCAAAATTCTTCAGAAAAATAAAACAATTAATAATTGCCAGTTTGGATTTAGACCGAAACACAATACCACACAACAACTTGCCAGAATCGTTAATGATATACAGATTAATTACAATAAAGATAAAGTTACCACAATGGCTTTACTTGATATTGAAAAAGCATTTGATCGCGTTTGGATCGACGGTTTAATATACAAAATGATCCATTACAAAATTCCGAAAAGTTTAATCTTATTAATTCATTCATATTTAACAAATCGGGAACTCCTAGTACAATTAAAAAACACCCAATCGACGAGGAAATTAATTGGAGCGGGGGTCCCGCAAGGTTCAGTTCTAGGTCCAACTCTTTTTAATATCTTTATAAATGACATACCAATATTCGCGAAAACAAATACGGCGCTTTACGCAGACGACACGGCAATATACGCGAGCTCCTTTTCGGCTCAGATAGCGAGCAAGCAAATTCAAATTCATATTAATTTATTGGAGAAATTTTATGACAAGTGGAAAATCAAAATTAACGCGGAAAAAACACAACAAATCATATTTACACGAAAATTCACCGACCATAAAATTTGGGATAAATTACGGGTATACGATAGAAAAATTACAGACGAACCGCACGTTAAATATCTCGGGACGTACATTGACACACGTTTAAATTTTTTCAAAAACACTAAATATTTAATTAGTAAAGCCTCCGCCGCCCTTAAAAACATGTACTCGCTTATGAAAAGAAACAGTAAACTCACGCCACAAAATAAAGTGTTAATGTACAAAACCATAATTCGACCAATCTTGACATACGCCGCCCCCGTATGGTGTCACCTCTCGGACACTGCCTTCAAACCGCTGGAAGTTTTTCAAAATAAATGTTTAAGATTAGCTTTGAATGAAAGTCGCTATGCTAGAATTGTCGATCTGCAAGAAAGATCGGCGACCACTAGCCTACGAGCATTTGTTAATAAACTTAGTAACAATTTTTATAGTCATCAATTAAATTTCAATAAATTAACTCGTAGAATCACTAAATTTAGAAGTTACAACACGCCCTTCAGGCTAAAACATAAATTATCGTATCAACATCTGAGCATCTACGATAAATAAACTTCCAGCAGGGCCTCAGATCCCTTAGACAGATCCATGGAATTTTACTCTCGTGTGATCTGTCAAAGCCTAACTGAATAAATGAATCAGCCACCAATCCAGTTGATTTAACGTCGGAAATCAAGGATCGACCTCTAGTTCGCTATGTGGTCCACGAATTTCCAAATTGCACTTTTTGTATATATGTAAATATCTTATTGTACATAAGTAGGCTAAGTTTGTTAAATTAGTAAAAATTTCACAAAATAAACATTTTCAAAAAGTACAAAACTACAGGGCTGGGGAGACCACTGGTCCACAGTCGCGCACTTCGGTGCATAACTTAAATTAATTTAGGTAGGACGCGTAATTCATGGCTCGGCGGGGTCAACAGAAAAAGGGTTTTTGTATTTCTTTCCCTTAGTTATAATGATAATTTGTTATGCATGTTAGTTATAAGGAAATCTCATATAGGATCAATTAGCATAAGGCGCCTTCAGCGCACCAATAATTGTTTGCACTACAGGATAAGCATGGAGTTGCATGAACCTGTAAATTATAATTTGTAAATTAGGTTAAGATTTCTGTCTTTGTAGGATTTCTGATCCTCTATCATTTTTGTAATTACTGAATAAACGTTGTTGAAAAAAAAAAAAAAACTGTTTGACGTTAGTCGCATAAAAATTTATGCGATCAATAAACTGACTAAAAAATTGTTCTAAATTTTAAATGGTGAAAACAAACAAATTAGAAAATTAGACAAAAATTTGTAATTGTTCTTATTAGCTGTTGCAAAACTATGTAAACGACGACGTCTCATTTTTCTCAAAATTAGTTGTTATAAGTTATTTATGCACTTCAAAAAAGTAATAGTTAATTTATTTATTTTATTTTATTTTTTAATAATACTTTCGGTTCACTTTGATAAAAACCATTGTGGTGCAAATAGCATACTCTTATTGGCATTATCTTTTATGTGAGTTGTCATAGTAACAGGTTAGTCATTTGCACCACAATGGTTTTTATGAAAGTCAACCGAAAGTACCTAATTTATAATTTAAAGGAAAGAGCTGATCATTAATAACTATTTAAAATTTTTATCAACCTTATTTATAAAATAATATAATTTGGTAAAATGCGACGCTGGTGTTTACTTACATAGTTTTAAAACTGCAAATAGTAAATTACAATTTCAAACGGATAAAGAATTAGTTGAATAAAAATTTAATTCTATTACGTAATCAAATAAAAACTAAAAATTTTCAATTTTAATAATGACGCTTATAAAAATTGTTCTTAATCATAATCACTGACAGTGTTTGAAAAGTTTGAAACATAATAATACTTAAAGTTGGATTCAAATGATAAACAAAAGACTCATTATAGGGCAGATTATAAGCAATTTTTTTATTTTATACATATTTGCACATTTTCACAGAGGGCTGTGAATGTTGACTGAAATGTTTTTATATACAATACCAAGAAACACTACCAGGCCTAATTGTTTGTCTAAATGGTTTATTTTTTCCTTACTACCTACTTTGCAAACATTTAAACTAATTTTTTTTTCGTCCATACTATTACCTTTTTAAATATTTTTTAACACCCTGTATTTCAGTGGTAGGCTGTTTTGTCGCCAGGCTATTTTGTCGGGGGCTTTTTTGTCGGTGGGCTATTATGTCGGTGGGCCATTTTGTCGGTGGGCTATTTCGTCGGGGCTATTTTGTCGCGGGCTGTTTTGTCGGTGCGCCATAAATATAATGTATTACACAAATAGATATATCATATCAAAAAAAAAGCTTTTCAAAAATGTTACAGCCGCTTATGATTTGTATTAAAAAAATACAACTTTATATCCCATTTCAGTTCATAGTAGAATTTTGCAACAGCGCATTTGAATTTTTTGGAGTGAAATGGAGCACAAATTGAGAGATTCTGGTGGGTTTTCTTAGCTCAAAACGTGGCGCTGGGATTTAGTTGAACAGAGAATTCTTCTCTTTTACAGAAACTTTGTGCTTTATTTTTACTCCCAAAAATTCAATTGCCCTGTTGCAATTCTACTATGAACTGAAATGGGATATATGTTATTACAGCTAAACAAATAGTTAAAGAAATCATTGGCAAAATTATTAAATTCTGCGTAAAAAAATGTCTGTATATAACGTCTGTGTTTCAAAAGTGTGTGAATCTTTTATAATAAGTGTTCCTGATTTAAAGTAAATTTAAGCATGCCATTTTTTAATTTAGTTTTTGTTTGAGAGAGTTGTTATTGTAGCAACAATAAATAATCAAGTTTTTAAAGTGTATTTTTTAATCATCAAAAATTTACACAATACAAGAAACATTTGGTCCTTCGAGCCGGATAACCAGTTCTGTGGAGAGACAAGAACGTGAACAAGCAAGAAAATCACCAATCGCCCAGCGTGTTGGAACTACAAGCAGAGTTTCCGCATCTGGCAGTCGAATAAGTGTCATTTCTACAAGCAAGCAAATCATCAATCGCCCAGTGTGTTGGAACTACAAGCAGAGTTTCCGCATCTGGCAGTCGAATAAGTGGTGGTGTATTTTACAAGAAACTGGTGCAACTTGCTACAGTCAGGCAAGTGCGGTCAATTAGGTCCAATTTCTTTCTTTCAATTTAACAAAAATTTTAAAATAATTTCATAATTTTGTGACATTTCATAAATTTGTGACATTTGACAAAGCAGTTGAATTTTGCTGATCATGCCAGATCAAAGCTCAGAACAAAGCTTTGATCAATTGCGTTTACAAGTACTTCATAGACAGAGAGGTACATTGAAGCGAAAGGTTACTGACCTGAGTAATTTTTTGACAAATCTAATTAAACAGACTCAAAATAATGAATCGTTGTCAAAAAATCAAGTGATGGAATTGCAATCGAGAATTCAAATTGCAACTCCTTTGCTTGAAAAAGTTGAAGACCTTCAGTTTCAAATTTTTGAATTAACAATAGCAGATGAAGAGACAGAGTTAAATTGGACATCGGAATTTGAATCAAAATATTTTTCTGTCCTATCACAGGCTAAAGCATTCTTAGAGGAAATCGAAATCCCTCAAGAATCTACAAAAACTGAAAAGGTGATTTCAGTTCATTCAGGTTCTACAGTTTCAGTTAACAATTTAAATTCAGGTTCGGAATTTCATTCGAAGTTTCAGCATGTGAAACTCCTCACAATGCAACTTCCGAAATTTGATGGTCACTATACAGGCTGGCTTGAATTTCATGATATTTTCAATTCAGTAATTCATCAAAATGATCAACTAAATAACGTACAGAAATTTCATTACTTGAAATCATCATTGGAAAGAGATGCGGCAGATATTATTAAAAGCATGACAGTTTCATCCGTGAATTATCCTATTGCATGGAAACTCATTTGCGATCGTTACACTAATAAAAAATTGTTGATACAAAATCATTTGCGCGCACTATTTCAGATGCAGGAATCTACAAGAGTTAGCTTCTCAATTTCGAAATTTTATCGATACAGCGACAAAACATTTGCGCTCTCTTGAGTTTTTGGGTCAGCCAGTAAAATACTGGGATACAATTATCATATTCTTAATTTCCAGTAAATTTGACAAAATTACAGCTAGAGATTGGGAAACTTATAAGATCAATGATGAAACTCCAACATTGGAGGAACTAAAAACATTTTTAAGTAATAAGGCAAATATGCTTGACAATTTATTTTTGTGTCACAACGAACCAAAACAGGGGACCAAAGTCTTACAGGAAAGACAATGGCAAGACAGAAGTCAAAAGTCCTTTATTACTTCAAATTTTTCTTGTTACAACTGTAAGCAAGCTCATGGATTATACAATTGTGAAAAATTTCTGAAATTGGCAATTAGGGATCGTATTGCATTAGTTAGAAGGTTAAAGCTCTGTTCAAATTGTTTACGAGCCAATCATTCAGTTGATAATTGTGATGCAAATCGCAAGTGCAAAAAATGTCAACAGCCTCATAATACACTTTTACATATCAACAAGCATTCAACACTAGAAACAGGTCCAGATACAAGTGTCCAAAATTCTGAAGCAATTGCAGGTCCATCAACATCAACCGTGCAAAAAATATTTTCATCTCAAATTTCAATTGGTTCTTGCCAGGTTCTTTTGGCAACTGCAGTGGTTCTGATCAATGACAAAAACTACCAATTTCAGGAATGTAGGGTGCTTCTTGATTCAGCTTCTCAAAGCAATTTTATAACTCGAGAAATGATGTTGAAATTAGGGCTTCAAGAATCAAAGGTAAACATTGCCATTCAAGGGATTGGTCTGATCTCATCTTCAGTTCAGTATCAGTGTTCGGTTTCAATCAAATCTCGAATTACATCATTCTCTGCCAACTTCAAGTGTATGGTGCTTGATCACATTAGCGATGAGTTACCCAATTCATTCATCCAACCAGATCTCTTGAAAATCCCTGAAAATCTCCAACTTGCAGATCCACATTTCAACTTGTGCGGAAAGGTTGATCTTTTAATTGGTGCTCAACTGTTCTGGTGACTTTTATGTCAAGGTCAGATAAAATTTAGTAACAGTCTACCAGTTATGCAGAATTCAAAGCTGGGTTGGATTCTATCAGGGCCTTTTGGGATTACAACAAAAACAGCTTCAAAGTGTTTTCTTTCACATTCGCTTGTTATTCAACAACAATTACAAAAATTCTGGGAGGTTGAGGAATGTCCAACAATTCCTTCATTGTCTTCTGAGCAAAAAATGGCTGAGACACATTTTTGTGATACATTTTTCCAAAATGACTCTGGTCGATGTGTAGTTTCAATTCCTTTTAAAGATTCGGTACAACAATTAGGGGAATCGTATTCAATTGCAGAGAAACGGTTTTTTGCCCTTGAAAGAAAACTCAATTCAAATCCTGATTTAAAAAGGAAATATATTGACTTTATGAGAGAGTATGACAGCTTGGGACATATGAAAGTAGTATCACATTCAGATATCAACATAAATGATGATCAATATTATTTTCCACACCATGCTGTGATTAATGAAACCAGTGTTACTACGAAATTAAGAGTAGTTTTTGATGGATCTTGTAAAACATCGACAGGGCTCTCCATTAATGATGTTCAACTAGTGGGTTCAACAGTTCAGGATCTTCTCTTCAGTATCTTGTTAAGGTTTAGACAGCATCCAGTTGCATTTTCAGCAGATGTGAAAAAGATGTACCGACAAGTTTTGGTTAACCCAGAAGATTTGAAATATCAAGGCGTTCTTTGGCGAAAGAATTCTTCACTTCCGTTAAATACTTTTGAATTACAAACAGTGACATTGTCGCGTAAATTTTAAATTGAGCGCACTGCACGGGCTCAGTTCGAGGAGGCTGGGACTGGGTTCCAAGAAAACACAAACTAATAAACCCCGGTATAATAAAAATTAAACTTGCTACAAAATTAAATGGGCGCCACTGGCTTTTCTGGTGAAGCCAGAAACCAAACGAAATTAAATTTATAGTAATTAACAAAATTATGACAACAAGAAAGAGCGCTGTTTCTTTCACAGGATTTAGAAATTTAAATTAAGCAAATTAATAATAAAGAGCCTGAAGGGCAGTAGTTGTTTTATTTAAGCCTGAAGGGCAATGTAGACAAATTGGGAAATCGACTTAGCTTGACAAACTCCGGGTAGTCACTCCGGGTCCACGTATTGGTAATCGGGACGGTGGCTCCGAGTACGAGTTACCCCTCTGACGAGAGGGACAGGTAGTAGATACTAGTCCAGAGGGATGGGATCCAAAATCCACCACGTGGAAATGACCCTGGCTATGGAATGGTACGGAATGTTGAGATTCCAAATAAATCTCGTCCAAGAGTAAAGAAAGGGAAAAGAAAACCCTAATAGAAACGTTATTTAGACCCTAGAATTACCCTTAGATCGTGACCTACCTCGAATTCGAGGGTTTTCTTCAAGAAACGGGAAGATTACAAAATGGCTTCCTCAAAATGGCTTCCCTTAAATTAATATGAGGGAATCGGTGGGTGCTTAAACGGCCAAATTTGCCACAAAATATATGGGAACGCTGGACCAGACAATCCTTTCCCAGAAATCGGTAAGATAACAGGTACGGTAGAAGGAACAGGATCCGTCCAGCTTCCAGGTACTGGCAAGCGCAGGAGAGACGTCTGACCGCTTCACTAGCACGCACCAAAAAGGGAGATTTTTGACCGAAAATTGACAGAAGTTCTCTCAAGAGAGGGGTAGTAAAAAAACTCGCGGTTTCGAACTTCAAGATTACCACCAATTTGAGGGAAACAAATTCACCAAGACAGATGGTAAAGGTCACTTTCTGGAGGTCAAAGGTGACGGGTGGTTTGTTTACCTTTGGAGGTTATAACGAATGAGGGTCGAAAATTCAAAGAAGGTAAAGTCAAAGATAACGGAAGGGGAAAGTTAAAGTCCATTTGTCTTTAGGAGATCCTGGGACAGAAGAAAATATTAATTAAATTACTCAAAATTTTCACGAAAGGGAAAGTACGAACACAAACAACACAAAGAAACGTTGGCAATGAAATTGAGGCATTGGAGGCCAAGACCAACACCCCCAGGGTGGTAATACGGGCAAAAGTGGCCCAGGTACCCTGAAATCTGGGAGCCCACAAGTGTGGTAGTCGAAAATTACGAAATTATTTCATTTTATCAGATGTTAGAAATGATAAATTTTTAGTCCCCAAGCATTAGTGGATTCCCTAAGCCCATCCACTCCGGGCAGTATAAACGGAACGTTACACTGTCCCTCTCCCACAAAAAGAAAAAGGCGGTAGCCTTTTTCTTTAACGGAACCCTCGGAATAAATTGAAATTAGAACTTATTACAAATTAAGTGGATTTATTGTTAATTAGCAAGGGTAGGTCTTCAATTATTACGTTAGTCATGTTCGGGGTAGTCGTCGTTCTCGTCAGTCTCGTCTTCAGTTTCGCTTCCGGACGAATCCGAGTCATCTATATGGTACTGTTTTAAATCTTGAATATGCCAGTTCCCGGCGTCAGAACCATCGTCATTCCGAATTCGGTACACAAGATTTGAAATCTTCTCTGACACAGTACCGAGGACATATTTAGGGCTTAGTTTTGCAGTGAATTGGTGTCCGGCGGAAGACAATACTTTATTTTTTCGCCAAATTCGATCACCGACGTTAAATGACAAATCCCTACGAGAGGCGTTATAACGACGGACATTTTTACGATAAGCGTTATGTAGATTGTCCCGCACAATTTGGAAAACTTCTGTCAATTGGTTAATCTCTCTTGCGTAGTCGCGACGATCCGCTACGGTAAAATCGAAGTTATTTCCGTTGGTGGGTATATTTCGGTAATAGTTTCCGGACAACGGTATATCTCTTCCAAAATTAAGGAACGCGGGGGTATAACGAGTACTTTCGTGGCGGGCAGTGTTTATAGCAGCCTGAATTTTTGATAGTTCCTGGTCCCAGGTATTGTGCGCATTGATGTAAGATCGAATGGCGGTACCGATGGTCCGGTTTGTTCTCTCGACAAAATTTGCTTGTGGGTGGTACTTTGCGTTATACCAAATTTTCTCTACATTATATGAATTCACAAATCGTTTAAACGCGTTCCCGATAAATTGTTTGCCGTTGTCCGCAATTATAAATTGGGGTACGCCATACACCAAAAAGACACGTTCTTCTAAGAATTTAATAACTGGTGTAGACGTTGCCTTCTTAATGGGTAGTAGGAGCGTGTATTTAGAGAACCAATCCGATACTGCAAGGAGATACTTGTGACCCTTGTTTGTTCGAGGAAAAGGACCCATGAAGTCCAAGGCGATAACCTGCCATGGGAATCGTACAACTTTTTCGCGGCCCATAAGTCCGAGTGGCCCTCCGTTAGGAGCTTTTTGGGCGGCGCAAGTACGGCAGGTTCTTACGTAACGATAGATATCAGATCTCATTCCAGGCCAGAAGTAAGTTTCCTTGATTCGGGAGAGCGTTTTAAAGGTCCCGAAGTGAGCTGCGGTTGGGGGGTCATGGCATGATTGAATGACCGCGTGTCGTTTTGATTTAGGAACTACGAATTTCCACTCTCGTTCGTTGTTTTGTAAAGGGGCGCGGCTAGGACAGAACTTCATTAGTTTGTCGTCATCGACTGACCAACCAGGATAATTATCCGGTGACTCTAAAATCCTTTGTATCATCCTGTGATACCACCTATCATTTTCGGCTGGTTCGAGATCGATTACCGCGATTTCCGGTTCGGAACTTACTAAAGGCCTTATACGTGAAAGAGCGTCCGGGACAACGTTACAATTTCCCTTACGGTGAATGACATTAAACGAGAATTGCTGGAGTCGTAAGATCCATCGTGCCAAGCGGCCGGTAGGGTTTTTCATACGGAAAAGGTACAGGAGGGAGTAATGATCCGTGATGACTTTGAAGGTGGTGCCTTCAATATAGGGTCGAAATTTTTCAATGGAGAAGATTACTGCCAAACACTCGCGCTCTGTTACAGAGTAGTTCCGCTCGGTTTTAGAAAGACCTCGGCTGGCAAAGCAAATGACTTTTTCAAGGTCGCCTTCTCCTTGGGTCAGTACGCCACCTAGACCAATGTCGCTGGCGTCGCATTGTACGTAGAAAGGTTTCGAGAAGTCAGGTGTGGTTAAAACTGGCGCAGAAACTAGCGCATTTTTAATCCCTTGAAAGGCAGTTTCAGTTTTTTCATTCCACGTTACTTCTTGTTTCTTTTTCTTGCCCTTTAAGAGGTCATTTATAGGGGCCACCAACGAAGAGAAATTTTTTATGAAACGACGGTACCAGCTACAAAGGCCGATAAACCTCTTTATTTCGGTTGCGTTCTTAGGGCGCGGGTATTCGACCATAGAGGAAATTTTTTCCGGGTCCGTACGAAGACCTTCTGAGTCAATTAGGTAGCCGAGATATTTAAGAGACGTACGAAAGAGCTTGCTTTTTTCTAAATTAATTGTCAAGTTAGCTGCTTTGAGGCGGTTAAGGACTGTCTCTAACAGTTCGACATGTTCTTTAAAGGTAGCGGTCACGATAATCAGGTCATCTAAGTACACGAATATTTGGGGTTCGAATTGTGGTCCAAAGATAGCATCCATCAGACGTTGTTGGGTTTGTGCGGAGTTTCGTAAGCCAAATGGCATAACGGTAAACTGGAATAATCCCCGTCCTTGAACTGCAAAAGCCGTTTTTTCTTTGGAGGGTTCGGTAAGAGGAATTTGCCAGAATGCTTTACGGAGATCTAGAGAGCTGATAAATTTTGCATCTCTTAATAGAGAGAGTATTCTGTCGATGCGAGGGAGTGGATATGAGTCATGTTTAGTGATCTCGTTTAATTTTCGACCGTCAAAACAAAAGCGATATTCCCCGGATGGTTTCTTAACGAGGAGTACTGGGGAACACCACGGGCTTTGTGACGGTTCTATGACTCCTAAACGTAACATCTCGTCTACTTCACTATTAAGAATCTTTTGCATGTACGGGGACATAGGGTACTGATACTGTCGGAACGGGGCGGCATTTCCGGTATCTATATTTAATGACAACTTGTGGGTACGACCTAACGCATCACCGCTTATTTCATGAAATTTATCTATTATTGTTTTGGCCACGACAGACTGTTCGACGGAAAGGGAGTTTTCGGAATGTAATAAGTCAATAGGGGTTTGGCTTTGCGGTTTACAGGTACGAGAAAGGTAATCTAAGCAAACGGAAAAGGTATCGCAAAAGTCACTACCCAAAATTAACGTCTGATCTAGTGAAGGGATGACCAAAACCGATAAGTTTTTCTTTACATCGTCTAGTGTTATTTCTATTTGGACTTCGTATTCGACTGGATGTTGGTTGCCGTCTGCGGTACGAGCAAATTTAAAATCGGAGACAATTTTACTTAAGTTTAGTTCTTTTATTAAATACAATCCCTTGACTCCTAAAACAGATTTTGAAGCACCTGAGTCAATGAGGGCCATAATCTTGAAATGGTTTATTTTAATCCTGAGGTATGGTCGGTTATCATTTGATTTAGTTAAAATAAGTGAGCTAAGGGTTGCTACCGGTTCCAGTCTGTGAGATAAAAATTTTCGTACATGGGCAACCCAGTTCGTCCATTCCAATGACATTCTGCTGATCTTAGAAGTGGGTTGTCGACTGCGACCAGCGACAGCCGATTCCCTATTTAGTTTTTTGAAGTACAATTCGGGCAAGTAAACACGGTAACATCGCGAGTTCCGCAACGATAACAAAATCGTCCACGTTTCTCCGAGCAGTGGGTATAAAAGTGGTTCGCACTACCGCAATTAAAGCATTTTCGGGGCGTCGATGTGGCGGCCGCGGTCGGGGTTGTAATTTTATTTGAAGTCCCGGTGGACGTTTTTTGTTGGGGGCTACGTATAACCTGTTTCACTTGAAACGTTTCTGAGTTATTCTGGGATGTAGTAGGTGCGCTAGCTATTAACGAAAGTTCTGGTTCTACTAAGTGCCAATTTGGTTTGGCCGGTGGTTGGACAAATGCGAGGGATTTCTCCACCTTTTTACATAATTCTTGGAGTTCCTTTACTGACGAGATATCATGTAGTGCGAGAGCGGTAATAAATTCGGGACGAATTAATTTGCGTAAGTAGTGGAGCTTTGTTTTTTCAGACGGTATTTCCGGAAGACGCTTGAATAATGTTTGCATAATGGCAATATAGATAGCGATTGGTTCGTCTTTATGCTGAAATCTGGTTTTGATCTCCTCCCACAAGAGGTCATTATAGTCTGGGGGAAGAAATTCTTCCTTTAACGCGGTTACCAGAGAGTGCCAATCATTGAACTGGCCTTTAATGGAACGAAACCAGATTAAAGCACGTCCTCTGAATAGGTCGATCCCCGATAGGAATAGTTCTTGAGAACTAACTCTACGAGCGATAGATAGTTCTTCGACGTTTTCGAGAAAGGAAATTAAATTGTCGGTAGGTTCTCCGGAAAAAGAAATTCCCCACTTATATACAGGAACCTGCTTTGGCTCCGTTAGGGGAAAGGGAGTCGAATTGCTGAATTGAAACTGAGTGGTATTCTGAGCAAAAGGTGTCGTCATAGGGGAATGGAGGGCGCGGTCTCTTAAGTCGGCCTCGAGGGTCAAACAAGTTGCATGCAGTTCGTCACGAATGGCTTTAAACTCTTCGTTGGACTCGCTTGGAATAGGCATTCTTGAAATACGCTCGCGAACGTGGTTAAGTCTGGTCTGTATGCGTTGACAAAGTGTATCAGTCGAAAGTCCGGAGTCAAATTCAAGTATTAGTGTCGTGATCGATTGTAATGTCTCAGTAATTTCTTGTTTGTCCGTTTCGAAGCTCAAATGCTTAGTAGTGAAATTCACTGGTCGCGTACGTTCCTTAAGTTGCTCATGTTCTAAGAGACGGCATTTTTCTTCTTTAGTACGTTTGGTTCTAATTCGACGTATAAGCAATTCATAAGTAAGCTCGTGCTCGGATAGATATTGAGGTAAAATAAGATTTGATTCGGATGCCATTTCGCGAGTTTGTCAAGAATAGGGGTTATTAGCCTGTTGTTTTCTTTTTAGAAGAAATATGGCCCCACGTTGGGCGCCAAAATTAGTGTCGCGTAAATTTTAAATTGAGCGCACTGCACGGGCTCAGTTCGAGGAGGCTGGGACTGGGTTCCAAGAAAACACAAACTAATAAACCCCGGTATAATAAAAATTAAACTTGCTACAAAATTAAATGGGCGCCACTGGCTTTTCTGGTGAAGCCAGAAACCAAACGAAATTAAATTTATAGTAATTAACAAAATTATGACAACAAGAAAGAGCGCTGTTTCTTTCACAGGATTTAGAAATTTAAATTAAGCAAATTAATAATAAAGAGCCTGAAGGGCAGTAGTTGTTTTATTTAAGCCTGAAGGGCAATGTAGACAAATTGGGAAATCGACTTAGCTTGACAAACTCCGGGTAGTCACTCCGGGTCCACGTATTGGTAATCGGGACGGTGGCTCCGAGTACGAGTTACCCCTCTGACGAGAGGGACAGGTAGTAGATACTAGTCCAGAGGGATGGGATCCAAAATCCACCACGTGGAAATGACCCTGGCGATGGAATGGTACGGAATGTTGAGATTCCAAATAAATCTCGTCCAAGAGTAAAGAAAGGGAAAAGAAAACCCTAATAGAAACGTTATTTAGACCCTAGAATTACCCTTAGATCGTGACCTACCTCGAATTCGAGGGTTTTCTTCAAGAAACGGGAAGATTACAAAATGGCTTCCTCAAAATGGCTTCCCTTAAATTAATATGAGGGAATCGGTGGGTGCTTAAACGGCCAAATTTGCCACAAAATATATGGGAACGCTGGACCAGACAATCCTTTCCCAGAAATCGGTAAGATAACAGGTACGGTAGAAGGAACAGGATCCGTCCAGCTTCCAGGTACTGGCAAGCGCAGGAGAGACGTCTGACCGCTTCACTAGCACGCACCAAAAAGGGAGATTTTTGACCGAAATTTGACAGAAGTTCTCTCAAGAGAGGGGTAGTAAAAAACTCGCGGTTTCGAACTTCAAGATTACCACCAATTTGAGGGAAACAAATTCACCAAGACAGATGGTAAAGGTCACTTTCTGGAGGTCAAAGGTGACGGGTGGTTTGTTTACCTTTGGAGGTTATAACGAATGAGGGTCGAAAATTCAAAGAAGGTAAAGTCAAAGATAACGGAAGGGGAAAGTTAAAGTCCATTTGTCTTTAGGAGATCCTGGGACAGAAGAAAATATTAATTAAATTACTCAAAATTTTCACGAAAGGGAAAGTACGAACACAAACAACACAAAGAAACGTTGGCAATGAAATTGAGGCATTGGAGGCCAAGACCAACACCCCCAGGGTGGTAATACGGGCAAAAGTGGCCCAGGTACCCTGAAATCTGGGAGCCCACAAGTGTGGTAGTCGAAAATTACGAAATTATTTCATTTTATCAGATGTTAGAAATGATAAATTTTTAGTCCCCAAGCATTAGTGGATTCCCTAAGCCCATCCACTCCGGGCAGTATAAACGGAACGTTACAACATATGGAACGGCAAGTGCTCCATTTCTCGCTACTAGATGTTTAATTGAAATTGCTAATAAAAACAAATCCAAATTTCCACATGCTGGAAAAAATCAGACTTTTACGTTGATGTAAACAGATAATGGACATTCTTCAATCAATGCAATTTCCTCTCCACAAATGGAGATCTAACAGAACAGAAATAATCACAAATTTAGTAGAGGTAGCATCCAATGCAACAGACATGTGTTTGGGACATCGGGAAATGACAAAAACCCTGGGATTATATTGGACACCATCAGATGATACCTTGAACTACAAAATTAGCCAGTCATATGGCAGATCTCTCACAAAGCGATCAATTTTGTCTGAACTTAGCCAAATCTTTGATCCACTTGGGCTCTTGAGTGCAAGTACAATTATTGGTAAAATGATAATTCAACAGTTATGGCAATTTGGAGTAGGATGGGATGAAAAACTGCCAGAATCAGTTGGCAAACGATGGATTACGTTCAGACAGGATCTCCTCAGTTTTAATTCAATTAGAATTCCAAGATTTGTTCAATGTACCTCAACATGCAATATCGAATTGCATTGTTTCTCAGATGCATCAGAAGCCGCCTATGCAGCTTCCATTTTTCTTAAATCCACAGATTCCAGTGGTAATGTTTCTATTAATTTGCTTTGTAGCAAATCAAAAGTGGCTCCAATCAAATCACTGACAATTCCAAGACTGGAATTGTGTGCAGCACATTTATCAGCAAAATTGATGTCAGTCGTTAAGGATACAGTACGACCTCAGATTAATCAGGTTTACATGTGGTCTGATTCTACTATTGTGTTAGGATGGTTGAAAGCATCAACAAATACACTTAAAGTTTTTGTAAGTCATCGGGTATCATATATCCAAACAATTTGCAAACAGGCTATTTGGCGCCATGTTCCAAGTCAGGATTTGCCAGCAGAAAGAGTTCAACCAGCATTTCCATTTCAAATTGTTGGAGTTGATTATGCAGGTTCATTTTCCCTTAAGGATCGACGTGGACGTGGTTACAAGATTTGTAAATGCTATGTTGCTCTTTTTGTTTGTTTTGCATTAAAGGCAGTGCACATTGAGTTAGTATTAAGTTTGAGTACAGAAGCATTTTTAGCAGCATTGAGGAGATTCATTGCTTTGCGTGGTCGCCCATCCAAAATTTATTCAGATAACGGAAGTAACTTTGTGGGGGCAAATAACGAGTTAAAAGAATTTATTAGTCAATTAAGGTATAGCGAGACTGAAATTGTTGAATCTTTATCAACTGAGGGTATTCAGTGGTCATTCATACCACCTTGTTCACCCAATTTTGGTGGCCTGTGGGAGGCAGGAGTAAAAAGTTTAAAATTTCATATGAAAAGACTAATAGGTTTAGCTTTGCTTACATTTGAACAATTCAATACATTGCTTTGTCAGGTGGAATCAATTTTAAATTCGCGTCCCTTGCGTTCAATGTCTCCTAATCCTAATGATTTTGAGCCTATTACTCCTTCTCATTTCCTAATTGGCCGTCGCTTGACCGCAATACCTGAACCATTATTGCTAGAGTTGCCAACAAATAAATTCTCTGAATTCCAACGTGTACAGCAACTTCTTCAGAATCTATGGAAGCGCTGGAAAATTGAATACCTCAACACTCTTCAACAGAAGAAGAAATGATTCAAAAATCAACACAATCTTAGTATTGGTACAATGGTGCTACTTCAAGATGAGTCTTCATTCCCATTGTCATGGCCAATTGGTCGAATACTGGAAGTGTTTGCCGGAAAAGACAACAAAGTACGAGTAGTGACTGTTCAAACTGTTAAGGGCGCTTTAAGAGTAAGCTTTGATTGACGGATGTCGGTAACCAAATCTCTCTGATTTTGGTCCGTTATGGGTGGTTTTTCGCCACCCAGAAATTACCGACACTTGTACGACCGATCCAAATCTACAAGATCCTCTCGGTCATCGTTTGATTTTCTTGGTTTACGAAGTTCTTCTGAAATTTTGGAAGTTCATCAAAATTTGACAGTTTGTCAATTGAATATAGAAGGAATTTCAAAGGATAAGTGTGATTTCTTGTCGAAAATGGCTCTAAGGGAACGAGTGGATGTCATCGTTCTTCAAGAAACCCATACTTCATCAGAAATGGATCTTTTTTCCCGTGGGCAAATTCCTGGTTACATTTTGGTGGACTTTATCAACAGTGCTTCTTACGGTTGTGCAACATATGTAAAATCAAATTTCGAAGACTACCAATCCATCGCCAAAACACAGGAGAACAACATCTTTCTCCTCACTGTCAAAATTGCTGGGATTTTTATTATTAATGTTTACAAACCACCTAATGACCAATGGCCTGAAAATCTGGTGCTGAATTATCATCCAGCTATTTACATCGGCGATTTCAATAGTCATCACAACTTGTGGGGTTATGCGGAGAACGACAGGAACGGTCTTGCTCTTGTTTCATGGATGGAACTAAATAAGCTCCATTTGGTTTTTGACAGTAAAATTAGGAAAAGTTTTTATTCGGCCAGATGGAAGAAGGAGTACAATCCCGATTTATGCTTTGTTACAATGAATAATGAAGTACCATTACAAGCATCACGAGATGTACTATCTGGTTTTCCTCATAGCCAACATCGACCAGTAATTGTTAAGCTTGGCAATGAGATAAAACGATTTCCTTCTCTTCAAAAACCTAGATGGAATTTTCAAAAAGCAAAATGAGTTTGCTAAACAAGTGGATAGTGATCTTCGGTGGATTCCATCAACTGCAATGAATTACCACAGATTTGTTGGAGTCATCAAGAATGCTGCTAAAAAATTCATTCCCCGTGGATTCCGAAAAAATTATGTTCCCTGTTGGACCGATGAAACAAAGAGGTTTTACAATGCATACGTCTCTAATCCGAACCCAGAGAATGCCAATGCTGTATTAAATTCGTTGAATAAGGCGAGGAAAGAAAAATGGAACAGCTTAATGGAAGATCTGAATTTCACACACAGCAGTCGCAGTAGTTGGAAACTTTTGCAAAAACTTGGATCTTCGAACATTACACCACCTAAATCAGAGTCTGCTATTAGTCCGAATGCTGGTAAACATTTCAAATTCCGTTAAGCTAGAGAAAAGAGCAAAGAAGGAGATGAAACGACGGGTTCAAAAGCAAAGAAAGAGGATGAACGTTTCAGGAGAACTGTCGAGATGTTTCAACGTAGATGAGTTGAAAGCAGCCATATCATCGACTAAAAGCAAGAAATCGGCTGGTTTTGATGGAATCTATCCGGAATTCATCAAAAACCTCGGAAGTTTTGCACTGAAATGGCTTACTTCTCTTTTTAATGATATTTTTATTTCAGCCCGTCTGCCCCCGGAGTTTAAAAAGACCAAGGTGATCGCGATTCTCAAAAAGGGAAAACCTCCACAAGAAGCATCCAGTTATCGGCCCATTTCTTTGTTGAGTGTTTGTTACAAGATTTTGGAGAAGCGCATTTCTCCTCTTGTTGAAGATGTTCTTCCCTCTGAACAAGCTGGATTTAGACCACAAAGGAGTTGCTGTGACCAAGTCTTAGCTTTAACGACTCACATTGAAACTGGTTTCGAGAAACGTTTAAAAACTGGTGTTGTTTTTTTGGATCTCACCGCTGCTTATGATACAGTTTGGAAGGATGGTTTAATACACAAACTTTATAAAGTTGTACCTTGCAAGCGTATTGTCAGTCTTATCGAGAGCATGTTAACAAACAGAAAATTTAGAGTTTTTGTCGGTGAAAAATCAAGCAAAATCAAAACTCTCAACAATGGTCTTCCTCAGGGTGCAGTATTATCTCCTTTACTTTTCAATGTATATACGAGTGACCTCCCTGAAACGCTTTCAAGAAAGTTTGTCTATGCTGACGATATTGCACTGACTTTTCAACTTAAAGAATTTCATCGATTAGAGGAACAACTTTTTCAAGATGCTTCTGTTTTGTGTAATTACTTCAAACAGTGGCGTCTATGTGTAAATCCAACAAAAACAGAAGTTTCCTGCTTCCATTTATCAAATTCTCAAAAAGAAAGGAAATTAAACGTCTCTTTAAATGAAACACTACTTAAACACAACTTTCATCCAGTTTACCTTGGTGTCTCTCTTGACTGTTCGCTCACCTACAAGTTTCACCTTGAAAAATTAAGGCAAAAACTGAAAACAAGAAATAACATTCTACTACTTGGCCGGTTCGACTTGGGGTGCTAATGCTAAAACTCTTCGTGTCTCGGCTCTTGCATTAGTCTTTTCAACGGCAGAATATTGCAGTGCTGTTTGGATGAACAGTTCACATACAAGCAAAATTGATGCACAGTTAAACACTGCTATGTGAGTCATAACTGGCACTTTGAAATCAACCCCCACTGAATGGCTTCCAGTATTGTCTAATATTGCTCCACCGATACTAAGAAGAAAACTTTCAGTCAAGAAACTGTGGATCAAATATAGCAGACATCCCCAAGATTATCCAATATGGTCTGATCTAATTGCCCCCGAAAATCGATTAAAATCCAGAAAACCTTTTTGGGTTGAAACTTCTGACATCGAAAACTTTTTCATTATTAATGAGTGGCGCAATATGTGGTCAAATATCCAACTTTTCAATAAAGATTTAATAGAAGATCCAACAAAAAGTGTACCTGGAATGGATCAACCAAGGTGGGTCTGGGTGAAATTGAACAGACTAAGAACTGGCCATGCCAGATGTAATTCAATGTTATTTAAATGAAATGCTATCGAAAATCCATATTGCCAATGTGGTCAAGTGGAAGAAACTGTCCAACATCTTGTCGAAGAATGTCGACTTACGAGTTTTCAAGGAAAACTCCGAATTCATGAGTTGTCGCCAGAAGTGAAAACTTGGTTGTCCACTATCAAAGTTTTGTAATTTCTTCTATGTACAAGTATTATATTATTATATAAACGTGCTAGCAGCAAAGTGTTTCCACTTCCAATAAACTTAAATTGGTAACTAACAAGTGTTATAAATCGCAGTGAACTGGCTCAAGAATGAAAATTAAAGTTCAATATCTGCATGGTTGTGTTCATCATCATCGTTTATTGAAAGCCAAGTCTTTCAAGGCCGGGGCCATGTTCCTAATTTAAAGTAAATTTAAGCATGCCATTTTTCAATTTAGTTTTTGTTTGAGAGAGTTGTTATTGTAGCAACAATAAATAATCAAGTTTTTAAAGTGTATTTTTTAATCATCAAAAATTTACACAATACAAGAAACAATAAGAAAGATATAAAGTTTATCAGATTTCGCTAAAATGTCAACTTTTGTTTATAAGTCGAAAACAAAAGACGATAGCGAGGGTTGCAGTTTTGACGAAAATTACTTTCTCAAAAAACCGACTCGAGAATGTACCACTCGTTTTTGTATAAACCTCTTAGTTTCGGAGATTCCCTATTCGGACATCCAAAATGTACCACCCTGTACACTTTGGAACTATAAACCCTTCAGGTATTTGTTGACAAAATGTATGCTCTTTAAAAAATGTTTTAATCTTTAAATTCTAAGTAGGTATACAGCAAATGTGCATATAGAAAGGATTGTTTATTTTCTTTTCCAAAAATTTTTAAAAAAAAACCTGAACAGAAAGTGCACACGTTTCCAGCACTCGGTCGAAATTTTATGCTTGATTTTAATGCCTCCGGATGCAATATTTAGAAGATTGGGCAGCGGCTCGAGCTGCCGGTGTCATATTTTAATGTAGAAATTTATAACTTTATTGCCGCGATAGTTATGGCGCCGTTAAACTTGCCGATGAATTTCAACGTGCCTCATAAAATTTGCATTAGCGTCAACGGTACGGCCAGACAGGTTATGGCGTCGTTACGTTGAGCATTGCTTTATGTTGCGATCTGTATCGGTAACGGTAACGTTTCGTTTTAAAACTAAAAAAATTACGAGTAGAGAACTCTCGAGAGTTTTTCGACTTGTCCATTTCCAAGTATCGTCGAATCATTTTTCCCACTGTCAAATCTCACAGATGTTATTTAGATCGAATAGCAACCAAGCAAAAGTAATATCATTCCGTTTCCGATAATTCCGAAAGACATTAACTGTGAAAATCCCATGGCTGCAGACCATTTTATATCATATGTTTCCTCCAGTTTACCAAAATCTCAACAACATTTAAAACCGCCTGCAAAGTTAATTCGTAACAATTTTCGCAAATCAAGTTGTTTTTTCATTAATTCAATATAGGAAATACACATCAAGTGCAATTTAAAATTTGTCGCTTTTGTTTTGCACAATTCAAACATTTCTTGCTTTTGAGAGAAAGCACAAGTAGAAAATTCTTTCCAACATCCAATATGTACGCTCGTTAAATAATCAAAAGCTTCCATCTGCCGATTTTACGATTTTCAAGACAACTTGAATTCTTGTCGATTTTATGCGAACTGGTGGCGTTTTACTTGTTAGAGGAGAATTCTCAAACTTTTTGATTTGACTGTGACAAAGTAGGTACCTGACAAGTTGCAATTAGTTGTTATATTCTATGCCATGCAACTACCTTATTTTACAGTTTTAAATTAAATTTCCGACAATTTTGAAAAGTTATGAACAAAAGGCTCAATTTCCTTGAATTATTTTTAATACATGTTATTTATATCAAGTTAATGTCACAATTTGAAAGTTATGTGAACGTAATTAGATAAGTTTGAAGTGCTTTATTGATTTTGTTGGAACTTAGATTGCGAAAGTTGATAATAAAAATCTGTGCTCATAGTGTTCCAATAATAATAAACTAATTGAGTGTATTATTAAAACGAAACTATTTTAAAAATAAAAACTGAAATTATTTTAAGTGAGAAAATACATAATTTCGAAGACGTTTACTTATTAAACCGACAAAAGTTAATTAATTTAATTGTATCGCTTATCGATTTCTTGAAAAAATCATCACTTCCATTAAGCAATAATAAACTTGATTATTGTATTGTGTAAATTTTTGATGATTAAAAAATACACTTTAAAATCTTGATTATTTATTGTTGCTACAATAACAACTCTCTCAAAACAAAAAACTAAATTTAAAAATGGCATGCTTAAATTTACTTTAAATCAGGAACATGGCCCCGGCCTTGAAAGACTTGGCTTTCAATAAACGATGATGATGAACACAACCATGCAGATGTTGGACTTTAATTTTCATTCTTGAGCCAGTTCACTGAGATTTATAACACTTGTTAGTTACCAATTTAAGTTTATTGGAAGTGGAAACACTTTGCTGCTAACACGTTTATAACTACCCTTAACAGTTTGAACAGTCACTACTCGTACTTTATTGTCTTTTCCGGGAAACACTTCCAGTATTCGACCAATTGGCCATGACAATGGGAATGAAGACTCATCTTGAAGTAGCACCATTGTACCAACACTAAGATTGTGTTGATTTTTGAACCATTTCTTCTTCTGTTGAAGAGTGTTGAGGTATTCAATTTTCCAGCGCTTCCATAGATTCTGAAGAAGTTGTTGTACACGTTGAAATTCAGAGAGTTTATTTGTTGGCAACTCTAGCAATAATGGTTCAGGTATTGCGGTCAAGCGACGGCCAATGAGGAAATGAGAAGGAGTAATAGGCTTAAAATCATTAGGATCAGGAGACATTGAACGCAAGGGACGCGAATTTAAAATTGATTCCACCTGACAAAGCAATGTATTGAATTGTTCAAATGTAAGCAAAGCTAAACCTATTATTCTTTTCATATGAAATTTTAAACTTTTTACTCCTGCCTCCCACAGGCCACCAAAATTGGGTGAACAAGGTGGTATGAATGACCACTGAATACCCTCAGTTGATAAAGATTCAACAATTTCAGTCTCGCTAGACCTCAATTGACTGACAAATTCTTTTAACTCGTTATTTGCCCCCACAAAGTTACTTTCGTTATCTGAATAAATTTTGGATGGGCGACCACGCCGAGCAATGAATCGCCTCAATGCTGCTAAAAATGCTTCTGTACTCAAACTTGATACTAACTCAATGTGCACTGCCTTTAATGCAAAACAAACAAAAAGAGCAACATAGCATTTACAAATCTTGTAACCACGTCCACGTCGATCCTTAAGGGAAAATGGACCTGCATAATCAACTCCAACAATTTGAAATGGAAATGCTGGTTGAACTCTTTCTGCTGGCAAATCCTGACTTGGAACATGGCGCCAAATAGCCTGTTTGCAAATTGTTTGGATATATGATACCCGATGACTTACAAAAACTTTAAGTGTATTTGTTGATGCTTTCAACCATCCTAACACAATAGTAGAATCAGACCACATGTAAACCTGATTAATCTGAGGTCGTACTGTATCCTTAACGACTGACATCAATTTTGCTGATAAATGTGCTGCACACAATTCCAGTCTTGGAATTGTCAGTGATTTGATTGGAGCCACTTTTGATTTGCTACAAAGCAAATTAATAGAAACATTACCACTGGAATCTGTGGATTTAAGAACAATGCAAGCTGCATAGGCGGCTTCTGATGCATCTAAGAAACAATGCAATTCGATATTGCATGTTGAGTTACATTGTACAAATCTTGGAATTCTAATTGAATTAAAACTGAGGAGATCCTGTCTGAACGTAATCCATCGTTTGCCAACTGATTCTGGCAGTTTTTCATCCCATCCTACTCCAAATTGCCATAACTGTTGAATTATCATTTTACCAATAATTGTACTTGCACTCAAGAGCCCAAGTGGATCAAAGATTTGGCTAAGTTCAGACAAAATTGATCGCTTTGTGAGAGATCTGCCATATGACTGGCTAATTTTGTAATTCAAGGTATCATCTGATGGTGTCCAATATAATCCCAGGGTTTTTGTCATTTCCCCATGTCCCAAACACATGTCTGTTGCATTGGATGCTACCTCTACTAAATTTGTGATTATTTCTGTTCTGTTAGATCTCCATTTGTGGAGAGGAAATTGCATTGATTGAAGAATGTCCATTATCTGTTTACATCAACGTAAAAGTCTGATTTGATAATGTTACAAGCATGTGGAAATTTGGATTTGTTTTTATTAGCAATTTCAATTAAACATTTAGTAGCGAGAAATGGAGCACTTGCCGTTCCATATGTCACTGTTTGTAATTCAAAAGTATTTAACGGAAGTGAAGAATTCTCTCGCCAAAGAATGCGTTGATATTTCAAATCTTCTGGGTTAACCAAAACTTGTCGGTACATCTTTTTCACATCCGCTGAAAATGCAACTGGATGCTGTCTAAACCTTAACAAGATATTGAAGAGAAGATCCTGAACTGTTGGACCCACTAGTTGAACATCATTAATGGAGAGCTCTGTAGATGTTTTACAAGATCCATCAAAAACTACTCTTAATTTCGTAGTAACACTGGGTTCATGAACCACAGCATGGTGTGGAAAGTAATATTAACCATCATTTATGTTGATATCTGAATGTGATACTACTTTCATATGTCCCAAGCTGTCATACTCTCTCATAAAGTCAATATATTTCCTTTTTAAATCAGGATTTGAATTGAGTTTTCTTTCAAGGGCAAAAAACCGTTTCTCTGCAATTGAATACGATTCCCCTAATTGTTGTACCGAATCTTTAAAAGGAATTGAAACTACACATCGACCAGAGTCATTTTGGAAAAATGTATTACAAAAATGTGTCTCAGCCATTTTTTGCTCAGAAGACAATGAAGGAATTGTTGGACATTCCTCAACCTCCCAAAATTTTTGTAATTGTTGTTGAATAACAACCGAATGTGAAAGAAAACACTTTGAAGCTGTTTTTGTTGTAATCCCAAAAGGCCCTAATAGAATCCAACCCAGCTTTGAATTCTGCATAACTAGTAGACTGTTACTAAATTTTATCTGACCTTGACATAAAAGTCTCCAGAACAGTTGAGCACCAATTAAAAGATCAACCTTTCCGCACAAGTTGAAATGTGGATCTGCAAGTTGGAGATTTTCAGGGATTTTCAAGAGATCTGGTTGGATGAATGAATTGGGTAACTCATCGCTAATGTGATCAAGCACCATACACTTGAAGTTGGCAGAGAATGATGTAATTCGAGATTTGATTGAAACCGAACACTGATACTGAACTGAAGATGAGATCAGACCAATCCCTTGAATGGCAATGTTTACCTTTGATTCTTGAAGCCCTAATTTCAACATCATTTCTCGAGTTATAAAATTGCTTTGAGAAGCTGAATCAAGAAGCACCCTACATTCCTGAAATTGGTCGTTTTTGTCATTGATCAGAACCACTGCAGTTGCCAAAAGAACCTGGCAAGAACCAATTGAAATTTGAGATGAAAATATTTTTTGCACGGTTGATGTTGATGGACCTGCAATTGCTTCAGAATTTTGGACACTTGTATCTGGACCTGTTTCTAGTGTTGAATGCTTGTCGATATGTAAAAGTGTATTATGAGGCTGTTGACATTTTTTGCACTTGCGATTTGCATCACAATTATCAACTGAATGATTGGCTCGTAAACAATTTGAACAGAGCTTTAACCTTCTAACTAATGCAATACGATCCCTAATTACCAATTTCGGAAGTTGCATTGTGGGGAGTTTCATATGCTGAAACTTCGAATGAAATTCCCAACCTGAATTTAAATTGTTAACTGAAACTGTAGAACCTGAATGAACTGAAATCACCTTTTCAGTTTTTGTAGATTCTTGAGGAATTTCGACTTCCTCTAAGAATGCTTTAGCCTGTGATAGGACAGAAAAATATTTTGATTCAAATTCCGATGTCCAATTTAACTCTGTCTCTTCATCTGCTATTGTTAATTCAAAAATTTGAAACTGAAGGTCTTCAACTTTTTCAAGCAAAGGAGTTGCAATTTGAATTCTCGATTGCAATTCCATCACTTGATTTTTTGACAACGATTCATTATTTTGAGTCTGTTTAATTAGATTTGTCAAAAAATTACTCAGGTCAGTAACCTTTCGCTTCAATGTACCTCTCTGTCTATGAAGTACTTGTAAACGCAATTGATCAAAGCTTTGTTCTGAGCTTTGATCTGGCATGATCAGCAAAATTCAACTGCTTTGACAAATGTCACAAATTTATGAAATGTCACAAAATTATGAAATTATTTTTAAATTTTTGTTAACTTGAAAGAAAGAAATTGGACCTAATTAACCGCACTTGCCTGACTGTAGCAAGATGCACCAATTTTTCTTGTAAAATAAACCACCAATTGTGTCGACTGCCAGATGCGGAAACTTTGCTTATAGTTCCAACACACTGGGCGATTGATGATTTTCTTGTTTGTAGAACTGATTGTAGAGAGTTGCACCAATTTCTTGTAAAATACACCAACACTTATTCGACTGCCAGATGCGGAAACTCTGCTTGTAGTTCCAACACACTGGGCGATTGATGATTTGCTTGCTTGTAGAAATGACACTAAAGCTGGATTTATAGATTGGGTACCGTACCGCATCCGGATTGGTACCGTATACGAAACGTGAGTACGAAAGAATGCAATTTATAGAAACCGTAAGGTAGAAATGACATACGCATGAACATTTTCTTTCTACAAAATTTATTAATAATCCCAAGTGGACGTAAGCTACAAAATACACTCCGCACAAAAATTATCGCAACACCCGTAGTTTTCTTAAATGATTTAGAAACAAATAATTATTTTATATTTTTATGAAATGTAACAAGAGATAAAGTAAAACGCAAAAAAAGTTCGCAAAAAAAATAAGAAATAACAACAAAAATTAACTTTTAACATTTTTCAGAAATTAAACCTTAACACTAATACCGCGTATTACCACCTCTAGCCTGAATAACAGCCTCCAATCTTCTTGGCATGCTTGCTATGAGGTTAGTAACGTAATTTTGAGGCAAATTCTCCCACTCTTGCATAAGGGCATTCTCTAGTTCTTCGAGAGACCGCAATGCATTTTGTTGCCCTAGCAACCCTCGTTGAAGGTGGTCCCATACATGTTCGATTGGATTCAGGTCAGGACTTTTCGCAGGCCACGGCAATGTTCTTAAATTGACCTCTTCCATGTATTGTTGCACAATTCCAGCAACGTGAGGTCGGGCATTATCTTGCATAAACAAGAAATTATCCCCGACAAAGGGGCCATATGGCACTACATGATGTTCCAGTATGTCCTCAATATATCGGGCAGCTGTTAATCGAGCACCACGTAGAGACACCAACTCTGTGTGCCCTCCGACAGAGATTCCTCCCCAAACCATAACTGAACCTCCACCGAAAGGAACTTGTGGGCGAAAGTTACACTGCGAATAGCGTTCCCCGGAGCGTCTGTACACTGGTACTCGTCTATCAGAAGTATGTAAACAAAAACGAGATTCATCCGAAAACATTACATTGCTCCAATCATTCAAATCCCAATGGGCATATTCTCGAGCAAACTGTAATCTAGCGACTCGATGTTCCCTGTTAAGAAGAGGACCCTTTGCAGCGACCCGTGCCCTCAAATCATCTTCTCGTAGACGGTTACGAACTGTTTGTATAGAAATTTGTACATTTCTAGCTGCTAAAAGTTCGTTTTGCAGCATTCGAGCAGTGCAATGTCGAATTCGAAGTGCTGTGAGACGCAAAAAACGGTCGTCTCTTTGACTAGTTATGTTTTTTCTTCCTTGTCCTGCCCGTCTTTTGTGTTCCCCAGTCTCTCTAAAACGTGCTGCGATCCTACTTATGGTCGAAGGATGTACCCGTAGAGTTTGAGCCACATAACGCATACTACGACCATCTTCCAACAACGTGACGGCTCTTACAGATTCTTCTGGAGAGAGATGTAAAGAAGCTCTTTCCCCAATGTTCATCTTGATTATTTTTGCTGTTTAGATCACTATTAGGCGAACAAAACTTACAAAACAAGAGATAACTTACTGTGTTAAACAACATTGACTATCAAAATTTTCAGAAAAAGACCCAAGAAACTTAAACTATACGCTTATTTTTTGCATATATACAATAGAATTGCTTAAAAGATTTAACAGAATGAGAATTGCTGACAAGGGATGTCATTCATTTGAATAAAATGAGAAAATTTAGGTGTTGCGATAATTTTTGTGCGGAGTGTAATATGTACTCACTAAAATGTTTAACTTTTACATCGGAGAGATTCATTTCTTGGACGTTTTATTTATTTAAACTTTTGATACAAACAAAACGTCACTTTGTTTAATTTTTTCATTGGTTTACCGCAAGCTCCGTACCGTATAAGATAAATTGGGACAATTTTTCGGATACGGTGCGTTTATCGACCACGGTATGGGATTTATAAATAGTGCCATAAAATTTCAATATTTTATATTTCTAGGGTGCGGTCTACGGAACCAATGCGGGTGCGGTACCCAATCTATAAATCCAGCTTTATTCGACAGCCAGATGCGGAAACTATGCTTGTTCCAACACGCTGGGCGATTGGTGATTTTCTTGCTTGTTCACGTTCTTGTTTCTCCACAGAACTGGTTATCCGGCTCGAAGGACCAAATGATTATTGTATTGTGTACATTTTTGATGATTAAAAAATACACTTTAAAATCTTGATTATTTATTGTTGCTACAATAACAACTCTATAAAAACAAAAAACTAAATTGAAAAATGGCATGCTTAAATTTACTTTAAATCAGGAACAAAACTAACAAGTCAATATTAGTATAATGACTAATGGTACACCTTTTCGTGAAACTCTAATAATAATCTTAGATTAGGTTGTTTCAAGTTCCTGATGATGTCAAATATCGGATTTGTCATTACTTTTCCGAAATAAGTTCAAATATGACAATTACTGAAATACAGGGTGTCCCACCGAAAAGGGCACCCCCCTCATAATTTTTTTATTTATTAATTAATTCGAACAAAATTTAAATTACACATGTGGACAAAGGTCCACATTTTAAAGTAGCCATTTTTTTTGAGGAGTTTACCATTTGTGAGATAAAAAAATAAAAATCATGAAAAAAGATGCAAAACCCTTAAATTGCATATTATTAGAAGAAGCTATGTTACATTGCCGTGTTGGCAAACTTTGTTTCAACAAAAGGAATCCAGATTTCCTTAAATTTTTTTTTTAAATCTCAAAAAAAATTAATATTTTGTGTAAAATATCATCGTCCATGGAGCGGTGTTGTGAGATTGCTGTAAACAATTACCTGTAAGATTTTGACAACCTGTTGACAACTAATTTCAAAAATGTTATCAAATCAAGAAAAGCGAGAAATCATTCTAGTCAACGGTGAATGTGGCAGAAATTTACGACTCACAAGGCGAGTCCTTGAAGAGCGCTTTCCAGACGTGCGTTACTCTTTGAAAAAAGTCCGCAAAGTCGTCCAATTATTTGAAGGCACAAACTCAGTGGTTAAACCTAAAAGGATTTATTTTCCTGTAAGACACAATCCTGATTAGACAACATTTTTTGAGATTTCAATGTCAGAGTGACAGTATAAATTCACAGGTAGCTTTTACAATCTCACAACACCGCTCCATAGACGACGATATTTTGCACTAAAAAAAAGATTTTTGGCCAGATTTTTTTAAAAAGATTTGAGGGTATCTGAATGACTTCTGTTAAAACAAAGTTTGTCCATACGTTAATGTAACCTGGCTTCTTCTAATAATATGAATATTAAAGGTTTTATACCTTTCTCATAATTATTAATTTTTTTATCTCGCAAACGATAAACCCCCAAAAAAAGTAGTTATTCCAAAATGTGGACCTTCATTGCTAACATGTGTAATTTTAATTTCGCCTAGATTAATTGAAAAATAAAAAAGTTATAAGAGGGGTGCCCTTTTCGGTGGGACACCCTGTATATTAACAAAATATTAATAACAATATTTAGTTTTTTAAATTTAATTTGATTTTTTTTTAATTATTTGAAATACAGGAAGAATAAAACAAATGATTTGTTCGCAACTCCCTTTTGCTTTTGATATCTGAATCATTCTTATCAGCAGCATGTATATAAATAGAAGCTCCAGATTATATCCAGACCTCATAACATTCAAACATGTCAGGTTTGGTGCCATTCACTTTGCTTAAAGTTTTACTAAAAAATAATAATTTCAGGCTTCGAGTGGGTGCATTGTTGCAATTTCAACATCCCTCCAAACGCGGTAAATTGCGGAAACGATTTGGACGGAAGCGATATTTTCGTAGGTTTAGCCTACTGTCAACGTGATGAACTTCCTTGTAAAATTATTCCCAAAAGACGCGTAGCTTATGTTTCTTATGATGGACAGGAAATAGAAGTTAATGATTTCAAGGTTGGTAATTAAAAAAAAATAGTTTTTAGTCTTAATATTAAGTAATTTAGATTTTATGTGAGAAAAAAATGCATTGGTTGTCGGCAAGAGATGGACAAGTGCCAGCAGGAGCAATTCCTGCTGGTAGAACAAGTTTGGGTGAAATTTTGTACATTGGTCGAGTTAATTGCGGAGGTGTTACAAAAGTTGGAAAGGTATTCTTTCGTTTGAGGTTAATGGCATTTTTCATTTTTTTCTCGTAGGTACAGCCATCCCACAAATGTCTTTATGTTCCTTATGATGGTAAGGAAGTGTCGTATAAAGCTTATGAAATTTTGGTTTTGCGTTAAAATTAATAAAGTTCTTTTAACTTCACTTGTTTGAATAGCAATTTGTTTTATTTAGGTTTTACTTATTTTAATCAAATAAAATGAATTGAAGAATACGTTTTGTGTCAAGTATTTACGTAAACCTTATTCATTATTTATTAATACTGCAGTATTGTTTCTCGTAGATAAACTACTAACTGCTATCTTGTTAAACAAAAGGGTGTTATAAAAATGTTCTATGTGATTAATAAAGTGCCTACTAATTCATTGCTGGGTTTTTCTCGGTGAAAAAAAAAAATAACAATTCTCCTTACATATTGTTGAAACTAAGCACGAAATGCCGAAACATTTATGAAAAAAAAGATTAAAAAATATGTCTTTTTCAAAATACCAATAATACTCTCAAACTGTAAAATAAACTGTAGCACCTTTATTTAAATAAAAAAACCTTTTCTGGAATATCCATAAAAAATGTGAATACCTTCAATCATAAACAACCTACTGTATAAACTTAAAGCCGAAGTACGGATATCTAAAGGTTAGGATACGAAACGACGTACAAAATCCCGTCCTCGATAGTTCCGTTAATATCGCCAGAGAGCGCAGTTGTTCCATTACCAGAGCAATGAATTTAAATAAATAGTTGTATTTGTATGACGGTTAACACATAGCAAACAAAAAAAAATACAGGCACATAGAGCATTAAATTCTCTACAGTAAGAGACAAACATAATACAAATTTTTTATAGTAAACTATATTTCAAAAAATTTCAAACTTTTATCAATTTGTACTCTGCCCTATATTTTTCAAAACGCTACGAATACGGTTACCGATGCAAGAAAAATGTTACAAAGAAAGTTGTAGAGAATTAAATTTCCTACAAAAAGGTCTGCGAGACCATATATCTATCTTTAACGATTTAAGTATAAATTAACTTTCCGTTACTTGATCACCGGTAAAATGAAACAAATCAGTCGCTTGAGCGTATTTGAATGTCTTTAATATAAACATATGGTTTCAAACGTTCTTATAGTAAATTTAATTCTTTACAACTTTCTTCTTAACACTTTTCTTGTATCTTTAACTGTATTCGCAGCGTTTTGAAAAATTCTGGACGAAGTGCAAACTCTAAATTTAATAATTTTTTTTTTCATAATTGTCATTAAAATTTTAGTCGTGAGTTCATCTCAATCTGTTGAGAATGCAGAGCTCAACATTTCTGCATTTTTTTCCAAGTAATTAGTGAATTGGTTGAATTTAAATTAATTTAAAATTATTTGGCGCTGAGACGGTATAACGCTCGAAGCGCCCTCATTTTTCTTCAACCGTACTATTTTTTTGGGTTCAGAAAATCTTGCGATTTTGTATCTCGTTTCGTCTCTAAGTTATAGTCCTCTGTAGTCTAATCAAACAAATGAGATAAATTTTGTTAAATTATTTCCATGGTTTTTTGTCACAATAAATAATTTCAAATTTAATTTTTATATAATTTTAAGACCGCTCCTTTTTATAAATTTCAAAACATTTGCAATTAGAATAGAATAGAATAGAATGGAACTTTATTCACAAAAAAACCAAATGGCGTAGAACATGTCAATAAAAATTAAAACCTAAATACATAACTTATACCTACTTAAAAAAATACAGTTATAAAATACAGTTATAAATACAGTTATAAAAATATAAAAACTAATTAAAACAAATTTAAATAATATGTTACAACACATCAATTAATTCTAGGTAAAATTCATTTAAGGTATAAAAGCATTTACTTAACAAATATAACTTTAGATTCTCTTTAATTTTTTTTAAGCTGTACAAATGACTAGACTTTGGTAGGTGGTTAAAAATTTTAATAATTTCATTTTTTGTGCTTTTTTGGACTAGCTTTAATTTTGTTTGATCTTGAAGCAAATGATGTTTATTACGGGTAGGATACTTATGTAGAAATTGCTGTTGATAAAAAAAATTCGGATTTTTTTTATAAATACTGTACATTCTAGAATGTATAATGATGTCACAGTTAAGATGTTATATTTTTTAAATAATGGTCTACAGGATGTTTGCGGGCATACTTCAAACATTGTTCTTAAACATCTTTTCTGTAACACCATAACTCTGTTAATTTCTGTGGCGTTTCCCCAAAATATAATGCCATATTTGATGGCAGAATTAACGTAAGCATGATATGCATTTATAAGAGTCGGGATGTCAACATTGTTTCTTAAAACTCGTAATTGGTAGCATAGAGAGCTTAATTTAGCTACAATTTGCTCAATATGTGAACTCCAGGTCAGTTTTTTATCCAGATGTACACCTAAGAACTTTACTGTGTCGCTAGCTTTTATGACATTATCATTTACTATGTTTACATAAAATACATTGTTTAGAGTATGTGCACAGTGAAATTCTACCAGCTCTGTTTTAGTAACGTTTAGAGTAAGTGCATTCATTTGAAACCATTGCTCCAACGTATGCAGTGCCACTTCTGTCTTGTATTTTAAGGAGTCATAATCTTCACTACTAACTACTAAAGAGGTATCGTCAGCATAAGAAATGACATCATAATTTATATCTGTTGGAAGATCATTTGTATATAGAATAAATAATAAGGGACCCAGTATGGACCCTTGAGGTACTCCTCTTATAATTACATTTTGTTGGGATGTCACTTTGATGTTAAATTCATTTTTTATTTTTGTTTGCTGACGTCTATCAGACAGATAGGATTTTATTAGATCTAGCACAATGCCACGTACACCTGAACAATGTAGTTTATGAAGTAGAACGTTATGGTCAACAGCATCAAACGCCTTCGACAGATCCAAAAATAAAACGACTGTTTTTTGATTAGCATTAATTGAATCTTTTATATTGTCAATTAATTGGAAGATGGCTCTTTCAGTAGAACGACCACTCAGGAACCCATTTTGGTTATTTGAAAAAATATTATACTTTCTGAAAAATTGCGTCAGTCGTTGAGCTATTATAGTTTCTAAAATTTTTGAAATGCTGTTTAAAATTGAAATAGGTCTATAATTATTTAAAATACTTTTGTCTCCTTTTTTGTGTGCTAATATTAAAAAACTCTCTTTTAATTTTGAAGGAAAAATTCCTTGTGAAAAACATAAGTTACAAATATGTGCAAGTGGTTCTGAAATGAATTCGTTAACAATTTTTAAAATTTTTATTGGAATGCCGTCAGTGCCAACTGCTTTTGTATTTTTTAATTTTTTTATAATGTTAATTATTTCAGTGCTATCTGTAGCATGTAAATACATGGATTTGTTAACACATTGAGAGGAACTAGTATACCTGTTTTCGTGCCTATTGTGTTCAATTATGTTAATAAAGTGCTTATTAATTCTGTTTTCTGCTTCCTGGTCACTTTCTTTTGCAATTTTTAAACCTTTTAATGATGATCCCGTTTTACTGATATCAACATTATTAGTAACATTTTTTATAATTTTCCACGCTGCTTTGGTTTTATTTACAGCATTTTGTATTTGATTTTCGTTAAAAAGGCGTTTGGCATTTTTTATAGTTACCTTTAATATTTTTGCGTATTCATCAAAACGTTTTTTAGGTATTAAATCATTTTTATATTTGTAATACAGTTCTTTTTTTGTTTGACACGAAATTTTTATTCCGGTAGTGATCCAATTTTTCGAATCAATATTTTTAGTGCAGATGGTTTTATATGAAAAATGTTTATTGAGAAAATATTGTAACACTGAATTAAATTTAGAATAGGCCTCCTCTACGCTAACAGTGGCAGTGACTTCATCCCAAGAAAAGTCTTTGATTTCCGATAAACATTCGTTTATTTCGTGTGTTGCAAAAATTCTTTTTTTGTACTTTATATTACTATCTGATCGAGAGTTCTTACAAGTTGCTTCCGTCAAAAGCGATTGCGCTGAGTGATCAGACAAACCGTTTTTTACCACTTTAGCTTGTACAGTTATTACTTTATTGTTTATGATAATATTGTCCAGAAGAGCATTTAATCTTGTAGGTTCACTTATTGTAAAATTCAAATTGTAACTATTTATTATGTCTCTAAAATATTTCGTGTTTGAGTTATTGTGTAGCATAATCTCCCGTTAAGATAAATTTATATTTGTTAAGCTTATTTGATAATGACTGTAGAATAATAATAATTGTATCAAAAAATTTAATCACAGTACCTGTGGGTGAACGATATATTACCACAATTATAACTTTATATTCCTCAATGAGTACCGCAGCACATTCAATGTCGAATTCTATACTTCTCTGCTTCAGTTCATCCAGCTCTATATAATTAATTCCATTACGAATAAAGATGCAGACTCCACCATGATTTCCAGCTCGTCTCGAAAAGCAAGATGCATTTGTGTAGCCAAGTAGTTTAATCGATTGAAATTCACCATCCCTGAGCCAGTGTTCTGTGAATATTAGAACGTCGTATTTGTTTGAAGATAGTTTTAAGAAGACCTCGATTTCTTCAGTTTTATTACGAATACATTGGATATTTTGCTGAAGTATATTGAACTGTTTTTTATCATTTTTTCCCTGTTTGATTTGTTTTTAGTGGTTTTAGTTTTTGATGTGTTATTTATAAAAAACATTTTCTTCTTGGTGATATTGTTTGTGTTTATTAAAAAGAAAACGTTTTACTCCAACTCCTAGCGGCCAAAATTTAGTGTCGTACATTTCTTCTTTTTTGGAAAATGGCGCCGTGACCACAAAACATTTGTTTTATGAAGCTTCAGTCGGTAACTCTTTTGCAGTTACGTTTAAGTCTTCAAAACCTTCTTTCTTCGTTATGTAGTTGTGTACCATCTCTCCAGTGACGTGTCTCTGTACTCTGTACAAGTACAGCCAAACTTTTTTCTCTTGTCCAGTGAAACCTGTGTTTTCTTCTGCTTCAGCTGTCCCAATATATTTTGTAAATTGTTTTTTTTCTGATCCCAACTGATGTTTACTTTGCTGTATTTTATTCTTATTAGTTGTAGTTCTTGGAGTTTCCTTGATGTTACTTCCGTCCTTGTTTTTCTTATTATCTTTTTGTGAAGTTTCTCTTTCTATCAGATGTTCTTCCGACGTAGAATTACGAGATTTTCGAGCGATGATCTCTTTCGAGACATTAAACACCTTATTCATTTGATTTGGACTTTGTGGCCTCTGCTTTCCATTATTTTTTAATACGTTCGCAAAGCTATTTACAGTTTCTGTTTGCTTTGTGGTGATGACTTGCGGACTGTTTAGTTTTTCTCGGAGCAAAGCATTATTTTCTTTTAGAATTAAATTATTTTCTTTAAGAAGTTCATTTTTTTCTTCCACTTCTTTTAGCAACTGTTTCAGAAAGTTATTTTCAATAAGTAGTTTTTCGTATAATTCATTGGTGTTGTTTTTGGTTTTTTCCGAGTCCGCTTTTCCTTGACAACAAATAATTTTAGTCTCATCAATTAATACGTTGTTTTTTTTTCGACACAACTCTTGTGGTATACGGCACCACATTGTACACAAAAAGTAGATGTTAGTTTTGATTTGCAGCATTTAAACACCGCCTTCGGTTGATTTTCATCTTGTGGATCACCTTCACTACCCATAATTATTTGATGATGCCGCTGTTCAAGATACAAGTCATTCGCCTCCCGTCAAGAAGCATGGAGTGACCAGCCTCCAACAAAAAGACGATAAGATAACACCACCGGCACCGATTTCTTACGACCTTTATCTCCAAAACAATTGCAAATTCTCAATTACTTTATGACTTTGCAACAGATTTTTGAGGGTGAACATAATTAGCAAAAATAAGTATAAAATTAAAATGGCAAATAATAATAAAAGTTATCATTATTATTATTATTATGGACGATTTCTGCAAATTTCAATTATGAATCAAAATTTGTAAATCAGGCAAAATTCGTAAAAACTCTTGTTTTCCACAATTTTCATTTAATTATTATGAAAGCCAATACAGTTCATTCACATTTCAGATAGCTATGAATAATAATAAATTTTAGAATTGTTAGTAAATACTTTACTTATATGTGTAGGGCCACTTTTGAAACACAAAGTTAAAGCCGATTTGAACACGTGCAAAATTATGCAAAATTATTTACAATGGCCTTTGAGGAACTTATTTTTTAAAAAAGGGGCGTAATTGTCGTAATTTACAAACATACGGTTACCAAATGTCAGGAAAATCTTTGGACCGGCGGCAATTTTAGCAACTCACTACTTTACTAATTTTGAATGTACTCAACCACTTTAAATAATCCTATCAGAAGAGCTGGTGCCGAGGTGTCGGGGTCAGGTCATCAATTTTAGTTAAGGCAACGCCTGTAAAAATAAAATGGGGGTGTGAGCAATCCAGTCCATCAGAGTGAGACGTCCACAATCACCATTTGTGAACAGTCGTTCACAAATTAACAGTCGTTAATCCAAAATAATTATGCAAATCTACCATCAATAAAATATGTAATTCGAATAGAATCGGTTGAGCTCTGTCCAAAGGGTTCAAAAGGTTAACAAACGCAGTCCTGGTCGCTAGGACTCCAGGAGCACAGGGAAAACCAGGTGAAGGGTTAACCCTTTGCTCATAGATACCATCCAGTCCACTTGTCTCTGAATCAGCAGCAATCGAGAGACCACCTCGCGGTTCTGACGTGCAATAGGCAACGCTGCCTTGTCATCCACCACTTGTCTTAGGTTGTGCAATGAGTACCCCGGTAATATCCGTCCAGCGTCTACTTCGAGACCCGAAGGTCATTCAACACCAAGCGTGCAATGGATAATTATGTTCATGGTACTCGCCTATGACCAAAAAAAAAGGGGGCGGTTCCGGGCAGTGCAATGATCACCTTTTTGGCCAACCTGCTCAGCTGCTAATCAAACATAGCCCTAAGCGTGCAATGGAGGCCCTCTTCATAGTGCAGGTGGTGAACAAGTCCCTATAAACCTCATGGCCGCAGCCGTATCTCAGGGGCGGTTCCGGGCAGTGCAATGAACACCTTTTTGGCTAACCTGCTCAACTGCTAATCACACATAGCCCTGAGCGTGCAATGGAAGCCCTCTTCATAGCGCAGGTGGTGAACAAGTCCCTTAACCTCATAGCCGAAGCCGTCTCACGGAACAACGAGCAAGTGCAATGATCACCTTCCAGCGCTCTCCTCACGATCTATTCTGCAATCTAGACCTGGGGTGCAATGAGCGCGGCTACCTAGTGATCCCCCGCGTCCAAAAATAAACATAAACCGGACCTGGAGGCCTCGCGACGCCGCTATCCTCCAGCGTCCCCTGTTGGGTTAATCTCGGCGTGCAATGGGCTTTTATAAACGCTGCCCCGCCTCAAGCTTAACCTTGGATTAATTAAGGATAGACAGACTAACAAAGTTTAGCTCGACATGTCGGGGCTCAACTCAATCTTATTCATAATTCGTCAACTCTCAATTCAATATCAATCTCATCAAATATCATCAACTTTAATATCAACCAAATAAATACCATCAACTGATGAATAGCGCATCAATTATCAACAATGATGAATATCAACATTTCAGGGATTAAAATAATTATTAAACGACTCACCCTACCGTTGATATGGTAATTATCATAAATCTCTACACCTTACTGGATTGGAAAACCTCACACACCAACAAACTGGGATTACTCAGTGATAACTCACCTTGATTCAGTTATTCACAAACTTAAATCACTTTGATTTGAAACTCAAACTACCCCTCTGAAGTGTGGGTAAAAACTAAAAACTCATATGCAGATTCGAAGGCGTCTTTCTTACGGTCGACTCGGGGGTGGCCTGCTTGTCACCCTGGCTAGCTCATAAATTAAGTTCAAGTGTTTGTGTTTCTCGAAATAAAAGTCTCGGAGTCTTTTCGGAACTTTACTGACTAATTACCCTAATTATTTACATGCTAAACTATGACCAAATAATGTAGGGAAAAAATTAAAATAAAATGGAAAAAAAAAATTGGCTACGCAGAAATCCGTCCTACATATGCAATTACCATTTACAACTTGAATATAATTGCGCTATCAAAATTCATAAACCTCACTCAGGTCTATGGGTTATAGCGGACATGTGTGTCGAGTTGCTTTTAAATAGAGATAATCTCCGCAATTTATGGCCGATCCTTATGCTTTTTATGTCCCGATTCCAACTGACGTTCAAGAGTATTGACTCTATATTCCAAAACCAGTAATTAATTAAATATGTTAAACACGTCTCAATTGGCTTACTCAGGTGGCGCCAAATTTGAATTTTAAGCAGGTCGTATTACCCTCCAGCCAACAAAAAGAAAAGTCGCCAAACTCAGCATCAATGAATATTTTTCAATTTCTCACAGTGCCGCAACGAATGCAAATGTGCGAATTTACAAACATTCAAGAAACATAGATATGTAAAACTACCCCGGGTTAGAACACATCACCACTAAAAAAGGAAGAGAATATGAACAGCGTCTGCTGTGTTAAGTTTACAATAAATAATTATGTTATAGTAGAAAAATTTACAAAGTGCTGTCTAGACTTAGCTAAATCGATGTGGTTATTAGTATTTCATATTGTTAGTAGAGTGGCTGCTGGACCATTAATGGCTTTAACAGATAATGCACATTTGTAACAGTGAGCGGACTGGCAATGACATGACCACCTGACAAATGACACGCTTCCGTAAGTATAATAAACATCATTTTGAAATTAAATACAATTTCATCAGGAAAAATCATTATTTAGTTCGCATGAACTACCACGTGATTCATCATTCTATAAAAACTAATATTTGAAGAAAAAGAAAATAAATTTTGTAGACTAGTGCGTTAAAGTAGATTTAGAATCTCTGACAATTTTGCATACGAAAAGCCGAAGTATGCCCTGTATAAACCAAATAAGTAATTAAAAAAAAAATTAAAAGTACTTATCTCTTATTACAATTCTTCTTTATCTTGCGAAACCGAATTTTCACCAATATTTCAAGAACTGTTGGCTGAAAATTTGAAAATGAAAAATAAAGACAGTTCCGGAATTCTTATTGGACAACTTTCCCAGAGAAACCGATTTAATGTGATGTGACTATTCACTTTGCCAAAAAGATTTACAGAAAAGATTTTATTTTGCTAAACATACACGTTTCTATGGAACTGTTTGCAATGCATTGACTTGGACTTTTTAAAACTAAACAGAGGATAATACAATAAATACTGTTATGTGTGTTATGTAATGTTCAGCGAAATAACCATATAATACAGAAGATCTAAGAATTCTAATAATGCATTGATTAGAATTTTAAAAAATTGAACATAGAATAAGAGTGTTATGTGTGTTATCTATGTTCAGTAAAATAAAAACCTCTGTGTATATTCTCAGAAGTGTTTGGTTTTAGACAAATTAAATTTTCATCAGCTTCCCCTTTGACTGATATTTTTTTGAAAACTGCTGCTTGGAATAATTTTGCCTACGGAAAGCTGTAGTATCAATTGTCTAAACTATATAACTTTAATTAAAAAAAGTACCGACTCATCTTTTTACTCCAACTAATCTTTATCTTGAGAAACCACACGTTTGTTAATAGTTCCAAAAATTGCTAGTTGGCGAAGAACTTATTTAAACTTATTTAAAAAGTTATTGACTTCTAAAAATTGACCAAATATTAAGCATAACGTTCTTGTAAACTATTTTTCTAATTAAACGGTAAATAGCAAAATATTTAAAATAGTGCTTCATACAGAAAATTTACTGTTCTTTTTAACTCTAAAATCCAATTTGACATTTGAAATTTTTTTCGTATAGAAAACCGGAAGTGAAGTTTCAAATCCGAATTTTAGTAACTTGGACCATTTTTTTTAAATTATTTTTATTTCAAAAAATAGCTTAAAGTAAATAGAATTTACACTATAAGTCGCAAAATGGGATCTCTACTCGTTTAGGAGATACAGTACTTAATGTACCTGATAGGCCGGTTTACACAAGAAATTACGCGCTTTTGTGTACACTTAGTAACAAGTGTTCAATAATTGTTCTGCTGGTCGTGGTTTGCTGTGGTTTTCTCTTTCTAGCATGAACGTAGGTTGTGTGATAAGTTCATATGGTTTGCTATCAACTGTCTAAATGTTGTCTTATTTTTGCATTTAGGAATTTTTGATAAAAATCACATTGCAAATCATGATAATTGTATGGAGACGTTCAAGAATTTACTCTGCAAACGTTATTTCAGTTGAACGTGTGAATTTTTGGCCGCCTTTTCGTATGTGGCCTCTGCACCTAACCTCTTTTCGTGCCTGTTTTAAAACTCAAAATAAACGAACACTGGTAGGTAAATAAATAACTTTTATTATAAAAGATGTTGAGCATGTCCACCTCCTACTTTAATGCACTTTAAAACCCTTTTTCTTACAGAATTGCACACATTTTGTTTACACATTTTTGCGGTCCACAATCCACAACTTCATCGGGGAATTGCTCCAGATAATCATTGAGAGCTGCTTGATTTGAATAAGTCCACACCCCACCAACTTTTGTGCCATTTCTTAAATAGGCTTCCACCATAAATTGTTTTTGTTCCAAGGTAAAAACCATTGCGGATTTCACGTGAAAAGTCCAGAAAAGAAGAGCGGGCCCAAGCCAGGCGAAAACAAATTCTCCAACAAAAAAAAACGCACGTGGGGCAAAAAACACAGCGAAAACACTTGCAAGTTGATTTTAATTTAGAGGAAGACACAGAAACTCGAAAAGTATGGAAGAGGTTAAAAAGCGGAGCACTGACAGCTGTCATGTGTCACTGTTTTCGAGACATACGTTTTTTGTGACAATTGCCACACATAGGCGATTTGACCAGAGCAATTATTGAACACTTGTTACTATATCTCCTAAACGAATAGAGATCCCATTTTGCGACTTATAGTGTAAAATCTATATAAGCTATTTTTTGAAATAAAAATTAATGAAAAAAAAATGGTCAAAGTCACTAAAATTCGTATTTGAAACTTCACTTCCGGTTTTCTACACGAAAAAAATTTCAAATTCCAAATCGGATTTCAGAATCAAAAAGAACAGAGAATTTTCTATACAGGATGTAAGCGAAATAAGTACATTAACTTTAACCAGTGGAAGAACTCATCAAGACAAACACTTTTTCTATGTACCATTTTTCCAAAACAGCATTTTTTAAAATCATTTTTTCCCCCTACAAATTGGCGAGCCTTTTATGAAATGCTTCAACAAAGAAAAGTAACAATAAATAATAGCCGCAACCAAGGTAACCGTTTCAAACGGTAATCTTGTCGACTAGGTAACTTTGCTTCCAGCGGTGTGTAAGAAAATTGTGTAAGATTTTAAAATAATTTTAACTCAAAAACTAAAACGTTTTGAAAAAAAAGTTATTAGGAAAAATTGTTTGTCTTGACGAGTTCTATTACCAGTTAAAATTTACAGCCTGTATAAAGCATTATCTTAAATATTTTGGTATGCATTCGTTGTTTGAATAAAAGCTTCCAAAAACTCTGGGACTCATATTTCGTCAATTTTTTAGAAGTCAATATCTTCACAAATAAGTCTCGCACAAAAAAATCATTATGTATTTACAATTATACTTTCTAGGAGAACAATTATCCTGAATGTGACCGAATTTGTCAAATTTTTTTCGTTGTCCGCTTCACGTGAAATGCCCCTTATGTTAAATTATTTACTTTTTTTGAACAAAACATAACCAATTTTCAATCGATTATATCACAAGAAAGTAAGAATAAGTTGACAATTATTTGACCTAACTTTTTTTAAACGTCTTGCCAGACAGTTTGACACTCTTGAGAAGACTTCTGGAAAGTAATATGTTTTAATTTATTTTCACTCTCGTAATGGAGTACTTTTTGACCTTTCTTTCACACTTTTGTTGAATTTTTCTTAGTTCAACTTGGCGCTTTTGTTTCATAAACCTCAAATAAAAAAATCTCTACTAGTCAAAATCTACATAAAAAATTACTGGTAATATGTGTGAGCAGAAAATTACCACTACAGTTTTTATTTTGGCGAAACTTTAAAAATTGAGAGTTTTGTTGAGCATTGTGCTTAAAGATAACAGTCGACCAAATTTTGCTTTTTGCCCTTTTTTGGAAAAAATAGAGTGGAATAGGCAAAATACTAATATACTACTATAATTTTGATTTGAATGACTAAAAATAAATCATGTAAATGAAATTGAAAGTTTTTACTGGTTTTTAGAATCGTCAACAAATTATATCGTTTTTATTGTCACATCTGGCGTGCGTCGGTTTATAAGAAAGCTTCATTAAATTTTGATTCGTTGTTAAAAGTTAAGAGCGCGAATAGAACAATCGAAAATCAAGTTATGAGTACTTATGTGTCTTCAAAATTTACCAAAATAAATATGTTACAGCACGGTGATGCTACAATGCAAATGTATGGTCTTGCCTCCAAAAGATACTTCAAACAGTTTTGTTTACACACAGGTAAAGTCCCAACTTGATACCTCGAAAAATAAACGCACTGCGATTTTTTAATAAAGTAAAGTCCATTCGGAATTAAAATCAATTGTCAAATTGTTTCAACGTTGGCAACTCCAATTAAAATTAGTCGTCCAGGCTTCGTTCCTATGACAATGTCGCAGGGTTCCAACATATTTTCAAAATTTTTGACATTGACAATTGATTTAAAAAAAAAAGGTATACCTACCTGCAGATTAACGCCCGGTATTTCAGTTGATGGTTAAACTAAACATATCCTGGTTACCAATGTATTTCTTGGTTTAGCGTATTTGAGTGCTTGGTTATGATTTACCCAAGGTTAAAATCTTTACGGAAGGAAATGTGTTGGGTTACCAACTTTTTTCAGTGTTATTCATACTCATGCGCAGTGTCTTTGTTTTTCTAACCTAATTTTTTTGCAAGATGTCATGTCGTTTTGCCACTTTCTGCAACTTGTTCTTGCCCGTGATTTGATGGCACGGTAATTATTTTATACGAAACATGGGTGCTGTGGATGTCTATTGCATTTTTAGGAACAATAAAAAAAATCATCAAGAAGTCAAATACAGATTCCTACTTTTCAACGTCAACAATGTAAAATTCTAGCGCGCGGTGTTGCCAAAATCTGGGTATTTAAAATCTTGGGTAAGATTTACCATAGGTTAGTTACCAAAGATTTTAACCAAGCACTGAAATACCGGGCGTTTAAATTGTAGAAAAAATTAAATAACTTCTGAACGGTTAAAAAGTGCAAAATTAAATATTTATAAATATACAGGAGGTGCCATTTAACAAAACTATGTTTCTGGCTGTACTGTAAAAAAGAAATACCCTGTATAGGGCAAAGTAATTTTAGAATCAGGACTTCGGCCTCCCATGTGATATGTGCAGGGCCTTTTGACTCATTTTAACCCACCCCGTATAGACTCCTAAAAAACGTGTGGACTTGACTAGAGCGTAAAATTTTCCATTAATTATTACATGTTCTACTTCTACTTCTGTTTATATTATTCAACTTAACTTAACAACTTAACTTTCAAGTTTTAGGTCAACAAGCAAACAAATCTTTGTTGCCACTTTTGCCTTTGTCTCTTTTTATTATTATTATTTTTTGTTCCACGATTAGTTTCGCGAGAAATCGCCCCTTCGTCTTTCAGCTCCCATTTCCAGCAAGCAGTAAGAAATGCTGTGTCCGTATCTCTTTTTCCGTGAATATATGACTTATTCTTGTCGGTTCTTTATTTCCCTATCTCTATATTATGCTCGGCACACATGGATTAGGCGAGCTCTTTGCTGAGTGGACAATCATGTGAGGGGACGTCCCCAGCTGGGATTCCACCCTCGACGCCTTGCACTCAAATTAGTAGCCGTCACGACGCCGCGTTCCAGAAGAGTCGATAAAGCGTCGACATGCTTAACACGTTAATTAACTAACGACCTGTAAAATATGAACTGTCATTCGACTATAATTAATTAGGTGGGCTCGCAAAGAGGAGACGAGCTGCTTGTTGAATGGAATGGAACGGGGAATTATCTTGCTGCTGGAATCATTAATTAAAAACATGGATTTTGGCAGAGAAATGCAAAAAATAATTAATCCCAACGTTTGCAGGACGTTGCCATAAAAATTATTTGAAACGTCGCATTCCCGAGACTTAGTACGGCAAACTCTCCAGCGCTTTATTTGTTTTGTTGCTAAATGGTGTTAGTTCTTGCACGTAAGATCGGAATCCGATACCTTTATTACCTCAGCTCCGGAAGTTTGTTGTAATTTCGTGTTTTTACAGCCGGATCTGAATCGTTCCGAGTTAATTAAAATATTTTTACGTGTTGATAAAAACAAATAAAGCGTTATGACGGTGCAGTGGTCAAGTTGTTATTAAACGGAGACTATCTCGGTCTTGATGATTCCAACTTGGCAACTTTTCTCATCAAAGAAATTTTGCGGAGTCGGTTTATAACACCCAATGCAATACTTGCGGAAGCAAAAGCACAATTTTCATTATCATCGGACTTGTTGAAAGTGTAATGTGGGAAGAGTGTACAACAACGGTATCCGCTAATTTATGCCTCATGAAATACCTATTCCATTGTAAAATTACAACAATGATCGAATTATCGACCGCATTTATAAAAATTTAACCATACCAACCTACAATATTAACATTGGATTAATTATATATTGCAACAATTATCAACAATGTCTATCAAATACATGTAGAGTAGATTTGGTCGGCCACAATAGCATTGTTTTGCAGACCACAACAGAATAAATGTATAATGTAGCATGCACATACATTGTCTTCGGTTTAATTATTAATTAATAGTTAATACAATTATTTTATGTGTAATGGCAACAATAGATATTTTTATAAAAATACTAATGATTTTAAATTTCGAAAGTTATTGTTATTATAAGCTGGCACCCGAATAATCATAATTAGCTCATCTAATTAATTTTTTTTATTACTTTATATTTCCTTTGTACAATGTGTTCAAAAATGATTGTTCATCAACTATATTATGGAATTCAAATTCAATTTGCTGTTTTGTCCAAATGAATATTGTAATTTCTAAATAGTATTATCTCTGTCAAATTTTTGAATTAGCTTTGTACTCATTTTTTTGCATTTTTCGGCAAAGTTGTTTTAAGAGTTGGGTTTGTATTGGTTCGTGTTTCATATTTTTGTGATTGTTGTTGTGTATTCTTTCGTTTTTGGATTCTAAGCCTTTTTGCATTATTTTACATATTATTTTTACATATACAGCATTGGGCAAAAGTATGGAACCAAGCGCTTTGTGTTTAAACTATGTAATTTACAAAAACTATAGTACTTTAAAAATGTAATAATTTTTTAAGAATTTTTTTTTTGAAAATTACTTCTAGTTTTCGAATTATTAAAAATTTGTTTTTTTTTCAAATGGCACCCTAATTTTTCGTGCATTCTAACAACATCCTAATTTGCCTTTACATCCCGCTCGCACAAATTAATATACCTACGACGTTGTGGGCAGTGTTGAAACGCTGTCAAAAATTTTTTTAGAAAGAATTAAAATGTTCTTATACCAATTGTAAATAAATATTTAAAATTTCCAAAGTTGATATAATGTAATGATGTAATTCACACGTATTTCACTAAGTGTAAAAAATCATAATGCATTTCATGAAAAGTCTATAATAGCTAGTCTTATAACGAAAAACTTTTGATTTACACAATCAGTCAGCTTTTCATGAAATGCCCAGACATTTCATAAAATGACTGATTTCGCCAAGTTCGAAAAATCTTCGTAATGAGTTCGGAACGCAACTTTAATAATTTATTTAAAGAAAGCCACTGGTTCAAAAACGATATTATTAAGTTTGAAGTAATTTTTGGAGCATAGTCTTTTACAAAAAAAATTGCCATAGTAGGGTATTATTTGAAAAAAAACTGAAAGGAATTTAGAAAAAATGTATTCATTAAAAATGATCACAATTTTAAAGTAGTTGATGAAATACCAATTAGTTTTTTCGTACATAGTTTATACAAAAAACGCTTGGTTACATACTTTTGCCCAACGCAGTATGTTATTAGCACAACAAAAAACTAATAAACCGATTTACAAATGATACTTTTTGCAGTACAAAAAAAATAACATTAATTTGACCAAAATTTATTGTTCTTATACAATAAATTAATTTCTGGTTGAAAGTTGGTTGAAATAATGTTTTTACAGTATTTTGACAGATAATTCTTTTATTGGTTGTAAACCGTATCCAAACATTCAGATATAGCAAAAAATATTTTATTCGACTATATTTAGTGATTTTTTACTCTTCCTTACTTTCTCACAAGAAATTGATAATATAACGTCAACCAAGTGGTTACTTGCTTGAAAAATATTAATATAAATAATTATTTGTTATAATAAATATTAAAACATTAATATTAAATTTATTATTAAAACATATTGAATTTATAAAACATATGTATTATGAATATTAAAACATTACACATTTTTTGACTAAACTTTATAGTTGTTCGGCTTATTTTTGAAGAAACTTTGCTCACAAACGAGTTAAATCGAACAAAACAAATAAATAGCGCGAAATAAGCTAAAACAATATTAGTTTGTATCAACTTTCGTGATTTTCCAACCAGTATTAGCTAAACTAATACAAAAAATTTTGTTTTAACCTTAAAAGAATGTGGCCAAACACTCAAAAAAGATAAAAATAATATTATTTTTGGCATATTTTGGTGATTTTACGGCTTACTCTTAATGCATTTTTACGAATACAAGTTTCTGACTGGAAAATATGTTAGAGAACTCAAAAAAAAAGAATTTTGTAGTTATAAACTTGTGGAGAGAGAAACTTATGGAGGGAGCATAAACGAGAAACCGTGCTTCTTGCACAAACACCTTTTATGACCACCAGTGGTGTAGTCATCATATTTTAATTTTGGGTACACTTGCAAAATTTACAGCTCACCATTGTCAAGATACACTTCATTAAAAACACTAAGGGCCGGTTGCACAAACCTTCATCAAATTTGATGAACCATTAACCACTGATTAACGCATTTTTAACCAAACAGGACACCTTATTTTGAATTAATGACAGATTAATGATCCATTAATTTTAATGAACGTTTTTGCAACCGCCCATAACCGTTAATACTAACAGTTAACACTATTACACGCCATAACTTAAAACTATTATCAAGTATTAAAAAAAATTGTTTAAAGATGAAAGAACCAGAATTATCTGACGGCATAGAATCCATGATACGCCTATGGTATCAGCTGTTTTGTAGAAACAGCTTCATTAATTGTACACTTAGGCGAGAAATTCAGAATAGGCCATAAAAGGTGTTTGTCTATCGCCGAGCACCATCTCTCCACAAGTTTCTCCCTCCACGAAAAAACTTAACTTGATGCTTTTTTGGTCTTCTCTAGCAAAATATAGCAAAAAACTAAGTTTAATAATACTTTTTGAAAAAAAAATTGTTTGGAGACATGAATTTCTTGTTTAAAAACCAATTTCAATCTAATTTTATGAATTTTCAGCTAGGAAGCTGTGTTTGTGCTTTTTTGTTTTTTTATGCAATTTCGAAGAAAAATGAACTAAATTTTGTAAATAAATATCTAACCAAAAATAAACCGATTGGAACTGGCTGAAATATTTAACATCAACATAGACTAAATTTTTTTTTGACTTTCCCTCTATTTGTCGAAATGTCGGGAAGAACTTGAAAATTGTTCTATTTGTCATTTGTCCTAAGCTACCATTTCCAACAAAAAATCCTTAGTTATTTCAAAAGTTTCTTAGCAAAATGTCGAACTTCTCTCAAAACTAGTTTACGATCTCTAATGATTTATGACAGGGACTGATTGCGTTTAAGACGCATCGTTTTCATTTTAGATGAGTGTACATGTAATTTGTAGTGAAGTACCACAAGAAAAAGGCGGTTGTTCGTATTTCAAAAAGGGTAGGAGCTACGATTTCCGAGAGAAAGAAGTTACCTCTTGTCAATAAAAATTGACCACTCTTAAAATATTCAGGTTTTTCTTTTATTTTCTGAGGTAATCAAAGGGAGTGTATAAAAAATCACCCTGTAGTATAGTACTTCTATTACAAATACATATTTTGTAGTTGTTCCCTTTTGTTCATTTATATCATTTCTGATCTAACTTTTATTTCAACTGTACACCAAATTATGAAGAATTGATAGCAGATCTCTAATTCTAATTATTTGTTAACTAATAATAATTCGATTAAATTGGTGGTCTATAAAATGACACTAAATGGTGCTGAAAACAAACTTTAATCTAATCGTGATCACAAATTTAGTAACTACTTGCGGAAAATGTCAGATTTTTTCTATAATTTCAAAATTTATGAGCATCATACAAGTAATAATAAAACCCAGCCACATGGAAATAATTTGCAAATCGACCAGTGGCAAAAGTCAAGGCTAAACAAAACCAAATATCACATTTGGGTGGAAAGCGGTCCTCGCCATTCAGTCTGTAAAAATCGTTTTTTTACGGTCTCGTGCCCGCGATGACACCATAAATAATGCACGTTCCGCCCCTGGTTTCCGACCCTCGACCGTATGTTTTTTCATAATTGGAACACGTCGGCCGTCATGTTTTCCATTATGTAACCGAATTAAATGGACAATGCGCCCCTTACGTTTATAGAAATCGCCAGTAAATTATTGGCGGTTGTTGCATTAAAATTTTAAAGACTTGTTCCACGTTTTTAATTATTTTGGAAGCGTCGCAGTCCTTGGAGAATTCTCCTTAATTTACCTCCTGGCCCCTTTAAAATCTCCCATTTTTTATCTTTCTGACGGCATCAAATTTTGCGCAAAACTCCTAAACTCACCTCAACTATCCAACTTTCCACACAAGATTAAAACTGTGCATGCTATGCAGATTTTCGTCCCGGACAATTTATTTTAACGTCGGCTATGGCAGATTTCCGTCGCATTAACGAGGGATTAAGTGCCCCCTTTTAAACGATCCCTTCTATAAAATCATTCAAAAACAAGTCGCTGATTAATTTTTCATTATGGAAGGGTTGGCCGGTCTTCAAGGGGGGATTTTTTAGCCCCACTTGCAGTATTTGCTTTTAATTAAGAAGTTTAGGGCCGAGACTGACTTGCAGACTTGTTCTGTTAAATCTCAATTATAATTTCACGGTACAATTACCGTCGGAACTTGATTGCTTTCAAGTGCTGGAAAAAGGAGGCGGTCACGTGGGTTTATGAAAGAAATAACTGGATTAAATTGAGATTTAAAAGGAAGTCGGCAAGCATAATTTTAATTATATCGCAAAATTATTTGATGTTTTTATTTTGGACGCAAATTTCATTTGGGTGGGAGTTATTGTGAATGGGGGCAATCAATGGAAGTTAATTTAGCAGAACCGCAGTTTGGTGGTTGGAAATCGATTCAATCTAATAGCCAACATGGACAAAGGCGGGATTATTACACAGAAGGGTACAAACAATAAATAAAGTCCCAATTTTTTGGTCTCAATTAAAAATCTGGACACACTCCTCTATGTGTAACATATGATTTTAATACGAAACGACCAGTCCTTAAACAATAAATTATATTCCCTGGAACGTGGCACCGACTAATGGAACTACTAAAACATTTTATTGTCGCGTGCCCAAGACAAATGAGATTCAGCCGAGTTTTTCTCAAAGTTTTTGTCTCCGCGGAGTGGTAAAAACTAAAGCACTCTTCCGCCGCTTTATTAGATAACGTGGTGGAATGTTACGTCCTGGGGATACCACTTTTTAGTTTTACTCTGCAACGAATGCACCAAATCAACAACATCCATTTTTTTTCTAGCAAAATTTGATGATGGTTCGAATAAGCAGTTTATGATTTCGATTTGCTGTCATTTGATCAAATCAAATCGCGGCCATTAATATAAAATATTGCCGAATGTTGGATTTAAAAGTTTGAATTTTAATTTTAGTTTTAAAGCTGGAACTCCAACGCATATATTTTTTGTGGCTTGACATTTGACGCAAAATCGATATAAAGCAGGGGCAAAAAATGATTGGTTTTGTCCAACCAAATTGTTAAAAATGCATTTCAATCGACTTGGAACGTGATCAAAAGTTTCTGGTCCACACAACCAAATAATAGTTTCTCATATTAAAAATTTTACAACGGTTTAGGTCTTGGTTAAGCAAGTTGGGCCCTAATTAAGCTTGAATTAATTTGGAGCAGGCGGTCCTAATTGAGTTAGAATTATTGCGATAGAAAGAGGCAAAAGTGAAGCCTAGACAGTTTGGCAAAGTTAGGCTTTTTATAATTTAAGATCGCGACTGAAAAGTTTGTTAGCCGCATTTTGGCGACAACTCGAATATTTTAATAATAAATCCGGGAAAGTTTGTGTAATATTTTTCGGAGCGCGGAATCGCAAACAATGTGGAAAAAATAAACACCAACTTCGACTTGTCGTCATAAACACTGCCATTTCGAAGCACCGTACGGAGAAAAACAAGATCAAGTGGAATAATTTAAGATGTGAAACGCGGACTGAGGGATAAATTCGGGATAAGACAATCTGATGACAGGCGACAACAAAACTTTGGTTTCAATAATGTAAAGAAATCAGACAACAAGTGGAGGATGGAGAACAAATAAAATAACGGTTTATTTAATTAAAAAAATTAACTTATTTGAATGATAAAGAATAAGTAGGTTTTCATCCTAAACTGTTAGCTAAATTTTCGTTTTCGTTTTAGTTTCAGAAAAATTACTTATTAAGTAATTTGAACAATAAAGAGATACAGTTCAGAATAGATTTTTAAATATGGCGGATGCGCCGGGCAAATCTTTTCATTAAAAAGAAAATAATCCGGTTTATTTAGTTAAAAATTAACTTGTTAATTAATGTGAACGATAAAGAAATAGAAGATGAGACTAGAACAAATTTTCATAATTAAGTTTCAAGTAACTTTGTCTGAAAAAAATTGAATTATGGTGGACGCACCGAGCAAACCATTTTCCTTCAAAAATTAAGAATAGTGCAGTGTACTCGTATTTATAAAAATTAATATATTAACTAATTTTGAAAAACAAAGAGGCAGAAAGATGGGACTAGCGTAGGCTTTTATACTAAACTAATATCTAATTTTTTGTTTTCGTTTTAGGAAAAAGACAATAATACAGTTTATTTAATTAAAAAAACTTCTTATTAAGTAATTTTACAACAAAGAAACAATGACCAGTGTATTAGCTGTTTCAAAACTATGTAAACGTCAACGTCGCATTTTCTCTCAAAATTAGTTATAAATTATTTATGCACTTCAAAAAATTAATAGCTCATGTTATAGTTATAGTTTCAATGAGAGATCTAATTATTAATAACTATTATTTTATATTTTTATCAATTTTATTTAAAAAAATTGTTTGATAAAATGCGACGTTGGTGTTTTTATAGTTTTGAAACAACTAATAGAATAGATTTTCGTAAAACTTTCTGTAAATTTTGTTAAAATGGATTTTTGATTATGGTGGATGCGCCGAGCAAATTCTTCAAGAAAAAGAAAAGGCACTGGCTAAACGACCGCCGGCGGTACTCTTAGTTAATACTAAAAAGACCGCCGTCCGGCTCACGTAGGGAAAAGCCGGCGAAAATTGGAAATAAGTCATTAGTTACGGCGGTATGATACAAATGTATTGATATATGCCGCCGGTCGGCGGTTTTCTTTATTTAAAATACTGTTACGGTAGTAGAAAAAGATGGAATAACATAGTGGGTCGGAATGAAAAAAAAAATGTTTATATTGTATTTCCAGCGGGAAATTGGACTTTTTTAAATAACCTGGAAACATTAAAATCACTAAGGTATACGTATTAGCGGGGTCTTTAGTGTGTACTGTTAGATTGGTAGTATTCCCGCGCTTGTAATCCTCCGCCGATTTTGCACCTGTCATGTTTTGTCGTCCTGTCAAATTCAATTTCAAAATGTGTTGTGCTAATGATTTGGGATTAATAGCTGTTTCAAAACTATAAAAACGCCAACGTCGCATTTTCTCTCAAAATTAGCTGTTATAAAATATTCATGCACTTAAAAAAAGTAATAGCTAATGTAATTTATACTTTCAATGAGAGATCTAATCATTAATAGCTATTTTACAATTTTATCAATCTTATTTACAAAAATAATTGGGTAAAATGCGACGTTGGCGTTTTTATAGTTTTGAAACAGCTAATATATTTGTTTAACGACGTTTGTAAAGTGTTAATAATCGTTTTGAAATTGTATTCTGGTCAATATTTATTGTTGGTAGTGGATTTGTTTTTGGTTATTTGAAGACACTCACAAAACGAACATTTTAAAGAATTTTTACAATTTACCTCAGGTAAATGTAAATATTCCTAGTTGATTATTAATAGGGGCTTAATCCTAAACATTGTGACTCATCAAAACGAGAAATAAAACATTTTAAAAGAAAAACTAAAATTTGGTCCGGTACTACTTTAAACGCGGAGTGTTAGTGACTTGTTTTTCACTTAATTATTGAGTGGAAATAGTATAACAAATGATTTTGAGTGATAAGTTATATTTGTGTCTGTTTTAAAATAAACACTTTGTTGTAATTGGGAAAGCTCTTTAAATTTACGAACTTAAGGCGAGAAATCGTCACATTGGTGTCAGAAGTGGGATTTAAAGAAGCTTTGAGGAATAACTGAATTTTATCTCTGATGAAGCTTCAGGAAGATTGACAAGAAGTCAGACAAAAATCATGGACGATCAACTTCGTGCAGTAATCGAGGAAACAAAGAAACAAAGAGAGAAACAAGAAAGACGACGATTAGAGGAAAAGGAAGAACACAAGAAAGTTTTACAAAAACCCGAGAGAGTCGTTGATGAAAAGGTGGAGGAAGTAAAGAAGATGGGTCTACAAGTTAAAGAAGAACTAGAAAGGAAAGTCAACGAACTGGAAAAGAAAATGAAGAAATTTGAAACAGGGCAAAGTTTGAGGATTGATGTTCCAGTACAATGGGTGAAACCCCCAACTTTTGACGGCCAAATTTCGTGGCCGTTGTATAAAAGACAATTTGAAGCAGCGGCAGAAATGAACTGCTGGAACGATGAGGAGAAAGCTTTAGCTCTTGTGCTAGCATTGTGGGAACCAGCTCTTCAGATGCTTCAAAATATACTCGAATGTGATCAACAGAACTACCACGCCATAACCGATGCTTTGGAATTGCGGTATGAAGACCGGCATATGAACGTGGCATATCAGTCCCTACTAAAGTCTAAACAACAGAAAAGCGGTGAAACGTTACAAGAATATGCCGCAGAAATAGATCGATTGATTAATTTGGCTTTTCCAAGCGCACCTATTGAAGTTCGCAACCAAATCGCAACGGGTGCTTTCATCGATGGACTGCGTGACGTTGACTTGCAATACTACTTAAGACTACAAAAATATGAGACTTGCGCTGATGCCCTGAGACACGGATTGGAGTATGAGGTGGCCAACAAACTGTCTCATCGAATAACGCAGCGGGTCCGAGGGGTATCTGCTGAGGAGGCTCCAGCTGGAAACAATAACCTCCTCCAACAATTTAGAGCTATGTTGGAGGAGATGTGGCAGGTACCAAGACGCACCGCAGGACGACCCAGGTGTTTTAATTGTGGCAAGATAGGCCACTTAAGGAGAGAATGCTACCAAGGAAAACCTGGAGAAGTTAGAAAAGAGTCGAAGGATTGGGGAGAACTCCCATCATCGCCGCTTTTGAAGCGGAGCTCATTAAGTCGGGTCAAAAGGACGCAAAATCCGCCAAAACTAGCAAGATGTCAGTCGAGACAATTGACGTTGGATAATACGTCAAATGATGAAGTGGACTGTGGGAAACTGTCCGACATCGTCGAATTAAATAACAAAATAAATGAGCAAAACGTTGAAATAAACAATTTACAAAAGCAGTTCACCAAGTCAGTGGAGGAACGGAGGAGCTTGGAGGAAGAAATTGATAGGTTGAAGAAAGTTCAAGCGAAGGCAGTGATCCAAGAGAAGAAATTTAAGGAATTGGCGCTGGCTTTCGAACGAACCGAACGCGGATTAAACCAAAGAAATTCCCAAGCTGAGCTCAAATTCACAAAGGAGCTGCGAAGTCTCCAACACAAATTGGCCGAAGTTGAAGATTTGGCCGCAACTTACGAGAAAAAATGTGCGAATTTAAGTCATGAACTCCAGACGAAGCAACGCACCTTGGGGAATTTACAAGAAGAACTGTCGAGTACGAACGAAGGCTTTAGGCGACTTCGTGACGAAAACGACCGATTGTTCAAGAGAGTTCAGGAGTTGGAAGCTCGGGGAATCACACACAAGAGGAGTATTCGGTGCGATTCGTTGACCGACTTGACCAACATCGACTTGGACGTTGATACTGAACTGACGAGTTGAGTCAAAATTAAATCCGAAGTGTGAAACGAGAATTGAGAGATGCACATGAAATATATGATAACTTGAAGTTGATGAATTACAGTATTCAGAATAATTTAGAAATGCTGAAGCACGAAAGTCAAGCCGGGATCGGGCTTTTGGTTTCGAGACTCGAACATTTGTTGCAGAATTTGAACACGGCGGAAAAACATATCAGGAGTAAGAGCAAGAGTGAGTCAAGAAACAAGAGAAGGTTTTCTGACTCACCCGCCAAAATGAAAATCGACGAGTCCCTTAGTCAAATCGCTTTATTAAAAACAGTGGTCAAACGATTAGATTCGCTGGCTACTTTGAAGCAAAATCTCACTGTACTGACGCCGATTAACGATGTGGTTTATTGTCTAGAGAAGAATCCCAGAGTCAAAATGAAAGTGGTGCATTTGGATCGTCTGGGTTCCAATGACGACGAATGATTGTTCGGGACGAACAACCTTGAAGAGGGGAGTAGTGTTACGGTAGTGTAAAAAGATGGAAAAACATAGTGGGTCGGAATGAAAAAAAAATGTTTATAACAAATGATTTTGAGTGATAAGTTGTATTTGTGTCTGTTTTAACAGTTTGTTGTAATTGGGAAAGCTCTTTAAATCTACGAACTTAAGGCGAGAAATCGTCACAATACCAAATACCGCCGAAATTTTGTCATACGTATAAGTCTAATTCTAATTCCAATATAAAAATTTCTTTCGACAATAACTGAATTCAGTTGAGGTGGTTATAATCCTGTGATTGTAGTCTTTGTGAAGAAAAATTGTTTCATGGTAGGTTGCTACTTAAGCATAAACTTAAAAACATAAAAAAATTCCTTTTACTATTTTATAAAATGAAATCGAAAATGGACTGAATTAGAGCAAGCTGCGCCTGCGCAATTTTATCCACATATCAAAAATTGAGGAACAGGTAAGAATTAAAAAATAATTTTTCAAAAATTGAATGCTTGCTTAATCAAAAATATTTCGAAATGGTGTTTATCACCCAACAAGAAGCCTACATTGTAGAATGTCATTTTCAAACATTTGAAAAAATAAATGGACAGTGGAAATGTTCATTTGGTAAATGCTTGGCAGAATTTCGGGAGAAATTTCTTTAAGAATTTTGTTCTGGACACTTTCTTAGTCTCCTCCACTAGCTGCAACACAATGTTTTGAAAAGAAATGTGGCTAAAGTTACACTTCACATTCAAGGCTTGCTCTAATTCAGTACATTTGCGATCTCACGGTAGTTACCTACCGCACATTTATCGATAAGTTTTTTCAAAAATTACATAAACATTTGTACTATTCAAGTGAACAACAACCGTGTGGACAAACAGAAATGTAAGAATTAAAGTTAGGTATATGTCACATTTTAGGGAGCATTGTAAAATGTGATCGTTTTTCAAAAAAAATAGTATATTATATTATAAGTGATAGAAATGCATCATTATATGCAAGTGAGACTTCTCACGAGCTTTATAATGGCATTTTTATCACGTGTGATATACGACATTTTATCTTATCTTATCTTATTTTATCTTATACCATTGTACATTATACCACTGTTTTCGGTGAGATAAATCAAATTTCTCTCACAAGAGAGATAAAGCTGTCAGATTTATTCACTTGTGAGTATAAATACAGCTTTATCTCTCTTATGAGAGAAATTTAATTTATCTCACCGAAAACAGTGGTATAATGTGCCTAAAAAACTGCACCTGTAAGATAAAATAATTTTTAACTTTTTTTTATATTTGAGTTAAGCTCAAATTTTCTGAATAGCAGCCTACCATGAAACAATTTTTTTGGTCAAGACTACAAACTGGGGATTACAACTACCTCACTTGAATTTAGTTTTTGTCGAAAGACATTTCATGCTGGGTTGTCATTTGAGAAGAAAATATGCATAACACAAAATCAAAATCAAATTTGATTTTTAAGGTATGTTTATATTATTTGTAGCCTTATATCTTTCAACAATTATTATTTTCTGAAGGCAAAAATTTAGTTTAAACTACTTTAAACAGTTTAAACAATAAAAAAATAACCTTGGCGACACTTGCGAAGATTATTTGAATGCTCTAAATAATTATTCCAAACGAACGATTTTGATTAGTTTTACATTTTGCTTTATCTATTTATTTCAATATATTCCATGACTTGTAAGTTTTATTTTATAAATTAAATTTAAATAAACATGTGTGTTCAGGTGGCCAACATGTAGAAAGATACTATGAAATTGTAAAAATAACAAATAGGGTTAGGTATGACAAATTTTTCGGAGGTATTTAGCATTTTAAATAGAGAATACCGCCGACCGGCGGCATCTGTCAATAAATTCATATCACACCGCCGAAACTAAGGATTTAATTCAGAATTTGGCGGCTTTTTCACACGCGATGCGATAATGCCGCCGGATGACGGTCTTTTTCATATAAATTAAGAGTACCGCCGGAGGTTGTTTCCAGTACCAAAAGAAAATGGTGCAGTTTATTTAATTAAAATTTTAAGAACTAATTTAAACGATGTAAAGACAGAGATCAAGCTCAGAATGAATTCTCATACCAAACTTTCAACTAATTTGGCCCTAAAAAAATGAAGTATGATGTAGATCCCTCGGAATTTTTTTTTCGTTTTAAGAAAAAAACATTGTGCAGTTTATTTAGCTAAAAATTTACTTATTTACTGATTTAAAAGTTTAAAGAATTTGAAAAAGCAAACCAGAATATTTCCATACTTAATTTTAAACTAATTTTGTCTGAAGAAATTAAATTATTGTGGATGCGCCAAGCAAATATTTGCTTACAAAAGAGAATAGAATAGAATAGAATTTTAAATTAAATTGTCAGGTAATTTATATTTAAAAAACATGGTGGAAGCGCGGGCGGGCAAATACTTATTTTTCAAGACAAAAAGGATAGTGCAGTCTATTTAGTTAAAGAATTAACTTTTTAACTAATATTACCCGGGTGACTAAAAAAGCTAATAAAATGGTATATCTCCTCGGAAGAGCTTTTTCGCGAAGTAATGTTGAAGTTGTTGCCAAGCTATTCAAATCTTATGTAAGACCGGTATATGAATTCGGCAATAGTGTTTGGACTCCAGTGTTACAGAGGGACAAAAATATGCTGGAATCAATCCAAAGAAGAGCCACTAGAATTCCATTTGGGCGGTCAAGACCATCATATGACGACCGGTTGGTTGTATTTAAACTTCTACCTCTCTCCAAAAGACGATTACGTGGTGATCTTATTACAGTTTTCCAAGCTCTGTCTAATACCAAATCGCCTATACGTCACTTATGTGTTTTCTTCTTCAATCGGACAGCACTTTCTGACAAATAGGATTTTTGACGAATGGAACGCATTGCCTACTGACCTAATCAAATCCAGCTCAGTTCTTAGTTTTAAGTCAAAATACGACTCGTACCAGACCAGGGCATAGTGTAACAGGACAACATTTTATTGGTGGCGCGGGCATAACAGGTTTTCCTCTGCCCGATCGCCTTTCACTAATAATAATAATAATAATAATAATAATAATAATAATAATAATAATAATAATAATAATAATAATAATAATAATAATAATAATAATAATAATAATAATAATAATAATAATAATAATAATAATAATAATAATAATAATAATAATAATAATAATAATAATAATAATAATAATAAACGATAAAGGGACACTGTTTAATCTCGATTAAACATCCTTTTTTTCCAAATTTAAACTGACCACATAAGGCATTATTCAGGTCAGGAATATTGCCGATATTGCAAGTTGTGGTCGACGACTTCTGGCGGGATTACAAATTTCATTTCCTTTCATTTCTTTCTTCACCAAAATTAAGCAATTGATTGGACTGCACTTTGCAGTCGTTGACGTTCGGAGCAACGACTGTCAAAGTGCTGAGTTGCTGACCGCAATCTTTTCGTATTTTGAAATGTTGTATAATTAAATTGCAATGTAAATAGTTTTGTACAGATAGGTTTAATTGTAAAATAAAATTAGTTTAGCACAAACCGTTGCTTTGCTCACTTCGTTCCCTTCGTGACGTCAGAATTTCCACCGAGTGTGAGGCTGCACTTGGCTGGCGTCACAAAAAATACAGATAAATCCAAAATCTGTTCATGGTCCTTCGAGCCGGAGTTTAGCACCAACCGTGGCTCTACTCATTTCGTCCTTCCCTAAATCGTGACGTGAAGTCACAACTCACAGATTTAGGTACAAATCTGTTCATGGTCCTTCGAGCCGGAGTTTAGCACCAACCGTGGCTCTACTCATTTCGTCTTTCCCTAAATCGTGACGTGAAGTCACAACTCACAGATTTAGGTACAAATCTGTTCATGGTCCTTCGAGCCGGAGTTTAGCACCAACCGTGGCTCTACTCATTTCGTCTTTCCCTAAATCGTGACGTGAAGTCACAACTCACAGATTTAGGTACAAATCTGTTCATGGTCTTTCGAGCCGGATTCACCCTGAATCGGTTTGACCCCTGTGCCATCGTCGCACACAACTTCAGTGAAAGATTCACCCAGAATCGTTTCATACTCGTGCCACCAGCCGCACACATCGGGGAAGATTCAGTCCCGAATCTTTTCACAAAACCAAGAAAAAAGTTACAACGAAGGATTCACCGAGAATCTATTCGACCCTTGTGCCACCGCCGCAAGCAATCAAGTAAAGTGAAGTGTTCCCGTGAAAGATTAAGTTCAAATCTATTCATGGTCCTTCTAGCCGGATTCACCCCGAATCAGTTTAACCCTTGTGCCACCGCCGCACACAACTTCAACCCGTGAAAGATTCATCCCGAATCTCTTCGCCCTGGTGCCACCAGTCGCACAAAGTGAAACCAGTGTTGTGAGGTGTTCGTTCCCGTGAACAAGTGTTCCGCGAATTACCCCAACCCCATATTGTTATATAAAAGAAGCCAACATCATTTCATCGGACAGCTGCAGACCGGTTTCGCCCTTTTGGGGCTCGTCAGTGCAGCGCAGTCCGATGAAATGATGTGGCTTCGGAGTCTTAAGCGACTAACGACGACGATGGTGAGACAAAGGTGAGACAAAGGTGACGAGCCCCAAAAGGGCGAAACCGGTCTGCAGCTGTCCGATGAAATGATGTTGGCTTCTTTTATACATCGAGACTTGGGCAGTTTTGTCCAGTGATGTGGGGGCGCTGGCATTGGTCATGTAATTCAGCGCCTGGCGGGGTATTTGCCCGAGGAGTAGCTGTTTTGGCTAATGCTGGTTTACCTCTCTCGGCGGGCGCTACGGGAGATTTGCTTTGCAAATTCCCGCCCATCGATGTGAAGGTCTCGAGTCCCCATGCACCCCCCGACAGGTGGCGTTCCATGCCACGTTTGTCTCACCATCCCATATTGTTAGTTTACCAAGCCAGGACTTGGAGAGTGAGGCTGCCCTTCGCTGACAATCTCCTGTCCAAAAGTGAAAACAAGTGTTCCAGTGAATAAATCCTACCCCAATCTTATCAGATGTACCAAATCAAAAATTGTGTGAAAGTGACGAATTCAGTTAAATTAAGCGTATCATCATGTCGTATGGACAGCAAATTGATGAACCCTTTGATTTGTTTTTGTCCAGCAAACAAAACCAGATCGAACAAACTTGGCGTTTACAACAACAAACAGAAAATATCAGCATTTTAGATCGGGCAATTAAACAAATAATTGTCGAGATCGAAGAAACGAAACCACGAAGCAGGTATGAGTCCCTCTTAAAGAAGATCACCGCACAATGGAGTTCAATCCAAGAACTCCACGAAGATTTATTGGTCTACCAGTACGGCCCAGATGCGTATTTTACTGACGAAATTTTCTGGGTGGTAGAAGCCAAATATGAAGACGCCGTAATGAAGCTGGAGGTCAAAATTTCGGAGACAGCTCCAGGTCCAGCAGCATCAGCATTTCAGTTGGAACAACTCTACGAGGACTACGAAATCACACAAACTGCAGTGACACCAGAACCAGAATTTCAGTTGCAACAATTGTGTGACGATTACGAAGTTGCACAAACGAATACAATACCAATCGTGATCGACATTCCATTTCCCACCACTTGGGAAAACCCGGAAAACCAAAAGACGGCCGATTCAACATGCGACTCCCCCAGGCCCATTGACTCAATGTTTGGAGCAGAAGAAGTGGGTCTCCAAAAGACTGAAAACCATCTTTTCAGTCAAGTAGCAGACTTTGGTCGGATTTTGTCGAGTAGCTTTACACAACCCCAAAAACCCCAAAAATCATTACAGTGATAGGTCCATACGAAGAGGACTTATCAAAACCTACCAAAATAGAAATCGAAGAGATTACATCGCCCAGTCCTCGACCAATGTCGCAAACCGTTGACATAGGTCGAAAAGCACATGTAAACACAGAAGAATCAAATTCCACAACAATAGAAATAGTAATGTCGACGCAGCTCGACACACTAACCGACACCGAGGAAATAACCGCGCTATTACAGTACACAAGAAAACTCGATCCCGTTTTAGGCAGAAATAAACTACCACCCGACAGAAAAAAGAAGATGGCGATAATGACCAAATTATTGCTCAAAATTTGGTTATTCCCCAACCGTTGTCAGAAGATTCCGCCGCGGCAACTTACATGAGCTAACCCATCGCTCATGTAATCAAACTTCCTGCAGATGCCAGAGGGTTACAAAAAACCAAAACCTGCAGGAAAATACACACTACCAGTGCGTGATCACGAGTGTGATCACATCAGTTCTTTAGGACCGAACAACAAACCATTCGGTGCATTCTTCGCCCGAGTCCCGCCAGAATGTTTAATCTCAATTAAACATCTTTTTTTTTCCAAATTTAAACTGACCACATAAGGCATTATTCAGGTCAGGAATATTGCCGATATTGCAAGTTGTGGTCGACGACTTCTGGCTGGATTACAAATTTCATTTCCTTTCATTTCTTTCTTCACCAAAATTAAGCAATTGATTGGACTGCACTTTGCAGTCGTTGACGTTCGGAGCAACGACTGTCAAAGTGCTGAGTTGCTGACCGCAATCTTTTCGTATTTTGAAATGTTGTACAATTAAATTTCAATGTAAATAGTTTTGTACAGATAGGTTTAATTGTAAAATAAAATTAGTTTAGCACCAGCCGTGGCTCTACTCATTTCGTCTTTTCCTAAATCGTGACGTGAAGTTACAACTCACAGATTTAGGTACAAATCTGTTCAGACACAAAGATCAGACCAGAATTGTTTTTTTATAACAAACTTTTAGTTAATTTTGACTAGAAGAAAGTAAACACTAAATTGAATGAATTATGGTGAATGCGCTGAGCAAATATTTTTCCGCTTCAAAAAAAGTATAGTGCAGTTTATTTCATTAGAGAATTGAGTTATCAACTAAAATAAAAAAGCAAGAGAATGAGACTTTGGACCAAAATTGATTTTTGAAATAACCTTTGAGCTAATTTTTTCGGGAAAATTGTATTGTAGTAGATGCTGAATATTTTTTTTTTTGTTTTAAGAAAAAGAAAATAGTGCAGTTTATTTTTAATTAAATAATTAACTCATTAATTTGAATGATAAACAAACAGAGAGATCAAACCAGAATAGATTTGCACACTATAAACTAAACAGCAAATTTATGAAAAAAAATGTTGAATTATGGAGGATGTACATAGAAACTACTTTCCTTTCAAGAAAAATAAAAAGTGCATTTTATATAATTAAAGAATTAATTTATTAACTATACTTTGAATAAACAGTTTCAGCCAATTTTGAATGGAAACAATTGTTGAATTATGGTGAATGTGCCGGAAAATCGTGCAGACTATTTAATTAAAGAATTAACTTAGAAACTAAACACCTAATTTGAACGACAAAGAAACAAAAATCAAACCACAATATATTTCAGTATTACATTTTCAGTTAAACTTTTTCTGAAATAAAAAATGGATTGATTATGCCAGATATTTTACGCAAAATTATTCGTTTCAAGAAAAAGAGAATAATGAAGTTTATTTAATTAAAAAACTATAACTTGTTAACTACTTTTAACGATAAAGTAACAGAAAGATCAGAACAGAATGGATTTTTAAACTAAACTTTCTACTTATTTTGTCTGTAAGAAAAAAAGATTATGATATGGATGCGCTAAGCAAATATTTCTATTTAAAAAAAAGATTGCGGTTAAAACATTAACTTAATAACTTACTAGCAACCAAAGACAAAAAATATTGCTAGAAAATAGATTTTCTTACTAAACTTTGAAATAAATTTGTTTGTAAAGTACCTAAATAAATTATGGTGGTTGCGCCGGGCGAATGTTTTTTTGTGTCAAGAAAAAGAGACCATTGTTAT